>OZ023262.1:285436916-286740041 GCA_964006375.1 Tillus elongatus | reverse complement strand
TGTTTCTACTATATAGGCAACCAAGTTTGATGCCTGCTTTCATCAAAGAAAGACATTTGCATTTAAAAATATTTTAAAGAAAATTCGCTACCATAACGCACTTGCTGCGTCCCGAGATTTTCTTTTTTAATGAGGATGTTGTTGGTGTTGGTGAAATAGGTGAAAGTGGGGCCTTTCGTTTTTGGGGTTGGCTTAATGTAATTTTCTTGGAACCGAACATGGTTGGGTTTGTGGTTTTCTTATAAATATTTGATTTGGTATTGGTAAATTAGGAAAGTTTTCAGGATAGTTGAGAATGGAAAATTTATAAGTTGTCGCAACCGTGGCATAGCTGGGGTTATTAGCTATTATTTCGGCGTCTTTAAATGATACGTTTTCTAAAGCCATAATTTTTTTGACATTTTTTTGTTTAATGTAAGTAGGGCAAGTTTTTGAAATTGACTTATGGTCACTAGTTTTACAATACACACAGTAGCTGCTATCTGGACATTGTGAATCACTATGGCCACCTGCACAATTTATGCAACGCTGTTTTCCCCTACACTGATTCCGTGTGTGTCCGAAACGCAAACACTGCAAACATTGAATCACAGGCTGGATATAAGGTTCTACAGTAAATTTACACAAATTTATTTCAATTTTTGATGGTATCTCTGTACCCAAAAAGGTTACTATTATCATTTGTCTTTTAACTAATTTTGTTGTACTGTTATTCGCCTCATTCTTTTTACTTCGACTACTTTATGATCTGATATAATATGTTGCTTTAAATAATTTTCATCGAACATGGTATCCACCATTCTGATTACTCCCTTTTTGTGGTTGAAAAACATAGGTATGTATGCGATTAAATCGTTGTCTTTTAAAGTTTTATGGTCAACTAAATTATTTGCTATTTCCACGGTCTTACAAATTACCTTAACTCGTTTTAAACCGACTGATTTAATATCTATTATACCTTTACGTAACTCTAAATTAGAATAAAGATGGTGACCGACTCGAATCGGGAATAGACGTCCAATGTTTTTATCCTTGTGCTCCACAAATACATTATAAGGAACTATATCTTTAACATTGTATTTATTTTCGAAATTAAAATATTGATTTTCCAAATCAACATTTTTATTGGAATCACTCACCTTATCTGCGTTCCCTTCTCTGTATCCTGTTTCGGTATTGGTCGACGGCCTTAAGCCGCCCGACTCAACACTCATTATTTACGGTTTTCAGTTATTGATATTGACTTCTTTTATATCCCCTATTATTGTAAAATTGCACTTATACTTACAGTTGTGACGAAACGCTACTTAACTATATCTATAATATATTTATCACTCAAGATATTTTTAATTATCACAAAATATTAATAATATACACGAAATACTACACAGACACCTCGAGGTATCCGTCGCTACTGTAAAGAAGATCTACTTTTTTAGAGTAAGCAAGAATCATATCCTTCTAAAAAGTTATGACATGCTTGCGATTTTGTTTATTACCGTATCAATACGTTCTCTGATCAACAAACACAGTTATGTAACATTCACATAACAGAAATTATATTTTGTTATTTACAAAAGTAACATTTATGTAATTTGTTATAAACTTGTAAGTTACATGTAACACGAAATGTCATGCCTATAGTTCCTCCCGTGATATATCTATGTAATATAGTTGGGTATATACATATTTATATATATATATATATATATATATATATATATATATATATATATATATATATATATATATATATATATATATATATCAGATATATTTATTGACAATTTCATCAACATTACATGTTACATCTTGTTGTTAGGAGTAGATAATAGAGCTTTTTTCTATATAACCACACACAATATTAGTTCAGAAAAACAAAACAAAAAATTACTGAAAACATAATTTATTAAACACTTGTAAGAAAACAATATTATATAATACATTCTTATTGTATTAAAATATTTATAATTATAATTTTAAAATTGTTTATAATGTCCACATTTTAACTCAAAGTTATGAATAATTTGAAATTCAAAATTACAAAGGTATTTTAAGAAATTTGGTGGATGTGTTGCCTTGGAACCTCACTACATACCAAAATTCAACTTTCTAAGTTTATAGAAAATTGAGACATCCAGATTATTTTTTTAATTTCAACAACACACCACGAGGGCTTACAGCCTAAATACTATCGTACCTTGGGTGTTGACAAGGAGGAAAGAGGCAACTTGTTAATTCTGGATTTGAAGGTTTGGAGGTTCGGAGGAGAAGAAAAAATATGTGCTGACAAGGAATTCCACAACTTGGAAATCCTTGGGACAAAAGAGCGGACATAACAAGATGTTCTATGTCTGGTGACCTGGACAGTAAAAGGGTGCATTCGGTCTGTTCCCCTGGTAGATCTGTTGGGGACAGCAGGTGGGGGAACTATGGAGGAAAGCAGCGCTGTATGCCAGACCTGGTCGAATGCTTTGGATATGTCTAGAGCAACAATCTGGGTGGGCATTTTTCGAGAACAATTGCTGGGATCTCGTCAAGGCCAGAGGCTTTCCTGGTATTAAGAGAAGAGAGCTTCTTTCGTACCTTTTTAATTTTGAAAATTATATCCGACATTGGGGACTGTTGGTGGTTGAACATTTGGAGGTGGGTTGAGAGTAGAATTGCCGGCGAACAACGAAGCAAAAAGTTCAGCCTTGCCCAGGGCGGTAAAAACAATTTCATCCCCTGAGACAAGAGGTGGAAACGTGCTTTTGCAGAAATTATTCCCAATAGATTTAGTAAGAGTCCAGAAGGGTTTGCCGCCGTTGGAGCTTAAGAGGACTTTGTTTTTGATGTGGGTATTAAACGAGTTTTTTGCTTAAGAAAAAATGCGGACATAGTGGTTTCTTGCGTCGTTAAATGCTTGACGATTTTCTTGACTGTGATTGTGTAGAAGCGTTTTGTGAGCTTTGATCTTTTCAAGTCTGGCCTTGCCACAGAATTTAGAGAACCAGGGCTTTTGTGTGGAGAAGAGGTTTCCTGTGTACGTGGAATAAATAATTCCATGCCAGCTTGGATAATATCGGTGACGTTTTGTGAGATATCAGAGTGGTTAGGATGAGAGCAGCAGACAGACGCCCATGGAAATGAGAAAAAGTAATCGCGCATTTCGTCCCAGTTTGCGGAGTTGCAGTGCCAAACGATACGTGGGTGTGATGACTGTGTGACCTCGGGTTGCATTTCGCAGGAAGCAGTGACCATGCCGTGGTCTGAGCGACCAAGGGGGGCGGTGACTAATATCTTATAGCATTCAGGTTTTGTAGTAAGAAGGGGATCCAAGGAATTTGAGCTGTGTGTTGGGATGCGAGGAAAGTAAGTAGATTGCTGAACCATATTGGCTAAAGAATTGCTGACTGCAAAGGCCTCCGCTGTTCTTCCTTGTGGATCGGTTTTTGAAGATCTTAGCCATCCTTATTATGGACATTGAAGTCACCAAGACTAGTAACCTCGGAGGAAGGATATTCAGAAATCAGATAGTCGGCTTTTTCAGAAAGGTAGTCAAAGAGCTTGACAAAGTTTTTGTCAGAAGGTGACCGGTAAATGCAACAGATGAATTTAGTTGCAGCCCTGAGAGGGAGTTTTATCCATAGTATGTCTGTTCTTCCAGCCTCTAAATTGGCGAGTCTGGTGCACGGTAGATTGCTACGGAAGTATGCGCACACACCTCCATGCAATCTAAAGGAAGTAAGGAGCTCATACTCCGGGAAATTAAGGTGATTGGTGGCTGTTTCGGCACTGATTTGGGTTTCGGTGAGGAAGAGGAGTTGGGGCCTGTTAGCCTGGAGAAAATGGTGAACGGAGTTCAGGTTAGAATTTAGGCCACATATATTCGAAAAGGATATGTTAAATCTTGATGCCGGCGCTCCTTGTACACCCCTCTCCCGAAGATCCGAATGGAGGGGTATTTTACCTCCGGAATCTTTTGTACAAGGAGGAGCCATCATCATTTTTTCTTATAAGGGAAACCGACTCATACACCAGAACCGGAAACGTCCGTTGAGACCTCCTTGGGCGTGAAAAAAATCCTTTACTATTACGTAAAGGAAAATTCCACTACCACCTGCTATGGATTGGATTGGATCAATGTCTACCCCTTTGAAAATAAGATTAATAATGGGACTATCAATTTGAAGCATTTTATGAAAATTCACTACCATAACGCACTTTCTGCGTCCCGAACATTTATCTTTTCTCATCCAGATTTGTGTGGATATATTCCAATACCGTGGTTGTTACTTTTTGAGTACATTTCCATTTTGGTTGCTAACAAGAATTTTATTGTCTTCAAGGTAAGCAGTCTGTTGAAAAGCTCTTGCTCAAATATCCTTGAGAATGTTGTCACGAAAGATATGGGTCGGTAATTGTTAATATCAGATTTCGAAACTTCCTTATGAACTGATATGATTTTAGCTATTTTGAGTTCTCCCGGAAATATTCCATTTTTATTGACCTGTTGATTAGCGTGGCTCTCAATGGAGCAACTATTAACTTGACTTTTTCAATAATTTTAGACGTAACTCTGTCATAGCCAGGAGCCGCGTTTGGTTTGAGACCAGCTATAATTTTTATCACTTCCTGTACACTTTGGTCTTGTGTGTTCTTCATTTTCTGGTTGGGTTCTTGCCTGTGTTTGAGATATTATTCATTAGGTCTTCTGCGGATTCAGAAAAATATTTGTTTAGATTTTCTGCAATTTCCTGTTTTGAAGTAATTTTTTTGTCATTTACTGTGATAAAATCCATCTCGCATTCTTTTTTCTTTTCTGGCAGATCTCGCTAAGAACATGTCAGCATCCTTTTGCACACCCATATGTTTCTTTTAGCTCCTCTTTATAATGTAGTTTTTTGTTTCTTCCGATTAATCTATTTACTTCATTTCTAAGTAATTTGAACGTGGTTTTTAAGTAATCATTTTTAGGATCTTTCTTCATTAGTTTAAAATACTGATTTCTTGTTTTCACATTGACTTCGAGTTCCTCAGTAAACCAACCTTCAGTAATATTACCTGAGTATTTTTTTTCATTTCAGTTATATCGGCATAATATCTTTCTCCTCCAATTATGTTACCAAGTGTCAGAAAACTGAGTTCTGGGTTATTTTCATTCAATTCAGTAAGTTGTTTTTCAATTGTTTTTAATCTCTTTTGTTCTGGTATTTTTACTTTATATTCCTGTTTTTTTTTACCTCACTTTACTTTACTTTATTTAATTTAAGGATTGAGATACATAAGATTCGCCTCTTGCAAACTGTAAAATTAATTTGAAATTATCGTCAGTTAATAATAAGTCTATTTTATGTCCTTAGTTTGGTTCTTGTCGATTTGCAACTTGGTCTAGGAGTATTTTGAGCAGGATACCTGTAAAATCTATAAACTGAAACTGACTACGGATATGGGTTGTATCTGCGATGTTCTCGTTATCCAATTATTTCTACGAAAATTCGCTAAAATATCATTATCCTTTAAAACACATTAAATAATATATTGTTGAAGAGTTAAAAGAAAAGTTTAGTCCCTCTTTACTGAATGTACCTACTTACTTGAACAATTTGCTCATCTTTTGGGAGGTCTGTAAGATACTGGTTCATTTCTTCAGCGACGTCTGTTATGGTTTCGAACATGCTCTTTAGTTTTCTTGTGGTAAATGCTGGATTTAGTTTTGTTCGCATGATTTTCCACCTCTCCCCATTCAGTCTGAATAAATGGCCAGACGTTGGTTCAGCTTTCTCATCCGTAAATACACCTCTATCACAAAAATTAGAAAAATCTTTGACTAATATGTGTTTGATGAGCTCCGGGTCCTGAGAAATAATAAAAATTAATTATTAGCTAATTACAAAAGATAAAAGAGAGAGGTTGTACACTGTAGTTTAAACTAAAACAAACAACAGACAATCTCCCAAAACCATAAAATATAATCTGGTATTGCATCACCGGTATGACATCATCCGGTGTTTCATCATCCCATATTGCATCACTGGTATTACATCGCTTATATTATACAGGGTCCCACGTAGACCTTCCATTAGCCATTTCTGGAGTAGGGCTCACAATTGAATTATCAAAATTCACGCACGTGAGTTTCTCCAAATTTCTGAAAATATTGACGTTAGTATGGGACTTCCTTATACCGGAAGTAGACGTCAACTTTATTTCAAATGGAAGATGGTGTTTTTTATTCCGGATCTAGATTGCTCGTCAAATTTTATGGTAACATCTCATTTTTCTCAACCATTTTCGAGATATTTGACTTTTTTCAAAAATCTTAAAAAACATGGTCACATTTACACACCTGTATCTCTCTTATTTTTCAACCTGAAGAGTTGAAATTTTAAAGTGCAAATTCTTGAATGTCAAAAAATATTTCGAATTTACTAAAGCTAGTACAAGTTAGACAGGGTGTCCGAAATAGACCGGTCAATCGTGACAACTTTAAAACCTAATAACTCTCTTATTTTAAATAGAACACCCTATATTTTATAACGTTAGTTCATGTACGTTTTATTGTTCTTTTGATTGGTATCAGCATTCCCTATACCTAAGTCCCACCGATTTGAAGAATTTACACATTATTTGCGATAAGAAATAATTATTAGTCAGTTTATCAGGTTACCTATGAGATAACAATTTTAAACGTCATCTTTCGACATAAGTAAAATATGCGACGAATTTTGAATATAACTTTTATTTACGAGGAGCATAATCGAATTATTAACAGAAGATGTCGTGTGGTTGCAAAGAGATTTCCACATAAACACAGATCAACTCGTTACATGATGCTACTCAAAAAATTCTAAGAATGGATTGTTTCGTCCAAAATTTCATAAGAGTAAAGCATTATTAGTGAACAAAGAGACTTGTGTGTTATCACTTCACAATAAATGTTCGAATTTTGCACCGTTCCCTTCGAGGCATTTGATGGCTCTTTTAATGATGGTATCAGTGGCTCGAGAAAGGTAATCTTGATCCATTGCGTTGAAGGCCTATAATACTCTAGCTATCATATCTTGTTTTGTAGTAGATGGTTCCTGGTAATCTATGTTTCTAATGCACGCCCAGATACTAACATCTAGTGGAGTCAAGTCTGGTGAGCGGGCCGGCCAACGATGAGGACCACCGTTAGCTATCCACCTGTCTTCAAACGTTTCTTGGAGTAGGTTGCTTACTATCTGTGAGTTGTGTGGTGGGGCTCCATCTTGTTGATACCAAACTTCTGCAGTTTTGTGTTGATGCAAGTTGTTCAGCGCTGGTATTATTACTTGCTGCAGAATGCGACAATATCCCGGACCAGTGAATACTGCACGTTTAGAATTCGTTCTTACCTTTTTCTTTAATCTTACCATTATTATTGATAGGAATAAAAGGGTCATATTTTCAAATTTAGTTTCAGTGAGTCTAATAAATATTTTAATAACATACCGTACTAATACGCAAATGAAATTCAGTATTGCTTAATGCTATTGATACCAACCTGTTAAGTTTTCATCATAAATGTTAGGGCAAAAATTCTATTGTATTTTACTGCGCAAAATACATTGAAACTCCAACAGTCCTGGAAATTTCGTTCTCTAGTAATGTGAGATTTTTGTCCGACCAATAGTGTTGTGACGATTGAACATGCCCCTCTTTGAAAATTTTGACTCATCGCACCATATAATTTTTCTTGAGAAATTTTCATCTTCTTGAGTTTTCAAAACATACCATTTGCAAGATTTTACACGCCGGAAAAAACCCATCATTCTAAATGGTGTATTAAAGTGAATGAAAATGTTGTCCATTTGTTAATTTTTAGAATTATGTGAATAGTTCCTCTTGAAAGATGCAAATTTCTACTGCAGTCTCTGATTGACGTATGCGGATAAGCGGTAGAAAAAACGCCAAAACATTTATTTGTGTCTCTTCATTGTCCAATAGCGGTTTATTTTTATTACCTTCTGAACGAAACGTTCCATTCTGAGAACAATTTTTCAATAGTCTTCTGATCATGTCAGGAGTTAGTCTATCTCTATCTGAATATCTCTCTGCAAACACACGACATGTTTTGCTCTGCTAACAAATCGATTACACTCCCCGTAAATAATAATCAAATTCAAAAAGTCATCGCTAGAGTAATTGAAGTGTGCCATTGTTGTGGAAAATACTCTATTTTATTAAAATACAATTGACAAACGTATTTTACAGTACAACTATTAAGTTTACTGTCGGAAGATGACGTTTAAAATTTTCATCTCCTAGACAACCTGATAAACAGACTGATAATTATTTCTTCTCGCAAATATGCCTCGAAGTGAACGTTGCAAATTTCAAACATTTATTGTGAAGTGATAACACACAAATCTCTTTGTTTCCTAATAATGCTTTACTCTTATGAAATTTTGGACGAAACACTCCATTCTTAGAAATTTTTTAGTAGTATTCTGATCATGTAACGAGTTGATCTGTGTTTATGTGGAAATCTATTTTCAACCACAGGACATCTTCTGTTAATAATTCGATTATACTCCTCGTAAATAAAAGTTATATTCAAAAGTCGTCGCATATTTTATTTATATCGAAAGAAGACGTTTAAAATTTTCATCTCATAGACAACCTGATAATTAATTCTTATCGCAAATAATGTTTAAATATCTTAAAATCGGTGGGACTTAGGTATAGGAAATGCTGATACCAATCAAAAGAACAATAAAAAGTACATGAACTAACGTTATAAAATATAGGGTGTTCTATTTAAAATAAGAGAGTTATTAGGTCTTAAAGTTGTCACGATTGACCGGTCTATTTCGGACACCTTGTCTAACTTGTATTAGCTTTAGTAAATTCTAAATATTTTGTAGCATTTCACAATTTGCGTTTTAAAATTTCAACTCTTCAGGTTGAAAAATAAGAGATATACAGGTGTGTAAATGTGACAATGTTTTTTAAGAAAATTTTGAAGGAAGTCAAATATCTCGAAAACAGTTGAGAAAAATGACATAACATGTTTGTAGAACCTAGTATAAAAAACACCATCTTCTATTTGAAATAAGAAAGTTGACGTCTACTTCCGGTATAATCGGAAGTCCCATACTAACGTCGATATTTTCAGTGAACTGGAAATTTCAAGAAACCCATCTGCGTGAATTTTCGGAATTTATGTGTGAGCCGTACTCCAGGAACGACTAATGTAAGGTCTACGTGGGACACCTGTATATAGTTTAGATATTTTAGCGATAGCTACTGATTAAGATAATTTCGTTGTCGAAATACGTATCTTGCTCATAACATCATATTATTTTGTGGGTTTTGGGGATAATTCTGCTATTTGTATTAGCTAATTAAATATATTTTAGTTGCAACAAAATTATAAATCCTGACACAGCAAGTGCGTTATGGTGGTGAGATTTCTTAAAAAACTCAAATGATAATAACCCACAATTTCATTAGAAATTTCAGACTTGGTACAGGGGTACTGTCTATGGGGGAACTACTGCACCAAATTTTACTTAAGTACCTCTCTTTGTGCTTTATCGGCTAGTGGAACAATAACAGATCTAAAAAGTTTTCTACCTGTCATAAGATGCGACTCACTCAAGCAGCTAATGGCGCTCTCCAACATATCTTTTTCTTTCATGTTATACAATATAATATTCATTTTCACATTACCTGCTTGCCATTCTATCACAAATCTCTCTTTCATTAAAAGGGCGCAAGCAATCACTGTATTGCACACCTATTTATCAAATTAGTAACCGTGCTAGACCAAGCCCAAGGAAACTTTATTACTGGTCACTGGAGCTTCGGAAATTAAATCCTGGTAGGAGAAGACATAGACAGGTTAGGCCGATATTAGGCCGATATTATAAACTTATCTGCTAAAAGGAAAGACTACAGCTACACTACACCACAGTAGAAAATAAACCCTGTTGTAGTGACAGCAGCCCAATATGCAAGAAATAGAGCATATTTGGAGAAGCTGCAAAAAGTATGTCTCCAAGTGGAAAGAGATGAGTTTCATCCATTACAACTATGGATGCAGCCAGAAGTTCGCGATCGTAGGTGCTGTAAGATTTTTGGGCTGAAGTAAGCTTTTTAGAGTAGAAACCTAGGGGTTCTGGTGTTTGATCACGTAATTGTTGGAGGGAAGCACCTACGGCATAATCAGAAGCATCGACATGGAGAATCAGTGGTAGCGAAGTAGACGGATGAGCTATTAGTGTAGCGTTTTTTAGTGCCTCTTTCAAACGTTCGAATGCTTCTCGAGTCTGAGGAGTCCACTCGATTTTACGTTTGTCGCGTTTTTTGGGATTCTGGCAGAGGTCGAAATTTATGAGACCTAGAAATCGTCTGAGTTTTTCAATGGTATCAGGAAGAGGTAGGTCGGCAATATCTTTGATGCGTTCAGGAAGTGGAAATAATCCAGATTTATTTACACGAAAACCTAAAAATGAAATTTCGGCCACTCCGAATTCACATTTAGATGAATTGATACGGATGCCGTTGTCTTGAAGTGTCTGAAAAAGTTTTGCTAGATGCACTTGATGTTCTTTTTTAGAGGCTGATGCAACGAGAATATCGTCAAGATAGGAGTAGGCAAAGTCAAGATGTCTTAAAATTGAATGTAAATATCTTTGAAATGTTTGTGCTGAATTACGAAGGCCAAATGGGGTTTTAACAAATTCGAATAACCCAAATGGAGTTATGACTGCTGTTTTGGGAATATCTTGAGGTGCTACTGGGATGTGATGGAAAGCGCTAATGATATCCAATTTTGAAAAAATACGTTTGCCTTCTAACTGGGCATTAGAATCCTGCAAATTTGGAATGGGATATTTGTCTGGGATTGTTTTAGCGTTTAGTGCTCGGTAATCCCCACATGGTCTCCATGAGCCATCCTTTTTTTGCACCATGTGGAGGGGGCTTGACCATGGACTTTTGGAGGGTCTACAAATTCCCAAGTTTATCATGTGCTTAAATTCTAGCTTTGCTTGAGCTAGCTTTTCCGGGGGCAATCTTCTAGCTTTTTCAGTGACAGGTGGTCCTTCCGTACTTATAGTATGGAAGAACTCAATCTCTGGAAGGTTGCTAGAAGAAGTTTCCTTAAAAAGGTCAGGAAATTGTTGTAGCAATTTGAAGTACTGGTGTGTCGGGTCTACGAGATGAATTTTAGAATTAATTCCTGGTGGTGGGTTAGCACCGGTCTTAGAGAGGTTTGTCTTTGTATCGATTAAACGTCTATGTTTCATATCCACAAGTAAAGCAAACTCTGCTAGAAAATCAGCGCCTATAATTGGTTGCTTGATATCTACAAGTGTGAAGGGCCAGCAGAACCTACGGCGTAAACTTAGATCCAAATCTAATAGTTGTTCGCCATAGGTATGAATAGGGGTCCCGTTTGCAGCATACATGGTACGTTTCGATTGAAATTTCCGTTGGTCGTGAAAAAATAATAAAAAGGCGGCGTGTTAGGTGGCTCTCGTCTCCTGCCGCGTGGAGGGAGTGTCTTATTAGTTTTCCGACACATGTTTTGCTTTAAAATTGCAAGGTTGGATGCAACGTTTGGCCTTGTTGCCAAATCGTTCATGATACCAACACGTGGAGGTTGAGGAATTTGTGTTTATGGAATTTCGAGAAAGCTTGGGTCTTTCTCGGGAGGTAGATCGGGAACGCGTTCGCAATTCGTTGACTGATGCTGTTAGCTTCTCTAATTGCGCTTCTAGCTTGGCTAGCTTGTCGGGCTCGCGTGACTGAATTTCAGCCACGTTGTATTTATCTCCGGAAAATTCCACGATTTTGTCTAGTATAACCGACAAATTTTCTAGAGAATCGTTGCTCAAAGCCAAAATTGAACGAACGTTGACTGGTAAACGTTGTAGAAATAAAGTTTTAAGGAAATCCTCTTTAATCTGACTACCGGCTAAAAACTTCATTTCGCGTAAAAGTTGCGATGGTTTTGTGTCGCCTAATTCTAATTGTGTTAAAAGTTTATTCATTTTGCGACTTTCGGACTCTTCAAATTCTAATATAAGACGTTTCATTAGATCTGAATAGGGGGTTGATGAAAATGGTTAGGTTAAAAAATCTGAAATTGACTCTGCGACATCAGGATCGAGTATAGCGAGTACATGACTGGATTTTGTCTTTTCAGAACTGATCTGCGATATATCGAACTGGGCGTCTACCTGCATTTGCCAGATTTTCACGTTACGTCTCCATATATGAGGTAATTTTATTGCAACCCTTGCCATGATATTGCTGCTTGAAGAATCTTCGGCCATTGTGAAAAAAAAATCAGATAATTTTTAAATTAGAAAGGACTGACCTGTGTAGATATTCGTTTCCTGTAGGCACGAGCATGTGCGTGGAAGTTAGGCGACGTCGGCTGGAACATCAGGCTCGGCATCTTCGGCTTACGGCACGGGGTCACCAATATGGATGTTAATTGTACTTGTTGATATTAAATCCATACGTAAACATTTAAAATAACTTTATTACTTCACTTGGTTAAACTTTATGATACGTTTAACTATAATAAACTTTATGATATAATAACAATTACAACAGTACACGAGTGCATAGCAGATAACCGACCGAGCGTGGAGGACGTGTGTTCACTGTTGGTAGAGAAGAGAAGGAGAGAGATCGCCTAGTGTCTCTTATAGTTGCCGTAGTTCTTGACAGCTGGCTCTCGCATAACGTAACTTTTAACTGTCAAGAGTGTTAACGCAGAAACACAGAGTAGTGTTGGCGGAAACACTGCGGTCGGAAACACTGCGGTTGGAACCACCGCCACACAACTAAATATAATCCAAAACGCATTATTGAACATGACCGAAATTGACAGAAGTATTACATCTATTGGATTTTCTTCAGTAAAACAGCAACATAACCATAAGCTAACTATTCAAATAACGCCCTCTCTAAATGTATCTAACACACAGATGAAACCTGGAATGAGCGCAATGGGTAGATCAAGAAACGTTTTTTTCAGCGAGTCTAAAATTCATCAAGTCCTGTGGAGTCAGTGAAGTAATTAGCAATTGAAAATATATACATCAACGTCCCCGCACCACTTTATTTCCGAAGATGTCAAAAAATATGCGATACAAGAAATAACATCCGTTGCTCGGCCATTACTCTGCACGTATCAAAGGTACCACTTAATTAGCAAAAATGTGATGAAAATTTCAATTTTCCGACGATCAGTCGTTTTTACACCCTCTTGCAGTAATTTTAGAAACTTGAAAACAATTTCCAGCGATTTATCATCCAACTTTCCACATGGCAGTTTTTTTTTTCCTGAAGCTGTATAGTGACGTTCCTGAGATATGGCTAACGACCATTCTTAGTTGCCCACTATGTACATAAAAAATCAATGAAACATTCATATATTTTTTTAATTTCGCGTGGAAATGATAAAATTACACCTCCAATTGCTACAGAGAAGAGACAGTTAGTAAAATCTGAACCAATACACGATGGCAAAAAGTGGGGTGGATAACCACAATGGAATTCAATGTAATAGGTGTCCAATGCACATTCCAGAAAGCATTCTAAAATTTAAAAAGTCTGGACCCAGCTGGTGGGTTATGGAAGTGAATTTTCATTAAAATGTTTTTAATGGAAAATATGTCTCTTTACCTAATGCAAGCAGACATCAATTTGGTTACCGGTATAACCTATATAGTAGAAAGAATGTACCATATTTTATCAAAATAACTCATTGTTTGAAAATGTATAAAAATTCTCCGAAAATAAACTTTTGCGAGAAAACTGGTTTGGTAGCCAACGAACCTTAGGTTAATAGCAAATTGAGTTATTGAAATTTGAAGCATTTAATGGAAATTCGCTACCAAAACGCACTTACTGCGTCTAGATTTTTAAATTACAAACATGCATCATATTTCGATAAAAAATGCAAAAAATCAATAACATAAGGGATGTTCGAAAAAAATTGTAGCTATCACCAACGGCTTATAGGCCAGCCTGTGATTATAAAATAATTTTATAAGATGCAGCCCAGGACACTCTATAATTAACGTATACAATTTTTTTCTCGTATCTTGTATAATAACAATTTTATTTAGCTTTACCGTAGAAGTGCATTACCCTGTATATATGTAAACGGACAAGGGTGAAAAATATGGATTCTAGGGGGCCTAGTTTACCCTGATTTGAAGGAATCTTTTTAAAATTCAAAAGTCACGGTCTCCTGATTAACGAATTTCTTCTACGAACATTAGCTAAATATTATAGACCGTTAAACGATAAACTTAACTAAAACTACTGCCAAAGCACCAGAGAAAGGATATATTTGAAACGAATTTTGTGGAAATATTTTAGTAAGATGAAGGACAATGACGGTTGGCTGAAACGTAAGGGTTTGCAAAACACTCTCCTTGCGACATTTTCTTTACATAACTCGTATTGGTTTCAGGTTATTTGCCTAAATGTTGCCAATTTTGACGTTTCAAATCGCGACTTTGACGGTTTGTGGAAAACCCCAATTTTTTCCCTTTAAATGCCTATAACTTTTTTGTCTTTACACACACAGACCTAGTATTTTTAGCACATGGCTCACTCTTTATAATACAAACACGCTCACCAAATTTGGTTGCCTTATTTCCGGAGACATAATTTTTTTCCGAAAGAAAACACAATATTTTCCAGAAAAAGCTGGGCAAATTTTCCTGGATAACGAACTTATCCGAGTCACTTTCAAAAGGAAGGTACGTACCAAGTTTGATCAAAATCGACCCATTATTTTTTGAGTTATCGGTGTGGTAATACAATATATATATATATATATATATATATATATATATATATATATATATATATATATATATATATATATATATATATATATATATATATATATATATATATATATTGTCACACCCGTGTATGAGATTTATGTTTACCAACTTTGTTACTTCTATGATCAGAGGCCGGTTGTAAAGTGTGTTGGTAACACTCTGGAATTATATTTCTAGAAGGGACCAGAAGTGACAGGTGTGGAACAGTGTATAAGGTCTAGAATCACTATGTACAGTATAAATAGACGAACGGCACATAGAGTGAGTTCTTTCAGTATTGAGTTAGTGTTGGTGGAGCATAAGTGATCATAGAGTAATAAGAGAATGAGTGTAGTGTGAATGAGGACTATCGTTTTTGTGCTCACCAGTTGGCGCCACTTGCGAGTAAGCTCCTGAGTCCTGTCGGTTTCAATATACAGGATCTAGTTTCTGGTGTGGATGTAGCAGTAGCCATTAACATGCCACAATTCCTGACAAAAGGTAGCGATCAGTTCGATACACACGAGCTAAGAACATCAAAAAAAGTGTCACCAGAACTGATCAACGTCGAGCGATAGGTTTAGGTAAAACATTTAAGATTTTAAGTAACAAATTAGGATCCAATTTGGTATCACTTGGAGGAAGAATAATATTTGTGTGCTTGATGCTTGCCAATTTTCGGAGCAATATAATGTAAATATTCATTTGAAGTGTTAATTATATGCATGTAAGGATGTTAGGGAAGAAAATGGGCCAGGCCTGACAATTTATCTATATGGAGAACCTGTCGTCTATCTTACAATGTTCTTTTAATATGTAATTAAATAAACATTATACGAAGTTATGGGAACTTTAACATTAAGAATAGAAGTAAAAATAAAGCAACATAGGAACTTTTATTTATACCTTTCCCCTTTCCTATATAAATTATTAGGAATGGCATACTTTGCCATACCTTTTCTTAATACTATTATTAGATAAAAACAGTGTATGTCAATATACTAATTTATTATTATTTATTATTATATATAAAAATAATAAGAGGTCTTTATTAGGGCGAAGTTAATTTCATAATTTTCTTCCACTTAACCCTTAAAAGAGAACTTAAAGTGTAGGAATTACAAAATAAACAAATTATAAATGCCTTAGTACCCAAAACAACAAGAAAATAATGTAACAACAAAACATTAACAATTGTGCGCATTAAATTTAGCCAAAAGAAATGAATTCTTAATATGAATATGGTTTACTATAACTACACTACGCAAACTGACTATTTTTATAAAAATCTGTAACATATCTCCGAAACCATGGCAGAGAACATAACGTATGTTCAAAAGGTATTTTGTTATACAGATGTGGTGCAACATAGGAGAAAGAGCTCCGATATTGGTTCGTTTAATATTTAGGGATGGCAAACAAGTGATCGAGTCTTGTATTGAGCGAATGTATTTGTCTCCGAAAACAGAGCTTCTGATGTAGGTAATCAGGCCCCGCCTTGAGGACAATCTTGTGAGTTAAGAAAAGAAGATGTACTTTCCAGCGATTCGTCATATTCAGCCAATCTAATTCTTTTTACTTATAAGAAACACAATATGTTCTTTTTAGATTAAAGATGAATCGTAAACATGACTTCTGAACCTTTTCTATTCTTTGTCAATCCCAACTGTCAAGGGCAGGTCCATACACAACATCAGCATGGTTAAAGCGCGAGAGAATCATCGAGTTTACCAGGAGAGCTTTACTTTCGCTGGAATGCAATTTCGGTGGCTATAAAAAGATTTCAATAGGCCAAAGCTGGCTCTACGAAGATTAGTGACGTGATCAGAAAATTTTTAATTGTTATCTATTATAAGACCAAGATTTTTTGTAGATTGTTTTTCTTCCAAGCGATTCCCATCTATCAAAATATTAATATTTTGAGAACAAACCCTATTCATACTGACCTTCCTGCCAAAATAAAGTACGCAACACTTATTGCCATTTATCGCAAGATCATGCTCCTTTGCTGTCGTGACTAACTTATTAAGGTCTGTGTTTAAACTTGCTATAGCATCTAAGGCATTTTCGACAGGAAAGGGTTTGTAAAGCTGGGTATCATAGGCACAGAAGTGTACTTTGCTCGAGATTATTTGTTCTTGAAAATCAAACGTATAAATATTGAATAAAAGGGGGCCTAAAATAGAGCCCTGTGGAACTCCTTTTGATAAACTCAAAGAATCCGATATATCCGACCCGCAGACAACCCCCTGTGCCCTATCTGAAAAGTAACTCTCTATAAACTGAACTGCGTCATGATTGAAACCAATATATTGTAACTTCGAGCACAATAGTTCATGACTGATCGTATCAAAAGCTTTACTGTACTCTAGCAATACCAAAGCTGTAACTTGATTTTTGTCGTTAGCTGTGAGGATGTCATCACTAATATTTGCTAATGCTGTTGTGGTAGACCTGCCCCTAACAAATCCGGACTGTACATTTGGCAAAATGCTGTTATCTCCAAGGTAAGCAGTTATCTGCTCGGACATCATTTTCTCCAATAACTTTGAAAGAACTTGGAAAATGCTTATAGGTCTTAAATGATTAAACTCAGTTGGATTGTTTCCTTTTGGAAACATAAAAACATTTCCAACTTTCCAGACCCTGGGAAAGCATTTTGTCTCAATACAAAAGTTTACAAGATGAAGCAGCTGAGGGAGAATTTCTGGGAGACATAGGTTAATCATGTCGACACTCACACAGTGGCGGGGAAAGACCTAAATTATATGTGGGCAAGATACATTTTGCGAGGCCCTTTGCTGTTGCAAAAAGACGGATTTTACAAAAAACAGTTGAAACTGTCACATTTTTATTTATAAAAGTAAAAAATTATTTTCTTTGACTGGTATTAAAGAAAAATTGAAAAAATAATAATTAAAGAAACAGAAGTTTCTTAGCCTTACTGAACTCATTAACAATTGTATCGTAATTCAGCTTAGATGACATATTTGCTTCAATAGATAAAACTGCCAAAGGAGAAAGCCTTGCCTAACCCTTTGTATTTCTTAAAGCATTTTTCATTAGTTTTAATTTTAAAAAGCTCCTTTCAGCAGAGGCTGTACTTACTTGTATTGTTAACAAAATTCGAATGACAATGTAATATTTGGGCAAATTTCTTTTAAATTAGTTTTTGTTATGTATTAGAGCAGCTGTTTCACATCTTTAATGAAGTCGGATAGATTTGGGATCATTGTTTGTAATGCTTCATATAATTCGTAAGGTTGGAAGCCACTGCTCTCACACACTCGCAGAACTGTGTGTAAATCTGGACAGTTTTTTAATATTTACACTAGTGGAATAGTTTTTAACTTGCTTAGATCATAAAGAAAAAAATTCAAACTGTTGATTTAAAAACATACATCTTGAATCCATATATTGCTTATTATAGAATCAATCATGGAGTTAAAAAAATATGTTTCGTCTTGGCTTTTCGGAGACTGCATAGGTTGATCGCTGCTTTCCTACTCAAACTTTTTGGTTACCATTTTATTCTTAAATTGTTTTGGCAGGTCATAACTGATTTTCTTGATAAATTGACGACCATCAGACAAGCATTTTCTGACACCAGTTTATCGATATTATATGATTCAGAGCAATGCTTAAATGGACTTGAACGGATTGCCATAATTTGCTTATGATATTAACACGCGACAATATCTCATACCACACATGTACTGATACGATAAATTCTACACTGAGCATTTCGTTTAAAACCGAACCACAATAATTACAGAGTGTGCCTGATTGTTCCGTTTGATGTTTTAGGGCTTCAATGCATCCAACAACATCATCAAATTACAATATCACAGCCTTCATTGCCTCGATTCTGCTTTCTTACCTTGTGCCTGATAAAGGCTTTATAGTAACTTTTAATTTGCCTTTAATTAATTCCCAGCGTTTGCTGGAACTTGAAAATCGTAGATAAATTTTCTGAATAAAACCAATAAATGTTTTTGCTGCCACAGAAGAATTATCTGTGTCTACTACAAACAGCAGATTCCAGCTATAACAACCAAAAGGTGTAAACAATTCCCTGGGATTAATATTCAATATTCGAGTTTTAACTCCATTATTTACGCCTACCGTATTTTAGGTCGCGTTTACAGATTTTAACGCATAAGCCTTCGAGGAGCGAGGCCCCTTCAGACCGCGAAGCCGTAGGCGGTGGCCCACGTCGCCCGCGCCTTACGCCGCCTCTGCACTCACACCATCAAAACCCTTGGCTTTTGTTTTTATTGAGGCTATATGTCTCATAATATCTGCCTCATTGACAAGCTTAAAATGGAAGTTATTTGCATTTTTGTAAATATTACTATTGTAATATGTTTTTAATCCTCTAATATCAGCCGTACTACTGTTAATAGACGTGAGGTATTGATTTATTTTGTTTTCTTGTAATAATGCCAAATCTATTAGCCAAAGACCAGACCGTCCTATTATTTTTACTTGTAGACAGCATACCCTCCGCAAATTAATTAATTTAACAAATTTTAGTATTATCTTTGATATATCCTTGTATTCACTGAGATTTATCATGTTATTAAAAACGAATTAAGAAAGTAATTGGTATGCAAAAACTGTGCCTGCAAATTAATTTGCAATGAAACCAAATACAGATGCAAGATTTGTCTCGAACATCTCACGCGAATTATATCACTCGGTAAAATGCTGGTGTTGGTGTGATAGGATGTAAAGCATATGTGCGGATATGTGAAAACCGCTGGTTAATTAAGTTTAATTTATTATTCGTTTTTAGTGAATTTTCTTTAAAAAAAATACACTAATGAGGAGATCCCGACTTTTGAATTTTGAAAAAATTTCTTCAAATCAGCGCTAATTAGGTCCCCCAGAACACATATCCGGGGTCAGTTTCAATTTTTATATGTATATATATATATATATATATATATATATATATATATATATATATATATATATATATATATATATATATATATATATATATATATATATATATATTCACACAGTTTCTTATTAATTTTCTTTTAATTATGTACATGGAACTGTGTTTTTGTAAACAACGTTGTATTGTTGTATTTTTTTTTGTTCTTTGTAATTGTGCACTTGAGTATTGTATTATCTACTGTGTGAATAAAGGCTATTTCATTATTATTATTATTATTATTATTATTATTATTATTATTATTATTATTATATGTATGTATCACACCGATAACTCAAAAAATAATGGGCCGATTTTGATTAAATTTGGTGAATACCTTCCTTTCGCAAATGGCTTGGATAAGTTCGTTAGTCAGGAAAATCTGCCCAGGTTTTCCGGAAAATTTTGTATTTTCTTAAAAAAAATATTATATATCCGGAATTAACAAAATAAGGGCAATTTGGTACGCCGGTTTATATCGTTATAGGTTAGCTACCTACCAAAATTTAGCTCTGTAGGTCAAAAGACAAAAAAGTTATGGGCATTTAAAGAAACATAAATTGGGGTTTTCCTCAAAACGTCAAAGTGACAATTTAAAACGTCAAAATTCGCAACATTTAGGCAAAGAACTTGAATCTAATACGAGCTATGGAAAGAAAATGTCTCAAGAAGAATGTTTTACAAACCCTGAAGTCTTAGTTTAAATCGTCATTGTCCTTCATTTTACGAAAATATTTCCAGAAAATTCATTTCAAATAGACCTTTTCTCTGATGCTTGGCAGTAGCCTTAGCTATAGAGTTTATCGTTTAATGGTATATAATTTTTGTCGAAATTTCGTATAAAATCAATAAAGCTCAATATATCCGTCATTATACAACATATTAAAAAATATTGTATACATTAATTATAGGGTGTGTTGAGCTACATCTTAAAAAAAATATTTCTACAATCACAGGGTGGCCCATAAGTCGTTGGTGATACAAATAATTTTTGTTTAGTCGAAAACGACTTATGTTTTTGCATTTTCCATCGAAATATAATGCATGTTTTTAAGAAAAGAATTTGGGACGCAGGAAGTGCGTTATGGTAGCGAATTTTAATAAAATGCTTCATATTTGAAAAGCTCAATTTGCTATTAACCCATAAGGTTGACCAAGAAACGGATTTTTTCGGTTACACTTTAAGTTTACTTTCGGAAATTTTTGTACATTTTCATACAATAAAGTTATTTTGATGAAACATGGCACATTGTTTTTACTATATAGGTTATACTGGTAACCAAATTTGATGCCTGCTTTCTGAAAAAAAAACACAGACATATTTGCTATTAAAAACATTTTAATGAAAATTCACTACCATAACGCACTTGCTGCGTCCAGAACTTTTATTTTATAATGTCACCTAAGCATAAGCAGTTAATAAATAGATATAATGTGACCTAACCCACACACAGGGGTCGGGGTGTGCATTAATGTTGGTATCATTTGATGGCTCTTTCAAACATATCAGACTTCGTTTTTTTCATCTCCCAATCTAAAACGTATTTTTTGACATATTCAACTGTTTCCAGACCTTATGGACACCTGGTATAATTAGCTATGTTATATTTTTGAAATAGGGGTTTTTGGATTTTAAGTGCCTTATTAAAACTCTTGTTGCATTGAGCCATGTTTTCACAAGTTTTATAAAAGCATGTTGTAATCTAATTTATTGTTTTCTTCTAAATATACGGTTCTTTTTACATTTTTACTTATTCCTGCTCTGAGGGCATATGGCGTCCTAACCCATCAAATGCATTTTATAAAGAACACGACGTCATATGCGGCCCTATAATTTTTTTCTACAAAAAAAAACTCAAAAACGGGTTCTAGAACAAATAGCTAATTTGAAATTTATCTTATTCAAGGCATTTCAAAAGAAAAACATAATGTACGTTTTTGGAAACTATCGTTTTGCAACTGGCCGCGAACGTGCAAACTTGAATATTTTGGAAATTTTTCGAAATTTTATATACTTCTGTGAAAACTCTCTACCACAATGCACTTGTGATGGAAAAGTATATAAACACCGAATTATTAAAATTTCTTGAAAAACACAGTCTAATCCACGACAGGCAGTATGGATTCCGTCAACGCAGATCTACTGCCGACCTCCTTTTCTTTGTCACCCATTCTTGGAACAAGTCTATGGAACTACACGGTGAATCCCAGATTGTCGCTCTAGACATATCCAAAGCATTCGACCAGGTCTGGCACGCAGCGCTGCTTAATAAACTACCGGCCTATGGCCTACCACCAAAACTCTGTACGTGGACAGCAAATTTTCTCTCCAACCGGAGCATTTCTGTTGTTGGATGGCCATTCCTCTAAACTGTATCCAATTAATGCAGGAGTTCCTCAAGGTTCAGCTTTAGCCCCTACTCTGTTTTTTCTCCACATCAATGACCTCGTCTCTAGCACATCCAACCCAGTTCACAGTTACGCGGATGACAGCACCCTCCACTCCAATATACAATATTCTAAGCCTGTCTCTTTAGCCCAACTAGATGAGGATCGCAGACTCATGGAGGGTTCTATCTCCGCGGATCTCCAAAAAATATTAGACTGGGGGAGTATAAATCTTGTACAATTCAACCCCACCAAATCACAGTCTTGCTTTCTTTCTCATAAGAGATACACCAGCCCTAGACCCATCACAATAAACAACCAAGTTATTCAAAGTAATGAGTCCTTTTCACTTGTTGGCATCTCTGTGGATCAAAATCTCAATTGGCACCAACATGTCACATCAATTGCAGAAGCGGCTGCTAAGAAATTAGGTTTCCTCTTCCGGGCTATATTTTTCACCAGCTAATCTCTATACTTTATATACTTCACTAATAAGACCAAACCTCGAATACTGCTTCCACATCTGGGATGCTGCTGCCGCTTCTACACTCGCTATCCTGGACTATATTCAAAAGAGAGCTATACGTCTTATCGGTGACCCTACCCTTACCCAAAGGCTGCCATTCCTTGCCCACCGACGTGCCGTTGGTGACCTCTCTCTCTTTTATAGATATCTGCATGGGCACTGCTCAGAGGAGCTTTCTTCCATAGTTCCTCCACCTGCTGCCCCCAACAGATCTACCAGGGGAACAGAGCGAATGCACCCTTTTACTGTCCAGGTCACCAGACATAGAACATCTTGTTATGCCCGCTCTTTTGTCCCGAGGACTTCCAAGTTGTGGAACTCCTTGCCGGCACATGTTTTTCCTTCTCCCCCGAACCTCCAAACCTTCAAGTCCAGAATTAAGAAGTTGCCTCTTTCCTCCTTGTCGACACCCACGGTACGATAGTATTTAGGCTGTAAGCCCTCATGGTGTGTTGTTGAAATAAATAAATGAAAAACTTGCTATGTCCAGACTTTTACAGTATTAAGTGGTTTACTCACCTTTACTAGGATTCCTGGACTAGAGATAAAATATATCCCAGCAAATGGGCCCTTCACTTTATCATACAGCTCTTTAAAGGAAACTCCAATTCCATGGCCACGTACCATTGCTGATAAGTTTCCAAATGGGAAGGTAGGTTCCACATATTCTATACCTCGTTTTCTCCAGTATGTATAGAACTTTTGATGAAAACAATATTTAATAAAATAAAATGATACAACGAGCGATATCAAAATAATAATCGCTGACATGTTGTGCAATAGCCGATTTTACTGGTACCTACAGCTTTATTATTTACACCTTGGTATTTTCAAGCCAAAATTTTAACTAATCAGTAAGGGCGGCTAATAATGCCTCTAATTAGGTGTTGTAGTAGTGTAGAAGATAGTATTATATCTTTATGGTAATACAGAGATAAATTACATCTGATTTAAATATATTTGAACGTAATTGCTTATTATCTTGCTTTGGCAAAAATTCCTCTGTTTTTTTCCTCAAGTTAAACTTTACAATCATATTTTTGTCTGAATAATATGATAAAGACGGATCGGTAACTTGTGATGAAGTATTATTTTCTATCGGTCTGTGGTACAAAATGCATAACTAGTAAGTAAGTAATTAATTAATTAAGACTTCTGAACGCAGCAAGTGCGTTATGGTAGTGAATTTTCATAAAAATGTTTTTAATAGCAAACATGTTTTTTTGAGAAAGCAGGCATCAACCTATATAGTAGAAACAATGTGCCATGTTTCATCAAAATAACTTTATTGTTTGAAAATGTACAAACATTTCCGAAAGTAAACTTAAATTGTTCCCGAAAAAACTGGTTTCCTGGTCAACCTTATAGGTTAATAGCAAATGGAGCTATTCAAATTTGAAGCATTTAATGAAAATACGCTACCATAACGCACTTGCTGCGTCCAGGATTTCTTTTCTTACAAAGATGTATTATATTTCGATGGAAAATGCAAAAATGCAATAACATAGGGCGTGTTCAATTAAAAAAAAAAAATTGAATCACCAACGACTTATGGGCCACCTTGTAATTGTGGAAATATTTTTTTAAGATGTAGCTCAAGACACCCTGTAATTAGTTTTCGTAACTTGCATAATGACGGATATATTGAGCTTTAATGATTTTTTACGAAAATTTGACAAAAATGATATACCATTCAACGATAAACTCTATAGCCAACACTACTGCCAAAGCATCAGAGAAAGGGTATACTTTAAATGAATTTTCTGGGAATATTTTAGTAAAATGAAGGACAGTGACGATTGAAACTAAGAGTTCAGGCTTTGTAAAGCATTCTTCTTAAGACATTTTCTTTCCATAGCGCATATTAATTTCAGGTTCATTGCCTAAATATTACCAATTTTGACATTTTAAATCGCGACTTTGACGTTTTGAAGGAAATCCAAATTTATTTTTCTTTAAATGCCTGTAACTTTTTTGTCCTTTAACCTACAGAGCTAAATTTTGGTAGGTAGCTTACCTATGATGATATCAACCCGCGCACCAAATTTGGTTGCCTCTACTTTGTTAATTACGGAGATATAAATTTTTTTTGAATGAAAACTCAAAATTTTCCAGGGAAACCACGTCAGATTTTCCTGACTAACGAACTTATCCAAGCCATTTACAAAAGGAAGGTATGTGCCAAATTTTATCAAAATCGGCCCATTATTTTTTGAGTTATCGGTGTGATACATATATATATATATATATATATATATATATATATATATATATATATATATATATATATATATATATATATATATATATATATATTATATATATATATATATATATATATATATATATATATATATATATATATATATATATAAACATATAAAAATTGAAACTGACCCCGGATATGGGTTCAAGGGGTCCTAGTTCGCGCTCATATGCAAAAAAAATTTCAAAATTCAAAAGTCGGGATCTCCCCATTAGTGAATTTTTTCTACGAAAATTCACTAATAGAAAATAATTAAATAGAAACTATATAAATATTTGCTAAAATATTTTTCACCATGATGATCGCCTTAAAATATTAAGGCGATTTATATTTAATTAAACAGGTATTTCATATTTATTATCTTATCCGGTTGTGATAAGCTGATTAAATTCCAAGCATTGCGGAGTTTTTGGCCGGCTGTGAAATTCATATAAAAGGAGAAGCAACACGGGGCAGAGACAGTATTGTTAATTCAGCTATTAAGCCGAGCATAGTGAGTCCCCACCAGTCCGCACCAAGTCCGCTTAAGTTTTCCGTCCGATCGCACCTGCGTCGACCGATTTCCGCATCCGCAAATATTGTTATAGGTGAGAAATTGTCCGTTTTAATTAATCCATATTTTGTAGCGAATTTTCATATTTTTTAATTATCACGCCTTTCAGTCCAAATCTACGCAAGCGAGTTATCTCGGTCCTTCCTAGACAATTCCCGTATGTTAGATTGTCTTGCATTATTTTTGTGACATTTGCTTCCTTTTGGTAATGCTTTTGTAACATACCTCTTTTTATAAGTCTGTTTTGGTGGATATAAAACATGTCACCTTACATCAAACTTTTACATTTGATGTCACTTATATCTACTCTATAAACTTGAATTAATTTCTAAACTAACTTACAACTATGCATTTAATTTAATACACTGTCACTGTAATTTTTAAAACGTATAAACGTATTTAAGGTCACTTAATACATAGCTTATTACTATTTCTATAAATACCGAGTATCAATGTTTAACCGAGCAGACTTTTCTGTATTTAACATGTTATTTTTAGTGAATTTTTATTAAAAAAATTCACTAATAGAGAGGTATCGATGGTGAGACTTTGCAAAAATTCTTTCAAATGAGCGCGAATTAGGACCCCTAGAACCCATATCCGGGGTCAGTTTGAATGTTTATATGTTTATATATATATATATATATATATATATATATATATATATATATATATATATATATATATATATATATATATATATGTATCCGTCTGATAACTCAAAAAATAATTAACCGATTTAGATGAAACTCGGCAAGTGCCTTTCTTTTATTAATGGCTTGGATGAGTTCGTTGGCCAGGAAAATCGGACGGGGTTTTCTGGGAAAATTTTAAGTTTTCTTTCAAAAAAAATTTTTTTTCCCGAAAATTTCGATAAAATTTGGTCTACATATTGCTTTGGGAAATACCTAACTATGTGCCAAAATTCAGCTTTCTAGGGTTACAGAAAATTGAGCTATTCAAATTTGAAACATTTATGTTTAAATCATAAGTATGTGGTTGCTGTTGGTTAGTCAATGCTTCTGTTATTGTCATTGACTCATGAAATTCATTTTTAACTTTCAGAGAAATGTCAATAATACTGAATTCACTGATTGTTAATCATTGGAAGCATTTACGATTATATATAACCCTATTGTAATTTATTATCATTTATCACCTCTGTAGTATAATTATTTTCTCCTTACAACTCGCAGCGTTTTTAGTCAATTGTTGTTATTAATAGTCAATAGTTTCTTTGCGAATACACACACCTTCCATTGACTTCTGCTTCTGCCGCTGTTACAGTCCTTTTATTTAGAGGTAGATTTGTAACTACTTATACAAACAGTGTTTTTTAACCACGTGGCTGGTGGACTGACCGAATTCATTCCCAGTTGCTGTTGATTTACTCATATTCTCTTAATATGTTTGAAGATGTGGTGTCTACTTCATTCCAAGTCACTATTAACAGACTATTTGTGAAATAAAATAAGTAAATTAAATATGTAGTGTATTAAGACAAGGGAAAAAGAAATAAAACATATATAACTGTGCACATTTTGATTATATTTTAGGGTGCTTGAGAGAGGTATTGTCACAGCATAATATCTTATTAAAGTTCATTTGTAAATAGGTTTAATTTTTATATGTTCATATATATATATATATATATATATATATATATATATATATATATATATATATATATATATATATATAGATATATATATATATATATATATATATATATATATATATATATATATATATATATATATATATATATATATATATATATATGATAACTCAAAAAATAATTAACCGATTTCGATGAAACTTGGCAAGTGCCTGTCTTTTATTAATGGCTTGGATGAGTTCGTTATCCAGAAAAATCAGACGGGGTTTTCCGGAAAAATTTTGAGTTTTCTTTCGAAAAATTTTTTTTCTCCGAAAGTAACAAAGCTGTTTTAATGAAATTTACTATATATGTTGCCTCAACCTTACTGCGTACCAAAATTCAACTTTCTAAGTTTAGAGAAAATTGAGTTATTTAAATTTTAAATTTTCTTTCGAAAAAAATTTTTTTCTCTGAAAATTACAAAGTTATTTTAATGAAATTTTGTGGATATTTTGCCGTAGGAAAAACCTTACTACGTATTGAAATTAAACTCTCTAAGTTTATAGAAAATTGAGTTATTTAAATTTGAAGCATTTAATAAAAATTCACTACCATAACGCACTTGCTGCGTCCCGAGTTTTTAAATTTTATATAACTTACATCAAGTGCGTTCAGCTAAATGTTTTGCCTTTTGTTTTCATTTTATTCCTTTTTTATCTTCATATGGTTCTTCCACCGAGAAGAAAAACCTAGACTTATTTGTGACACAATATCAACGCTGAGATGCTTTCGCTACCATTAGCGCTTCAAACGTTTAGTAAGACATTTTACTCTATTTTACTTTTAGATTTCATTTTAAATCGTGCCTGAGGTAATATCCCATTTATAAATTGTAATATATGTAAACAAGAATGTATATAATTATTGGGTACTTTTATTAAAGGCTGTGAGTATATCTTGTATGTTTTTATAGAGCGATAAGAAATGCGTTAGGTACAGGTACGCTCGTAAATTGTAGTAGCAGTAAGTTTATTAAAAAGCGATTTGTATTATAGTAATGTACGTTTTAGAATAAAGCTTATTTGGGGTTACAAGGTATTTAATTTACTTGTAAAAAGCCACCACAAAACGTTACATAAAAATGGCGACGAGGATAAGTGACTCAAGTTGGGAAAAATAGTAAAAGAAAAGGTAAAAAGTGATATAAAGTTTAAAATTGTTAAAAACACAGTAGGTACTCTGTTAAGTAAAACAATGGCAACAAGTACGAGCATTGGGCATTTAAGAGAATTTAATCCCAGTTTATGTGAGTGGAAGATTTATAAAGAACAGTTAAATCAGTATTTTATTGCAAATAAAATAAGCGAAGATGAAATAAAGAGGGCAGTGTTATTGAATTGTTGCACAGAAAGCAGTTACCAGTTAATATATAATTTATGTGTTCCGTTAAAACCAGAAACGGTAGATTACAAAGTGCTAATTAGGCATTTTGATAAGCATTTTTCACCGACGAAGTTAGTATTTCCTGAAAGACAAAAATTTATAGTGCAATGAAAGATAAAAACTCGGGAAGCAGCAAGTGCGTTATGGTAGTGAATTTTCATAAGATTAAGATGTTTGATTTATGAAAAGAAAGGTACTACCAAAGGGACAAATAAAATATAATATCTCTAGATAAATCTTTTTAGTGGGTTAATTTAATAAAATAAATGACAATCAGGAATTTAATTTGTCTAAACAGCACAAAATGAAATATATATATATATATAAAATGAATTTGGTAAATTAGCAGTTTACCTCATGGAGGGTTTTGAGAATTGTTTTCCGAAACATGCTTAGGATTCTCCTAGGTGCATAACACACAACAAACATTTCTTATAAACAACCTCTAAAAAAGTTACAGGACCAGGAGTTAATAAGGGTGTAGGGCGAGGAAAACGAACTGTAAATATGAGTGGAAAAGCGAAAAAAATAGCTTAGTCGGATCTCTAACTGCTGCCTTTTTCAGATTTTGCAGTCGTACCTCCTTTAAATGTTTTTTAACTTATAGTAACAGATCATGAAGAAGTTCACATGTAAATAACTCAGTAAAGACAAGGAATGCAAAGGGAAAGAGTATTGTCGACGTGCATTAGTGATGTCAAATTATATTTATCAGCAGTTGATTTATCTAAAAGTGTTGGATGTGGGAAATTCCCTAATAGTTCTCACAGAAAATAAACAATAAGTTAAAAGAAAGGAAGTTTAATACAATTTTAAAAGCGGAAATAACAAAAAACAATACAAGGTATATTTAAGTAAGGGACAAAATTCGCTTATTGTGACAATACAATCAAAGGCTGTTAATCAAAATCGTGTAAAATAATATATTTACTAACAGGTGTAAGATTTACATTTTATTATTATAATTACGTGGCAGCTGTTTCCCTCCGATATGGATAAATTATCTAAAAAAGACACATCGTTGGGAAAGAGCTGTCATGTAAAATCAATATAATATATAGGTCATATAAATAGTTTTAATATACATTTGAAAGTGAATTTAGTTATAGTGTTATCTACTATCGACTAATTAAAGAAGACTATGTATCACAATTCCAACAGTTTAGTAAATTTAAAATTACATGAAATATAATTCTTCAACAAAAAAAAGAGGCAAAACAATACGCCTAGTTGGTTTTAATTTAAACGTTTTTAATTAAATCAATTCTGATGGTGGTTTGAGATGGACAAATGAACTATTTTAATTTATAATTAATTGTTTTCTACAAAAAAAATTGATTTGTTTGAAAATACAGACGATACAATGTTTTTATATGTTGAAGCTTAAGGTTTCTCTGGTTGGCGTTTTAAGGAATTGTTACACATGTTGATTTCCTAGCAGTCCAATGTGACACCGTACATATCTCTTCCTGAACTCATTGTGACACTCGAGTAAATTATTGAGTTCTCGCGACTGAACGTTGCTTATAAAAGTCTATACACTAATAAACGGATTTGCGTAGTATGTACATATATACGAGGCCCACTCATTGTTGTTTGATGATGTATCGCTACCTTACTTAAAACACATTCAAAGCAATCTCCTCGGCTCTACTGCCTGGTTGGTCAAATTGACATATTGTCAATAAAAATTGGATTCTTCTGCCTGAGGTTCCAGAAATGCACAGTCCATTTTTGTTACAATTTGTGCATTGTGTTGCTTGGAGTTTATGCAGGTACGTCAAAAACTTTTGTAGTTTCAAAGTTTCCATTTATTTTGATTGTCCAAATAACTAATACTGTCCCATACACAAATATAAAAAAGCATGATTTGTAAACAATTTTTTTTTGGTCTGTAACGAACGGTTCAGATTATTTTGAAATTGCTCCAGGGGATAGGTGATAAATGATTTTGAGAAAATTGAATGTTTTTTTAAACCTTCAGTAATATTATGTTTGTTTATTACAAAACTTTGAATTTCATCAAACATCTGGTACTCTATGCTGAAATCAAATTTGGGGTTAAATGTGTAAGGGTGGAATATTGATGCCAAAAATTTCAATTTTTTTTAAGAAAAAAAAAGACAAAACATCTGAAAACGTACACAACTTGATTCTGGAATGGGATTTGTTTTGTCTTTGGCAAAGGAACACTTCATATTGTCTTTGGGTTGGGTCACTTCAGGGGGTAGGGGATCAATGGGGGGTGATTTTATGAAAATTTAAATTTTTTTGTTAAAAGTCGAGTAATATAACCTTTCAGAAGTTTATCGGTAGAGGAATACGAATATTTTCTTTTTGTTCAAGTCATGGATCCTGAAATCATTTCATGAGACAGTATTTCTAACAAGAGTAGATTATCACAGCTATTTGGATGTAGTGATTTAATTTGCAATACTTTCTCGTTAGAAACGATTCTGACAATTGTAGTGGGGTTACCTTCCACTGCATTGAGAACTGACTCTTCAATTTGAGGAGGTCATTGGTATATTTTGCATATAGAATTATATTTTACAGATTTTAAGGCATCTATTTCCCTAAAACATCTGCAGATATGTTCAAAAATATTTCTGCTGCGTGCTATTCATCCGGGAAAACCTGTCATAATAAATTCTCACTGCTTCTTTTCCATTTTGTTTCGCTTCACCACAATGTAATAACAAATTAGCTAATTCACCCAAGGTATAATTGAAAAGTGCATTTTAAAAGCATATACAGCATCTATTACAAGGCTTGTTCAATTAAAACCCATCTTTGGTCAGGTTAGCCTTGAAAACAGTTGTAATCACTCAAATGACGTTTTGCAATGTTATTTTTGTTTGTAAACATCACACTTATGAGTTCCTGTCATTTGTATTTAACAGCGATTTTAAGTATTGTGACTTTAAAATGGCGTTTGTTGTTAACAATCCCTCTAAATATAATCAGTGTGCGGTCATTCAATTTTTGTGTGATAAAGGTTTGCAACCATTGCAAATTCAAACACGAATGCAAGCAGTGTATGGAAACACATATTTTGCATATCCAATTGTCAAGGAATGGTTTCAAAAATTTAAGAGTGAAAGAGAGAAGATGAATGATAAGCCGCAACTAGGTGCATTGAGTACTGCATCAACAGACAGGAATGTGGCATGTGTAGAAGACCTGATTAGAGGAAATCGTCTATTGTCATTCAAAGCAATTTCAGAAGATGTTGGTGTGATTATAGAATCTATCCGTAGTATCGTATACAAACTGGCTTACAGCAAAAGGTGTTAAAAGGTAATCGTTTTCAGTCGGATGAAGAAGTACTAAATGCCTTAAAAGAATTTTTCGGGCATTAGCCACAAGAATTCTTTAAGCAGGGTATACATCAGTAGGTGAAACAATGGGATATGTGCCCTAATAATAATAGTAATTATTTGTAAATATATTTGCCAATAAATTTGTTCTGAACCAAAAATGGGTTTCAATTGAACAAGCCTATTATTACCTTGATAAATAAATGACAATAACAGCCTAATTTTTTCATTCTTTCCAAAACACATTTGATACACAACATAAGACAACAAAATTGCATTTATCTCATAAGCGAGATGAAAATCGACAAAATATAAAAAAAAATTATCAGCACTAAATGACCTACATAACTGCTAAGAAAGAAACATCAGTGACAGATTTTTTTTCTTAAAAAATTATTAGTAATGGCACCAATGTACCGCCCCTTTAAAGGTAACCACACTCTTTTAGCAGTAAAATATGTACCAGTCTGAATATCTATCACGTTCCAAATTTCATGCAGCTTGCTGGTCAAGATCTTCATTTTGATATTTTTGACACATCGATCCTTACCAGATACCAAGTTTGTTTTTTCAAATGAAACCTCCGGTATATATATATATATATATATATATATATATATATATATATATATATATATATATATATATATATATATATATATATATATATATATATATATATATATATATATATATATATATATATATATATATATATATATATATATATATATATATATATATATATATATATATATATATATATGTTTTAATATTAACTAATAAACCAGATTTTTTTTTCAGCTTTATTTGATAATATGACAGGTTGTTGAGCAATGATTGGTATTACTCCACGGAGTTTCGAAATTTTACTTGCAATATTTTGGTTTTTTGCTAATAAGTCGAAAACCGCTATTAATAGGTAGAACATTATATAGTACTTTAAGAAAGAAAATCAATTGATCTTGCTATTCCTATATAATACAGGATGTTCGATTTGAAAATCTCACATTACCTGCCATTATATGTTCTACCTAAAGACCATTCTTATTGTAGACAGCCTATATGCAATAATTGGATTTTCATGACTATATCAACCTATTAGCAAACAGCAACAAAAAACTCAAACCTCTATCTATGCTGGTTATGGAAAGACTCTTTTGTTGTTGTTAATGACTGGAGGTTGCGAACTTTCCTAACTAATAACTTTTATTTTCTTAACGTCTTGAGATAGGTTAACAGATATATAAACACACACACACACACACACACAAATATATATACATATATATATATATATATATATATATATATATATATATATATATATATATATATATATATATATATATATATATATATATATATATATATATATATATATATATATAGTTTAAAAACATAAGAGTGTCACAATACAGACATTTTTTTCATTTGAAAAAATAATGTTATGGGACGACGCCGCCATGTCATAAATATTTTCAAAATGAAGACCATAACCACTTAAGAACATAACCTAAATTCACATTTCTATCAATTTTGAATCACTATATACTTCTAATACTCCATCGAGTTTGGCCCACGCTTTACATATAATTTTGATACAAGTATATAAAGTGGTGATATTTGGTGGTTTTAAATTACAAATGCAAATTAAATTAGCTGCGATTTCTATGAAATCCTGTTTTTGGGATTGTCATTTTAGGACTAAGAGTACAACAATTATACTATTTAACTCATCTGTAAATATGTACAAAGTTTTCACATCACCAGACAGACGATCTTAAATTTGATATTTTATGTCTATGATGGACAAACCTTCCCTTTAAATCTTCATTCATGTCCATGAGGCGTTTCTGGTATGGTTGATAATCTGCAACACAATTATAAAAAAATTAGATGCATAAAAAATTCTAGATTCTACATCTAACATTCTATATGTGAGGTATATAATAAACCTCACCTACCCAACCAATAGCCCCAATAAGGATTCAGATGAAAACCCCACTATAGACAATACAGAACTGCCAAAGGACAGTTTGATCTCTTTCAAGTCTATGGTTGAATACACCAAGGCTTTAGAGATGATATCCGGTGAGATTTCGAGAGTAGGAAGATTACGACTCCATAATTGAACTACAACCCAACCTACACCTAACCACCACTCTAAAGATTAGGCAGATTAAGGCCTAAAGAGTTCTATTCCATTCATATTTTACTCAACCTCTTGAAAATGACAAATGGCTCCAAGCCAGAATGTCGAGGTTCAACAAATTCTAGAGAAAGTTCAACCAGACATATTAGTTAAGCGAATGATATGATATCTGTCCGCTTTACATAAGTCGTCACAAGTTATTTACTACCAGTTTCAATAATTTTCTGGGCATACTAGATCATTAAGTTTTCATAGCCAACTTAGAATGTTCTAACGACAGCCATATTTTTATGGGGCTGAATGGAGAATAAAACAAGCAGTATAAGTCACAAAAAATCAGAGATAGCATCACAAAAGGCTAAACTGGCTTCCACTTTTTGTAAGGAGTGTACATATGCTCATGCGCTATGTTTGTATAATAGAACATTTCTTCATGACAATGGCATTTTTTTCTTGTTTTAACTTTTTTTTCCACATATATGAAAAATAAACACTATTCCTTATCCACTTCGACTACTCTCTTATTTCAGCATGCACAACTTGACGAAACTGAGTCACCAGCGATGCCCACTTGTCATGTTACTTGATTCATTTAGATACCACTGCCATATTTTATTTGTCCACTTTTATATACCTACCAGCAATTTTTACATTCTACTAAATATAATATTACAAGATATCACCAATAATACAATTGGTCCACAAATTATCCAAGAGGTTTATGCACCAGTAGTACATATAGCATCACAACGGAAGAACTTCGGCATAGTGTTAAAATCTAAGTATATAATACAATCTGAGTGTAGCGTGACCAGCATTAACATTGCTTTCCATAATTATAATTATAAAATTTAACAATTTAAAGGAGCACCTATTATAATAACCAGTCTAGCTAATCATATAGAATCCTGTCTCATTGAATCAGACAGGATAGAAACCTTGTCTGCTTATACTTTGCAATCAGTATGGAAAAGCTTTCTGATAATGTAACAAAATTAATCAATGACATTAGCTTAAGGGAAATTACAAAGTTGACACTATTAAAAAAATTATTACCTGGACAGTACACTTCCTGTTTCAATACTCCATACTACATATTTTAATTAGAAAGAAGCCACTGTAGCATCAAATGTCATAGGTTATACCTCCTGCGTGACCCTCTTACTCTTTCTCATCTTTAAGAAAACTCAGTACTGCTGATTTTGTGGAAACTACCATTGCTAAAAAAGGAAATAATTTTTAAAGTAAGTTCTGATTATGTCTCCATAAATCGCAATAAATTATAACAAAAACTAATTCAAGCTCACAAAACACAATAGAAAAAATCTTAGGCTTTGGACATGTGCTAAATTATTTCACCTTGGGTAAATACTTCAAAGTATATAAGATTACCTCTAAAATGATAACATAAAAAATAGGAATACATACCTTTAATATATAGTAAACATCTTTCAACTTTAATTATATAAATTCATCTTTGTTTTGATAAAAGAGATTCGCAAATTTAAGGTTACTTTCTTAAAAACAATTAACGTAGATCCTAACTTGAATTTTGCTCTCACTTGTGTATATTCTGATAATTTTTGTAAGGTGTTTCTGCTAAAATAAATATAATATCACGATTACCTGAATCATGGTAGTGAAGGAAAGATTTCACCGTACTATTTGATATTTAGAAAAAACATTAAAACATAATGTGGATATGCCGTGTACGTGTAGCGCTTTCCACCCTAACGGCGTTTAAATTTAAAAAAAACAGATGACAGTAGACAGTAGTACAGTGCTGCATTGACATATAATGCAAAAAGTTTTAAAGTACAAATAAGTTTTAATTTAAAATATCATACGGATTTGGTAATTCAAAATGTTTGGTTATTGTACCGCAATTATTGTTTGAATTATGTCATTAATAATTTAAAAATATGTTAGGTCCATATGTTTTCATCCTAAGAATCAAATTACATTTTAATATTTGTTAATTTTTATTATATCTGACAACCCTGCTTATTTATATCGAACTGTTGTGTCGCTTCGACGATTTTACATTTTTCGGGTCGAAAGTAATAAAAAACACATTAATACTCTAACTATCCTTGTCAACGTTGAATGTGCGAAATGCCTATGCAATTCAAACTGATGTAGATTATTTATTTCTTACACATTATTTATTTCTTACACATTTTTCATTTTCGAACAACTTCTTTCCTCGTGGACCATTTAAGTTGAAATTTGGTTACCAACTTTATTTTGGCATCTTATATGTGCAAATTTTCATTTGAATCACTGCAGTACTTCAAACAAACAAAAATATTGCGTTTTAAAAATTTCCTTTACATTTTTTATACAAAAAATTAAACCTACGGTGCTCATCTTCTAACTCATCCAAGCCATTAACAAAATCAAGGTAATCTCCAAATTTAGTAAAGATCGGTCAAGTATTTTTTGAGTTATCAGTTGGACACATACATATATATATATATATACAGGGTGAGCCACGGTGGATGGAGTATTAAAAGTATATAGAGAACGAATCAACCGATTGCTTTGAAATTTTGTTTACGGATGTAACGGAGTATGATCTCTCGACCTAAAATATTTTTGAAAATGCAGTGTTGCCACATATACGTAAAACTGGCAACATCTTCGTAATTTTAAATGGAACACCCTATATATTTTTGCATTTTTTGAATTGTCGTCTCTTTTTGAGTAACTTTTGTTGATATTTTCCTATACCTATCTCAAGTCGTTTTCGAGATAATAATTATTTTCTGAATTTATTACCAAAAATTTGACTTTCATTAAATCGTGTTTTCTCCTACCGACGAAGCGATTTAAAGATAATTTTTTAGCTACGGTTAGGCAAGGTCTAGGGGCATCTCCTCCATTAATCAAATCTTTAGAATATCATACAGGGTGAGTTAGAGAACGCTTTCTATAAGTGACTCGGAGAAATGCACGAAAGTCATTTTTTTTTAAATAGAACGCCCTGTATATTTTCACACTTTTTGGATCGTCTTCTCTTTTTGAGTAACTTTTGTTAATATTTCCCTATACCTATCTCAAGGCGTTTTCGATTTATGGTCACTTTTCTCTAACCTATCCAAGATTATTGGTCTTTTTGTATATCATAATGGGTGGGCCATGAAATTTCTATTTTGTCACTTTGTCATGACAACAGACATGCTGTTTATCTAAATAAATTTGACGTTAGTGATATTTACATTCAATTTGAATAGCTATAGCACAAACATGACATAAAATAATTATACAAACACAGTTTTAATGGATTTGTTTTTTATTCATGAACAGTGCAATAAGATTATCAGCAGAACTTGTAGAAGATTTAATGAGAAATATCCGAATTTGCCGCAGATGAATAACAGAAAGTTTCTACGAATTCATAGGAATTTTATAAATTTTGGTTCGTCGTTATGAGAACAATAACACTATCAGTATTTGGAAAAACTAATACCTAATCAGCGATAATAGTAAAAAAGGCCAAGTAGCAATAACAAATAATACCAATGACAGTAATAAATATGTATAAAAATCTTAAAACTATAATAATTGTTCGAAATGTTGACCGTTAACTTCCAGACACTTTTGTATACGATGATGCACGGCGTTTGTTGTAGCAGCTCTTATTTCAGCGGGGTCCAAGTTTTCAATCTCTTGAATCACTCGACGTTCTAATTCTGCCCTGTTGTGGACTGGAGGTTTATAAACTCGATCTTTAAGAATACCCCAAAGATAAAAATCTAACGGGGTAAGGTCAGGGGACCTCGCAGGCCAGTTACACGGTCCCAAACGTCTGATCCAACGGTCATCGAAAAGCCGGTCCAACTCCATACTAATTTCGGATGTACAATGTGCAGGAGCCCCGTCGAGTTGATACCAACAAGTTCTATATGTTTCAATTGACAGATTATCAAGGAAGCCTTCCACAATTGTTCTAATTATATCTAAATATTTTCTGGAATTCAATTTTTCGTCATATATGTAATATTTTATTTTGTCATCCAATAACATACAAAAAACATTTAAACTAAATTTGACTTGAAAACCAGCCTCTCTAGTAACGTGGGGGTTGTCTGTGGCCCAATAGTGACGATTTCGTGTGTTACAAATCCCCTCCCTAGAAAATTTGGATTCATCAGTCCATATCATTTTCTTTAAAAAATTGGGGTCCTCTTGCATACGCACAACTAACATTTCACACAACTCTATTCTCTGTAGATAATCCTGAGGCGTGAGAAATTGAACTCTTGTAAATTTATAATTATGCATTTTATGATTTACTAGTATTCTTCGAATGGATGAATATGGCAATCCTAAATCCTGTTCAGCACAACGTATGGAATACTGGGGATTCGCATGAAAATACGCTAGCACATTGATTTCATTTACCTCGTCAGATGTCACAGGTTTGGGTAGATTTCTTGCATCTCTTAACGACGCACCAGATTTTATAAAATTCCTATGAATTCGTAGAAACTTTCTGTTATTCATCTGCGGCAAATTCGGATATTTATCATTAAATCTTCTACAAGTTCTGCTGATAATCTTATTGCACTGTCCATGAATAATAAACAAATCCATTAAAACTGTGTTTGTATAATTATTTTCTGCCATATTTGTGCTATAGCTATTCAAATTGAATGTAAATATCACTAACGTCAAATTTATTTAGATAAACAGCATGTCTGTTGTCATGACAAAGTGACAAAATAGAAATTTCATGGCCCACCCATTATGATATACAAAAAGACCAATAATCTTGGATAGGTTAGAGAAAAGTGACCATAAATCGAAAACGCCTTGAGATAGGTATAGGGAAATATTAACAAAAGTTACTCAAAAAGAGAAGACGATCCAAAAAGTGTGAAAATATACAGGGCGTTCTATTTAAAAAAAAATGACTTTCGTGCATTTCTCCGAGTCACTTATAGAAAGCGTTCTCTAACTCACCCTGTATGATATTCTAAAGATTTGATTAATGGAGGAGATGCCCCTAGACCTTGCCTAACCGTATCTAAAAAATTATCTTTAAATCGCTTCGTCGGTAGGCGAAAACACGATTTAATGAAAGTCAAATTTTTGGTAATAAATTCAGAAAATAATTATTATCTCGAAAACGACTTGAGATAGGTATAGGAAAATATCAACAAAAGTTACTCAAAAAGAGACGACAATTCAAAAAAAGCAAAAATATATAGGGTGTTCCATTTAAAATTACGAAGATGTTGCCAGTTTTACGTATATGTGGCAACACTGCATTTTCAAAAATATTTTAGGTCGAGAGATTATACGCCATTACATCCGTAACCAAAATTTCAGAGCAATCGGTTGATTCATTCTCCATATACTTTTAATACTCCATCCACCGTGGCTCACCCTGTATATATATATATATATATATATATATATATATATATATATATATATATATATATATATATATATATATATATATATATATATATATAACATATAAAAATCAAAACTGACCTTGGATATGGGTTCTAGAGGTCCAAATTCGCGCTCATTTGAAGAAATTTTTCAAAAGTCTCACCATCGATACCTTTCTATTAGTGAATTTTCTTAATGAAAATTCACTAATATAAGCGCATTTCCTCCAATCGTTCCAGAAATGCTACAGGGTCGGACTTGCCGTGGAAATGTAAGTTCCATTCGCCCACATTCAGCGGTGGGACCGGCACTTGCGCGGGCGGCGTTAAGTGTTCTACCAAGTCTCTCATTGGCGGTGGCGGTGACACGGTATTGTCAAGCAGTAAGGCTGCCCCGGTGTGTAGCGGTCTTCCTTCTCGTAAAAATCTAATCAGTTGTTTCCTCATTTCTTCGACGGTAGTCTCCGGTCGCAGACTAAACGTCTGCAACACCATTTCTAATTCAGGATTCTTAAGCCTGTATACCCATCCTACCCGGCCATCAAATATGTCTTGGTCGGGTTTCTCTGGATGGTCAGACTCGACGGCATTATCCGCTCTCGGGTCTGACATTTTCTCGTTTAAATAACAAGAGTGTAAAGCGGAAAGACAATGAAGCGACGCTATCAGGGGTGTCAGAATAGTATCAGGTTGTCGTTATTCAGGTCGGTCACGGTAGTTTAATTAATCAGTAGTGGCGTAACAGTAATAGTAAATTTTAAAATAATACAAACACAATGGAAAAAATTCGGTAAATACGGTAAAAAAAAATAAAAAAAAAAGATCTACTGCTCTAAACTAAAACACAAACAAAACAAAAATCTAAACCTGGAATTTAACTTGATAGGAAAAACGTGTTACATAGCGGTAAAAACTTCACCAAGCGTTATCTAAAACGGTGTTAGCTATTAGTTCTAAAAAAACCTACTTGTAAAGTCCTAAAGCTGCCACAAGGAATTCTACCAGTGCATAAACAAAGCAATTTAATTATCGAGGTTCTACAAAATATTGCTGGTACGGCGATGACTATCGTAGATAATAATATTAAAAGAATGTGTACACTCTGCATCTGTTTTAAATAAAATAAAACGGATTATTTAAGATATTATCCCTTATCTCTTGTTTCTAAGAATTCTTATCGTATTTCATTTTAAATTATATGCATTAAAATTTGCAAAGGCTAAAATATTTACGGCTCCTCGATAAATTTACTTTTCTCTAATTTAACTTAAATATAGCGGGTTGATTAGGCCATCATATCTTATCTAAAATACCTGAAATTTTCTCTCGTATTTCATACCAAATTATATACATTAAAATTTTCAAGTTCTAAAATATTTACAACTTCTCCACATATCCACCTTTCTTTAATTTAAAATAACTTAGGTCCCATGCTCGGGGCTGCCATTTGCGACGGCCACTTGGGGTGAACGGGGGTTAATGCTAGTTTTCCCTAATATTGGGAATTTTCGAGCGGACTTCCGGGACACGGCTTTACAACGGGATCCTGTCCGGGCACCAGCGTCTATAGAGTTGTTTTTCTCAGAGAGTAGACGCGCTCTCTCTCGGGATACTCACCCCCTTCCCAAGTCACAGTCAGGGTACACACAAGCCCAGGGTAGATTCTAGTGGAGACAAGGTCCTCCTAAGATAAGACAAAGTCCCCCGGGACTTCTGGTTCTGGTCTTTATTAAAGAGCTGTAGTTAAATTTTACTTGGGTGGATATCCTGGGGAGAATAAATGAAATATCGAGTAAATTAAAATAAAATTCTATTCACTAATTATATATACAAGAAAGTAACGGAGTCCTGTTACCAGGGAGCCTAGTAATTATGGGCGGCCAGAGGCAGAGGTGGTTATTTGGCTTTAAATTAAGGTTACGCGCGGATTGCTCGGGGACGTTAAAGCGGCAACGTTTAAGCGGTGCAGGGTGGTGGCAGGATAGTGTATAATAGCGGGTGTTCCCAAGCGGGCATGCAACTTACAGGGTGCGTCGGTCACTACATCAAGGTAGGCTAGTTGCGTTCTAATTTGTATGGCACCAACAGGTATCATCTACGGCCCACCATCAAAACGCTCTTTCTCACCCGCTCAGGGAACCTTGTTCGGTGCGGAAGATGCCCACCCCTGCTCCCGGATTTACACCCCCTCTGAACGGAGCCGCGGACGGCCCGGAGCGCCAAGCGCTGCCTAGCTGTTTCGATCCGTACCAGCGTAGTCGCTGCAATACGAATCTACCACAGCCGAGGAATATCCTGGTTCCAACCCTCCCAGAGGAACACAGGGGTGACCGCCCGAAGGACTGCTTTTGGCTGTCCCAGATAATGCATTCACTACCACGAGGAGGATTCCAGCGCCTTCGTACGGACAAATGTCCTTGCGATCCCGGAAGGACCGAGACTTCGGAATACAGCCCCCAACCCCCAGAGCAGCCCGCCAACGGAGGCAGGAGAAGACGGTCCCACCCTGGTGATGATGTCGGACGGCGGCTCTCAGCAGACAGCGCCGCACTTCCCTAAGGCCTCCAGCGCCGTGACAGAGCGTTCAACAATTCTGCCACGGGCTCGCTAAATAATATTAGACGGTCACGTACCTGGGACTCTCTTCGGTGACGGTGTTCATACGGCAAAACTCTCCGGTGGCATCGTGAACTGTCAGCCTTGCTCTCTGCTTTTCCGGTAACCTGCTTTTCCAATTCGCGTACTCTACCACTTCCCTTCTCTGCAATCGACGGACTCTTTTCCTCACGGCGACACACTCGAACTGCCGATTCTGTCGCAATTCCAGACCTCACTCTCATTCTTGGCCCTGTGCTGTCTGCGCCTGCCCGGCCTTCAGCGACTGCCGGCTGTATTCCGCTAGCGACAGCAACCTCTCCTTCTTAACGTGTCGAGTTCTGCCTACTATTCCACCGGAGCGTATGCGAATATTTCCACCGTTGCAATTGGTAATTGCAGTTTATTACGCGGCTGCAATTACTGTTGCTGCATTTATTATTGCTGTTTATTAATCGAGCTAGGTAATCCCTGCAAGATTAGTCACTTCGTCCAAAATATATATATATATATATATATATATATATATATATATATATATATATATATATATATATATATATATATATGTATGTATATATATATATATATATATATATATATATATATATATATATATATATATATATATATATATATATATATATATATATATATATATATATATATATATATATATATATATATATATATATATAACTTATAACTACATCGACTGTCTTAAGTTTTTTCTGTGAGTTCCAGAGACCGTGACCTTGATTAAATGTTAAATACGGAACCAGCTACTCTGTTTTTAAGTTTGAGCCATTACAGCAAACGAACTCATTTTCAGGATTCGGTCTGTGAATAGGTAGGTATATCATTAAAAAAATTAATTAGTTTTGAGATATCTCAGAAACGCCATTCAAAATTGTCATTCTGTTTTCACTATTCGAGTTAGTAAAAAATTGCATCACTTTGCTAATTTAACCAATCCTGTAGCTGTAAAAATAAAAGACTGGCAATAGTAGGCACTTAAGTTTCAACAGAGGCGGTATAAATGTATTTTCAGCATTTTTTAGAAAAATGAAGTTTTATAGGCTTTGCTGGTATTAAACCTATCGAGACTCCGGAAAACTTCATTGAAATTTGGGTTTCGCTGCAAACGCTCACTGAACAATTTTTCAGGATTGTTACGATTCCAGCTTTTGACATAGATTGGGCCAGTTTCTTCCCTGAAAATTAATAGTTGGGTTATTAAGACACATATATCCGTTTCAGAACTTTCTGAACATAAAAACTTCAAAATTAAACATTTGAGAAGGTGTGTGCGTGTGTGTGTGCGTAGGTGTTAAGATTAAGTCTGTGCGCGCGTGCGTGCCTGTACGTGCAAGTATATACAGGCTGTCTGAGCATGACCCGTCGTTAGAATTTTATGGAGTTCTGGACAGAATAAAAATTTGAGAATTCAGAATTATTTATAATTCATTACATTCTCTCAAACTCAACATTTTCAGATTTCTAGCGCTTCTGGTTATACTGGAAGTTGCCATCAACTTTGTTATTTTAAATGGAACATCCTGTATTTTTTACATTTTTAGATGAGAATCATAATTTTGAATCTTTTGTGTTTAAACCAGACCATGTCCATCTATGACGGTTTTTGAGGAAAAATTTTTTTTTTCGAAATTTCGACAGCTAGTTAACGTTTACAAAATGCGATGTAGCTCCTATTTGGAATTAGATAGAAAGTTGTTATCCAGAAGTTTTAAAAAGCTGATTCTTTGAGAAAGAGTTGCAATCATTCATAGCACTTTCGACATAATGGTTATTTTTTTTTCCTATTCTGGAAATAACTTTAGAACGATTTGATTTAAGTATAGGAATAGGTAGTACTACTTTGTAGCAATTTTTATTGCCAATTGGATTATGTAACGAAAATTGGTCATTCTATTTAAAAATAAACATATTTTTATATTTTAGCGAATTTTTATTTTTTTTAAATCGCTAATAGACAGGTATCAAGGTGAGCCTTTGCAAACATTATTTTCAATGGGCGCGAATTTAAGCCTCTAGAAGCCGAAAGCCAGGTCCGTTTGAAATGTTATAGGATTACATACATACACACACACATATATATATATATATATATATATATATATATATATATATATATATATATATATATATATATATATATATATATATATATATATATATATATATATACATGCTCTCCAGAAATTATACGTGAAGACTTCAGGAGGTCATTCCTCACAAGAAATTAGGGTCACAATTTTTCGAAAACTCAATATTAAGGGAAATACAGGTGTCAAAAACTTTTTTTAGTTTTTCTCAGATACGTTTCTTATTAGTGTTTTGATTTTTTTCAAATCTTCCACGTGTATTACTGGTGCCCTTGTAGATTTATGTTTCACATGTGATGCAAATACTCCAGCGCCAAAGGGCCTAACATGACCTTAACCTTCGATCTATGGCCCACAACTTTTTTGTTTTCATCAATTTTTGAATTCAGCAGCATCATTTTTAAGAGCATCAAAAATTATTTAAAAAGTATTTTTTGTTGCGATACGATAAAATGAACCGATTCTGAGAAAAACGACTTCAAAGATTTTCATACTTTAAGGCTGCTTTAAACTGATTTCCACAGAATCAACTCAATACAAAATTTATTCACTAACTACATTATTAAGTAACATTTTTGCTAATTACTACAAAGTGCATAACGTGTTAAATGTACATGTCGTCCATACTCTTACAATCAGTTCTCGAAATGTCCTTCCATTTCGACACAGAAATTAATTATTCTCAGAAAGTTGCGACGAACCCTGAAGAATATCCCCTCCTTTGATGTTGTTATTGCGAAACTGTCAAAAATTCGTTGCCTTAGCTCTTCCACGTTATTCACAGGCGTTCTGTATACCAGTGACTTAACATAGCCCCAAAGAAAAAAAATTCTGAACTGCAACTTCTGTCTGCCCTAATGTTTCGGGCAAATCGTTAATATATAATAGGAAGAGCATTGGCCCCAGTATAGAGCCCTGTGGTACTCCCAAGTCCACCTGTTTAAAATTTGATGTGGTATTTTGCCAGCTAACCAACTGCACCCTGTTCCTTAAATATGATTGTAAAAGTGTTCCTATTGTGCCTCTCATTCCATAATATTCCAACTTAGAGATAAGGATCTGGTGGTTTACCATATTAAAGGCTTTGCTAAGGTCAAAACACAATAGCTCGTCATTTTCTTTGTGATCAAGTGCTTCCAAGACAAAATCAGTTATATATGTCATCGCCGTAGTTGTTGACCTATTTCTTCTGAATCCATGCTGGGAATAGTTTAGGATTTTCTGCCTATCAATATAGCTTGCTAATCTCTCTTTAATAAGTGCTTCCAAAATTTTCGAGATTATAGAGAGAATACAAATTGGTCTATAATTGTTGCAGACGTTCATGGCGCCATTTTTTGGGAAAGGAATTATCTTTGCAATTTTTAATAGATTTAGAAATATACCCTGAGCAAAGCACATATTGACAATTTTGCTCAGTGGGTCTGCAATCACGTGGATTATCCTTTTTAAAAGTACTATGTTTAATCCAAAGATGTCACAAGCTGACTTATTTTTCATCATCAACACCACCTACATAACTTCACGTGGGAATGTGTCCTCGAGAAACATTGACCCATTGTTCCGTAGTTTGACACGTTTTATATAGGAATGGCATTTTTTTGACGTGTCTTCTACTGGCACAAAATTATCCTCATCAATTCTGGAAAAATGGCAATTTAGACAGTCCGCACTTAGTGTACTTGCTCCTTAGTTAATCCTCGAGGTTTTTATATTCGAATTTATCAACTTCCAGATGATTTTAGATTTATTATCAGCATTTGTAATTCTATCTCTGTTATATTTTCTAATAGAAGTGTCAATCTGTGTCCCTAGTTGTTTCTTTAGGCTTTCATAAAGAGGTTTTGAGTTACCATCTCTTTTTACTCTAAAGATTGTATATGCAGCATCTACCTGATTCTTAAGTTTTCTGATAATGTGTGGAAAATGTGTTCTTTAACAGAGATAACCCTCTTCCTTTTCACAGGGAAGCAGTTTTCAAAGCTTTCCATTAGAGCTTCATGGAAACGAACATAAGATTCTTCAGCATTTGGTACCAAAAGTGAATTCCAGTCAATGTTTTGCAACTGGTGTATGAAAAGCTGAACACCATCACTATTATTTGTATCCCTTACATTATGAAACTTATTCTCTTGTTTGTTGTCCTCATATATCAGGAGTTTCTGCGCAAGATGGTCCGACAGGTTTTCGCTAGACAGTTGTTTAGGTTTATATTTGAATAAATATTGTCTATACAAGTTGCAGATGTCTTTGTTATTCTAGATGCTTCTGAAAATAGTTTATTAAGTCCATATGACACAAACAGATGATGAAGCTTGGTACTCTCCATTGTTGACTCCAAAATATTCACATTAAAGTCTCCAGCGACGAAAAGGTTATTAACCCCACTATTTATTAAAGTACCAAGTGCAATGCCATCTGTTTCCATAAAAACTTGCATGTCAGCTCCCGGTGGGCGATAAACTGATAGAACGGACATGTCTAGACTTGGAAGTGTAGTTGCAGCTATCTCTATACAACGCTCAACAGACAGGTTAGTTATCGGATCAATTGACTCATATTCCACTCCTTCTCTTACCAATATCACAGCACCACCACGAGAAGTTGATTGTCTTGTAAAGCAATTTGCTATTCTGTAGCCTTGTATTATGATCTTGTTTACGTTGTCATTAGTCAGCCAATGTTCTGTAAAGCAAGCTATACAGCAGTCTTCTAATTTTAAACAATTTTCTAGGCAATCTATTTTCCTAGGCAGTCCTTGTAAGTTCAGGTTAATCAAAGCAAAACAACTTTTTTGAGAATTTTTATGCATCGAATTTTGCATTATCTCTTCCTCAAAAAAACCTATATTTGGATACTGTTACGCCAGTGGGCCAATTTTGAGCATGATAAATTTTATTTAACAGCACAAAGTCTGCTTCTATCTTGAAAGATATACTTTTTGCGCCCTCTCTCACCGGACATTCTTCCACAGTGAATCACTGATGGATTGAACTGCGTTCGTGGAATCCTTCTATTTGGAAACGCATCTCGGTACAAACGTCTTGCTCTTGATGCATTTCCTGCAGCTAAGCCATAATAATAATGTATGTTGCGCAGCTCAGCCTTCGAATATTGATTAAAATCATAATAATAATTATTTTTCATTTTCTCAGTTTTAATGACGATACTTATTACACACCAATGGTCATAACAGAATAAGCCACATGAACATTATCTGTCAAAAGTAACTAAGACAACTTCAAGCTTTTGTTTTCAAACCATTCTTTTAGTGAATTTTCTTAAAAAAAATTCACTAATGAGGAGATCCCGACTTTTGAATTTTGAAAAAATTTCTTCAAATGAGCGCTAATTAGGCCCTCCAGAACACATATCCGGGGTCGGTTTAAATTTTTATATGTTTATATATTTATATATATATATATATATATATATATATATATATATATATATATATATATATATATATATATATATATATATATATATATATATATATATATATATATATGTATCACACCGATAACTCAAAAAATAATGGGCCGATTTTGATTAAATTTGGTGAATAAATTCCTTTTGCAAATGGCTTGGATAAGTTCGTTAGCCAGGAAAATCGGTCCAGGTTTTCCCGGAAAATTTTGTGTTTTCTTTCGAAAAAAAATTATATCTCCGGAATTAACAAAGTAACGGCAACCAAATTTCATATGCGGATTTAACAAATTAAGGGAAACCAAATATCATACGCGGGTTTATATCATTATATGCAAGCTACCTACCAAAATTTAGCTTTGTAGGTTAAAGGATAAAAAAGTTACAGGCATTCAAAGAAAAATAAATTTGGATTTTCCTCAAAACCTCAAAATTGCGATTTTAAACGTCAAAATTGGTGAGTACATTCCTTTCGCAAGTCGCTTGGATAATTTTGTTAGCCAGGAAAATCCGCCGAGGTTTTCCCGGAAAAATTTGTGTTTTCTTTCGCAAAATATTCATATCTCCAAAATTAACAAAGTAAGGGCAACCAAATTTGGTAGGCTGGTTTATATCGTTATAGGTGTGCCACCTACCAAAATTTAGCTCTGTAGGTCAAAAGACAAAAAAGTTATGGGCATTTAAAGAAAAATAAATTGGGGGTTTCCTCAAAACGTCAAAGTGACAATTGAAAACGTCAAAATTCGCAACATTTAGGCAAATAACTTGAATCTAATACGGGCTATGGAAAGAAAATGTCTCAAGAAGAATGTTTTACATACACCGAACTCTTAGTTTCAACCGTCATTGTCCTTCATTTTACTAAAATATTTCCAGAAAATTCATTTCTAATAGACCCTTTCTCTGATGCTTGGCAGTAGCCTTAGCTATAGAGTTTATTGTTTAATGGTATATAATTTTTGTCGAATTTTCGTAAAAAATCAATAAAGCTCAATATATTCGTTATTTTACAAGATATGAAAAAATATTGTATACATTAATTATACGGTGTTTTGAGCTACATCTTAAAAAATTATTGCGACAATCACAGGGTGGCCCATAAGTCGTTGGTGATACAAATATTTTTTTTTTGTCGAAAACGCCTTATTTTTTTGTATTTTCCATCGAAATATAATGCATGTTTGTAAGTTAAGAAATTCTGGAGGCAGCAAGTGCGTTGTGGTTGCGAATTTTGATTAAATGCTTCATATTTGAAAAGCTCAATTTGCTATTAACCTATAAGGTTGACCAAGAAACGGATTTTTTCAGTAACACTTTTGGTTTACTTTTGGAAATTTCTGTACGTTTTCAAACAATCAAGTTATTTTGATGAAACATGGCACATTGTTTTTACTATATATGTTATACTGGTAATCAAATTTGATGCCTGCTTTTTCTATATAGGTTATACCTACTGGTAACCAAAATTGATGTCTGCTTTCTTAAAAAGAAAACACACATATTTGCAATAAAAATATTTTTATGAAAATTCACTACCATAACGCACTTGCTGCGTCCCGAGATTTTTTTCATTTTCTCAGTTTTAATGACGATACTTATTACAGACAAATGGTCATAACAGAATAAGCCACATGAACATTATCTGTCAAAAGTAACTAAGTAAACTTCAAGCTTTTGTTTTCAAACCATTCTTTTAGTGAATTTTCGTAGAAAAAATTCACTAATGGGGAGATCCCGACTTTTGAATTTTGAAAAAATTTTTGCAAATGAGCGCGAACTAGGACCCCTAGAACCCATATCCGGGGTTAGTTTCAATTTTTATATGTTTATATATATATATATATATATATATATATATATATATATATATATATATATATATATATATATATATATATATATATATATATATATATATATATATATATATTTATATATATATTTATATATATATATATATTTATATATATATTTATATATATATTTATATATATATATATATATATATATATATATATATATATATATATATATATATATATATATATATATATATGTATCACACCGATAACTCAAAAAATAATGGGCCGATTTTGATAAAATTTGGCATGTACGTTTCTTTTGTAAATAGCTTGGATAAGTTCGTTAGTCAGGAAAATCGGACGAGGTTTTCCGGGAAAATTTTGAGTTTTCATTCGAAAAAAATTCTTATCTCAAAAAGTAATAAGCCGATTTTAATAAAATTTGGCATGTACCTTCCTTTTGTAAATGGCCTTGACAAGTTTGTTAGCCAGGAAAATCGGACTAGGTTTTCCGGGAAAATTTGGATTTTCATTCAAAAAAAATTTTTATCTCAAAGAATAATGGGCCTATTTTGATAAAATTTGGCATGTACCTTCCTTATGTAAATATCTTTGATAAGTTCGTTAATCAGAAAAATCGGACGAGGTTTTCCGGAAAAATTTTGAGTTTTCATTTGAAAAAAAATTTTATCTCAAAAAATAAAAACTCTATGATAACCAAATTTGGTAGGTAGGTTTACGATATAAAAAGTAAACTATACACCAAAATTTAAATTTCTATGTTACAAGAAAAAAAAGTTATAATAAAATATTTTGTGCCAGATCATTTTTATGAAAATTCACTACCATAACGCACTTGCTGCGTCCCGAGATTTTTAAATCGTACAAATCGCGCAGCGTTAAAGCATGAAAATGTTTGAAGTCGTTTTCCTCAGAACCGGTTAATTTTATCGTATCGCAACAGGAGATAATTTTTTGAATAATTTTTGCTGCTCCCTAACATGGTGCTTCCTAAATTCATTAACTAGTGAAAACAAAAAAGTCTGGACGCAGCAAGTGCGTTTTGGAAGTCAATTTTCATAAAAATGTTTTTAATAGCAAATATGTCTCTTTAATGCAAGCAGGCATCAATTTGGTCACCGATATAACCCATATAGCAGATGCAATGCACCATATTTTATCAAAATACCTTATTGTTTGAAAATGTAAAAAAAAACGAAAATAAACCTAAAAAGTTTCCTAGCCGACGAACCTTCGGTTAATAGAAAATTGAGTTATTGAATTTTGAAGGATCTAATAAAAATTCGCTACCAAAATGCACTTACTGCGTCTCGAGTATTTTTAAAAACATGCATCATATTTCGATGAAAAATGCAAAAATGCATTAAGGAATGTTCAAAAAAAAATTGTAGGTATACTAACGACTTATGGGCCAGCATGTGATTGTCAAAGTAATTTTATAAGATGCAGCTCAAGACACCCTATAAGTAACTTACAGAATTTTTTCTCGTATCTTGCATAATGACAATTATATTGGGCTTGAACCTATAAATGCGTCACCCTGTATATATGTAGACAGAAAATACACCCGGATATGGATTCTAGGGAGCCTAGTTTGCGCTCATTTGAAGAAATCTTTTTAGAATTTAAAATTTGCGGTCTCCTCAATAACAATTTTTTTCTACGAAAATTAGCTAAAAATTATAGACCGCTGAACCATAAGCTTAACTAAAACTACTGCCAAAGCATCAGAGAAAGGGTCTATTTAAAAGGAATTTTCTGCAAATGTTTTAGTAAAATGAAGGGAAATGATGGTTTAAGCTGAAACTTAAGGGTTTGCAAAACATTCTTTACATATTCCGCATTTCTTTCAGGTTCTTTGCTTAAATGTTGCCAATTTTGACGTTTCAAATCCCTTCTTTGACGTTTTGAGGAAAACCCCAAATGTTTTTCCTTTAAAGACCTATAACTTTTTTGTCTAAATTTTGGTATGTATATATATACAAATTTCTTCAAATGAGCGCGATTTACGCCCCCGTTCAAGGGGGCGTTAAGGTCGGCTTAGGCCCATTGGCACTGGAGTATTTGCATCATATTTGGAACATTAATCTACAGTAGCACTAGTAATACATTGAAAGATTTGAAAAAAAAATGAAATCACTAATAAAAAAATTATCTAAAAAACTTAAAATAAAAACCGGTATCTCCGTTAATATTGAGTTTGCGAATTATTTTTTTTTTTTGACCTTGTGGCGCAATTTCTTGTGAGAGATGACCTCCTGAAGTCTTGACGCATAATTTCCGGACACAGTGTATCTATATATATATATATATATATATATATATATATATATATATATATATATATATATATATATATATATATATATATATATATATATATATATATATATATATATATATATATCTGTACCCCAGAATAAAACTGTATTAAGTCCATTTTTGTGAATATTTGTGTTTTTAATGGCAAATACATAACATCAAGTCCTCTTTCGTATACAATAAGGTCCAGTAGTATTAGTGGTGGGGAGGCCAACGCCAAGCAAGTAGGCTACAATGGGCCCTTTTGCCAACCCCAGCAACCATGCTCTACTCCTCCTCGGTTCCGTCACCAAATCGCCTCGACCTCGAAATGAAAGTCGTGACGGTCTTCAATTGGACGGTACTTACCTGATTCCTCTGCAGAGTCCTCGATCCGAAAAATTCTGCTTGAAGACTCCCAAAATCCTCGCATTCACACAGGTAATGGTAGGGCGTTTCCTCATCCTCGCCGCATTACTGGCAAATGGGATCCCTCTCTACGCCTATCAATGTGAGGTGTCTTCTAAGGGCGCAGTGACCTGTCAGCACCCCAAGGATGCGGCGAAGTGTAGGTCGACTCCTTCCGAGTAGCCAGACAGCTTTATCTCTGTCCGGACCCTCCACGAAGTCCGTCGCCTGCCTGCAGCCACCAACCTACCCCCAGTGCCTCTCCATTGCTTCCTCGGTCCATCTGTCTAAGGCGGCAAAGACCGTCATCCTACTTATGTCTATCGCAGGCTCCGGGCCACAGAACGGCCGCCGGAAATCAAGCCTTGCGTGATTGTTCGCCAACTCATTCCCCGCTACGCCACAGTGTCACGGAACCCACACCAGTTGTACCTCCTTTGCCCTGGCTAGTCCTCTGAGGGCGTCAGGGCACTCCTGAACCAGTGTTGGTCTGATTCTGGCCGCGCAGACTGCCCGGTACCGCCTGGCTGTCCGAGCAGATGTATACACATTTCTCGGGACCCCTCTTCACATCCTGTCTATTGGCCACAGAGAGGATAGCATACACATCTGTTTTGAATGCCGTGGTATATGCGCCAAGAGCATAGCTCTCGCACACCTCCAGGCCATCGATGTATATTCCTGCTCCGGAGGATTGTTGGTCCTCCAGCCGCGATCCGTCGGTGGAACAGACCAGGCTTGAGGGCTGGAATGCAACCTAATTTTCCCTCCACTGATCCCTACTGGGCATCCTGAGGGTGTATGGCCTAGTCAACCTAATATCGTCCTCGGCATGCCGCACCTTTATGGCGCCTATTACTGCTTCCTCTCCGCACCAGTTTCTTGAGTCTCACATTCTAAGATGCGACGCCATAGCCTCCCTTCTGATACAGATGGGAAGCGGTGGCAGCATAAACAGGACTTCTAGCGCGGCTGAGGGTGTCGTCCTCATAGCGCCTGTGATACCCAGGATTGCCAGCCTTCAGAGTTTGGCCAGCTTCCTGCTGGTAGTTTGGTTCACACCACATCACCAGACCAACGCCCCATAGAGGATCCTCGGCCTGACGATCGCAGTGTAGATCCAAAGAAGGATCCGAGAGTTAAGTCCCCAGGTCCTCCCTATCACTCGACGCAGCTGCCAGAGGGTCGCTACTCCCTTCCTCAATACTCGTTCTGTTTGCGACCCCCATGTTAGTTTGGGGTTCAGGATCACACCCAGATGTTTAACCTTCCGCGCTAAAGCTAAAGGTTTTCCAAACATCACGGGCGCCCCATACAATAAGGTCCAAGTCCCAGTTTAATATATAACGAAGTTAGCTATCTTGAAATAAGTCACACGATTGTCTGGGAGAAAACAGTATCAAGGGACTTAATACTTCATTGTTCTAGTGCTGTAAAGGTCTCCAGTATTAACTCCGACATACTTTTTCGGTTCAATTCGGTTCAGTGTTAAGTCTACTCGAGTCTTGATGTATTGTGTAAATGTACTTATAAGTGAAACTCTTTTGTTGCTTCTGTGTATATTAAACAGTAGGTAGTTAACGAAATATGAGTTCAAGAACTAGCGGAATATAGGAATTGTCACTAAATTTAGCGGAAACAGCAGATTCCACTATATCAATATGAAAATCATCAAGGTAGAAACCTCTAAAATGGAAAAAAAGACAGATGCGCGAACATTTATGGAAAGTGAATGTTGAGACACAAAAAGTTACTGCGGGGAAGGAACATCTATCAAAATCTGAAACAATACCAGCCAAAGAAGTCGGCTCGTAAAGAAACATGTAACTTCAAAAGTTTTCAGAATGTATCTGTTGAAGTGAGAAAGTATATTAATGCTAAATTTTGAGATATTACCAATATATTAATCACAAACACTAGTTTTGTAGTTTTGCATGTCAAGTGAGTTCCGCTAGAAAAAGAACCCAGACAGAAGCACGTCTTGATGCTCGGCAGCATACGGGGCAGTACTATTTTGAAATCAACAGCGCTGATACCAAAGTTTGTAAGTTGCTCTTTGTAAACACTTTGAATATTTCACAAACTCTCATTTCCTCATCGATTGCCAAAAAGGAACTTGGTGGAATTACTAACATAGATCACAGGTGTAAGCATGAACAACATATAATTTTTTATTGACTGAATGTTTTTATAGTTTAGACGAATTTATGTCTGGACAACATATGTAGTGATATGTTTGTTTTTTATGCGGTGATTGTGTTTGGTTTGTTAATTTTTGTAATTTTGTTTATTTTGACTAGTCCTATACAATGTATGTTGTCTTTGGGAAATATATCTTATTATTATAGGTACCAGATAGCGTCAGATAGCGTGATCATATGTTGAAATTTCCAGCTGAAATGTCCCATTATTCCAGAGAGAGAACCATAAGAAAATATTTGGGAAATCATTTGAATTTGCCCAAGATGTACAAATTTGAATACGAAGAAAATAATCTAGCAGAAAATATGATCGCAAAAGAATGCCTGTATAATGACATAGTTAATACAGAATTTATTATCTCATTCAAGGCACCTGATAACGATACATGTGATCAATGTGATTTTTTCCTGGTAAAGTTACGTGATACAACTAATGCAGAAGATATGAATAAAATCAAAGCAGAATATGAGCAACATTTAGTGGAAATTTCAGGGATACAAATTAAAACAAAAAGACAAGGGGGACTGCTTGTAGAACACATGAAAGCAGATAATGTTACGCGTCGATCTAAAAAAATGTCTCCCTATGCCTAAATTTATTCTTTTAAACTGTGCACGTACAATTACACCATTTATAATACTACTAACAAAAAGTCACTTGCATCATGTGGGACGAATGAACGTCAAGCCGAGGAGCTAACGAAATGACCTGGGGAATACTGAAATGGGCATTAGAGCACGTATCTGCATTTTACGCTTTTGACTTAAATGTTTCTCCCAGTGTTCCATCGTTGCTTGTGTAACATGGTTGATGAAATCCTGTACGAGATTCTGCCTGAGAGAAAACCGTTTTACCCATGGATTGATAATATGCTTCATCAGCCTAAGCAAGTTCTAGAGCTGGTCAGCTCTTTAATAGTTGGCTGGTGTGGTATACTTGCAATATGGTAGGTGGTAGTGGAATTTTCCTTTATGTGATAGTAACGGATTTTTTTCATGCCCGAAGAGGTACCACCCCTTACATCAAGGAGCCGGTGAACTCCCAAAGGACGTTTCCGGTTCTGGTGTATGAGTCGGTTTCCCTTATAATATAAATATATACAAAAGATTCCGGAGGTAAAATACTCCTCCATTCGGATCTCCGGGAGAGGAATATATAGGGGACACCAGCATTAAGATTTAACATTTCCTTCTCGAATATATGTGGCCTAAATTCTAACCTGAACTCCGTCCACCATTTTCCCCAGGCTAATAGGCCCCAACTCCTCTTCATCACCGAAACTCAAATCAGTACCAAAACAGCCACTAATCACCTTAATTTCCCGAGGTATGAGTTCCCTACTTCCTTTAGATTGCATGGAGGCGTGTGCGCGTACGTCCGTAGCAATCTACCCCGCACCAGATTCCCCAATTTAGAAGCTGGAAGAAAAGACATACTATGGATAAAACTCTCTCTCAGGACTGCAATTAAATTCATCTGTTGCATTTACCGGTTACCTTCTGACAACAACTTTGTGCCGCTCTTTGACTACCTTTCTGAAAATAACGACCATCTGATTTCTGAATATCCTTCCTCCGAGGTCACTAGTCTTGGCGATTTCACTGTCAATAATAAGGAATGGCTAGGATCTTCAAAAACCGATCCACAAGGAAAAGCAGCGGAGGCCTTTGCAGTCATCAATTCTTTAGCCAATATGTTTCAGTAACCTACTTACTTTCCTCGCATTCCAACACACAGCTCAAATCCCTTGGATCTCCTTCTAACTACAAATCCTGACTGCTATAAGATATCAGTCAACGCCCCCCTGGGTCGCTCAGACCACGGCGTGGTCACTGCTTCCTACACAATGCAACCCGAGGTCACACAGTCATCACACCCACGTATCGTTTGGCACTACAACTCCGCGAACTGGGACGAATAGCGAGATTACTTTTCCTCATTTCAATGGGCGTCTGTATGCTTCTCTCATCCTGACCCCTTTGATATCTCACAAAACGTCACCGAAATTATCCAAGCTGGCACGGAATTATTTATCCACGTACACAGAAAACCTATGCAGCCACTCAAAAGCCCTGGTTATCTAAATCCTGTGACAAGGCCAGACTTGAAAAGGTCAAAGCTCATAAAAAGCTTCTACACAATCCCAGTCAAGAAAACCGTCAAGCATTTAACGACGCAAGAAACCGCTATGTCCCCATTCTTTCTGAGGCAAAAAACTAGTTTAATAACCACATCAAAAACAAAGTCCTCTCTCATTTATAGATATCTACACGGGCACTGCTCAGAGGAGCTTTCTTCTATAGTTCCTCCACCTGCTGCCCCAACAGATCTATCAGATGAACAGAGCGAATGCACCATTTTACTGTCCAGGTCACCAGACATAGAACATCTTGTTATGCTCGCTCTTTTGTCCCGAGGACTTCCAAGTTGTGGAATTCCTTGCCTGCACATGTTTTTCCTTCTCCCCCGAACCTCCAAACCTTCAAGTCCAGAATTAACAAGTTGCCTCTTTCCTCCTTGTCTACACCCACGGTACGATAGTATGTAGGCTGTAAGCCCTCGTGGTGTGTTGTTGAAATAAAAAAAGCCTAATTTTTGAAAGGTCTTGTTCAGACTCAGATTCGTGATGCATCACTTCAAAACCATTGTCTTCTAAGCTGCTTTCACTTCTACTTCATCTTCTAGGTCATCCATGCTTTCTTGGCAGAGGCGTTAAAGTGCTTTTGCTCCTTTCCATAACTTCAAACAGCCTTTCATTATATTCTCTGTCGAACAAAAAAATTCTTCTTCAAAAAAAAAATTGTCCGGGTACAAAACATAGATTTATATACATATTTGATCATGTAGATTGAATATTGACTTACGCAGTATTTTTAGCAAATCACTAACACACAAACTAGCATCGATCCACAAACCCGAATGAGGCCAAACTCAATACAGAACTGATCTGGGCGACTGCTGCATTAACATTAAATGTACGACGTCGAGATAGGAAACTAACAGGACACGCGGGAACACAAGTTTGTGCAGTAGCTCTATAGCGATGAAAATTCAAATAGGCGGTCTCAGTTATGTTAGTTACGCAATGTTAAAATTATTGTGCAGAATGAATATAAAGAGTCACTTGCTACGGATAATTCTTTAGTGTTGTTGTTTACGGAAATTTGCTTGTAAATTTATTATTATTAATTGATTTTTTTTTTGACAAACACATTAGAGTCTTCTTACCTATACAATGTCGTGGACCTTCTCCAAAAGGAAGGTATGAAAATGGATGCCTTTTAGCCATATTTTCCGGTAAAAATCTATCTGGGTCGAAAACTTCTGGATCTGGATAGATGTCTGGATCAGAGTGCAAACCATACACTGGTACAACAAGCCTAGTGCCTTTGGCAATGACAATATTTGTCTCAGGAATGACATAGTCTCTTATTGCAATCCTATTTAAAAATGCCAGTGGCGGATACTTCCTCAAGGTCTCTAAAATCAATACATAGGTAATGTTGACATAAATAGTGATCTAAAATAATTATATATGGCGTTTCTGGTCTGCCAGCGGCCAAAACATCATAGTTAGGTACATTAGTTTGAATCCCCTGTTCGCACTTAAAATAATGTCACGTAATGCACTGTAAAGTAATGTAATGTGCTGTTAAGTAATATAATGTCATGTCATCTATCAAAATAACAATTAAACAAGCACAATGTATACAGTGTGGAACACCCAAATGCAATAAATTCAGTATCTTAATTATTGTTCACTTTTAAAAGAAAATCGCGAATCACGTCAATTTTAGATAAAAACTGACACCTTGTAACGTCAAAACCTCACTCCCACATTCAACCCTCTTCGAGTGACAGTTGCAGCTCCTAAACTTTTAAATAGGAAGTAGCGGCTTGTAATACCTCATTTTAAAGATCTCTTTATTCTCTATTCAAAAATGCTATGGCTAAAAAATGGATTGCAAAAATTAACAGTTAAAAAAAGAAATTCAACTGATTGAACTTCGCCACAACAAACTGGACGGTATCATTTAAAACAGACATAAAAAGAGCCTCGGTGGTTCAGGGGTAAGAACGTGTGCCTCTGAACCGAAGGTACTGGGTTCGATCCCAGGGTTCTCCTTTCACTTTTTCAGTACAAACTGTAACATTAACATCAACCAAGGTTCTGCCATTGTATTTAAGCAAGTTGAATGTCTGCATGTTCCGCCCTTCGAAGGGGGCGTAAAGCCGTCGGTCCCGTGTCCATGCGATTTTGGGCACGTTAAAGATCCCTACCCTCCTTACAGAAAGACAGGGGTTCAGCAAAATTTCCAGGATAGTGAGGTGAAACTGCTCCCTGGCGTCGGTGATTGACCATAGTCGCGGAAATAGGCCGACGTTAAAAAAACAAAACACACAAAAATTTATCAACATTATTCATAGTTGAAAACGTTATTTTTGTTTAAAATGCCATAGCAATTGGCTGTGTGATTGTAACCGCATGACAGTAGTTGTCAGTTGTTAACTGCAGTTCGTAAACATGGTTTATTTAACAGAAGTGCATAAAATAACAATTCTACAGATTCATTGATTGTTGTTGCCTTACTTGGTGAAACTGGTCCATACTACATACAGACTTGAAGACTAGTTCTCTGGCCTCACTGTTGGGTTTCGTTTTTGTAGGAGAAGAGACAAAAAAAAGACAACGGGTATGTTTCGATAACTTATTTTGGAACCATTTCAGAAAACATTGCAAAATTTTTAAATACCTGTGCAAATACAAAGGTAGCTTTTACATCTTACAACACGACGCGTGATTTGTTATTTAATGCGAAAGAAAAATCTTGTTTCATGACAAAAGCTGGAGTTTATAAATTAGCTTGTACACATTGTAACGCAATCTACATACGTCAAACTTCTAGAAATTTTAACACCAGAACATATTTCTGCATTTAGGAAAAACCACGCTGACGAATCCACATTTGCAAAACATATTATTGATACCTAATATAGACCTATAGTCAATAACCGCATACAACCACAACATTTTTATAATGACAAGCGTAAACTAGACCCTTTTGAAGCTTTAGAAGTCAAAAACCACACACACGACACTAGCTACCTTGTTTTAAATGAGCAAACTGATTTCATGAATTCCCATTTTTTGGATATTCTTCTTCATAATTAAATAAATCAAAGAAAATAAATCTAACTATTTTTCAAAAAAGTTGCAACAAGATAATGAGTATATCGGTATTTTCATTGTATATAGTCTGCTTTATTACTGTTATTGTTTAGTTATTGTATTGTTGTATTGTTGTAACTGTTATTATAGTTTTTTTTATTTCAACAACACACCACGAGCGCATACAGCCTAAATACTATCGTACCGTGGGTGTCGACAAGGAGGAAAGAGGCAATTTGTTAATTCTGGACTTTAAGGTTTGGAGGTTCGGGGAGAAGGAAAAACATGTGCCGGGAAGGAATTCTACAACTTGGAAGTCCTCGGGACAAAAGAGCGGGCATAACAAGATGTTCTATGTCTGGTGACCTCGACAGTAAAAGGGTGCATACGCTTCGTTACCCTGGTAGATCTGTTGGGGGCAGCAGGTGGAGGAACTATGGAAGAAAGTTCCTCTGAGCAGTGGCCGTGCAGATATCTATAAAAGAGAGAGAGAGAGAGAGAGAGAGAGAGAGGTCACCAACGGCACGTCGGTGGGCAAGGGATGGCAGCCTTTGGGTGAGGGTAGAGGTCACCGATCGTATAGCTCTCTTCTGAATGGAGTCCAGGATAGCGAGTGTAGAAGCGACAGCGGCACCCCGGATGTGGGAGCAGTATTCGAGGTTTGGTCTTATTTGTGAAGCATATAAGGTATAGAGATTAGCTGGTGGAAAGTATTTGCGAGCCCGCAAGAGGAAACCTAACTTCTTAGCAGCCGCTTCTGCAATTGATATGACATGTTGGTACCAATTGAGATTTCGATCCACAGAAATGCAAACAAGTGAAAAGGACTCATTACTTTAAATAACTTGGTTGTTCATTGTGATGTGTCTAGGGCTGGTGTATCTCTTATGAGATAGAACGCAAGACTGAGATTTGGTGAAGTTGAATTGTACAAGATTTCTACTTCCCCAGTCTAATATTTTTTGGAGATCCACTAAGACAGAACCCTCTATGAGTCTGCGATCCTCATCTAATTGGGCTAAAGAGACAGGCTTAGAATATTGTATATTTGAGTGGAGGGTGCAGTCGTCCACGTAACTGTGAACTGGGTTGGATGTCCTAGAGAGGTCATTGATGTGGATAAGAAACAAAGTAGGGGCTAAAGCTGAACCTTGAGGAACTCCTGTAATTGGATACAGTTTAGAGGAATTGGCCATCCACGGCAACAGAAATGCTCCGGTTGGAGAGGAAATTTGCTGTCCACGTACAGAGTTTTGGTGGTAGGCCATAGGCCGGTAGTTTATTAGGCAGCGCTGCATGCCAGACCTGGTCGAATGCTTTGGATATGACTAGAGCGACAATCGGGGATTCACTGTGTAGTTCCATAGACTTGTTCCAAGAATGGGTGACAAAGGAAAGGAGGTCGGCAGTTGATCTGCGCTGACGGAATCCATACTGCATGTCGTGGATTAGACTGTGTTTTTCAAGAAATTTTAGTAATTCGGTGTTTATATACTTTTCCATCACTTTAGAGACGACTGAAAGGAAAAAAATAGGCTTGTAGTTGCTAGAAAGCGCTTTGGATCCTTTCTTGGGGACGGGTTGTACTCGAGCAGTTTTCCAGTTACTAGGGAATATGTCTCTATTGTAAGATGTCAGAAACAGACAAGTCAGGACAGGAGCAAGTTCTGGTGCGGATTTTTTGAGAACAATTGCTGTGATCTCGTCAAGGGCATAGGCTTTCCTGGTATTAAGAAAAGAGATAATCTTTCGTACCTTTTTAGCTTTGAAAGTGATATCCATCATTTTATGCGCGACATTGGGGATTGTTGGTGGTTGAACATTTGGAGGTGGGTTGAGATTAGAATTGCCGGAGAACAACGAGGCAAAAAGTTCAGTCTTGCCCAGGGCCAATTTCATGCCCTGGGACAAGAGGTGGAAACGTGCTCTTGCAGAAATTATTCCCAATAGATTTAGCAAGAGTCCAGAAGGGTTTGCTGTTGCTGGAGCTTAAGAGGACTTTGTTTTTGATGTGGTTATTAAACGAGTTTTGCCTCAGAAAGAATGCGGACATAGCGGTTTCTTGCGTCGTTAAATGCTTGATGGTTTTCTTGACTGGGATTGTGTAGATGCTTTTTGTGAGCTTTGACCTTTTCAAGTCTGGCCTTGTCACAGGATTTAGAGAACCAGGGCTTTTGAGTGGCTGCAGAGGTTTTCTGTGTACGTGGAATAAATAATTCCATGCCAGCTTGGATAATTTCGGTGACGTTTTGTGAGATATCAGACTGGCCAGGATGAGAGAAGCAGACAGACGCCCATGGAAATGAGTAAAAGTAATCTTGCATTTCGTCCCAGTTCGCAAAGTTATAGTGCCAAACGATACGTGGGTGTGATGAATGTGTGACGTCGGGTTGCATTGCACAGGAAGCAGAGACCATAGTGTGGTCTGAGTGACCCAGAGGGGCGGTGACTGATATCTTACATCAGTCATGATTTGTAGTAAGAAGGAGATCCAAGGGATTTGAGCTGTGTGTTGGGATACGAGGAAAGTAAGTAGATAAGTTGTTACTGTTATAGTTTACTTCTATGTTTATGTTAAATATTAACATATATTCCGTAGACATTTTGAAAGTCGCATCCGTCATTTGCGTTTCATTTTATTTTCAATTTTGAAGAATTTTTTGATCAAAACATCATAATATAGCAACAGATCTTTATTTGTAGTTGTCATGATTTCGTATTAATTTAATTTTTGCCTGTCTGAGGATGCTGTCAGGCAGCGAAACTAGTTACAGAACCGTTGAAGAAGACCCTAGAACGTCTAGAATTCAGAAGGGCCACTTGCTCCAGTTATCCTACGCGCTGGCTACGTCCTGCACCTACAAAAACGAAACCCAACAGTGAAGCCAGAGAAGTAGTCTCCAGCCTGTATGTAGTAATTCTACAGATGATTGGTTACGGTGATAAAATACGATCACAGCTCGAAATTGCTCGCATATTTCAAGAGAAAATTCCCGATTTGCCGCCTATATCCCAAGAGACAATTAGTAAAATTGAAAAGCAATTTCGCGAGCTTGAAATTGTAAGGCAGATATAAAAAAACTCCTAATTCACTGAGTAATGATACCAAATTGGATGTAATGCTTGAAAAACCCCACTAACTTCGAGTCCACAATCAGCCACAACATTGGATGTTTGACATTCATCAATTATTCTAACATTAAAACACAATAAAATGGATCTCAGTAAATTAGTAGAAACTTAAAAGCTTATGAAAGACAATTTTGATAGAAAAACTTTTTGAGAACAAATGATGGAAATGTTTTGTTTTTGATGTATGCAGTTTTACACTTTACGGCCATTCCAATCGTCAAAATTGTCGCTACGAGGAAATCCACACTGAATGAGAGAAGAACATACGCAATAACCCTGAAAAGGTTAATTTTTGGACTGGAATGGTTATAAACCTTGTCAATGCTCCTTTTTCATTTGATGTCAATTTGAATGGAGATAATTTAACACTGTTCCAAAATAATGTTGTGTAAACTTTGGCAAACTTATACTTCTGAACGAACAAACACACAAGTTCCAGCGAATGGGATATGGATTCAGCAGGATGCAACACCAGCACACTGCCAAATCCACGTCGGGCAGTATCTCGACACAATATTTCCAAATCGGTGGATAGGAAGGCGAGGATCCTTAGAATGGCCAGCACGATCACTCAATCTTACGGTATTAGACTTCTAATGATCCAGGCAAACGCCGCGCTATTAACAATACAAGGCTTATGATTAACAATAAGATCACTTTCAGGTCTAGAGTTGTACACACTAAGACCTTAGAGACGATCTCCAGTGAGATTTGGGGAGTAGGCAGATTGAGGTCACGTTATCGAACTACAACAACTCAACCTGAACTTATCCACAGCTCTAGGGGGTAGAAAATTAAGGCCTTAGAGTTCATTTCCTTTTATTTGTCCTTAAGCTTTTAAAAAATGGCTGAAAATAAAAAATTCTAGACGCGGTTCCATCCGAGAACTAAGTATATTTTACTACACACATAAATATATATATATATATATATATATATATATATATATATATATATGTAAAATAAAAATTTTGTTAAATGATAAGTAGGCGGAGAGATACATTTTGAAATCTTTGTCTGTGGTTGGCGTAGGTAAGTTTGTGATTAGTTTACACAAGTGTGAATTCACTAAGTGAAGATTGGAACCTGTGATGAGCACTGATAAGAGCAGTTGGAGAACTCAAATCACCACAACACGTTAAAAAAACCTCACGATAGTTTCACTAACCAAGTTAGGATCATCAGAGGATGAATAATTCAAACTATCTTATATCCACAACTCTAATTATATTCTTCTGCAGATAGTCGGTCAGTAACGATTTAGGGAGGCTCAACAACACCAAAAATTAACATATTTCTTTTGGCGGAAATATCTGTATTCTTTTAGTGAATTTCCTTAAAAAAATTCACTAATGAGGATATCCTGACTTTTGGACTCAGAAAAAATTTCTTCAGATGACCGCGAACTAGGCTAGGCCCCCTAGAACCCATATCCAGGGTCAGTTTCAATTTATATATATATATATATATATATATATATATATATATATATATATATATATATATATATATATATATATATATATATATATATGTATGTATATATGTGTGTATGTATGTATCACACCGATATCTCAAACAATGATGATCCGATTTTGATTAAATTTGGCACATACCTTCCTTTTGTAAGTGACTTGGATAAGTTCGTTAGTCAGGAAAATCGGCCCAGGTTTTCCCCGAAAATGTTGTGTTCTTTCGAAAAAAAGTTATGTCTTCGGAAATAACACAGTAAGGGCAACCAAATTTAGCTAGCTGATTTCTGTCATAAAGTGTATCCTGTGTACCAAAACTCAGATCTTTCTCTTAAAAGACAAAAAAGTTGTAGGTAAATTAATTTTTAATTAATTAAATCTGATTCAAGAAAGTTTTGGTATAAAAAATAATTAGACAAAGGGGAGATGAAAGTTGTAAGACTTATTTCAATTTGAATAGCATATCTGATTGCTTGCTGGCCCGCTGGAACCCATATCCAGGGTCAGTTTCAATTATATATATATATATATATATATATATATATATATATATATATATATATATATATATATATATATATATATATATATATAAAGGGTGAACAATTTACCAAAATTTAGGTCTGTAAGTTTAAAGACACTAAAGTTAGAGGCATTTAAAGAAAAAAAAATGGGGATTTCCTCAAAACATAAAAAGTCGCGTTTTGAAACGTCAAAATTGACAACATTTAGGCAAAGAACCTGAAAGAAATACGGATTATGTAAAGAGTGTTCTGCAAATCCTTAAGTTTCAGCTTAAACCATCACTGCCCTTCATTTTAATACAATATTTCTAGAAGATTCATATCAAATAGACAATTTCTCTGATGCTTTGGAAGTAGTTTTAGTTAAATTTATGGTTTAACGGTCTATAATTTTTAGCTAATTTTCATAGAAAAAATTCATTAATGAGGAGATCGCGGCTTTTGAATTCTAAAAAGATTTCTTCAAATGAGCGCAAACTAGGCACCATAGAATCCATAGCCGGGTTTACTTTCTGTTTACATATATACAGTGTGACGCATTTCTACGGTAAATCTCAATAAAATTGTTATTATGCAAGATACGAGAAAAAATTGTATACGTTACCTATAGGGTGTTTGGAGCTGCATCTTATAAAATTATTTTGACAACCACAGGATGGCCCATTAGTCGTTGATGATACCTACATTTTTTTTAGCATTCCTTCTTGCATTTTTGCGTTTTTCATCGATATATGATGCATGTTTGTAAAAAAAAAATCGAGAGGCAGAAGTGCGTTTTAGTAGCGAATTTTCATTAAACGCTTCAAAATTCAATAACGCAATTTGATATTAACCTAAGGTTCGTCAGCTAGGAAACGAGTTTTCTCGGAAATGTTTTAGGTTTATTTTCGGAAAATTTTTGTACATTTTCAAACAAGTTATGTTGGTAAAATAAGGTACATTGTTCCTACTATATAGGTTATATCGGTGGCCAAATTGATTTCTGCTTGCATTAAAGAGACATTTTTTCTATTAAAAACATTTTAAGAACATTCACTTACATAACGCACTTGCTGCGTCCAGACTTCTATTATCTTTCGAACTTGCTAATGCCGGTATTTATTTAGTAAAGTAATGTATCAAGAGACTACTCATAGGCGGCGGAGCCAGATTCATGCATCTCTTATTATTACTATATTTAGCAATATATATATATATATATATATATATATATATATATATATATATATATATATATATATATATATATATATATATATATACTGTCGAAGGCATTGAGCTGTCCTGGTTGTCTAACATTTTCTATTAATTTTAGATTTTCCTCATTAACGTGGTGATTATTATCCCAAATATGTCGGGCGACGGAAGATCTATCTATAGTACTGTATCTCAATTGTGCCAAATGTTCTTTGAGTCTGGAGTTGTTAATATAAGATATTTAGAATTATTCTTTCTCTGATGACGCTAACTTGGTTAGTGAAACGATCGTCAGATTTTTTTTTAATGTGTTGTGGTGATTTGGGTTTTGCAAGTGTGCTTATCAGTGTGAATGATTAAAAATGTATTCTGTGATTGATTGGGTGCTCTGAATTATGGCTCATATGATTTACAGTGGTGTCTTATGGCCAGTATTATTAATAAAACAATCACTAATCCCTAACATAATTCGACAGGAATCGAACAATAATATTACGTACCTGCTAAAGCTCTTTCTAAATATTTCATTTCAGCCAACGACTCGTAGGTAATTTTGTCGTTATATTTGGTCAAAACTTCACCTATTTCATTTTGTATTCGTTTTTGCAGTGCTTCATCAAGCGCACATTCGTACAATAAATAGTTCATTGTCAAAGTAGACGTTTCAAATCCAGCAAAAAAGAATGCATAAGCTTGAGCAATTACTTCATCCATTGTAATTTTATCATTGGTTTGTTCTAAAAAAACACACAAGCTTAGATTTTAGTCTATAATATTAAATTCAGATACATGATTTTATTATACATTATTGCCCTAAAAATGTCTTTGTCATGTATTTACTAGAGTGGTGATGTCTTAAGAAAATTGATAATTGATTTGTAATAAAAAAATCATAAAAAAACTTTCTATTCTCGTTGTGAAGAGTACACGCAAAAACTACATGGTTAAGTTTTGCTACAGGTTCATTGTCACATGAGCACATGTAATTGGGCACATGGAAACTGTGATTGAACTTTAACCGAGCGATCACATTGCTAAACTGTTTGCTTGAATGTGTGTCTTTAGCGTGCAGTTCAAGGTTTTGTGGCTTAAAATTGTCCTTTTTAGCGAATTTTTTTTTTTTAAATTCGCTTATGGGGAGATCTGTGTTTATATATATATATATATATATATATATATATATATATATATATATATATATATATATATATATATATATATATATATATATATATATATATATATATATATATATATATATATATATATATATATATCCGACCGATAACTCAAAAAATAATGGACCGATCTTGATAAAATTTGCAGAGTACCTTCCTTTTGCAAGTGGCTTGGATAAGTTCGTTAGCCAGGAAAATCTGACCAGGTTTTCCCGAAAAATTTTGTGTTTTCTTTATAAAAAAATTCATATCTCCGGAAATAACAAAGTAAGGGCAACCAAATTTGGTACGCGTGTTTGTATTATAAAGAGTGAACTCTGCACCAAAATTTAAGTCCATAGCTTTAAAGACAAAGAAGTTATGGGCAGTTAAAGCAATAAATGTAGGAGTTTTCCTCAAAACGTCAAAGTCGCAATATTAAACGTCAAAATTGGCAATGTTTAGGCAAAGAATGTAAAACAAATACCATTTGTGAAAAGAAAATGTTGCAAGAAGAGTGTTCTGCAAACCCTTAAGTTTCAGATTCAACCGTCATTGCCCTTCATTTTACTAAAACGTTTACAGGAAATCCATTTCAAATAGATCCTTTCTCTGGTGCTTTGGCTGTCAGTTTAGTTAAGTTTGGTAGCTGTTTGGATATTTATTTGTAGGTTTAGTGAAATTTATGGTTTAACGGCCTATAATTTTTTTTAGCTAATTATCGTGGAACAAATTTGTTAATGCATTTTTGCATTTTTTATCGAAATATGATGCGTTTATCTTAAAAAAAATCTGGACGCAGTAAGTGCGTTTTGGTTGCGAATTTTCGGTAAATTTGCAGTTAAGCTCCCGAACGCTTTTCAAAACACTGTTTTCAGAAACCTGCCTAGAGCCCCCTGGATCCACAAACCCCAAGAAAAATTTGTTGTTCACACTCCCCAAGGAAGTTACCGGACCAGGAGTGAGTAGGGGTGCATAATTTTTTTAGCTAATTTTTTTAGAACAAATTCGTTAATGTAATTTTGCATTTTTTATCGAAATATGATGCGTTTATAAGAAAAAAATCTGGACGCAGTAAGTGCGTTTTGGTAGCGAATTTTCGGTAAATTTGCAGTTTAGCTCTCGAACGCTTTTCAAAACACCGTTTTCAGAAACCTGCCTAGAGCCCCCCTGGATCCACAAACCCCAAGAAAAATTTGTTGTTCACACTCCCCAAGGAAGTTACGGGACCAGGAGTGAGTAGGGGTGCATAATTTTTTTAGCTAATTTTTGTAGAACAAATTCGTGAATGCATTTTTCCATTTTTTGTCGAAATATGATGCGTTTGCAAGAAAAAAATCTTGACGTAGTAAGTGCGTTTTGGTAGCGAATTTTCGATAAATTTGCTGTTTAGCTCCCGAACGCTTTTCAAAAAACTGTTTTCAGAAACCTGCCTAGGCCCCCACCCCTCTGGATCCACAAACCCCAAAAAAAAATTCTTGTTCACACTCCCCAAGGAAGTTACGGGACCAGGAGTGAGTAGGGGTGTATAATTTTTTTAAACTAATTTTCGTAGAACAAATTCGTTAATGCATTTTTGCATTTTTTATCGAAATATGATGCGTTTGTAAGAAAAAAACATGGACGCAGTAAGTGCGTTTTGGTAGCAAATTTTCGGTAAATTTGCAGTTTAGCTCCCGAACGTTTTTCAAAAAACTGTTCAGAAACCTGCAGGTGAGGTCCTAGTAATGTCTCTGAAAACAATTTGTTGAAAAGCGTTCGGGCGCTAATCTGCAAATTTACCAAAGTTTCATTAAATCCTTCAAATTTCAATAACTCAATTTGCTATTAACGTAAGCTTTGTTGGATAGAAAACCAACATTTAAGTTTATTTTCGGAAAATTTTTGTATATTTTCAAACCATAAGTAATTTTGATAAAATATAGTACATTGTTTCTACCACATAGGCTATACCGGTAATCAGATTGATGCCTGCTCGCATTTGCTATTAAAAACATTTTTATGGAAAATCACTTCCATAACACATTTGCTGCATCTAGACTTTTGAAAAATGTTTATATATTTTCAAACAATAAATTTGTTTCAATGAAATATGATACATTGTTTCTACTATATAGGCAACCAAGTTTGATGCCTGCTTTCATCAAAGAAAGACATTTGCTATTAAAAATATTTTAAAGAAAATTCGCTACCATAACGCACTTGCTGCGTCCCGAGATTTTTTTAATTTCAACAACACACCACGAGGGCTTACAGCCTAAGTACTATCGTACCGTGGGTGTCGACAAGGAGGAAAAAAGCAACTTGTTAATTCTGGACTTGAAGGTTTGGGGGTTCGGGGGAGAAGGAAAAATATGTGCCGGCAAGGAATTCCACAACTCGGGACAACAGAGCGGGCATAACAAGATGTTCTATGTCTGGTAACCTGGACAGTAAAAGGGTACATTCGCTCTGTTCCCCTAGCAGATCTGTTAGGCGCAGCAGGTGGAGGAACTATGGAAGAAAGCTCCTCTAAGCAGTGCCCGTGCAGATATCTATAAAAGAGAGAGAGAGGTCACCTACGGCACGTCGGTGGGCAAGGGATGGCAGCCTTTGGGTGAGGGTAGGGTCACCGATGAGACGTAGAGCTCTCTTTTGAATGGAGTGCAGGATATCGAGTGTAGAAGCGGCAGCAGCACTCCAGATGTGGGAGCATTATTCGAGGTTTGGCCTTATTTTCCAAGTATATAAGGTATAGAGATTAGCTGGTAAAAAGTATTTGCGAGCCCGGAAGAGGAAACCTAATTTCTTAGCAGCCGCTTCTGCAATTAATGTGACATGTTGGTGCCAATTGAGATTTCGATCCACAGAGATGCCAACAAGTGAAAAGGACTCATTACTTTGGATAACTTGGTTGTTTATTGTGATGGGTCTAGGGCTGGTGTATCTCTTATGAGAAAGAAAGCAAGACTGTGATTTGGTGGGGTTGAATTGTACAAGATTTCTTCTTCCCCAGTCTAATATTTTTTGGAGATCCACGGAGATATAACCCTCCATGAGTCTGCGATCCTCATCTAGTTGGGCTAAAGAGACAGGCTTAGAATATTGTATATTGGAGTGGAGGCTGATGTCGTCCGCGTAACTGTGAACTGGGTTGGATGTGCTAGAGAGGAGGTCATTGACGTGGAGAAGAAACAGAGTAGGGGCTAAAGCTGAACCTTGAAGAACCCCTGCATTAATTGGATACAGTTTAGAGGAATGGCCATATACGACAACAGAAATGCTCCGGTTTGAGAGGAAATTTGCTGTCCACGTACACAGCTTTGGTGGTAGGCAATAGGCCGGTAGTTTATTAAGCAGCGCTGCGTGCCAGACCTGGTCGAATGCTTGGAATATGTCTAGACCGATAATCTGGGATTCACCGTGTAGCTCCATAGACTTGTTCCAAGAATGGGTGACAAAGGAAAGGAGGTCGGCAGTTGATCTGCGCTGACGGAATCCATACTGCCTGTCGTGGATTAGACTGTGTTTTTCAAGAAATTTTAGTAATTCGGTGTTTATATACTTTTCCGATACTTTAGAGACGACTGAAAGGAGAGAAATAGGCCTGTAGTTGCTAGGAAGCGCTTTCTATCCTTTCTTGATGACGGGTTGTACTCGAGCAGTTTTCCAGTTACTAGGGAATATGCCTCTATTGTGAGATGTCTGAAACAGACTAGTCAGGACAGGAGCAAGTTCTGGTGCGCATTTTTTGAGAACAATTGCTGGGATCTCGTCAAGGCCAGAGGCTTTCCTGGTATTAAGAGAAGACAGCATCTTTCGTACCTTTCTAGTTTTGAAAATGATATCCGTCATTTTATGCGCGACTTTGGGGACTGTTGGTGGTTGCACATTTGGAGGTGGGTTGAGAGTAGAATTGCCGGCGAACAACGAGGCAAAAAGTTCAGCCTTTCCCAGGGCGGTAGAAACAATTTCATCCCCTGAGACAAGAGGTGGGAACGTGCTCTTGCAGAAATTATTCCCAATAGATTTAGCAAGAGTCCAGAAGGGTTTGCTGCCGCTGGAGCTTAGGAGGACTTTGTTTTTTATGTGGTTATTAAAAGAGTTTTTTGCCTCAGAAAGAATGCGGACATAGCGGTTTCTTGCGTCGTTAAATGCGTGACGGTTTTCTTGACTGGGATTGTGTAGAATTTTTTGTGAGCTTTGACCTGTTCAGGCCTGGCCTTGTCACAGGATTTAGAGAACCAGGGCCTTTGAGTGGCTGCAGAGGTTTTCTGTGTACGTGGAATAAATAATTCCATGCCAGCTTGGATAATTTCGGTGACGATTTGTGAGATATAAGAAGGGTCAGGATGAGAGAAGCAGACAGACACCCATGGAAATGAGGAAAAGTAATCTCGCATTTCGTCCCAGTTTGCGGAGTTGTAGTGCCAAACTATACGTGGATGTGATGACTGTGTAGCCTCGGGTTGCATTGCGCAGGAAGCAGTGACCATGCCATGGTCTGAGCGACCCAGGGGAGCGGTGACTGTTATCTTATAGCAGTCAGGATTTGTAGTAAGAAGGACATCCAAGGGATTTGAACTGTGTGTTTGGATGCGAGAAAAGTAAGTAGGTTGCTGAACCATATTCGCTAAAGAATTGCTGACTGCAAAGGCCTACGCTGCTTTTCCTTGTGGATCGGTTTTTGAAGATTCTAGCCATTCCTTATTATGTACATTGAAGTCACCAAGAACAGTGACCTCGGAGGAAGGATATTCAGAAATCAGATGGTCTGTTTTTTCAGAATGGTAGTCAAAGAGCTGGACAAAGTTGTTGTCAGAAGGTGACCGGTAAATGCAACAGATGAATTTAGTTGCAGCCCTGAGAGAGAGTTTTATCCATAGTATGTCTTTTCTTCCAGCTTCTAAATTGGGGAGTCTGGTGCAGGGTAGATTGTTACGGACGTACGTGCACACGCCTACATGCAATCTAAAAGAAGTAAGGAGCTCATACCCCGGGAAATTAAGGTGATTAGTGGCTGTTTTGACACTGATTTGAGTTTCGGTCAGGAAGAGGAGTTGGGGCCTATTTGCCTTGAGGAAATAGTGGACGGAGTTCAGGTTAGAATTTAGTCCACATATATTCGAGAAGGATATTGTAAATCTCGATGCTGGCGCCACCTGTACACCCATCTCCCGGAGATCCGAATGGAGGGGTATTTAGCCTCCGGAATCTTTAGTACAAGGAGGAGCTATCATCATTTTTGCTTATAAGGGAAACCGACTCATACACCAGAACCGGAAACGTCCGTTGGAAATTCACCGGCCCCTTGATGCAAGGGGTGGTACCTCCTCGGACATGAAAAAAATCCTTTACTATCACGTAAAGGAAAATTCCACTACCACCTACCAACTGTATGTCTCCACCTAAAAAAATTGACACAAAATCATTTTTTATGTTGATTATTGGATTCGGTGAGTAGCATTCGAGACGTATGAACGTACCTCGATAGTTGTTCGCATATTTATTTTGTAGGGCAGTAGTGCTTTTTAAAAAAGTAAAATAATGTCAAAGAAACGCGAAGGTGAACCACCAGAAAGGAGTCGACCCCCAGATGTAATTAGTAAAGATATGGTACTGGAAAATATGGATGTTGTTATTTCTAGCTACGAGGAAATGGAAAATTCAAACAACCTTAATAAGAATAACTATAACGTAAGTAGGGGAAGGGCGGGTAAAGTGACATGGTTAATATTTGCAAGGTCCTAACAACTTTGACTATACTCCAAAAAATCTCAATTTGTGGCATCTGACTTATATGTTATTGACCTTTAGAAGTCAAAAGCACTGGCGGGTGCAGCTAATCACAGTTGACAGAAAAAAATGTTTTCTGCTTGGAGGCACTTGGCCCGCACTAGGGCGGGCAAATTGAAATGATATAACAATTATAAGATAAACGCAAATTTATTAATTTTCAAAAACAATTCAAATCTGCAAAGTAAAAGAAAATATTATAAGCCTCCACTAAGGCTATTTATCAATAAACTGAGACAGCTCGGAGATGCTAAAGAATCCCATTCGCATTGCTTTTGGCTCCTGGATTGTCATATATAGATCAGCATATGAATATGACATTATGTCATCCTTCAGGGGCCATCAAAAATATTTCTGTGTTTTTCCATGCATTTTATTTTTACTTCATTGCTGGATTTCTCCATAACCAAACCAGGAAAACGGTTTCCACTATAATTAATAAGGACCCAGCTTCCTTCGTCTATCACGTCGGGTGCGATTTGGCTATTGTTGCTACCTCCTTCGTCTTCATCAAACGAGAATGACTCAGCCCACTCAGAATCACTGTCGTCCAGTTTGACGCTTGTGTCGGTATCAGTGTCTGAAGGAAAGACTTGCTTTTTTACCTTCTCTACTCTTGTTCTTGGCACCTTTTCACTCTTTGCTTCTTGTTCTGCCTTCTTCTTTTTTAGTTCTTCAATGACAGGTGTACTTGTAGCTATATTTGTCGTGCCTCTGCGACGCTTACGCTTAAGAGGTTTTGTTACTATATCGTCAGGCCCACCCTCATTTGACCCATACACATGGGCATGGGTAGAATTTCATAAGGTGAAACAAATGTTGCCGTTACATATGTTGAAACTGAAGGTATCGCAGCTTGATACCCATTACTTTTTGGAAAAATATTTGTTGTATCAGCAGCTGAATAGGAATCCTTTGCGAAAACTCTTTGAAATGGGTAAATACCAGATTTTTTAAAACCAGAGATTGAATTCTGTAAGGTGGCTGCCTTTACGTATGCATTTCCAAAAAAGGACGCAACCTCATGAATAGTGACCACTTTGCCAGGATTTTCTCTCAACCATACCCTTACACCTTGTTCATAATATGTTGACAGGGGGTACATGAAGGCAACATCAAGCGGCATCGATGTGTGCAGTGTGGAGGCAACACCAACACGTTCACATGATTTTCTTTTGCCAACATTATTACTTCTAGATTATTGACGAGCGTAGCGTCACCATCAAGGATTAACAAAACACGCTCTTCAGCTGTTGGCTTCGAATACTTGAGGAAATGTTTGAACCACTCTACGAAGATATTTGACTGCAACCATCCGGATGGGTGTGTGAAAATTTTTGTGTTCGGGGAACGCCTTTTTCAAACAATGGATTACTTGGGACTCGTGGAAATATCAGTGCTGGTGGAATGTAGTATTTAGTGGTATAAATGTAGAATCTAGTAGCACTGAAGCAAATTTCAGCTGTGACAAGCGTTTCTCTTTCAGCTGATGATAATTCGCCCACCTGTTTCTTCCCCTTTCTGGATATTATTTTTGACGGCCTGTTGGGCACAGTAGTGATCCCAGTCTCGTCACATTTATATATTCTATCCGGAGTATACCTGTGAATTTCATACAACCCTTCAAGAAGATCAAAAAACTTGTTAACGTTTACTTCATTAAATGCTGAAGCTCGTGCTGCTGAAGTGTTCTCAGGAAGCTGTTAAGATAGCTCTAAATGTCGTCGTAGAAATCCAGTCACCCAGTCCTTACCTGCTTTTCGATCTACACAATTGAATGGATGAGTAAATTGATTTCGTTCAGCGAATTGAAAGGCGAGATGCCTGAGATCTGACCTTGTCAGGCCGAAAAGTCGTTTTTCCATTTCTAAGAGATACTCAACAAGAATATTTTCTTGCTCAGCACTGAAGACTGATCGAAATCTTCCCAAAACTTTTTTTGCACCTTCTTCCACGGGTTGTTTTAGTCTCCTAAATAGTGTTGCAACCGGAACATTGTGAATCATCGCTGCCGTATTTATTCCAGTTCCTTGCCTGACAGATATCAGTGCTGCCTCCATTTGATTTTGATCCCATCCCTGTTGATTCGTTTTCCGTGTGTATTTATAAACCATTTTGACCGTGAACAAATTATGTACAAAAATAAAACCATTTGAAAACGTGCGGACAAAGTGAAATAGTATTTTACTTTACCCACCACAGCCAAACCAAAACACAAACAATATCAGCATTTCACGAAACTACAACAGAGCGCGCCCATACTTCAACTGGAAGTGCCAACTGTGTAAAGCTAACAATGCATGGTGTCTGATGAAAAGCCCGCCGCAGAACAAAAAAATTAAATTAATATATCACTTTGCCCGCCTACTCCGCTCTGCCCGCGCTTCCCCTAACATAAATAGCAACAGAAAGGAGGTGAGTAAAAAAGTTGATTACTTGAAACATTTAAACTTATCAAAAATTTTTGATGTAAATAATATCGTGAATAATATAAATACAGGCAGTAACGTGAAACAAAGTAACAATAATTTAGATATAAGAAAGAGAGAAAAGACATTTTTCAGAATATATGATAATTATCATCCAGGCCCATACACTGTGTATTTTATAAGTAAAAACCTAAATGACAATATAGGTAGAGCTCACAGAATAAGTACCGCAAAATTAATTTTTAACTAGTACAGGGAAAAATAAATTGTAAATAGTTTTATCCACTTTACAGAGCGATAGGGCACTAATAAATTCTCGAAATTTAAAAAAAAACACAATTTGGAAGCACTTACACTACAGTTTTTGGCATGCAGGCAGGGCGTATTCAAACAAGTTGACATTGATATCGAGGAGGAGGATCTAATAAATCTGATTCTTCCAGCAATGAATAATAAGTTGGAAGTACTCAATGTGATCAGTCTTAAGTGTAGGGTTTTTAAAGAAAATTGCGTTGAATATATTAAAAGTCTGGACGCAGCAAGTGCGTTATGGCAAATTTTCGTAAGAATGTTTGTAATGGCAAATATGTCTTGTTTTTAAAAGGATTTTGTTGGCAGTATAACCTATATAGTACTAACAATGTACCATATTTCATTAAAATAGCTTTGTTGTTTCAAAAAGTACAACCATTTTTCGAAAATAAACTTAAACGTTCCTGAAAAAACTGGTCCGATTTTCCCGGCCAACGAACCTCTTTAAGCTATTTACCCACCTGCCAAGATATATCACAAACAGATTTAGGACCAAGATGAAAAAATAAGAATGAAAATTTGCAAAAATTTCTTTTACAAAAAATCACAATTTTTTCCTTAAAATTTTTGTCAGCTTGTCACTTTGAATGAAATATGGGTTAATCACTATGACCTAGTGACTGAAAAGCAATCAAAGCAGGTCAGTTTTATTTTTCTGGGACAAAAATGGGATAATTCTACTAGATTTTCTGGAACAAGATAGAACTATACAGGAGAAAACTATAGTTAGTTGCTAACTAAATGACGCAAGAAATTTGTGATATGACACCGCGGAGAACTGAAAACGCTCTCTACTTGCAAGTCGTTGATTGCGCAGCAAACAATTAATAAAACTGGTCTTTAACACACTACACGACCAACCCTATTCTCTCAGACTATTATTTATCGCCAAAACTAACAAACAATATTTGAAAGATAAATGATTTTTGACGAACAAGGATATACGCCTTTGAGGAGTGCCTTGAAAACCAAGAATTTATATATATATATATATATATATATATATATATATATATATATATATATATATATATATATATTAAGACTTAGAATTGCTTTGTAAACGCTCTGCTCAATAAATGTGTGTCAGAGAAAGCTCTGTTCAGTAAATTAAATTTTCTTTTGAAAAAGTATTCCGTTTTCTATTGTAGACACTTTTTAATACCTCCTCGTATAGTGCCGAATACTGTATTTTATACATTTTACCAGGGTCTCGGTGGTAAGAACGTGTGCCTCCGCACCGAAGGGTACTGGGTTCGATTCCCAGGGTTTCCTTTTCACTTTTTCAATACATACATTGAAATTAACCTCCCGGGAGTCTGGTGGGGTCTGACAGGCCCAGAGGTATGCTAAACATGTTGTATCTATTTGGGCAATAGATGGCGGAAGCTGACATTACGGGCAGCTGCCTCAACAACATTGGTCTATCTGCTGTTAGTGTAGTTCCAGCGTGTTTGGTGTAAACAACTGTGAATCGTATGCATAATAGTGGATCAGGTATCATAGACCCCACCAGACTTAATAAGCTACTCTGAATTTAACAGACTTTTAAGGTATGTTTTGTTTTATTTTATGTCTCATGGGTCAAATATTATTCCAAAAGAGAAATAGTTAATTAGGATAAACTTTATAAAATATAAAATACAATTTATTGCTACAGATTCATCGTTTTCAAAATGGGAGATTACGAACGGGAGCAACGTAAACTTATGGCCTTAAGGGAAGAGGAAGAACTTGAAGATGAAATTTCAAGTGATGAAGGAGAAATAGACCATTTGAGTGAAAGTGAACATAACAGTGAAACAGAACAAGAAATTAGCGATGATGAAAACGACAGGGAAAATAACCTTGAAAGTAGGTTTTATAAAGGAAAAGATGAGGCAACAAAATGGTTCAAGCACCAAGGTCGGCCAAATGTCAGGGTAAGAGCAGAAAATATTGTTACGCAACTACCCACTGTCAGAAGACCATATAACGACGGTAAAACAGCAGCAGAATGCTGGGGATATTTTATCACTGAAGAGATCACGACTGAAATTATTATTCACACCAACCAAAAAAATCGAGCTATGTGTGCTACGTATGCAGAAAGAGATCAGTATAAAGTAGAAGAGACAGACAAATCAGAATTGCGAGCTTTATTTGGACTTCTGTATTTAGCGGGCTGCTATAAATCTGGACGTCAAAATGTCAAAGATTTGTGGGCAACAGACGATACAGGAGTACCGATATTTAGAATGACTATGAGTCTCCAGAGATTCAATTTTCTTTTGTGTTGCTTACGTTTTGACAATTATCAAACTAGACAAGCGAGAGTGGTACTCGATAAACTTGCACCGATTAGGTAAATTTTTGATGCATTTGTTTCCGACTGCAGACAAGTTTATTCTCCAAGTATGTATTTAACCATTGATGAGCAATTGGTATCGTTTCGTGGCAACTGTCCGTTTCGACAGTACATTCCCAGTAAACCCGCCAAATATGGGGTAAATTTTTTTGCATTGACAGACGCCAGGTGTTTTTATGCTGTTAATCTAGAAGTATACGTAGGTTTACAACCTGAGGGACCGTTCAGAAAAAGTAATAAGGCCAAAGATATAGTCCTTCGATTGATAGAACCGGTATCAAAGAGTGGCCGTAATGTTACGTTCGATAACTGGTTCACGAGTTACAGCCTGATGCATCGATTGCTCACCGAACATCGACTAACATCTGTTGGAGCTGTCCGCAAAAATAAAAGAGAATTGCCGCAATGTCTGGTGTCTACAGAAGGAAGGCCTTTACCATCAAGTGTATTTGGTTTTCAAAAAAAAATTACGATGATATCATATATCGAGAAAAAGGAAAAAAAAATGTACTATTATGGTCGACGCTTCATCACGATGACAGTGTTGATGAATCAACGGGGGACAAACAAAAGCCTGAAATAGTCACGTTCTACAACATGACAAAAGGGGGCGTAGACACTTTAGATAAGCTTTCAGCTTCTTACGACATTTCAAGAAATTCTCGGCGATGGCCGTTGACAATATTTTATTCAATTCTCAACACTTCCGGAGTAAATGGCGAAAATTTATACAGAAATAATACGAATGATTATGCCACAACCAGGCGGAATTTTTTGAAAGACTTGGGAAAACAACTAATTAGAGAGCATCAGGACAGACGACAACAAAACCAAAGGCTTCCTAAGGAATTACGCAGGCAGCAGCCTGCTATTCCTGTAGCTAATCCAAATGAGACTAGAAAAAGAAGACGCTGTGAATTTTGTCCACGTAATTCCGACAGAAAATCACAATACCTCTGTGTAATATACAAGAAGACAATTTGTTTGGCACATGCGAATTTTATGTGCAGTGAATATAATAATGAACACGAATAAGAATTATTATTCTAATACTGAATTAGTGTAGGTACTTGACACTGACTTTTATAATCATGTTTTCTTTTAAGCTTTTTAGACAAAAAATTATTACATTGTTTTTTGCTTAAATCTTTATTCTAATAAACTTATTCTACTATATTGCGTGATGTTTAGAAACGCCCCTATGAGACCATTCCTTGGTTTATTTGCATTCTGGTGCCTTAAAACCTATTGGGGTCTATCAGATTGATATAGTCTGTTTGAATCACCAGACTCCCGGAAGGTTAAGATGAACTGAGGTTGTGGGCGTAAAATCGGCGGTCCCATGTCCTTGAGATGTTGGGCACGTTAAATCTTCCCACCCTCCTTACAGAAAAGAAGAGGTTTGACAAAATTTCCAAGATAGTGAGGTGAAACTGCTCCCTGACGTCGTTGATTAGCCATAGTCGCGGAAATAGACCGAGGTTAACGCACAGCATAGGGTCTTCTTATGCTGTGGTTAAAGTATAAAAAATTACCCATTGATTATTGGATTTATTAAAGTTATACACAGTCATTGCGTATACTTACCCAGATTATCAATCTGCTTACAATCTTCCTTGGTATATAAACTACCAGTATTTTTTATTTCCATGAGAAGTTGCATTATATCGTGTCTTACAATATTATTTTTTTCTCTGTAATGTATTACCTCTCTGACTACATTTGAAACAAACGCATTGCTTTTTTGGTTAACTGTTTCAACGTTAAAATATTTGAGAACATTGGGAAAAAATATCTGCAAACACAGTTTAAACACTTTAAAATGGTTCCAAGAAGCAAATAGGTGTGTTGCAGCTTTAAAAAATTCGTTATCGGTTTTCTTGAAACTTTTGGTATCGATTCCATACACAGTGGATGCTATAATATCTGCTGTATAACGTGTGCAAAAATCGTATACCTGAAACATACGTCAAAATAAAGTTAGCTATTAATAAATGACAGAATAGGTCCCTTATGTATTAAAAAAATCTTCATCTTGGAAAAAATATATATAATTTAACAGTGAGATAAGTGCCATCTTTAACATGAATAAGTGCAACGAGTTAACCTCTTTTACTACCCCAGACAGCACATATATTCTGAGCATCTACCAGGAATGTTTTGTGAGAATATTTAGAATCCCCAGAAGATTCTCATAACGATAGAAATAATTTTATAGAACGTTCTATAAACATAAGAATTGGACCGATTTTGTCAAGGTTATCAGAACATTATTTATAATGTGCTTAAAAGCTTAAAAGCTCCCAATATATTATTCTGAAAATATTTTGCGATGAATCCAATGAATCTTTTAGAAATGTCCACGCATATACTCCTGGGAACATTGCTTTTTTTAAAGACATATAAACTTTTTAAACGATATATAAATTAAGGCAAAACCATGATGAAATATTTGATTTATCTTCAAAATTTATTTAATTTTTTTCCATTTAACTGACCTTGTCTATATTTTCGTATAAGCAAGCCCTTCATATGTTAGAACTTGAACTTTAACCACGTATCATGTGTATGTTACCATCATTCCAGTGGCCACACACATCAATAAACTTATATTCAGATACTTAATAAGTCGACAATTCGAATTGTGCACATTTTTATTCAGGTGGGGTACGTATGTAGTTATAACAAATGCAAAGAAATGTTTGTTAGTAGAATATTAATTAAAAAAACCAAATTTCAATAGCATACAAATAAAGGTAAGATAAATAAAAAATGCAGTTCTTGGAGTTGCCAGAAAATTTTATAGTTAAATACCAAGCAAGTTCTAGAGCTGGTCAGCTCTCTAATAGTTGGCTGGTGTGGTATACTTGCAATATCGTAGGTCGTAGTGGAATTTTCCTTTACGTGATAGTAACCATCCCTTACATCAAGAGGCCGGTGAAGTCCCAACGGGACGCCCTTGTGGCGTAGGTTGCTAGGTGCCAGCCTACTAAGCGAGAGGTCCCGGGTTCGATTCCTGGGCGAGCCAAGTTGACTTTGTCTGGAAAATTTGTTAAAATATTGAATGATGAGAAATGAATGTGCTAATGGCCTGAGATGCCGCAGCCAATAATATTAAATAAATAAAAAAGTCCCAACGGACGTTTCCGATTCTGGTGTATGAGTCGGTTTCCCTTATAAGCAAAAATGATGATAGCTCCTCCTTGTACTAAAGATTCCGGAGGTAAAATACCCATCCATTCGGATCTCCGGGAGAGGGGTGTACAGGGGGCGCCAGCATCGAGATTTACAATATCCTTCTCGAATATATGTGGCCTAAATTATAATCTTAACTCCGTCCACCATTTCCTCCAGGCTAATAGGCCCCAACTCCTCTTCCTGACCGAAACTCAAATCAGTGCCAAAACAGCCACTAATCACCTTAATTTCCCAGGGTATGAGCTCCTTACTTCTTTTAGATTGCATGGAGGCGTGTGCGCGTACGTCCGTAGCAATCTACCCTGCACCAGACTCCCCAATTTAGAAGCTGGAAGGAAAGACATACTATGAATAAAACTCTCTCTCAGGGCTGCAACTAAATTCATCAGTTTGCATTTACCGGTCACCATCTGTCAACAACTTTGTCCAGCTCTTTGACTACCTTTCTGAAAAAACCGACCATCTGATTTCTAAATATCCTTCCTCCGAGGTCACTATTCTTGGTGACTTCAATGTCCATAATAAGGAATGGCTAGGATCTTCAAAAACCGTTCCACAAGGAAGAGCAGCGGTGGCCTTTGTAGCCAGCAATTCTTTAGCCAATATGGTTCATCAACCAACTTATTTTCCTCGCATCCCAACACACAGCTCAAATCCTTTGGATCTCCTTCTTACTACAAATCCTGACTGCTATAAGATATCAGTCACCGCCCCCTGGGTCGCTCAGACCACGGCATGGTCACTGCTTCCTGCGCAATGCAACCCTAGGTCACACAGCCATCACACCCACGTATAGTTTGGCACTACAACTCCGCGAACTGGGACGAAATGCGGGATTACTTTTCCTCATTTCCATGGGCGTCTGTCTGCTTCTCTCATCCTGACCACTCTGATATCTCACAAAACGTCACCGATATTATCCAAGCTGGCATGGAATTATTTATTCCACGTACACAGAAAACCTCTGCAGCCACTTAAAAGCCCTGGTTCTCTAAATCCTGTGACAAGGCCAGACTTGAAAAGGTCATAGCTCACGAAAAGCTTCTACACAATCCCAGTCAAGAAAACCGTCAAGGATTTAACGACGCAAGAAACCGCTATGTCCGCATTCTTTCTGAGGCAAAAAACTCATTTAATAACCACATTAAAAGCAAAGTCCTCTCAAGCTCCAGCGGCAGCAAACCCTTCTGGACTCTTGCTAAATCTATTTTGAATAATTTCTGCAAGAGCACGTCTCAGGATGTGAAATTGTTTCTACCGCCCTGGGCAAGGCTGAACTTTTGGCCTCGTTGTTCGCCGGCAATTATACTCTCAACCCACCTCTAAATGTTCAACCACCAACAGTCCCCAATATCGCGCATAAAATGACGGATATCATTTTCAAAACTAAAAAGGTACGAAAGATGCTCTCTTCTCTTAATACCAGGAAAGCCTCTGGCCTTGACGAGATCCCAGCAATTGTTCTCAAAAAGTACGCACCAGAACTTGCTCCTGTCCTGACTCGTCTGTTTCAGACATCTTACAATAGAGGCATGTTCCCTAGTAACTGGAAAACTGCTCGAGTACAACCCGTCCCCAAGAAAGGATCCAAAGCGCTCGCTAGCAACTACAGGCCTATTTCTCTGCTTTTAGTCGTCTCTAAAGTGATGGAAAAGTATATAAACACCGAATTACTAAAATTTCTTGAAAAACACAGTTTAATCCACGACAGGCAGTATGGATTCCGTCAGCTCAGATCAACTGCCGACCTCCTTTCCTTTGTCACCCATTCTTGGAACAAGTCTATGGAACTACACAGTGAATCCCAGATTATCGCTCTAGACATATCTAAAGCAAAGGTCTGGCACGCAGCGCTGCTTAATAAACTTCCGGCCTATGGCCTACCACCAAAACTCTGTACGTGGACAGCAAATTTCCTCTCCAGCTGGAGCATTTCTGTTAATTAATGCAGGAGTTCCTCAAGGTTGAGCTTTAGCACCTACTCTGTTTCTTCTCCACATCAATGACCTCCTCTCTAGCACATCCAACCCAGTTCACACTTACGCGGACGACAGAACCCTTCTCTTTAGCCCAATTAGATGAGGATCGCAGACTCATAGAGGGTTCTATCTCCGTGGATCTCCAAAAAACATTAGACTGGGGAAGTAAAAATCTTGTACAATTCAACCCCACCAAATCACAGTCTTGCTTTCTTTCTCATAAGAGATACACAAGCCCTAGACCCATCACAATAAACTACGAAGCTATTCAAAGTAATTTGTCCTTGTCACTTCTTGGCATTTCTGTGGATCAAAATTTCAATTGGCACCAACATGTCACATCAATTGCAGAAGCGGCTGCTAAGAAATTAGGTTTCCTCTTCCGGACTCGCAAATACTTTTCAGCAGCTAATCTCTATACCTTATATACTTCACAAATAAGACCAAACTTCGAATACTACTCCCACATCTGGGGTGCTGCTGCCGCTTCTACACTCGCTATCCTGGACTCCATTCAGAAGAGAGCTATACCGTTGGTGACCTCTCTTTCTCTTTTATAGATATCTGCGGATATCAGAGGAGCTTTCTTCCATAGTTCCTCCACCTGCTGCCCCCAACAGATCTACCAGGGGAACAGAGCGAATGCACCCTTTTATTGTCCAGGTCACCAGACATAGGACATCTTGTTATGACCGCTCTTTTGTCCCGAGGACGTCCAAGTTGTGGAATTCCTTGCCGCACATGTTTTTCCTTCTCCCCCGAACCTCCAAACCTTCAAGTCCAGAATTAACAAGTTGCCTCTTTCCTCTTTGTCGACATCCACGGTACGATAGTATTTAGGCTGTAAGCCCTCGTGGTGTGTTGTTGAAATAAACAGAAGTAAAAAAAGCTTCCGAATGAATATTTGAGGCCACACTGAAGTAAACAGCGCGTCACTAAAGAATTGCATTACATATTACTTTTATATTTCTAAAATACAACGAAGTTGGACAAAATAGGTAACTAAACCACACTTAGTTGCATTTGAAGAAAACTACAACTGAAAGTCATCGACTATACGTAATACTATATTGCTTACACTTTAAGTAGTCGACCAATTTCTAAGAAATACAAACTGTGTCTTTAGCATTATGTTATTTCTTTCCAGACATGCTTCTAAACGCTTCTTCATCATTTGTTATACGGTCTTTAATAAACAAGAAACCAGAGATATTGCTCGATATGAGTTTATGAGAAATGGATCTTTATTCATTTTAAGATTTTTAATCTTCCATGGGTTGGTAATATTTTCAGTGGCCCAAATCTTGTTACAAATTTTCAGCAGCAAAAGTTTGGATTTTTGTTGTAGATGAGCAAGTTGTTCATAATAAATGCCATCGGCTCCTGGGAAAGATCTTTTATGTTTTAGACAATACTGTAGTTCGGACATCATAAATTCGCTTTCTACTGCATGTTCAACTGTGTTATAATTCATTTCTTTGCAGGTATCAGGTGTTAAGCTCTTCAAAAATTCCTCAGATTAATTGTTATCGGGCTCCATTTTTATAACGCTTGTATCAATATTTTTTAAGCTCTTTGACATTTTCCAAACTTTTTTAATAGGTGTATTTTGGTTCAGATTTGAACAAAAGTGTTTCCAAGTTTCCACCTTGCTACTTAAAATGGTTTTTTATAGCCGGGAGCCTTATATTCAAGAAAATTATCATAGGAGAAAGTTTGTTTGTATAGGGGAAAGGAGGGTAAGACGGCGAAGGGGGTAAGATGACGAATCGTCAATTTTTAGAAAATGTTGATAGATGGCACTATTTGGACAATTTGTTTAGTATAATGACAGCGCCCCTTACCTCTTAAACTGAAACCAAATGTAACCTGTCGTATTTTGGTAGCGTGGTGGCGTGTTACAACTATTGTATATGTGCCATTGTAATATTGGTGCTGGATAAAATAAGCTCTTTGGCTTTTCTAATCAAGTGTGTTCATCTAAAAGTAAGTATTATCTCAAATTTATGTTATAATCATGCTAGAGCTCATAGAGCTCACTTGAAAAATCATTTCATTTATATTATATTTTAATTTAGGAAAGAATGTGCCATTTCGGGTAAGATGACGAAATCACTAGGCGGCTAAGATGACGAGTTCGTCATCTTAGCCGCCCTGATTATAAACAGTTCAAATTAAGGTTTTGTGTTTAATTTTATCATGGGTAAAACTTATCAAAAAAAGACAAATAGGCAGAGCTGGCCTAAAGAAACAAGGGCCGAAGCTGTGAAGGAGGTGAAAAAAGGTGCGGCCGTGAATGCTACATCAAAAAAATTTAACCTGCCTGAAGCTACTTTGCGGTGTTATGCCAAAAAATATTCTGAGGAGGTGAATAGATGTACCTAAGTATTCACATATGATATTGAGTACCATCCAAAGGAGTAATGTCACACTGAACATTGAAAAATCATGATTGAGTTGTGATCTCTTTAGATTTTTTTTTCTTTCTTGACTCTTCCAATTAGTGCTGGACGATTCACGTGTACATTCACGAATGAACAGCTGGAAAAGCTCAGGCAATATGTGGAGGATGTGAACAGAAGGGCCTTTGGCTTAACGAGAGAAGAGTTTTCAAAAATAGTTTTTGATTTCGCCGAAACCCTGAACATTTCGCACCGCTACAATCAGGAAATGAAGAGAGCTGGAAAAGATTTCATTAAGTCATTTATGACAAAGTTCCAGTTTTCTCTAAGAAAACCGGAAGCCGCATCGGCAGCCAGGTTGGCTGCTTTCAATAGAACAAATGTGGAAACATTTTTTAATCTTTTCCAAGAAATATTGGCAAGTAAAGACTACCAACCTCATCAAATTTTCAATGTGAATGAGACCAGCTGCCCTACTGTCCCTACCAAGACACCCAACGTTTTGAGTCCAGTTATAAAAATATCTTCTGCTGAAAAGTGTACCAACGTCAGTGTGGCATGCTGCTTCAGTGTTGTCGGTCATTACGTCCCCCCTTTTTCATTTTCCCAAGGGTACGGATGCAGCAGTATTTACGATACCTGACTTTTAATAATATTAAACGTTTCACTATCTGTTATACTTGACGGCTCTAAGATATTTGAAACCTTATTTATTATACTGTCTACAGTTGCACTTAAGTTAGCGGGAGGTTTTTGGAGTTGGATATTTAGGGGAGGGTAAGGATTTATTATCCCACTTTACCTAGGTAGCCAAATATCTGCTAAAATTTGCTGTCTACTTCTTTCGAGACTGTGATCTCCAATAGAGTTGATGGTTATTCTACGCTTAGGTGGTATAGTGATCTGGTAAAACGTGTGGAAGTATTAGGACTATTTTTTTCTCTGACTGGCGCAGAGAGAAAACATTTATTGGTGATTGATGTTAAGATTAATTACCTGTTGCTGAAACTGTGAACTTTGAGTGTTTAATGCAGATGTGTAACTTATTGAAGACTGATCTAGAGTAGCTTTATAACAGACTTTCATTGTTCTCAGCAAGTATTTTATAGATTTTTGCTTTTCAACTTGTAAATACTTCGTAGATTCGATTGCTGCATGCAAACCTTTACATAATACGAAACGGGATTATTTTGTCGAGAGAATTGCTCACTATTATGATTATCCCTGGAGTATTTACACCTTTCATGTGCTTTCAATTTGAGGTTATGTGTCGGTATCTTAGAAATTTTAAACACTGAACATCGCTGTATATACGGTTTAACATGAAATATACCTTTCAAATTTCAACTTCTAAAGGAAATGGGCATCATTCAAATTCCACTAGTATCAACGATGTTTTGATATATATCGTCTCCAACTACCCCACGCTTAAGCCTAATCACATTAAAAATTTCAAACTTATTACCCACGGTAGGAAAAATAAGTGCTTGCCTTCACGCCAAAACTGCGGAAGAAATGCTCCAAAAATTTTTGCCTTTAATACTTCAAAGCATTTGCACTGTCTAGGAATGATAACATCATTTTTGATTTATTTTTTCAATACTCGATATATTAATTACACTGGTTTTAATATCCGATGAACAGCTAAATATTAATTTTGCAGTGTTAATTCTGTGGGCTCTACCTATATTATGATTTGGGTTTTTGCGCGCTAGATAAACAACATATGGTCCCGAATAATTATTATCGTATGTTTTGATACTTTTCTTTCCCAGTTTATTAATATCGAATTTATTACTCGTTTCTTTTACATGTTCACTTGTTTTTGTGTCACTTACGGTATTATTTACGTATTACTTTCATCAAATTTGAATCTATAAGATATTTTCCTTTTCTACTCACCTCTTTCCTGTCACTATATACTTTACTTACATTAACCCTTTTATTAAATGTATTTACATTTACTGATTCGTCATCACATGTAGTAGAAATTTTCATTATTTTCATTTTTTTTTACTGTTGACTTTATCTGACAGTCACCCTCTATCCGGTGGTTCCCCGTTATCTATTTTTGACATTCTTCGCTATTTATTTAACACAACTATCCGCAAAGGCAACAAATGTGAGACTAGCTATCGAAACACGTCTACACGTCTCGAGTACTACTCACCGAATCCCGCAATAGATTTTAAAACCATAGCATTTTTTAACAGAAAATGAAGAGATTTTTCAAAAAAGGGATCACAAGCCTCTGCTTCTTATTTAAAAATTTAGAGGGTTCAACTGCCACTCTAAGGGCATTGAATGTAGGAGTGAGGTTATCACGCTGCAGCATGTCATTTTTTTAAATTTAAAATTGACGTCTTTCAGGATTTTTATTAATATGCACAATAATTGAGATCTGCGTTTATTTCACTTGTTTATTAAGAAGTGTTGTAACGCTCGTATTCGTTACTGATTTATATATTCAAAATTAACCCGTAAAAGACTTAATTAATGATTAACAATCCAATATCTTTAAAGCAACTCATGTTTTGATTTCAAAATTATTTTTATGAAAAGTTGCTAAATTTTCAAGCACTGTAGACACCTCACTGCTTTTCAAATTTGTACGTTAAAATTCGTTGCAAGCTTGCGATAGAAAACTACCTCGCATTTTTACAGAGCAAATATTTCCAGGAAAGAATTAAGCATTTAAAATATACGTTATAATATTCTAGAACAAATTATTATTTATCTGGAAATTTCCGGAATCAGTGACGTAAGCCAACGACAGTTTGAAAACTTTTGCGTGCAGGCAGCAGAATTGGCGGTAACGTCACCGAGTGTCGGGTTCACGCTAAGTTACCAACAAAACGTAACCTCGACGAATAAATAGACGGGTCAAATTCGACGAAATAATTTATGGTGAATTATTACAAAGTGAACTAGAACTCTAAACTAAAACTAAAAAACCGGATTTCAATACAAAAACAAAACATCGTCTTATTACTACCCTTTTCGCTCTGTCAACTGTCAATTATATTTTGCTGCATTCTGCACTTCATACTCAATGTTGCCAACAGCTGGAAAATAGCACTGTCCCCAACATTCTCCCACCTGAGAAATATTTTTTGAAAATCAAATATTTCTCACAAAGACATTGAATAAAATTTAAAGTTACAAAAAACGCTTTGGTGTCTTGGAGATACGACCACTTCGAGTCGCTTTCACCTTTGGCACCTCTTCACCTTCGGGGCTGAAGTCGGTTCTACTTTGGCTGCTTGCATCAGCCATTTCATCATCACATTGGTCATCTCCATCTCTGGAATCGAACTCTGGAACACTGCAACACTCCAGAGGGTAAAGTCTTTGTAATGGCCTCAGCATCTGTCCCATGGCCGTTTGCACTCGGACCAAATGAACTTGTCCATCCTTGCCTGGGAAAACTTCAACTACTCGACCAATTGGCCAGCTTAGACGTTTTCGGTTGTCGTCACCCACCAGAACCACTTCACCTACAGAGACCCGACGGTCAGTCTTCTTATCATACATTAGTCTTAATTGTCCAAGATATTCACTACGGAATCTAAGCCGAAGGTCTTCACGCAAAGTTTGAATTTTACGCACTTTACGACGCATCGAAACGTTGTCTATCACGTCACAGTCAGGTAAACCGCACTCTACCTGGTCGCGTAAAAACATTGTCGGACTTAGGGCAACTAAATCCTCAGGGTCCTCTGAGATATAAGTCAGAGGTCTAGCGTTCACAACGGCCTCACAATCACACATCACTGTCAACAACTCTTCGTAGTTGAGTCTAGCAAGGCCTAAAACTTTTCTCAATAAACGTTTTAACACCCCGATCAAACGTTCCCAAAAGCCTCCCCACCATGCTGCCGTAGGGGGGTTAAACTTCCAACGGATACGCGACACAGACGTCTCACGTGTAATAATGTCCCAGTTCAACAGAGAGAACGAGTTTTCGGCACCCACAAAGTTCGTACCATTGTCACTGTACATAGTCTTCGGCCTTCCCCGCCGCGAGACAAACCGACGCAAGGCCTGGAGAAAACTAGACGTCGACAAAGATGTCGTCAGCTCTAGGTGAACTGCGCGAAAAATGGCACAGGTAAAAATGCATATCCAAGCTTTCTCACCACTTTTCAAATACAGAGGGCCTGCAAAATCTACACCTGTCACTTCAAATGCTACCGCGTCACGCACTCTGTCCAAAGGCAAAGGTGGAGGTTCCACAACCAGAGGCTTTGCATCATATCTCCTGCAGACTGTGCACTTAGACAGAACAGACTTAATATTTCGCCTTCCACCAGTAATCCAAAATTTTTCCCTCAGCAGACTCAAAAGTCCCTGTGTTCCGACATGGCATGATCTGACATGCATGTCGATAATCAACTTGTTTACCAACAAGTGTTTGGCTGGCAGTATAACTGGAAAACGATAGCTTTCAGTGTCGTTTCTGTTGGATACTCTAGACTTCAACCGGATAACACCATGCTTGTCATAAAATGGGTTGAGGCCACTAATTGCTTTGTCATCCTTCCCAACAAAACTTTCCTTTTGTATCACTTTGAAAATGAACGCTTCTGCTACTTCTTCTTCATCAACTATCAACTCACCCCTGCGTTTTTGGGTCTCTTTGCTGCAATTATAAACAAAACGCCATCATTCGCACGGTCTTACGGTATTTTGAAAAATAGTCAAAGTGCCATGTATGAGAATCATTGGCATTAAGCAACGTAGTTACTAATTTCTTTTTTCGTTCAGAGTTGATTTCCTCCTCATCCTCAGTCCTTTGGAAGAATGGCCAGGTCTTAGGCTCTCCATATAACCATTTTGGTCCCTCCCACCATCTCGAATCGAGCAGCTGCTTAGGTGAACAACCTCGTGATGGCAGATCAGCAGGGTTATGTGATCCTGGTAAGTGGTGCCATTTCTGAGCAGGAGTCAACTCGCGGATCTCGGTCACTCTGTTCCAAACAAAAGTTCCCCACTCTTCCTTCCTCTGTATCCAGGAAATGACTGTAGATGAGTCGCTCCAAAAGAAACTGTCTACCTTTTCTCCCAGGTTCTCAGTCACGTGAGCATACAGTTGAGCTCCAATTGTTGCAGCTAGCAGTTCCAACCTTGGTATTGTCATTTTCGAGCTTGATTTCTTCAAGGGAGCGACTCTGGCACGGGCTGCCAACAAGAAAACTGATATTTTCTCCTGCAAAACCACTCTCAAAAATATAACACAGGCGTAGGCATCCTTGCTCGCATCACAGAAAGTGTGAAGGCTCAATTCATGAGACCTAGGATCACCAAACTTTATGCAACGGGGAATCTTAATGAGAGAAAAGTAATGTGATTCTTTCATCCAATTTCTAAAACAGCGAGCTATGTCGTCACCCACTGGCTGATCCCAGGTGAGTTTCTCTTGCCATAACCTTTGCAATATTAACTTAGGAACCAGAACAGCCGGGCAAGTATACCCAATTGGGTCAAATATCCTCTGAGCTACAGATAGGATCTGGCGCTTTGATACCTCACTGTCCAGGTCATCCTTTAAACATTCTTGGTTTATAGCCAGAGTGTCTTCCAGTGGGCACCAGCTCAGACCAAGAACAGAGCATGGACTGCATGCAGCTTTGGATTCACAATTCTGGGTATGCTCCCACCCTCTCAATTCAAACTGACCTTCGGCCATGATAGCAACAGATTCTCTAATAAATTTGGTCAATGACTTTTCATCTGGTAAACTCGTAACACAATTATCAACATAGAAGCTGCTCTTCAACCTTTGTACAGTTTCATGAGAATAAGCTGCACCAGCATCATCACATTTTTCAAAACATCTTGATAAGTGGTATTCTAAAGTTGACCCCAGCAGAAAAGGACTGCTTTTCACTCCAAATACCACACGTTTGTGTCGTAGAATGACCTCTTGACCCTCAGGGTTGACCCACAAAAATCTGAGAGAGTCACGGTCCCTTTCATTAATACTTATTTGCAAAAACGCTTTGCGAATGTCCGCAACAATGCCTATTTTGTTTAATCTGAACCTGATCAACAGCGATGGAATTAGCTCAATTAAATTACTCCCTGTTTCCAGACACTGGTTAAGAGAAGGCTTTTCCTTATCATGTGCTGAAGCATCGAAGACAGGTCGCATTTTTGTTGTACTATTTTCTTTCAACACTGGTCTATGGGGAAGATAATGACCCTTATTCACATCAATACATTCAGTCGTGCCGACCTTCTCTATGATTCCCTCCTGTTCCCATTCCTTGAAAATCTGAGCATACTCCTCAAAATGACAATCATTTTTCAATTTATGAATAATAGAAAGGAGTCGCTTCTGAGCAGTTCTGTAGTTTGTTGGGAGAGGGGGGTGGTCTTCCAACCAAGGAAGTCGTACCTCATAACGTCTGTCTTGATCAACGCAAACAGTCTGCAAAAGGAGGTTCCTAGCAGCCAAAGCCATGTCTTATTTTGTCTTCTTATCTGAAGGCTCTTTAATCCCAAGAGCATCTAGCTCCCATAATTCACTTATCGCTGCATCCCTTACCAAAAGATTCAAGGTTGTCATAATCATATTGGAACTAACCACATTCGTACGTATTTTACCCATAAAAGTCCATCCAAAGTGTGTTTCCATAGCAACAAGCCCACAGGGTAGTTTACAATGCCTCCCCGTATACAGATTCCCAGCCATGTCAGCTCCTATGAGCAATTCTATCAGCCCTGACTGTGCATCATCTGAAATCTCAATATTAAAGACTCTTGCTTCCTCAGCCCATGGGCCATGAAAGACTGGAACTACATCCCCACAAATTGCGAGTTGATCAAGGGCCTCGATAGTACATGAATAATTTCCTCTACTAATGGTGATGTCATAACAATTATGGATATTGGTCGTCTTCGTACCACCAAATAAACAGTGAACAATTTTCTCTGAACTCTTAGAATTATATCCTAGCTGTACTGCAGTAGACTTCAGGATGTATGACCTCTGCGACCCACTATCAATTAATGCTCGAACGGTTTTCAAGCCATTGGGCCCCTGTAAGGTCAGTCGCAAAGTTTGCAGAAACACATGCATACTGGTCTGATTACCCAAAGTTTGGTCTTTCTGTAAATCCTTGGAGGTTGCATCCACCTCCTTATTTTTCTCATGGGAGCCTATGCTGTTCTTATTGGCAGGTAGCTCAGGACACATCAAGGTCACATGCGAGCGGCTGCACAAAACACATCTCAAGCGCCCCCTACATTTCCGGGATAGATGCCCTATTTTCAAACAACAAAAGCAGGCCTTTTTTCTTGATAGAGCATTTTTCTTTTCCACAAAGGTCATTTTTTGTGCCTTGAAACAAGTTTCACTATCATGTGATCCCGCACAAAAAAGACAATTGCCCATTTCTGTATTCATGAACTCTGTAGCTGTGGAACCATCATAAGATTTTTTAAAGAACTTTTTCTTATTTAAATACGATTCCTCCTTCTGCAGACCAAAACCTTCAGCTGCTAGATCTAGCCGTTGCTCATTTTCCACCTCCTGTCCAAGGAACAGCATCAAATTCTTGAGACGAAGCTCCAAAGACGATGTCATAGGGTCATCCTCACTGATACTAAAACTTGGAGTTCGTTGCCAGACCCTAATAAGTTCTTGAGGTAGACATGACTCAATCAATGGGTAAAGCATGGCAGAACACTTGTCTGATGTTATACCCAACGTTTCCAATGACCTCAGCTGCGTTTCAATACTGTCATACAAGATAGAAATGTCTGTCTTTGACTTTGAGCTAGAATTACTTATAATTAATTTCAAAAGTTCCCTAACATAAACTTCAATCTGAAGGTCTTCCCTACCAAACCTGGTTTGCATGCTGTTAACAATCTTTTCATAATTATCACCCATGGCAGGATAGCTGTCCACTAACTGTCTGGCTCTGCTCCCCGGTACAGTTGCTTGAACTAAGTACTCTATTTTGTCATGCTTATCAATGCAATCATCTTCATGTATTTTCCTAAATTGAGCCCAGAAGGTCAACCACCCTTTTATACTGCCATCATATTGCTTAAACTGTATAGTAGGTAATTTAAATTTGCGCATACCTGATATTTCTTCCATAGAAATGTGAGTGATGGTACCTGGCCTTTGTATATTTGGCGCCACTGATCCTACATCTCTGAACAGCTTGTTGAACCTGGACTTTAATATCGCAAACTTCTCGGCATATATATCACAATTCTCCAGCTCTCTTTCAAGGACTGCTTCGCCCGTGTCTTCTAGTAACATCTCATAAATGTTGTGGTCCAGCACCTTCAGCTCCTCGTATTTGGACTGCAGCAGCTCCCATTTCGCTTCAATGGCTAGAACATCGGGTATATCAGCACTCAGGAGAAACTCCATCTCGTTCGCTGTCCTTGAGAATGATCCACGTAGCACAGTTCTACTTTTCTTACTGTTTTCCATGGTGACACAAGACAAACTCTTCCCGGCTTATACCTGGTTCACAATTAACTCTGACAAACTCGCTCGCAGACACCTCCAGCGGGTTTTACACGCGACAACGATTTTAATTCAGCACTGAACTCCTACTGTTGCTTAACCCGTCCTGTCACGGTCGCCAGTAATGTCGGGTTCACGCTAAGTTACCAACAAAACGTAACCTCGACGAATAAATAGACGGGTCAAATTCGACACAGTATAATTTATGGTGAATTATTACAAAGTGAACTAGAACTCTAAACTAAAACTAAAAAACCGGATTTCAATACAAAAACAAAACATCGTCTTATTACTACCCTTTTCGCTCTGTCAACTGTCAATTATATTTTGCTGCATTCTGCACTTCATACTCAATGTTGCCAACAGCTGGAAAATAGCACTGTCCCCAACACCGAGCAAGGTATCGCTATCTCATCAGAAAAACGAAGGCTAGAGAGAGTTAGTACACTACTTGTAACGGTCAGAATTCAAGATGCTGCGTGCTGCTTCAAAACATTCACCCAGGGAGAGTCTTACGCTGACGCTCCTGGCGTAAACATCGTTTACTTGAGGTGGCTCTCGAATTGTCTTATAAACAGGGGTTTAATAGTCTTTCTGTTACCTATACTACCTTGTAACAATACTCCGTGATTGTTTAAAGTGTTTTAATAATTTTCGAGTTTAAATAAACACAGTATTCAGCATAAAACGGGAGTTAAGATGTGGTTCTTTGTTTCAACCTGTTGCCTTGCTGCTTTAATTTACGTTTAAATTGCGATTCGGGAAGTTTCCAACAAGCGAATTCAAAATAGCGACCTAGGTGTCAAATGGTCTTGTACACGTGAAACAACAAATCCACCTCCAGTGACCACCAATGGGAAGCATCAATCGCCCAGCTTCTTCTCTCACATCGAGGTCACTGAAATTTATGTCAGGCATTCTTAGTAGATCCAACTTGGAGGGCATCCCCATAGAGTCACAGGTAATTCAAGCCAGGAAAGTTTGGTGAGTCCACATAGAATTGTTCTCTGAACCAGCCAATATTTCATGCAGTCATTTGATATCGGAACCTTTTATAATCTGAACTTTCAAACTCACTTAATCAAGTTTTAAGTTTAAACATGTCAGGAAAGTGCTGCTAAAATAATTATAGATTTCCTGTTTAATCTCTGGAATTCTCTGTTTTTGTAAATTTAAACATTTAGTTTTTGAAATTGTAGTTAGTTAATTTTGTTTGTAAAAATATCCAACGTATGCATTATCTTTAATATCACCTATTTTCAATAATTACTATAGAGTTTCCACGTAAATATTTACATATATATTTTTAAATTGAGCCTCACTCTAAGAACTGGCCAGAATCTAAATATAAAATTAACCAAGTTAATTGACAAACGTTAAATAATTTACATAATAATTTGTTTACTTTTGAGCTGCAGACACACAGTATCTGATTTTTAGTATACCTCAATATATAAGTGCTTACATTTCTTTAGCAAGATACAACCACATTTATCTCCTTATTCTGTCATATGCATGTTAATTGATAATTTCTTTATTTTGAAGCTCTTGTTATCTATTTGATTTCTATTTGTGTACAATTAATGTTTATTTTGAATTTACCAGCTATTTTTATTTCATTGTGTTGCTATTCCAAATTCACTTCATATGAATAAATTCAATATTTTGTTACATTAATATGTCTGTTTGATTGAAGATTATTTCCTCTTTAAACCCTTTTGATTTTTTTAGTGACGACTAATCAAGACTCTTTAATATCGCATTCCTAGATATCGAAGAGAGATTTTAAATAAAAAATCATCGTAACCAGGCACTAGTTTGGAGCGCTGATAAATATGAGACTTCAGGCAGTGCAACAACACAACCAGAGCGTATGTTAAGGGGGAGCGGAGGATATTTTTTAGGGATAAACTCGTTGAACTAAGCATATGGATAACGGTATATTGATAACGAGGCTAATTCACAAACTTAATATTTAAAAATAATATATAACAAAAAAAGACTTACATAGTTGTTGATATGTTGACTATTCAGATTAACAGTCTTTACATAATTAAATAATCGCTGCGTTATTTTACCCGACTACATTTCAGCAGCTTATTTAAAATGAATGGTATATTTTCCGCCTACATTGTAGAACGGTGTTTAATTAACTATATTACTTACTAAAATGAATCTCCTTTATATTTACCAACAATAACATATTTTGATTCTTAACCTTGCTGACTAAACATTCCTGTCTATCTTACAAATTCGTTTGTTATGGTTTATATGCTGAACGTGACAATTTCAATGTTGATCCATACAATGTTGACCTCCAATTCATTGAAATGTTTACCTAACTTCATTACAGAATTTAACTGACCTACTTGTACTAATTATTTCGGTGTTTTTACTAATTACATTTTTAAGGCTATTAGGGCCGTTATAAGATATCATCTGTTCTCTTGAACAGCGTAAGTAGTAAACAATATTAAGATCTTCCAACCTTATAAAGTATTTCTAATCTTGCTAGTCATACATCTGATAGATAGAAACCTTTTAGGGTAGGATTTATAGTAAACAGTGACCTCACTACGGACCAGATTTGGGTTCATTTGAGGTCCCTAGTATAGTATAGTATAGTATAGTATAGTATGTAGATCAACCTTAAGACCTCCATGTGTTGTTCCGAAGTGTGGATTCTATCTGTTTTTAAAAGGTTGGCCTTGAAGCTAAGTGTATACCCAAAGTATTTAAACATTTATTTTCTTTTATTGTTGCGCCTTTCAGTTTAATTGTCTGAAATATTTTATTTTCTGTAAATCTTTTCGTATATATAATAGATTCTGATTTTCTTGCATTTATGTTTACTTTCCAGTTTTCCAAGTATCTTTCAAGCATGTAAGGGTGAGTTTGTACCTACTTACCAGCAGCTACAGCACCAGAAGAGTGTGCGAGAATGCGGTGTCATATGCAAACAGCGCAGTTTTAGTTTTTTCGAACTGTGGTTAATATATATATATATATATATATATATATATATATATATATATATATATATATATATATATATATATATATATATATATATATATATATATATATATATATAAATTTCAACAACACACCACGAGGGCTTACAGCCTAAATACTATCGTACCGTGGGTGTCAACAAGGAGGAAAGAGGCACCTTGTTAATTCTGGACTTGAAGGTTTAAAGGTTCGGGGGAGAAGGAAAAACATGTTCCACAACTTGGAAGTCCTCGGGACAAAAGAGCGGGCATAACAAGATGTTCTATGTCTGGTGACCTGGACAGTAAAAGGGTGCATTCGCTCTGTTCCCCTGGTAGATCTGTTGGGGGCAGCAGGTGGAGGAACTATGGAAGAAAGCTCCTCTGAGCAGTGCCCATGCAGATATCTATAAAAGAGAGAGAGGTCATCAACGGCACGTCGGTGGGCAAGGGATGGCAGCCTTTGGGTAAGGGTAGGGTCACCGATAAGACGTATAGCTCTCTTTTGAATGGAGTCCAAGATAGAGAGTGTAGAAGCGGCAGCAGCACCCCAGATGTAGGAGCAGTATTCGAGGTTTGGTCTTATTTGTGAAGTATATAAAGTATAGAGATTAGCTGGTGAAAAATATTTGCGAGCCCTGAAGAGGAAACCTAATTTCTTAGCAGCCGCTTCTGCAATTGATGTGACATGTTGGTGCCAATTGAGATTTCGATCCACAGAGATGCCAACAAGTGAAAAGGATTCATTACTTTGAATAACTTGGTTGTTTATTGTGATGGGTCTAGGGCTGGTGTATCTCTTATGAGAAAGAAAGCAAGACTATGATTTGGTGGGGTTGAATTGTACAAGATTTCTACTTCCCCAGTCTAATATTTTTTGGAGATCCGCGGAGATAGAACCCTCCATGAGTCTGTGATCCTCATCTAGTTGGGCTAAAGAGACAGGCTTAGTGTATTGTATATTGGAGTGGAGGGTGCTGTCGTCCGCGTAACTGTGAACTGGGTTGGATGTGCTAGAGAGGAGGTCATTGATGTGGAGAAGAAACAAAGTAGGGGCTAAAGCTGAACCTTGAGGAACTCCTGCATTAATTGGATACAGTTTAGAGAAATAGCCATCCACGACAACAGAAATGCTCCGGTTGGAGAGGAAATTTGCTGTCCACGTACAGAGTTTTTGTGGTAGGCCATAGGCCGGTAGTTTATTAAGTAGCGCTGCGTGCCAGACCTGGTCGAATGCTTTGGATATGTCTAGAGCGACAATCTGGGATTCACCGTATAGTTCCATAGACTTGTTCCAAGAATGGGTGACAAAGGAAAGGACGTCGGCAGTTGATCTGCGCTGACGGATTCCATACTGCCTGTCGTGGATTAGACTGTGTTTTTCAAGAAATTTTAGTAATTCGGTGTTTAGAGATGACTGAAAGGAAAGAAATAGGCCTGTAGTTGCTAGAAAGCGCTTTCGATCCTTTCTTGGGGACGGGTTGTACTCGAGCAGTTTTCCAGTTACTAGGGAATATGCCTCTATTGTAAGATGTCTGAAACAGACGAGTCAGGACAGGAGCAAGTTCTGGTGCGCATTTTTTGAGAACAATTGCTGGGATCTCGTCAAGGCCAGAGGCTTTCCTGGTATTAAGAGAAGAGAGCATCTTTCGTGCCTTTCTAGTTTTGAAAATGATATCCGTCATTTTATGCGCGACATTGGGGATTGGTGGTTGAACATTCAGAGGTGGGTTGAGAGAAGAATTGCCGGCGAACAACGAGGCAAAAAGTTCAGCTTTGCCCAGGGCGGTTGAAACAATTTCATCCCCTGAGACAAGAGGTGGGAACGTGCTCTTGCAGAAAATATTCCCAATAGATTTAGCAAGAGTCCAGAAGGGTTTACTGCCGCTGGAGCTTAAGAGGACTTTGTTTTTGATGTGGTTATTAAACGAGTTTTTTGCCTCAGAAAGAATGCGGACATAGCGGTTTCTTGCGTCGTTAAATGCTTGACGGTTTTCTTGACTGGGATTGTGTAGAAGCTTTTTGTGTGCTTTGACCTTTTCAAGTCTGGCCTTGTCACAGGATTTAGAGAACCAGGGCTTTTGAGTGGCTGCAGAGGTTTTCTGTGTACGTGGAATAAATAATTCCATGCCAGCTTGGATAATTTCGGTGACGTTTTGTGAGATATCAGAGGGGTCAGGATGAAAAAAGCAGACAGACGCCCATGGAAAGGAGGAAAAGTAATCTCGCATTTCGTCCCAGTTCGCGGAGTTGTAATGCCAAACGATACGTGGGTGTGATGACTGTGTGACCTCGGGTTGCATTGCGCAGGAAGCAGTGACCATGCCGTGCTCTGAGCGACCCAGGGGGGCGGTGACTGATATCTTATAGCAGTCAGGATTTGTAGTAAGAAAGAGATCCAAGGGATTTGAGCTGTGTGTTGGGATGCGAGGAAAGTAAGTAGGTTGCTGAACCATCTTGGCTAAAGAATTGCTGACTGCAAAGGCCTCCGCTGCTCTTTCTTGTGGTTCGGTTTTTGAAGATCCTAGCTATTCCTTATTATGGACATTGAAGTCACCAATAATAGTAAATATATATATATATATATATATATATATATATATATATATATATATAAATATATATATATATATATATATATATATATATATATATATATTGAACAAAGCTGGTCCTTAGTCAACCGCGAATGACGCCTGCCATAATATACCTTAAACAACATCATTAATTATTTATTTTGACTCTAAATGTTCTATTTTTTTATGTAGGAATCTACAATTGTAATCAAGTAATGTGGGTAGTCATCTTTTATCATTTTCTAAATAAGTCCAGACCTTATCCAATTCCTTCTGAATATCAAGTAACACTGTAGCAGTGGATTTGTGTTAAATACGATGCTAATTTTCTAAAACCAAAGTAAATCCCTAATTTTGGGATGTTGTCTTTGATGCTGTGTTAACCTGGGTGTGGTGCTGGCCTCTGCAATTTCACTTAAGGTATGTAAGGCTAGATGCATTCTCACCACAATTGGAACCGTTGACCGCTTTCGCTCTAATTAACAGCAGGTGGTAGTGGAATTTTCCTTTACGTAATAGTAAAGGATTATTTTCACGCCCGAGGATGTACCACCCCATGCATCAAGGGGCCGGTGAAGTCCCACCGGACGTTTCCGGTTCTGGTGTATGAGTCGGTTTCCCTTATAAACAAAAATGATGATGGCTCCTCCTTGTACAAAATATTCCGGAGGCAAAATACCCGTCCATTCGGATCTCCGGGAGAGGGGTTTACAGGGGGCGCCAACATCGAAATTTAACATATCCTTTTCGAATATATGTGGCCTAAATTCTAACCTGAACTCCGTCCACCATTTCCTCCAGGCTAACAGGCCCCAACTCCTCTTCCTCACCGAAACCCAAATCAGTGCCAAAACAGCCACTAATCACCTTAATTTCCCGGGGTATGAGCTCCTTACTTCCTTTAGATTGCATGGAAGCGTGTGCGCATACGTCCGTAGCAATCTACCCTGCACCAGACTCCCCAATTTAGAAGCTGGAAGAAAAGACATACTATGGATAAAACTCTCTCTCAGGTCTGCAACTAAATTCATCTGTTGCATTTACCGGTCACCTTCTGACAACAACTTTGTCCAGCTCTTTGACTACCTTTCTGAAAAAACCGGCTATCTGATTTCTGAATATCCTTCCTCCGAGTTCACTATTCTTGGTGACTTCAATGTCCATAATAAGGAATGGCTAGGATCTTCAAAAACCGATCCACAAGGGAGAGCAGCGGAGGCCTTTGCAATCAGCAATTCCTTAGCCAATATGGTTCAGCAACCTACTTACTTTCCTCGTATCCCAACACACAGCTCAAATCCCTTGGATCTCCTTCTTACTACAAAACCTGAGTGCTATAACATATCAGTCACCGCCCCCCTTGGTCGCTCAGACCACGGCATGGTCACTGCTTCCTGCGCAATGCAACCCGAGGTCACACAGTCATCACACCCACGTATCGTTTGGCACTACAACTCCGCAAACTGGGACGAAATGCGGGATTACCTTTCCTCATTTCCATGGGCGTCTGTCTGCTTCTCTCATCCTGACCCCTCTGATATCTCACAAAACGTCACCAAAATTATCCAAGCTGGCATGGAACTATTTATTCCACGTACACAGAAAACCTCTTCAGCCACTCAAAAGCCCTGGTTCTCTAAATCCTGTGACAAGGCCAGACTTGAAAAGATCAAAGCTCACAAAACGCTTCAACATAATCCCAGTCAAGAAAATCGTCAAGCATTTAACGACGCAAGAGACCGCTATGTCCGCATTCTTTCTGAGGCAAAAAACTCGTTTAATAACCACATCAAAAACAAAGTCCTCTTAAGCTCCAACGGCAGCAAACCCTTCTGGACTCTTGCTAAATCTATTGGGAATAATTTCTGCAAAAGCACGTTCCCACCTCTTGTCGCAGGGGATGAAATTGTTTCTACCGCCCTGGGTAAGGCTGAACTTTTTGATTCGTTGTTCGCCAGCAATTCTACTCTCAACCCACCTCCAAATGTTCAACCACCAACAGTCCCCAATGTCGCACATAAAATGACGGATATCATTTTCAAAACTAAAAAGGTACGAAAGATGCTCTCTTCTCTTAATACCAGGAAAGCCTCTGGCGTTGACGAGATCCCAGCAATTTTTCTCAAAAATTGCGCACCAGAACTTGCTCCTGTCCTGACTCGTCTGTTTCAGACATCTTACACTAAAGGCATATTCCCTAGTAACTGGAAAACTGCACGAGTACCACCCATCCCCAAGAAAGGATCCAAAGCGCTTCCTAGCAACTACAGGCCTATTTCTCTCCTTTCAGTCATCTCTAAAGTGATGGAAAAGTATATAAACACCGAATTACTGAAATTTCTTGAAAAACACAGTCTAATTCACGACAGGCAGTATGGATTCCGTCAGCGCAGATCGACTGCCGACCTCCTTTCCTTTGTCACCTATTCTTGGAACAAGTCTATGGAACTACACGGTGAATCTCAGATTGTTGCTCTAGACATATCCAAAGCATTCGACCAGGTCTGGCACGCAGCGCTGCTTAATAAACTTCCGGCCTATGGCCTACCACCAAAACGTTGTACCTGGACAGCAAATTTCCTCTCCAACAGGAACATTTCTGTTGTTGTGGATGGCCATTCCTCTAAACTGTATCCAATTAATGCAGGAGTTCCTCAAGGTTCAGCTTTAGCCCCTACCGTGTTTCTTCTCCACATCAATGACCCCCTCTCTAGCATATCCAACCCAGTTCACAGTTACGCGGACAACAGCACCCTCCACTCAAATATACAATATTCTAAGCCTGTCTCTTTTGCCCAATTAGATGAGGATCGCAGACTCATGGAGGGTTCTGTCTCCGTGGATCTCCAAAAAATATTTGACTGGGGAAGTAGAAATCTTGTACAATTCAACCCCACCAAATCTCAGTCTTGCTTTCTTTCTCATAAGAGATACACCAGCCCCAGACCCATCACAATGAACAACCAAGTTATTCAAAGTAATGAGTCCTTTTTTCTTGTTGGCATTTCTGTGGATCTAAATCTTAACTGGCACCAACATGTCACATCAATTGCAGAAGCGGCTGCTAAGAAATTAGGTTTCCTCTTCCGGGCTCGCAAATACTTTTCACCAGCTAATCTCTATACCTTATATACTTCACAAATAAGGCCAAACCTCGAATACTGCTCCCACATCTGGGGTGCAGCTGCCGCTTCTACACTCGCTATCCTGGACTCAATTCAAAAGATAGCTATACGTCTCATCGGTGACCCTACCCTCACCCAAAGGCTGCCATCCCTTGCCCACCGACGTGCCGTTGGTGACCTCTCTCTCTTTTATAGATATCTGCACGGGCACTGCTCAGATGAGCTTTCCTCCATAGTTCCCCCACCTGCTGCCCCCAACAGATCTACCAGGGGAACAGAGCGAATGCACCCTTTTACTGTCCAGGTCACCAGGCATAGAACATCTTGTTATGCCCGCTCTTTTGTCCCGAGGACTTCCAAGTTGTGGAATTCTTTGCCAGCACATGTTTTTCCTTCTGCTCCGAACCTCCAAACCTTCAAGTCCAGAATTAACAAGTTACCTCTTTCCTCCTTGTCAACACCCACGGTACGATAGTACTTAGGATGTAAGCACTCGTGGTGTGTTGTTAAAACTATAAAAAATAATAATTAGAGCTCGTCAGTACGGCATACTAACTGCAGCGAAAATACACCTATAGAGTAATACGGCTATGGTAGCCAGCCTTCCAACACTAAGTGAGATGTAAGACAAGAAGCACGTGCCGCCACCTCGTTGCGGAACCAAGTAATATGTTGTCACGGCAGCTCCAAATAACACAAAGTGTTTTAAAAATAGAGACTGTATACGAACAACTAACAATTTAGTTAATTGCCAGCCCTGGGCCATTTCTACCCTAATATAGGGACAAAGTATGTAAGGCTAGATGCAACATACTACATGGTTACGCAACGAGGTGGCGGCACGTGCTTCGTGTCTGACATTTCACTCACTGTTGGAAGGCTGGCTATCATCGCCGTATTACTTTATAGGTGTATTTTCGCCGCAGTTATTATGCCGTACTGACGAGCTCTAATTAGAGCGAAACCGGTCTACGTTTCTAATTGTGGTGAGAATGCATCTTGGTCGTATACAGTCTCTATTTTTTAACACTCTGTGTTATTTGAAGCTGCCGTGACAACATACTACTTGGTTCCGCAACGAGGTGGCGGCACGTGCTTCGTGTCTTGCATCTCACTTAGTGTTCACTTAAAGTGTTGAGCAAACTAATGGGTCTTTAACTGTCTGTTTTGTCCACTGGTTTACCTGCTTTACATATTTACATTGTGTAGGCAATCTTACACTGATCTGGGAAGTAGCCAAGCTTAATTATGGCATTCATAACAGCGGTGAGCTTTATGGCGCCGAATTTAGGAAGTTTCTTCAATACGTTTTAAATTTTATCAGGACTCGGAGCCTTTTTACTACGTGTTTTAGTTATTACTCGGCATACGTCCCCAGGGCTTGTTAGGTTACATTTTTCTTATTATTTGAAAAGGTATTCACTTTGCTATGTTAATTTATTCCGGTGTATTATTTACGATGTTGGTTTCATAAATGCCTATTATGCCAATATTTTCTATAGCAAGAAATTGAATTAATACAGCAATTTTATTTTTAATGCATTTGCATTAGGTTACTCATCTTCCGAACTGGGCTATTCGGCTTACTCATTAATTGTTGGTCTTACTTCGTAAAACTGTTCCATACAGATGTAGAGGCTTATTCTCTGGCTTTGCAGGGGAAGAAAACAAGCACTTGTAAAGCCAGTAGAGAAGAAGTCTATATATCTGTATTTAAATGATAAATTGTTAAAATTCCCACAAAATATGATTAGCCTGTCTCTATTGTACTTACCTGAACAATTTCACCAGCTTTTGGGAGCTCCGTAAGATACTGGTTCATTTCTTCAGCGACGTCTGTTATAGTTTCGAACATGCTCTTTAGTCTGCTTGCCGTAAATGCTGGATTTAGTTTTGTTCGCATGATTTTCCACCTCTCTCCATTTAGTCTGAATAAATGGCCAGAGGTTGGTTCAGCTTTCTCATCCGTAAATAAACCTCTATCACAAAAATAAGGAAAATCTTTGACTAATATGTGTTTGACAAGCTCCGGGTCCTGAGGAATAATAACAATTGTTATTAGCTAATTAAATTTACTTAAGGAGCTATAAAAAAATGTCCTGACACAGCAAGTGCATTATGGTGGCGAGATTGCATAAAAGAATTCAATTGTTAATAAATCGCTATTCCACTAACATACAAATTTTATATTTGGTATATGGTATACTGTCTGTGGGGGCAATTAGTGCACCTAACTTTATTTAAATAGCTCTCTTATTTTTCAAAATACAAAATTTTTCCAAAAGATAATACGAATTTTCCAGGTAAAAGTGCTCCTATTAGGTTAGTTAATGAGCTTATGGAAGCTATTGACAAAACGACGACACCTGTCAAGTTTCAACAAAATCTGTTCATTATTTCTGAATTATCATATGCATATAGGGAAAATGTGGGTATAGTGGTCATCCTAAGGTTTGAAAATTGATTACGACACTATATAACATTCCACAACATATTTTCTGATAGAGATCGAGTCACTAGGGAATTATCTAAGATATAAATTCGAGTGCCTAAATGCTGTGGTTTTCTTTTTAGATGACAACAATTCAAAATAGTGCAAATGGCCACTTTGCCCCATTGTACGGGGTAAAGTGGCCATCACATGGCAGTAACCAATATAGTAGGATTTTCTTGATTTATGAAGCTGATAATTAAAAAAAAACAGTCCATTTCGCAAAACTTTTTTGTTAATTAGAAATAATAGTCGCAACATAACTAATTTATGGCTTACAAATATCACAAATATAGCTGTCGTCATCGCTTTCGCACCCTGCACACTCCTCGTGAGCCCAGCGCTTACACATTGGCCATGATACCCACCCATCTCCCTTCTTCGATTTAGAAAACATGCTATTACAGTAAAGACACTCTGCGTCATCCTCGTTTTTGTCACTGAAATCATTCTCAACGACGACCAGTGGTTTCTTCTTTTTGGTGGCACGCTGACTTATTTTTTCTTTGTTTGCTACATTTCTTTTCACAGTTCTTTTTAGCGTTTCTATCTGCGCTTCCAAGTCTCTTTTGTATCGGCTGTCGGTCAAAATGGCAGTTGATCCTTTTGCCCTATTACCACGTTTTTGTGCAATTTCAATTTTTGGTATTAGAATGACTTCCTTTGGACTGACGAGCACCCCTGAAATGCTGCGTTGACACTCTGGAATGCTGGGTTCATGAAATGGGGTGCTGGGTTGACAATCTGGAGTTCCGTGTTGATAATATGAGGTGCCGGGTTGATAATCAAAGTTCGCAGGCAACTTCGGTGTGTCGTCTTTTTCTGGAGTTTGATTATCTGATTGCTCTGGTGTGTTCGTATCAAAATTACCATCATTTTCCTTAACCTCTAAATCTGTTACTTCCGCTGCTGCAAAATCTGCATCGGAAAATATATTTAGATTATACGGTACAATGCCACAATGTCTAAAAGAATTTATAGCTGTGCGTGGCAGCGCAGCTCTGAGATAAGCTCCACCGAATAATTTTGCAATTTGGAATTGTGAAATTATCCTGCTGCGGTTGTTTTTCATAAATAACTCGACATCCTTGATATAAACATTATTTAGTGGTACCATGACTCAAACGTCTAGGGGCCGTAGCTTATGGCTACAGTGAGGGGCAGACAAAGCACCGTGATAAATTTATCTCTCGCTGAATCGATGAAATCTAAATTCCTTGTATAGGTCATATGCCCATCAAGTATCAATAGACATGGATCTTCTGCGGATGGCTTAGCATGTCTGACAAAGTGCTCAAACCATTTTGTGAAGATATGTAGCTACATCCAGCCAGAAGGGTGACATGCAAATTCGGTTCCAGGTAGAGCTCCGTCCATTAATTTTTCTTTCATTAGAACTCTGGGGAAATTAACATAGAACGAACGCATGATCCTCCAGCAGACATGCAAGCCACGACAGTTGATAAAATTCCCCTCACTGTTGACGTGATGCTTGCTACTTGCTTCCAGCCTTTTTGAGCGAAAACCTTGGTTGATCTTGACTGTACTGTGGTTATTCCAGTCTCGTCGCCATTGTAAACCCTGTGAGGAGGATAATGATGTCTAGTAAGGCATTCGTCCAAAAGAGAAAAAAATTCCTGACATTGCGTCTGTTAAAGGCTCTGGATCTAGCAGCACCCGTAGTTTCAGGTTTACGTAGAGTTATGTCAGGATTTCGGTATCAGAAGCCTTCTAACCAGTTTTCCCCAGCTAGCACTTTCTCTGTATTGAAATTCTGTTTTAAGCAATTTTTCTCTGCAAGATGAAAAGCTGAGGACCTCACATCTTTCTTGGAAAGTCCATAGAATCGAGTCTTCATTTCCTTAATATGTTCAACTATTTCATGCGCTTGCTTTTCATCAATGACTGGACGAATCGACCCCAAAAGCCTCTTTCTACCGGTTGCAAAAGAATTTTCGTCCCACACACGCCACTTCAGTGTGTTTCTAGGTACATTGTATATTTGACTGGCCGTCTGGAGCGGAACGTTGTCTTCTCCAACAGCTTTTATATATCTTAGTATTACGTCAGTGTCCCATGACAATTGTGATGATGTTCTCTTATACTGTAGAGGCATCCTGAAAGCCTTTTTTTTAATTGAATAGAAGTTCTATGGACGGGGGTAAAGTGGCTACTTTACCCCAAAATAAAAGTTTGGAAAAATAACATGATATCTAAACTATTGTCGCAGTATTCAGGAAACAATCTACATGCATACATACCTGACACTATGTGCACTAATTGCAGAAAAACTTTTTAAATTGATATGTAATCAAACCGTTTTTATGTAGTAGCAATCAACTCAACACCATAGATTGCACATGTCAGAAATTACAATGATTGTCCTATCCGTTGACAGTTATGTACAGTGGTAAAACAGAACATAAGTATACAGTTATTGCCGCCAAAGGAGTCGTTGTTAATTTAGCTGTCGTTGAACCTTCTCAAAACTATTACAGATGGACACTTTTTAGATAAAGGAGTAGGGATAGCGCAAAGACCTTGTCCGGCGATAAAAAATACAATACACTGTAGAATTTGCCTACGACTAGTGTCTCATCTCGGTTCGATCTCTTTACCTGAGATTCGGTATATCAGTTGATGTTAGTTTTTTAAGTATTTAGAATGTTTTATCCTCTGATGACGCTAACGTGGTTAGTGAAACGGTCGTCAGGTCTTTTTTAAAATGTGTTGTGGTGATTTGGGTTTCTCCAAGGTTTACTTGTCAGTGCTCATTACAGGTTCCAATCTTCACTTAGTAAACTCTTTAAATGTACATCCAGAATACCACCTCATCCTAAAATGCCATACGTTAGATGACTTTCGACTAATGAGTGGTACAGCACCATTAATTCTTTTTAGTGAATTTTCTTAAAAAAAATTCACCAATGAGGAGATCTCGACTTTCGAATTTTGAAAAAATTTCTTCAAATAAGCGCTATTTAGGACCCCGGGAACCCAAATCCGAGGTCAGTTTCAGACTTTATATGTTATATATATATATATATATATATATATATATATATATATATATATATATATATATATATATATATATATATATTTATGTGTCACACCTATAACTTAAAAAATAATGGACGGATTTTGATAAAATTTGGCACATACCTTCCTTTTGCAAGTCGCTTGGATAAGTTCGTTAGCCAGGAAAATCCGCCGAGGTTTTCCCGGAAAATTTTGTGTTTTCTTTCAAAAAAAATCGAAAAAAATTTATATCTCACAATTGGAAATTGTTAATTCTTAAGTTATATATATATATATATATATATATATATATATATATATATATATATATATATATATATATATATATATATATATATATATATATATATATATGTATCACACCGATAACTCAAAAAATAATGGGCCGATTTTGATTAAATTTGGTGAAAAAATTCCTTTTGCAAATGGCTTGGATAAGTTCGTTAGCCAGGAAAATCCGCCGAGGTTTTCCCGGAAAATTTTGTGTTTTCTTTCAAAAAAAATCGAAAAAAATTTATATCTCCAAAATTAACAAAGTAAGGGCAACCAAATTTCATACTTGGGTTTATATCATTAGAGGCAAGTTACCTACCGAAATTTAGCTCCGTAGGTTAAATGACAAAAAAGTTACAGGCATTAAAAAAAAAAAAATTTGGGTTCTCCTCAAAACATCAAAATCGCGATTTTAAACGTCAAAATTGTTGAGTACCTTCCTTTTGCAAGTGGCTTGGATATGTTTGTTATCCAGGAAAATCCGACGAGGTTTTCCCGGAAAATTTTGTGTTTTCTTTCGAAAAAAATTTATATCTCCAAAATTAATAAAGTAAGGGCAACCAAATTTTATACGCGGGTTTATATCATTATAGGCAACTCACCTACCAAAATTTAGCTCTGTAGGTCAAAAGACAAAAAAGTTATAGGCATTTAAACAAAAATAAATTGGGGTTTTTCACAAAACATCAAAGTTGCGATTTAAACGTCAAAATTGGCAACATTTAGGAAAAGAACTTGAATCTAATACGGGCTATGGAAATAAAATGTCTCAAGAAGAATGTTTTACAAACCCTGAAGTCTTAGTTTCAACCGTCATTGTCCTTCATTTTAATAAAATGTTTCCAGAAAATTCATTTCAAATAGACCCCTTCTCTGACGCTTGGCAGTAGTCTTAGCTATAGAGTTTATCGTTAATAGTATATAATTTTTGTAGAATTTTCGAAAAAAAAATCAATAAAGCTCAATATATCTGTTATTATACCAGATATGAAAAAACATTGTATATATTAATTATAGGGTGTCTTAAACTACATCTTAAAAAATTATTTCTACAATCACAGGTGGCCCATAAGTCGTTGGTGATACAAATTTTCTTTTTTTTTTTAATGAAACACGCCTTATGTTATTGCATTTTTGCATTTCCCATCGAAATATAATGCATGTTTGTAAGAACAAAAATTCTGGACGCAGTAAGTGCGTTATGGTAGCGAATTTTGATCAAATGCTTAATATTTGAATAGCTCAATTTGCTATTAACCTATAAGGTTGACCAAAAAACGAGTTTTTTCGGGAACACTTTAAGTTTACTTTCGGAATTTTTTTTACATTTTCAAACAATAAAGTTATTTTGATGAAACATGGCACATTGTTTTTACTATATAGATTATACTGGTAACCAAATTTGATGCCTGCTTTCTTAAAAAAAAAAACACATTATTGCTATTAATAAATAGTTTTATGAAAATTCACTACCATAACGCACTTGCTGCGTCCCGAGATTTTTGTTCTATAATCTTTCTAAGTTGACGCCCTCGTGGCGCAGGTTGCTAGGTGCCAGCCTGCTAAGCGGGAGGTCCCGGGTTCGATTCCTGGGCGAGCCAACGAGAAGTTGACTTTGTCTGGAAAATTAGTAAAAATAGTGAATGATGGGAAATGAATGTGCTAATGGCCTGAGATGTCGCAGCCAATAATATTATTAAAAAAATAATATTTCTAAGTTACTTAACAATGTAAGCTGTTTTTCTTATCCTTTTTGTGAGCTACTCAGCATGTTTATCACGTCACGGAATGATTCCCAAGTATTTTGTGTCCTGCACGAATTTAATATTTTGCCTTCTCTGCCGTGTCTTATTTTTTTAAGCCACCAAATTTCGCCTGGGAATTTTTGTAGATGGAAAAAGAGATAGCCACAGTCTTCTTATAGTTCTCCGTCAACAACTTATAGTCCAGCCAATTCATTACCATCTCCAAGTCCCTCTCCGCTTTTGCTTTTATATTCTGCCAGTCCTCTCCCCTATAAAAAATAGCTATGTCATCCGCAAAGCTAATAATTTTTCCATCTGATCCATTTAAAAACATGTGGCTGACGTAAATTATAAACATTATCTAGAGGATTTTTGAAATTCGAAATATGTTTTTGGAAATTCGCTACCACAAACCACAAGGCGCTTGCTGTTTCCAGACTTTTACAATGTTAAGTGGTTTACTCACCTTTACTAAGATTCCCGGGCTAGAGATGAAATATATCCCGGCAAACGGGCCCTTTACTTTATTATACAGCTCTTTAAAAGAAACACCAATTCCATGGCCACGTACCATTGCTGATAAGTTCCCAAATGGGAAGGTAGGTTCCACATATTCTATACCTAGTTTCCTCCAGTATGTGTAATACTTTTGATAATAACAAAATTTAATAAAATGAAAGGATGCAACGAGCGATATCAAAATAATAATAGCCAGCATGATGTGCAATAATCGATTTCACTGGCACAGTTCTACTATTTGCATTTTAGTATTTTCAAGACAAATTGTTAACTAATTAGTAAGGGTGGATAATATTGTCGCTAATTGCCTCATTAGTGTGCAATATAGCATTTTATTTTTATGGTAATAAGTACAGCGATAAACTACAGTGCACTTGTCTGATTTAAATACCTTCGAACATAATTGTTTATTACCTTGTACCAAAAAAAATTCTATTTAGGTATTTTTTAGCACATTTTCGTAGAAAAAATTCACCAATAAGGAGAACGCGACTTTTGAATTATGTAAAAAATTATGGAATGAGCGTGAACTAGAACCCCTAGAGCCCATATTCGGAATCAGTTCGAATTTTTAAATCTTTGTACAGTAAAACCTCCCAATATCGGCCAACATCGGGGAACATAAAACTGGCCGTTATACAAAAGAGGCCAATATTCAGAGGTTTGCCTGTAATGAATACACTTATGTAGATATTACGGTTAATATATGTGCATAATATAGGTTGTTTACTATATGGAACTTATTATGAAGTTTTTAACATTTTTAGAAAAAAAAAACAACACTTAAATTGTAAATCACAAACTTTTATTTACATACTGCAATTAATATGTATTTTAGGCAAGCTTCAGATAAACTTGAAATTGTAGATACAGATACAACACAATCAGATTCTTCACATTCACTATCAGAATTGGTAGACTACACGTCCGTATTTTCACGTATGTCTTCAATACAATCGGTGATGTTAGTTCGGGACTTTCGGTTAAAATATTATCATCAACTGCTGCAAAGTGTCTTAAGCTTAAAAATGGGTTAGTCAATGTGGGAAATAATTGCGCCAAGGGAATGACATCTTCTTCATAAGCAATATTTTCTAATTCCTGCTCATTCTATAAAAATCCAGCTTTGCAGAAACATTTGCTAATAGTGTCTTTTGAGACCTTTTTCCAGGCAGCAGCTATCCATATCAAAGCATTGGTAATGGTGATGTGTTTATCGAATTATTGAACTAAATCACTGCCAATTAACGTTAATAGTCTTTGAACCAGTAAACCTCTATAAATCATTTTGAAATTTTGAATTATACCTTGAAGGTTGACAGTGGGATGTTGTATTCGGCGGAAGAAAAATTTTCTTTAGGTTTTCCAGTGGGATCTTGATGTGCAAAGTTGCATTGTCTAAAAATAGCACTACTTTCCTTTTTTGTCTTTTTATTTTGTTTAATTGTTAAATGTATGAAGCCATGCTGTCATTATATCTGTTGTCATCCAAGCCTTTTTGTTTGATACCCACTCCAGTGGCAATGCGCTAATATTTTCACCCCTAAAACAACGTGGATTCTTGCTTTTGCCAATAATTAGAGGTTCTTCTTTTTTACCCAGCATATTAGCACAAAATAGAATTGTCAGTCGTTATTTAGCCATTTTTCTTCCAGCACACTTCTTTAAAGCAAAGGTTTTTGAAGGTGTCGCACGGTAATAAAGACCTGTTTCTCTGAATTAAAATGTCTCTCGGGCAATAAGCTTTTAAGATTGATAGCAATGTTAATTTCCAATTTTCTACATCCATGATGTCAACGTCAGCTGACTCACCACAGATTGCTTTGAAGCAAATACTATGTCTTTGGCAACATTTTTCTAGCCACCCGTTTAATGCTTTGAAATTGGTCAGATTTAAATTCTGCGCCGCTTCTAATGCTCTTTGCTGAATTAAAGGTCCTGATACAGGCACATTTTTATTTCGAGCTTTGCAAAACCAGTTATACACCACTTGATCAACAGCACTACCCTCAGTTTTTGGAAAATTTCTCTTCTGTTCCACGTTAGCACTTTGTTCACAAAGTTTTTTTATATCACTTTTTTTCAGTTAAGTATACGTTTCCTTTTACTTCACAGAACATTTTACCGTTAGTATAGGCCTCTAATATCTAAACTAGACATTAAAATTTATTCAATTCTTAAAGTGTACTGGCTGCCGTTTCTTGGAAGTTGCTGTTCTTGTACCTATGTGGTCATAAATCATCCTGACATGTTTTTTATCACTCGATCTTCCGACGGACCATTCTCAGATTCGGCGTTGAGGGTGATTTGTTGATGACCGTTATATAGAGGTAAATTTACTAAAAAAAAGTATAACAAATTTTTATAGAAATTGTCCGTGGCCGTTGTATAGAGGTGGCCGCTATAAAAAGGTTAGTTAATACACAAATCCCATAAGAACCATTTTCTGCGTTTACATTTGGCCGGTATATAAAGGTGGCCGCTTTATAGAGGTGGCCGTTAACGGAGGTTTTACTGTACATATATACACTGTTGTCACTTTTAACTGGCTCACTATTGGGACCTGTGTGTGTGTGTGTGTGTGTGTGTGTGTGTGTGTGTGTGTGTGTGTGTGTGTGTGTGTATGTGTGTGTGTGTGCGTGTGTGTGTGTGTGTGTGTGTGTGCGCGTGTGTTATTATTATTCGACTTTAGCCTGAAGGGCTTTCACACTCCCTCAAAGGTGAACATTCACTCAGCACAGGTATCTCAGATACCAAAACGACTGAGCTCAGATGGAGCCCTTTCCAAGCGACACATCCTCATTTACCGGGAATCTCCGCACGGTGTGGGCAGTTGCAAGTATTACCGCCTTCTGCATAACATTACAAAGATGCTCTTCAAGACCCAGTCTCTTAATGTTCTCTCGAAGATTCTTAGGAACCACACCAGTTGACAACATGACTATTGGAATCACTCGGACACTATCTGCCCTCCACTGTCTCTTTACTTGTATCTTGAGGTCTCTGTACTTAATGATCTCCTGTTATTATTATTATTATTATTATTATTATTATTTATTATCACAGTTGGCTACGTAAATGATAAACAGTGCATATGCACTGAGTTACAAAATAAAATTCAATTATCAAGAAAACTTAACTTAGCAGGTAAGTAAAATATATATAAACATACAAATAATTAATTAATTAAATAAAATGAAAATGAATAAATAAATAAATACATATATACATAAATACATAAATACATAAATACATAAATACATAAATACACAAATACATAAATACATAATCATATCATAAAGACAGAGTTTTACATAGACGTTAGAATGTAAAGTTGACTGAGCCACTGTCATCGAGGGACACGAGGACATTATTACACCTACTTTCTTCAAAAGTGCCCCGATCGTTGTTACCCAGGGACCAAGCATACTCTTTGATTATTCTTGTTTTTTGTCTGCTAAGAAATACTATCCACTGAGCAAGGTATAATTGCACCAACATCTTTTCCAAAGCAAGTGTAAGTTTGATAGATTGCTTACAGCAAGCCTCCTGCAAGTTTGCTACAAACAGCAAAACTTCCCCCCAGTGGCATTTCAAATGCAAGTGTTTCTTTTGTAACGTTACTGCAAGTTTACTGTAGTCAGCTGTCACAAACTTTCTTTATACTTACACATGTTACTTTACAGCAAGCCTGAATTTTAAAAGGCCCTAACAAACCCACTGAGCAAGGTAATATTGCATTAACATTGCAGAATATTTTCGAAAGCAAGTGTAAGTTTGATGGATTACTTACAGAAAGCCTCCTGCAAGTTTGTTGCAAATGGCAAATCTTCCCCCCAGTGACTACATATGTAAGTGTTTCTTTTGTAACTTTACTGCAAGTTTACTGCAGTGAGCTGTTACAAACTTTCTTTATACTTACAAACGTTACCTTACAGCAAGCTTCAATTTTAAAAGGGCCGAAAAAAGTTGTAAAATTTAAACTTATATTTGCAACTTATCTGCAATTGTATATATGTATTATATATACAGTGCAAGTTTGTAACTTGGAATAATTCCAATTAAACTACTTCATTTTTTTTTAATGCTCGGAGTCAGATAATATTCTCAGTTACAATCTTTTCAAAAATGTATTATACAATTTGTGTCAAATGTCATTTATAATTTTAGTAAATGACAACCTTGGCTTTTTGTTGACTGTTCTTAAAGTACACATCACCCGATACAAAACCACAAAATTTCAAATTTTTATTATAAATCTTGAGTTGAAAGCACGAAAAAAAATTGTGCAGTTAATCACTGAATAAAAATTTTAAACCTGCTGGTTTTCTACAACTTCACATGTATAAACTTTTAAAATAGTCAACAAAAACCGAGGATTGATTTAAAGAAATTATCGATGAGGTCATTTTTCAAATATGCTACATACTGTAAAGATTTTTTAAAAGACTGAAACTTGAAATACTAATGAATGTGTTCAAGCATTTTTGAAAAAAAGAAACTGTATTTGATTAAGTGAATTTATTTTAAGTTACAAACCAATACTGAATATATGTATAGGTGTATTTATACATAATATATATTTTCCCACTATTTAATGTAATCTACTGTAGTCAGAAGCCTTTTAGTGTTGATACATGTTCTGACAGTCTTCAGGTAATTTCCATCTCTCAACAGAAAATTATTGAATTTCTACACAGGAGATAGTATTGTTTTCGAATATAGTCGCAAGTGGATGGATAAAGCTAAATGATCTGAAAATGAAGTAATAGTTGTATATATATATATATATATATATATATATATATATATATATATATATATATATATATAATAGTTGCATTTGACATCGAAATATAATGCACGTTTGTAAGAAAATTCTGGACGCAGCAAGTGCGTTATTGTAGAGAGCTTTCATTAAATGCTTCAAATTTCAGTAGCTGCATCTGCTATTAACCCAAGGTGCGTTAGCCAGGAAACCAGTTGTTTTGGAAACATTTTAAGCTTATTTTTGAAAAATGTGTGTACACTTTCAAACAATAAAGTTATTTTGATGAAATATGATACATTGTTTTTACTATATAGGTTATAGCGGTAACCAAATTTGATGCCTGCTCTCGTTAAAAAAAAAGACAAATTTGCTATTGAAAAGCATTTTTATGAAATATCACTACCATAACGCAATTACTGCGTCCAGCATTTTTGTTAATTCACAACGTCGAAAGAAGATAAGCAGGACGAAGTCTTCCGGGTCAGCTTGTACTTAATACATCTTAAACAAGTACTAGGGTATCGCTTCGAAGCCAAAAGACATATCCGCGGTTTCAGTTTAAATCCACGATTTGAGGAAATGTGTAGTGATTTATCATTCTATTAATGATTGATTTAATGGTAATGAAAATAGAAACAAATCAATGAATGATTTTTTTTAACGACTCAGGTACACGAATTTTTCTTATTTTTACAATAATAATAAGAATAATAAACGTCTTTATTTAATGATAAGTTACAATAATCCAAATAGATATATACATAAGTAGAGATTCACACGAGAATGTGATACCCATCGCACAATATTATTATACAGGTAAAAAGTATAACTGTCTACCCGAGGGCAGAGTTTAGCTGATTTCTACGCTTACACTCCACACTGGTGTTGACAGCAAGTTAAAAAAATCAAAAGGAATTATAAAGGTACTGTTAAGTTTATCTTTATTATATACACAAAGGAGACTCTACAATGGACCGACGGAAAGGTCTGGTCGCTTCGAGATCGACATACAAATAGACAGAGACAACCCCTTACATCTTTCGGTAACTATTTAATCTCAGGGGTGCCACCGTTAGTCAGTTTAGGGTGTTTTTAGTACAATATTGGTAGTTATATACGACTGGGGTGCCTCTGGTTAAATTATCTAGTAACTACAAACTAAAAATCTTATATACAATTCTGGTGGGAACCGACATAGCCACCCGCCTTGGACCACCCAAGGGTCCAAAGTAACTTAAATACAAAAACAGTAATATAAATTATTCAGTCATTGGTAATGGGCAAACACTTGAAACCGCTCTTTTCATCACAATACCGTTGGCCAACACCACGGAAACTACGCGCACTACACCATCACTTCCTGGATGCAGCTCTACGATACGTCCCTTCATCCATTGCAAGGGAGGTAGGTTTTTGTCCCTAAGTAGAACGAAGGTATTTAGTTTGATGTTGGCATTAGGGTATTGCCGTTTTGAGCGTTATTGCAGCTGGGTTAAATATTCGAGAGAGAAGCGCTTCCAAAAATGTTGCCTCATTCGCTCAAGGTGCTGGAATTGTCTTAATCGGCTACATTGTATGTCACTGATGTTGGGTCCTGGTAACGCAGTCAGTGATTCTCCAATTAGGAAATGAGACGGGGTCGAGGTTTCTAGGTCTTTGGGATCTTCGGATAAGGGTAATAAAGGACGTGAGTTGAGAACTGCTTCAATCATAGTTAAAAGTGTGTATAGACTTTCATAATTCAAAACTGTTTCGCCAATTACGCGCTTAAGATGATATTTTACACTTTTAACTGTAGCTTCCCATAATCCTCCAAAATTAGGACTTTTGGGTGGTATAAAATGCCAATAAATTCTGTCTTGTTGTAGTCTGGTTATAACACTGAGTCTAAATTCGTTTGACTCAATTAACTAGTAAAATTCCCTTAATTCGCGATAAGCCCCCTTTAAATTAGAAGCGTTGTCTGAATAGATATCGCTTACAATTCCTCGGCGCGATACAAAACGTCTCAACATATCCAGAAACGATTCAGTGGACAACCTAGTAACTAATTATAAACGAACGGCTTTCGTGACCAAACAAACAAATACACATATATAAGCCTTAATGTTAATTTTTGACCTAGTTTGTAGGGTTGATTTTATGTAAATTGGTCCCGCGTAATCAATGCCCACTTTCAAGAAAGGTCTACATGGTTGCAGTCTATCTCTTGGTAACTTACCCATTATAGGATGATAAACTTTCGGCTTATTTTTAACGCAGATCATACACCGATGAATAACCCTCCTAACCGCGCTGCGTCCAGAGATTATCCAGGAACCTTTGGCGAACCGCAGCAAGCGTACCTTGAGTTCCTGCATGTAATTGCTTAGCATGGTAGTAACGAATTATTAATTCTGTTAAATGATTATTTTTAGGAAGTACAATTGGAAACTTTGCATCGTAACTTAAATCAGAATGCTGAATACGTCCTCCGACTCTAATTAAGCCACGTTCGTCGATAGACGGATGAAGCGCTTTCAGCGTACTGGTATTCCCAACATTATTGTTGTGAGTCAACTGTTTGTACTCGACGGCGAACGCGTCTGATTGTAACGATTTTAAAATATGTAACGTCGACTCATCCAATTCCACTATTGTTAAGGATCTCGTTTTTGTTTTGTTTAATGAATTCTTAATGTTGTAAATAAAGCGAAACACAAAGGCCACAACTCTAACTAATTTGTTAAAAGTTGAATATCTTACCACAATTTCTCTAGATAAGTAAGTATTATTAGCTTGTGACTGATACATGCAGGTTTTTCTGGAATAACGTGAGATATAGTTTCTGAGTTGATTATGTCGATAGGCCAATTCTCATAGGATTTATTAAGATATTGTGGTCCATGCCACCAAATTTTTGAGGAGATTAAACTATTAGCATTAGAACATCTGGACATAATGTCGGCAGGGTTATCAATACCCGCAACATGATACCACTCTTCTGCCTTTGAAAGATATTGAATAGCTGATACACGATTTGCTACAAAGGTATTCCAATTAGTAGATTCTGCAACTATCCAAGCCTTGACTATCATTGAATCTGTCCAATAAAATAGTTTTATATCTGGTAGATTTAGAAGTTCCTTTACCTTATGCATTAGTTCTGCCAACATCACGGCGCCGCATAATTCTACGCGTGGTATTGAAAGTACCTTTAACGGAGCAACTCTAGATTTTGCACACAGTAAATTAACGTGATAAGTGCCTGTTTTGTCTTGAGTGCAGACATCAATGCAACAGCCATAAGCTTCATTAGAAGCATCACAAAACCCATGTAGTTCGATATTATTAACGAGTGAATTGTCATTATACACATGTCTTGCTACCTTTATATTATTAACATCCTTTAAATCGTCGACGCACTTTGTCCACATATCTAACAACTCTGATGGTAAATGATCATCCCAATCGATTTTTGAGACCCAAACTTTCTGCATGATAATTTTAAGTGTTACTATTATTGGTTGCAACAAGCCGAGTGGATCGTATATGCGGCTAATAGTTCATAGAACAATTCTTTTCGTTACCACATCTATGTTTTTGTTTAATGTGATGGAATATTCTAAACTATCTTCTTTTGAATTCCAGTATATTCCCAACGCTTTCGCGACATTATTGCTATCTAAAATTACGAAAGGATCGTTTTCAAGATTTATTCCTTCAAGTATTTTTGGCGCGTTTGTTGACCACTTACGTAATTTAAACCCGCCGCATGATAGAACTTCCGTTAAGTGTTTTCAAAGATCCTTGGCTTGTTCTATCGTATCCGCTCCAGTTAGACAATCGTCCATATAAAAATCTCTTTTGATAACGGCACATGCCTCAGGTAATGCGAATTTTTCTTCATCGGCTAACTGATGTAATGTTCTAATGGCGAGAAATGGAGCACAATTGGTCCCGTACGTAACGGTTAATAATCTATATGTTTTTATAGGTTTGCCTCTATTTTCCCTCCATAGAATTAACTGATAATTGCTATCTACATTGTGCATTCTTATTTGTCTATACATCTTAGCTATATCTGCACTTATTACATATTCATGGGTGCGAAATCTACACAAAATGGAAAATAAATCTTGCTCTAAATTAGGACCTGGCATTAATGTATCGTTGAGGCTTACACCTGTCGATGATTTCGCGCTCGCATCAAAAACAATGCGAGTTTGTGTTGTGATGGATTTTTTACAGATGGCGTGATAAGGCAGATAGTATGATTCATTACTGCTAAATGTTATGGAATTACTTATTAATTCCATGTGGCGTAAGTTCAAATATTCTTTTAGGAAATTACTACATTCTAACCTGAGTTTCGGATTCCTTTCCAATTTGGTTTCCATTTGATAAAAACGCTTTAATGCTAATGATTTGGAGTCACCTAATTTCGCTTTATGTTCATTGAAGGGAAGCCTTACTACGAAGCGACCATCAGGATTTCTTCGAAGAGTATTATTGTAGAATTTGTCACATAAAATGTCGTCCGATGTTCTAGGTAGACTAGCAGGTATATTTTCTACTTCCCAGAATTGTTTTATAATTTGATCTAGTGGCGGTAACGAGACAGAAAGATTGCAAACAGTCCTTGTTTTATTTGAGGATAATTCACTGTTTTGTGGAAACTGACCTCCTATTATCCAACCTAGCTCAGTTCCCTTTAATGACGGGTGATTCTTATTTCCCTGTATAAACCCTTCGCACATGATTTGCGAATAAACATCGGCCCCTAACAAAATGTCAATAGGTGCTGAAAGGTTAAAATGTGGATCGGCTAATGTGACACTTGAAGTTACCACGGTTAACTTCAAGTGCGATACCGAAAAGCTAAATAAAGGTAGATTTTGTGTCACTCTTTCCACAACCAAACATTCGACTGGTGCAATTATACTAGCCTGCGCGTTGTGTATAATAACCTTAGTGCGTTTGTTTATGTTGGTAAAGGTGGCGTTTACACCTTCTATTGGCACATTAGTCTCTCTCAAGGAAATTTGCATAAATTCCTGCATAAAAGACTCGAAATAAATGAGCATGCTTGTTATTTTGAACAGAATGATGAGTAACGGTTGTTTCCGAGCGCCGGCAAGCGGGTACTTGGCGCCTGTACCTGAGCTGTCTCGCTTTCTAACAAAGAGTTCAAGCGCTTCAAAATACTTGCCGTCCACAGAATCACGTTCTTTTTCATGTTTTTTTAGCGTTTTTTGAATCTAATATTTCCATTTCTGTTAGTAAGTCAGAATAATCTTGATAGAGTTTATGCAATCGCCTCGCGCGCGCTTTAATTTGAGCAATATCGCTCTCGTTTCTATCGAAATTAGTTACAAATGATATTATCTTTTCTAATTGATTTTGCAAAATAACTACTTTAGCACTTAATTGTGTTAATGAAGCTATTTCCTCAGACGACATGTTTGAATTATGTTAGCTATTAACGAAAGTATTGTCGAGAAACTTACAAATGGGTTAAAACAATAAGTGGGATAATTTATGTAAAAAGGAATATGGATAAACCACTTACCTAATGTTTTGTTGCTGTTGATTGCGTTGCTAATTGTTGATCACTATATTCTCCTCGTGGCACCCCGTGATTACAAAGCGTTGAAGTTGATAATTACACCCACCCCGCGTACTATCACGTGTTACAAAACGTTAAGTTGATAACTACACTGTCGAATAACTAACTAATCCGGTCGAAGGACCAAAATGTTGATTATTGGTTACTAGTGGACTGTAATGTAGTGGTTAGTTGAAGTTCAAAACAGAGAAAGTTAAACTTAACAATACTATCTTTATTATATACACAAAGGAGACTCTACAATGGACCGACGGAAAGGTCTGGTCGCTTCGAGATCGACATACAAATAGACAGAGACAACCCCTCACATCTTTCGGTTACTATTTAATCTCAGGGGTGCCACCGTTAGACAATTTAGGGTGTTTTTAGTACAATATTGGTAGTTATATACGACTTGGGTGCCTCTGGTTAAATTATCTAGTAACTACACACTAAAAATATTATATACAATTCTGGCGGGAACCGACAGGTACTATAAACAAGGTATTAGCACTCAGATTACTCAGATTGCAAATGTATAAAACAATCACAGACAAGAAGCAGCCGAACAATGAACACAGACACAAAACAAAGAAAACACAATACAAGGAGTCACTAAGGTGTTAGAATACTCTAAAAAATAGGTTTTGTTTGGAGATTTAAACTTTCTAAAACTCAAAGATTTCATCCGAGTTACAAACGACTTGTACAGTTTCAAAGCGTTATAAGTGAAATATCTCTTAAACAAAGATGGAGGGTGCTTGGGAATAGCTAAAGCATCTGAATATCTCAATGTTACCACTACGGTGCGAAATCCTTCTTACCAGCTTATTTTTAAGGTACAGTGGAGTGAAACTAACCATGACACTATGGGCCAAGGCAGCAAAATGTAACTGCCTACGATCGACATTATGAGCCACTGCGACCCCTTTATCTTTGACGTTATGTGATCATTCACGTAAGTTGAAAACGAATCTACCGCAACAATTCTTCCCCTTTTGCACGCTTTAATGATTTCTACGACTTAAACAACTGCCATACACAAAGTCACAGTAACTGAAATAAGAAATGAAACACCAAAGACCCAGTCGAAATAATATTCATACGATAGCTTAATAACTCTCCGTGAGAGTGCAGTGTCTTTAAAGAAATATGTGACTCTTATAGAAGAAAGTTTAGGTGTTTTCTAAATTTAAATTTGGAGTCTCTATATACTCCCAGGCTCTTTGCGGTTTCAACAACTGGTAGTTACTCGTCATCCAGCATCAAATTAACAGTTAGAACAGAACATCGACGAAAGTAAACCACCAACAGCTTACTAGAATTTAATTTAATATTGTGCTAAGGTGAAAGCACAGCTATTTGCATGCATAAGACATGCATTAATAAAACATTAAGTAATAGGGTATTCATAAGACTTGAAGTTTAAATATATCTGTGTATCATCGGCATAACATCGAATAAATGAGTGTTTAATAGCACGCAAGGGGTCAGAGGTATACATAGTTAATACACGAGGACCAGGTATCGATCCTTGAGATACATCTAAAGGAACAGGCTGAGGTGACGGCATAATATTGTCAAGAATAACTCTCTGAGATTTACCATTGAAGTATGTTCTAATAAAATGTATAAACGACATCTAAAACCCATAATATCTAAGCTTAGAGCACATAAGCTCATGATTCGTAGTGTCAAAAGCCTTAGAGTAATCTAATAAATTTAGGGAAACCACTTCCTTGCTATCAATATGTCTCACTACGTCATCCAGTTCAGCTGTCAGAACACAAGCAGTACTGTACCTCCTTCGATTACCCGCCTGGTATTCCGACAGGCTTTTTGATTGACCTTCAACGTATTTGAGCATCTGACGAAACATAATTTATAAAGATAAATTCTTCGACAAGGAAGGGAGAAGACTAATAGGTCTCAGATCGCTAAAATTAGGTGAAAATATGTTTGCTTAAGGCTTTACAAGAGCTGTTTTGCAAACGGACGAAAATAAGCCTGTTTCGGACAAGAATTTACTTTGTGTGTTATATATTTATCTACTAAACGGCTACACAAGCGCAGCATGTCAAGAAATTTGGTCAATACCACAACCGGCACTAGACATAGAAAACAAAACATCATGTAGCTATTTCCTTTAGGCTAACCAGCTTCAAACTAAAGCAGTCCACACTTATGGGTTCAAGAATATCATAAAACTGAATCATAGTATCACAGTTGGAAACTTATCTTAGATTAATTAGAACAGAAGTAACCATTTATGCCGCTAGAATTTGATGAATGGGTGGGGGGTTGCTTCTCATCCAACGCGTGTCTAAGTGTTCTCCAAAAATGTTTTTGAGTCACGCCGTCGAAAAGCAAACTCCAAGAAACATCGCTACTACTGTCTTTGACATTTGAGTGTAAAATTTCGAAAGCTTTTATATCTGTTCCAATCGTAAATACCCTAGATCCCATAAAGTTTAATAAAATCTCACCTCGCTCTTTCATTGCAGTTTTAATGTTATCAGACAGCCAATGGCATTGTTTTTCGTAATTTAAATGAAACACCTCTATACCTAATTAAGCAGAAGAACCCAGTTTCCCAAAATAATCTTTTTTACCTTAATAATTGTTTCTTTTGTACAGTTGATTTTGAATTTATTTTAGTTAACTAGATTAAAACACATAAGGGTACTAATTTCAGTATACTATCGATCGTGGAAAACAGGATCTAAAAGTTAATATTAATAACTAAATTGTTACAAATCAAATTACCTCTTTACGCTTAAAACAAAAGTGACTAAACTATATTTCTAGAATGTTTAAGTTTAAATTAGATCAGCATCTATTTTGGCACCCATTCTTCTCAAAGCAATGATAGTGTTAACAGCTTTTATCCAGCGTTTCTTGATAACATATCTCTTCAGTTTAGATGTGCTAAGCTCAGTTTCAGAGTGGACAGTTTCTAGCAACAACCAGTGGTGTTGGAGTGCTTCTTCAGCTGTCATCCTAGCGCTGAAATCACATTAGTTTGCTTAATAATAATAACAATATGTATATATATATATATATATATATATATATATATATATATATATATATATATATATATATATATATATATATATATATATATATATATATATATATATATATATATATATATATATATATATATATATATATATATATATATATATATATATATATATGAGACATACTTGGTTCTAGGGTTGAACCGGGTCCAGAATTTATGAAAACTCGACGTTTCGGCTCCTCTTTTGGAGCCATTTTCAAGAGGAAAAGGAGATATGTAAGGACACTCTTAGGCCTACTCCTTAGAGTGGTGGACAAAGGTGGGTAAAGGAAATATGTAAGGACACTTTAATAGGCCTCAATCTGCCTAATCCTTAGAGTGGTGGACAAAGGTGGGTAAAGGAAATATGTAAGAACACTCTAAGGCCTCAATCTGCCTACTCCTTAGAGTGGTGGACAAAAGTGGGTAAATGAAATATGTAAGGACACTCTAAGGCCTCAATCTGCCTACTCCTTAGAACGGTGGACAAAGGTAGTTCGGGTTGTTGTAGCTCGATTACGGGGCCTCAATCTGCCTACTCCCTAAATCTCGTCGGAGATCGTCTGTGAGGTCTCAATGTGTTCAACCCTAGGCCTCAGAGAGATCTGGCAGTTCGTTGCAAGTCTTGTCTGATATATGTCGTTCCGTCTACCTGCTTCGTTATCAGTGAAAGTAGCGGGGTCACCGTCAATTAAGTGGGGGGCTTTGGTCACGGTACTTAGAGGATGAGGAGGATTAAGAGGGGCACCGGCATTTGTTGAGGCAGATAATGAGGAAATAAAATTATCTGTGGAATTTATTTTCTTTTTGTGTGTTTGTAAAGAAGATATAATAGGTTTACAAGTAGTCGGAAGGCGAAAACCATCATTTCTTTTAATTAAACAATCGGGACGTTTTTCAATCTCGATTGCCTCGCGGATAATTCTCCTTTTTAAGTTGTAAACCGGTGCTATTGTTTTGACATTATCGACGTCTATTTTGTGCCCTGTATGAATATGAAGCATGTCCAGCGCCGGTGAGGGGTCAGATTTTCTAACTGCGAGGGTGTGTTCATATACTCTATTGTGGATGTGTCTATTTGTTTGTCCTACATAAGTTCGGGAACAGTCGGAACAAGGAATTTCGTAAACTGCGTGGGATTCGTTTGGAATCGTATCCTTGGGAGTTTTTATCAGATTTGACAGTTTTTGCTCTGTTGTGAATACGGTTTTGATACTATGGGTTCTAAAAATTCTGCTGATTTTGTCGATGACACATTTAATGTATGGTAAAAATGCTGTGTGTTGTTGTGTGGACTCTGTTTGTTCTTGTTGTGGTGTAGTGGTTTGTTGTTGTGCGTTTCTAATGTTTCGTAGTATGTGATTGTTGCATCCGTTTTCCACCAATGTCTGTATTGAAAAGTGTAATTCTGTATGTTTGTTGTTGTTGTCCGTTAGTCTAAGGGATCGTGTTACTAGTGTTCGAACCACGGAATTTAGTTGCGATGGGTGATGGTGAGATTGGGCGTTAAGGTAACAGGATAACGATTAGTGTGGGTTGGTTTTCGGTAGACAGCGTAAGAAAATCCTCTGACTGGGTTTTTGTGATGCGTACATCTAAGAAAGGCAAAGAAAAATTATTTTCTATTTCCATGGTGAACTGGATTTGGGGTTGATGTTATTTAGGTAAGAAAGGAATTCGTCTAGAGATTCTTTGCCGTGTGGCCAGAAAGCGAAAATGTCGTCAACGTATCTTAACCAACATGTTGGTTTAAGCTGGGATGAATTGAGGGCTTGTGTCTCGAAGTTTTCCATGAAAATGTTAGCCAATGCAGGAGAGAGAGAGAGGTGAACCCATTGGAGCACCTCGAACTTGTTTGTAAAATTTCTTTTGAAAAAGGAAATAAGTGTTATATGTGCAGTATTAGTATTCTACAAGAGCCAAGGTATCATAGGAAATTTTGTGTTTATTCTTGAGAATGTCAAGGGTTTCAGATAGAGGTATATTGGTGAATAAGAAAACTATATCAAAGCTAACTAGGATGTCGTTTTGAGAAATGGTGTTGTTTTGAAGGTCAATGAAATGGGTGGAGTTTTTGACATGTAGCATTTTCTACTAATGGTTGGAGAGTTTTGGCTAGATGTTTTGCAAGTTTTTGTGTGGGTGAACGGTGGGCACGTACGATAGGGCGAAGGGGAATATCAGGCTTATGGATTTTCGGAAGACCGTATTTTCTAGGGATGCTAGATGAGTTTTTGCGGAGGATTAGTTCTTTTTTGAGGTCAGGACTGAGTTGGGAGTTGTTGATTATAGTTTTGGTTTTCTTTTAAAGATAAGTTGTAGGGTCGTTAGTGATTTGTTTGTAGTCTGCGTTGTTTAGTGTATTGTCCATCTTTTGTGTATAGTCTGTTTTGTCGAGTATGACTGTAGCGTTGCCTTTGTCTGCTGGTAGGATTATAATTTCTGTGTTTCCTTTACCCATCTTTGTCCACCACTCTAAGGAGTAGGCAGATTGAGGCCTTAGAGTGTCCTTATATATTTCCTTTACCTCTTGAAAATTGCTCCAAAACAGGAGCCGAAATATCGAATTTTCATAAATTCTGGACGCGGTTCAACCCGAGAACCAAGTATGTCTCACATTAAAGACCGCGGAAATCTTTCTGAATATATATATATATATATATATATATATATATATATATATATATATATATATATATATATATATATATATATATATATATATATATATATATATTATTTATTTATTTATGTATTTATTTATTTATTAACATAATACACAATAAAGCCCACATGTATTTGTTTAACAGTTTATCTATATTATATGAAACTTATGACGAAGATTTAAATCGATAACCAGTAGATCACCGCCTGCTGCTATATCACCTAAACGCTTCAAAACTGTTACATAACATTCGTTAGGAAGTATTAAAAAATAACAAAAATCTCAATATAATACATTATATACACGCTGATCTCGATAAACAACTTGAAAGCAGAACCTAAATTTTTTAATTAGTCCCAACAATTTATTGCAAACAACGTATATATTAAAGATAAATGACCTCTCAAAAATTGCTCTTCTGTGACTTGACAGATATATAGAAGAGTTTCTACGAATTCCTATATTGTGTTCGTCTGTCCGGTATGCAATTTTATGATGCAAATAACAAGAAATTCCATATGTTATAGCATTGAAAACAGATAGTGGCAAACTACAGTTTAAATCTACCTCTCATGTATAACTAATTAGGCTCCTTCAGCTAGTGAGATATATGCTGATACTCTATAAGGTAAATTTGCAGGTGACCTCCTGGAGGCTTTTTTGAAAAAAAATCAGAAACATGCTTAGAACCCACCCTGAATGCGTAAACCACAAGCAAGCCCCAAGAAAGTTACGGGACCAGGAGTCAATAGGAGTGCTGGGCGGGGAAGAAGATAAAAAGGAAATATAAGCGAAGAATGTGAAAAATAGCATAATCGGACCTCTAAAAGCCACCTTTTTCACATTTTGCAGCCATAAATATTTAAAATACCGTTTATCCCGCACAGGGCCCGTATTCGCCCAGGTCCTATTACTTTCTTGAGGGTTGCTTCCAGCTCCCAGGAAACTTGTGTTGTGGTTTATGCAATGAGGGGGGGTTATAGACATGCGTAAGGGGAAGGAAAACACCCACAACCCGCCCCCCGTTGTTCCCAAGTGTAACGCTAGGGGAAGCAAAACTCATATTACAATATAATACTGTCAAACGATCTAAATTTAGAAAATAAGTTTAAATTTTCATAAGAAATACTATTTACATCCCAAGAAAATGATCTAAGTCCGGCCTTTGGCTGCACACAACCTGCGGCCTCGCAGTTTCGCCATTACAAAAACAATGTAGGAAACAAATAATGTCACAGATCACGAAATGGCGACACATACACACTCCAACCACTACAATACTGGGTATAATGGCCATAATAAGGAAACAAGGTGAACAATGCGCAATTTTGGAAATAAGCCTCGGAACACATGAAAAATCGGGACCCGCTGAAACCGATATGCGTACTGGTAATCGAAGATACAAACCAATAGTCCAAAGAAGAAGAACTGCCGGTTCTGGAATATTCCAGTAAATAACAGTGTTAGTTGAAATCAAATTTTAATTTGTTGAGGGACACGTAACAGAACCCTACTGAAAATAACTGTTCAAAAAGTGTGTAATGTGTAAAAAAACTCTAAATGTAAATAACCTAGCAAAGACAAGGAATCAAAAGGTAAAAATAGTGTCAACGTGCATGTAAAAGCCAATAGTATAAAGAAGAAGAAGTTCCGGTTCTAGAATATTTCAGTGAATCCCATTGTTAAGTTGACGTCAAATTTTAATGTATTGGAGGAAAAACAGCGTCACGTAACAGAACCGCAGTGAAAAGCTGTTAAAAAAGTGTGTAATGGGTAAAAGACTATAAATGTAAATAACTCATCAAAGACAAGGAAGCAAAAGACAAAAATAGTGTCAACGTGCATATAAGATACCTAACTTTACCTATATCAGCAGTCGTTTTATCTGTAACTGCTCGGGAGATCATTTGCAAATTCACCTTTTCGCGATTTTTTTTTAATTCGCTAATGAGGAGATCTGTGCTTATATATATAAAAAATTTAAAAAGACTCAGCATAGTTGTTAAACTTAAACTTTGATTTTCAACTGTAAATGTTATATACAGTGTGTCCAAATTTCGATGCTCACCATTGGTATATCGGTTTGTAGAATTCAAAGCTCGCAACAAATATCATTTCAAATTAATCTTGACTTTCTTCGATTTTGAGATATTTCGAAACAACTAATATTTGTCGATTTCATTTTTCTTTGATAACTCAATAACGCCTTTTGCGACCGTTCTTTAACTTTCACATTGTTGAGACACTTTTTTACGACAAATTCATTGATGTTAACAGAAACCCCCGATTTTCATTAGTTTTCAACCACTAGACATAAATTTAAAAAAAGTCTGTGGCTAATGGACCTAACGGTCCGAGGCCAAACCAAATTACAACAACAACAACAACAACAACATCATTAGTTTTCAAGTTATCAGCACTATCTTTTGTTTTCCTTATGGCAGCCCTTTTTTATTTATGGTTAGTGAGATAGCCCACGAAAGGAGCTTCCCAATGAAGTACAACTTTGGAAGCTTTGAACAAAACAGATATAAGTACCAGGTTACCAATACTGATATATGTAACGATAATAATATACTTAAAAACGGATATGAACAAAAAAAAGGTTCAATACAAAATTAAAGGTTCACCTTCACTTAAGCATACTGTTCAATATGGCCCTTTGTTCTAAATAGATCCCGAGTCTCTGGTGGTTCAAAATTGAATATTTCGTTTTTAGTGGCACCCCACAGATAAAAGTCAAGGGGGTAAGGTAGGGTGATGTCGCAGGCCATTGTACTGGTCCGCCATGCGAAATATTTCTCTCATTAAAGTTTGTTTTCTCTTAAAGAATGTTGCACGTCACGAACATTATGAGCCGGGCAGCCGTCATGCTGGAACAAAATGTTTTGCATGTTCTCGGGTTATTAATTTGCCTCAATGCGGGCATTATCTCGTTCGTTAGTAGCTCCATATATATATATATATATATATATATATATATATATATATATATATATATATATATATATATATATATATATATATATATATATATATATATATATATATATATATATATATATATATATATATATATATATATATATATATATATATATATATATATATATATATATATATATATATATATATATATATATATATATATATATATATATATATATATATATATATATATATATATATATATATATATATATATATATACAAAAACTAACTTGCGCTCTGTCAGAACATAATCTCGACACTGGCCACAATATAAATTTTAGTAATGTTTCTATTTTACACTGTGAAACCTTAAGTAATAAAATAATGTGTTTAGAAGAATTTGAAATTAGTTTTAACGACAATTTAATAAACTTTAAGAAAGAAAAATAATTTTAGAAATAACTACACCTATTTATATTTCCTAGACAAAAACAAAAAACAAATTCAATTAGACAATAGTTAGTTCTATATGTCATTGTCATCAAGTGGATTCTGGAAAAGTTTGTAAATGTTAAAAGTCCTAATACGCAGTTGCGTATGACAATAGTGGCTTTATACACACACAAGCTTGAAAATTATTATTTTTAGATCTCTAAGAGGCACGTTCGATGGCAGGGTGTACCTAGTAGGCAACTGAGATGACGTAATTTTGGTAACGTCGTGAACATCGCAACCCATAACTCACTCTCTTTAACTAATAAAGAAAGCTTTCCGCGAATGAGAGGCAACGTCATATACGGAGCGGATGGTGCTGATCTAGCGGGAAGAAAGAGAATCGGGTAGAATACAAGCTACGGGCATTCAGTCGTCAACCGCTGGTATAACTGTCATGCCTAGTGTAGATGCAGATACGAGCTACCGCGGTTATCGTAGAGCAAGCCTTGGTTCAATCGCTGGGTAAGTGGATGTTAAGGAATCCTTATAGTACAATCGACTAGGTGAGATTTGTTTTAATTAGGGCTTTCCGGAATTATTTTAAAGTCATTACTGTGGACCATTGACCTTTTTGGTTAAGGAAGACAATCAAAGGGATTTTCGGAGTTATCTTAAAGTCATTGACATGAACCATTGACCTTCTTGGTTAAGGAAGATAATCAATTAACGAGCCACTTAGAGCACAAATCGTGTTAAGAGATTTGTCGAGAGCGTGGGAACGCACGCATGTACACTTACACACACGCTCACATCCAAAACAAAGATTATTTCCAACACACGCTTATGTACGTAAACACTCAAACCATTCTACTGCTCGTACATTACTACCATTATAATAAAATACTTTCTTTCCTCTGTTCTATAAGCCTATTTATAAGAAAAAAATTAAATAGTAAACAAGATCCAATTCTTATGGCAGTATTATATTTTTCAACTTTATTATATTGTCCATAACGTAGTTCCTTATTTCCACTTTGAATCGCTCTAATGCTATTAAATGATTTTGGACCATAATAGGAAATACTTCTTTAGGTGGCCGCTTTAATTCTAAAGGGGGCATCAAAAGTTACTCTCTGTGCATACCTTGTCACATAACTAGGATTACACGAGCTCAGTTTTTCTTCATTTGAAATTTGGTGTATATTTCAAAGCAGATATCATATAAAGACCTCCTATGTTTAATACCTTTTTAAACATATTATTGTACAGTAAATTAGTGTCAGACTTGTAATCTGCATTCAGTATTGTTCTCAAAATTGTGTAACCTGTAGAGATGTCAAAGCACTCTTATAACAAGAACCCCATACCGTTATACCATATGTTAGAACTGTTTCAACGAGAGCACTGTACACAGAGAATAAATTTTCTATGTTTAGTATATATTTTCGATTGTAAAACTTGTGTATCATTTTTTTGAGCCTGCTGTTTAAAAATTCGGTGTGCCGGTCCCACATCATAGGTTTATCAATCTTTATTCCCAGATACTTTACTACTACAGTTGATTTTAAAACTTTTTGTAAATGGTGTATCACAATATCTTTTTAAGTTTTAAGCAAACCTACTACGATGGGCGAGAAGCACATGTATTTTGTTTTCTCAAAATTCAACAAGTCATTTTTCTGGAGTATTTTAGTGATTTCATTAAAATCATACTGTGCTTTATTTTGTCCCAACCGTTGCCACCAAATATCAATACCGTGTCATCTATATAATACATCGGGATACAAACCTTTCCACGTTCTTTGAGGACATCGGTTATGTATAGTAAAAATAAAATAGGACCGAGCACACTACCTTGAGGAACACCATATTTAACTGTTTTTTTATATACTTAGGCTCTTTCACACTCTTACCACTTGTTTCCTATCTTTTGCATAATTTTGAAACCTAACTTGTGTATTTCCCCTCACTCCGATATCTTCTAGTTTTTGGATCAGCAACGGATGTGATACAGTATCAAACGCTTTCTGCAAGTCCAGAAAAATAGCCAAAGCATTTTTATTATTGTCAAAGCAATCAAGGATACTCTCCGTAAAACGAACAACCGCATCTTCTGTGTTCTTGCCTTCCAGGAACCCATATTAAATTCCACATACGATATTATTCTTCGACAGAAAATCTAAAAGTCTTTTTCTAACACATTTCTCAAATATTTTCGTTATTCCTGGAATCAGGCTACTAGGCCTGTAGTTTTTTAGCAATTTGTTATCGCCTGTTTTATGGATTGGTATAACAACTGAAATTTTAAACCGATCGGGTACAATACCCGTTCCAAATATACAGTTCGTTAGATAGGACAGAGGTCCGCTTATATATTGATGACAATCTTTCAAGATGTTATTAGATATGCCAATAAGTACACTTTGAGAAACCCAAATCACCACAACACCTATTTCAGAGACCTTACGATCGTTTCTTTGACAAAGTCAACATCTTCAGAGGAAGATAAATTCTAACCTAAACAACTAGCTACATGTATTTATATCGCGTCAAGGTAAACGAACTAGTCCGAAGTAAAATTGTCGTCCAGGAGCGATCCTTTCTTTATTGTGTGGTGAAACTACGAGGTCGAAGACCTGCTTTTAATCTTCTAGTCGACATATTTATGAGCCCTTATCTAATATACGGATAATAGGTTTAAAGGAACCGAGTTATTTAAAGAATCTGCACGTTCCCTTTCGATCTAGAAATTTACTATGTGGATATTGGATCGCGTCGACAAACATCTGGCTAGATAAACAACATCAACTCCGCTCATCTTTTTTAAATAGAAAAACTAATACCGGGTGTTTGGCTCAACATGTTAACACTCTAACTAAATATAAATAATTCAACTAAAATACTACATACAAACTGTATTTTGTATTGATGCTAATTCTTCGTGGTAGTATTTATATTAAATTCATAGATACGAACAAAACAAACAGATCTTCAAGTCGAGGCAAACGTATAGATTACTATATGTATAAACCGGCCGAGTTATTGACATAATTTATTATTCTACAGACAAATTCGGAGTGTTTAAGCGGTCAAATGCAAAGTGAAAATAAAGGACTAGAAATTAAAGGTGCCGCACGATTCATTGAAGTTTTGTACTTAATAGACCCTAATAAAAAAATACTTTCTAATGAATCAAGCATAGTTTGATGTCTAACGTTTTTGACAAGTTTCAAATTTTCTTTGTCAATGTGGTGATTATTATCCCATATATGTTGTGCTACACATGATTTCTCCACCGTACCATAGCGTAACTGTGCGAGACGTTCACGAAATCTGGTGGCTATGTTTCTCCTATTTGACCCACGTATTTAAGATCACAATATTTGCAACTAATCTCATAAATACCGGACATTTCAGTGACTTTGTCTTTGTCTTTCGTATTAGCCAACAATTTTTTTAAATTACTTTTCGTCGAAAAAATCAAATGTAAATCGGCTTTCTTAAAAATTCTTAAAAGTCCTTTGTGATTCGTGGTTCATAAGGTAAACACAAATTTTTTCTCTATATTATCTTTTTTAAATGTCGTATATTCAGATATCATTTTCTTTGTTCTGTGTTTGTTAACAAATATGTCTATTAAACCATCCGAGTAACCGTTATATCTCGCCACATTTTTTATGTATTCTGTATTAAATCTATTTTTACTTAACGGAAATTTTATCAATCTGTTTACTAAGAAATTTAAACTAGCCGTCTTTGTGCAAGCGAATGATGTAAGTCGCTAGGAATATAACTAATAGTAGCCGTTTCCTTCCTATAGACATCGAATTCAAGCGAGCCATTATTTTTATTTTTAATAACTAGTACATCTAGGAACGAAAGTTTATTGTTGATTTCTATTTCGTGGGTAAATTTTATTGAATAAAATTGACTATTTAGTTTTTCAGTAAATTCTTCAACCTTACATATATTTGTGTCAAACACTGCAAAAATATCATCGACATAACGAAACCAAACTCTAGGGAAATACCTTTTTTTCTTTTAAATCCGTCTCAAATCTACTCATAAACAAGTCTGCAATAAAAGGAGATAATGGATTGCTCATTGCTGTGCCTTCAGTTTGTTCAAAAAACTCGTTGTTAAATTGAAAAATATTTTGTTTTATACAAAGGCTAGTTAGAGTTAAATATTCTTTGCAGAGGTCTCCACTTATATTGTTCAATTTTAACAATTCTTCCAAATACTCCAACGTTTGTTTTGTTAGTACACTAGGAAATAATGACGCAACGTCGAATGACATCAAAATCTCACCTTCCAATAATTTAACATCTCTAATTTTATCAATAAAATCAAGAGAATTTAGCACCGAACAACTTTTCTGTTTAATAGGTAGACTTTTAAACTCGTTTGACAACCACTTTGCCAAATTTTATGTTGGAGAATCTATAACTGAAATAATAGGCCTCATTAATTTTCCCGGTTTATGAATTTTCGGGAGACAATATTTTTTGGGGACTTTAGGATTAGAAACTTGTATCTAATTTTCTATACGGCCCTGACTCTATTGCATTACTCACTCGCTCTTTATAATCACTTTTGTCCGTTATCACAACTTTATTGCCTTTATCCGCCTTAATATAAAAACAATACTTTTCTCGCAATCATTTTACTATTTTCATTTGATTATAGTTTTTGTTTTTTGTAGGATTATTTTCTTTCCGATTTTTAGAGATTTTCTTCTTACATGCTTCACGAATAAAGTTTTTTGAAGAATCCGGTATTTTTTAAATTCCCGTTCCTATACTGGCAGTGACATCTAAAAGTACTTCTTTTTGTGACTGTAATCCGAATTTTAACCCCCTGTTTAAGAGGTACATCTCATTTTTGTTAAACGATTGCGAAGAAAGATTTTCTACAAAGACAAAGTCACTGAAATGTCCGGTATTTATGAGATTAGTTGCAAAGATTGCGATCTTAAATACGTGGGTCAAACTAGGAGAAACATAGCCACCAGATTTCGTGAACATCTCGCACAGTTACGATATGGTACGGTGGAGAAATCATGTGTAGCACAACATATATGGGATAATAATCACCACATTGACAAAGAAAATTTGAAACTTGTCAAAAACGTTAGACATCAAACTATGCTTGATTCATTAGAAAGTATTTTTATATTAAGGTCTATTAAGAACAAAACTTCATTGAATCGTGCGTCACCTTTAATTTCTAGTCCTTTATTTTCACTTTGCATTTGACACTCCGAATTTGTCTGTAGAATAATAAATTATGTCAATAACTCGGCCGGTTTATACATATACTAATCTATACGTTTGTCTCGACTTAAAGATATGTTTGTTTTGTTTGTATCTATGAATTTAATATAAATATTATCACGAAGAATTAGCATCAATATAAATATAGTTTGTATGTAGTATTTTAGTTGAATTATTATTCTTTAGTTAGAGTGTTAACATGTTGAGCCAAACACCCGATATTAGTTTTTCTATTTAAAAAAGATGAGCGTAGTTGTTGTTGTTTATCTAGCCAGATGTTTGTCGACGTGATCCAATATCCACATAGTAAATTTCTAGATCGAAAGGGAACGTGCAGATTCTTTAAATAACTCGGTTCCTTTAAAGCTATTATCCGTATATTAGATAAGGGCTCATGAATATGTCGACCAGAAGATTAAAAGCAGGTCTTCGACCTCGTAGTTTCACCACACAATAAAGAAAGGATCGTTCCTGGACGACAATTTTACTTCGGACTAGTTCGTTTACCTTGACGCGATATATATATATACATGTAGCTAGTTGTTTAGGTTAGAATCTATCTTCCTCTGAAGATGTTGACTTTGTCAACGAAACGATCGTAAGGTCTCTGAAATAAGTGTTGTGGTGATTTGGGTTTCTCAAAATGTACTTATTAGTACTCATCACAGGTTCCAGTTTTCACATAGTGATTAGATATGCCATCTATACCTGGAGCAGTGTTAGTTTTAAGTGAGCCAATGTGAATAATAATCTCTGATTTGTTAATTGGGTAAAGGAACAAACTATTCAAAATAGATGCGATCTTCTCTATATTTGGTTGGTACTGAAAATTAGGCTTCTGCATTTTTTCTACAACTGTACTAACATACGCACTAATATAATTGAATAAACAAGTCAGTGGTAAAGGTATAAGAAATATTTATTAATTAGATATTATAGTAAATATATAACAAGACATAAACGCTGAAAATGTGCAAAAAAAAACAAAAAAATTATCCTATGGTCCCGGTTTGGTAAATAAAACATGACAGCCAAAAACAAATGCAAGCAATAAATATAACATCAAATAAACATGCAAATACAACAAAATATAATATTATTTAAATTTATGAAAAGGTGTTATCTTCCTATTAACTGCCCTAGATTGGAAGAATGTATTTAAGGAGCTTATAGTACGTTGGCCTAGAAAGTCTTTATCTGTCAGTTCAGAGGAAATGGATGCATGCCTGGGATTTGACCTTACTGGACCTTGTGGCCCATCCCATTGTTCTAATAATTGAAGTAAAAGATCTTTCGTACTACTTGGATTGTTTTCAGCATCTCTTGTTCTATCTGTTGTAGAATATGCGACTCTGCTTCGAAAGCTACTTAAAGAAGATACTGTGTCTATGGATCCTCTTTTATTAAATTTATCGAACAATGGCACGTCTCGGCTCATGGCGTTAAGCTTATATTTGGTCCTTCTCCAAGGTACTCCACACTCAGGACTTTCTGGATGATCTTTTGGTAATTCTTTGAATTTTGTGTTTGTTATTTTTATTGGGATACTTCTTTCTATATTTGGTGGTTGTGGTGGTAATCTCGCATTCACATTTGATGTTGTCGCTGAACTACTTTCTCCTGCAAAAGGATTCTCGTTATTAGTAAGGCAGGTCGGCATATTTGAAAGCTGCAAAAGTTTATCTGATAGTTTACGTATTTCTTCAGCGAGGTTCATCCTTTCTGTTACATCTGGATTCTTCAGGATGCATGTACTGTCGGAAGCCCTGCGAAAGTGATCTAAGGAAGTAGGTAAGGCTAGAGTGTTATTTTCTGGATGAAAGGAGAAAGCTTCTCCTTCATCAGAAGAAGATGAAATTAATGATCCACATGGGGAAGGTGACATTCCTGATAAAGACTGACTTGATCCGGATAACTGGCGGCCTCCTGCACACACAGGACTTATTATATGTGACGTTAGTTCAAAGACGTAAGGTGAATTGGGATGCTCATTCCAACGTTCCACAAACTGGCGTAAGTTGTCTTTGGATAAGTCCATTGAGGGATTGCGTAATACTGGAGTTTTTCGTTTCAGCCAATCGTGCTTCAAACAGTCTTCTGCGGATAAACGTTGACTGGAAAAGAACAAGAGACAAAGACCCTGTTAGTATTATTAATAGTTTAAAAAATGACATGCAAGCACACAAGTCCCAAATTAGTAGTTTAGTTAGTGTTTCAGCATGTTACTAATTTGGGTCTTCGTCATGCACACCAACAATGAAAAACAAAAGTAAAAGCAGCATTGGAAAAACAAAAATCACTATAGAAAATTACTGATTTTATTCAATTAAATACATAAAACGTTTTATTAAGGTGTTCTTTATCAATAATTCGTCCGTATGTGCTAATTTTAGTTTCACTGAAAGAAAAAGAAGTTATCTTCTCAAGTTTTGTCTATTATATACAGTGTGTCTTAAGTTTCACGGTACAGATTGATAGCTTAGAAACCTTAAGACCTAGGCAATAGGTTAAAAAGAGAAAAAGTTTTCTTGCTCATTTTAGTTTATTGAGAAAACAAGGTCAATTAAGATAGCTTTTAAGTCATGTAAAAAAAGTCTGGACGCAGCAAGTGCGTTATGGTAGCGAGTTTTTATAAAAATATTTTAAATCATTGAATATAACAAAGTAATTAGTTTCGGAAATACAAAGATGTTTGAGATAATTCTTAACTTTCGGAAAAACCAGTCCTATTGGGTTTCCTAACAAACTGATCCAAGCGATTACCAATAGCAAAAATATAAATTAGGTCGGTATCTTCAGTTTTGTAAATAGCTTAGATATGTCCGTTAACCAGCCCGATAGAGATATTATTTCTGAGAAAATTTTTAATTTGTTCTGGAAAATGCTTATATCTTTGAAAATAACAAAGTTATTGTAGTGAAAGTACAAGTACATAAGACATTTTGAATTTCAAGCTTTATAGATTTTTTTTTTCCTTCGGGAAACCACAAGGTCTGGGCGCAGCAAGTGCGTTATGGTAGTGAATTTTCATATAAATAATCTGGCTCAAATATTTCTATAACTTTTTTTTCTTGCAACATAGAAATATAGGTTTTTGTATATAGTTTCGTTTTAATATCATAAACTTACGCACCAACTTTGGTTACCATATCGTTTTTATTTTTGCAGATAAAAATGTTTTTCGAAAGAAAACCCAAAATTTTCCCCGGGCACCTGGTTCGATTTTTCTGGCAAACGAACTTATCCAGTCCACTTGTAAAAGAAAGGTACATGCTAAATGTTATTAAAATCGACCCATTGGTTTTTGAGTTATTGGTGTGATACATATTTTTTTTATTTTGCAAATACCTTGTCTGTGTTTTGCTTGTTGTGTATGAAATTTTGACTGTGTCTTTGGATTTTTTATTGTTTAATTTTTTGTAGCTTATTTGCGTTAATGTTAATGTTATTGTTATTACAACATTATTTTTTAAATAATTGTTAGCTTAGTCCCACCTGTACTAGTTTTGTTTTTAGTTACATATAACTTTTTTTAATCAAAGTTTTAGCGGTATTCTTTTTAAATTTTATCACGTATAGTTTTAATCGCTGTTTTCTGATTTCAGTTTTCCCAGTATTTCGTATAAATTATTATTTCTTAGATACTTTCTACTTTACAATACTGTTATTCTTACAATATTTTTACAATATTTTTCGAAATTTCTGTACAGTCGCTATTTTTAATATGATTAATATTCTTTATCAGAGCTTTTTATTATCATCACCACATATGTATAAATTTGTTAATCGTTGATGTATTTTTAGTGAATTTTCATTAAGAAAATTCACTAATAGAAATGTATCGACGGTGAGACTTTCGGAAAATTTCTTGAAATGAGCACAAAACAAAACTCCCAAAAAAGTTTTCGCATGAAAACAAGTTTTTCACAAAAATCCGAAAACATTTGTTTAAATAACATATTAAACATTTATTATTATGCCCTTCACTTTTGAAACACAAAATATATCCTATTTGAAACAATTGAGTTACGACAGTTTGATTTTTACGATATTTGAGAGCACCTGTATACGGTAACTCGATTTTTTCATGAAATAATATATACGAAAACCTCTCTGAATGCATCATTTACATAACACTCCGAGTTCTATTCAAAAAAAAAAAAAAAAAACGCCGTATCACAATTTTTGATATGTGCCACAAGTGTGAAAAGTTGCAAAACAGTTTAAATAACTCGAAAACAAACATGCATTACAATTCGATGGAAAATGCAATAATATAAGGGGTGTTCGATTTAAAAATAGTGCTGCAAATTGAATCATAACTTCCACATAACTGTGATAATCTATTCTCTTCAGAAAGGCTTCATGAGTTGACCACACAGAAAAAATTTCTATTCCTGTACCCATATTTTTGAAATGTTGTATTACCTGATTTTTATTTTTAAAATGTCAATTTTCACCAAATCACCCCTTATTTATCTCCGGCCCCCGGAAGCGATCTTACCCAGAAACAATTCGAAGCGTTTCTTTGTCGGGTGCTAATTAGATACCAAATTTGAAGATGATATATCAATTCGTTCGAAAGTTATTGCTCCTATTAACAGACAGACCGACACACAGACAAAAAGAAATTCGTTCCAGAATCAAATTTTCTATAGGTTTTAAAACTTTTTACGCCGTTTTAGCAAAAAAAAAATCGAGTTTTTTGTCAACAATATTCCAACCCCACACATTCAACCCCTAATTTAATTTCAGCACAGAATACCAGATTTTTTATGAAACTAAAAGTTATCTAATAAATAAACCCTAAAACGTTATATTACTCGAGTTTTAACAAAAAAATATCAGTGGAATCACCCCCTATTCATGCCCTACCCCCTGAAGTGATTTTACCCAAAAACAATCCGAACCATGTGTTTTGTCGGGTACTAACTGTATAGTAAATGTGAAGACGATATCTCAATTCGTTCTGAAGTTCGTAGCAACAAACAGACAGACATACTTACCGACAGACAAAAAAATTCCGATCCCAAATCATGTGTTCTATATGTTTTGATACTTTTTACGAAGTTTAAGCGAAAAACTTTTTCAAATTTTTGTCGCCGATTCAATACTTCCACACGTTGTGACGATGTGGAAGCAAAAGAAAATTTGTAACGCCAACCACTTATGGGCCACCTGTGATTGTAGAAATAATTTCATAACTTGCAGCTAGATGCCCTATAATTAACGTATACAATTGTTTTTCGCATCTTGTATAATAAAAGTAATATTGAACTTTACCGTAAAAATGACCTGTATATATAAACAGATAAAAACTGAAACTAACCCCGGATATAAATCTTGTTAATATTCAAAAATCACGGTCTCATCATTAGAAAATTTCTACGAAAATTTGCTAAAAATTATAGACAATTAAACGATAAACTCTATAACTGAAACTACTGCTCAAGCATCAGATAAGGGATATATTTGAAATGAATATGAATTTTCTGGAAACATTTTACTAAAATGACGGACAATGACTGTGGAAGCTGAAACTTAAGAACTTGTAAAACACACTTCTTGCGATATTTTCTCTACATAGCCGGAATTTGCTTTATGTTCTTTGCCTAAAACTTGCCAATTTTGACGTTTAAAATCTCGACTTTGACGTTTAAGAAAGTCTAGTTATAAAATTTATTATCAAATGCCTATAACTTATTTTTCTTTCAACTTAGAAATCTGAATTTTGGCACGTAGGGTAATTTTGATAGTATAAACGCGTATGCCAAATTTGGTTCTCACAGCTTTGTCACTTTAGGAGATACACACATTTTCCGAAAGGAAACCCAAAATTTTGTGTACCAATCCTAGTTGCCATAGCCTTGTTTTCTCGGGAAATGCAAATTTTTTCTAGAGAAAACCAAAAATTTTCCAGGAAAAACTGGTAAGCTTTTCCTAGCTAACGCACTTATCCAAGCCACTTGCAAAAGGAAACACATTCACAAAATTGAATCACAATCGTTTTATTATTTTTTGAGTTATCAATGTGACACACACACACACACACACACAGAAGGAGAAGGATTAAGGGCAAAGCCGCAAGGAGACAACCGCATACAGGGGTTTCAAACTTATTAGCCATCATCAGTACGGTATAGTCAGGTGAAGATGGGAACACTCTGAATGAAGATGCAAAAATACACGGAGTCACAACAGGCAACCAGTGCACAATTGCAGCAACATTTGGGAGACCCTCAATCCGAGGGAAACAACCAAAAAAGCTACGGAGGCAAAGAAATCACCTGTTATAGTTAATATATATATATATATATATATATATATATATATATATATATATATATATATATATATATATATATATAGGAGAAAGGTTTAAGGGCGAAGCCGCAAGGACACAACCGTGTTTGCGGTTGTCTCCTTGCGGCTTCGCCCTTAAACCTTTCTCCTTGTATAGTACACAAATGCCGTGTTATCAATCCTGTTATCGTTATATATATATATATATATATATATATATATATATATATATATATATATATATATATATATATATATATATATATATATATATATATATATATATATACAGGCTGTTTCAAAAAACATGCACCATCGCTCGTGGGGCAATTCCTTACTAAAAAATAAGAAAAAAAGTTCATGTGCACATGGGCCCGGAAACGCATAGTTTCCAATATACAGGGAGTTGAATTTTAGTTATTTTTTTAATTTTTTATAAATAATTTCAAAACCACTGGATTCATTTTAATGAAACTTGGAACTTGAAAGTGTATTATGAAAGTGCATATTTTCAAGTGAAAATCTACTTACAACTGCGTCAGTGGCGTGCGTACGGGGTAACTGTAAAAATTCATTTGGGGAAAAAATATGTGCGCCACTGTGTTTTTACAATTTTGATACATCAGTTATGAAGCTTATTACATAAGCCACAAAAGCTACCTCTTGGTATTTTTTCGTTCAGGGTATCTCTTAGGAGATATGATTAATTTTATAAAAAGGGGCAAAGTACCGATTCGTTGGAGTAATGAAAACAGTAATCGTAAAGTGCCATGAAACTATAATTTTTGACAGTTCTCTAAATTCTACAATTTAGAAATGCTTTGTAGGCGTCAAAAGAGTTTTCGTGCTATTCTTTAAATTTTGATACGGTGCAGTATTTTCGTTTTTAGTTATTTGTTGATACTGAGCTGCTCATTAATATTATTTCCTCCTCTCAAGATGGTTTTCATTAAGTACACTTCAGCGGATTTGACTGATATGTTGTTAATTTATGGACAAACAAATCAAAATGCTAGACAAGCTGTGCGAGTTTATCAGGAAACTTATCCGCAAAGAAGAATTCCTGACAAAAATATTTTCCCACGTATTGTAAGACATTTGAGAGAAACTGGTTCTTTAAAACCTTTAAAAGCTGACTCTGGACGCAGAAGATACCGCCGAACTGTACGAGTTGAAGAGGCAATATTAAATAGAGTTGAACGTGATCCTAGTACAAGTACGAGAATTATTGCCACCGAACTGGGTAATATTTCGGCATCATCAGTTCACAGAACTCTGAAGGATCAAAGTTTATATCCCTATCATTTTACACGTGTCCAGGAACTTCTACCTAGATACTTTCAACCAAGGGTAATGTTTTGTCAGTGGTTCTTAAACAAACTTAGGCACGACCAACATTTTTCTAAACGTGTACTATTTACTGATGAGGCGTCATATACGGGAAAAGGTATCGTAAATTTTCACAATTTACATACATGGGCCGATGAAAACCCACACTCTCTAAGAGTTGCAAATTCGCAGTATCAATTTACCATCAATATTTGGGCTGCTATTATTGAAAATCACATAATTGGTCCTGTTGTTCTACCGAATCGTCTTGACCATGAATCATATTTAAACTTTTTACAAAATGATTTGCCGTTGTTACTACCGCTTTTTATGAGAAATGGTACAATGTGGTTTCAGCATGATGGTGCGCCCGCACATTTTGCAGCAGTTGTAAGAACATATTTAGCCAACACATACGGTCACCGATGGATGGGTCGTGGAGGTCCGGTGTCATGGCCACCTCGATCTCCGGACCTGAATCCTCTCGATTTTTATTTGTGGGGTCATTTAAAAGAAATAGTGTAAACACCAGTAAATACACGAGAAGAATTTTTGGGAAGAATATAATATGCATTTGACAGCATTAGAGAAGATCAAAATATTTGCAGAAGAGTAAGAAGATCTTTGCGCAGAAGGTTAAATAATTGTAACGACGCTAATGGTGGTCACATTCAACATTTTCTTTAGCTTTGTTATTAAAGTCAATTGAGTAATGTACAAAAAACAAGAGTTTGGAAAAATCATGGTGTCTTTACGATTACTGTTTTCATTTTTTATTTTTATTTTTTATTTATCATTTTTTATCAATGTTTGTAATATTCATTTCAATGTTTATCACCAATAAGTTTTACGTAGGTTAGTTATTTGCACGTTTATTGCTGTAATGTTCACTGTATGTTTTGTTTTTCATATTCTTATGGTTGCAGTAAACATATATTATTATTATTATTATTATAATTATTATTATTATTACGCCGACTAATCGGTACTTTGCCCCTTTTTATAAAATTAATCATATCTCCTAGGGGATACCCTGAACGAAAAAATACCAAGAGGTAGCTTTTGTGGCTTATGTAATAAGATTTATAACTGATGTATCAAAATTGGAAAAAGACAGTGGCGCACATATTTTCTCCCCAAATGAATTTTTACAGTTACCCCGTACGCACGCCACTGACGCAGTTGTAAGTAGATTTTCACTTGAAAATATGCACTTTCATAATACACTTTCAAGTTCCAAGTTTCATTAAAATCAATCCAGTGGTTTTGAAATTATTTATAAAAAATTTAAAAAAAAATTAAAATTCAACTCCCTGTATATTGGAAACTATGCGTTTCCGGGCCCATGTGCACATGAACTTTTTTTCTTATTTTTTAGTAAGGAATTGCCCCACGAGCGATGGTGCATGTTTTTTAAAACAGCCTGTATATATATATATATATATATATATATATATATATATATATATATATATATATATATATATATATATATATATATATATATATATATATATATCCAACCGATAAATCAAAAAGCAATTAACCGATTTTGATTAAACTCGGCAAGTACATTTCTTTTATTAATAGCTTAAATAAGTTTGTTAGCCAGGGAAATCGGGCATGATTTTCCGGAAAAATTTTGAGTTTCTTTGCGAAAAAAATTTTAGATCCGAAAATTACAAAGTTATTTTGGTGAAATTTGGTGGATATGTTTCCTTGGAAAATACCTTACTACATACCTAAATTCAACTTATTCGAATTTGAAGCTCTAACTGAAAATTCGCTACCATAAAGCACTTGCTGCGTCCCGAACTTTTTTTTTCAAATGAGCGCGAACTAGAACCCACAAAGCCTATATACTGGGTCAGTTTCAGTTTTTTTTGTTTAAACATATACGGGGTGGGGCATTTTTACGGTAAAGTTCTATATCCGTTATTATACAATATATGACAAAAAATTATATCCGTCAGTTACAGGGTGTCTCGAGCTGCATCTTATAAACCTATTTTGACGATCACAGGCTGGCCCACAAGGCGTTGGTGAAACACACTTTTTTTAATAGAACGCCTCTTATAGTATTGCATATTTGCATTTTCCATCGAATTATAATGCATGTTTGTAAGGAACATTGTTACTACTATATAGGTTATACTGCTAACCAAATGTCCTTTTTTTAAAAACAATACAGGATTTGCATTAAAAACATTTTTACGAAAATTTGCTACCATTACGCTCTTGCTGCATCCAGACTTTTTTCAAATGGAACAGCCTATATTTTATTTTTATTTTAATTACAGATTATATAATTTAAATTTTGTGTATTTTATCAGCAAAACTACATCGGGTCCTGACTCCTTTTTGATATCTATATTTTCCATGGTATTCTTAAAAGTGTGAAAAATATTTATTCTATTCTTAACTTTACAGCTGGCACAAATCAATCGGTGGGTTCGTTTTCGGCAGATCAAGCGTGTAATAGATCAGCCTTTCGTTTGGCAATACAATAGATACTCCAGCATTTGAGGCAAGGTGGAGTTTTTACCTATAATGTTTTCCATAGACTATGAACGTCGGGTGTTGTTTGGAGATGAAATGACTTTGTCCCTTATTGACTGATGGAAGCCATTTTTGTTGGGCGTCGGTGATTGGCCATAGTCGCGGAAATAGGCAGACGTTAAAGAAACAAACACACACACAAAGTCAGTGTGAGTTTCGATACCTAGGATTTTTGCGCCAAAAATTGTAGGCAGAATTGTGGTACCTTTATCTGTTGGAACGATACCAAAATATCTACATTAGAGTAAAAATATGAGTGAGCAGAGTAGTAGACTTTTCTACTAATACAAGAATTAAATATTTCAATAACCGATTAAGAACACGACAAACTCTATTATTCGAAGTAACAACCGAGGAAGTCCATATTCTTTAAAGTAAATATATGTAATTTATGATTTTTCCTATGCCGACTATAAGCATTATAATTTATTTTGCAAAAAAAAATAACAGCAATAAAATGAGGAAGCAGTTCCATGCTTTGAAACAATAAGTACGACACATGTTAAGAATGATACTCACTTCAAATCTTTGATTAGAAGCTTCTTAATAAAGTCTTTAGCATTTTCTGATACATCCTGAAAGGCTTCATCTTCAAAATCATATTTTGCTATTGTCACATTTGCCATTGTTTCCACATCTGTGTGGCCCATAAAAGGCGATAGACCAGAAATTCTGGAAATATCACAAATTTATTACATTACTTTAAACGATACAAATAATTTTGGCTTGATTTTTTGTGTAATTCATTACCATAAAAAAGGTTATAAATAAGTTGCGGATTATACATTTACAATAGTAATTTCATTGGTACGCAAGTTAACTTTTTGGTTGACAGAAATGAATTTTTAAAATATTTATTGAAACAATAAAACTTCAAATATAATAATAATAATATAATATAGGTAATATATAAACAAAGAATGTAAAATGTTAGACTGAGTAATGTGAAGAATGAATAATGTATAATGTACTAATAATGTAATAATAATGCCGTGATAAACAAAATGTCTTGCCTTTTTATAGGTTTGGACGGGAGAGTTGTCAATGATACTGCCGCCGCTGAGACTGAGGTGACACATGATTAGAATGGCGTCAGCTTCTAATTATTTATTTATTTATTTATTTATTTATTTATTTATATATTCATACACCATCCAACAGCTTAAAAGCCAAATTAAGGATGGGCCAATACACAAAACATAATAACTAACAATAATCAAGCAAACAATACAAAAAAAGTCACAAATTAGATCGCTTTGAAAAACATTTTTATCTCTGATATGTTACATGAGAAGATATCTAGGCGGTCTTGCAGTACAGAGTAATCATTGCACATCTGGTAAATTGGAGACGATCACAGCAATCGTGTAAAGGCAATCGGGAGATAGAATATTCCTGGAAAACGTGCTGCAATACGAGGCACATTGAAATTAAGTTGCTGAAGCAGACTAGGGCAGTCGAACACATAACCAGTTTATATAAAAATATAATGAAACTGCACTGCCTGCGCATCGACAGACTCTGCAGGCTAAAGCGAAGTAGTAAACTTTCCTGAGGAAAACCAATAGACGGATATCGACCATCCTTACGAAAGCTAAGAAATTTTTGAAATTTCCTTTGCATTGATTCCAGGCTTGCCACATGTATCTCGTTAGTAGGAGCCCACACAACTGAGCCCTATTCAAGTCGGGACCTAACCAAACAGCTAAAGAGCAGGAGGAGGGTGTCAGTCTGTGAGAAATTTTTGTTGTTTCTTATCAGAAACCCTAGAGTTTTGTAAGCAGAACTGACAGTCTGCTCACAGTGTGGTTTAAAAGATAGAGTACCATCAAAAACAATTCCAAGGTTCTTAACTGTCCCGACCGATCAAGTGGAAGCCCTCTTATATTGTACCCGAAAGTAATTGCGTGCTTATTTCGAGTAAAGGACATCACACAACATTTGGAAACATTCATAGAAAGACCACTCCGACAACACCATTCATCAAGGATCTGAAGACAGTTCTGGAGCCGCAAACAGTCATCAACACTCGAAGTATTTGCGAAAATATTAATAACGTCTGCATACATTAAAAAAGGAACATGTAAAACATGTTTAACTGGGTCAATACATATATTAAACAGTAATGGACCGAGTATGGAACCCTGCGGCACTCCCGAAGTTACGTGATAGGTGTTAGATTTGAAGCCCCCAACCTCAACAAATTGCCTCCTTCCATCCAGGTAAGATCGGAACAAGCCAAGCAAGACCTCGGAGAATCCGATAGCCCTCATCCTGTAAATCAGAACAGAGTGATTTAGACAATCGAAGGCCTTAGATGGATCAGTATACACAACATCAACCTGTGAAGAGCAGGCGCAATGAACTGTGTAACGTCAACTAAATTCGTTACAGTGGATCTACCTGGAATGAAACCATGCTGAGAAATAGAGAGTCTGTTTTTGATGTGAAACAGTATTTTCTGAAAAAGTCAGGCCTCAAAAATCTTACAGAAGACACATAGTATGGCTATTGGTCGATAGTTTGATGGATCACCACTATCCCCCGCCTTGAAGACAGGGAAAACCCGTGACAGTTTCCAAATCGCGGAGAATGTTCCAGATCTAAGAATCAGTTTAAAAATTTTCTTAAGTGGAGTCAGGAAAGCATATAAGCAGTCGCGCACCAAGAAACCAGAAACCAGATCAGGTCCACAGGACATGTTAGCCTTAATTCTCTTAGCGGCTGTAATAATTTCATCATCTGTAAAGTCATCAACAAAGAACATTGTGATGTCACCCGAAGCCAGGCTGGAGGCTGTAGGCGAGAGGTGGGGGTGGAACCAGAACATCCCGCAAAATAGGAAGCAAAACTGTCAGCTGTCTGTTGCTGGTTAGATGAATTCCCAATAGAAAAGTTTTGACGGCGTCGAGAAGAGCAGTTCCAGAATTTTTTAGGATTAGACCTAATCTCTCTTTCAACCCTCTGAAGTAGTTTACTACTATAATTATGTAAAGATTAGAACCTGTGATGAGCACAACCGAAGTCATCACAACACAGTTTTCAGACCTGACAATCGTTTCGCTAACAAAATTAGTGTCATCAGAAGGGTAAATAAAGTAAGCGAGTAAAAACTAGAACCACTATTTATATGTTAGTTTACAAGCAATTGCGAACAGCGTCCTCTAGGAAGGTATACAGACAAACCCCACTGTTTAGTCGAAAATACATGTAATTAAAATTACATTACATGCTTTTGTGAAACTGCATATCGTTATTAAATATTGCTTCTAAGAAAGAGACACTGAATATTAAGATAAGAATTCAAACGATGCGCTACACAAGACAGGACTTGTGTAACTTTTGGGCTATGCAGGAGGAAGAGTGTGTAAGTATTGGGGGTTTATTCACGACCCCTTCGAATAAAAATGTGCTTTATCACTCGTAAGCTAAATCATGTTTCCATTCGTCACCATGGTTTCAAGCATTATGACGCTGGGTTAGACGCCCTCGTGGCGCAGGTTGCTAGGTGCCAGCCTGCTAGGCGAGAGGTCCCGGGTTCGATTCCTGGGCGAGCCAAGTTGACTTTGTCTGGAAAATTAGTAAAAATAATGAATGATGGGAAATGAATGTGCTAGTGGCCTGAGATGCCGCCAGCCAATAATATTAATTTAAAAGACACTGGGTTGCATTCAAGAACACCACTCTAGTGTTAAAATCGCACAACAGAACGTTCGAAATATAGTCGGGTGAACTAGTGAACGAGCGTTAGAGTGGATATTTCGAGAACTCGAAATCGTTCACTCCGAGTAACGTTCTATTTACCCTAATCTGGAGTGCGGTGATTATGCCACGACATTTGTTAACTTTAGTAACTGTCAAATATAAATTAAAGCGGTTGAGTATTAACAAAAATTGCAGTCGCAGAGTCGGGGAAGAGTGGGTGGGGGTGGGGGCGGGGTGTCAAATAACACCAGAGGGCAAGCTGAGGAAGTGGGAACAAGAACACGACCTTTCAAGGAAGCTTAGCCCAAGACCGTCATGCGCGGTGAAGTGCCGCATCCTGCACGAGGTGACCCTGCTTACGACAAAACATGACGGATCTAGACGTTGAGGTCGGAAAACTCCCCCAATCCAAGGGGTCACGTGAACAGTGCCAATGAATGGAAGGCACCGGGGTGATGGTGTCGCGAACGGTACCCCTGGAGTATCGGGCAACCCTCCAGAGTAACCCGCCTTGCACCGCATAAGGGGCTCTGCTGCTGTGGACTGTTATTTCACCATACTCGTGGGGATCATATGAAAGCAGAAACAAATACAGATAAAAAGAACAGCACAAATGAGGCTCGATGCATGGCTGCGGCTACAGAATCGCGCCCTAAATTGCTCCCGGAAACGAGGACTTGTCAGTGGGCGGCAGCGTCCGCGGACTCTGGCGGTACCTCCACCAACGCAAGTACGGTGGTCAGAGGGTAGCTTCGGCTACAGACCTATCCCCAACACCTAAGTTTGTGGCTGGGTCTCACCGAAAGACGGCGATGTCCGCGGAGTCTGGTGTCCCCTACATCAGCGAGGACCTTCCCGCAGGGGTAGAAGGCCTGTCCCTGCAATTCACGCGCTTTTCGGATCACAACGTAAGAAGCTTCGAAAGGCGCAGAAAATGGCGACCAGGATACTGACGGTCGAAAACCAGTGATGGTGCAAGAGGGGAAGGATCATCCTTCAAGGCGTTCTGGGGCGTGGGTAGGGTTAGCTTGTTAGCTTCCGCGCACTGTGGAAGCAACCGGGGGGTGATGGGAGTTTGGTCCCTACACGCCAATCTCCAACACAGTAGAACAGCCACGGCCGCACTACGGATGACTCTGAGAAACACTGATGTGGCCCTCATCTAGGAACCGTACTCATATAAAGGAGAAATTAAGGTACTCGGCGGAGCTGCTGGAAAGCTATATACAGCAGATCCAGTGAGAACCCGAGTGTCTGTATTTTTGTCAGGGAGGGAATAGAGTTTCTTTCCTTAATGAATTTCTGTTCCAGGGACCTAGGAACCATAAGAATTGGATGCGGAGAAGCGGATGGACCGAGGGACATGATAGTCGGATCGGCCTAACTACCCGGGGACAGCACGGAACCTCCTTCACCCAAGGAATTGGAGCAGCTAATGATGGGTAGCAGAGCATGTGGATGGCATACAATCATCGGCTAACGCACACCACGAGTTGTGGGGCAGCAGGGACACAAACTCTAGGGGTGAGTCACTTTTACAATCCTTTATGTCATTTAGACATATTGACATATGGAACAAAGGAAATAAACCGACCTTCGTCACAACGCGACGCGAGGAGGTTTTAGATATAAAAATTTCCACCCAGTTTCTGAAGAACTGGGCTGTGTCTGGGGAAGTGAGTAGCTCAGACCACAGATACATCCGATTTGAAATTACCAACGTTGAAAGACAAACGGTGTGGTACCGGGACCCTCGCAAGGCAGACTGGGAAGCCTATAGAGCATACCTAGCAGAGGAACTGCGGTAAAGAGTACCATAAACAACTCGATAGACCTCGTGATCGCAGCAATCCAAGTGCAAGACGCAATCACCGCAGCCTATAACACAAACTGCCCTATGAAAATGAGGGCTTCCACCAAGAATGTCCTGTGGTGAAACGCGGACCTCAGGCAAAGGAGGAGGCAGCTTCTCAAGCTGTTTGATGCGGCCAAAAGGTCGAGGGCAAGAGATGAGTACAGGCATGCCCTAACAAGCTATAACAAAAGACTGAGGGACGCCAATAGACCAGACAAAGTCCCTGAGGCCAATAAGTCTCATGTCCTTTCTGCTCAAAATAATGTGAAAACTGCTCCACCGGCACATTAGGTGCGGTGTACTGGAAGCATATCAACTACACTGCGGACAATATGCATAGAGAAACAGCATTGCAGCAACTGGTGCTAAAACTTGAAAACACACTTAATAACAGGAAGGTGGCGCTGTGGGCCTTCCTAGACATAGAGTGGGCCTTCATCAACACCTCATTCGGATCGACACTGGCAGCTGGCAGAGAGCGTGGAACAGAGGAAACCTGTTGCAGGATGATCGGATCCATGCTCCGGGACAGAGATGTGTTCACCTCATTCGCGGGGGAATTCCAATGGCAAAGGTCGCGGCGAAGTGGCCCCAGGGTAGCGTTTGGCCTCCCCTGCTCTAGTGCCTAGTCGTGGAAGGTCTGCTGCGGAGGCTCTCGGGAGAGGGGTACGAAGTACAGGGCTATATGGAGCACATCGTCATCATAGTCAGAGGAAAGGTTACACATTCAGTCTATGAAAGTGTGCAGACAGCACTGAAAGTGGTCAAAAGCAGGACGGTTGGCCAAGGGCTCGGGGTGAGCCCCGAGAAAGCTACCGTCATACCATTTACGAGGAGGAAGAAGTGGGATGGTCATAGAACTCTAACTTTATATGGTAGGAACATTTCCATGGCAAGGGAGGTAAAATATCTTAGGGTAGTACTGGACTCCAAGTTAACCTGGAACGGCTACGTTGAAAAACTACTGCGCAAGGCAGTCACGACCCTAGCCGTCACTAGGCGGCTATATACGAAAACGTGGAGACTCAGACCTATTATGGCCCACTGGCTGTACACACGGATGGTCAGACCATCAACATTCGCATCACTGATATGGTGGCCCAACGTGATGCAAGCCAGTACCAAGCACCCTTTTCGTAAATACGCTGAAGTTGTTACTCGCATACCTCGATTTTGTATGGATAAAAAAGTATTTATGCAGAATTATCCGCACCGTTGATTTGTTCATCCCCAGATTGAGGTCACACAGTCGAACAGACCGGTTCGAACTCTCTATTGCAGACACTCTAACAGGTTTGATCTTTTCGGGCATACGATTTGATGTTTTTACTGGACCAGGTGCCTTTCGTTGTATTACATATCAGGTTGTGTTGCCTCAAAATTGTGTTCCTATCTGAAACAGGTTTGTGGTTCGGAATATTGAACTGTTTGCAGAGGTCGAGAAGCGTCTGTGTCACCGACTTACCATTTAGGAAAAACACCGTACGACGAACCGTCGCCGCTTGGGAGTATATAGGACATGATGAAAACCAAAGATGTGTTCCATTGCAAACAAAACGGACCCTTCCCCAAATCTCTACAAATCACCTGCCTTCTGTGCTAGCTAAATGACAAACCCGGAACAGACGCTGTATTTTCGTGCGTGTTGCTTTTTTATACTTTGCAAACGCGTGGTATGCTCCAGTAACGCACCGTATTACTTTTTTTTAAGATTATAATAGAGCACTCTAAGTTTTCGCACCATGAACGACGTAGAGAGATTTCTCTATTTCCCAGAAATCTGCAGTACAACTTGTATCCGGAGTTGTTAAGAACAGGCTTAGTGTCATATTTATGGTGGGGTACATTTCAAAGTCCATTAATATTATTATTATGACTTTAGCCTTAAGGGCTTTCAAACTCCCTCAAAGAAAAACATTCACACAATCCATCACAGATACCAAAGGGATTGAGCTCATATCGAGCCCTTTCCAAGTTATCAGCCCTCCACTCTCTCTTGACTTGCATCTCGAGGTTTATGTACTTAATTGTCTTTTCGTTGTACTTTATCTCGAGATTATGGGTATTCAGGATGGCCACATCAAACAAGGTCATTTGTTTGCAGGAATTATCCACTATTATTATATCTGGCCTGTTGTGGGCAACTCGTTTGTCTATAAGGACGATCGGATCCCAGTACAACCTGTATCCTGTGTTATCCAGAACAGACTCAGGATTGTATCTATAATAGGGCACCTTACTAAGATTCAAAAGTTCCATTTTCAGAGCCAGTTCTCAATAAAGTATTCTCGAAAGTGCGTCTCACCTCTCTTTGTACTCTGTTGCAGCAAACGCTTGACATCCTCTGGTCACGATATTATCAGATAATATCTGATGACTGACAGCCAAATCTGCATTTGTCATCTTGGACCGAATTATCTCCAACTACATACTTAAAGTAGTTTCTTGTTGGAATGACCTGATCTCCTGTGACGAGCAAAAATCCCTTTGTCTCTGAAAACATCTGTCTGGACACCAACCAGTAGTTCCACGTCGATTTGTCGACATATGCCTTTCAGGTCTCTACGAGATCGCGCCCAAGAGAGGCTTCTGGATTCAGGATTGTAGTTTGCGTTGATGGACTGACCCTCAAACAGAAACTGGCCCAGGAAGGTGAGGAGTGCAATAGCAACCCAAAAATCCGTAAGGCTGACAACCTAATCAAATGTTAAACAGACTGTAACATGGCCACATGCCCCTAAAGGGCCGCAAAAAATAGGAGACAATGGCGAAAAAAGAAGGCGTCGAAAGAACGAAAAAAGACCGCGCCGAAAGACAACCACGCGTCGGAGTGTAAAAAGTATGGCGAAAGAGGCAAAAATAGTAAAAGCATCTTTCAAAGAGGCCCTCACCGCATATAAGGTGGCAATGATCAGGCTCTTCAGGGTTCTATCTCAAAAGTTATGAGAAGTTCCCTTCAGAAGGACAAGTGCAATAAATAAATACGCACATAGGCCAAAAGATCTCGTCGCGGCGCGTAGGAATACAGAAAGTGCAGAACAATCTCGGAGGGCCATGTCTTTGCGTATGCCATGTGTGGGAGTAAGCCTCAGAGCACTGAAGAAGAATGAAATGCGGAGGCTGCAGAAATGCACCGTCTACATTCCGGACAAAGACGGCGAAAGGCTTAAAGCTAATAATGTGTTGGCCAGATTAAGCGTAAGCAACAAAGGTCTGCAGATATGGAAGTTGCTCATCAGCAGTAGGAAAAGTTCCAGCGAACAGGAAACAACTGTAGACTTTCTCCATAGAAGAAAAATCCTGGAGGATCTTAAGGAGGTACATTTGTTTCGCTTCTCCAAAATCTGAAAAGTACACAACACAACGATGCCTTTAGCTACATTATGGACTCTAAATTGAAGACAGGATGGACAGGGAAGTCTAGATATTTATATGAGAGTGTGACAAGTGGATCCTAAGTCTAATATAATCTAATCAAAAGTGTTATATTTAGAAACATATTAATCGATAGCGTCACAACAAAAATATAATGGCGTGACAGAACTGAGATACCCTTAATATAATAGTATAAAATTGAAAGTTTTCGAAAACTGAATTTAATTTACCATTGCGATCAGTATTGCGATCGAACCGTCTAGAAACATATTCCGGAACTTGCATAACTAATAATAACCTGAATAGTGTGTAACTTGACTTACAGAACGTAACAGATGACACCTACAGACCACATGTCAGTTCCATAGCCAATCTGATCGAAGTTGACGACTTCTGGTGCAACAAATTCAGGAGTGCCAAACAACACTTGAAGTTTTTTATCTGGGTCGTATTTTCTGGCTAATCCAAAGTCTATAATCTTTATTCTGTTTCCCGTTTTTGACAAACAGAGAATGTTTTCTGGCTGAAACAAATGAGAAATAATAATTTGAGAAAATAAATATAAATCGTTTAGTTAAAGTTTTAAAATAAATCATTATTTAAACAGTGTTCCAAACCCTGCTTTTCTTTCCGACTTACACAGTATACCAAAAAAAAACTACCGCTATCTAGATATCTAAATAAATAACTATCGTTAGCTGCCATACAAACTTTTGCATGGACGTCTGAAGAATTTGACCTTTTAGTCAAGATTATTTCCCAAAAAGAGTAAGTATCATGTTTTAATTAACCTTCTTAATTTACTAATTACAACATTATTGTCTTTCACCACCTAATTTGATTTAAATTACCATAGAAAAGTCACTTGCAAAAACCTTAGTTTAAAATTCTATTTTGACGATAAATTGTAAATTATTAACTCTATAACAACTAGCTGACTTCCTTTGCATTAATTAGGATTAAAAACTACTCTAAGTAGATCCCGATTTCCGAGTTGGCACACTGGCATCCCCGGCGGGGAGATTTTGACGACCGTTGAATTAAAAATTTGAAACAAAATTTCGTGTTGTTAAGTTTGGAAAGAAAACTGGATGGTTTATACATCTGCTGTATATGTGTTTTCTCTTGCAGGAATAATAGTATATCTTTTGAGCGTAGGTAAAACTGTATCTTTGATATATCGTATTGTAAATTGTGTAACTATCTTGTCCTGCTTTGAATCACATTAACTGTAAAGCAGCGTCACTAACGAAAATTTTCGTTCTAAATTAAACATGTGTTGCACTCGTTGGCCAAATTTTCAAATGGAAAAATACAGTCCAAACGTTTTTGTATCAGATACAGTGAGAACCTCGGTGGTTTAAGGGTAAGAACGTGTGCCTCTGAACCGAAGGGTACTGGTTTCGATCACAGGGTACTCCTTTCACCTTTTCAGTACAAACTGTAAAATTAACATCAACCGAGGTTTTGGCATTTTATTTGAGCAAGTTGAATGTCTGCACGTTCCGCCCTTCGGAGGGGGCGTAAAGCCGTCGGTCCCGTGTCCATGCGATGTTGGGCACGTTAAAGATCCCTACCCTCCTTACAGAAAGGCAGGGGTTCGGAAAATTTTCCAGGATAGTGAGGTGAAACTGCTCCCTGGCGTCGGTGATTGGCCATAGTCGCGGAAATAGGCCGACGTTAAAGAAACAAAACACACACACACACACAGATAGAGTGTTTTATCTTGTCTAACTATCGTTATGTAAAAATATCGTAGGTACTCAGTGTTGTCTGGGGATCATCTGTTCGGACATGTTTTTCTAACCACCTTCAAGAACATAACAATTATCTCTCTTCTTTTGGAAGTTACCTTTGGTTCTTGATATCTACTAACTAAATAGAGTTGGTTATAATGGTTTCCTCTACCTATGACGATTCCATTTTTTATCTTTATGCATATTCAGGGAGTCTATCTATTTCCTTTCTCTCTTTCTCGAATAAATCCGCTTCTTCATTACCTTTAACGATTTCTCTGTGGGAAAAATTCTTTTGTCGTGACTGTCTGGCAGATGTTATGAGTTTCGACTGCTCTAGGAGCAATTTATCTAAACACCTTTTTCCGTAAATAATTCTCATACATTGCTGTATGATGACGTTAGATTGTACAGCCGGCGCTACGGTCATTTGGACGTGACTCTTTCTCTTCCGTCATGAGGGTCATACGTATGACGGGATGACTCCCCATTATTTGTTTCCTTTTCTTTTTTATTCGCTTTATTTCCTGTCAATCTTTTTCGTTACCTTACAGTTCTCGTTCTGCTTCTCTTTATCTCTCTCGTAATTACTCGCTTTCTCTCTCGCTCTTTATCTCGCCATCTCTCTCTCTATCTCTCTCTCTCCCTCTTTCTCGCTCATGGATGTTACTTGAGATTTCTTTCGTTGTGCATTGTCTGGGGAGAAACGTCGATGCGTGATATATTTCATAAATTTGTCGTGTCGATAGTGACCCTGGGCAAGGTCTTGCTGAAAATGTTCGAGAAGGTTCATCTGGCTCTCTTTTTCCATTTCTCTTATTTTTCTTTTGGTTTTCTGTGGGTTTCCCAAGTTGCGGGACTGACTCGGCCACAGAACTTAGGTTGTTTAGCATGTAGTATACGACAGGTGTTCACGACGATAACTGTTTCTGTCGGCTCGGGAAGAAAACAAGACTGTGGTATACTTGCAGAAAATATTTATTTCTGTTTTACCTTCCTATTCCGTCTTCCTTATTATTTCTCTCTTTCTGTTTTATCTAATTACCTATCCCGTTCCCCTTTTATTTCTCTTTTCTTTCTTCTACGAAACCGATTTTTACAAATACCTGGATATCAGCATTTTCATTTCTAACCATTGGGTGGAAATATCTACGGCAAATATGAATACGTGATGTTCCGCTCATCTGTTAGTTTTGTCTTGTTAAACCGATTTTGACTTACGTTTGATTTTCAACTCGCTGACTCGTGAGTGGAATTATCAATATCAAAAATTAATTTGCGATTTTTCTCTCGTCTGCTGGTTGGCATCGTGACACTAGTTTTGACCGATATTTAATTTCGACTTATCTATGTCTCACCAGGAACTGGAATTATCAACATCGAATATGAATTTGCGATTTTCCTCTTGGCAGTTAGTCTTTGATTTGTTGATTTGTTTTTATTCGCTTGTAGCCTGCGAGTGGAATTATCTTTATCGATTAATAAATGTGTGTTTTCCTCTCGTTGGTTATTTCATAACAAAGTCTGTCTGGCCGGATGGTCTGATAAATTCCACTACTTAATGTTGGGATGTAGATTTTAGCGTCAAGTCCGACATTTATCGCTAAAGAAAATTGGTAATCAAGTACAAAGGAACAAGTGAGTTACCTTATTTCTTGCAGTTCCATGTTGAATCTCTCTCAATAAAGTAACTTATCCTTTAAATATGTGCGCTTCTATCAAACTGAAAAATCTCTCTCTCTCTCTCTCTCTCTCTTTAACACATGCTGTGCGACAGAGCTCACTAGCACGCCACCTTGTTATTGTCCAAACTGCCTCTTAGGTACACAAAAAACCGTATCATTGTTTCACTGATGCCATTGTGTCCCTTTTTAGAATTTATTCACAATATTTTTTTAACTTTAACCTTATCTCCTAAAATACAATGTGTCTTATACATACTTTACATCTATTCAATTTGACCATATAAAAAGTATTTTCCTTAACCAAAACAATATACATAAACATCAAAGTATTGTTCTCTATTCCCTATTTAATTTGACCATATAAAAAGTATTCTCCTTAAACAAAACAATATAAATAAAATTAAAGCATTGTTCTGTATTATTTATATTTCAATGGTATTTACCATTTAACCAAAATATTCAACACTCTTTTAAATATACAGGGCATTCAACTTTCAGGATGCATAATCTTTATATACTTGACTCGTTTTTCCACAAAAAGATATATATATATATATATATATATATATATATATATATATATATATATATATATATATATATATATATATATATATATATATATATACATATTTTGTTCCATCAGGGCTCGTCCGCGGCCTTGCTGGCCCGATAGCACCGCAACCCTTGGTTGATTGTGCATACCCTTAGTCTTACTCCACTTATTCCAAGATCACTGTGCCTTGAACTAGTCTGCACAGCGATTGGTAGGGTGAAGTTTTATATTGCTCTGTCTCCGGTCTAGAGTGACCGTAGATCAGTTGTCTTTTCCGGTCCAGAGCTATACACTCACACAAGATGTGCTGGGCTGATTCATCCCCCTCGCCGCAGAGTCTGCATGCGAGGTCCCCTTCGAACCGCCCCATTTTATGCAGGTGTTTCTTAACGGCCATGTGTCCCGTCAAGAGACCTGTTGTGTTTCTGAGCTGTCCTCTGCTAAGGTTTAGCAGCTCCACAGCTCTCTTTGAACTGGTTCCGTCAATTATTGACTTCCCATGTCTGAGCCCTGGACAGTCCGCCCAGTACACCTTGTGTTGGTTTCTGACTCAGGACTTAATGGCTCCCCTGGCAGTGCTCTTTGACACGCCCAGAGCCGGTTCTGGTCCCATAAATGGTTCTGCTGACCCTCTCTTCGCGAGACTGTCAGCTTCTTCATTGCCTTTAACCCCCGAGTGACCCGGCACCCAGATGAGGGTCACCTCATTCTGCCCAGCCAGGTCGCTCGTCTCGTCTCGGCACTCACTCACCAGCCAGGAATTTACCCGTGGGCTACTTAGTGCCTTAAGGGCTGCCTGGCTGTCTGTGGCTATGAGGATCCGCTTGTTGGTGTAGCCTCTCCTCTTGTTCTCCCGCACACAGTGCAGGATGGCGTACACCTCGGCCTGAAACACCGTTGCATGGGCTCCGAGGGAAATACTATGACTTACCCTCGGTCCTTCCGAGTAAACACCTGCCCCCGTCCCACGCTCCCCGCCAGATCCGTCCGTGAACCAGACGAGCGCGTCCCGTGGCATGCCCGGCGTCTTCTCCCGCCATGCCTCGCGATCAGGGATTTCCACTGTAAAGTTGTTTTCCCTGCACATTCGCGGGCTCACGAAGTATGACCTCATTTCAAGCATGGGCTCCTTCACGATCTCCTGAATTTTGCAGTGGCCCCTGAAGCCTGGGTTGATCTTCAGTCTACCATTGCAGGCTAGTCTGTATAGTCCTAGCCTGGCCTCTCCCATAATAACTAAGTGTAGGGGGGGGGTAGATCCAGCAAGACCTCCATGGCGGCTGTTGGGGTTGAAGACATGGCCCCTGTGATGCCTAGGCAAGCCATCCTTTGGATCTTGCCTAGTTTTTGTTTGGCACTGGATTGTGTCACCTTAGGCCACCAGACCAGTGCCGCATATGTTAACGATGGTCTGACCACCCTTGTGTACAGACAGTGGGCCATACTGGGTCTTAGTCCCCAAGTTTTTCCATATAGCCGCCCAGTGACGGCTAAGGTCATGACTGCCTTACGCAGTATTTTTCCAATGTGACCATTCCAGGTTAGCTTAGAGTCCAATACGACCCCAAGATATTTTACCTCCCTGGCGATTGGAACGCTCCTACCTATATATATATATATATATATATATATATATATATATATATATATATATATATATATATATATATATATCTATATATATATATATATATATATATATATATATATATATATATATATATATATATATAATATTTATTTACGATTTAACGATTCAAATGATATATTTTTAGAAGCATATAAATTAAATGCAACTTACCTTCATATCTAAATGTAAAATACGTTGTTTATGTATAAAATCAACACCTTCACATATCTGCCTCATAAATATGGTACAGCTTTTTTCAGTCAAAATAAAATCATCATCTATCACTCGTTCAAATAACTCGCCACCTTCGATTCTGAAACAAAATACAATGATATTAACATACGGTTTGTTATATATATATATATATATATATATATATATATATATATATATATATATATATATAAATGGTAAAGTCCAGCAGGTAAGTATTCGACCATTTGAAAAAGAAGTAATACACATATTAAGCCGAGACGCCGAGTAGTCAAGTTGGCCTCGCGAGTAACCTATAGTGTTCGGAGTATGAGGTCACAAGTTTGGATCTCGTATTGTTGGTCCCTAAGCTAGAACAAAGTACTTATTTTCCAGAAATCTGCGCACAGTCTGGAGGGTTGCGAAAATTTCTTATTGGTAGAGAATTAGATGCAGATTTAGGTCGAGTTGGTAAGAACGCACCTTAAGGAATGTACTATAATTGCTGGTACTCCACAGTGCAGTGTTGTCAGCCCTTTGGTGTTCTTTTTATACGTTAACGATCCCCATATTTGATCAGTAAAGGCAGCGGCTTTATGTATACCGACGACAATTCGATTGTTTTTAGTGCGAGCGATGCTGATGAGCTCAAGGTAAAGAAGAGCAGTGTTCTGCGACTTTTTTGTCAGTGGTGTTATACTCCTAGTACTAGTTACGTCATTCACATATAGCAAACCACATGCCTGTCCTATTTACCAACAGTATTTCTCCATGCACTTCTGCCCTGACAAGCTATTCGCTTTATCTACAATCATACATCTCCACATACACACTCTCGTATTACGTAAACTTCTGACCTCTTTCTTCTTTGATATATCGCCCACAATATCAGCTTTCCTGGGTCTCTCATGGTTTTCTTTACTATTCACTTTATCTCTATCCATTCGTTATAAGTGTCCAAACCATCTAAACACGCTGGTTTTATATTTACTTTTAATAGACGTTTCTATATTACATTTGCTCAGAAGCCATTCTATTATAACTTTATCCCTCCTTCTTTTACTAGTCACTCGTCTCAGGTACTCTGTTTGAATGACATTCAATTTACTTACATGCTTTGCCTGGCACACCCAACTTTCACACCCTTATAAAACAGTCAGTACACGTATGCTGTTATGTACAGCCACTTTGGCTTTTAGTGAATTTTCGTAGAAAAAAGTCACTAATGGGGAGATCCCGACTTTTGAATTTTGAATACATTTTTGCAAATGAGCGCGAACTAGGACCCTTAAAACGCATATCCGGGGTCAGTTTCAATTTTTATATGTTTATATGTATATATATATATATATATATATATATATATATATATATATATATATATATATATATATATATATATATATATATATATATATATATATATATATATATATATATATATATATATATATATATATATATATATCACACCGATAACTCAAAAAATTATCGGCCGATTTAGATAAAATTTGGCACGTACCTTCCTTTTGTAAATGGCTTGGATAAGTTCGTTAGTCAGGAAAATCGAACGACATTTTCCGGGAAAATTTTGAGTTTTCATTCGAAAAAAAATTATATCTCCGGAATTAACAAAGTATGGGCAACGAAATTTGGTTTATATCATTATCGGTAAGCTATCTCACAAAATTTAGCTCTGGAGATTAAAGGACAAAAAAGTTACAGGCATTTAAAGAAAAATAAATTTGGGTTTTCCCAAAACGTCAGTCGCGATTTAAAACGTCAAAATTGATCATATTTAGGCAATGAACCTGAAACTAATATGATCTATCGAAGGAAAATGTCTCAAGAATCGTCATTGTCCTTCATTTTGCTAAAATATTCCCAGAAAATTCATTTCAAACAGACCCTTTCTCTGATGATTTGGTAGTAGTATTGGCTATAGAGTTTATCGTTTAATGGTATATCATTTTTGTTGAATTTTCGTAAAAAATCATTAACGCGCAATATATCCTTTATTATGCAAGTTACGAAAAAAAGTTGTATACAATAATTATAGGGTGTCTTGAGCTACATCTTAAAAAATATTTCCACATTTACAGGGTGGCCCATAAGTAGTTGGTGATTCAAATTTTCTTTTTTTTTAGTGAATTTTTTTAATTTAACACGTCCTATGTTATGGCATTTTTGCATTTTTCATCGACATATAATACATCTTTGTAAGAAAAGAAATTCGGGACGCAGCAAGTGCGTTCTGGTAGCGAATTTTCATTAAATGCTTCAAATTTCAATCAATTTGCTATTAACCAGAAAACCAGTTTTTTCGGGAACAATTTAAGTTTACTTTCGGAAATTTTTGTACATTTTCAAACAATAAAGTTATTTTGTTAAAACATGGCACAATGCTTCTAAAATATAGATTATACTGGTAACCAAATTTGATGGCTGCTTTCTTAAAAAAAAAACATATTTGCTATTAAAAACATTTTTATGAAAATTCACTACCATAACGCACTTGCTGGGTCCAGAGTTTTTAATTTTTTAGATATAAATTCACTTCTAGTTATACTGGTCATAGCGTGCTTTCTGCCTGCATTTACTCTACTTTGTATCTTGTCATCTATTCCTTCGTCGATTAAAACAATCTTCGAAAATATCTAAATTCCTTTAGTTCCTCAACTGGGCTACCATTTATTAAGAGACTGCAATTGCTCGTTACATCTTTTATATCAAACACCACAACTTTAGTGTTTCTGCGTTCATCATTTACGGTCATCAGTCTCCCTAACGCCTTCTCCATTTCTCCTTCAGATTCCCTAAGTAATACTACTGCATCGTCAGCGTACAGTAACACTTTTATCTCAGAAGCATTTATTTTCATGCCTTTCGTCTCCAAGCAAACTTTCCTCATACATTTGTTCGTGAATATGTTGAATAACAATAGAGACATTACACATCCTTGTTTGACACCCTGTTCTATTTTAAAATACACCACATTCTTTAAGAATACTCCACAGCTTTTGCCCATCTAGAGTATCATACTTCATTAAGAAAAGAGCTATACGGCTCATCGGTGACCCTACCCTCACCTCAAGGCCATCCCTTGCCCACCGACGTGGTGTTGGTGACCTCTCCCTCTTTTATAGATATCTGCACTGGCACTGCTAAGAGGAGCTTTCTTCCATAGTTCCTCCACCTGCTGCCCCCAACAAATCTACCAGGGGAACAGAGCGAATGCACCCTTTTACTGTCCCGGTGACCAAACATAGAACATCTTGTTATGCCCCCTCTTTTGTCCCGAGAACTTCCAAATTGTGGAATTCCTTGCAGCACATGTTTTTCCTTCTCCTCCGAATCTCCAAACCTTAAAGTCCAGAATTATCAAGTTGCCTCTTTCCCCCTTGTCGACACCCACGGTACGATAGTATTTATGCTGTGAGCCCTCGTGGTGTGTTGTTGGAATAAAAAAAATATATTAAGTTATGCATATAGTGACATATATGTTTCGGAAACCAAATACGTCAATGTATGTATTTCTTTAATGATCCTTTTAAAAGGACCCTGGTCGTATCTGGGTTGAATAAGTTTTCTACTAAGCAAACCAAGTAACTGTTATATTTAGCTTCGTTCATAATACGTTCTAATTATTTGCTATGTTAATGGAAACTGTATTAAGAGATAGACTAGTAAATTTAAGCTAGACATTTTTCGTGCGAAAGTATGGTGTAAGTCACACGGAATGTAATTGAGTGCAGTGGTTTCCTTTCTGTGGACGTCGAATTGTAAAGTGTCTTTATTTTTGATAACTAATACATCTAGAAAAGAGTAGTTAACCAGTTTCAAAAATAATGTCTTGTGATTAAAGAAGCATACTTACAATTCTAATACAACACACATCGTCTTTCCATTTTCAAACGCATCGTAAAGTTGTATCAGTCTGGGATGTTGTAAAGTTCTCATTATCTCGACCTCTCTTTCAACATTGCGCCTGTCTTCCTTCTTGGGCACAGAAATAAATTTGGCTGCTAAACACAAGCCTGTCTCCTTCTCCTTGCATTTGTAGACAGTTCCAAATTTCCCTCTGAAAAAATTATACGTATACCATAAATAAATTTATTTTTTAGTAAATAAAAAATAGGAATTAGTCTAACAAATTCCTCAAAAGGTGTTACGCCCTACTTTTTAAGTCATGATTGAAGTCTGATTCCTCGAAATCAGAAAATACGTTGATCTGTAATATTCCATAGCCGCTTGGATCTCAGAACACGAAATTGCTTCAGCCAATGAGAAGCAAGAAAATGGTCACCTGCAATACGTCGACTGAAAAGGAACGCGTGGGAATGTGTGTTGAAACAAGAAAAGACGGTCGGAAGATGTCAGTCAGCTGGTAAGATTCTGCTTCTGCTCCCCTGGCAGCGATTTCAAACTCATATATAATTAATAATAACAATCATTATATTCTAATAGTGTCGCCATTTTTAATATTTAATACAAATAACTTATTCATTTGTGAAATATCGAAATTGGAATAACACTATTTTTTGCTTCGATCCAACAATTCCATCGCTGAAGATCTAAAATAAAACGCCGAAAATCCGTAAATTTTCCAGGTTCCTTTCAATGGACGGCAAAACGAATAGGCCTGTTGTCAAAAGGGAGAGGTCTGTTAGCAGAATGAGGTATGTTAGAAGAAAAAGAAGTAAATCACGGAGGCGTTCCCCATCTTGTTCAAAGCAAATCCCAAGCGGAAGTGGGGGTAGAAGTGCTAGTGGGAGGAGGGGCACCAGTAGTAAAAGGAGCAGTATCAAAAAGAAGTCTCTAGTAAGGGCCAAATCGGGTGAAAAAGTGAGTAAACCGTGTCCGAGTTCTTTGCCTAGGGTTGAAAGGAATGTTCTCAGGGAAAGAGAAGAACCAAGATAATCTAAAATCACTCTACGAAGAAAGTATGACAAAAGAAGATGCAACTTGTAAGAAAGGGGGTGAAGATGTTATAGCTAATGAGAGAAAGGCTGAGAAACGTCAAATTTCAGCTCAGTCACATGGAAGCGTGGAAGAAACCAAGGAGAAAAGAAACCACCAAAACAACGGCTAGGGGTGTTAGCCCGCAAGAATGTCGTCATCTCATCCCACCATATGGTCCACCGAGATATTCAAGAAGTCTGTCAAGCATTAAAGTCAATGAGTCTCCGTCCAAACCATAAAAGCCTGTTGGTAAGGAAGAGAAATAGAAGATTTAATAACAGGTGGAAATTAAAACGAAGAAACCTTAAAAAACGTGTCAACAGTTCAAACGACAGTGACGATGATGCACCATCTAAAGGTAAAAGATACAGATAGCAATAAAGAGAAGGTTCAGAAGAAAAGGCAGGGTTCTGATTCCGAAAGAGAAAAGAAAAAGAAAAGAAACAATCATACCGCAATGGTGAAACGGAAGAAATTTTTTTGTTTTAATTTAGTTATTTCTTTTATTTAAGTTTTGGGAAAAATAAGTCGAGTTTTTTTTTAATTAACGAATAAAGTTTTATTTTTCAATTTTAGTTGTTTTTACATTTTTTTACAAAAATGATTTAAGTTCGAACCAGAAGCTAAAGCTTGTAAGAAGCCCCAAAACCAAGACAGAGGACAATACCAAACAGAGTCCTGAGTTCTCGGATTTGGCACGTCAACCAGTGTAGCAGGAAGCCTAAAGATGAAAGAAAAAAGCATTTTTTTCTTAACCTAAGTGAAAGGAGGTAACGAGGTGAATAAATACACCTCGATGCAATTTAATTAAGCATATATGCACCAACTAAATTCATAAACATAAATTATTTCATACAATTTCATTTAAAGAACAAACACAAGATACCGAGAAAAAGTTGTTTCAGATGAATCAAGATATGTATTAATCAGGTGATAATGTCCTACCATCGGCTATCTACATTTTATCACTGACGGATGCATATAAAAGGAGGCCGATAATTCAAGGAAAATGAATTATCTCCGAGCATTCACCGATACACCGACATAAGCAGTACAAGCAGCAGTCCACGTGCCAGCCGATCTTCTTCAGCACCAAGTGAGTTCGCCTTGGTATTATACCGCAGTGTGGTAAATTATTTGCCGGGTATTACAACAGATGTTTGGTTCTGGATGTAATGGCATGGTACGATCTAGATTATTCTAAACCGATTGCCCCAGGTGTTGATTCCTGGGCGTAAGCGTCGAAGATTAAACCACATTCTCGATCGTAACCCGCTAGTCTGGTCAAAAATCCAAAGCTGTTTAATACCTGATGCTGAGTCCTGCGTGCTAAAAAAGGGAATCTCAATCCACATGACCCTCTTCGCTCTCCACACAAAAAGTCAATCGAAAGCTCACCATCGGCTGGTTAGACCTGAGAACTTTGAAGAGGAACCGTGTTCGGAAGAAATATCCCAAGGTTCCGTTCCGCAGCAGGAAGTACCGACCAGGCATTATATTTTGAATTATATCAAGTATGAATATGTATATACTGTAAATGCTTTTATATCTTTTAGGAAATTGTAAATAAAGAGATCTAGTAGAAAACTTTCTCCACTGAGTTCTCCTGGCACTCAAGACAACAACCTTACATGTCTTTCCTTTTCTAAATAGGAATTAAGTTTTCTTTTGGAAAGCTTTGGTAACTTAATAAAATTTGCAATGCAAGTATTTTAAAAAGGCTTACTGTGCCAAATTTTTATTTTCTATTTTTACAGAAAATTAAGTTTTGGGAATTTGTCTCAAAAGAAGCTATAACACACGATTAACACATTTTTTACTAATAGAGAGATATAGATGGTAACACTTTTGAAAAAATTCTTCAAATGGGCGTGTATTAGGACCTTTAAAACCAATCTTCTGTTTAAATTTAAAGTATTAATTTTAGTAATATGCCAGACTAATACTGTACAATTCTTATGAAAATTAACTACGGTAACGCAGTTGCCGCGTCCCGAAATTTTAGTGAATTTTTATTTAAAAAAATTCACTAATAGAGAGGTATCGATGGTGAGACTTTGCAAAAATTTTTGCAAATAAGTGCGAACTAGGACCCCGAGAACCCATATCCGGGGTCAGTTTCGATTTTTATGTTTATATAGCCAGAAAAATAGGACACGGTTTTCCGGAAAAATTTCGAGTTTTCTTTCGAAAAAAAATTTTTTCTCCGAAAATTGCAAAGATATTTCGATAAAATTTGGTGTACATATCGGACACGGTTTTCCGGGAAAATTTCGTGTTTTCTTTCGAAAAAAATTTTTTCTCCGAAAATTACAAAGATATTTCGATAAAATTTGGTGTACATATTGCTTTGGGAAAGACCTAACTATGTGCCAAAATTCAGCTTTCTAGGGTTACAGAAAATTGAGCTATTAAAATTTGAAACATTTATGTTTAACATCACCGCGTTTTTAATATTTGTAGTATTGACTAAGAATAAATTTCAACGATTGCATGTTTTAACTATTTGCGCATAGATGTCGCTGCCACCCCTAAATTTGAATATTTGTAGTATTGACTAAGAATAAATTTCAACGATTGCAATTTTTAATTATTTGCGCATAGATGTCGCCGCCACCCCTTAATAAATGTAACATTAGTGATGGTTTAATGCTTATCCTTTTTGCTACTAGATGTCAGGAATGTTATTTCTTCTAACACTAAAACATTAGTTCCAAACAATTCCTCACACTTCATGTGGTCCTGATACCAGCAATCCGAGAGTCGAGCGTTGTTTTCTCCAAATTGTGTGTCAGTTTCAAAAAACATACAAGCAATCCGTAACGAATCTGGCGTTTTATCTTTATTATACCTATATTATTAAAAAAAAACAGTCCGGACGCAGGCAATAAAGTGCGTTTGGCAGTGAGTTTTCATGAAAACTTTTAATTTTTAATACCTAACTCAATTTTACGATAAACAATAAACTCTGGTACATAGTACAGAATCTATAAAAAAGTAACCAAATTTCATCAAAAAAGCTATGTTATTCTCATAGTTTAATTAAAAAATGGTGAAATTTTATTTAAAAAAACTAGGACCCCTGGAATCCGTATCCGGGGTCAGTTTCGATTTTTATATGTTTATATATACATATATATATATATATATATATATATATATATATATATATATATATATATATATATATATATATATATATATATATATATATATATATATATATATATATATATATATATATATATATATATATATATATATTCAACCGGTAACTCAAAAAATAATTACCCGATTTCTATAAAACTCGGCAAGTACCTTTCTTTTATTAATGGCTTGGATGAGTTCATTAGCCAGGAAAATATGACAAGGTTTTCCGGAAAAATTTTGAGTTTTCTGTGGAAAAAAATCTTTTTCTCCGAAAGTTACATAGTTATTTTAATTAAATGTGACAGATATATTGCCTTGCAAAAGACCTTCCTACAAACCAAAATTCAACTTCCTAAGTTTATAAAAAAATTGAGTTATTCAAATTTTTAGTTTTATTTTGAAAAAAAAAATTTCTCAGTAAATTACAAAGTTATTTTAATGAAATGTGGTGAGTACGTTGCCTTAGGAAAGGCCTTACTACATACCAAAATTCAACTTTCTAAGTTTATATAAAATTTAGTTATTCACATTTGAAGCATTTAATAAAAATTCACTACCATAACGCACTTGCTGCGTCTCGATCTTTTTTCTTTTTAAGAAAATGCGCAGGTGGTTCCATATCGTTATGTCAAGATACCAGTATGACGCGGCAGATAGAAAAGTTCAAAAATCTAAATAAATTTTGACTTTGATGTATTAATCATATCCATTACAGACAAAACTTGGCTACAATATCGCATTTTTGAACAAAAGAAGCTTATCACATATTTCGCATACCTAAATAAACAGTGGTCCATTGAAACAAACATAATTTCATGTGGGTTGCGACAGATACCAAACATTTAACATCACTCATGCAAATATATGCTACGTACCTTCCCAGCTCCTCATCTAAGTCATATAACTCCTTTGGATCAACGCTTCGCTTGATCTCGACATTTCTGTAAGGAAAACTGAGTTCAACCTCTGAAAATAATGGAAAAGAAAGTTAAATTACTTTAAATTACTGTCTTTTGGATAGCATTTTTATTAGGAATAAATTACACAGGTAATTAACAACGGGTACATTCACAATCAGATTACTTTGAAGTTGATGTTTGGCCAGCTGGCGCCAAGCCCAGAACAAAATTACATTCATCTTTTGTCATTTACCGTTCATGTTACAATATTATGAGGAAACGTGTTACATTTCATGAAAATGTGTATAGTATAGGAGTGGGTGGCAGTTAATGAGTTTTATGTCGGTAATAAATATTTAAACGCTATTTCATTTCTATGAAAACAATCAGTCGCGTAAGCAAGTGCGTTGGACAAGTAGGGCACGGACCCTGTGCGCCATTCAAAGAGGACCGCAAAATTGGCAAATTAATATTATTATTATTATCGACTTTAGCCTGAAGAGCTTTTACAGTATCTCAAAGGGGAACATTCACTCATCCTAAGTATCTCAGATACCAAAGGGACTGAGCTCAGATAGAGCCCTTTCCAAGTTATGGGGCACTGAACGACATTTTTTTTATTATTATTATTTATTTCAACAACACATCACGAGGGCTTACGGCCTAAATACTATCGTACTGTGGGTGTCGACAAGGAGGAAAGAGGCAACTTGTTAATTCTGGATTTGAAGGTTTGGAGGTTCGAAGGAGAAGGAAAAACATGTGCCGGCAAGGAATTCCACAACTTGGAAGTCCTCGGGACAAAAGAGCGGGCATAACAAGATGTTCTATGTCTGGTGACCTGGACAGTAAAAGGGTGCATTCTCTCTGTTCCCCTGGTAGATCTGTTGGGGGCAGTGGGTGGAGCAACTATGGAAGAAAGCTCCTCTGAGCAATGCCCGTGCATATATATATATATATATATATATATATATATATATATATATATATATATATATATATATATATATATATATATATATATATATATATATATATATATATAAGAGAAAGAGGTCACCAACGGCACGTCGGTGGGCAAGGGATGGCAGCCTTTGGGTGAGGGTAGGGTCACCAATGAGACGTATAGCTCTCTTCTGAATGGATTCCAGAATAGCGAGTGTAGAAGCGGCAGCAGCACCCCAGATGTGGGAGCAGTATTCGAGGTTTGGCCTTATTTGCGAAGTATATAAGGTATAGAGATTAGCTGGTGAAAAGTATTTGCGAGCCCGGAAGAGGAAACCTAATTTATTAGCAGCCGCTTCTGCAATTGATGGGACATGTTGGTGCCAATTGAGATTTCGATCCACAGAAATGCCAACAAGTGAAAAGGACTCATTACTTTCAATAACTTGGTTGTTCATTGTGATGGGTCTAGGGCTGGTGTATTTTTTATGAGAAAGAAAGCAAGACTGAGATTTGATGGGGTTGAATTGTACAAGATTTCTACTTCCCCAGTCTATTATTTTTTGGTGATCCACGGAGACAGAACCCTCCATGAGTCTGCCATCCTCATCTAATTGGGCCAAAAAGACAGGCTTAGAATACTGTATATTTGAATAGAGGGTGCTGTCGTCCGCGTAACTGTGAACTGGGTTGGATGTGCTAGAGAGGAGGTCATTGATGTGGAGAAGAAACAAAGTAGGGGCTAAAGCTGAACCTTGAGGGACTCCTGCATTAATCGGATCTAGTTTAGAGGAATTGCCATCAACGACAACAGAAATGCTCCGGTTGGAGAGGAAGTTTGCTGTACAGGTACAGAGTTTTGGTGGTAGGCCATAGGCGGGAAGTTTATTAAGCAGTGCTGCGTGCCAGACCTGGTCGAATGCTTTTGATATGTCTAAGGCGACAATCTGGGATTCACTGTGTAGTTCCATAGACTTGTTCCAAGAATGGGTGACAAAAGAAAGGAGGTCAGCAGTTGATCTGCAGCAGAGAGTGCAGCAATGAACAGTGTATCTCAAACTGGCGTTACCTACTTGTATTTCTCTAAGACTTTTGACAGACTGAACACAATATTTTACTTCAGAAGCTTGATTGGTTCTCTCCAAAGCTGTGGATATTTTTTAGCTCATACCTTATTGGTAGAGACTGTGTCTTTTACCATGTATTTCTGTCTGTCGAGATTTTGGCTGCCACAGGGATCTGTTTTGAGACCTCTGTTTTTTATTTATTTATTCATCAATGGCATCACTAACGTGTTTGAGGTTCCTCACCTGCTCCACGCCGATGACTTGAAGACTTTTCATACCATTAACAACCGTGATGATAGCGTTAGACTACAGGAAACTTTGTGTAAAATATATTCCTAGACCTGCCAAAATGAGCTGTGCATGAATGTCGGTAAATGTGAAGTTATGATTTAATAATCAAATAATCAGTCTTCCGCATGCATTATGTGATTCAATACTTAGTAGACCTAAGAATATTGCCGGCTTAGGCGTTCTTTTTCATAATAGACTATCAAATTGAGAAAGGCATCTCTAAAACCTCAAAAACTTTGGGCTATATCATCAGAAACTGAAAAATTTGTCATGCACAAACGCCTTAAAAACTCTCTGCTATGGCTACATTTGACCTCATTTGGAGTATGCTGCCATAGTTTGGGCTCCCTATTATGGCGTTTATAGGGATGCACTAGAGGATGTTCAGCGTCGGCTACTCAAGAGGCTGGCACATAGAGCTGATAATATCTATCCGACTATTAGCACCCGCAGAGCTGTCTGTTGTTGCCCTTCTCTTTGGAGCAACTGAAAAGTAGGCGAAACTACTTTGCTTTATTATTTTTATTCGGTCTGTTACATAATGTCGTGGAATGTCCACCTATTTTACGATTGTTGTGCTTCCACACCCCCAGAGTTAATTCCAGATCTCAGGTCCTGTTTCTCATCGCATGTCCTAAGACAAATTTAAGACTGAATTTACCGGTACGAAGAATGTAACTATGTACATCGCCTCATTGACATCTTCGAGTGTAACAAGTGCACTTTCAGATCTGTTGCTGGACTGATTGACTTATGATCCAGCTGTAGCTTTTTCTATATATGTGTTTAGTTAACTTATTTCTCTCTGATTTTTGAACCCACCTTGACACAAACTAATCTATTGGATAAAAACACCCTAACCCAGCTCAGCAACCGACCACCGATTCCAACCTTTTCCAATTTATGGACGAGCAGATCGTGGGAAACCTTATGAAAGGCTTTGCTAAAGTCTAGATAGATTACATCCCCAGACTGTCCATTGTCCAGCAATCTAGACCAGTCATTAATGGAACACATGAGGTTGGTTGCGACAAATCTACCGGGAACAAAGCCCTGCTGCGAATGTTCTGTTACCACACTCTACGAGAAAAGACATCGATTGACTAACAATAATCATCTCCATAATCTTGCAAACTATGCGGGTGAAACTCACGGGTCGATCGTCTCCGGAAAAAGTTTATTTCGTTTTTTGAAAATGGCTGTAACATGCGCCGTAGCCCGAATATCAGGAATAGAACTACTAGTGGATGACTTTTTTTGGATCAGAAGCTGCGTACCAGACCTGGTCAAATGCTTTGGATATGTCTAGAACGACAATCTGGGATTCACCGTGCAGTTTCATATACTTGTTCCAAGAATGGGTGACAAAGGAAAGAAGGCGGCAGTGAATCTGCACTGACGGAATCCATACTGCCTGTCGTGGATTAGACTGTGTTTTTCAAGAAATTTTAGTAATTCGGTGTTTATATACTTTTTCATCACTTTAGAGACGACTAAAAAGAGAGAAATGGACCTGTAGTTGCTAGGAAGCGCTTTGTATCCTCTCTTGGGGACGGGTTGTTCTTGAGCAGTTTTCCAGTTACTAGGGAATATGCCTCTATTGTAAGATGTCTGAAACAGACGAGTCAGGACAGGAGCAAGTTCTGGTGCGCATTTTTTGAGAACAATTGCTGGGATCTTGTCAAGGCCAAAGGCTTTCCTGGTATTAATAGAAGAGAGCATCTTTCGTAACTTTTTATTTTTTTAAATCATATCCGTAATTTTATGCGCGACATTGGGGACTGTTGGTGGTTGAACATTTGGAGATGCGTTAAGAGTAGAATTGCCGGCGAACAACGAGGCAAAAAGTTCAGCTTTGCCCAGGGCGGTAGAAACAATTTCAGCCCCTGAAACTTTTCCCAATTATTCCCAATAGATTTAGCAGAGTCCAGAAGGGTTTGCTGTCGTTGGAGCTTGACAGGACTTTGTTTTTGATGTGGTTATTAAACGAGTTTTTTGCCTCAGAAAGACTGCGGACATAGCGGTTTCTTGCGTCGTTAAATGCTTGACGGTTTTCTTGACTAGGATTGTGTAGAAGCGTTTTGTGAGCTTTGACCTCTTCAAGTCTGGCCTTGTCACAGGATTTAGGGAACCAGTGTTTTTGAGTGGCTGAACAGGTTTTCTGTGTACGTGGAATAAATAATTCCATGCCAGCTTGGATGATTTCGGTGACGTTTTGTGAGATATCAGACGGGTCAGGATGAGAGAAGCAGACAGACGCCCATGGAAATGAGGAAAAGTTATCCCGCATTTCGTCCCAGTTCGCGGAGTTGTAGTGCCAATCGATACGTGGGTGTGATGACTGTGTGACCTCGGGTTGCATTGCGCAGAAAGCAGTGACCATGCCATGGTCTGAGCGACCAAGGGGGGAGGTGACTGATGTCTTATAGCATTCAGATTTTGTAGTAAGAAGGAAATCCAAGGGATTTGAGCTGTGTGTTGGGATGCGAGGAAAGTAAGTAGGTTGCTTAACCATATTGGCTAAAGGTAAAAGGATATTCAGAATACAGATGGTCGGTTTTCTCAGACACGTAGTCGAAGAGCTGGAAAAAGTTGTTGTCAGAAGGTGACCGGTAAATGCATCTGTTGCATTTAATTGCAGCCCTGAGAGTGTTTCATCTAAAGTATGTCTTTTCTTCCAGCTTCCAAATTGGGTAGTCTGGTGCAGGGTAGATTGCTACTGACGTATAAGCACACACCCCCATGCAATCTAAAGGAAGTAAGGAGCTCATACCCCGGGAAATTAAGGTGATAGGTGGCTGTTTTGGCACTGATTTCGGTTTCGGTGAGGAAGAGGAGTTGGGGCCTATTAGCCTGGAGGAAATGGTGGACAGAGTTCTGGTTAGAATTTAAGCCACATATATTCGAGAAGGATATGTTAAATCGTGATGCCAGCGCCCCCTGCACACCCCATTTCCGGAGATCTGAATGGAGGGGTATTTTATCTCCGCAATCTTTTATACAAGAAGGAGCCATCATCATTTGTTTATAAGGGAAACCGACTCATACACCAGAACCGGAAACGTCCGTTGGGACTTCACCTCTTCATGTAAGGGGTGATACCTCCTCTGGTGTGAAAAAAATCCTTTACTATCATGTAAAGGAAAAGTCCACTACCACCTACCGAATATATATATATATATATATATATATATATATATATATATATATATATATATATATATATATATATATATATATATATATACCGATAACCCAGAAAATAATAGGCCGACTTTGATCATATTTGGTGAGTACCTTCCTTGTACAAGTAGCTTGGGTTCGTTGGTCAGGAAAATCGGATCAGTGCTTCCTGGAAAATTATAGGTTTTCTTCCTGAAAATGTTTATACTTCTGGAAATAACAAAGCTATGGCACCCAAATTTTGTAGGCGGTTTTATTATTATAGAATGTGAATTTCACATTTAGATATATATTAGGTATATAGGTAATTTAAATATTATGCATTTTTTCGCAATATTTCGTGTAAAAAAATAGCATTTAATATTATTTTTGTGTTTTTGAAAGATTTTTGTGAAGTGTTGGTAATAATAAATGTATGTTATTGTAGAAAAAATATTTCACATTTTCGTAAAAAATAATTGTTTAACAAATTTTCGTAAAAAACATAATCTGCGTGTAAAATTACTTATATATATATATATATATATATATATATATATATATATATATATATATATATATATATATATATATATATATATATATATATATATATATATATATATATACAGGGTGATTGATTAGTACGATAAAGTGCAGTATATTCTATATCTTTTGACGTATCAAAATAAAAATTGGGATATCGTAGCAAGCATTAAGCTTCATATTTTAAATTTAGTTACAATGCTACAGGGTGTTTCGTAACGCCGTGCCAGCAGTGTTATATATTTTGAAATGAATTGCCCTGTATTTTAATTTAGATTTGACATCTGGTTCACTTACTCATTACAAGATTATAGGGTTGTAATATGTTATACTGGGTGTTTAAAGAGTTATAACCAATTTTCCATACCTTAACATCAGAGCATTACCTACATTTGCTATAGAACGATTTAGATGATGCTCTCGATAACATACCTCTGGAGAGAGTTCGCAACTGTTGGATACAACAGGGTGGTGCACGTGCACATAATTCCAGAATATCGTTCGGGAATATCTTTCAATGAGATTTCCAGATACGGTAATCAGCACGTATTCGGGAACATCCTGGCCAGCGCGTTCATCAGAGATAAACCCAATTGATTTCTTCGTATAGGGATATGTTAAGAATCATGTACCTATATCAGCAAAAATTTTCTACAGAATAAGATCTGATGAGGTTAGTTGCCGAAGCATTTGCCAGTATTACTCCACAAATGTTGACTAGGGTTTTATAATCGACAGTTATACGGTGCTATTTGTGCTTGAAAAATAGTGGAAGTTTATTTGAACATATGCTCTAAATTTTTGTTTTGTTCGTCTTCGTTTGTTGTTTTTTATTTAATGTATGGGTCTTCTGGAAGTGTAATTTCATTTGTGATGTGTTTACTCCATTAAATTATTGCCTCAGTTCATCAATTGGATTATTATTAAACGCCTAAATGACATGAAGTGTTAATTAATATAGCTAGTCGCTTAGTGCTTAAGTATAAAAGCTATGTACAGGTCCGTAATAGGAAGTCTCTCGATTAAGGTAGAACGAAAGAATAAAATGGTACTAAACCACAAAGAGTGACACATCGCCGAATTTGGAATAAAAAGGGTTTTCAGGATATGTTGGAATAAACACGGCTCTCAGAATATGACATTAGGAAATGAGGGCCGTATGTAAAAAAAATGTGATGACGGTACCGCAAAGACAAAACGTCGGATACAAAAATTAACAATGCTACGTTAAATAAAATGAAAAGTTGCTGTAGAGAAATGTCATCGGTGTTGGTGAGATCCACCATTAAAGCCAGCAAAAGTAATATGTAAACTCGAAAAAACCAAATTTTTCAAAATATCTCAAAAAACAAAACAAAAATCGGAGATGTCTAACCGCCATTTTTTTGGGCTTTTGAGAGCGCAACTTTTCTCCTATTTAATTAAGTCTGTGTTTGCTACCGTTTTGGGGATCCCCATAATGGCCCTCCTTATCTTGGTCTCTCTCTCTCTCTCTCTATATATATATATATATATATATATATATATATATATATATATATATATATATATATATAACTAAGAATTCAAATTAGACGTCGCCACCATAATGCACTTGCTGCGTCTGGACTTTAAAAATGTAAGTTACCATTCTAAAGGCTCTTCATCCCAGACGTTATTTTTTGATTTTAGAAGTAGTTATATCTAGAATGTTTAATAAAAACTAGTGATGGGAAAAACTGTTATATTGCTTTAACAGGTCGCAACTGTTACTGTTATTTAGAAATAACAGTTAAATATAACAGGTGAAAATAACAGTATGTACTATGAATTATTAATAATTCCACGTAGACGTAGTAACAGTAGCTGAACCCGTCCGATGGTGTAGTTGGGTAATGTTTAAAATAAAAAATATTCTTGTATTATGTTTAAAACAATTAATTATTTTTTTATTAAAAAAATGATGGAGGTTTTTTTTTTGGGTATTCATCACTAATAATAATTTGGTAAAAAATTCAACAATGCAGAATTTCTTTCGAATTTTCTTTACGCTAATTAAGTATTAGTTAAGCATTGATCTTGAAAACCTCTAGAGCCATCTTTTCCTTGAAAATGAGACTTATATGAAATACATGAATTATTGTAAGCAAAAAATAAAATAAATATTTTTTTTAATTAAAACTAATTTTTTTCTCTCTACCTATAGGGCGAAGTGTGTCTGGTTTCAACTATACCGGGTACAGGGAATATTTTTATAATTTCATTAAAATTGCTACTGTTTCTGAGATTTTTTAAGTTTCAGCGATTTTTTATTTTGCAGTAGTAATAAAAAAAGAGGTTTAAAATCGGACCCATTTCTTAGATTTCCAAAGTGAAAAGTAAAAAGGAATATTGATTTATTAATTACATAAGGCAAAGAAGAATGAGTAAAGAAACTACCTAATATAATATAATACCTAAGGACTCACGTTAAAGCATAACTGTACGTTTGTATACATATCAGTTTTTTCTTAAAACAAAAATGCCATCTGGATATCGAGTTATCTAATGAAGATTGAGTTTACCTCAACGACTGTGATAATTTTTTTATATACGTGGTGACCTGATTTTATTTTTACAGTGATATAGTTCATTTTTAATAATTTTCAGTTGCTACATATACAGCCTTTCACATATTGAAAAATTAAGAACGAATTTTTTAGCGACCATAAATGTCAGAAGTGAAGGAAACTTAGCTCACTTTTTACAAGCATGACTTGTAATATTAATAAAATGAGGTAATATAAAAGGTGTTCCATTTGAATAATGAAAGTTGATGGAGTTTCCGCAAAACCGGAAGCTCCAACATGCTGCACCTCTCATAAAATTTCGGTAAAGAAATTTGCCTTTATTCTGCACATATGGTTCTTTATTACATTACGCTTTTATTTTTTGTTAGAAGGATCTCTAGTTACATTTTCGATTCTCGGTTCACCGCCGGTGACTCACCGGTCATCTTAATCAGTACGCTTTTAAAAACTGTGCAAACAACGAGCCGCTTTTGCATAGAAATGGAGATCCACTTAAATGGTGGAAAATTCATTCTTATGAATATCCACATTTAAGTAAAATGGTGAAGGAGAAGTTCGGGACTGTCGCTACGTCTGTTCCGTGCAAAAGACATTTTTCTAAAACAGGACAAATTTTAAGTGACCGCCGTAACAGACTTTCGTCGACCAAAGTCAGTCAAATAATGTTCATCAACAAAAACTCAGAACTTTAAAAGTGTTTTGTTAGAAACGTATTTTTTAGTGTAAGACAATTTTTCTCAAAGAAAAAAGAAACATCGTTGATTTTATTTACATTTTTCATATTTTGTGTTTGTTTATAAATTGTAAATATATGTGTGTGTTTTGTGTGAATCAACAACCTGTCAAAATTTAACAGTTTCATTGTACCGACAACCCTACGTTCCCAAAGCTGTGAGCACACTAGTATAAAGTAGTATGTTATGAAGTAAAGTCCGCTCATACCTCATTCCCAGTCTCATGTCCATTCATCCTGTTATAACAGTTGCAGATGAAAACAGAAGTTGATTCATCGTAGCTAGTTGCAGTGCAACAGAAACAGATACGACAACAGAAACAGATACGACTCCGAGTTCTAATTTAAAGCGCAACAGCATCCCCACCCCTGTACCTGTTATTTGTATATATCTGTTTGGTATCAAGTACCATTTTGTATTGTTTAAATTTTAAATATTCTGGCGCCAATTACTATAGGTATCAGCGCTGTGCACGCCAGCTAACGGGAGCCTGCGCTGAAAGGGTTGAGACTGTAAACAGCAGCATTAGCGAACGAGCCATGCTCGAACGAACCTGTTTTGTACATCAATTTGTTACTTTTAAGTATTAATTATTTCAGTTCAATGTATATCAATAAAGTGAGTAATATAAATCACAATTGTTTACTTGCTTAAATTAAATAGCACAGTTGGACACCCAACATAACATGGTCCTATCGAGCCGATGTCAATAAACATTTGCAGCGTGAAGTAGCAATATTTGTGATGTTATACCGATAACATAAACATAAATCGTATATACCGTGAACAGTCAGTTCAGTGTTTTTAATAAGGAACATTTTTACCGAGCATTTAATTCAACATAAACAGTGAATTCTTGTAACGACTTCTTCAACAAGAAGTACACCACGCTCAGGCATATTCCCAAGGCAGCATCGACGGGAGACATAGCTTCCAACGGCAACCTTCAGCATGTAAGCAAGCAGCATCAAGGGTGAATCGCTTCCCAGGCAGCGTTCAGGACGACATCCAAGTCGACGCTCCGTCAGGGCTCAGGTATCACAGCTAGCAGTGAAGGTCAACGCAGGTAGATATTCGCAGTTCGTGGTAAGTCAATCGACATCCTTTTTTAACAATTCCTAGTAAAATTGCACAGTCTCTACTTGTCTCAATTTCAATATACTATTGTGTCAAGTACCTAGGTCATTTTCTTTATTTCTAGGTGTTATTAATTAATTATAAAACAAATTAAAATGTCAAATCCAGAAGAACAACCTGACTCAAGATCGTTATGTAAAAAACGAGGCCAGTTAAAAGCATCACTGACTAGATTTTCAAATTACATTCAAAATTTTAACGAAGCTAACGATATCACTGAATTACAAGCTCGTTTACATGCCATTCAATCTGTTAGAATCGATTTCGAAAATGTACAATCAAATATAGAATTGATATTAAATTCGGAAGTTGACAACGACGCACGTAGTTCTTTTGAAGACCACTTCTTTAAGGCAATTTCTGATGCTCAAAAAATAATATCTCGTAATAGTTTATTAGCAAATGTCAATATAAATGCAGGTGCACAGAGCGATTTTTCTCATCACAATTTAAATGACAATTTATCACATTCAAAAAATGCCAAACTACCCATTTTGGACTTGCCAAAATTCTATGGTGATTATACTAAATGGATTCAGTTTAGGGATAATTTCACATCACTAGTTCACACTGACAAATCATTAAGTAACGTAACGAAATTTCATTATTTGAACTCTTGTCTAAAGGGAGACGCAGAGCAAGCATTAAATTCTATCGATGTTACTAACGAAAATTACGAGGTTGCATGGCAGCTTCTTCGTGAACGTTTCGAAGACAAAAAAATCATCAGAGGTAATCATATTAAGGCATTAATAGAATGGCCACAAATCACACAACAATCACACGTACTTCTAAGACAGCTGCTAGAAGGTTTACAGTTGCATTTACGAGCATTAAAATCCTTAGACGAGCCTACTGATTCCTGGGACAGCATAATCGTTTACGTATTTTCTAATAAATTGGACACGGTATCCAATCGTGAGTGGAAAATATTTTCAGAAAATATTGATTCTCCTAATGTAAGCGACTTTAAATTATTCTTAACAAAAAGATGTAGATTACTAGAATCATTAAAGGAAAATGAATCTGCAAGTCCAGCGGGGCTCACAGCAGAAAGCAAATCCCAAACAAAGAATTTTAAAAATTTTCAGCACAACCGATCTGCATCACATGTTGTGTCATTCAATAACGTTCAGTGTTACCTTTGTAAAAATTCACATTATATTTACAAATGTCCTGCGCTTCTCAAACTGTCAATAAAAGCACGTTTAGACGAGATAAAAAAGTTGAAACTATGCACGAATTGTCTACGAAACACGCACACAAATGAAACCTGTACTTCAGGTGGTTGCAAAAATTGTGGACGCAAACACAACACGATATTACATTTCAATGAAGCAACATTAGAACAAATTAGGCAAACTCGAAACGAAGAACAAGTATCATCTAACATTTGCTCAGATTCAGTCACTGAAGGTGTTACTTCGAGACTTTCAAGCACATCTATCAACACGCGTTGTTCTCAATCTGCATTCAAAGAACGCTCAGAAGTCTTACTTTCGACTGCTTTAGTAAATGTCAAAGACAAACTTGGAAATCTGCATGAATGTAGAATACTTTTAGACTCAGGGTCACAATCTAATTTCATTAGAAAGGACTTGTGTGACATTTTACAATTAAATAAACATCCAATTCACATACCTGTGGTAGGAATAAATCAAAGGATCACAAATATTTCCCACAGAACAAACGCAACGATTCAGTCGAAATTCAACGCATTTAGCATTACACTGCCATTCCTAATATTAGACAAAATTACGGAAAGTCTACCTATTTCAAAAATTAACGTAAACAAAATTCAGATTCCAAGAAATATCATTCTTGCGGATCCAACTTACCATAGTCCGAGTAAAGTCGACATGCTAATTGGAGCTAGTGTATTTTTTGAATTGTTATCTATAGGTCAAATAAATCTAGGTACGCAACAACCAGTGTTACAAAAAACGAAGCTAGGTTGGGTCATCTCAGGCAACGTACCATCGCTTCCATACAGTTCAAGGAACGTAGCAAATGATTCGCAAGCAATATTTTGCAATTTTTCAGCTAACATGGAACAGCAGTTAGAAAGGTTCTGGCATTTAGAAGACATTGAACAGTCTCCTAAACACTCAAAGGAGGAAGAAGAATGCGAGGAACATTTTTTGAAAACAACAACTCGCGATGATAGCGGTCATTTTGTAGTAGAATTACCAGTACGAGACAACATTAACGAAATTGACGACACGTATCAACCTGCATTGAAACGGTTTCACCAGTTAGAAAAACTGTTCACAAAAAACGACGATGTAAAGAAACAATACACAGATTTCATTGAGGAATACCGAGATCTAGGTCACATGAGCTTAGTAAGTTCCTCACCTAATCACGGCAAAACCCTGTACTATCTTCCACATCACGGAGTCCACAAGGAGACGAGCATCACGACCAAGCTTAGAGTCGTTTTTGACGGTTCAGCCCAAGGTGAATCTGGTATATCTTTAAACGACAAGTTAAAGATTGGACCCACAGTGCAAGAGGACCTACTTTCAATCTTACTGAGATTTAGAAAACACAACTTTGCACTCGTAGCTGATGTAGAGAAAATGTACCGGCAGGTATTTGTACATGAAAATCAACGAGATCTACAAAGAATACTTTGGAGATCCGATCCAAGTCAACCGATTGAACATTATCAGTTGAACACCGTTACCTATGGCACAGCTTCGGCCTCATTTCTGGCAACTCGGAGCCTGTGTCAGGTAGGCATCGACATTCAGTCTTCTTATCCAAAGGCAAGCAAGGCCATACTGAAAGATTTCTACGTTGATGACCTTCTTACAGGCGCAAGTTCAGCTGAAGAAGCAAGACAACTAATGCAAGACCTCATTCATAATTTGAATTCTTATGGTTTTCCTCTCAGAAAATGGATTTCTAACAACAAGAATATTCTAGAAGAAACATCAGAAGGCCCAAGACAAGCTTCTTCGCATTTCATTTGCGATGATAATGTCACAAAGACTCTAGGGTTGCTTTGGAATTCAGAATCGGACATTTTTCAATATACAATAAATAACAACACAAAACAAGATCGAACAACGAAAAGAATAATTTTATCAACGGTAAGCCAAATATTCGATCCATTGGGACTCATTGGTCCAGTGGTAATAAAGGCGAAGATCCTACTTCAGAAGCTTTGGCAACTAAAATTAAATTGGGACGAGGCAATACCAGCAAATCTTCATACTATGTGGTTTCAGTTTTATAATCAAATTAAACGTTTAAACGACATCAAAATCCCCAGAAATGTCATATGCCTCAAGCCAATAGTCATTCAACTTCACTCATTTTCATATGCATCCGAGCAAGCATACGGCACATGCATTTACATACGTTCCACGGATTCATCGAACAATCATTTGGTGAGACTATTAGCAGCAAAATCACGCGTTGCTCCGTTAAAGAACATAACGCTTCCGCGTTTAGAACTATGTGGAGCTCTTCTTTCAGTTCAATTAACGGAAAAAATCATGCAGTCTATTGATATGAAAATAGATAAGGTATTTCACTGGTGTGATTCAACAATTGCAATTTCGTGGATAACTGCGGAACCAAGTACATGGAAAACATTCGTGGCAAACCGGGTTGCAGAAGTTCAACGATTATCAGGCAAGTCTCAGTGGAGGCACGTTAGCTCCAGCGACAATCCTGCGGACATAATCTCGCGAGGTACAAGTCCTGATAAACTTGCTGAATTAAGGTTATGGTGGTCCGGTCCACAATGGCTATCGACAAATGAAGCATTATGGCCAACTAACCTTACCCAAGCTATTGACATACCTGAAAAACGAAAAAATGCAATAACCTTGACCGTTCAGCATATAGATCAAGAGATATTTCACAGATTTTCAACCTTGACTAAATTACAGCGAGTAATGGCATGGTGTTTGCGATTTAAAGGCAATAGCACTTGTCCAAATATGCAACAGTTTGGTCCGTTGACATCTTCCGAATTAAGCGTCTCATTAACTTCATTGTTGAAGCTTGCACAGGCGAACGAATTCGCCCAAGAAATTCACTCTTTGAATAAACTTGAATCAATTTCACCTAAGAGCAAACTTGCTTCTCTCAATCCATTCCTGGATGACAATGGCTTAATTCGAGTGGGTGGTAGGTTAAAAAATACGAATTTAGCATATAATGTTAAACATCCAATAGTTTTACCAAGTCATCATCCATTTACAAAATTAATCGTATTACATGAACATCTTAGACACCTCCACGCAGGGTCTCAAGCAACCTTATGCGCAATACGAGTCAATTATTGGCCTCTCAATGGACGAAATTTAGTACGCGGTGTGATAAGACGCTGTGTAACTTGTTTTAAGGCTAACCCTCCTATTGCTCACCATCAAATGGGTCAATTACCTAGTTCAAGAACAGAACCGTGTCGACCATTTTCTATTGTAGGCATAGATTTCGCAGGTCCCTTCAACATAAAGGATGGTAAGTGTCGAAATAGAAAGATAGTCAAGTGCTACATGTGCATCTTCATTTGCTTTATGACCAAGGCAATTCATTTGGAATTGGTTGGTGATTTAAGTAGTGATTCATTTCTAAACGCCTTAAAGAGATTGGTTTCAAGACGCGGTATATGCAAAACCATTTACAGTGATAATGGCACAAATTTCACCGGTGCAAATAACGAGTTAAAAAATTTGAGTCAGTTGTTGTCAAGTCTCGACAAAACTTCCAAATTTCGAGAATTTGTCAATCACAATAATATTAGTTGGAATTTTATTCCACCCAGATCGCCTCACTTTGGAGGCTTGTGGGAAGCCGCTGTTAAATCAGCCAAATATCATTTGAAACGCATTTTGGGTGATGCTCATTTGACGTTCGAGAAATTTTGTACAATCTTGACACAGGTGGAGGCGGTGCTCAATTCACGCCCCTTGACTCCCTTATCCAATGATCCAAATGATCTTCTGTCCTTGACACCTGGGCATTTCCTTATTGGCGAACCACTAACTGCCGTACCACAGGAAGACGTCAAGGACACTCCCACCAACAGAATAACTCATTACAAACGACTCCAACAATTGGTACAGCACTTTTGGGCACGTTGGTCTCGTGAATACCTCACCTCTTTGCATCAACGCACCAAATGGAAATTACAGCAATCTAATGGGGTAATCCTGGGATCCATGGTCCTGCTGAGAGACGAAAACCTTCCACCTTTTCATTGGAAGATTGGTCGAATATGTGAGGTTTTCCCTGGTAAAGACGACATCATTCGTGTAGTGAATGTTAAGACCAGTAATGGCATTGTGAAACGTGCGGTATCAAAGATTTCAGTGCTACCAATAGAAACATAATATTCTTTTGATTCTGACATTAATTTAGAAATATGTTTTGATTTAGTTGTTGAAAAATCATATTATTTCAAGGCCGCCGGGATGTTTGGTATCAAGTACCATTTTGTATTGTTTAAATTTTAAATATTCTGGCGCCAATTACTATAGGTATCAGCGCTGTGCACGCCAGCTAACGGGAGCCTGCGCTGAAAGGGTTGAGACTGTAAACAGCAGCATTAGCGAACGAGCCATGCTCGAACGAACTTGTTTTGTACATCAATTTGTTACTTTTAAGTATTAATTATTTCAGTTCAATGTATATCAATAAAGTGAGTAATATAAATCACAATTGTTTACTTGCTTAAATTAAATAGCACAGTTGGACACCCAACAATATCCATAACAGGTTGTTACTGTTGCGGCTCGACAACAGTTAAAATATAACAGACTGTTAAATAACAACCCATCACTAATAAAAACTATTCACTTTTGAAGTGACATCAGTACCTAATAGTCATGTTGTAAATACACCAGCTTGTTTACCGTATAAAACAAATACATATGATGAAAGTACCTGTACGTTGCCAAACAATATGAAAATTGAACACTCTCCAAATGTTTTATCAATCACCGAATTAATTAAGTGTAAAAAGATAAGGGCAATTAAAATTTATGAGCTTACCATAAACATTCCCGGATATAAATCTTTCTCGACGTTCCTATTGTAATAACAGTGGCGTTCGGAGATAAATAAACAAAATAAGCAATCTGTGAAAGTTTATACCAGTACACTACCTAGAGGTTTTAACGAATTTCACAGTTTTATTTCCCTCATGAATTTGGCAACGTAGTAATTATAATAGGCAAATCCGTACTTAGATGGTCGCTGGTTTTTATTAGATATTTTTATTATATTTGTGGGAGAGGAAACGAAAAAAATTGAAATTTCGAGGAATTTCTTATTTAAATTTTGATCAAGTTCTCAGCACGGATAATCCGCACACGATTAATCGAGAGTATACTATATATATATATATATATATATATATATATATATATATATATATATATATATATATATATATATATATATATATATATATATATATATATATATATATATATATATACATTCGGAAAGATTTCCGCGGTCTTTAATGTGAGACACACTTGGTTATCGGCTTAAACCGCGTCCAGAATTTATTAAAACTCAACGTTTCGGCTCCTGTTTTGGAGCCATTTTCAAGAGGTAAAGGAAATATGTAAGGCCTTAATCCGCATACTCCTGAGAGCGGAGGAAAAAAGTTGGTTGGGTTGTTGTAGCTTGATTGCGGGGCTTCAATCTGCCTACTCCCCATCTCGGGGGAGATCGTCTCTAAGGTCTCAGTGTGTTCAACCCTAGGCCTAAGAGAAATCAGGCTGTTTCTTTTACCTGCTTCATTATCAGTGTAATGAGTCGGGTCACGGTCAATTAAGTCGGGGGCTTTCGTCACGGTACTTAAAGGATTAAGAGGATTGTAGGTATTTGTTAAGTCAGGGGCTTTGGTCACGCTACTTAACGGATTAAGAGGATTGCAGGTATTTGTGAGTTAAGTAATGGGGCAATAAAATTATCTATTGAATTTATTGTCTTTTGTGTGTTTGTAATGAAGATATAATAGATTTCCAAGTAATCGGAAGACGAAGACCATCATCTCTATTATTTAAACAATTGGAACGTTTATCGATCTCGATCGCTTCGCGGATAATTCTGGTTTTGAAGTTGTAAACCGGGGCTATTGTTTTGGCATTGTCGAAGTCTATTTTGTATCCTATATGAATATGATGCCTGGCCAGCGCCGATGGGGGGTCGGATTTTCTAACTGCCAGGGTGTGTTCTATTGTGGATGCGTATGTTTCTTTGTCCTACATAAGTTCGGGAACAGTCGGAACAAGGAATTTCGTAAACTCCGTGGAATTCGTTTGTAATGGTATCCTTGGGAGTTTTTAACAGATTTGACAGTTGTTGCTCTGCTGTGAATATGGTTTTGATGTTATGGGTTCTACAAATTCGGATGATTTTTAATTAATATATGGCAAAAATGCTGTGTGCTGTTGTGTGGACCCTGTCTGTTCTTGTTGTGGTGCAGTGGTTTGTTGTTGTGCGTTTCTAATGTTTCGTAGTATGTGATTGTTGTCGTATCTGTTTTCTAGCAATGTCTGTCTTAAAAAGTTTAATTCTGTCTGTTTATTGTTGTTGTCCGTTAGCCTGAGGGATCGTGTTACTAGTGTTCGAACCGCGGAATTTAGTTGCGACGGGTGATGATTGGGCGTTAAGATAACGATTAGTGTGGGTTGGTTTTCGGTACAAAGTGTAAGAAAATCATCTGACTGGGTTTTTAGTGATGCGTACATCTAAGAAAGGCAAAGAAAAATAATTTTCTATTTCCATGGTGAACTGGATTTGGGGGTTGATGTTATTTAGGTAAGAAAGGAATTAGTCTCGATATTCTTTACCGTGTGGCCATACAGGGAAAATGTCGTCAGCGTATCTTAACCAGCAAGTTGGTTTAAGTTCGGATGAATTGAGAGCTTGTGTCTCGAAGTTTTCCATGAAAATGTTAGCCAATGCAGAAGAAAGTGGTGAACTCATTGGAGCACCTCAAACTTGTTTGTAAAATTTTGTTTTGAAAAAGGAAATGAGTGTTAGATGTGCAGTGTTCTAGAAGAGATAAGGTATCGTGCGGAATATTGTCTCTATTTTTGAGAATGTCAAGGGTTTCAGATAGAGGTATATTAGTGAATAAGGAAACTATATCAAACTAAGTAGGATGTCGTTTTGAGAAATGGTGATGTTTTGAAGAAGGTGAATGGAATTGGTGGAATTTTTGACATAGGATGTAGCGTCTTCTCCTAATGGTTGGAGAGTTTTGGCTACATGTTCTGCAAGTTTTTATGTAGGTGAACAGTGGACACTTACGATAGGGCGAAGAGGAATATCAGGCTTATGGATTTTCGGGAGACCGTATTTTCTAGGGATGCGAGATGATTTTTTGCGGGGAATTGGTCTTTTTTGAGACCAAGACTGGGTTGGGAGTTGTTAATGATAGTTTTGGTTTTATTTACAAGATACGTTATATGGTCGTTAGGGATTTGTTTGTAGTCTGTGCTGTTTAGTATATTGTCCATCTTTTGTATATACTCTGTTTTGTCGAGTATGACTATAGCGTTGCCTTTGTCTGCTGGTAGGATTATAATTTCTGGGTTTCGGTTTAGGTCTCTGATTGACTGTCGTTCGTGAGAAGAAAGGTTGTAAGGTGGAGGTTTCGCAGAACGTAATATCCCGGCAATGTCCTGTCTCGTAATTTCAGCGATATATGCGACGCCGAGCAGTTGCTCATATTTGCATTCACAAGTTGCAAGCGCTGCCAGTCAACTAAAATGGCAGAGTTTCCGCAAATTTGAGAACTCCTTTCAGTCAATATTGATGGTACCCCACATGCACATTTAACTACAGTGATATGCTGTTACATTTTGTGAAGAATTCAACTCTTAAATATGTACTGATGAACTCAACACAAGGTTGTAAATGGTTGTATTTTATCTGAATGAAAATTCGCTAAATGGTAAGTAATCAAGAACCAATTTTATTAACGTATTTGCGTATTTTATATGGGTATACTTACATATTATATCATATTTGTGGTTTTATTACTTTTTTAAGTAAGTACTTTATTCAAGATAATTGGTTTTCATTTATGTAGCCTGATGTACTAATAAATCTCTATCTATCCATTTATCTATTACTATGTATGATAATAAATGTAACACAGACACTAAATTAAGACTGGAACCTGTGATGAGCACTGAAAAGCACAGTTGGAGAACCTAAATCACCACAACACATTAGAAAAAACTGACGATCGTTTCACTAACCATGTTAGCGTCATCAGAGGATGAATAATTCTAAATATCTTATATCCACAACTATATTTATATTATTCTGAATGTAGTCGGTCACTAACGATATAGGGAGGTTTAACGACACCAAAAATTAACATATTTCGTTTGGCGGAAATATCTGTATTCTTTTATTATTTATCCGACGTGCTTATGCCAGTATTTATTTTGTAAAGTAATCTATCAGGAGACTACCCATATGCGGCGGAGCGAGATTCATACACATACATAGCTGTCTTATTTGTCTAACATTTTTTTATTAATTTTAGATTCTGCTCATTAACGTGGTGATTGTTATTACAAATATGTCGGGGGACGGAAGATCTATCTATAATACCGTAACTTAATTGTGCCAAATGTTCTTTGAATCTAATTCTAATAGATCTTTTTGTTTGTCCGACGTATTTAAGATCACAATCTTTACAACTTATTTCATAAATTCCCGACATTTTGGCCGTACCATCCTTGTCTTTTGGGTTACCTAGAAAGTTTTTAAAGTATTTTTTGTCGAAAATGTTAGTTGCAAATTGGCTTTTTTTTAAATTCAAACTGCTTTGTCTCTTCAAAAATTCGTTGATTCCGGTAACATTTTTTTTTGTTTTTTGTTTGTTAATTAATTTCTCCACTAGGCAAGCAGTGTATCCGTTATAGTCGGCCACGTTTTTAATATACTTTAATTCTTTGGTATATCTATTTTTACTTACAGAAAAATTTATTAACCTGTTTACTAAAAAATTTAGACTGGTCAGTTTTTGTGCGTACGTATGATGTGAGTCATTCGGAATGTAACTTAGAGTGGTGATTTCCCTTCTATGGACATCGAATTCTAAAGTGTCTTTATTTTTGACAACTAGTACATCTAGAAAGGGTAATTTATTATTAAGTTCTAATTCGTGGGTAAATTTTATAGAATCAAAGTATCATCCACGTAACGAAAGCATACTCAAGGAAAATACTCACTTTCACTTTAAAGATTTGTTTCAAATCTACTCATGAAAAGGTCTGCAATAAAGGGCGATAGCGGGTTATCCATTGCCGTGCCTTGGGTTTGTTCAAAAAAGTCATTGTTGAATTGAAAAATATTTTCTTTGATACAAAGGTTTGTTAAAGTTAAAAATTCTTTGCCGACCTTTTCACTTCTGTTATTCATTTTTAAAAACTCTTCTAAATACGTTAATATTTACTTCGTGGGAACGCTAGGAAACAATGAGGCTATATCAAATGAAATCAAAACCGCGCCTTCAACCAATTTAACCTCTTTAATTTTATTAATAAATTCAAGTGAATTTGTTACTGAAAAACTTTTTGTTTGTCGGGCAAACTTTTAAACTCATTTTTCAAACAGTGTACTAAATTATATGTCGCGGAATCTATAGCCGAAACAATAAGTCACATTGATTTTCCCGGTTTAAGGATTTTTGGGAGACAGTACTTTTTGGGGACTTTAGGATTTGCAACTTGTAACTTTCTTCCTACGTCTTTTGATATAGGGTTGTGACTACTCTTTAGACTAGTTTAACGTCTGAAATCATTTTTGGTAGCGGGTTTTTATTTAGCTTTTTATACGGTCCTGTCGCTATAGCGCTATAAACCCTTACTTTATTCTCGTTTTTGTCCAAAATCACAACCTAATTACCTTTACCTGCCTTAACAAAGAACTAAAAAAGAGGTGTGTGATGATAAACCAGGCATTCGACAGACCAATGACTCTTGTCACTAGTAAATATTTCAAGTTGGACCTGGGGAAAAGGTTCATAAAGTCATGTGTATGGAGGGTTCTAATATACGCGACGGACTTTAAATACGCAAATGATGGAGGGAATAAAAGCTTCTAAAATGTGTACATGGAAAAACTGGCGAATACAGGGTACACCGATAAAAAGATGAATCAAAGTATGCCAGAAGAAGTGAGAGAACCAAAATGCCAGCCGAAAGAAATTAGGAAACTAAAGGCAAAATTTACTGCACATATTCTGAGGGAAAATAACTTTCTAATACCATTATCTCGGGGGCACATACTTTAAAAGAAAATTTGCTATTATCAGAGTCGTAATTGAGAGCTACATATATAAGCACTAAAATTCAATGCGTAAATCCAAATAAACCACCGGAGCGACATAATATAGTAATTCTCAGAACCCCATAAAAGCAATTGTTGTGACAAACAACACAGTTTTTAGACCTGACGATCGTTTCGCTAACAAAGTTAGCGTCATCAGAGGGATGAAGATGTTTCTAGTTAACATTCAAGAAATAAATTTTTATTTTCAAAAGGAAGCTTCTTGACGGCTTAGAAAAATTTCAATGTTTTATTCAGCAACCTGTATAAAAGTTATGTCAATTACCTGATGTTTTACAGAACAACGGGCTAATAGAGGATCGTGCTTGCAAAAGCTTTTAACAGGGTTAAATTTGATCGCGGCAATCGAAAGTTACATTAAATTTAAACGTAGCCTGAACGCAGCAAGTGCGTTATAGTAGTGAATTTTCATAGAAATGATCTGGCACAAAATATTTTATTATAACTTTTTTGTCGTAAGATAGAAATCTAAATTTTGGTGTATAGTTTACTTTTTATATCGTAAACCTACCTACCAAATTTGGTTCTCATAACTTTTTTATATTTTGAGATAAAAAAAATTTCGAATGAAAACTCAAAATTTTCTCGGAAAACCCCGCCCGATTTTCCTGGCTAACGAACCTATCCAAGCCATTTACAAAAGGAAGGTACATGCAAAATTTTATCAAAATCGGCCCATGATTTTTTGAGTTATCGGTGTGATACACACACACACACACACACACACACATATATATATATATATATATATATATATATATATATATATATATATATATATATATATATATATATATATATATATATATATATAACGGGTGGGCCATTTAAGATTTGGACTTTGAATCGGCTATAAAAAAAATAATGAATATTTTTTCAAGGTTATGAGTTTATTAGAAAGACTACCTTTCCATTTAGTAATGGAAGACAACATCATTCAAATAACTGCCACGGCTAGCCTTACAATACCACTATCGATCAGTCCAATTTTTCAGTATATTTTAGATTGTTTGGGCCTCTATTTCGTCAATGGCAACTTCGATTTCATGTTTCAAGTCGTCAATCGTCTCTAGATGGTTAGCGTAACACTTGTCCTTAACGGCTCCCCACAAAAAAGTTCCAACAGAGTAAAATCGCAGCTTCGACTGGCCAATTGACATCAGCATTTCGGCTGATTATGCGATTTTCGAAAACAGTGCGCAAAGGATCGATTGTTACGTTGGCTGTGTGGCACGTTGTGCCACCTTGTTGAAACCAAATGTCGTGTATGTCATACTCTTCAATTTTGGGAAACAAAAAATCTCTTAGCATGGCGCGGTAGCGATCGCCATTCGCCGTAACGACGTTTCCTTGCTCATTTTCGAAGAAAAATGGCCCAATAATGCCGCCAGACCAAAATCCGCACCAGACAGTCCATCGTTTTGGATGCATTGGTTTCTCCACGATGACGTGTGGATTTTCTGAGCCAAGATACGACCATTTTGCTTATTGGCGTATCCTCCGAGGTGGAAATGAGCTTCATCTGAAAAGATGCTTTTTCGGTAAAAATGCTCATCTTCGATCAAGCGGTCCTCGGCCCATTGAGCAAGCCGAAAACGCATCGGATGGTCATGCGGCTTCAGCTCTTGAACTAACAACTGACTAACTGACTAACAGCTCTTGAACTGACAATAGGCATGGATGCACCGACAATAGGCATGGATGCAAAATGATAATGTTTTGTATCCTCATACTATGTGGAAAAGCATAAATATTGGACAATTGATAGTCCCTTTATTAATCTTATTTTTAAAGGGGTAGACATTGATCCAATCCAATCCATAGCAGGTGGTAGTGGAATTTTCCTTTACGTAATAGTAAAGGATTTTTTCACGCCCGAGGAGGTACCACCCCATACATCAAGGGGCCGGCGAAGTCCCAACGGACGTTTCCGGTTCTGGTGTATGAGTCGGTTTCCCTTATAAGCAAAACTGATGATGGCTCCTCCTTGTACAAAAGATTCCGAATACCCCTCCATTCGGATCTCCGGGAGAGGCGTGTACAGGGGGCGCCAACATCAAGATTTAACATATTCTTTTCAAATATATGTGGCCTAAATTCTAACCTGAACTCCGTCCATCATTTCCTCCAGGCTAACAGGCCCCAACTCCTCTTCCTCACCGAAACCCAAATCAGTGCCAAAACAGCCACTAATCACCTTAATTTCCCGGGGTATGAGCTCATTACTTCCTTTAGATTGCATGGAGGCGTGTGCGCATACGTCCGTAGCAATCTACCCTGCACCAGACTCCCCAATTTAGAAGCTGGAAGAAAAGACATACTATGGATAAAACTCCCTCTCAGGGCTGCAATTAAATTCATCTGTTGCATTTACCGGTCACCTTCTGACAACAACTTTGTACAGCTCTTTGACTACCTTTCTGAAAAATCTGATTTCTGAATATCCTTCCTCCGAGATCACTATTCTTGGTGACTTCAATGTCCATAATAAGGAATGGCTAGGATCTTCAAAAACCGATCCACAAGGGAGAGCAGCAGAGGCATTTGCAGTCAGCAATTCTTTAGCCAATATGGTTCAGCAACCTACTTACTTTCCGCGTATCCCAACACACAGCTCAAATCCCTTGGATCTCCTTCTTACTACAAAACCTGAATGCTATAAGATATCAGTCACCGCCCCCCTTGGCCGCTGAGACCACGGCATGGTCACTGCTTCCTGCGCAATGCAACCCGAGGTCACACAGTCATCACACCCATGTATCGTTTGGCACTACAACTCCGCAAACTGGGACGAAATGCGGGTTTACTTTTCCTCATTTCCATGGGCGTCTGTCTGCTTCTCTCATCCTGACCCCTCTGATATCTCACAAAACGTCACTGAAATTATCCAAGCTGGCATGGACCTATTTATTCCACGTACACAGAAAACCTCTTCAGCCACCCAAAAGCCCTGGTTCTCTAAATCCTGTGACAAGGTCAGACTTTAAAAGGTCAAAGCTCACAAAACGCTTCTACACAATCCCAGTCAAGAATACGGTCAAGCATTTAACGACGCAAGAAACCGCTATGTCCGCATTCTTTCTGAGGCAAAAAACTCATTTAATAACCACATCAAAAACAAAGTCCTATTAAGCTCCAACGGCGGCAAACCCTTCTGGACTCTTGCTAAATCTATTGGGAATAATTTCTGCAAAAGCACGTTCCCACCGCTTGTCTCAGGGGATGAAATTGTTTCTACCGCCCTCGGCAAGGCTGAACTTTTTGCTTCGTTGTTCGCCAACAATTCTACTCTCAACCCACCTCCAAATGTTCAACCACCAACAGTCCCGAATGTCGCGCATAAAATGACGGATATCATTTTCAAAACTAAAAAGGTACGAAAGATGCTCTCTTCTCTTAATACCAGGAAGGCCTCTGGCCTTGACGAGATCCGAGCAATTGTTTTAAAAAAATGCGCACCAGAACTTGCTCCTGTCCTGACTCGTCTATTTCAGATATCTTACAATAAAGGCATATTCCCTAGTAACTGGAAAACTGCTCGAGTACAACCCATCCCCAAGAAAGGATCCAAAGCGCTTCCTAACAACTACAGGCCTATTTGTCTCCTTTCAGTCGTCTCTAAAGTGATGGAAAAGTATATAAACACCGAATTATAAAATTACTGGAAAAACACAGTCTAATCCACGACAGGCAGTATGGATTCCGTCAGCGCAGATCGACTGCCGACCTCCTTTCTTTTGTCACCCATTCTTGGAACAAGTCTATGGAACTACACGGTGAATCCCAGATTGTCGCTCTAGACATATCCAAAGCATTCAACCAGGTCTGGCATGCAGCGCTGCTTAATAAACTTTCGGCCTATGGCCTACCACCAAAACTTTGTACCTGGACAGCAAATTTTCTCTCCAACAGGAGCATTTCTGTTGTTGTGGATGGCCATTCCTCTAAACTGTATCCAATTAATGCAGGAGTTCCTCAAGGTTCAGCTTTAGCCCCTACTTTGTTTCTCTCCACATCAATGACCTCCTCTCTAGCACATCCAACCCACTTCACAGTTACGCGGACGACAGCACCCTCCACCCAAATATACAATATTCTAAGCCTGTCTCTTTAGCCCAATTAGATGAGGATCGCAGACTCGTGGAGAATTCTGTCTCCGTAGATCTCCAAAAAATATTAGCCTGGGGAAGTAAAAATCTTGTACAATTCAACCCCACCAAATCTCAGTCTTGCTTTCTTTCTCATAAGAGATACACCAGCCCTAGACCCATCACAATGAACAATCAAGTTATTCAAAGTAATGAGTCCTTTTCTCTTGTTGGCATTTCTGTGGATCAAAATCTTAATTGGCACCAACATGTCACATGAATTGCAGAAGCGGCTGCTAAGAAATTAGGTTTCCTCTTCCGGGCTCGCAAATACTTTTTACCAGCTAATCTCTATACCTTATATACTTCACAAATAAGGCCAAACCTCGAATACTGCTCCCACATCTGGGGTGCAGCTGCCGCTTCTACACTCGCTATCCTGGACTCCATTCCAAAGCGAGCTATACGTCTCATCGGTGACCCTACCCTCACCCAAAGGCTGCCATCCCCTGCCCACCGACGTGCCGTTGGTGACCTTTCTCTATTTTATAGATATATGCACGGGCACTGCTCAGAGGAGCTTTCCTCCATAGTTCCCCCACCTGCTGCCCCCAACAGATCTACCAGAGGAACAGAGCGAATGCACCCTTTTACTGTTCAGGTCACCAGACATAGAACTTCTTGTTATGCCCGCTCTTTTGTCCCGAGGACTTCCAAGTTGTGGAATTCCTTGCCGGCACATGTGTTTCCTTCTCCTCCGAGCCTCCAAACGTTCAAGTCCAGAATTAACAAGTTGCCTCTTTCCTCCCTGTCAACACCCACGGTACGATAGTATTTAGACTATAAACCCTCGTGGTGTGTTGTTGAAATTAAAATTAAAAAAATTGAACTTCTCAAAGAAGTGCGTGAAATGTTCAATTATTCAAAACGATGACGAGTTGATGTTGATGGTTGTTCACGCACACTCTGAGCAACAGCAGCGATGTTTCCGGTTGAGCGCACTGGACGAGTACGTATACGGGTTGTTTTATCCAACAACGATCCAGTTTCACGAACTCGCTTCACAAATTGATCCACAAACTGCGTGTTTGGCACATCCTTCTTGTCGAATTTTTGTCGTAAATTTCTTACAGTTTGAGTAGAAGACTCACCACTTTGGAAGTAAGTTTTTAATACATAAAACAAACTTATTGTCACCTTTGTCACCTCGGAAATGTCATCAAACCTTCCAAGCTCAAACTAACCTATAGTTCCAATTCCAAACGTTAGATGGCCCACCCTTTATATATATATATATATATATATATATATATATATATATATATATATATATATATATATATATATATATATATATATATATATATATTTATATATAAACATATAAAAATTGAAACTGACCCCGGATATGGGTTCTATGGGTCCTAGTTCGCGCTCATTTGCAAAAATATTTTCAAAATTCAAAAGTCGGGATCTCCCCAATAGTGAATTTTTTCTACGAAAATTCACTAAAAAGGGTAAAGTGTTCGCGACCGACGCTTTGACTGTTGGGTAGTTTAGATGGCCTAGTTTATTTCACGGAACTAACAAATAAGTATAAACACCGGATATTCCTAACCATGTTATGTTCATCGTCCAATTAGTAGAATGACGCCTAGAGTAGTATAGGTATATATCGACGGCGTGTATCCAGGCGGTTGAATGAATCTATTATTATTTATTTTTAGTTTGTAGTTTTAGACACTGGAAATAATAATTTCAAAGCACTGATCACTGAGCTATAAAAAATTTATAGATTTATTTTCAAACTTTGCCAGCAAGTTTTGAAAAATAATTCTGACATAAATAAGCTTATAGCAGATAAAAATAACAACCTAGATTATCAAGACTGTTATTTTAGCGAGCTTGACATGATAACATCAATCGGGAACAGTTATTTTGCAGTTAAAAAATGACAAAGGAAAAACATTATAACCCCACATCAGGCAAGTTCGCACGCTGAAGTCTTGGACTTAATGAGGGGGAGAACTCACACACATACAGTGTGTCCCAAACTGGATGGGAATGTATTGCTATCTCCGTTATTATTAGAGGTAGGAAGACGGTTAAATTAGCAACGTTTTGTAGAATTTCATGCTCGTTCCAAATATGACTTGTATTTTGCCCTGCCTCTTTTCCTTTTCGAGTTATTTTGAAAAAAAAAACAAAATTTGTCGATTTCTTTTTCTTCAATATCTAAGGAGGCGTTGATATAACATGTCTAAGACGTGCACATTATCAGGACACTTTTTACAGAGATCTTTTTGTGCTATTCTCAACTTTGCATTGTCATTTGTTTTGGGCTACAGGTATCAACGTTTCTTTTTATTATGGCAGCCATATTGGATTTTTTGCTCATGTAATAGCCTGTTAAAGGAGCTTTACAATCATGTACAACATGCTTGAGAAATCTTGTAATTGCACTGACAATTTTGAGAAAAACCATTTTGAGGACAGTAGGCTATGAAATCCAATACCACAAAACAAGTGACAAAAAGAAAATGTTCAAAAAGCAGTTGGCCATGGAGTCTAACAATAATAGACTTCTACTTTTAATATAATTTTCCATAATTATTCACGATAAAAAATATTGTGATTTAATTTACAATACTTAATTAGGTAATAATGCTAGGTAATATTATGTGAAACAGTTTAATAACGAAACCCGGCAATAACAAATAGAAACTTAAACTCCACAAAACAACACAATTAGAAACGGAACTCAACAAATAATCAAATAGAAACTTAAAAATACACTAAATAGAAATTTGTTCAATATGGCCACCGTTTTGTTGAATGCATTTTATACATCTTTTTGAAACCTGCCTGCAAACTCTGGTGAGGGTGTTTCGGTTAATATGATTTATAGCTTCCGTGATTCTGTTTCGTAATTCATTGATATTTTGTGGTGGATCGAATTTATACACATCATTCTTCAGAGTACCCCAAAAATAAAAATCCATGGGTGTTATATCAGGATTTCGAACACACCAATGAACCGGCCTATTGTTACAAATGACACGATTATTAAAATTTTGGTACAAAAATTATTTGACGATCCTATTGTGAGCTGGACAACCGTCTTGTTGGTACCAAACCTCGTCTAAATTATCATGAACTCTTCTAATTGTTGGTAAGATATCATTTCTCAATAGACTAAGATACCTTTCCCCAGTTAAATTATTTTCAAAAAATAACGTACCAGCAATGAAGTTACTTGATTTGTTTTTAAATTAACTGTCTAATCTACAAATAAAAATAACAGTTTCTTAGCTAATAAGCCGCACCAAACATTAATACCAAATCTCTCTTGCAATCGTCAGACAGATCGCGGAGGGTTTTCGTTTAAAACCTGTAAGACGGCATTATATCTTTCTTCATTTCTAGGCATTGTTATAACATTCCAACATGTCAAAATATTCTTCATTACTGAAAATATTGAATAATATTTAAAATAAACAGGAAACAAACTGTTTAGTACAAAATTTTAAGCAAAGTGTTGAATACACCTCAAATTGTTAAGATAATTGAGAATGCCAGTATTCTTAATTGTCGCGATAGTGTTATATCCATAGCAACCTTTCTTCTGTTGTTTTTCAGTTGACTTACGTTTAAAAATCAAATAATTTTCAAAGGCGTCTTCGTAAATCATTAATCTGCTTTTTATTGGGTTCTGTTAGTAAATTTAGTTATTTACTAGGTTTACCTATTTAATAAAATTTTAACCATTTTTTAGGATAATGTTGTAATGTAAAATATCACTTGTAATAATGGGCCGCTTCATTGGTGTGCTCAAAGTTCCTATTTTTTATCGTGAATCATTACGGAAAATTATGTTAAAAGTAGAAGTCTATTGTTACACTCCATGGCCTACTGCTTTTTGAACACTTTTTTTTGTCTTTTATTTTCTGGTATTGGATTTCATAGCCTACCATCCTCAAAACGGTTTTTCTCAAAATTGTCGGTGCAATTACAAGATTTCTCAAGCATGTTGTACATCATTGGAAAGCAATTTTCACAGCCTATCACATGAGCGAAAAATCCAATATGGCTGCCATAATAAAAACAAACGTTGATACCTGTAGCTCAAAAACAAATGACAATCCAAAGTTGAGAATAGCACAAAAAGATTACTCTGTCAAAAGTGCCCTGATAATGTGCAAGTCTTAGACATGTCAGATCAACGCCTACTTAGATATTAAAGAAAAAGAAATTGATAAATTTTGGTCTTTTCAAAATAACTCGAAAACGAAAAGAGGCAGGGCAAAATACAAGTCCAATTTGGAACAAGTATGAAATTCTACAGAACATTTCTAATTTAACTGTCTCCCTATCTCCAATAATAACGGAGATAGCAATACATTCCCATCCAGTTTGGGACACACTGTATAGACAGAAGATTTCACCCATTACACATTATAAACCGGCACTTTTGAGTAAAATAAGTTAGGAGTTAAGTTAGAAAGAATTAAGCTGAAAATCGATAGGACGAAAACAAAGGGAATGAAAATAAGTAAGGATACGACTGCAAAAATAAATGCAAAGCCAAACGGTTAACAACTGAACGAGAAGGAGGACGCAATTGCAAAGCAAGCATTCAATAGGCAAAGTACTCTTTTTACTAATAAACATCTTAATTTTGACATTAGCAAGAGGTTCATCAAGTCATACGTTGAGAGTGTTATAATGTATGGGGTGGAAAGCTAGACTTTGAATAAGCATGATATGAATAAAAGAGCAAGAAGAAAACTTCTGGAAAACCTGGGTCAAGTGATGAGGGGGAGAAAGCTACAAGAAATTGAAAACGGAGATTCATGGTTGCGACAACACTCTGACGCTGAAATTCTTAAGTTAGGTGACACCTTATAGATATTGTATAACAATTGATAATATTTGAAAGACCGAAACGCATTGCAAAAAATAATTTTTTCTTTATGTAAGTTTTCTTATTTTACCTAAATGAAACGGATTTTTTCGTTAATCTGGCATTTTTTGTTACATAATTAACAATAAGTGACTAAAAATGTTAATAACCGATTATTATATGGGCATTTGTTAAATTTGTCTTCGATAATTTATAAATATGTAAATAATATATAAGTACTCACCTCCAACTGGGTCATTTTCATCAACATGTATCATCTTCGACGAAGCCTATCGACAAACAAAATTGAAACAAATGAATGCGTTTTTAATTGGTAGCCAAGTGAAAATAATTAATAAACAATTGAATCACTGTTTATAAAAAAGAACAATTGAATCTTCAACACTACAGAAACTACGTTGCGCCACACGGTTAGACGATCCTTTTTGAAACAATCGAATATACCGAACTAACGTTGCAATTTTCAGTATTCCTCCAAACACTGGTATATTATTTCAGGTTTTTCAATCTAATGCACTAAAAATAAAGACAACAATCAAGATCGCCATCCCAGCACGCATAACAGACCTTGATACATATCAAAGCGGCTTTATTTCATAGGATATTTTTATCAATAAACGCTTTGAACTCCAATCCGGCCAAATGAATTTGAATTTTTCGAGATGAACGATCTACCAAAAAGTGACGCTAGCTATTGTTTTTCCGAGTTGAGTGTACCTGTACGTTTTTAATAAATTACCGTATTTTTAAGCAATTGAGAGCACAAATTTCATGCTTTTTTCTGTATTCACGGTCGGGTATAATAATAGAAAATAATTCAGGCTAAAAATAAAACATAAACATACATGCTACAAGCTATAAAACTATATGAACACAGAACACAGTATTTAAGAGATGCGTATTGTATTTTCCTACCTTAAAATGCTAATAAATGTTTAATTAAAGTATCCATGAAGGCTGGTGCATACTTTTAAAACCAGGGAGAGCGAATTCCACGCATAGGGAAACATTGGAATGAAATACACGTTGAGGAAAGATGTCTACACATGCACAGGCTAGGGCCGCCAAATTTAGAACACGTTCACCAACAACCAACTTCATGTCACGTGCAGAAAATAAATACCCACAATATTACATTATTTAAAAACATTTTACGATAACTTGCTAAAAGAACTTCGACATTTTTTATTTTCCAAATTTTCACGTCAGCATCTTCAGCTTTTCCCTAAGAAATTATATGATTAGGTATAGGTACATAGGTACTACACATTACATATGAGGGGTATATATGCAAAACGCGACATATCCGAGTAAACAGGTTTTGAGAAAATCGCAAAAAATTGCTATATGTTTATGTTTGGAGATATTTACTTCATTCAACTTTCGTTTATTTGCATACTTTAGTCTAAATTAGGAAAATTATAAAGTTGGAATCGAACTGACCACACAAAACTAAAATTTAAAGGAAATGATTGGATATGTCGTGTTTTGCATCTAAACATAGGATTTGTCGCTTTTTGCATCTGAATAAGGGATCACTACTACTACTACTACTACTACTACTACTACTACTACTACTACTACTACTACTAGGTAGGTATTAAAATATCATTTTATTTAGTATAACATTAATTTGTTACAATAATGAAATTGCATTTTAGGCACCTAATCTTAAATAATATAAACTTCCTCTTCATCTTCTATTTCTAATGACTCTTCGTTTCTATCAGCAACAATATCAGTATTTCGATCAAAAAGTTGAAGAAAGTATTTTAAATTCGGGATTTCTTTATATTCTTCTCCATAATGATTACTTGATAAACTTTCTACGCTTTTAATTTTATCTGGTTTAAGTGGTACTCCTATATTTAGTTTTTGTGGTTTCATCCGCTCAATATTCATTCCTCTTTTAGAAATCCCTTTAGCCTGTCACAGGTCACTCCTATACAAAGCCTCTCCTCTAATTAAAATATTATTATTATACCCACTTTTTGTAAAAATAAACCTCTTGCACGGCTTGAATTGAAAATGCCAACTAGATGTATTTTTTAGAAATTTCTTAGCCTCTGATTTCCAGTCAAGAACATTGAAGTCCTTTCCTGCTTTTAAGACTTTGGCTCGAGACTTAATTATATTTATGTAATCTTCGGGTGACAAAATTTCAGTCTTTTTTCGTATCTCTTTTTCTATGTTACCAAAAACTCGATCAGGTGGTATGTATGAGTGACCTACAATAGGGAAAACTACCTCACATTCCTTAATTTGAGATGAAGCCAAAGATTTCATCGCCATTAAAGTTGAATTCTTATTTTGTCCCCCGCACCCATCACAGAAGAGACGTACTGATGTTACTTCTTCGGAAAATTCAAAATGTGTTAAAGTGTGATAAACTGCAGATGCGATTTCGTTTGAGCTTTTAGGTCTCTCAGCTTCAGTCCAAACAAAACAGGACACATTTTTGTTTGAAAGATTTTCTTTAGAATTTCCAGCAACTACACAAAAGTTATAAAAATTAACCTGCATTGAAAAGTATGCTTGTTGGTCCGGTCACTTAGGCAAAGGCATGTTTTTCTCACAATCAAAAGAGAAAATAGCAGTTTGAGGGTCATCTCTTTGTAACATGTCATAAAAACTTTTAGCTTGCAATTTATGTACTCTATGGTATGTTATTAAGTCTTGTTTTTCTTTTGGTTCAATACAGTTTTTTATCTTTTCTTTAAATTTTAAACAGGTAGAACATAAATCCGTTGGAGGAGTTCCAAAACCCACATTATAATGCCTATTAAAATAGTTTCTGAAGTAACACTGACGTACCTTCAAATTGTCTTGGGCTTGGTCGTTGTACATGATCCAGAGTGTCTTGATGTTAAGCTCGCACGGCAAATAAACCCTATGTGGTGAATTGCTGCGACAGTAGTGGCTTTCACTGCATTTCAGTGATTCAATAAAAGATTTGATACCTTCTTTTTTCGCGTCGTTATTACCTTTTATTCGATCTCCACCCCGACATTCCTTCGGCTGATCACCAGTTTTTTTAAATTTCTTTACTATCCGTAAAACTCGATCTTTTTTCAAATTTAGCACTCCTAGGAATGCTTCTCTGCAAACTGGGATTTTAATTCCATCTACAGTCGGAATCGAATAGGTAACACTAATAGCGTGCGGTTTGCTATTTATTTCATTATTTTCTGAAAGCCTCCTTCTCTTAGGAGCTGTCCCAGAGCAAAATTGAAGAATGAATGCATCTTGAGAAGTTTTATTTCTATTGGCATAAAATAATTTGTGAAAATGTTTAACGTCATTCATACTTAAATGTGATGTACACTGATAAGGCTGATATGGCTTTCCATTGTGCCTACACTGAGGAAATACTGGCAAACTTTTAGGCAAGTACCTAAAAATAAATAGTTCTGTTAATAAAATTATTAATAACATAAAAATGAACTTTTCAGTGTACCTTGCTTGTTTTGCTTTAGCTCTTTTCCATTCTTCGGGTTGATGACGCCTTTTCCGCGACCGATTTTTAGTGTCTTCAACAATTTTTTTACATGGTGTTTCGAGTTCCATGTTTGTTTTTTATTTAATTCTCTTAAAACACTATAAAACTTTGTTTAACTTAACAGAAATGCCTATTTCTCTTGTAAAATTAGACAACAATCCGCCATGATGTAAAGAAAACCACGTGACATCCATTCTGCTTTCCTATTGGTTAATACGGATATTGTCGGATATGTCGCTGTTTGCATTTGAATGCTAGCAACACATGTCGCACTTTGCATCTTACCATGGTTTTAAAACGGGAATTTATAAGAGATATGTCAGCTTTTGAATTTAAACGAGTGTTGAAAAGATGACAGACTACTAGACAAATCCATTGGTGTGAATATCTAATTTTTGTATTTATTGTGATATGTCGCGTTTTGCATCTATACCCCTCATATGTCCAAGCGATTCTTAAACTGTGGGCTGCTCCTGCCTGGGGGAGGGCATGATAAAACTAAATGGGGGCGCGAGCATATTGAGAAAAAATGAGGAAAAATAGATTATTAAAAAATATTTAACTTACTCAAAGAAAAGCAATATGATACATTTTTTAGAATTTTTATTGGTAAATTTGCAGATTACCACACGAACGCTTTCCACAAAAAAATTCAGAAGCATGGCTAGGACCCCCCTGGATGCACAAACCATAAGAAAAATGTCTTGTTCACACCCCCAAGGAAGTTACGGGTCCAGGAGTGAAGAGGGTGCTGGGCGGGGTAGATAGTAAAAAAGAAATATGAGCAGAAAATGCAAAGAAAACGTCTTAAAAGCTGTATTTTTCACATCTTGAAGCCATATCCCCCTTAAACCCTGCCTACCACGGACAGCACCCCTATTCGCCCAAGGTACCGTAACTTCCTTGGGGATATGAACAAAAAAAAATTCTCGTGGTTTATGCAATGAGGGTGGCAGTACGAACGCGAGAGGGGAAGGCAAATCTCCACGACGAAGCAGATACCCCTCCCCCGGTCCCTTGTCCATAAGTGGAACGGCAGAGGGAGGAAAACCCATGTTACAATATAAGTACCCAAGTATGTAGAGCGAAAAGAGAACATACCATACCCAACATTGTGAAACGATCGAAATTTATAAAAGTCTGGACGCCGTAAGTGCGTTATGGAAGTGAATTTTCATTAAAATCTTTTTAATAGCAAATATGTTTCTTTAATGCAAGCAGGCATCAATTTGTTCACCGGTATAACCTATATAGTAGGAACAATGTACCATATTTTATCAAAATAACTTGTTTGAAAATGTACAAAAATTTTCCGAAAATAAACTTAAAAAGTTTCCGAGAAAACTCGTTTCCTAGCTGACGAACCTTAGGTTAATAGCAAACTGCGTTATTGAATTTTAAAGCATTTAATGAAAATTCGCTACCAAAACGCACTTACTGCGTCTCGATTTTTTTTTACAAACATGCATCATATTGCGATGAAAAATGCGAAAATGCAATAAGGAATGTTCAAAAAAAAATTTTAGGTATCACCAACGACTTATGTGCCATCCTGTGATTGTCAAAATAATTTTATAATATACAGCTGACCCTATAGGTAACGTATACAATTTTTTCTCGTATCTTGCATAATAACAATTATATTGAGCTTTACGTAGATGTGCGTCACGCTGTATATATGTAAAGAGAAAATAAACCCGAATATGGATTCTAGGGGGCCTAGTTTGCGCTCATTTGAAGAATTCTTTTTAGAATTTAAAAGCCGTTAAACCATAAACTAACTAAAAATACTTCCAAAGCATCAGAGAAAGTGTCTATTTGAAATGAATTTTCTGCAAATATTTTATTAAAATGAAGGGCAACGATGGTTGAAGCTGAAACTTAGGGTTTGCAGAATACTCTTTACACAATCCGTATTTCTTTCAGGTTCTTTGCCTAAATGTTGCCAACTTTGACGTTTCAAATCGCGACTTTTTACGTTTTGAGGAAAACCACAATGAGTTTCTTTAAATGTCTCTAACTTTTTTGTCTTTAAACTTACAGACCTAAATTTTGGTAAATTTCTCCTAGTGAGCTAGGTGTGCGCCGCACACCCTAAAATATAATTAAAATGTTATTTCTTTTTCCCTTAGTCTTAATACACTACATATGTTATGACAATCGATTTAATTTACTTATTTGATTTCATAAATAGTCGGTTAATAGTGACTTGGAATGAAGTCGGCACCACGTCTTCATTCTGAAAATATGAGTAGGTCAATAGCAACTGGGAATGAATTCGGGTTAGGTGTGCGTTGTTATTTCCGAACAACTTCACTCGACAGAGCTGTATTGGTATACAATACAGTCCCCCACCCATGTGTTTAAAATAGTAAGGAAATACCATTCATTTTAACACTGCAGTGAGCGGTAAAAATACCGCTCAAGACAAATGAATGGAACGCCGGTTTAACAAACGTTGTGATAGCATTATTTACAAACATTACAACTGCGCTTGCCTGGACCACAGTATTCTAGAATCAAAGACTATAATACATTTTAGTAAATTTTCGTAGAAAAAATTCACTAACGGGGAGATCTCGGCTTTTGAATTTTGAAAAATTGTTTGCAAATGAGCGCGAACTAGGACCTCTAGAACCCATATCCGGGGTCAGCTTCAATTTTTATATATAAGAATTTAATTTGAGTCAAGTTTTAAAATATAGAAATTTTTGATTAAAATGAAGAAACTGATTTCAAGTACCATCCATATTTCTAGAAATTGTAATGGTACATAATGAGGTGAGGTAATTTTGGAGATTAGAAATCAGATGACAGAACTTTAGAACAGTTGACATTTAGATTAAAATTTAGTCAAAATTGCATCATTTGCAGTCACAAGTTTAGACTTATTTGTAAGATGCTTTGTTCTATTTATATAACAATAAACTATATATATATATATATATATATATATATATATATATATATATATATATATATATATATATATATATATATATATATATATATATATATATATATATAGGTATCACACCGATAACTCAAAATATAATCGGCCGATTTTGATAAAATTTGGCATGTACCTTCCTTCTGTAAATGTATTGGATAATTTCGTTAGTCAGGAAAATCGGACGAGGTTTTCCGGGAAAATTTTGAGTTTTTATTCGAAAAAAATTTGTATCTCAAAAAATAAAAAAGATAAGATAACCAAATTTGGTAGATAGGTTTGCGATATAAAAATTAAACTATACACCAAAATTTAGATTTATATGTTGCAAGATAAAAAAGTTATAATAAAATATTTTGTGCCAGATCATTTCTATGAAAATTCACTACCATAACGCACTTGCTGCATCCAGGATTTTTACACATTTTATTATTTAGTACCATATTAACATTGAACTACTTTTAATGTTTACAGTTTTCACCCCGTTCCGGACAGTGCTAACGCTAACACAAATTTGTGTGAAGAGAAGAGCTTAATAATAATTCCATGTTCTTTTCGTGTTTTAAAGTTTTAAGTGACTTTTTAATTTGTTAGTGTTGCAGTGGGAAATTAATTTATTTATCTACGTATCATTCCCATATAGGTCGAATATATATATATATATATATATATATATATATATATATATATATATATATATATATATATATATATATATATGTACATTTAGTGTTAATAATTTTTAAAACCACCACTAACAGCAACTCGTTACCGCACACCCGAACATTTTGGTCAGGAGACGCCACTTTCTCATATTTTAACGAAATCAAGGAACATAACGACTTAAACACATATCTAGGAGTATGTTAGTCATTTCTTGTAGTATTTTTCACTAACATTCGTACTCAATCAATTTTGACGTTTTAACTTTCTTGAATCAGATTTAATTAATTAAAGACTAATTTACCAGTAACTTTTTTATATTTCAAGATAGAGATTAGAATTTTTGTGCATAGGAAAGTCTTTATGACAGAAACCAGCGTACCAAATTTGGTTTCCCTTACTTTGTTATTTCCGGAGATATAAATTTTTTTCGAAAGGAAGCACAAAATTTTCCGGGAAAACCTAGGCCGATTTTTCTGACTAACGAACTTATTCAAGCCATTTTCAAAAGCAAGGTATGTGCGAAATTTGATCAAAATCGGATCATTATTTTTTGAGTGATCGGTGTGATACATATATATATATATATATATATATATATATATATATATATATATATATATATATATATATATATATATATATATATATATATATATATAAACATATAAAAATTGAAACTGACCCCGGATATGGGTTCTAGGGGTCCTAGATCGCGCTCATTTGAAGAAATTTTTTCAAAATTCAAAAGTCGAGATCTCCTCATTAGTGAATTTTTTCTAAGAAAATTCACTAAAACGAAATTTAGTACCTGTTCTGAGTGTACCAAGAGTATTATTCAAAGGTACGTTTAGAGTTCAATTGAGGCATTTGAAAGGGTTGCACCCTTAAAATGTCAAAAAAATTTGACATATTGGCGGATTTAATAAATTATTATTTCATTTTATGAGGAATTTAACTTAAACTTTTGTTACTGCTGTTTATTTCAATAAACTTTATTTTCAAGAAAAACACGAATAACTAAAAAACATATTTTATCAATATTACTAAAAAATCATGAAAAATTCAATATTTGGCGAAAAACTATATATATATATATATATATATATATATATATATATATATATATATATATATATATATATATATATATATATATATATATATATATATATATATATATATATATATATATATATATATAGGGTGATTCATAAGTGGTGACCAAAAATGACCGGTTGTTCTTTAAAGAATCTAAGAGAGGGTATGTCCTATAAAAAAAAATTTCTATAATGCTTTATTAAAAAGATACAGGGTGTTGAAGTTGAATTTCAAAAAATAAAATTTCCCAATTTTTTAAAAAGTAGCACATATATTTTGCTGAAACTTTGTATGTGTAAGCTGCTATGTAAGGCGCGTATTCTGCCATAACAATGAATCGGCTAATCCAGCAGTGGCGCGCGTACCCACATGTCATTGGTTATCCTTCAAGAAAAAAAACGGGTAAGCCAATGATATTTTTTTTTTTGAATCTTACTTTCATTCGTGAACAAAATGACTATCTTGATAATTTTCTGTACGACGCTTATTTTACGAGTAAGCAATGAATCAGGTAAGTGTTTTAGAGCACAGTTCATGATTTTTAACCAGTCGTTGTTTGGTAGAAAATCGCAATGATACACTTTTATGCCTCCATTGACCTGAATACACGCACGACATCTTTTTAATATGGAAAATTTAATGTCTTGATAATTTTTTGTACGACGATTATCTTTGTTGTATTTTAGTAAGTAGTAGTCTGGTTTGCCAAAGATGCCATTAAGTGTCACTTGACGTTTAGGTTAACAAGTTATTATTTTGAATAGGTGTAAGTGGTAAACTTTATAAAATTGCAAAATTTTTTACTCTTTTACTTCTTATAATGAAGTACACCTCAGAAGAGTATGCAGATATAATTTTTATCTACGGATATGCTGATGGAAATGCTCTAGCTGCTTGTCGGGAATATCAACGTAGGTTTCCCACTCGCCGTCAACCTACACCAAGGGTTTTTTCTCGATCGTTTTCAAGACTTCGGCAGTGTGGTATTGGACAACGTCCTGACGCTGGAGCTAATGGTAGAAGACAACATCAACTTGAAGACGAAGAGAGAGTGGTGGATGCAGTGATGGATCAACCTTCTACAAGTACTCGGAGGATTGCCACGCAGTTACAATATTCTCAAAGCTTTGTTTAGAGAACTTACAATCGAGAAGCCTTACATTCATATCATCGACAAAATGTTCATTGCCTTCTACCTGGAGATAAAGTGCATCGACGAGTCTTTTGTGAATGGATATTGGAAATGAACAATTAAAATATCTTATTTCCTAATCTAATCTTCTGGTCTGACGAATCAACATTTACAAGAAATGGTATTTATAATTCTCATAATGAGCATGTCTGGTCATTGGAAAATCCACATTCAACAAGGACTCGCACATTTCAACATAGATTTTCCATTAATTTATGGTGTGGTAATTTTAACGGCTCACTGTCCATGGAAGTCTTGCCACAACGTTTAAATCGATCTTCGTACTTAGCGCTCCTAGAAAACCGTGTAGAAAACACTCTAGATGACATTCCACTAGCAACAAGAGGTATAATGTGGTACCAACATGACGGTGCACCAGCGCATCATAGTCGAAACGTTGTTACATGGCTACATGAACATTATAATGAAAGAAGGATTGGCAGAACTGGACCAATACATTGGCGACTGGTCTAGAGTGAACAAATAAATACACCAGGGCAGCTACAACAACTGATAAATAATGCCTTTCGTCATATTCAAGCAACAATGAATCCTCAAGACATTAAATTTTCCATATTAAAAAGAGGTCGTACGTGTATTCAGGCCAATGGAGGCATTTTTGAACCTTTATTGTAATAAATAAATTACTATAAGCCTGATAAAAGTGTATCATTGCGATTTTCTACCAAACAACGACTGGTTAAAAATCATGAACTGTGCTCTAAATGACATGTGGGTACGCACTCAACTGCTGGATTAGCCGATTCAATTGTTATGGTAGAATACGCGCCTTACATGGCAGCCTACACATGCGAAGTTTCAGCAAAATATATGTGCTACTTTTTAAAAAATTGGGAAATTTTATTTTTTGAAATTCAACTTCAACACCCTCTATCTTTTTAATGAAGCATTATAGGAAAAAAATTTATAGGACATACCCTCTCTAAAATTATTCAAAGAACATGGGGTTTCATTTTTGGTCACCACTTATGAATCCTGTATATATATATATATATATATATATATATATATATATATATATATATATATATATATATATATATATATATATATATATATAGTGTGTAAAAGCCAAATGGAATAAATTCATTATTTCGGTTACTGTACATTTTTATAAAAAATCCCGAAACACGTCAAATTTAAATTATAAATTGACATTTTTCAACGTGAAAATGCGATCCCTACCTTCATCCCCCTTCGAATGACAGGTACAACCCCCGATTTTTTAAAGGGAAAGTATAGGCTTGTGATATGTCGTTTGAAAGGTCTGTTCGTTCTCTATTCAAAGATTGTATCGTTTTCAAGTTTATTGCAGCAATTAAGATAGAATAAAATAAAATCCTGTGGTTACCGAAATTCGCTATAAAATACTCAAAACTTATTACAATATTGTAATTAGTATACTCAAAACTTATTTCCCGTTGAGGTCTTGAAAATAAGAAAGTAAGCAAAAACCATAGTAATGTGCGTTTTACATTGTATCCAATAAAAATACATTAAAGAGTTTCTGAGGCAATGTTAGTTTGTTTAAAACGCCTAAGCAAATTGTTTTGTAATTATAAGTTGTCATTTAAATTGTATTATAATTTTAGTTTGAATTTGGTTAACTTCAATTCTGAAAAATGGTTAGATTAACGGAAATGCATAAATTAACACATTTACAAATGATTGGTTACGGAGATAAAACCCGAACACAACATGAAGTAACTCGCCTATTTCATGAGAAATGTCTTGATTTAGCACCTATATCACAAGGAACAATTAGTAAAATAGAGAATCAGTTTCACGAGTTTGGTCATGTAAGGCAGATAAAAAAAGCAGAATGCACTGAGTGATGAAATCAAATTAGATGTGATGCTTGAATTTGTGGAAAACCCACATATATCGGCTAGACAGGCATCCACTACATTTAATGTTAGCCATGCATCGATAGTTAACATATTAAAAGAAAAGAAAATGCATCCCTATAAAATGATACCTACTCAGGAGCTCATGGAAGACGATTTTGATAGGATAACGTATTTTTGTGAGCAAATGATGGACATGTTGGATAACAATATTATCCAATTAGAAGACGTTATGTTTTCTGATGAGTGCACTTTTTCACTTAACGGTCATGCTAATCGGCAAAATTGTCGCTACTGGGCAACGACAAATCCTCACTGGATGAGAAAAGAACACACGCTATACCCTCAGAAGGTTAATGTTTGGGCAGGGATTGTTGGAAACGATATCATTGGTCCCTTTTTCATTGAGGGTAATTTGAAGTGCGATAATTATTTGGCACTACTTCAAAATGATGTCATTTCAACTTTGGCAAATTTAGATCCTGATCCAGGAAACTCTCAAGTTGCAGTGAATACGATATGATTTCAGCAGGATGGAGCACCACCACATTACCAACTTAATGTCCGGCAGTACCTCGATGCAATATTTCCCAATTGGTGGATAGAGAGGCGAGGATCGATAGAATGTCCAGCGCGATCACCTGATCTTACCTTATTATATTTCTTTTTATGGGGATATGTGAAGAGCATTGTATACAAAACTAAACCTTTTGATTTAAATGACTTAAAAGAACGAATAACGCTTGCGATTAGGTCGATCATGCCTGATATGTTAAATAATGTTGGAAGACAGTTTTATTTAAGATTAGGGTGTTACCAAGAAGTTCGCGGTGAACATTTTGAACATCTACTTCATTGACATTCATAGTTCTTTTTAGTGTTTTACATTTTATTACATTTTGCATTACATTTTAGTTTTTATTGTATGGTAGCGAATTTCGGTAACCACGAAAATTAAAATCTACTCCCCTACGCTTTGGAGTTTAAACCTAATAACAGCTTTATTAACTCATATTTTATTTACTGCCCAGCACGAAAATAAAATATGCTTACCTACGCTTTGGAATTTAAACCATACATTGCCCAAGCCACACTGGCTTCCCATAATAAATATCTCTACTCCCTTCTCTTAATAAAGGACCACCCTACATATTAACATTTCCCGTCGGAAGACGTTCACCGATCAATTTTGGAAACAGTCTATGTTTCCCTCTTTTTTCTTTAAATTTTCCAGTTATCTAATACCTAACTGACCTGAAAACCCTATCTTTAAATGTTTATGAAAAAGAGCTACGCAAACACACAAGAAAAATTGTTAATTAATGCCAGCAGTTGTTCAACGTTCTTTAGGAGAGTTCCTTCTGATTTTTTTTATTTCTACCCTAAATCTTGTGTCTTTCATTATAACAATATTTCCGTTCCCTAATAAAATGAAAACCTCCCTAATTACTCAACGTTTCTAACCTTAGCTCCACAACTCTCATCTTTATTAGCTGTAATATGTGTATCTTTCTCTATTTCAGACTTACGACGATTTTCTTTGACACAAGATTTAGCGCAAAAATTTAAGAACTTAAGTGGATAGCTGTATCTGTCTAGAGTACTGACCATATATCTAAAAAACAAAATTTTATATCCCACTTGCATGTTGCCAAATCTAACGGAGCGGGTTTACGAGCCCTTTCCTCTTCTTTACTACAAAGCATTATGACCATAAACTGTAATTATCATTAACTCGTCTTAACTGTTTTATTATTAAGCACACTTGAGTAAATATTTATTTAGGTACATTATCCAAATTAAGCAACGTCCGAGCGGCAGGACGTGTATTCAAAAAACTACGCCTTGTTACATTGAAAGAAAATATTTCTGTTTAACAACTCTCAAGGGAGGTCTTGTCTGATATTTATTTGGAACACATGACCGAGCATTTGGGACCAATTCCCCAAAATTTTACTATATATTCGGCATATACCTAGTGACGAAACGCGTCACAATCATTTTAAATTAGGTGTTAAAATAAACTTTTGTTTTTATACTAAGAATAAAACCTAGTATCTAGTTTTAAAATTACTTTAATACAAAAATTAAAATTATACAAACAAACATTTTAACAAATATCAGAAATTATCAGAAATTTCTTAATACAACTAAAATATATTTTCTTGAATACCTAAGTCAACATGACTTGTTTGTATCCCTTACAGCTAACTCCACATAATCGCCAGTACATTAATTTTCACCGCTTAATATCCACAATATTTACTTTTTTTCCCTCTTTTTTTTTTGTGCCCCTATCTAACCAGATGTGCCCCGATCCTCAAAAGATGAGAGATGCGACTTTAAACCAAAACAATGCCTTAGTGTTAACCTCAGTAGGGGAATCAACAGCATATCCTACACTCAATACAGTTCATTTTGTCAACCCTTAGTCTCCCTTTTTCATATCTTTCTTCTGCATATATGATATCCATACAACCAACACCTCTATACCACCCACAACCAAAATGTTCATACACATCATAGTACTCACCCACCCATTTCTCCACGCATGCATATTATATTTACACACACATATGCACGCAGACACGCACTCACGACAGCACACTCACACACAGCACACACTTACTTTACCTGCACCCTGTCCAGGCAACACATCCACTCCACTTTCTCCATACCACTCAACTATCATACTGCTCTCTACTTTAACATTACTTTCAGTTCGACCTGTTTCAAAATAACAAAGCTAAAAATTTCTTTTTTAAATTTAGATTTAGATAAAATCCTCAAATTTGCTGGTAATTGATTATATAACTTTGGACCCCAAAATAAAACCGATCTTTTATAAACGCTCCTATTTACCGGTGGAATAGTCAAGTTTTCACCTATTCTACAACTTGTGCCATATGTGTGGTCCACCACATTTATTGCCCGAAAATGATGATGCATATGTTTTAGTACATTTAATATAAACATTCCTCTTATATCGAGTAGTTTAATATAGTCGTTACTATAAAGAAAGTTCGTACTAGACCTAGAATCCCTATGAAGAATGACTCTCAATATACTATTTTGAGCAACTTGAAGCGCAGCTAATGCATTTTCATAGCACGCACCCCAGAAAATAATACCATACCCCACAAAAGACTCCACGAGAGACTTGTAAACCAGTATTAGGTTTTCTGTTGTTAAAATATTTCGCAGGGTATAGAATTTGTATATAATCTTTTTCACCTTTGCATTCATATATGCTGCATGTTCTTGCCATTTTAAATTATTGTGTACCGGCAGACCAAGATATTTGACACTGTGAGACTCAGTTAGTTTACAGCAATCATCATGTATACTAATTGATAGACTGGAGGATGGTCTTCCGGCTGCTGTCGGTGAGAAAGCCACATATGATGTTTTTGTTAGGTTCAACGCTAGTAGGTTACTGTCTAGTACCTCTTTCACATGATTGATTGTTGTCTCCGCTCTTTCAAACAAATTTTCCCATTGATTTCCCACAAACACCAGAACGGTATCATCTGCATAAGCAATAGGTATACAGTCCAAAGTAAGGTCTTCAATTATATCATTTACATAAATAGAAAACAATATTGGACCCAATATACTTCCCTGTGGTACACCACACGTAACCACTCGTCCCTCACTCACACAGTCACCCACTCTCACACGCTGGATTCTCTCATGAAGATAGCTACCAAAAAGTGACAACGTATGCCCTCTTATCCCAATCAACTCTAGTTTAGCCAACAACTTTTTATGACAAACTGTATCGAAAGCCTTTTTTAGGTCCAAAAACACAGCTAGAGCTTTCATATTGCTATTAAAGCTTCCGAGAACAGTACTTGTCAATTCATACAATGCATCTTGAGTGGATAATCCTCGTCTAAAACCAAATTGCCTTTTGGACAACATGCTATGTTTATCCAAATATTCATTTAATCTGATATTTAATAGTTTTTCAAAAATTTTTGAAAACACACTAAGTAGACTAATAGGTCTGTAGTTTGAAACGTTTTTATGATCACCTGACTTATAAACTGGAAGCACTATAGACTATTTCAATTGCAATGGAATAATAGCTGTCCGAAATATTGTGTTCATTAAATGAGTCAAAGGTTTAGCCAAAAACAGATGACAATTTTTTTATCATATTGGCCGAAATACCATCGCTTCCAGCGGCAGCGCCTGACCTCAGCGAAGAGATTATGCCGATAACTTCGTTCTCCGTCACAGAATGCAAGAAAAAGGAATTTCCATATTGCTTGTTTGCTCTAGTTTCTATATTTCGCCTTTTAATTTTCTGAGATATATCTTTTCCCACTTCAACAAAATAATTGTTAAATTCCAATGCAATATACCTCGCCGAACAACACAATAAATTTCAAATAATTAATTAATCCAAAGGTTTCCTTAAGTTCTGTCTATGACAGATTTAAATTCTCCAGCCTGATGACTAAAATTCTAATGTTTATTGCTCATCATTGTATGAAAGGTTTTTGAAATCTTTGAAAAAAAACTAAAATTTTATGCAAAACTGTTACCGGTGAAAATTGGTTCAGTATTTAGTCTGCCAATTGTTCCCCCCGATATAATATTTCGTTATTTTAATAATTAACTCCTTCTAAGCTTAATTAAAACCACTGCAAAGGTTAATGGATTTTTAAACAAGTATAAGAACAAAAATAACAGTTCATCACAATCTAATATAGCAACAGGTGCAGTTTTAAATTCACTTAGCTTACCTAACATAAACTTACCAACATTTAACGGAGATTTTGAAAATTGGGTATAATTCCGTGATGCATTTGACACACGTGTAAATAATAATCCTACTTTAACAAATATTCAAAAATTATATTATTTAATATCATGTGTTAAAGGCAATGCCGCACATTCACTTAAAACTTTAAAAGTATCTTCTGATAATTATATAATTGCTTGGAACTTGTTAACGAAACTGTTTAAAAACAAAAAATTAATTGTTAAAAAAAACCATTAAAGCTCTTCAATTTAGATTTTATGAAAAAGGACTCGCGTCAACAAGTACAGCATTTCTTAGATGAGGTGTTGAAAATTATGCAATCACTAAAAAACTTTGATCATTCAACATTAGACATTTTATTAATTTACATTATTTCGGCTAAATTCAGCAATGCAATACGGCATGAATGGGAATTATTTAAGCCTGCAAACGATTTTCCCACCTTTCAGGAACTCATATATTTCCTTGAAAATAGGTGTAATTTTCTGGACTCTCTTGAATCCAACAAAGGTAATCAAGGTATATTTAATATACACTCAAAGCCAACATACAATAATAATTTTAAAGCATATATCAATACATCTACATCATATTGTGTACTATGTAAAATTTCAACACATTCACTTTTCTCATGTGAAACATTCCTAAAATTAGCGATAAATCAACGAATCAGTGAAGCTAAGCGTCTTCAATTATGCTTAAATTGCTTAAGAAAAATCATACAACAAGGGAATGTACATCAACTTCGTGTAAAAAATGCGGTAAAAAACATAACACACTGTTGCATATAGAACATAATAAAGTGACGAACATGACACATAATGTAAATGCCACTCAAAATACAAATGCAGGTGACCAAAGAGAAATAAATCAAAATCAATGATGCCATGTAGAAATCTCTACTCATGAAGGTAACATACCTGCACAAATAATGCATTCATCAAATCATAATTTAAATAATACAAATTTGTTTCAAACTATATTGCCAACAGCAAGCATCGAAGTTTTTGATAATCAAGGCAAATCTCACATATGTAGAGCTCTCATCGATAGAGGATCTCAAACCAATTCTATCACAAGTGATCTTTGCAATCGATTAGGCCTCACTAAATCAAAATATCAGTCATTAGGATCAGGGATTAGCAAATCTATCTCAAACATACCTTTTAAAACTAATATAACTTTCAAATCACGCATAAACGAATACAAAACAAGCATAACATGTTTAGTATTAAATGAAATCAGTGATAATTTACCAAACATGCCATTTCCTTTGTCAAAACTTAACATGCCGCCCGCCTTAATTTAACAAAACCTAATCAGGTCCTTCGAGTTAATCAAGAAACAAAAACAAATAAAATGTTGTACATCAGTACAAAACGTAATTAAACAAATTCCCATCTAATTTTTAATAGTGTTACTCGTCTTTAAGGCTATTTTAAAAATATTTGGTGAGTTTAATAATTAACTGCTCCTTAGCTTAATTACAGCAATTAAATTTATCTAACTGCCTTCCCTTTAAGTTCTCAACTAAACCCTTATGGCTCCAATCTTACCCTGCTTATTTTAAATCTCACAAAAATTCCCATCTACTTTTTAATAGTGTTACTCGTCTTTAAGGCCATTTTAAAAATAATGCCACCCGCGTCTAAAATCCCTCTAAAACAACATCTACATTTTAATTTTGTTCTAATTTACACTTATTCTATTCTAAAGCCCTACGGCTCAAATAACTTTGTTAATATTCAATCTTACAGCTCTGCGGGTCGAAATATATATTCAAATTTTATATAAAAATTATTTCAGTACTCGAGACAGCTATCCCTTACAATAAAAGTCCCTTCAAACATATTATGTCATGGAACGTACTCACCGGGCAATGGAAATAACACCAAAATATATAAGCGAAGCCAGCCCTGTGCATTTTTCCTACATTCACTAATTCGACGAAAAACCTAAATTCCCTTTTAAGCTCCCTGGCTCGAAAACTAATTCACTCCCGTAAGTTCCACTCGAACTCCTAACTCGTTTCTACATTACTCCAAACCTCATGATAGCGTCGGGACGCTCCACCGATATTTTCTCCTGTCGCGGAGGGTACTCCTAGCCACGACCGAGGCTTGGAGCCCACTGAAACTCAATTTTTTCTCTGTCCCCTGGTGAACCCTACTCCCTATTCTTAGTCATTATTTATTGTCTTCCAATTAAGATTCGTATTTTCAGATCATGTTATTGTTCTAACCAATAAGAGACTGCCTTCAAGATCCCGTGTTTCCCGCGATCGACACATCAAACCCTTAGTTTGTGACTTTTTCTGTTGAAACTAAAGTAACCTATTTAGAGGCCGGGACACTCGCAACTTGCAAATCTAGCATTCCTCCGGCTGGTATTCTATTACTATCTAGGTCAACAGCTGCATTTTTCAACGTTGTAGTTAATTGTTTATAATAAAACCTTAACGTAACCACGGCCTACATAATTATGCTTATTTTGTTTAAATAACATGATAGCGTAAAACATTTATGTGACGGCAAATTTTCATGAGAGTTTTAAGATCCAACCCACTAATTCATTTATATCTGACCAAACGTTATGTGTGTGGAAATTTCAGATATTTTCTATACTTGAGCAGGCGTACTGCTTACAGTAATGAGAAATTTTCTCAGTGAAAATTTCCCAAACAGGTGGATAGGCCGCGGTGGACCTATTCCAGGGCCACCAAGAAGTGTAGATTTTAATGTGGTAGATTATTACTTGTGGGGATACTTAAAAGCAATGGTTTATCCCGAAGGAATTAATAACGAGGAGCAGCTCCTCAAAAGAATAAACAGTGCATGTGAAGAAATAGGCAATGATCCTGGTAAAATTAGGGGCATCAGTCAACAATTTGCTGAAAAGGCTGAAATCTGTATTAACAAAAACGGTAATCATTTTGAAAAATATTTATAAATTTAATTGTAATTACCCAAGATACTTTTATTGGTTTTCCAAAATTTGTCTTAGTCTGTAAGATTGGTTTTTAGTATGTTAATTTGTTGTAACGAGGGGCGGCTCCTCAATAAGTGCGCCCGTGCGCGCTCACTGCCGCCTGCCGTGGAAACAATAATATTTTTGCTATGCTATGTTTTAATAAATTTTTATTTACTTTTTTACCTCCTGTATTCAACAAACAAAATTAGTATATCGTGGATCGCAGAGAGTCGGCAGCCATTAATACAGAATCAGAATAAGTATAGTTTTAATCGTTGCAGACGTTATATACATCCATATAAAGCAGGCGGACGGCGGTGTGTATTTTTCGGCGCTCCCAGGCAATGCGATACTTCAGTGCGAAATGATCGCGAATCTTAATGATCTTCGTCGAAAACGACCGAATAAGCAATCTGTTGTGCGCTATAAAATTACACACTAACAGTTTGTAGTGGACTTTTGGCACAGCGTGTGTACCTACTACCTAGTAATTTTCGTCTTCGCGTCGGATTTAGTTAGATTTAATTGGATCATTTCGTTGTTGTTTACATGTTCTAACAAGACAATTATTATTATTATGATGGTTACTACTTCGAGTTGCTTAATAAGTGGACAAAATAATTGTGATACTGTGATTAATTCAGTGGATATTTTAAATTTAAATGTTAACTTTTTAAGGGACTTTTTAATTACTATAACGTATAACTAACTAGAGGAAAACTTGGTAAGTAGTTAATAATTATTAAGTTTAGTAAGTAGGTTTCTTTATAATACATTTTCGGGGAAAAAATAGGCGAGCCCTTCATTTTTAGTAAATTTATATTTTAAAAAATTCACCAATAAAAAGGTATCGATGGAGAGACCGAAAAATTTTTTCAAATGAACGCGAACTAGGACCCCTAGAACTCATATCCGGGATCAGTTTCAATTTTTATATGTTTTGAGTTTTTTTTTCAAAAAAAATCTTTTTCTCCGAAAATTACAAATGTATTTTAATGAAATTTGGTGGATATGTTGTCTTGTCAAAGACCTTGCCACACACTTTCTACATTTTTAGAAAATTTAGTTATTCAAATTTTGAATTTTCTGTTGAAAAAAATTTTTTTCTCCGAAAATTACAAAGTTATTTTGATGAAATTTGGTGGATATGTTGCGCTGGGTAAGACCCTACTATACACCAAAATTCAACTTTCTAAGTTCGTACAAACTTGAGTTATTAAAATTTGAAGCATTTAATAAAAATTTACTACTATAACACACTTGCTGCGTCCCGAACTTTTTTTTGCGCACCCCCAATGCATTAAGGCACGAGCCGCTACTGAATTGTAACATTCCCTTGTATAAAAAAAATCATTATACATGAGACGAGCAAGTTGAAAATGTACTTTGTTTTATTTTTTATGCTCTTTCCAAATCTTAAAAGATATTTTTAAAAATTTCGATACAATTTTCGACAAAAGAATATATATTCCTGTAGCTCTATGAGTGTAGTTGTGGCTAAACAGTACATCAATATAAAAAAGAACATGCAAGTACACTATGTGAAAACTGGAACCTGTGATGAGCACACACATAAGTACACTTGGAGAACCCAAAATCACCACAACACATATTTCAAAGACCTTACGATCGTTTCGCTGACAACGTCAGCGTCATCAGAGGATGAAAAATTCTAGAAACGATCATAAGGCCTTTGAAATATGTGTTGTGGTGATTTGGGTTCTCCAAGTATTCTTAACATGCAAGTAATCAATTTACGTGCGTCTCACCACAGTAGTGACTTAGTTGCACTAATCATGCGCACTTAGATGATTTTTTATTTAAAGAAATAAAAGGTCTCCCTGACGTGCTGTTTACACACAATCCTCCCAACTAAGCTGCCCTGATATCAGTTTGCCCAATTTAAAGCTGAAAGGGGAAGGAAAATTAACCCTGCCATTTATGTGAGCATAATATACTTCTCCTTCCCCTGTATCCTTCTTTTAGCACATGATCAATGCAGCCCATCATTACTGTGGCGAGACGTCGTATCAATTTACTTCCTGACAATTGTGAATTGTGTCATATGTCTTTGTCTGTCATTCTTTGCCGAATTTTAATTCTCGTGTTGTGGGAATTTTGCGTTTGGAATCTCGTGTGATTGCAAAAAGGTTTTGTGTTAAAATTTCAAATAAACCAACACTTTAAAAGACAGTAAACATGGTAAGTGATTTTATTGTAAGAAGCCCAGTAGTTTTTTTCACAGAGCAAAATAATTTAACTCGCCCATTTCTCTTGAATACTGTTTTAAAACTCAGGTGTGCTCAACCTAAAGGATGAGGGCGATCCTTAAGTAGACCGGTCCCGTGCATCCTCGAAAATCATTGAATCTACATACATTTTCAAGGTATACTAATTGATCCAGAGGGCAAAATACATAAAATCAAAAGTTGAGAGGTAAATTATATCAATTACAGGTAGAAAAAAATGGTAATTCTTTACTTGAGCCCGTCCAAACAGCAAAGTCCTGGCGCACAAGAATTTCGTCGCTAGAACTAACGCGCTGTTGCCCCATCCTTCCCATAGTAGAAACAATTTAAAAGATCCAAGAATTCATGAAAAAAATATGCACGCATCAAGTACGTTATCGACATTACCTATATTGATGCAGCAAGTGCATTACAGTAATAAATGAGAATACAATTAAAGCTTAATATAATTGTTATTATACAAAAATACGAGAAAAAGTTGTATACGTTAGTTATAGGGTGTCTTAAGCTGCATCCTATAAAATTATTTTGACAATCACATAAGCCCATAAGTTGTTGGTGATACCTACAATTTTTTTGAACATTGTTATATTATTGCATTTTTGCATTTTTTATCGAAATATGATGCATGTTTGTAAGAAAAAATCGAGACGCAGTAAGTGCGTTTTTAATTAAATGCTTCAAATTTCAATAACTCAATTTGCTATTAACCTAAGGTTTGTTGGCTAGGAAACCAATTTGTGTACATTTTCAAACAATAAGTAATTTTGATAAAATATGGTATGTTGTTTCTACTATATGGGTTATACCGGTAACCAGATTAATGCCTGCTTGCCGTAGAGACATATTTACTATTAAAAACATTTTTATGAAAATTCTTCCATAACACACTCGCTGCGCCTACACTTTTTTTATATTACATATATATGCACAAGCTAAGTAAGTATAATAACGGGGGGGCCTTAATTAAAATTGGGGCCACACAAACTTAAAAGTAGAGAAGACACTTGTGTTTTAACTGTGTGCGCATAAAAATGAGTAAAATACATTTATAAAATCTAATAAAAAACAACAGTTTCACTATATTATTTTAAATAAACCAATGGAAATACGTTTCACGGCGATGTCGCAATTCTCACGTGTATGAATCTAGCTTTTGTCCAAGACTACACTGAAATCCGGTCGACACCGCAAGCAAGCAGCTTGTAAATTAAGCTCGATATGCTTGGACGGTTAACAAACGTAGGTATGTCTAATTTTAAGCAGGAGACTGTACCTGTTTAAAACATACAATATGAGAAATACGCTTTGAAGTGCTATTTATTTAAAAAATATTGAACAACTAACCTGCTAACCTGCAAAATAATTGATAATAAAAATGATGGAAGCCATGGTAAAATTTAGCGCTTTTGAAAGCAATCATTGTCCCGGTATTAGGAAAGATGCGCCAAAATTGTTAGTTGATTGTACACAGTCTCCACCTTATAACAAAAAAGTTATGGGCTTTTAAAGTAAAAAATTGGGGTTTTCCTTAAAACGTCAAAGTCTCGATTTGAAACTTCAAAATTGGCAACATTTATGCAAAAAACCTGAAACAAATGCGGATTAGGTAAAGAAAATGTCGCCAGAAGAGTGTTCTGCAAACCCTTAAGTTTCAGCTTCAACCGTCATTGTCCTTCATTTTACAAAAATATTTACAGAAAATTCATTTTAAATCAACACTTTCTCTGATGCTTTGGTGGTAGTTTTAGTTAAGTTTATGGTTTAATGGTCTATAATTTCTAGCTAATCTTCGTAGAACAAATTCGTTAATGAGGAGACCGTGACTTTGTATTTTAAAAAGATATCTTCAAATGAGCACAGGCTAGGCCCCATAGAATCCATATCTGGGTTTACACTCAGTTTTATCTATTTACATATATACAGGGTGACACATTTCTACAGTAAAACTCAATATAATTGTTATTATGCAAGATACGAGAAAAACTTGTATATGTTAATTATAGGGTGTCTTGAGCTGCATTTTGTAAAATTATTTTGACAATCACAGGCTGGCCCATAAGTCATTGGTGATCCCTAAATTTTTTTTGAACGCCCTTATATTATTGCGTTTTTGCATTTTTTATCGAAATATGATGCATGTTTGTAAGAAAAAAATCGAGACGCAGTAAGTGCGTTTTGGTAGCGAATTTTCATTAAATGCTTCAAATTTCAATAACTCAATTTGCTACTAACCTAAGGTTTGTTGGCTAGGATACCAGTTTTCTCTGTAACATTTTGAGTTTATTTTCGGAAAATTTTTGTACATTTTCAAACAATAAGTTATTTTGATAAAATATGGTACATTGTTTCTACTATATAGATTATACTGGTAACCAGATTGATGCCTGCTTGCATTAGAGAGACATATTTGCTATTAAAAACATTTTTATGTAAATTAACTTCCATAATGCACTTGCTGCGTCCAGACTTTTTTCATAGTGGTATGACCATAGCCTGTTTTAACTGACTTGAAATCGTTCCTGTTTCTAATGAACAGTTGATCATATTAATAAGAGGATTTGCAATGGGTTCAAAACAGTTATAGTTATAGTTTATTGTGAAAATAATAGTACAAAGCGCCTTACAAAAAGGTATTTTACTTGTGGTTGTAAACAGCGCAATTTAGTCAGTTTTTATCCAAACGTTGATACTTCCAAATTTCTTGACAATGACACTTCTAATTTGGCAGACTTCAGATTTTGATCATCAGACAATAATTTACTTTAATATGTTCCTTTTTTCTGTCTTCAACTCAAACCAATCCATTTCCATCACTCTCTATTACACCGTTACTCTTTCCAAAACTAAAATTTTCCATTTGATCCAAATATGGACATTAAAATTATATGATTTGTTCCAGTATATTCATCCTAACTCCATTTGGACTCTCCTTATTTGGCAACGATGACATAATCAATTTTAATTTTTGTTTGTCCAATAAACTAAAACTACTTCACTTGTTATCTATTTACTTTGGTAGATTTTTATCTAGTGTTGCACCCTGAGGTATGCTATCCACTATTTCCCCGATGCTATCTATATAATAATTATTAAATATATCAGGTATAATCAGCAGATCAGTATACATAATATTTTTATACTTAATTTTACAACAATCGCCTTCATTAGTTTTGCCAGATACAGTGCTATTAAGTGTTTTCCACATTAACTTGGGATCATTTTTAACCTTATTTATTTATTTAACATTACACTACCCAACACGACAAGCCCAATTATTGGGTAGTAAATACATAAATGACCTACAAAAACAGGATTAAAAATTAAAATTAAAACTAAAAAGCATTTTAAACCATAATTTGCCATTACACAACAGAATGTAACTAAAACAGAAAAATATAAAAAAACACAACAATCCACAATGAGTGAAAGATAATCAGACACACAAATCAGTCCTCCATAACTGTTAAATACAAACCAGTCCTTCACAACCGTGAGACTGCTAACCCTTTGAGCAACCTTGTATCTGACACAAAGATATCAACGGAAGACGCGTGCCTGTTGGCAACAGGACACAATCTATAAGGCGGTGAGAACTTCACAAGATTAGTTCGCGGCATAGGTAACCAAAAGGTGACCGGATTTCACGAAGACATTAAAGTTTAGTTGCTCAAGTAGACGAGAGCAGTCACAGGATCCCCTTACCAAAGCATTTTAAAAAAATCTGTGCAACTTGTTCCCTTCTAGATTCTAGACTTGGTAGCAAGAAGTCCCGCTGCATATACTCCGAAGGGTAACCCACAGAGGGATATATACCATTGAGGCGGAAGTCAGGATATTTTAGAAAGCGTCTTTGGATCTTTTCCAACTGGAGAATATGGTTCTGCTAATCCGGAGACCATACAACTGAAGCATACTCAAGTCTGTTACAGATAAAAGTACAGAAAATCATTTTAAATGTGTCAATATTACTAAACTCGCGGCAATTCCTAATAATAAAGCCCATTAGTATAAATGCGTTGGATACAACATTCTCAATATGAGATAAGAAAGACAATTTTCTATCAAATATTACGCCCAAATCACGGATAGATACCGGCCTAGCCAGAGACACATTATTAAGACAATAATCAAAGTGTATGGGCACCAACCTAAGAGTAAAGGAAAGACAGCTACATTTGGAAATATTTAAAGAAATATTATTTATATTGCACCACTCCTCCACATCCTCTAATGCTAATTGAAATCGAATACAATCATCCACCGACTTCACCACACATAAAATTTCGATGTTATCGGCATATAAGAGACATTCAACCCTCAAACCACCAACGAGATCGTTAATGAAAATATTAAAGAACAAAGGACCCAAAATCGTCTCCTGAGGGACCCCTGATGTGGCTGAAATATATTTTGATCTGCAGCCATCCACAACCACATATTGCTTCCTGTCTATAAGGTAATTCGCAATCAGTTTTCGGAGTGATTCAGATAAGCCAAATGCTTCTAATTTACGTAGCAGAATAGCATGATCGATGCGGTCAAATGCCTTTGACATATCAAGGTAGATGACATCGACCTGACTACGATTATCTAAAGCTTCCGCAATGTATTGCGTAGCGCAAACTAAGTTTGTAACTGCTGATCTGCCTGGCATGAAGCCGTGCTGAGAAGGAGTGATGAAGCTCTTTATATGGAAGAATATATGCCTGTATAATAACATTTCCAAAGCTCTAAGGAAGTTACAGGATAACGATTATCAACATTAGTGTCATAAAATTTACGCTTTTTCTTCCTAATACTATTTGTAACACTATTTCTAAAACCTTCGTAGTTTTCCCATTCATCTTCATCTTGGCTGATTCTGAACCATTGGAATGCATTGTCTCGTATTTTTAGTTCCTAATTATTTCTTCACTGATCCACGGATTCTATCTTACTTTATCACTAACAGTGTTCTTTGGCCTCAATTCCTCAATCCCCGACATAAAGCTTTGATGAAAAACATTGTACTTCAAATTTAAGTCATTTTCGTTGTAATTCATTGTACTGAATTGAACCGTTGAACTTAAAATTAAGAGCATCCAAGCTCTTTAGCTTTTCCCAGGCAGTAACTAGTCTATTTCCTAAATCTATGAGTTCGTGTTCATTGGTTTGGATCTTAATGAGCGAGCTATTGTGGCACTATAATTACATATAACCAAGTCTCATTGAGGGATTAGCTACTATTACATGATACATGTGTATTTTATTTAACAATCTGTTTCAGACTGTTGGTAATGTAAATTATAAAGTACATTTTAAATCTCTTGTAGTAATATTATTTATCCCAGGAGCTGTATTATTATTTAAGTCATTTATAAATATAAGGATTTCTTCGTCTATACTTCTTTTACATATAATCGTATATGTCCTAGTCAGCCTAAGTAGTCCTCTGCATTTCGTACCTTCTTGTTGGAAATTGGAATTTCCTTTGCCGCCCCCTTAGCAACTTTTGCATGTTCTGTGATTACTCCATCGCCACACCTACACCAGTTTCCAGAGTCTCGCATTCTGAGATGCGACGCCATAAGCTCCCTTCTAATACATATGGGAAGCGGTGGCTGCATTAGCAAGGCCTCTAGTGCGGCTGAGAGTGTCATCCTCGGCGCCGGTGATACCCAGACTTGCCAACCTTTGAAGTTTGGCCAGCTTTTTGGGTAGCAGTTTGATTTACACCACTCCCACCAGACCACTACCCCATAAAGGATCCTCGGCCTGACGATCACAGTGCAAATGTAATGAAATATCCGAGGATTAAGTTCCCGGGACCTCCCTATCACACGGCACAACTGTCAGAAGGTCGGTACTTCCTTCCTCACTACTCGTTCTATTTGTGCTCCCATGATAATTTGTAGTCCAGGACCACCCCCCAGATATTTGACTTCTCGCACTAAAGCTAAAGGTTTACAAACATCACCGGTGTCCTGAATTCCTCTAGATTCCTGTTCTTGCTGAATAAGATCGTCTCCGTCTTCGCTGGATTTATGGAGAATCCCAGCTCACCACACCACCTTTCAATTATTTATATATTTAAATCATAGATTAACAGGTATATAAACCCAATTACTAATCTAAACAAAATTAGACGAATGAAAGTCTAAAAACTGATATAAGAAGCAAAAGAAAACTGACCCAAGTATTAGGTAGACTCTTTGAAGCTTAGAAGAAAGCAATGTAAATTAGAAGTTCAGAATATGTCTGCTGGGGAGTCATTATAAAGATAACCCATAAAATAAACAGGGGATTTGATTGAGATGTTCGTTCTTGAAACAGGAAGAGCAAATGTATGTGCATTTCGAGTATGATAGTGTAAGGATCTTGTACGGAATGATATCTGGGAAAGAAGTTGAGGACAGTCAATGTTACCATGGATGTGCGTATGCCAAAAAGACAGTGCTTGTATTATTCTTCTTTTTTTGTAGAGAGTTGAACTGAAATCTGCCTAATAACGAACTCTGGGCAAAACCCCTATCTGGATAATGGTGTTCACTGAAGAAAAATAAATACTTCAGGAATTTACGTTGTACTGACTCCAAGACAGTTTTATAAACAGAGTAATCTCTCTAATAACGAACTCTGGGGAAAACCCCTTTCTGGATAATGGTGTTCACTGAAGAAAAATAAATACTCAGGAATTTACGTTGTACTGACTCCAAGAGAGTATTATAAACAGAGTAGAAAGAAGACCAGCATAGGCTAGCATATTCTAATCTTGAAAGGACAAAGGAGTTATTCAAGATGATTAAAGTAGCATCATCAGGGAAGAATTTGCTGATTCGGATTACAAAACCCAGGCATTTCACTGACGATGACAAAATATTTCTTACCTGCTGAGAATCAAAGGTTACTTCCAAGTCTAGAATAGTTAATGCACAACAAGTAGTGGTATTATTTACATGGTAGTTAAACTCAAGTGGTACGGCTTTATTAGTGAAGGACATGACATTACTTTGGAGATGTTAAGTCATATGTCATTATTAAGGCACCAGGCGTTAATAGGATTAATGTTGTTCTGGAGAAATTGACAACTGTTAGAATTTATAGGATATATTTTTAAATCGTCGGCATAGAATAGGTTTGGAGCAAAGATTATGCTTCCAAGATCATTGATGAATATATTGAAAAGGACATGGCCTGGGATTGAGCCTTGAGGCACCCCAGATAATATATCAAACACATAAGAATGAGACCTGCCATAGGAGAAATAGTGTATCCTCCTAGGAAGGTGAGATTCAAAGAAAGCCAACAAAGAATCAGAGAGACCAAAGTTATTCAGTTTATTCAAAAGTAACACATGCGGAATGGAATCAAAAGCCATGCTATTGTCAAAATATACAGATTAACCTGAATATTCTTGTCAAGGAAATTAGATACATACTGAGTAAAGGTACAAAGGTTAATAACTGTGGAGCGATTTCATAAAAACCTGTGCTGACTGGGAGAGATAAATGGATACACATGTGATAAATACCTTTCAAGAGAATATTCAAAAACTTTAGCGAAATTCGACATTATTATGACCTGTCTGTAATTTTCAATAAGGTGTAATATTTTTTTATGAATAGGACTGGCCTTAGACATTTTCCAGAGTTTAGGAAATGTTTGGGTTCTTAGGGATAAGTTAAATATAAAATAAAGGGGTTCCACAAAAGCATTTAAACATTCTTTGATTATTGGGATATTATCAGGGCCTTGACATACTTTAGGTTTAAGTTTCTTAATTGCTAGCTGAATATCAGAAGTACCTAGATTCTGAATAAAGCAAGTTAGTATTTACATTAGGAGCATAATTTATATGGACAGGATAATCACTGACAAGGAAAAAATCTGCAGAAGCATTTATTATTTCCTCCTGAGATTTTAGAATAGTACCATTGTAAGGTAAGTGGCCCGGTATTCTTGAGCCTTTTCGTTTTGATTGCGGAAATGACCAAAAAGTCTTAGGATCATTCTTGATGTTTGTCTCTTACCTTTCTACGTGTTGTCCATAAGCATTCAAACAATTTCTCTTAAAGTCCAACATGCAAAGGGAGTAAGCTTCATAATCGGTCTGAAGCAGTGTTCCCTTATATCTCTGATGGAGTTTCTGCTTCTTCCCTGACTGTTTAATAAGCTGAGTGTCATACCAAGGCAGGATAACGTGGGACCCTTATTTTCTTGGGAACCAAGATATCCAAGACAGCATAAAGTTTACTGTAGAAAGCAGATAATGCTTAATCAACATTAGAAACTTATACTGCAGGCGGTTTGTATGCATGCACAGACAACACTGAGGAGGTTGCCAGTGGATAAAGCCAACACATGAGCATATGCCTGAGCAAAGAAGCCATTACGGGGAGGTGTTTCATGAGGTCATCCCTGATCAGACACCATAGGTCAGGCGAAAGGCAGCTGCCCTAGTGAGCCACCGGTCACTCCAATGTCCAGCCTGCAGCCTCCCAAGGTCAGTGAAACTCTCCTGTCTTCCAGCATATGCGCCACCCAACTTATAAGGGGCATAGGTGATCCCCTATCCTGTAGGGCGATACAGTCCATATCCGTCCTTGTTCAGTCAGAGGCCCCCTCAACATCGAAAACAGCAATGTACACTGAACTATTTTACCTTTTTTTTTTTCTTTGGTAAAATTACTTTTGAAGTGTGTTTATGTAAAATTTGCTTCTTGTAACGTAATACACTTCTGCTCTGATTTACAAATATAGTAGCAAAGTAAATTACAAAATATTTTTCGTAGCACAGAATTAACTAGAAATACATTTATTTTGCAGGTGTCCCTAAACCCTATCAGGATACTTAAACAAGAAGCAGAAGAGGAGAAAGCTGAGCTAGCTCGTCTTTCAAGTTTTGTGGGTGCCATAGCAATTGGTGAGCTCGTGAAAAGCACACTGGGGCCCAAAGGAATGGACAAGATACTTGTATCTTATGGCAGAAATGCTGGCAATGTAGAAGTCACCAATGATGGAGCCACAATATTGAAGTCTGTCGGTGTTGACAATCCAGCTGCCAAAGTTCTGGTGGACATGTCAAAAGTACAGGATGATGAGGTTGGTGATGGGACTACATCTGTCACAGTGCTAGGTAAGTTTTTTGTTCTAATTTTTAATATCACAATATACAGTGTGCCACAAATTCAGTGATCACCATATTACTATCTTTGAAACCATAAGACCAACGAGATCGATTACATAATATAGCAAAAAAATGTGCAGATTTCCTGCTCATTTCAAATTGATTGAATAAGATTAACATGTCAAGCAGAGCAACCGGTTACAGGGAAGAAAACTATCATAATAATAATACCTTATTTGTATCGATAAAATGTATAATGATTATTATAATTATAATGATAATAATAATAATAAAATAATATTGACGCCCAAGCTTCTCAAGCGTGACTCCGCTATGGCAACTTGTTTGTCGAGACAGAAGGCTTTGTGGCTGCGATTCAGGATCAGGTTATAGATAGATAGATAGATAGATAGATAGGTGCTTTATTGTCCAAAGATAAAAATATTATTGACAAGCAAAGTGTTAACATATAAAGTAAAAATTATCAAAATATAAAAACACAAAAATATAAGTTCACAACAAATAGTAATATAAGTGCCTAAGTAACTAGTATAACAATATATAAATAACAATATGAAAAACAATATAAACATAAATACACAGCTAACTAACAATATAATAAAAACACACAATATATAGAAAGCAGTCCAAATGAAAACACCCAAACAACACCAATCGAATCTGTCACAGTAGTGCATCATTACAAAATTCATCTATTGAATAATAACATTTTTCAATTAAAAATTCCCTAAGCTCTTTCCTAAAAATTTCAATGTCACCAATCCTCCTCAAATTTAGTGGTACCTGGTTAAATATCTTCTTACTATTGTATATTAATGACCTCTTTAATAATGATGTGGACGGTATAGGAAGAGGAATGCAGTTCTTTTGTCTTGTATCACGAGAAGACACTGACCTGATTTTATTTTTATATTTTTCATGCATAAGGCATGCAGTCTCCAAAACAAACAGAGACAGTAGGGTCAATATCCGCTCTGAAACAAATAAAGGTCTACAAGAGTCACGGACACTAATCCCGCACAAATATCTGATGGCTCTTTTCTGCAGAATAAATACAGAATTGAAAAGATAACTTGCACAACAGCCCCAGTAACAAATGCCATGTCTTAGAAGGGACTCCACAAATAAGAAGTAAACACTTCTAGATGTACTCTTGTCCAAGCTTTTTGAAACAACTCTTAGTGCGTGACAACCTGATGAAAGCTTCTTACATAGATGATGTATATGTGTTTCAAATTTTAACGATTGATCAATGTATAGTCCCAAAAACCTAACACAGCTCCTCTTCCCCAGTTCCTCAGCTGCTAGAGTCACAGCAGGCAGACTACATTTAAAATGCATGATATTAGTCTTAGAGACATTCAAAGTTAACAGATTTGAAATGAACCAGTTTTCTATCATCTTCATATCCTCTGTCACAGTGCGCTCCAGTGCTCCAACACTATCACTACTCCACAAGATGGTTATATCATCAGCATAGATAGTCATATGACCCTTAATTTTCAACATAGACAGGTCATTAATATAGAGTAAAAACAGCAGTGGGCCAAGAACAGACCCCTGCGGAACACCATGGTGAATATGTTGGTACCCAGAGCTAATATGACCAAGTTGAACACTCTGCTGACGATCAGATAAATAGGACCTCAACCATTCAAGCAAAGTCCCCCTAAAGCCATAAGTAGGAAGCTTGTGTAACAGTATCCCATGGTCAACACAATCAAATGCTTTAGTGAGATCACAGAACACTGCCGCAGCCACCTGATTGTTATTTAGTGAAAGGTACAGATTTTTAAGAAAATATTGCATCATTTGTACCTTTTTTAGGTTGAAATCCAAACTGGGAAGATGTTAGGATCTTGTGTTTACAAAGAAATACCTGCATTCTATTTTTAATTAATTTCTCAACTATTTTAGAGATGGTAGGAAGTAGAGACAGAGCACGAAAACTATTTGGAGAATCTGTTTCACCTCCTTTATATGCAAGAATTACTCTAGCCATTTTCATTATTCCAACTAAAGCATATCGCATGCATATACTTAAGGAACGAGTAGATACAACAAAGTGCCGATATGCAACGATAAAGAAGAAACCATTGACCATATTGTGGCAGGTTGCTCAATGTTGGCCCTTATAATGTACCTGGATCGTCATGACCACGTCAGCAAACTGATACATCGGGCTCTAATAAATGCACATACCACCACACAGGAGATGACACCGTAGTATAAGTATGAACCTCCACCAGTCTACGATGACGACCAGGCTAAGATATACTGGAATCGGAAATCAAATAGATTGTTAATCAACACTGTTGCTTACTGAAAGGCCGCAACAATGGAGTCAAGGTGCCGGCAAAAACAAAACTGTGAAATGTGAATTATAATAATAATAATAATATAGATTTATTCACATAAAAGACAGTTTGAGGCGTGTGCGCATACGTCCGTAGCAATCTACCCTGCACCAGACTCCCCAATTTAGAAGCTGGAAGAAAATACATACTATGGATAAAACTCTCTCTCAGGGCTGCAACTAAATTCATCTGTTGCATTTACCGGTCACCTTCTGACAACAACTTTGTCCAGCTCTTTGACTACCTTTCTGAAAAAACCGACCATCTGATTTCTGAATATCCTTCCTCCGAGGTCACTTATTCTTGGTGACTTCAATGTCCATAATAAGGAATGGCTAGGATCCACAAGGAAGACCAGCGGAGGCATTTGCAGTCAGCAATTCTTTAGCCAATTTGGTTCAGCAACCTACTTACTTTCCTCGCATCCCAACACACAGCTCAAATCCGTTGGATCTTCTTCTTACTACAAATCCTGACTGCTATAAGATATCAGACACCGCCCCCCTTGGTCGCTCAGACCACGCCATGGTCACTGCTTCCTGCGCAATGCAACCCGAGGTCACACAGTCATCACACCTACGTATCGTGTGGCACTACAACTCTGCGAACTGGGACAAAATGCGAGATTACTTCTCCTCATTTGCATGGGCGTCTGTCTGCTTCTCTCATCCTGACCCCTCTGATATCTCACAAAACGTCACCGAAATTATCCAAGCTGGCATGGAATTATTTATTCCACGTACACAGAAATCCTCTCCAGCCACTCAAAAGCTCTGTTTCTCTAAGTCCTGTGACAAGGCCAGACTTAAAACGGTTAAAGCTCACAAAACGCTTCTACACAATCCCAGTCAAGAAAACCGTCAAGCATTTAACGACGCAAGAAACCAGTATGTCCGCATTCTTTCTGAGACAAAAAACTCGTTTAATAACCACATCAAAAACAAAGTCCTCTCAAGCTTCAACGGCAGCAAACCCTTCTGGACTCTTGCTAAATCTATTGGGAATAATTTCTGCAAGAGCACGTTCCCACCTCTTGTCTCAGGGGATGAAATTGTTTCTACCGCCCGGGCAAGGCTGAACTTTTTGCCTCGGTGTTCGCCGGAAATTCTACTCTCAACCCATCTCCAAATGTTCAACCACCAACAGGCCCCAATGTCGCGCATAAAATGACGGATATCATTTTCAAAACTAAAAAGGTACGAAAGATGCTCTCTTCTCTTAATAGCAGGAAAGCCTCTGGCCTTGACGAAATCCCAGCAATTGTTCTCATAAACTGCGCATTAGAACTTGCTCCTGTCCTGATTCGTCTGTTTCAGACATCTTACAATAGAGGCATATTACCTAATAACTGGAAAACTGCTAGAGTACAACCCGTCCCCAAGAAAGGATCCAAAGCCCTTCCTAGCAACTACAGGCCTATTTATCTCCTTTCAGTCGTCTCTAAAGTGATAGAAAAGTATATAAACACCGAATTACTAAAATTTCTTGAAAAGCACAATCTAATCCACGACAGGCAGTATAGATTCCGTCAGCGCAGATCAACTGCCGACCTCCTTTCCTTTGTCACCCATTCTTGGAACAAGTCTATGGAACTACACGGTGAATCCCAGATTGTCGCTCTAGACATTTCCAAAGCATTCGACCAGGTCTGGCACGCAGTGCTGCTTAATAAGCTTCCGGCCTATGGCCTACAACCAAAACTCGGTACCTGGACATCAAATTTCCTCTCCAACCGGAGAATTTCTGTTGTCGTGGATGGCCATTCCTCTAAACTGTATCCAATTAATGCAGGAGTTCCTCAAGGTTCAGCTTTAGCCCCTACTTTGTTTCTTCTCCACATCAATGACCTGTCTAGCACATCCAACCCAGTTCACAGTTACGCGGACGACAGCCCCCTCCACTCAAATATACAATATTCTAAGCCTGTCTCTTGAGCCCAATTAGATGAGGATCGCAGACGCATGGAGGGTTCTGTCTCCGTGGATCTCCAAAAACTATTAGGCTGGGGAATTAGAAATCTTGTACAATTCAACCCCACCAAATCACAGTCTTTGCTTTCTTTCTCATAAGAGATACACCAGCCCTAGACCCATCACAATGAACAACCAAGCTATTCAAAGTAATGAGTCCTTTTCACTTGTTGGCATCTCTATGGATCGAAATCTGAATTGGCATCAACATGTCACATCAATTGCAGAAGCGGCTGCTAAGAAATTGGGTTTCCTCTTCCGGGCTCGCAAATACTTTTCACCAGCTAATCTCTATACCTTATATACTTCACAAATAAGACCAAACCTCGAATACTGCTCCCACATTTGGGGTTCTGCTGGCGCTTCTACACTAGCCATCCTGGACTCCATTCAGAAGAGAGCTATGCGTCTCATCGGTGACCCTACCGTCACCCAAAGGCTGCCATCCCTTGCCCACCGACGTGCTGTTGGTGACCTCTCTCTCTCTCTTTCATAGATATCTGCACGGGCACTGCTCAAAGGAGTTTTATTCCATAGTTCCTCCACCTGCTGCCCCCAACAGATCTACCAGGGCAACAGAGCAAATGCACCCTTTTACTGTCCAGGTCACCAGACATATAACATCTTGTTATGCCCGCTCTTTTGTCCCGAGGACTTCCAAGTTGTGGAATTCCTTGCCGGCACATGTTTTTCCTTCTCCGAACCTCCAAACCTTCAAGTCCAGAATTAACAAGTTGCCTCTTTCCTCCTTGTCGACACCCACGGTACGATAGTATTTAGCCCTCATGGTGTGTTGTTGAAATAAAAAATAAAATAAAAATAAAAAAATGATTTTACAAAAACGCTAACAGAGGGAGAATAAATCCAAACTAGCCCACAAAAGTCAAAGACTTGTGCGTGTGCATGTAATGTAAATATTGTACTTAACAATTTTCAAATTCACCAGCGCAACATCGCAAACTCAAAGAGGCATTCAATTTACACTATACAAACATTACTTACAAAACTAAATAATCCCAACTATCTTCTTTTACCTGTGAAATTCCTGGAAAATATAATAAAGGTTTAATTCTATAAGCATTCAGGTCTTGTTATCATTAATGCATTATCGACCAACTTTGTATTTCTGACAAAAATAAATTTCCTTCTAAATTCCAGAGTTTATTATTATTTCCTATGAAATTATTTTCACATTAATTTTGGGCTTGCTGGACATTTAAGTGGTGCTTAGTAAAAAGAAATTTGAAGTTAGAAATTGCCTTCAGCTAGTAGCTGGATTTATAAGCACGCTTGATTTACCAAGTGAATTTTTTTGGGTGAACTGTCTTGTTCTAAATAAAATTCACTATGCAATTATTTGCGATAACATTCAGTAATCGAGATTTTGTGTCTTATTACAAAGAAAACCTCATGCTCTTTTGGTAAGGACGTGTACCGGGTTTCCAAGGTTACCCTTTCACTTTTTCAGTACACACTGTACAATTAACATCAACCGAGGTTGTGGCATTGTATTTGAGCAAGTTGAATGTCTGCACATTCCGCACTTCGGATGGGGCGTAAATCCGCCGGTCCCGTGTCCATGCGATGTTGGGTACATTAAAGATCCCTACCCTCCTTACAGATAGGCAGGGGTTCGGAAAAATTTCGGGGATAGTGAAGTGAAACTGCTTCCTGGCGTCGGTAATTGGCCATAGCAGCGGAAATAGGCTGACGTTAAATAAATAAATAAAAAAACTTTGGGTAAGTCTCCCACGTTATTTCCTGCATCTTTTTTTCAACTACTTGAACAATTAAAGTTTTACTTGCTAAGTGAATCCATATGTATGGTTTTCGGGGTTTTCTGTGCAAGCTTTTTTTCTGGTCAAGTTTGCCTTTCTGTCCAAGTGTTCTTCTTTTCATGCACGAGAACTTGCTCCTGTCCTGACTCGTCTGTTTCAAACATCTTACAATAGAGGCATATTCCCTAGTAATTGAAAAACTGCTCGAGTACAACCCTTCCCCAAGAAAGGATCGAAAGCGCTTCCTAGCAACTACAGGCCTATTTATCTCCTTTCAGTCATCTCTAAAGTGATGGAAAAGTATATAAACACCGAATTACTAAAATTTCTTGAAAAACACAGTTTAATCCACAACAGGCAGTATGGATTCCGTCAGCGCAGATCAACTGCCGACCTCCTTTCCTTTGTCACCCATTCTTGGAACAAGTCTATGGAACTACACGGTGAATCCCAGATTGTCGCTCTAGAGATATCCAAAGCATTCGACCAGGTCTGGCACGCAGCGCTGCTTAATAAACTACTGGCCTATGGCCTACCACCAAAACTCTGTACGTGGACAGCAAATTTCCTCTCTAACCGGAGCATTTCTGTTGTCGTGGATGGCCATTCCTCTAAACTGTATCCAATTAAGGCAGGAGTTCCTCAAGGTTCAGCTTTAGCCCCTACTTTGTTTCTTCTCCACATCAATGACCTCCTCTCTAGCAGCAGTTCACAGTTATGCGGACGACAGCACCCTCCACTCCAATATACAATATTCTAAGCCTGTCTCTTTAGCCCAACTAGATGAGGATCGCAGACTCATGGAGGGTTCTATCTCCGTGGATCTCCAAAAAATATTAGACTGGGGAAGTAGAAATGTTGTACAATTCAACCCCACCAAATCACAGTCTTGCTTTCTTTCTCATAAGAGATACACTAGCCCTAGACCCATCACAATAAACAACCAAGTTATTCAAAGTAATGCAGAAGCGGCTGCTAAGAAATTAGGTTTCCTCTTCCGGGCTCGCAAATACTTTTCACGAGCTAATCTCTATACTTTATATACTTCACAAATAAGACCAAACCTCGAATACTGCTCCCACATCTGGGGTGCTGCTGCCGCTTCTACACTCGCTATCCTGGACTCCATTCAGAAGAGAGCTATACGTCTCATCGGTGACCCTACCCTCACCCAAAGGCTGCCATCCCTTGCCCACCGACGTACTGTTGGTGACCTCTCTCTTTTATAGATATCTGCATGGGCACTGCTCAGAGGAGCTTTCTTCCATAGTTCCTCCACCTACTGCCCCCAACAGATCTACCAGGGGAACAGAGCGAATGCACCCTTTTACTGTCCAGGTCACCAGACATAGAACATCTTGTTATGCCCGCTCTTTTGTCCCGAGGACTTCCAAGTTGTGGAACTCCTTGCCGGCACATGTTTTTCCTTCTCCCCCGAGCCTCCAAACCTTCAAGTCCAGAATTAACAAGTTGCCTCTTTCCTCATTGTCGACACCCACGGTACGATAGTATTTAGGCTGTAAGCCCTCGTGGTGTGTTGTTGAAATAAAAAAATAAAAAGAGTGTATACTGTCGCTGTGTGTTGGTCATCGTGATTCTATATGTCCGATAACTTGCTAAAGACCCGTCCGTCTAAGACAGGCCTCTGGTAGCACCCCCAGGACAGGACCGTTCCCATCTAACAGAACAGATAAATTCTTTAATAATTTATTTTTGCGGGGTAATTATTGACCCAGGGAGCAAATCAAAGATCACTTTCTGTATGAAACACCATTTGATAGTACCTGATTCACAAAATAATGTAAATAAAATAGTGTTAATTAAGCAAATCAATTTATAATTTTTTTATCATATTAATGAACTAAGTAACTTACCAACGTATTTCTTTCACAATTTATATAAAACATTGTCCACTTTCTAACAACGTTGTTTAAAAGGTAACTAGATTGTTGATTACTCATATAACTCTTGTATTTGTCAATAACATAATCAATTGTACATATCACTTTAAATACCCTGTATATGAGTGCTGGTGTTCCACCTAAAGAGCTACACAAAGACAGCACTGTTTACAATAAATTAGTTGAAATGATTTGCTTGATTTTTCCTTTTATCTAGTTCTGTTCTGTGTGTCAGATCCTTATTAGAGCATTAATTAGAAATAGTTAATAAGACTAAAGAATTGTTTAAGATTCGTTTGTTTAAATTGTGACGGGTAAGTAGCCGGGCAAGGTATTGTGGAAATACCAGGAAAACCTGTCATAAAATCATTCGGGCCATTGGGGAATTAGTACCAGAGGACCAATTCAATAACGTATGGTTCCAGCAAGATGGCTGTCATATCCATAACAGTGGGGTAGTGTGGGAGTTCTTGTAAGGCTAGATGCATTCTCGCAACATTTAGAACCGTAGACCGGTTTCGCTCTCATTAGAGCTCTTCAGTACGGCATACTAATTGTAGCAAAAATGCATCTAAAGTAATACGGCTATAGTATAGCCAGCCTTTCAACACTGAGTGGTGGACATGCCGCCACCTAGTTGCGGAACCAAGTAGTATGTTGTCAAGCCAGCTCCAAATAACACAAAGTGTTAAAAAAATAGAGACTGTATACAACTAACTAACAATTTAGAAAATTGTCAGCCCTGGCCCATTTCTACCCCAATATAGGGACAAAGTATGTAAGGCTAGATGCATTCTCGCAACATTTAAAACTGTAGACCTATATTGGGGTAGAAATGGGTCAGGGCTGACAATTTTCTAAATTGTTAGTTAGTTGTATACAGTCTCTATTTTTTTAACACTTTGTGTTATTTGGAGCTGGAGTGACAACATGCTACTTGGTTCCGCAACTAGGTGGCGGCACGTCCACCACTCACTTAGTGTTGAAAGGCTGGCTATACTAGAGCCGTATTACTTTAGATGCATTTTTGCTACAATTAGTATGCCGTACTGAAGAGCTCTAATGAGAGCGAAACCAGTCTACGGTTCTAAATGTTGCGAGACTGCATCTAGCCTTACATACTTCGTCCCTATATTGGGGTAGAAATGGGCCAGGGCTGACAATTTTCTAAATTGTTTGTTAGTTGTATACAGTCTCTATTTTTTTAACACTTTGTGTTATTTGGAGCTGGAGTGACAACATGCTACTTGGTTCCGCAACTAGGTGGCGGCACGTCCACCACTCACTTAGTGTTGAAAGGCTGGCTATACTAGAGCCGTATTACTTTAGATGCATTTTTGCTACAATTAGTATGCCGTACTGAAGAGCTCTAATGAGAGCGAAACCGGTCTACGGTTCTAAATGTTGCGAGACTGCATCTAGCCTTACATACTTCGTCCCTATATTGGGGTAGAAATGGGCCAGGGCTGACAATTTTCTAAATTGTTTGTTAGTTGTATACAGTCTCTATTTTTTTAACACTTTGTGTTATTTGGAGCTGGTGTGGCAACATACTACTTGATTCCGCAACTAGGTGCGGCACTTCCACCGCTCACTTAGTGTGGGAGTTCTTGTTAGGTTTTTGGTAGAAGAGTAATATCTAATGATAAGCCCATACATTGGCCTACAAGGTCACCAGATGTTACCCCATTAGAGTTTTACTTATGGGGCCTCATAAAAAAAATGAAGTTTATGAATTTGAACCATCCAAAAATGCACAGAATTTAAGAGCAAGATGTGAAGATGTTTTCAACATAGGTAGGTAGGTAACAGTTTTAAAGTTATGTGAAAAATGTATTGAGGCAAATGGAAGACATTTCGAAGATTAAGTTGAATGATGAAAGTATCTCAACTGAAACGTTTGAATTGAAAATTGAATAGACCAGTTGATAGACGCAAATAACTGTCCTAATAATGTACTCACGGATTTGCTGATTATTTTAAATGGGAGAAATTGCAGTCCTTCTTTAAAAATACCTATTAATTTTTTGAAAATATCTTGAAAACCAACAGACTTACAACCAGCCTTCAAACAGACATAACCTCAGAACCTAATTAACTACAACTTTTTCTTTTAATTTAACCATTTTTGTATATGTTATAGTTTCAGAGATCCCAATACATCAACCACCAATTTGGGACAAACTGTATATTCCACCACTTATTGTAATGTCAGAGTTTTATTAATATGATGTTTAAGTTTAATTTGTTGCCATAACTCTTTATGATTCTTACCGAAACCTTAATTATTTACAGCTGCTGAATTACTGAAAGAAGCTGAAAAATTAATCGACCAGAAAATCCATCCCCAAATCATAATAGCCGGTTGGCGACTGGCCACCGAAGTTGCTCGCAAAGCTCTGCTGGATGCATCAGCCGATAACAGTGCCGACTTTGCAAAGTTCCGTGAAGATTTATTAAACATCGCTCGAACAACACTCAGCTCAAAAATCCTCTCTCAACACAAGGAACACTTTGCTAAGCTTGCAGTTGATGCTGTACTTAGACTCAAAGGCTCTGGTGATCTTCAAGCCATACAGCTTATTAAGAAAACCGGAGGAACCCTTGAAGATTCGTTCCTTGACGAAGGATTCTTGTTGGATAAGAAACCTGGTGTTCACCAGCCCAAGCGCGTTGAGAACGCCAAAATTCTGATAGCTAACACGCCAATGGACACCGATAAGATCAAGGTATTTGGATCACACATTAAAGTCGATTCAATGGCTAAAATTGCTGAATTAGAACTGGCAGAGAAAGAGAAGATGAAGGACAAGGTCAATAAGATCCTGAAACATAACCCTAACGTGTTCATCAACAGGCAGCTCATCTACAATTACCCGGAACAGCTTTTTGCTGATGCAGGGATCATGGCAATCGAACATGCTGACTTTGATGGTATCGAGAGGCTGGCATTAGTCACTGGTGGTGAGATTGTATCGACATTCGATAACCCAGATAACGTCAAGCTGGGTAAGTGTGATGCGATCGAGCAAATCATGATTGGCGAAGATATTTTGTTACGATTCAGTGGAGTCGCTCTGGGTGAGGCCTGCACTATTGTAATACGAGGTGCGACACAGCAGATTGTCGATGAAGCTGATAGGTCTTTGCATGATGCTCTATGTGTTTTAGCTGCTACAGGTAAGTCCAGTATACTTTTAACATTGTATTTTAGCTTCTTTAGTATTTACTGGTGATGGGTAGAATCGAATACTTGATGCACGAATAACTCTAAGAACGGGTTAAAGTGAGGTTTGATGTTCTTGACTGAATCTATGTAGTACTTTATCTGTCAGTTAGGTTATGTTGTGAGTAGAGGTGTGCGAAGCCTCGAAATTTCGAACCGAACCTTCGGTTCGAAAATATGTTCGCACTAGCGATGTTGAAGTTGTTCGAAGTTCGAAATATGTAATTCTCCAAAATAGTTCGAAGTTCGTAGCTCAAAAATACTTCGAAATTTAACTTTACAGCCATTGAATGCTGCCAAAGATAGCGAAGTTGCAGCTCCGTTAACTCAGTAGCAGCGCTTCAAACTCGTTATCGGTTTCATCGACTGGATAGCATAATTTTAGGAGATTTCACTCATGCATATTTTTGACAGTTGGTGGGCACATTGAGACATGATAAAGCCATTTGGCAATAACAGAATTATCTTTCTTATATATCCTAGCCTCCCAACACCTTTTTTCAGTAACAACATTATGATGGCGGTGTTCGAAAGCGATCGATAACGTAAATTTTCAGAATTTATGAGGATAATTGCAGATTGACTTTGGAAACCACTGGTTTCAACATGATTTATTTCACCATAAGCCAAAACGATCAGCACCAGAAGGCATTTTCAACCAATCAACCTGCAAATTTGCTGAACTCTTCCTTTTTGTTAAAAGAATGGGAATCTTTCACATAACAAATATTGTATGGTACAATATTCCTAAATTTTGTGTTTAAGGAAATGATATATGAACACTGAAGAACTTTGGGTAGTTCGATGTTCGATTTTAAATTTCTAAGAAGTTCGAAGTTCAACTGTGAACCTTAGACATACTATTTCAGAGGTTCGAAGTTCGAGGCAACATATTTGCTTGGGTTCGTTCATAGTTCGGTTCGAACAAAACATGGGTTCGCACACCTCTAGTTGTGAGTGGGTCATAACAATCACTCCACTGTGACCTTAAGGTATATTGTGGCTCACGCCTAATTGTCTTATATTTCACCCCGCAAGTCCAGCCCCTTACAGAGGTCGATCATTTTTGTGGACGAAAGTTGATCCAGATCTTCTGCTGCAAGTTGGGTCTTTCCAAAGAGCAGGTATGTGTCCTGTCTGCAGCCAGACAAGAACATAACATGTGCTATGCTGTTTCGTCATACTCCATACACAGCTGGCACTCGGTTTCTTGTCTGATCCCAATTCTGTGCATGTGGTGATGCCAGAAGCAGTGTCCTGTTTACAGGCCGACGAGGGTTCCCAGTTGTTGCCTCTTTAACTCTAGAAGTTTTTTCCCTCTAACCAGTATGACAAGATCATTTGCATATGCCTGGACTCCAACCTCACAGTTTCAGGATAGCTAGTAGATCATCCACATCCCATTAAGCAACGTTAACACGTATTCGAACGGCTACCAGCCACTCATATTTGCATTTCAAAAGTTGTCCAGTCCCTACGAGTCCTGGAACGAAATAAAAGAGTAGGCCCCAGGTAATTCCTGCCTGTTGAGGAGACTAACTGAAGTCAAACACAGGCGGGTGTCGGGATCAGAGGAACGTAGAGGGAGGCGGAGATCTCTGGGGAGTCATATACACCCGGATTTTGAGGCCTCCGCTGTGGGCTTCGAAACGGACAAACAACCTCGCTTGGATGTTACTTAGAGGCGAGGTTCCAAATAATACTGCCTTGGGTGAAGTGCTGGCGGGTGTAGGGTCCAAACAAACCCGGGGGGAGTTGAGAACTCTAGGAGTGAGATGCACCTGGATCGCTTGGGTGGTGCTGAGGAGTGAGACTCAGTGGGATATCGCCTTGCACCAGAGCACTGACAGGGTTGGATCTAGACAAATCCGGGAGAAAGCTGAGATCTCTGGGAGGTGAATTATGTTCTGCGAAATAGCAAGCTAAACTTGAGAAAAACAAGCTATGACCATCAGCAAGACTAGAAAAGGCTGGAGTGCATATTCACAGCTCTATAATTTGCAGATACCCTTTGGAGGGAGGAAGAAAAGCTCCGAGGCCTCAAAATAAAACAGCTTCTAACTGAGGTTATGATGGAAAAAAAATACTTATTTGGATATGCTCATTGGACAGAAGAACACTGGAGAAATGTCCGTGCAAAAAGGTGTAGATGAAAAGTCGGCTCACTTGGTCCAGACAGTGAAACATCCAGTCTGTCAAAAAGATGTTTTGGGGCTGCTTTTCATATATGGGGAAAGGTGAAAAATATAAAAGGATGTTAGAAACGTGTTTGCCCAGAGAACTGGAAAAAGCTCAAGCTGTTAGCAAACCAATCTTCCAGCAAGATTCAGCACCATATCATGTTTCCAAGAAGACGGTGAAATATTTCAAGGACAAAGAGATTAGATTACCCTTCTAGACTGGCCTGAAAACTCACCGGGCATTAATTATATTCAGAACTTGTGGTCTATATGCAAGGCCAGATTGCTAAAAATGGATTGTACAACAAAAAGTATGATGATTGGGGCTTTCATTCGGGGGTGGTTTTGAGATGAGAAAATCAAAGAGAATTGCAAAAAAAATAATTAATTGTATGCCAAGACGAGTTGAGGCTGTAATGTGACATATTGTGTTGCTGGCGACTTTAATATCGATACATTAAAGCAAACCATGGAAAAACAGTTGCTGGTGGACATTATGGAATCATCTGCCCTAACTCATGTATTTTAGCAACCAAGTCATGTAACAGCCTCAACAAGTAACTGTATTGACAATATATTTTTGAATATAGAAAAAGATGGTTGCAATTCTCAGACTTTCGACCCACTCTTGTCGGATCATTTGTCAGAGAGAATTATATTGACAACACTTGGTAAAGAGGGACCATATATCTCTTTAAGTACTGTATCAACAGACTAAATATTTATAAATTTGGGGTTGAACTGACAAAGAATAACTGGGATGGAATTTTAGATGTAATGGCAGAAAAAACGTTCGAAAATTTTCATAGAACTTTAGTAAACTGTTTTGAGAGGTCATTTCCAAGAATTACTGTGAGCTTACCTATAAAAAACACAAAGACTGGATTGTTCTGGTGATTTGGCAGTGTTGCATAAAGCAGTAGAGGCATCCCAAATAATTCATAGAGCAGCAAAAAATGATAAGCGGAAGAGGATGCTTAACCACCTGAGCACGCAGCTACGAGAAGGATACACACTCTAAAGAAAATGCAGAAGGCAGACTATTGCTACAGCTGCAAATAAGACTAAAGCGGTGTGGCAAGTAATTAATAGAGAATCGGACAGTGAGCTCACAGCAGATACCCTAAATAGGTATTTTGTGAACGTGGGCCAAAGAATATCTCAGCAATTGGTTTATCCCAGAAAAGGAGCAATGAGCATGCTTAAGAATGGAATACATGAAATGATTATATTTTTATGGCACCCACAAATAAACGAGAACTCTATGACATCGTGGGGAAACTGGAAAAGAAACAGAGTAAAGATACATAAGGCATGACAATGCTAAAGGATATATTTCCCATAATTGCCAGTTTTCTCTGTATTCTGTTTAATCAGTGTCTGGAACAGGGCGTTTTTCCATTTGACTTGAAGAGAGCAAAAGTGATACCCCTATACAAGGCAGGAGATGTAGACTTTTGTGACAGTTACCGGCCCATATCATTATTGCCCATCATATCCAAGATATTTGAGGAGCCGCTTAAGAGAAGGTTGACGATATTCTTTGAGAAGCAGTTAGTGTTGGATAATCGTCAGCATGGATTTAGAGCTCAAAGGTCAACCACTTCAGCTCTAGTAGATCTATCCAATGGCATTGCTGAGGCACTCAACAATCATCTGATACTGAGTTATTGGCTTGTGATTTGAGTAAGTCTTAACTGTGTCAGTAGAGAGTTACTGTTAAGAAAGCTCGAATTTTATAGGGTGAGAGGTGCTGCCTTATACATGATTAGGTCATACTTGGGCAATAGAACGCAAGTAGTAAATTTGGAAAAATAATGTCTCATCAGAGTTAGCAACAGACCTCGGCGTACCTCAGGGGTCAGTACTGGGTCTATTGCTGTTCATTGTTGATATAAACGATTGACTATCCACAAGTTCAAAGTTTGGACAACTTACGACTACTTCACTTACAGTTGCAGAGAAGTGGTTTGCTGCGGATGGCCTCAGCCTTAATACTGCAAAAACCAACAGACTGATTGGAAGCACAAAATTCAATGATGGCACGACACTAAAATTGCTGGGAATATTTTTTGTTAGTTCAGTTACCTGGTTGCCATATGTAACATATTTATCAAAGAAACTACCAACAGCAATATCTACCATTGGAAGAAGAATGCAGTCGGTATCAACTGAGGAAACCTGTTAGTTTACATATTTCCTCAGTTGAGGAAATATGTAAACTAACATATTTCTAAAATTTCTATACATTGACATCTTATGGTATTTTGGTGTGGGGGTATAGTGTGGTGATACACGTTGTGCTTCTCAAACAAAAGGAGGCAGTATGTGCTCTGTGTGGAGTGTCTAGTTCAACAAGCTGTCGCAATCTATTTATGGAACAGCAAATGCCTACTGTATATTCATATTTGGGTGTGTCAAATATGTTCACAATAATAGAAATATTTTTGTTAGGAATGACAGCATACACACTTATGACACCAGAAACAAAAGACCATCTTATCACCAGTCGTAGAAGGATCAAGAGTACACAGTTAAGTACAAATTATAAGGGCATAAAACTGTATAATAAGCTTCCTAACAGTGTGAAGCAAATGCCCAGCAAACTATTCACCAGAAACGTGAAAAGGCTACTTCTAGAACATTATTTTTACAGTGCACAGAAATACTTCGACTATAATTTCGACCGCTAAAGGCTTTTTTGTAGTATGTGCTGTCATTTATCTTTTTTATTCAGTAGAGATGTTTATAACTTGTTGTTTTATAGATGTGTATATGTTTTATATATTTAGTGTTATTGGCATTACTTTATTTTGTCTTTATATAGAGATAGTCCTGCCATGTAACTTTTGATGGTGAAAATAGCGATTATTATTATTCTCGACTTTAGCCTGAAGGGCTTTCACACTCCCTCAAAGGGGAACATTCACTCATCCCAGGTATCTCAGATACCAAAGGGGCTGAGCTCAGGTGGAGCCCTTTCCAAGTTATCGGGCTCAGAATGACAATGTGACATCCTCCGTTCCCAGAAATCTCCGCATGGTGTGGGCAGTTGCAAGTATTATCGCCTTCTGCATAATCTTATAAAGATGCTCTCCAAGACCCAGGCTCTTAATGTTCTCTCAAAGATTCTTAGGAATCACACCAGTTGACGACATAACTATTGGAATCACTCTGGCACTATCTGCCCTCCACTGTCTATTTACTTGTATCTCGAGGTATCTGTACTTAATGATCTTCTCGTTGTACTTTACATCTAGATTAGTAGTATTTGGAATGGCCGCATCAATCAGTGTCACTGGTTGCAGGACTTATCCACTATTATTATATGTGGCCTGTTGTGAGCAACTCGTTGGTCTGTGAGCACGGTCCGATCCCAATACAACCTGTATGCTGAGTTCTCTAGAGCAGGCTCAAAGGTGTATCTATAGTGGGGCACCTTACTAAGATTTAAAAGTCCCAGTTTCAGAGCCACTTCTTGATCAAGTATGTTCGCAAATGCGTCGTGCCTCTTTTTATACTATGTTGCAGCAAACACTTGACATCCTCCGGTGACATGATGGATAGTCTCTGATGACTGACACCCAAATCTACATTTGTCATCTTGGACCGAATTATCTCCAATTATTCCCACAATGTATTGCGTCAGTTGTCCAATTTCTTTTCAAAGTGTTCCTACTCTACTTATTAATCTTTTTTCCCACTGGGCCACTCTTTGACGTTAGTCCCTGTGATTGGACCTTTGATCAGAAATCTTAATGCCTCGAGTTTTAATTGCTGCAGTTGCTGCACAGTAAATCAGCGTATGCATGTGCTCCAGTGTGTTGGTCTCTAGAAGGTACGATGGCAAAATTATTCTGTTCAAAAGTTGCAATATAACTACCAGCTTTCTAGATGATCTATGTTAGTAATTTCCTGTTTGATAGTATTCGGTCTCGTTTATGAAATAAGGTCATTCCTAAGTATGACACGATACTGATCCGCTACTCTCTGTTAAGTCACTTGTATGTGGGTACATTCTGAGAAATTCTGTGTGACCTGGTTGCCTATATCTGGTCGTCTGTTGTTCCTCTGTAGTAAACGCGCATAATTGTTTCATTCATATCCATGGTCCATTTCATGAGCCGTGTTGGTAGTCCTATCTGGGTGAGCACTGGCTGATTTTCCTGCACAGCATCCTCAGTGGATGGAGCTCTTGGTCTTACTAGGCTCTCCTGCTGTTGATTTTCGGATGTAATTTCTTGCATGACATGGGCCCACCTCATCAGCACTCCGCCACCGACTTCCAGCATGCTGTCATGTCCAGGGCCGGCTCCAGACATGCCCTGGTGATCCCCAGGCAGCAGGATTTTTTCGAGGCTTTGGTGTTGCTCCATCTCCATTGGTGTGCTACCATTTAACCCTGGTGGCCCAGGTGGGGATGGAGAAAGGAGTAAGGTAATTATGGTTAAGGAAAAAGATTATAAATATAATATGGTTAAGAAAAAAGAGTATAAATAGTGGCGTCGCTGGCTATACCATCTACGTTGTTACGAGTAGCGGTGAGCATACTGCTGGAAGCAGTACACCCACCGGCCAGGCAGACCTGTGACCCTAGCGAGGGGCCCTTACAGGGTGCTACTGTCTGGGCCAGACGGCCCCTGGTTTTTTAATGTGGTTGTTACTCCACCCTCCTCCTTTCTCACCCGGGCTTGAGACCGGCAATGGCGCAGTTTATTATTATTAGTATTATTATACCCTATTGAGTAACACTCAAAGATTTATAAACTGGTACTGTTTGTATTTTTTTCTTTCATTTAAAGATATTTAACGTTAATCTGCCTGTGTTCACATTAATTTGCACAATACTGTAGGTAAATTACAGGTAAGAATTTAACTTTCTACAAACAATCACTCGTAAGTAGAGGTGTGCGAAGCTTCGAAATTTCGAACCGAACTCGAACCGAACCTTCGCTTCGAAAAAGTGTTCGCACTAACGATGTTGAAGTAGTTCGAAGTTCGAAATATGTAATTCTCCAAAATAGTTAGAAATTCGTTGCTCAAAAATACTTAGAAATTTAACTTTACACTCATTGAATGCTACCAAAGGGAGCGAAGTTGCGGCCCCGTTAACTCGGCAGCGGCGCTTTAAACTCGTTATCGGTCTCATTGAGTCGATAGTGTAATTTTAGGAGATTTCACTCATGCATATTTTTGACAGTTGGTGGGACACATTGAGACACGACAGAGCCATTTAGCTATCACATAATTATTTTTCTTATATATCCTGGCCTCCCAACACCTTTTTCAATAACATCATTATGAGGCGGCGTTCGAAGGCGATCGGTAATGTACATTTTCAGAATTTATGAGGATAATTGCAGATTGCCTTTGGAAAACACTGGTTTCAACATGGTTTAAATCACAATGAGCCAAAACAGTTACATATTCACAATCAGGAGACAAGTTCGGGATGCAGCAAGTGCGTTATGGTAGTGAATTTTCATAAGAATAATATATAATATATTAAGTTCGAATTTTAAGTGGTTATTTTATACCTATCATGCTCACTTTGAAACATCTCAATTTGTTTGCTAAAACTGCCTAGCCAATGCCAAATAACAACATATTTATAATTGAGCTTACCTATAGATCTATAAATCTAAAGGTTTCAAATATTTTTTGGTTTTGTATTTTTGATTTAACGTTGACCCATCTCCACAATGATCAGCACCAGAAGGCATTTTCAGCCAATCAACCTGCAAATTTGTCGAACCCTTCCTTTTTGTAAAAAGAATGGGAATCTTTTACATATCAAATATTGTATGTTACAATATTCCTAAATTTGGTATTTAAGGAAATGATATATGAACACTGAAGAATTTTGAGTAGTTTTGGGATGTTTGATTTTGAATTTCTAAGAAGTTTGAAGTTAGACTGTGAACCTTAGACATACTATTTCAGAGATTCGAATTTAGAGTCAACATATTTGCTTTGTACTAGTGGGCTTTGTATTTTGTGAGCCTATATAAATATATTCTAATTATGTACTATTATTACAGTAAAAGAAAGCAGAATAGTCTATGGAGGAGGTTGCAGTGAAACTCTTATGGCAGTAGCAGTGAACAAGGCTGCAGCCAACACTCCAGGCAAAGAAGCCGTTGCCATGGAAGCCTTCTGCAGAGCTCTCCTTCAGCTTCCCACTATCATCGCTGATAATGCAGGTTATGACTCTGCTCAGTTAATAAGTGAACTTAAGGCAGCCCATAATACAAGCAAGAACACTGCTGGTCTTGACATGGAGAAGGGTGAAGTAGGTGACATGAAGTCTTTAGGTATCACTGAGTCATTTGTGGTGAAGAGACAAGTACTCTTGTCTGCAGTAGAAGCTGCGGAGATGATCTTGAGGGTAGACAGTATTATTAAGGCTGCGCCTAGGAAGAGAGTCGAAGATAGAGGACATTGCTAAGTTATTGATATATTTAACTTTTTAATATGCATTAATTGAATCTTCACCAGTTTGTACTGACATTGCTTTTTAAATAATAAAATTTAGCCAACATGTGTTATTTCATTAACCCTTTCACAATAAAATAAGAGTAAGATTGAATCATTCTATGCAGTGGTCTGTAAGTATGCTGGTTTTTCAGACTACTGTGTTTGAGTAACATATGAGAAATTTTTGCTGTTTCTTATCAGAAACCCAAGAGAACTGACCGTCTGCTCATAGTGGGGTTTAAAAGATAAAGAGTACCATCAAATACAATTTCAAGGTTTCTAACTATGCTGTGGCGACCAAGTGAAAGCCCCCCCTATATTGTATCTGAAAGCAATTGGGTGCTTATTTCGAGTAATGGACATTAGACAACACTTAGCCATTCATAGAAAGACCACTCCAACAACACCATTCATCAAGGATCTGGAGCTGCAAGCAGTTAACACTCCAAATACTTACAAAAATCTTAATGTCATCTGCATACGTTAAAAAGGGAACATGTTAAACTGGGTCGATAAATATATTAAAATGTAGTGGACTTAGTATGGAGCCCTGAGGCACCCCCGAAGTTATGTTATAGGTTTTAGATTTGATGCCACCGATCTCAACAAATTGTCTCCTACAATGCAGGTAAGATCTAAATAGGCCAAGCAGTCCCTCAGAGAATCCGATAGTCCTCATCCTGTCAATTAGAACAGAATGATTTAGACAATCGAAGGCCTTAGATAGGTCAGTATACGCATCAACCTGTGTAGAGCGGACGAGAATGGATGCAAGTCGATCTCCCTGGAATGAAACCATGCTGAGAAATGGATAGTCTGTTTTCGATGTAAAACAATATTTGCTGAAAAAGGCAGGCTTCGAAAATCTCACGGATGACACATAGTATGGCTATTGGTCGATAGTTTGATGGATCACCATTATCCCCCGCCTTGCAGACAGGGAAAACACGTTACAGCTTCCAAATCGCGGGGAATGTTTCAGATCTAAGGATTAATTTTAAAATTTTCTTAATTGGAGTCAAGAAACCATATAACCATTCGCGCAGCAAAAAGCCAGGAACTAGATCAGGTTCACTGGACATGTTAGCCTTAATTCTCTTAACAGCTGCAATGATTTCATCATCTGTAAAGTCATCAACAAAAAACACTGTGATGTCACTTGTAACTAGGCTGGCGGCTGTAGACGAAGAGATTGAGGTGGAACCAGAACATTCTGTGCAATGAGAAGCAAAACTGTCAACTGCCTGTTGCTGCTTAGATAAATTTTCAAGAGAAAAGTTTTGACAGCGCCTAGAAGAACTTTTTAGGATTAGACCTAACCTCCCTTTCAACCCTCTTGGTTTACTTGAGAAAGATAAATGTCTCGCTTAAGTTTTTGTTTCAGCTCCCTAAATTAATCTAGAAACACCACATTTCCAGACTTCTTAAACTTACGCCACAATGAATATTTATATTGAATACTAAACTTAATTTCTTTAGAAAACCAAGGGGGATGACTTCAACCCCAACAGCTGCCATGGAGGTGTTGCTGGATCCCCCACCGCCCCCCGCTACACTCAGTTATCATGGGGGAGGCTAGGCTAGGACTATACAGACTAGCCTGCAATGACAGACTGAAGATCAACCCTCGCTGCAGGGGCCACTGCAAAATTCAGGAGATCGTGAAGGAGCCCATGCTTGAAATGAGATCAGGGACTTGAAGGCTTCAAACAAGAGGCAGTAGTCATTAATTGGAGTATTTGGAGGTATCAATATTAGAAAGAGCATCCAACCCGCCACAGTCCCTCCAAATATCAAGGCGACGAGTAGCAAAGCGAGAATGCACAGCAAGCAGAATACCACCACAGTAATAATCTTTGTTTATTCATTACACATACATAATTGCAACATTGAACTATAAAACAATCTATAAAAAAGTCTGGAGGCAGCAAGTGCTTTATGGAGGTGAATTTTCATAAAAATGTTTTAACAGCAAATATCTTTTTTTTTAATGAAAGCTGGCATCAAATTCCGGTATAACCTATATAGTAGAAACGATGTACCATATATCATCAAAATTATTTTTTTGTAAATGTACAATCATTTTCCAAAAATAAACTTAAAATGTTCCCGAAAAACTGCTTTCCTTGCCAACGAACCTTGGTTAATAGCACACTGAGATTGAAATACGAAGCATTTAATGAAAATTCGCTACCAAAACGCACTTCTGCGTCCCGAATTTTTTTTCGTACATGCATTATATTTCGATGAAAAATGCAATAATATAAGGAGTGTTCCATTAATAAATAAGAAACTCTGTATTTTGTGAGATGCTGCTTAAGACACCCTATAATTAACATACACAATTTTTTCTCGTATCTTGTATAATAACGGATATATTGAGCTTTACCGTAGACAGTGGCGTCTCCTGACCAAAATGTTCGGGTGTGCGGTAACGAGTTGCTGTTAGTGGTGGTTTTAAAAATTATTAACACTAAATGTACACATATATATATATATATATATATATATATATATATATATATATATATATATATATATATATATATATATATATATATATATATATTCGACCTATATGGGAATGAGACGTAGATAAATAAATTAATTTCCCACTGCAACACTAACAAATTATAAAGTCACTTAAAACTTTAAAACACGAAAAGAACATGGAATTAATATCAAGCTCTTCTCTTCACACAAATTTGTGTTAGCGTTAGCACTGTCCGGAACGGGGTGAAAACTGTAAATATTAAAAGTAGTTCAATGTTAATATGGTACTAAATAATAAAATGTGTAAAAATCCTGGATGCAGCAAGTGCGTTATGGTAGTGAATTTTCATAGAAATGATCTGGCACAAAATATTTTATTATAACTTTTTTATCTTGCAACATAGAAATCTAAATTTTCGTGTATAGTTTAATTTTTATATCGTAAACCTACCTACCAAATTTGGTTATCTTATCTTTTTTATTTTTTCTTTTTTATTTTTTGATACAAATTTTTTTCGAATAAAAACTCAAAATTTTTCCGGAAAACCTCGTCCGATTTTGCTGACTAACGAAAGTATCCAATACATTTACAGAAGGAAGGTACATGCCAAATTTTATCAAAATCGGCCGATTATATTTTGAGTTATCGGTGTGATACATATATAAATATAAATATATATATATATATATATATATATATATATATATATATATATATATATATATATATATATATATATATATATATATATATATATATAGTGTTTATAGTTTATTGTTATATAAATAGTACAAAGCACCTTACAAATAAGTCTAAACTTGTGGCTGCAAATGATGCAATTTTGACTAAATTTTAATCTAAATGTCAATTGTTCTAAAGTTCTGTCATCTGATTTCTAATCTCCAAAATTACCTCACCTCATTATGTATCATTACAATTTCTAGAAATATGGATGGTACTTAAAATCAGTTTCTTCATTTTAATCAAAAATTTCTATATTTTAAAACTTGACTCAAATTAAATTCTTATATATAAAAATTGAAACTGACCCCGGATATGGGTTCTAGGGGTCCTAGTTCGCGCTCATTTGCAAACAATTTTTCAAAATTCAAAAGTCGAGATCTCCCCATTAGTGAATCTTTTCTACGAAAATTTACTAAAATGTATTATAGTCTTTGATTCTAGAATACTGTGGTCCAGGCAAGCGCAGTTGTAATGTTTGTAAATAATGCTATCACAACGTTTGTTAAACCGGCGTTCCATTCATTTGTCTTGAGCGGTATTTTTACCGCTCACTGCAGTGTTAAAACGAATGGTATTTCCTTACTATTTTAAACACATGGGTGGGGGACTGTATTGTATACCAATACAGCTCTGTCGAGTGAAGTTGTTCGGAAATAACAACGCACACCTAACCCGAATTCATTCCCAGTTGCTATTGACCTACTCATATTTCCGAATCAAGACGTGGTGCCGAGTTCATTCCAAGTCACTATTAACCGACTATTTATGAAATCAAATAAGTAAATTAAATCGATTGTCATAACATATGTAGTGTATTAAGACTAAGGGAAAAAGAAATAAAACATATTTAACTGTGCACATTTTAATTATATTTTAGGGTGTGCGGCGCACACCTAGCTCACTAGAAGAAATCGCCACTGACCATAGAAATGTGTCACTGTGTATACAGGGTGATTTACATAGCCTGTTCATTAGAAAATGTTTGATTTCCTGAAATCGTATTTACAAATTTGGTATCCAGCCACAATTGACTGATGCAAGTCTATATAAAATATTTCCAAAATAGCGACACTTTCGGAAATCGGCTCCATCTTTGTTTTTTTAAATAGAAATACCCCATTTTCATTACAAACTTGGATTCTGCATTAAATTCTGAGTTCAGAACCTCCAAGTTAACACATATCTGTCATAGTTTTGACATATGTCACATTTTTGGCAAAAATTCGGGGTTGCAGGGGTCTATTAAAAAATCCATTACTCCTGAAACATTGGAAATGAGTAAATGATTTTTTTAAAATTCAATTCTTAAAGGTTTCGCAAAGATTTTGCATCATTGCTTTTCTCCTGAGGGAGGACCCTCACGGTCAACATCCAAATTAAAACTGATCATACGATGATCAGACATTGATATGTGTTCCGTCACCCTCCAGCTAGATATGTCCTCTAATTCCTCTGCTTGTCAATGTGATGTCAATCACCTCCTGTCGGATACGATTGACAAACGTCGGAGCTGTACTTCTATTTAATATCTCCAGGTTCGTTGTAGCCAAATACAATAGTAGAGCCTCACCGTGTGGGTTGGTATTTGTGCTGCCCCACAGTCTGTGGTGAGAATTGGCGTCACAGCCTATAATAAGTTGTAACCCATGCTCCCTCGCCCAATAGACGGTACGCACCAAATCTTCCGATGTAGGCAGTCCCAGCCGATCGTAGGGAAGGCTGCACAACATAACCCTAAGCCTAATGTTACTCACCTTATACTCTAGGATAGCTGCTGTGGCGTCCCTGGACCCGAGCTGTGGCAGCAATACCATGTCCAGATGCCTCGACGTCAGTATGCAGGTCCTAGGTTGTTCTTCCTCAGCTTCGCCACCAACTAGGATGTTAAAGCCGATTCCACCAAGACCTTTCACTTGCTTCCTATACACATAAGGCTCTTGGATCAACACAACACCGCCTGGACCACTTGCGAGGAGCTTTGCCAGCTCCCCAGTGGCATCCCTGCTATGTTGGAGGTTGATCTGGCACACCCGCAGCTGCCCCGCGAATTAGTCGCGGCGAGCTCTCTCCCGGTCAGTGCCCATCCGCGTGCCCGCCGCGGGAGAGAAGGAGGCGACCACACTCCGTGTCAGAACTCTGATTACTAACTCTCATTACGTCACTAACTCTAAGTACAGTCGCCACCCTTGCCCGTCCAGCCCGCGAGCCACGTCGGGCCTCACCAGAAAGACTAGACGCCATGACTGAGGTCCTCCTGCCGTCTCCAGGTGCCGCCATTGCCCAACATTGAGCGAGCGGTTCTGGAGCGTAATAGCATCCTGACCAATTCCTCTAGGTTCACCTCTTGACTCCTGAGCCGGACCGGCCATGGGGCATCCCCAGCCCTTGCGACGCTGAAGGTGATATCCCCCACTGCCGCCCCGGACCAGCCGTTAAGGAGCCAACTCAGGGACTCGCCATCCTCAGCGGTCCCCAAGAACCACCCTGGGTCAACTATCCGAGAGTTACGGAAGTGGAGCTGCAGCGCCCCGTCGGATGCCGACATGGCGCCCAACATACTCGCCACCAAACTCCTCCTAATTGGCTTGGCATCTTCCACCAGGACTACGCAATCCCCCCGGTTAGAAGCGATGACCACCTGCATGTCTCTCCTACCCCCCGGATCGGCCATTCCCGAGGGCCCAGGGTCCGCACCAGAGGCTGGGGTCGCGGCAGCGTCTCTCACTCGCAAGAGTGGGAACATATTAGCCGCTTCCCCCACCCGTCTTCAGGCCGCCCGATCTGTCAGCATCCCAGCCTCGACGATCCCAAAGGAATCACCCGGCTCGGAAGCAGCCTGACCAGCGGCAGAGGGGATCTGCGGCGGTTGCACGTCCCGCGAAGCCACCGTTGGTGAAGCCGCCTGCGTCTCTGAAGGGCCAACACCCTCCTGACGACACCACTGCCTCAACTCCTCCCTCTCTCGCCTCCCTGCTGGAACTACTTTGAGAAACAGGGATATCTCTACCTTCCACCTCTTCACTGGTTTTTGGCACGTTAACATCTTCGTTTCGTTGCTTCTTCATGGTTGCCTAAGGTTATGATATGTGAGAGTATGCTTGTGGTTTGGCGAGCGTATAGATACGGGAGATCACGCCACCGCGCCCCATCGCTTCGTCCATGATGAGACTTAATTGCGTTAAAGCGGCCACGCAGTGGCGACCCGAAGCGTGCAGCTAACCCCCTTTTCCGGAGCTACCCGGTGCTGCTGACACGATCAAGCATTTTTCGAATGGCTGATAGGGCAGCCCCCTACGCCGGCCAAGGCAAGGGTGGGCCCCTGTACTGTCCAAACGGCGCCACGTGTGTCGGACCTGGTTTGCACAGCACTGCCAGTCCAGAGCAGCCTCCGCTCGAAGTCCACACCGAAGCCAGAGGCGCCCGGGGTTGGGTCTAAGAATCAGTGTACACAACTACATACAGACTGGGAGACTACTTCTCTGGCTTCACTGTTAGGTTTGGTTTCTGTAAGTGAAGGATATAGCCAGCGTGTAAGCTAACTGGAACAAGAGGAACTTTTGAATTCTAGATGTTCTAGGATCTTCTTCAACGTCTCTGTGACCGGTTTCACTGCTCGCAGACATTCTCAGACAGATAAAAACGATTTCAAATTTCGAAGACTTGAGAAGAAGGATAATTTGAGCTTTTGATCATCTGGAACCGTTCGAAATTCGAACAGCAGTGCAGTCTGTTCAGGAGCGTATTGTATACATACACTGTTTTAAGGAAAAATGGTGCACACATTGAGCATTTGTATTACAATAATTAGTTTGTTAATCTGTTGTTATTTTGTTGTTACTATTTGTTATTGTAATACAATTTTTTAATAAAAGTTAAATTGAATCGATTATTGCCAAAGCCTGCTACCCTTGAGGAAAACATTATATTTGTTTAAAAAATGACAATAACTCAAAACAAATAAAGATAAGCATGCATTAATGTTGATAAAAGTGGGTCTTAAATTTAATTATACATTGATTTCTGACGTTAGAAATATGGTAGATGCCATTTGACAAAAATGAAGTTTTTTTGACATTTTTTATTGTCAAATTTGAAACGCCGCAGTAGGCATGTGGATAGATTAATTTCTAGCCTAAGAAATGGTAGGTGCCGTTTGAAAAAAATGAACTTTTAGATATTTTTTTATTGTCAAATTTGAAACATTGCATATAAGGTACATGAAATATAGCAAATGTGTTAGTAATGATGCACAATGTTGGCCAAGCATTTACGAATTGAATTTTTTAAAATCATTTATTTATTTCCAATGGTTTAGGAGTAATGAATTTCCTAATAGACCCCTGCAATAGTAATGGGTTGCTATTTAGCAGCTGCTATATAGTTTGTAGCAGTAGCAACTGCTACGAGTTCAATAAATAGCTGCTATTTCCATAGCAGTTGAAGCAACGAGCACAGTATAATAAAGAAGACTGTTGATTATATTCTGCGCAACGAGGTATGTGGGTTGAAATAAATTACTCGCCGAATGCCCGCGCCACTAGATATAGCAACAACTAGGCTAGGCAACTAGCAACACACAGCGGCAGCGGTGTGGTAGATAGGCAGGGCAAATACAGAATATTCAGTCAGTCAGAATAATACAGTAACAACGCCAAAATGACCTGTGCTATCGCCAAAACACAGTTTAAGTTTTAGCTTACCGCATGCATACATACGATAGGTTTGGCGTTCGGTGGCGGATCTACAGTACAATAAGAGGGTAAATATGTACCTATTTGTAAAATTGTTTTATTTTAGCAATACTTTATGCATGATCATGTCAGTGACGGCTCATCAGATGACGCAGGTGAAGCGCTGCTTCACCTATATTTTTCGGTAAACCTTTTTGTTCAAAATACACCTTTTTTTTTATTTATTCTCTCAAATTCACTTGTACCCCATAAAAATGTTTAGTTACGCCGCTGTAGTTGATAATGTTCTTTATGGTATTATACGAAATGATATAATTGGTAACCCCCTGACCTCCGGAACTGAATGTTATGCATGCCCCAACACGCAGCGTATTATGTGTTACAGGCTACTGCAGAGCAACTGAACTGAGGACTGACGCAGATTCCTTTATACACAAATGCTGCCTCGCTTTCTTATAGTTTGCATGCAATGGTTGTCAAGACAACGTCACACGTGCATTTGTGTTGGTGACTATTATAACGACAAAGTGATGCAGAGTTTGCAGTCTGCTTCAAAGTGCAGTGTGCAGTTCCGTTGTTCATTTAATGGCGCCCCTATTGATGCGACCCTAAATATTTTGAATAAAAAGTACAATTTGGCTTTCGTGGGCAGCTGTCAACTCAGGATGTCGTGCTTAATACTTACCAGACAGTCTTGGATTACATAAATAGTGGGTCCAAGTCCGCCGAGCTGTTCTTCGACATTTCGAAAGCGTTTGATGTGGTCAACCATTCCCTTTTATTGCAAAAATTGGAGCATTATGGCACACGGGGAAATGCATATTATGTCTGGGAGAAGTTAGGCTGTCAGGATACGACAGGCAGGTAAGAACTATATGTCTGGATTTTCAGCAGTGTCGAGCGGCGTGCCGCAGGGCAGCATAGTGGGCCCCGTTTTGTTTACAAATTTCCTTAACGATATTGTTTATGATCTCCAGCAATACCACTTAACTTTGTATGCAGATGACACCACTGCTGCAATCTCAGGGGAACGTTTTGAAGAGCTTGGTGCTGCAGCTAATGTGTGTGTGTGTCTCAGGTGTCAGCCTGGTGTTCGCAAAATGGTCTGGTTCTTAACACGCGGAAGACTGAAATGCTTGGTTTTTTTTGCGGTGAGTGTGCATCCGAATCCGGGCCTATATGTGAGATCTGATAACGGTTTAATAAGACAGGGCACGTCTGTAAAGTTTTTGGGGATCCATCTGGATTCTAACTTATCATGGGACGTCCATGTGGTGGCCTCTCTTGCATCTAGGAACTACGCGTTGCTGCAGCTGAAGGATACCTTGAGTACTCAGGCGTTGTTGACATGCTACTATGGTAGTGTCAACTGTCTCCTGGCATATGGTTTGCTGTGTTGGGGCGGCTGTGTGCATCTGGGGAGGGTTCTGTTGATGCAGAAGAGAATTGTCCGCACCATGTTTGGCCTGCCGTCTTCCGCATCTTGTAGACCATTATTTATACGGTATGGCATTTTAACAGTGACGTGCCTATATATGCTTGAGGTGCTTTGTTATGCCAGAAAAAATATTGTAATTTTTAGTACCTGCGGTAATATTACAGCGTATGAAACAAGACAGGCTAAAGATTTGTATGTTCCCCCTTATAGGATCGAACAGATTAATCGGGCACCTCGCAACATTCAATACGCTTATATAATCATTTACCTGACAGCGTCAAAAATTTGAGCAGCCTCAGGCAATTTAAGTGTCCTTTGAAATCATTTTTTAGAGAGCATTCTTTTTATTCTGTGAACGAATATTTTGATTTTAAATTTTAGCATTGATAAGCTGTTTTTTGTATTTTGACTATTTCCGATATCTTGTAGAGATCTATGGAGCAGTTCTAATAAATAAATAAATAAGCTGCTGCTTTTTCTAAAAAGAATGTCATTTTCACATTACTACTTATAGAGGGTGTCCCTCTAACAATGGGCCAAACCCATATATTCGGATAGAGCATCAAAAATTAAATAGACTTTCATTAATACGTTTTGTCCGATTGTTACTTGTTTTCGATATACAGTGTGTTAAATGTGACTTTGAAAAAAATTAAATCGCTCGTTTTTCTGCTGATTACTGGAATATTGATTTGGAACTTTGTAATAGGGGGTTATCGAGGATGCCGCTTCCAACCGTGATACCTATTTTGAGCTACATCATAGTTGGCGCCACCTACACTAAACCCGAATGTTTTACAGGGGCATAACTTTTTCGATGATCAACTTTCTGCAAATCTGTTCAGAAAAACTGAAAACTACCAATTTTTTGTTCGAAAAAGGTATACTTAGTTGAAACTCATAAAGTGAGTGGTTACCGAGATATTGCGGTTTTAATAATGGTGTGCATTGAAAATCTCTCAAATCTGAAATTTTATTAACATTATTATTATCACTAAATTATAAGAAAAAATTGACAATTATCGAACAATTCACTTAATAAGATTCTCAAAATGGCCTCCGCCTACTTCAATACATTTTTCTAGTCTCAACCCAAAATTTTGCCTCACCTTAAAAAAAGTTTGATAATCGTTTTTCATTATATCACTGGATTCGATTATTCTAGCCCAAAGTTCATCTCTGGAGTTACAAATATTCTTGTATACTAATTCTTTCAAGTGACCCCAGAGGAAGAAATCTAGAGGATTGAGGTCGGGGCTACGTGCAGGCCAAGGAAAATCTCCACCTCGACCTATCCATCGGCGCGGATAATTTTGGTTCAGAAATTCTCTGACAGGAAGTCCATAATGGGCAGGTGCCCCGTCGTGAATGAACCATAATCTCCTGCGCACGTCTAGAGGGACATCTTCCAAGAGAATAGGAAGTTGATCTCTCAAGAAAATTGAATAATTCTCCACATTGAGCCTTGCAGGAAGTTCTATTGGTCCCAACAACACGTCGCCTAGTATGCCACACCAGACATTAATGGAGAACTCATGTTGAAAATGGTGTTCTCGCGTCAAATGAGGATTGCTGCTGTGATATGTGTGAGCATTTTTGAAATTGAAAACTCCTCTTCTTGTGAATGTCGCTTCGTCAGTGAATAGAATGTTGTTGAAGAAAAACGGATCGTCATTCTGATACCGACGAATGCGTTCACAAAAATCCAATCTAGATAGAAAATCTAGAGGTAAAAGATTCTGCACTGGTGTGAAGTGGTAAGGATGTAACTTTTCTTTTCTGAGAAGTCTACCAATACTTGATTTATTTATTCCAGTTGCTGCAGAGAGGCGTCTTACGCTTGTTTCCGGATCTTCTGCAAGGCGTACTAATATCTCTTCCTCTTGATGTACAGGACGTCTTGGTCCACCAACTTCCGACTTCGAATTGAAAGAACCAGTTTCACCTACGAATACATTAGGACGAGATGATACGCATCTGTGTAACAAAATGTGTATTTCACGATTTTTCCAGCCCTCAGGTGTGAATTTTGTCAAAACTTTCGTTTCAGAAATAATCAATGGCAATGAGTGCATATTACTCCTTTACATACCAAATTTATTGTATAATCTTCTAAAGGTCTTGTGATCTGGTTGTCTACGACTAGAATATAATTCCAAGTATCTGGCGGCGGCTTGGTGGCTACGGAAGTTTGATTGCGCATAAACGCAGATCATATCTCTCTTCCCAATATTGCTAAACTCATTATGGCGAGGCATTTCAGAAATAATAACTACCTACTGTTCTTAATTGAAAAACCATGTGCTTGTCAAAATTGACAGATTATGTTTATTGTGTTACGCAAATGACATCCCTATGAAAACGAAAAACAAAAGATATTTCATCTACTTCATTGACAGTTGTTGACCCGGCCAATCAACTGCTATAGTTATTAGCGCCTTGATATGTCCACAGGAATACATCTTTTATTTGCCAAAAACATACTTATTCTATGAAATCGATTTAAATCCAGAGAAACTTCCCAATTTTTAGGAATTGATTTAGAATTAGAAAATTATGATTAAAATACACCGACCTCAATCCTCTAGAATTTTCCATTGGGGTTACTTGAAACAACTGGTACATATACAATAATGTTTGTAACTCCAGAGATGAACTTTGGGCCAGAATAAAATTTCAGATTTGAGAGATTTTCAATGCACACCATTATTAAAACCGCAATATCTCGGTAACCACTCACTTTATGAGTTTCAACTAAGTATACCTTTTTCGTACAAAAAATTAGTAGTTTTCAGTTTTTCTGAGCAGATTTGCAGAAAGTTGATCATCGAAAAAGTTATGCCCCTGTAAAACATTCGGGTTTAGTGTAGGTGGCGCCAACTATGATGTAGCTCAAAATAGGTATCACGGTTGGAAGCGGCATCCTCGATAACCCCCTATTACAAAGTTCCAAATCAATATTCCAGTAATTAGCAGAAAAACGAGCGATTTAATTTTTTTCAAAGTCAATTTTAACACACTGTATATCGAAAACAAGCAACAATCGGACAAAACGTATTGATGAAAGTCTATTTAATTTTTGATGCTCTATCCGAATATATGGGTTTGGCCCATTGTTAGAGGGACACCCTGTATATATATATATATATATATATATATATATATATATATATATATATATATATATATATATATATATATATATATATATATATTGTAGTAATAATAAAGTGTATGAACTTGGCACCGCCGCTTATGGTGTCGGTCGATAGATCAATTCACAAGAAAGATTGGCAGAAGCACGTTCGACAAATAATAAAATAATTTAGGTATTACCGCCAAACGAAATATATAGTATATTTATTAGTACATAATTTTACAATGTGTTTCACAAATAAGCCTAAGGCTTGTGCTTGCAATAAACACAATTTTGAATACTGACTTGCCTAGAGGGAACTGCGAAATCTTGTTGCTGTCACATTTACAATTTTGTTAAATATTCAATAATTTTAAACTTCCTTTCTGCCACTAACAGTTGGACTACCACCCTAAATGTTCAGCGCTCATTTTACAATAACTCCACCTCTTAAACCAGAAAATTCTTTTAACATACTGATATTAATTACAACACAAAAATTTTGACATTTTGATTTTAAGTTTTATTTGACATTTATGTTAATTTTGGTGTTGTTGGGCCACCCTCTATTGTTATGTACCGACTATATGCGCAAAAATAAAAGCAGAGCTGTAGATGTAAGATATTTAGAATTATTCATCCTCTGATGACGCTAACTTGGTTAGTGAAATGATCGTCAGGTTTCTTAAAATGTGCTGTGGTGATTTGGGTTCTCCAAGTGTACATATCTTTTCACATGTCGAATTTCCCCAGAACATAACACCATACCTTAGCCTAAATTTGATCAAGGTTGAGTAAGCCACTAGGGTCGGCCTGAATTCAATTACTGCCAAAGGTCGCGCTATAACATATGTTGAAAAACAGGTCACTGAACATGTTCATTTGTACTGTGTGTGCAATAAATGATATTATTAATACTATTAAGTTGGTTTCAATTTTTTTTTCAAAAATGTGCTACCATAACGTACTTGCTCAGTCCGAACTTTTACCACTGGTTATATATGGTGTGTCCATTTACCAATTTATTGGCTGAACAAGGGGATGAGAAACTCGTATTTTTATTAATAATTTATTTAAATCACATATAAATAAAACACAATTAGGCATTTAGTGTTGAAACAAGGTCCCCAGATGCTTGCATTTCTTTGATAATATCCAATCCACCAATCAACTCTCCTTTGACATATACCTGTGGATACGTTGGCCAATCAGAATATGTTTTTAATCCTTGACGTACTTCCTCGTCAGACAAGATATCGAAAGTCTCATACTGGACACTGAAACAAACGAGTGAAATATGAAGAGTATATTTTAAAATGCACCATTACTAATGAGTGTTCAAAACATCTTTCATGACAGCGAATATGGATTTAATAATAGTAATATGCTATGTGAACACAGACATAATCAAACTAAAAAAGACACAATAAAATATCAAAACTTAACATCACATTAACACAAAATACGGGTATCAAATAGTAATAATAATAACCTTTATTGCCATCAACACAGATCCATGGGTAGTCAAAAACATAAAATACACACAACATCCGTAAGATCAATAACGCTAATGTTTAAACAAAATGCCTAAAATATACATACAAAAAATATATGAACATATAATATAAATATAAAACAAACAAAAAGGTGTAGAAATAAAGTATATTATGAACACAATTTAATGGTAAGATTTGTGGATAAATAAAAAAGGTAGTATAATTAACACTCTAAAATATAACAAATACAAAATAAAAAATACATACACACACAAATACATATACACAATATATATGTATATACAAATAAAAAAATATGCTTGCCAAGCTATGGCTACTTGGAACAAAGTCAGTCACATTTAAATAACAATCCGTGAATTCATTGAAGGTGTAAAAAACTTTTTGTATCAGAATGTTCTTTAGTTTTCTTAGAAAAAATTTATTGTACAGTTATTTGGCTTTCTCTGGAATTTTATTGTAAAACTTTACACCCCAATAAACTGAGTTGTTTTGTGACTTCTTTATCCTGTGGAACTGCAATAGAAGTAGTTCCCCATATCTTGTTTCTATTGAGTAACTACCCCCGATGTTTGACAGCTGTCTCTATTTTCACAGTCATATTTTACACGTTTTTATTTTATTTCAACAACACACCACGAGGACTTCTAGCCTAAATACTATCGTACCGTGGGTGTCGAGAAGGAGCAAAGGGGCAACTTGTTAACTCTGGACTTGAAGGTTTGGAGGTTCAGGGGAGAAGGAAGTTGGAAGTCCTCGGGACAAAAGAGCGGGCATAACAAGATGTTCTATGTTTAGTGACCTGGACAGTAAACGGGTGCATTCGCTCTGTTCCGCTGGTAGATCTGTTGGGGGCAGCAGGTGGAGGAACTATGGAAAAGAGCTCCTTTGAGCAGTGCCCGTGCAGATATCTATAAAAGAGAGAGAGGTCACCAACGGCACGTCGGTGGGCAAGGGATGGCAGCCTTTGGGTGAGGGTAGGGTCACCGATGAGAATGGAGTCGAGGATAGCGAGTGTAGAAGCAGCAGCAGCACCCCAGATGTGGGAGCAGTATTCGAGGTTTGGTCTTATTTGTGAAGTATATAAGGTATAGAGATTAGCTGGCGAAAAGTATTTGCAAGCCCGGAAGAGGAAACCTAATTTCTTAGCAGCCTATTCTGCAATTGATGTGACATGTTGGTGCCAATTGAGATTTCGATCCACAGAAATGCCAACAAGTCAAAATGACTAATTACTTTGAATAACTTGGTTGTTCATTGTGATGGGTCTAGGGCTGGTGTATCTCTTATAAGAAAGAAAGCAAGACTGTGATTTGGTGGGGTTGAATTTTACAAGATTTTTACTTCCCCAGTCTAATATTTTTTGGAGATCCACGGAGACAGAACCCTACATGAGTCTGCGATCCTCATCTAGTTGGGCTGAAGAGACAGGCTTAGAATATTGTATATTTGAGTGGAGGGTGCTGTCGTCCGCGTAACTGTGAACTGGGTTGGATGTGCTAGGGTGGAGGTCATTGATGTGGAGAAGAAACAAAGTAGGGGTAAAGCTGAATCTTGAGGAACTCCTGCATTAATTGGACACAGTTTAGAGGAATGGCCATCCACGACAACAGTAATGCTCCGGTTGGAGAGGAAATTTGCTGTCCAGGTACAGAGTTTTGGTGGTAGGCCATAGGCCGAAAGTTTATTAAGCAGTGCTGCACGCCAGACCTGGTCGAATGCTTTGGATATGTCTAGGGCGACAATCTGAGATTCACCGTGTAGTTCCATAGACTTGTTCCAAGAATGGGTGACAAAGGAAAGGAGGTCGGCAGTTGATCTGCGCTGACGGAATCCATACTGCCCGTCGTGGATTAGACTGTGTTTTTCAAGAAATTTTAGTAATTCGGTGTTTATATACTTTTCCATCACTTTAGAGATGACTGAAAGGAGAGAAATACGCCTGTAGTTGCTAGTAAGTATATATGACAGTGGGATCGTTAATACATATACCTATATTTCGGAAACTCTCTCTACAGCTGTGTAACCCAGATCGCACAGAATTCACCCTGCCCTTTTCTGAAGCAGAAACTCTGCTTGATACTGAAGATGCTCCCCAAAGGAGTATACCATAAGTCGCTACGCTGTGAAAAGTCCCATGGTAAGTAAGCAATGCTACTTTATGTGATGCCTCATTTGGTTTATACAATATAAGGCATATGCTAGTTTCTTTGATGTTTGAGCCACATGCACGTTCCAGTTTAACTTGCTATCAACATACACCCACAAGAACTTTACAGTCCTTGCGTCTTCATTTTTTCCATTGATAGTAAGTACTTTGATTTTTGATTCATTTAAACTGAGCCTATTTGCCTCAAATGAGAACATCACATCTCCAACTGTTTTTTGTGTCTTGCTCTTCAGTACCGGCTCAGTCTTTAACACCACTGTAAAAGAAGTGTCATCAGCATATAGGCAGATACCATCCATGTCAACATTGTCTACCAAATCATTAATATACAAGATGAACAGAAGCGGTCCCAATACTGAACCCTGCAGTACCCCCAAACCAATGTTCATCACACTCGATCTAACACCCTTCTATTCTACAATCTGGGTTCTGAAGTGTTTAAACTTCGAACCTCTGAAATAGTATGTCTAAGGTGGTCAGTCGAACTTTGAACTTCTTAGAAATTCATATTCGAACATCAAACTACCCAAAATTCTTCAGTGCTCATATATCATTTCCTTAAATACAAAATTTAGGAATATTGTATTGTTGGGGAGGTGGGTCAACGGTAAATTGAAAATACAAAAACAAAAAATATTTTAAACTTTTTTTAGATTTCTAGATCTATTGATAGGCTCAATTATAAATATGTTGTGGTTGTTTGGTAGTGGCTAGGCAGTTTTAGCAAACAGATTGAGAGGGTTCAAAGTGAGCATGATATGTATAAAATAACCACTTAAAATTTGAACTGTCTCTTGATGTGAATATTTAACTGTTTTGGTTCATTGTGAAATAAAGCATGTTGAAACCAGTGTTTTCCAATGGCAATCTGCAATTATCCTAATAAAATCTGAAAATTTACGTTACTGATTGCCTGCGAACACCGCCATCTGAATATTGTTACTGAAAAAGGTGTTGGGAGGCTAGGATATATAAGAAAAATAATTTTGTGATTGCTAAATCGCTTCGTTGTGTCTCAATGTGTCTCACCAACTGTCAAAAATATGAAATCTCCTGATATTTCACTATCGACTAAATGAGACTAATAACGAATTAACGGCGCTGCCAGTTCGCGACCTTTGACAGCATTCAATGCCTGTAAAGTTAAATTTCAAAGTATTTTTGAGCAACAAAGTTCGAGCTATTTTGGAGAATTATATATTTGAAACTTCAAACTTCTTCAACATCGCTAGTATAAACATATTTTCGAACCGAAGGTTCGGTTCGAAATTTATAAGCTTCGCACACCTCTACAATTAACTTCATCTTAGTTAATAGCAGGAAACCAAAGAAAAGAACCAAGGTTTTGATTGGTAACATGGACTCCTGTTTATATGCGTATAAATTACATCCTAAAATAGCTGTTGAAGAAATTACTGGTTACATGAAACCGATGTTTCCTGAAGTTGAATGTGAGAAAATGAACTCGACGATTCCAAAATACTATTCAACCTACATGATCTCCATTCCTGAGTCAAATCTGAGTAGAGCAATGGAACCAAACATATGGCCAAATGGTTTGTTTTTTTTAAAATTTAATTTCAACAACACACCACGAGGACTTACAGCCTAAATACTATCGTACCGTGGGTGTTGACAAGGAGGAAAGAGGCAACTTGTTAATTCTGGGCTTGAATGTTTTGAGGTTCGGGGGAGAAGGAAAAACATGTGCCGGCAAGGAGTTCCACAACTTGGAAGTCCTCAGGACAAAGGAGCGGGCATAACAAGAAGTTCTATGTCTGGTGACCTGGACAGTAAAAGGGTGCATTCGCTCTGTTTCCCTGGTAGATCTGTTGGGGGCAGCAGGTGGAGGAACTATGGAAGAAAGCTCCTCTGAGCAGTGTCCGTGCAGATATCTATAAAAGAGAGAGAGGTCACCAATGGTACGTCGGTGGGCAAGGGATGGCAGTCTTTGGGTGAGGGTAGGGTCACCGATGAGACATATAGCTCTCTTCTGAATGGAGTCCAGGATAGCGAGTGTAGAAGCGGCAGCAGCACCCCAGATGTGGGAACAGTATTCGAGTTTTGGTCATATTTGTGAAGTATATAAAGTATAGAGATTATCTGGTGAAAAGTATTTGCGAGCCCGAAAGAGGAAACCTAATTTCTTAGCAGCCGCTTCTGCAATTGATGTGACATGTTGGTGCCAATTGAGATATCGATCCACAGAAATGCCAACACGTGAAAAGGACTCATTACTTTGAATAACTTGGATGACTGAAAGGAGAGAGATAGGCCTGTAGTTGCTAGGAAGCGCTTTTGATCCTTTCTTGGGGACGTGCTGTACTCGAGCAGTTTTCCAATTACTAGGGAATATGCCTCTATTTTAAGATGTCTGAAATAGACGAGTCAGGACAGGAGCAAGTTCTGGTGCGCATTTTTTGAGAACAATCGCTGGGATCTCGTCAAGGCCAGAGGCTTTCCTGGTTTTAAGAGGAGAGCATCTTTCGTACCTTTCTAGTTTTGAAAATGATATCCGTCATTTTATGCGTGACATTGGGGACTGTTGGTGGTTGAACATTTGGAGGTGGGTTGAGAGTAGAATTACTGGCGAACAACGAGGCAAAAAGTTCAGCCTTGTCCAGGGCGGTAGAAACAATTTCATCCCCTGAGACATGAGGTGGGAACGTGCTTTTGCAGAAATTATTCCCAATAGATTTAGCAAGAGTCCAGAAGGGTTTGCTGCCGCTGGAACTTAAGAGGACTTTGTTTTTGATGTGGTTATTAAACGAGTTTTTTGCTTCAGAAAGAATGCGGACATAGTGGTTTCTTGCGTCGTTAAATGCTTGACGGTTTTCTTGACTGGGATTGTGTAGAAGCTTTTTGTGAGCTTTGACCTTTTCAAGCCTGGCCTTGTCACAGGATTTAGAGAACCAGGGCTTTTGAGTGGCTGCAGAGGTTTTCTGTGTACGTGGAATAAATAATTCCATGCCAGCTTGGATAATTTCGGTGACGTTGTGTCACAGGATTTAGAGAACCAGGGCTTTTGAGTGGCTGCAGAGGTTTTCTGTGTACGTGGAATAAATAATTCCATGCCAGCTTGGATAATTTCGGTGACGTTGTCAGAGGGGTCAGGATGAGTCAGGATGAGAGAAGCAGACAGATACCCATGGAAATGAGGAAAAGTAATCTCGTATTTCGTCCCAGTTCGCGGAGTTGTAGTGCCAAATGATACGTGGGTGTGATGACTATGTGACCTCGGGTTGCATTGTGCAGGAAGCAGTGACCATGCCGTGGTCTGAGCGACCCAGGGGGGCGGTGACTGATATCTTATAGCAGTCAGGATTTGTAGTAAGAAGGTTGCTGAACCATATTGGCTAAAGACCTTGTGGATCGGTTTTTGAAGATCCTAGCCATTCCTTATTATGGACATTGAAGTCACCAAGAATAGTGACCTTGGAGGAAGGATATTCAGAAATCAGATGGTCGGTTTTTTCAGAAAGGTAGTCAAAGAGCTGGACAAAGTTGTTGTCAGAAGGTGACCGACCGGTAAATGCAACAGATGAATTTAATTGCAGCCCTGAGAGAGAGAGAGAGTTTCATCCAAAGTATGTCTTTTCTTCCAGCTTCTAAATTGGGGAGTCTGGTGCAGAGTAGATTGCTACGGAGGTACGTGCACACGCCTCTATGCAATCTAAAAGAAGTAAGGAGCTCATACCCCGGGAAATTAAGGTGATTAGTGGCTGTTTTGTCACTGATTTGAGTTTCGGTGAGGAATAGGAGTTGGGGCCTATTAGCCTGGAGGAAATGGTGGAAGGAGTTCAGGTTAGAATTTAGGCCACATATATTCGAGAAGGATATTGTAAATCTCGATGCTGGCGCCCCCTGTACACCCCTCTCCCGGAGATCCGAATGGAGGGGTATTTTGCCTCCGGAATCTTTTGTACAAGGAGGAGCCATCATCATTTTTGCTTATAAGGGAGTATGCATTAATAGGTTTTTTCATCAGCTAGCAGCCAGAACCAATTCAACTTGATCACACCTGGCAAGCTTCCAGGTACAGATGATACAGGCCTCTCCAGGGATGGGCTCAATATGGTATTAAATAACAAAAAGGGCCTTCTGATTTTACACCAGAATATCCAATCACTTAGGAATAAAGAAACACTGTAGATGCAGTGTTTAATTGAAAAATTGACTGTCGGCAAGCCAAACATTCTACCACTAACTGAACACTGGATGAAGCAGGAAGAGGAAGCTTCTGCAAAAATTCAAGGTTACACAAGGTATCCTACTACTCACGACCTGCTATGTAACATGGAGAAGCTTACATCTATGCAAATACTGACATAGACTTCACAGATGAGGGCGGAATACGCAAGAAGAGTGTCGAAGGCTTGTAGAGTTTGCCTGTGCAGTGGATCGTAAAATAAAACTGTTTGTACCGTGTGTTTCTCGAAGCGGCCTGGGCTATCCTTGTTAATTCATTTCTCGCCGATAAAATTGTTTTCATGTTTATAACTTGGGCTTTATGATCTGAAAGCACAGCATCCAGAACATAGCTCCTAAAACCGCAATCTGAATTAAAAAATATGTTGCCTATTAGTGTTACTGAGTAGGCAGTCACCTTAGTGGCCTCGAAAATACACTGATGGAAATTATTTAATTTCCATCCAGTCTGAATTAAAAAATATGTTGTCTATTAGTGTTGCTGAGTAGGCAGTTGCCCTAGTGTCCTCAAAAACATACTGATGGAAATTAAATAATTATTATTAGTTTTTTATTTTTTTATTTAACATTACACTACCCAACAGGACAAGCCCAATTATTGGGTAGGAAATACAGAAATGGCCTACAAAAACCGGATTAAAAACTAAAATTAAAACTAAAAATAAGGATTTTAAACCATAATTTACAATTACATAACAGAATGTAACTAAAACAGAAAAATATAAAAAATCACAACAATCAACAATGAGTAAAAAATAATCAGAAACACAAAACAGTCCTCCATAACTGTGAAATACAAACCAGTCCTTCACAACCGTGAGACTGCCAACCCTTTGAGCAACCTTGGATCCGACACAAAGATATCAATGGAAGACGCGTACCTGTTGGCAACAGAACACAATCTATAAAGCGGTGAGAACTTCGCAAGATTAGCTCACGGCGTAGGTAACCAAAAGGTGACCGGATTTCGTGAAGACATTCTCGGAACATTAAAGTTTAGTTGCTCAAGTAGACGAGAGCAGTCACAGGATCCCCTTACTAAAGCATTTATATAAATTAGTGCAGCTTGTTCCCTTCTAGATTCTAGACTTGGTAGCAAGAAGTCTCGCTGCATATACTCCGAAGGGTAACCCACAGAGGGATATATACCATTAAGACGGAAGTAAAGATATTTTAGAAAGCGTCTTTGGATCTTTTCCAACTGGAGAATATGGTTCTGGTAATCCGGAGACCATACAACTGAAGCATACTCAAGTCTACTACGGATAAAAGTACAGAAAATCATTTTAAATGTGTCAATATTACCAAACTCGCGGCAATTCCTAATAATAAAGCCCACTAGTTTAAATACGTTGGATACAACATTCTCAATATGAGATAAGAAAGACAATTTTTTATCAAATATTACGCCCAGATCACGGATAGATACCGGCCTAGCCAGAGACACATTATTAAGACAATAATCAAATTGTATGGGCACCAACCTAAGAGTAAAGGAAAGACAGCTGCATTTGGCAATATTTAAAGAAAGATTATTTATATTGCACCACTTCTCCACATCCTCTAATGCTAATTGAAGTCGAATACAATCCTCCACTGACTTCACCTCACAGAAAATTTTCATGTCATCGGCATACAGGAGACATTCAACCCTCAAACCACCAACGAGATCGTTAATGAAAATATTAAAGAACAAAGGACCCAAAATCGACCCCTGATGTGGCTGAAATATATTTTGATCTGCAGCCATCCACAACTACATATTGCTTCCTGTCTATAAGGTAATTCGCAATCAGTTTTCGGTGTGATTCAGATAAGCCAAATGCTTCTAATTTACGTAGCAGAATAGCATGATCAATGCGGTCAAATGCCTTTGACATATCAAGGTAGATGACATCGACCTGACTACGATTATTTAAAGTTTCCGCAATGTATTGCGTAGCGCAAACTAAGTTTGTAACAGCTGATATGCCTGGCATGAAGCCGTGCTGAGAAGGAGCGATGAAGCTCTTTATATGGAAGAATATATGCCTGTGTAATAACATTTCCAAAGCTTTAAGGAAGTTACAGGATAACGATATCTGCCTATAATTATCTACAAGTCTTTTATCACCAGCCTTATAAACTGGACGGGATTTCGATATCTTCCATACTATTGAAATTTTACAGTTTTTTAAACATAAATTAAACATAACCTGTAAGGGGAAAGCTAAAATTAAATTAAAATTAAAAAAAATAATTGTAATAATCATTATTACTCACAAAAAAAAATTATTTAGATTCCATCAGTGTATTTTTGATGCCACTGGGTGACTGCCTACTCAGCAACACTAGTAGACAACATATTTTTTTAATTCAGACTGTGGTTTTAGGAGCTATGTTCTGGATGCTGTGCTTTCAGATCATAAAGTAAAGCCGAAGTTATAAACACACAAAATGTTGAAATCAATAAAACGAAGTCCAAACAGGTATTTAAAAGGCTTTTTACACAAAGTAAAGAACAACATTTCGAACAAGAAGTTCGGAGGGTCAGATTGGTCGCCGGTGTATGAGTGCACAACAAGTAACTTAGCCTGTAATACTTTTTAAAATATTTTTTGGACCTCATGAACAGAATTATTGTTGTAAGAAAATTAAACTGAACGAAAGGGTCGCAATCTTGGATTACAAATGGAATAAAAATATCATGTTGTCATAAAAGTGTCTTATACGATAAAAATCCAGGGGCAGGTGGCTGGCCTTTTTTTGTAAATATTGTAGTATTCTAAAAAAACTCTGGACGCAGCAAGTGCATTATCGAAGTGAATTTTTATTTAAATGTTTTTAATTACAAATATATCGCTCTAATGCGAGCAGGCATCAATTTGGTTACCGGTATAACCTATATAGTAGGAACAATGTACCACATTTTACCAAAATAATTATTTGAAAATGTACAAACATTTTCCGAAAATAAACTTTAAATGTTTGCAAGAAAACTGGTCTCCTAGGCAATGAACCTTAGGTTAATAGCAAATTGAGTTATTGAAATCTGAAACATTTAATGAAAATTCGCAACCAAAACGCCCTTACTGCATTCATATAAAAAATTTCGAGTCAACTTAACTAAACCGACAGCCAAAGCATCAGAGAAAGGGTCTACTTGAAATGAATTTTCTGTAAATATTTTAGTAAAATGAAGGACAAGGTAAAACACTCTTCTTGCAACATTTTCTTTTCACAATCCATATTCTAGTTCTTTGCCTAAACAATTTTGACGTTTTAAATTACGAGTTTGACGTTTTGAGGAAAACTCCAAAATGTCTTTCTTTAGCTGCCCGTAACTTTTTTGTCCTTAAACTTAGAGACCTAAATTTTGGTACATGGTTCACTCTTTATAATACAAATATGGGTACCATTAATTTTTTTAGAAAGAAAACACAAAATTTTCCGGGAAAACCTTATCCGATTCTCCTGGCTAACGAACATGTCCAAGCCACTTGCAAAAGGAAGGTACTCACAAAATTTGATCAAGATCGGTCTATTATTTTTTGAGTTATCGGTACGATATATATATATATATATATATATATATATATATATATATATATATATATATATATATATATATATATATATATATATATATATATATATATATATATATATATATATATATATATATATATATATATATATATATATATATATATATATATATAAACACGGATCTCCCCATTTGTGAATTTTTTAGAGAAAATTCCCTAAAAAGAAAATTTGAATCACCAACGACTTATGGGCCAGCCTGTAATTGTATAAATATTTTTTTAAGATGTAGCTCAAGACACTCTATAATTAATGTATACAATTTTTTTTCGTATCTTGCATAATAATGGATATATTGGTCTTTAAAATTTTTTTGCGAAAATTCAACAAAAATGATATACCATTAACCGATAAACTCTATAGCCAACACTACTGCCAAAGTATCAGAGAAAGGGTCTATTTGAAATAAATTTTCTGGGAATATTTTAGTAAAATGAAGCACAATGAAGATTGAAACTAAGACTTCAGGCTTTGTAAAATATTTTTCTTGAGACATTTTCCTTCCATAGCTCATATTAGTTTCAGGTTCATTGCCTAAATATTATCAATTTTGACGTTTTAAATCGCGACTTTGACGTTTTGAGGAAAACCCAAATTTATTTATCTTTAAATGCCTGTAACTTTTTTGTCCTTTAACCTACAGAATTAGATTTTGGTGGGTAACTTACCTATAATGATATAAACCCGCGTACCAAATTGCCCTTACTTTGTTAATTCCGGATATAATTTTTTTTTCGAAATAAAACACAAAATTTTCCGGGAAAACCTGGGCTGATTTTCCTGGCTAACGAACTTATCCAAGCCACTTGCGAAAGGAAGGTTCTCACCAAGTTTTATCAAAATCGGTCCATTATTTTTTTAGTTATAGGTGTGACACATAAATATATAAACATATAAAGCCTGAAACCGACCTTGGATTTGCGTTCCAGCAGGGGTCCTAAATAGCGCTCATTTGAAGAAATTTTTTCAAAATTCAAAAGTCGGGATCTCATAAGTGAATTTTTTTAAAGAAAATTGACTAAAAGGTAATAATTAGAGCTAAACAGATGGCAAACAGAAGCTTTATTGAGAGAGCTGAGAACAAGGTAAAAGCGACTTGGCAGGTGGTGATAGATGTATCTGATAGATCTAGTAAAGGTAGTACAATTATTGAATAATTTTTAAATAAATACAACGATCCTCTTAAAATTGTAAACACACTAAGCAATTATTTTCTAGATTCATACCCTAGTGAAGTCTATCTAACTCAAATACCTAATTACAAGAGCATGGCAACTAGAGTAGCATCTTCTATCTACCTGCTACCAACCAACCCTGAAGAAGTAATTAAGACAATAAGGAAACTTAAAAAACAAAAAGGCACTAGGTGATGATCATATTCCAATATTGCTCCTTAAGAAAATGGCCATTACTATTGCAGAGAGAAAAATGTCAATTTTCACCAATTCGCCCTCATTTATCCCCTACCCCATGAAGAGATCTTACCCAAAAACAATTCCAAATGTTTCTCTGTCGGGTGCTAACTCCATACCAAATTTGAAGATGATATCTCAATTCGTTCATAAGTTATTGCACCTACTAACAGACAAACAGTCCGACCGACAGACAAAAAATGTTTTGTTCCAGAATCAAGTTTTCTATATGTGTTCAGACTTCCTATGCCATTTTAGCAACAACAAAAAAATTTTGAAATTTCTGTCACTGATATTGCACCCCCAAACATTCAACCCTTAGTTTAATTTCAGTACAGAATACCAGATGTTTGATGAAATTAAAAGTATTCTAATTAACAAACCCTAAAACATTATATTACTGGAGTTTTAGCGAACAAATTAAATTTTCACCAAAGCATCCCATACCCCCTGGAGCGATTTTACCCAAAAACAATCTGAACCGTTCGTTTGTTGGGTGCCAACTGTACACCAAATTTAAAGACGGCATCTAAATTGGTTCTAAAGTGATCGTGGCTACAAACGGGCGTACTCAACACACACAAAAATTTTATTCCCAAATCATGTTTTGACACTTTTTACAATTAAGCTAAAAAAAAAATTGAAATTTCTGTCGCCAATGCCATACTTCGATGTGTATTGATGATGTGGAAGGAATATATAACTGGCATGCCTGTCACAAACAGTGAATTATGCAAGGTCAATTGATACTAAATTATTTCAAAATATTTTCTATTCCAGAATTTACGACTTGCTTGATCTGTATGTTCCCATGATTGCTCCAAGAGCATGTAATAGGTATCTCCGTGGTTCTCTAAATAAATTACGGTTAGTATCAAATATAAATATTCATTATGGTGTAAGTTTAAAAAGTCTGGAAATGTGGAGTTTCTGGATAGATTTAGGGAGCTGAGACAAAAACTTAAGAGAGACATTTATCTTTCTCGAGTAAACTACTTTCAGAGGGTTGAAAGGGAGATTAGGTCTAATCCTAAAAAATTCTGGAACTGCTCTTCTCCGCGCTGTCAAAACTTTTCTATTGGTAATTCATTTAACCAGCACCCGGCAGTTGACAGTTTTGGTTCTTGTTTTGCAGGATGTTCTGGTTCCACCCCCACCTCATCACCTACAGCCGCCAGCCTGGCTTCGGGTGACAACACAGTGTTTTTTGTTGATGACTTTACAGATGATGAAATTATTACAGCTGCTAAGAGAATTAAGGCTAACATGTCCTGTGGACCTGATCTAGTTCCTGGCTTCTTGGTGCGTGACTGCTTATATGCTTTCTTGACTCCACTTAAGAACATTTTAAAATTGATTCTTAGATCTGGAACATTCCCCACGATTTGGAAGTTGTCACGAGTTCTCCCTGTCTTCAAGGCAGGGGATAGTGGTGGTCCATCAAACTATCGACCAATAGCCATACTATGTGTCTTCTGTAAGATTTTCGATGCCAGCCTTTTTCAGCGAATACTGTTTCACATCAAAAACAGACTCTCCATTTCTCAGCATGGTTTCATTCCGGGGAGATCGACTATAACGAATTTAGTTGATGTTACACAGTTCATTGCATCCGCTCTCGACCGCTCTTCACAGGTTGATGTTGTGTATACTGATCTATCTAAGGCCTTCGATTGTCTAAATCATTCTGTTCTAATTGACAGGATGAGGGCTTGCTTGGCTTGTTCAGATCTTACCTGGATGGAAGGAGGCAATTTGTTGAGGTTGGGGGCTTCAAGTCTGACACCTATCACATAGCTTCGGGAGTGTCGCAGGGTTCCATACTCTGTCCATTACTGTTTAATATATTTATTGACCCAGCTAAACATGTTTTGCATGTTCCTTTTTTAATGTATGCAGATGATATTAGGATTTTCGCAAATATTTCGGGTGTTATGACTCTTTGCAGCTCCAGAACTGTCTTCAGATCCTTGATGAATGGTGTTGTCGGAGTGGTCTTTCTATGAATGTTTCCAAGTGTTGTGTGATGTACTTTACTCAAATAAACACGCAATTACTTTCGGGTACAATATAAGAGGGCTTCCACTTGACCACCCCGGGACAGTTAGGGACCTTTGAATTGTTTTTGATGGTACTCTATCATTTAAACCACACTACGAGCAGACTGTCAGTTCTACTTACAAAACTCTTGGGTTTCTGATCAGAAACAGCAAAAATTGAATATGGCTCAGTTGTGTGGGCTCCTACTTATAAGATACATGTGGCGTCTAGAATCGGTGCAAAGGAAATTTCTAAAATTTCATAGCTTTCGTGAGGATGGTCGATATCCTTCTATTGGTTTTCCTCAGGAAGGTTTACTTCTTCGCTTTGGTCTGCAGTCTGTCGATGCGCAGGCAGTGCAGTTTCGTTACATTTTTATACAAACTGGTTAATTCTGTGTTCGATTTCCCTAATCTGCTTCAGCAACTTAATTTCAATGTGCCTCGTATTGCAGCACGTTTTCCAGGCACATTCTATCTCCCGGCTTCTCGTACGCGATTGCTGCGATCGTCTCCAATTTACCAGATGTGCAATGATTACTCTGTATTGCAGGACAGCATAGATATCTTCTCATGTAATATATCAGAGATAAAAATGTTTTTCAAAGCCATGTAATTTGTGAATCTCTCTTTTGTGTACTTTGTTTGATTATTGTTTGTTATTATGGTTTGTGTATCGGCCCATCCTTAGTTTGGCTTTAAGCTGTTGGATGGTGTATGAATAAATAAATAAATAAAATAAATAAAAATAATAATTTAACACCAAACTCCACACCCAGAAGTCATACACTTGTGCAGGGGAGACAAATACTGCACATAACTGATCAGAATCCAGTCTTTTTACATTCGAATTTAAAAAACAAACACCAGCTGAATTCAGGACTCGAACCTGCAGAATTCTTAAGGTTGCTCACCTCACAAACTAGGCCACTTGGCCTGTTGGAATATCTCAATAACTTCACATTCGGTCCTTGGTGCCGATTGAAATGGATACCTGCTATTTCACTTTGACTTACACACATTTCAACAATAGAATAAAATGTTGGCCTAAATGCCTAAATACCTAAATTTGTAACACACCACAGTCCTTTAATAGAACTATAAGTTTGATGACAAAAAAGTTAAACGGGGCATGGGGGACTTAAAGGCAGCAACTTACCTAGTTTCATTAAGTATTTGAATGATCTGTTTACTAAATCCACATCGAGGTGCATTACGATCACCTTTCATAAATAACATCACATTAGACTTGTTAATTAATTGTTTTAATCGCTCCTCTAATGGTTGTTCTTTATCACCACTTTGTGTGATGCTTGTAGAATTTATGTGCTGTTTAATCTTCTCTGTTACTTTTGCAGTGTCAACTCCATCTACTCGATCTATCACTCTACCTTCACGGAAGAGAATAACAGTTGGTACAGCTTCAATTTTAAATTTCAATGATACATCACTTAGGTCTTCTGCATTACAGGAAAAGAATGAAACATTTGAATAGTCAGTCTGTTTCGAAAGGGTGTCCAAAAGATCATTTATCTGACCACACTGTTCAGCCCAGTCAGCTGAGAAGTGAACAACACTAAGCTTCTTGTCTCTATTAACAATGCATAAAAGAAATACCCAATTAGAAATCTTAAATAACACCCCACTGTTATACTTACTTTGTATTTTGTTCAAAAGAATGGGCATCTTTTATGAGTGTGGGCATTTCAATTAGCGTAAATTAAGTTTAATCAAGTTGATTTGCTGCTTTTTGATACTTATCTATTCAAATTAAAGACGTTAACCAAAAATCACATAAGCGGAACGATAACACCTTTATCAATCTACCTTGGGCCACTGGCCACTCACCGACTCACTGGACCACAGCACTACACCACAGCATAGAAAAACTGCGCTACTGTGCTTGCTTAAAAATATTTTAATTTTTATTAACCTGCAAGGGAAACCTCAAATGTCAAGTATATGATAATTACGTCTATGGATATTTCTGCCGATTCCGAATAGATATTTTCAAGAATCGATACTTTAGGTAATAAAGTTCGATTTCAGGAATCGAGTTTCTAATGTTGCGATTTACATTTTAAATTGCACATTTTTGCAAGATCCATCTTTCGATAGTTTAATATATTTAAACAACAAAGGTTCTAAAGCTAGATGTATTCTCACCATAATTAGAATCGCAGACCGGTTTCGCTCGTCGGTACAGTATAGTAATTACACGAGAACATACCTATACCGTAAAACGGGGTTATTTGGGAATTGGCGGGTAACTAGGGAATTCTCCAATTATTATATATTTGGCAACACTGTAAGGAACTAAGCCGTCTCACAACAGCTGAATCGCTAGCAGTGTGCACAGAACACTCCCTATAGAAGTTTCACCTAAATGGAGCTAACCTGGACTTTATTAGGGCTCTAGTTCGGACATCGCATATAGTAGATGTCGCTAGCAGTGCTACAATTATACTGAACAAGCTGTTCAGTGCGCCATTTTATCATACATTCAAAATTCAAATGTTTTGAATGCAAAAAAGTTTTTGTTCCCTTCTAGGTCTTTCATTGTATAATTATAATACAAGTTTATTGCTAAACGTTTCTTTTAATTCAGTTTACCTATATTTATTAACTTTTAGTGGATACTTTACAATGTTTTCATTGTTCGTCGGTTTTGTGTTTTAGAGGTGCGTTTTTTTTTTGAACCAAAATATGATCGTTTTCATAAGCTTTGTGTTTAAACAATAATGTAATTTCAATTCTATTTTCAGTTTTCTTATCAAAAAAGCAAAGTGCTTTCATAGTTCAAGGTGTTTTGGTGAAATATAATTACAAACTGTTTTAGTTTTCAGGCAAGTTTAGAACGTTTTAGTATTTCATAGGTTATAAATAAATAACTTGTGGATATAAATGTGATACCAACCAAGAAAACGATTTATTGTTAATTGTGTTCCGGGGTGCCTGGAATTATTTAGCAAAAGACATCGTTTTTCGTTGAAATCATCTGAAGACCATTTTGATGACTAGGTGAAAGCTGTACAAAACCCTAAGATGCTTGGTTTATATCCACAAGCCATTTACGATAGATTTTATATTTGTGATCGTCATTTCGTTGATGAGGATAAAGTACCTGAAATGAGAAGAGGCCTGAAAAGAACTGCTGTTCCCATAATACATCTTCCTTTGAGTAAGTATTCATATATCTTAAAGTGCAAATAAAAATTTCTATTTCTATTTATACAACATCTCAGAAGTAAACAATGGATCGGGTGGATTCGGAACATGATATAATAACATATTTGTATCATGGATTCGGAAGGCTGCCAGAAAGCCTGATAGTGTACACTGTTGTCAGATGAATATTACCAAGTGTCATTTTAAATAAAGGAGGAAATTAAAGGGTGCACAAATGTTTTTCTAATAAATGACATACTGTTCTAGGTTTTTAAATAAATGTAATAGTAATACTGTTCTAATAAAACACAAGTGTATTTTATCTTGTTTGATTTTTCATTAATCATATCGATAGTAAAAACTGATGCTGCAAGTGTTAGAAGGTTCAAATTGCCAAATAATTTTTCCTATGATTGCAAAACTTAAAACAGGCGTATGTGTGTTATTAAAACATAACTTGTTTTGCTTTCACTATAAAAATCATTAAAAAAAATTATTTGGCTAATTTAACCTCTTTACTGGCAGTGGTATAAAATTAAATAGAATTTATTTGGATTTGCTAAATGAAAATGAAATCAAATTTCCCGCGTGTGATTAAAATTCATCGCATCCGCCAGAGGCGCTGCAATATTGTTCAAAACGTCAGCATTGGCGTTTCCCTTCTATAGGGGGTGTTCTGTGGCAGTGTGTGAGCAACATATGGCAGATAGTGTTGTGCAACAAAGGTAAGCATATCACGTGTAAGTAACGTCACACAATAATTTCAAAATTTATGTACAAAATTGTCCCAATAATTTGGGTGTCCAACTTTCACATGTAGAGCCGTTTAAGTGAACACGAGACATAACTTTAGTATAGTAGGAAAAAGTTGTATGTTAGGTTATGTCAACTTACAAGTTTTATTGTTTTTTTTAAATACGTTATTTTTTCGCGATTTTTTTTTGAAAAAGGGGCTATTTGGGACACCAATTCGGGGTTACTTGGGAACTTTTTTTAATTTGCTAAAAACCTGTTTTATGTAGCCAGTATGGTGCGTAAATACAAAAGAACGCTCACAAATTGTCGAAATGGGAAGAACTATCGACCTTATATGTCTTATTCAAAAGAAAAATTAGAGCAGGCCGTCCAAGCAGTAAAACAAAAGAGACTAACTATTTTACAAGCTGCCGAGCGATATTCGGTACCAAAATCCACTATTGGCCGACGAGTCCTCGATCAAAATATTAACTACAAACAACCTGGACGCCCCACTCTATTTTCAGAGGATGAAGAGCAAATAATAATTCATCATCTTAATATGGTGGCATCATGGGGGTTTCCCTTTGATTCACTGGATCTACGACTGTTGATGAAAACTTACCTTGACAAGAAGGGAGTTCAGGAAGGGCGTCTAAGGGATAATTTACCAGGGAAGGATTGGGTTGCAGGATTTCTTAATCGTCATAAGGATCAAGTATCTAATAGACTATCAGCGAATATATCTTCAAAACGAGCTGCACTCTCCCATTACACCATTGATCGTTTTTTTGAAAATGCTGAACAAGTTTTAAAAACAGCAGATTCTTCTTTACTGATAAACTACGACGAGACGAATCTAACAGACAATCCTGGAGCCAAAAAATATATTGTGAAACGTGGCAGTAAATATCCAGAACGTGTCATAAATTCGACGAAAACTGCCATCAGCCTGATGTATGCCGGCACAGCAGATGGTCAACTATTGCCTATCTATGTAGTATATAAGGCAGAACATCTGTGGGATAGTTGGACCACGGGAGGTCCTTCCGGTACCAGGTACAATCGCTCACGAAGTGGCTGGTTCGACTCCGTTTGTTTCGAGGACTGGTTTTTTTCCATAGTTGTTCCATTTTGCAAAGACAAAGAAGGTCAGAAAATATTAGTGGGTGATAATTTGTCGTCGCATTTCTCACAAAAAGTCCTGAATGCCTGTAAAGAACTGAATATAAAGTTTATTTGCTTACCAAGCAATGCGACCCACGTCTTACAACCTCTCGACGTAGCGTTTTACGCCCCTTTGAAAAAATATTGGAGATCAATCCTTACCAATTGGAAAAAAACAGCAGGAAGACGCTCGACGACACTAACTAAAGATGCATTTCCAAAATTGTTGACGGAACTTCAGCAAGCACTAGATGAAAATGGAAAGGGTTCCCAAAACATAATTTCCGGTTTTAACAAAACTGGTCTTTATCCATTAAATCCAAATAGACCCAAGGAACGACTGCCTCAAAAGGAAACAGGAGACAACGCATCTCTAGTGTCAGATTCTGTTATATCACTGCTCAGTGAAATGAGGGGCAATACTCCTGACCTCGCTAGCACTTCAAAACCAGCCAGGCGCAAAAGGATCTCCGTAGAGCCAGGAAAAAGCATCGGAGCCGAAGATATTGCTTCACCATCAACTTTGAAGCAAACGAAAGGAAAGACAGCAAAAAAGAGACGGGTGATCGATGATTCTTCTTCAAGTGAAGCTGAAGAAAACAACGACCCTAATATATTCACCCTTGATGACGACACTGATTCACTTGAAGAAGGTATAGAACGTTACCCAATAGAACTTGAAGATGATGGATTTGAAGCAGAAGAACGAGAAGTTGGAGAATCTCAATTCGACTCTGATAGTAGCGACGACTTACCCTTGGCCCAGCTAGATATGAACAGGTTGCCTGAAGAAATCCCAGCGGTTGGTCAGTGGGTCGTAGTAGAGTACCAAACGAAGAAGAAAACTCGCCACTACGTGGGACAAATTGAGGCCGTCGAAGAAGGCGAGGAAGGCCAAACGTTCCTAGTCGATTTTTTGAAGAAATCTAGTAAGACTGATAATTTTAAAAAACCTCCATCCAAAGATACCGATGTGATTTCATTAGACATGATTGTTAAGAAATTACAAGAACCCAAAGTAGATGGATCTGATAGCCGACGATTTTATGTGTTTCGTGAAAATTTGTCACGATTTACGTTCATTTGAGTTTTTTTTTAAGTTTTTAGGTGCTTAAAAAGTGCAATATTTTTTTTAGTTTTTTTCTACCAAAAGAATTGTTTTAATTTTCACAAAAAACGTTTATATGTATTTTTTATATGTATTTCTTTTATAAAGAATGATGGTAAATAAAAAACCATCGAGTATTTTGTTTTTTTAAAAGTTCAATTTGCTTCCCAAATATCCCAACAGACAGCGTTATTCGGTTAATGCATGTTTTAGAGGCAATTCCCAAATATCACCACCGCATGGGGTTATTTGGGAAAATACTTTTAAAAAATATATAGACCCCCACCGTGATAGTAGGGGTGTCATAATTGCAGTGAAGGTAGCCTATACCTATGTCTTTCCAAAATAAATCAGAAAGCAAATATCGCTGCATGCACCTGGAATCTACAACCAAAAAACCTTAAAAAATTTCCCAAATAACCCCGTTTTACGGTAAAGTAATACGGCTATGATAGCCAGCCTCCTAGATCATTGTGAGATGTACGACAGGGTCACCAGACCTTGATTCGGAACTGCAAACACTTCTGCCCACTTACTAAAATAATCCATGGCTACAAGCATGTAGCAATTTGCTACGTCTGTTCCAGGAAGAGAACCAGCTATGTCGATTGAAATTCTTTCGAAGGGGCTCCCACGTTGTACTGCTACATTCGCCCCCTGGTTTTTTTATTTACGTTCCTTACTGGATGCACACTCTTGGCAGGTTTTGGACCATTCCTTTACATCAGCTTTACATCTCAACCAATAGAAACGCTCTCTGACGTTCTCCAGTTTTCTTTACCCCTAAATGGCCTCCACCTGCTCCGCCATGGATCTCATTGATTACCTCTCCAGCTTGAGGCCGCGGAAGGACCATTTGGTTTCAATACGCGGGTTCCGTCCTCTGACGCTCAATTCCTGACCAGAACATCATCTTTTATTTCAATAAAGTCCCACTGGGCCGAGTAACTTTTGGTGGCAACGCTTTTATTATTAACTTCGGACCAAGCGAGTCTTTCGTGGCAAGTCTCCTTCTATTTCTAGACTGGCTGGATATCAGGGTCTGCTTTTTGGTCCTCCATTAACCTCTGCGGGTCCCATAGGTTAAATGGTTGCACAGTTGTCGTCCTACGCACTTCGAGATTCAACCCTTCTTTGTTTTCGGCAAAGATGCAATGCTTGCATTTTGGTGGACAAGGTCTCCTAGATAAGGTGTTGGCATTACCGTGCTGTCGTCCAGGGTGGTGTTCGATCGTAAAATTGTACTCTTGAAGGCGTTCAAGTCACCTCGCCATCTGTCCCTTTGGATTTTTAAATTGAAGAAGCCAACGTAGGGAATCGTAGTGACTGGTTCACAGGAAAAATTTATGATCTTATAGATATTTGTGAAAATGCTCCAACGTCTCGATAATGGCTAGAAGTTATTTTCTCGTCACACAATAGTATTCTTCTCTGCTTTGAAGGGGGCTTTGCTGAAATACGCTACAACCTTCTCTTGGCCTCCCCTTCCTGGGAAAGAACGCCTCCGATGCCAAAATTAGTCGCATCTGTGTCCACAATGAACCGGTAACCAGGCTGAGGGTATGTTAGAATCAGGAATGAACAGAGAGTCTGTTTTGGTGTATAGAATGCTTTCACAATCATTTGTGCAAATGAAGGGTGTCTTTTTTCCGTCAGTTTATGCAACGGTTTCGCGATGTCAGCAAATATCTTTACAAAACGACATTAACATGTGTAGAGGCCCAGTAACGCTACTGGAGATGCCCTGGGGCTTTGCGATGATTCTATAACTCGTGCCTGCTCAATCACCCTTATCATAGTGTCAACTTCGTGCTGTTTTGCCAATGGTACCCTTCTCAGTAGTTGATTGGTTGGTACAGATGTTTCTGTCTCAATACAATGGCGTTAGGTCTGTTCTTCCAAAATCGTTCTTGTCGGTTACGAAAGCGTTACGATATTTGAGTAGGAATTTCGCCACTACTTGCTTCTGTTGTGGAGAAGCATTTCCACTAGCTTCTGCTAAGCGGTCGCGTAGATGTTTTGCAAGTGGTTCATTCGGGATGGATGAGGCTGGTTCTTTCTGGTCGTGGTAACGCCGTGTTATGGTTACTGGCGAGAATGTTCTGATTTCGGAACCTCTGGAAATTTTCGAATCAAAGCTCTTAAGGTTGGCTATTCTGAGAGCTGTCAGTTCTTTTGCTTGAATAAGAGTTGTACCGACTAATAGAGCTTTCTTAAAACGACCATTGTCTTCTGGTTCTCTAATATCCACCACTTGTTCTGAAATATCTCTAACTATCTTCACTGGGACAATACTCTCGCTCTGGGTTCTCACTCTTTTTGGCCGTGACTTTTCGAATGGCAATGTTATTGACAGTTGACATAACTACTTCCTCATTACCGATATTTAAAATATTGTTCTAGAGATCTAACTTGACACCGTGACCTTGTAGAACATCTAGATCAAGTATAATGGGGTCTGATATGACGGCAACAATAACTCGCTGTTTGGTCTCTCAAACTTCACTTTGTTTGACGTCAGTCGCACCAAATACACGAATCTGTTCGCCACCAGCTGCAGTCACTTTGTAGACTTACTGGGTCTCTTACTCGTCATCTTGGCACGATATCACGACGGATAATCGTTCTGAATGCGCCAGTGTCTACAACTATTTGAGCCTTCTTGTCGCTGATGTGTCCGTCAGCGACGAGAGCGTTGCCAGAATCGTTGACCAGTGAAATAGTTGTCGAATTTCTGGGCACTGGGGTAGCCAGCCAGCTCTCGCCGCATAAAGCAGCTGCATTTAGTTTTCCTGTACCTTGGTTGATTATGATCTTGGACCCAGACATTCCCTTCTTATGATGCCACAGTTCCAACAGTGTATGGCACTTGCACGATGACTTTGCGTTGGCTCCTCACGAGTTGTGGGCTTCGTCTTCTTGTTCTTTAGTATCTGCATGACCTCGGATGAATCTGTTTTATGTTCTTCTTCTGGGACTTGGAGACTGTGAATTCTCACGTTGCCTTTAGAGGCTTGTTTGGCAGCTTAAAATTCTAGTGAATGTGCCAAAGCATGGTTCAAGTTTTTATATCTCCCCCTCCCCAGCGCCTGTTGAGTGTCACTATCCCTGATGCCGTCAATGAATGTTTGCAGCGACAGCTAGTGCAAAATTTCTACCGGAGCTGTGGGGTAAGCTGATGGTGTTAGTCCAGCAACGTCGGCTTCAAATTGTTGCAGAGTTTCGCCCGATGTCTGACAGCGACTTTTCAACTGAGTTTGGTACAGCTGTTGTAAATGCTGGTCGCCAAATTTCGTTACTAAGTAATATCTAATGGTGTCGAAACTGTCCTATTCTTCCCTAGCGATACCTTGGAGCACATCTAGGGGCATCTTCTCTGAGAGATACAATTAGCAAAGTCGCTTTCTCTCTTTCTCGGCCCAACCATTTGCTGTAGCAACGGCTTCAAACTGGCGTAGATCAATACCCTGAGACTGAGCTATCAAATGTGGGGACCTTAATTCTTACGATCGGGTTATCTTCAAGTCTGTTTCCCTTGACTAGGGTATCACACTTATTTTCTAGTGATTGTAGTTTCTGCTGTATTTCCTTTTGTTTATTCGTCAGCTTGTCATGTACATCGTCGCTGACACCCCTTACTCGGCTTTCTATACTTGCTGGAAGATGTCGTCTTTTACCTGCTTCATACGTTTAGAGCCTGTTCTTGTAGAATTTTTTTCGTTTCTTCATCTCTTCTTCTCATTTCTTCTTTGGTCTCTTCATCTCTTTTTCTGGCTTTATCATCCCTTCTTTACATTCCTTCTTTGACTTCTTCGTCTCTTTTTCAGACCTCTTCTTCTCTTTTTCTCATTTCTTCTTTGCCTTCTTCGTCTCTTTTCTGGCCTCTTCATCTCTTTTCCTGACCTCTTCATCTCTTTTTCTCATTTCTTTTTTTGGCTTCTTCGTCTCTTTTTGTAGCTTGGTCTCGTGCGAATTTAGCTTCTTGTCCAATTTTTTAAAATCATTTCCAATAGCTGGGTGTCCATTTTGGCTGTTGCGCTACGTGTCATAGACATAGACGTACTTAGAACTGATTTACAGTTTATTCTGTTTCAAATACCCAGTTATGAATTACGGCTGACACTGATCTTCCAGAGATTCTAGAAATTTCCACGAATATTCTGGAAAATATTTCCGCTAGCAGCTTGAAAATCCCACTTCTGACACCAGTTGTTACATTCTTCGGGGCTCTGAATTTGTTGACTAATAAAACACAGCTTTTCAAACTACTAATTTATTATAACCAACTATTTTACAACACCACCGTCAACAAAAATATTTATTTCTATTACTTAATCTCTATAGTTTATTCTCGCGTCTATTACATTGAGATTCACTTAATACTGACTCACTTTATCTGCGCCTCGCCTTTTTATACTGTCCATAGAGATTATAGACCTTCTACACTGTTCTACACCTGTCACTTCTGGTCCCTTCTGAAAATATAATTCCAGAGTTACCAACACACTTTAAAAGATGCCTGTGACCATAGAGGTGACAAAATTCATAAACTTAATTCTCATAGAGACGGATGTAACAATATTTGAAGGGTGGTCTTTATTGAAAAAAAATACGAGAAGTTATTTTTTTTTCAACTTTATATTTTCGTAAAAATGTTCATACAATTGGATTGATTCATTATCATCATTAACTATTATTGTTATTGAACCATTTTGAAAAATGCTCGTTGAAATGAGTATAATTTCAAAGAAAGCTTATTATAATGTAGTCTTAATAACTAGATTTAAGCCAGGGTGTCCTTTAATGATATATTTTAGGTATGCAAAGTATAGTTTACAAAAATGATATCAAACATGATGTAATAAAATACTTGTATTCAACTTGTGGCGAATTCTCGCTTTTTCGCCCAAAATTTGTAGTCTTCTTCTTAGCATGAGTATTAGGATTCTCATGTCTGCATAAGTGGTGGCTATGAATTTTATAATTTCCATCTCGTATAGATTTTCATCCACAATAGGTTGTGGTGGGTGAAATAAATTCAATTTTTGAATGAAACTCTGCATAACATACGTTAAAATGTTTCTTTTGAAGTTTTTCCTGCCCATATAATTGAGAACAATTTGACTCTTAAATGATTTTTCTGCGTATTTCATTATTTCAACCACCACGTCACAAGAAAAATACAATTTTTGACTGAAAACAAATCTCGTAAAAGATGAGTGATTGTTGATATCAACTTAAGCATCCTAGCCAGAGTATATTTTTTATAACATTCCTCATTCCTTTACAATGTATGCCAGAGTTTTTCTTCAAAATTGTTCTCATAATGACACCCCCAATATAAGTCATATTATCGTAGGAATTTGGGGGGGGTGTGGTCCCTTAGCCTGGTCGTGCGCTGGTCGTTCTTTTGATTGATCGACGCGTGACTTAGCTACTGGACTCCTAGAGGCTGGCTCCACGTGCCACCCCTGACGTGACTGTCGGCAATCGGAATAATGCCCAGGGCTGATGGTCTACTAAAGTCTCGCTCCCTCTCTTCGCAGGTGGTAGTGGAATTTTCCTTTACGTGATAGTAAAGGTTTTCCACGCCCGAGGAGGTACCACTCCATGCATCAAGGGGCCGGTGAAGTCCCAACGGACTTCCCTTATAAGCAAAAATGATGATGGCTCCTCCTTGTGCAAAACATTCCGGAGGTAAAATACCCCTCCATTCGGATCTCCGAGAGAGGGGTGTACAGGGGGCGCCAACATCAAGATTCAACATATCCTTTTCGAATATATGTTGGCTAAATTCTAACCTGAACTCCGTCCACCATTTCCTCCAGGCTAATAGGCACCAACTCCTCTTCCTCACCGAAACCCAAATCAGTGCCAAAACAGCCACTAACCATCTTAATTTCCCGGGGTATAAACTCCTTACTTCCTTTAGATTGCATGGAGGCGTGTGCGCATACGTCTGTAGCAACCTACCTTGCACCAGACTCCCCAATTTAGAAGCGCAAACCCCTTGGATCTCCTTCTTACTACAAATCCTGAATGCTATAAAATATCAGTCACCGCCCCCCCTCGGTCGCTCAGACCATGGCATGGTCACTGCTTCCTGCGCAATGCAATCCGAGGTCACACAGTCATCACACCCACGTATCGTTTGGCACTACAACTCCGTGAACTGGAACGAAATGCGAGATTACTTTTCCTCATTTCCATGGGCGTCTGTCTGCTTCTCTCATCCTGGCCCCTCTGACATCTCACAAAACGTCACCGAAATTATCCAGGCTGGTATGGAATTATTTATTCCACGTACACAGAAAACCTCTTCAGCCACTCAAAAGCCCTGGTTCTCTAAATCTTGTGACAAGGCCAGACTTGAAAAGGTCAAATCTCACAAAACGCTTCTACACAATCCCAGTCAAGAAAACCGTCAAGCATTTAACGACGCAAGAAACCGCTATGTCCGCATTATTTCTGAGGCAAAAAACTCGTTTAATAACCACATCAAAAACAAAGTCCTCTTAAGCTCCAAGGGCAGCCAACCCTTCTGGACTCTTGCTAAATCTATTGGAAATAATTTCTGCAAGAGCACGTTCCCACCTCTTGTCTCAGGGGATGAAATCGTTTCTACCGCCCTGGGCAAGGCTGAACTTTTTGCCTCGTTGTTCGCCGGCAATTCTACTCTCAACCCACCTCCAAATGTTCAACCACCAGCAGTCCCCAATGTCGCGCATAAAATGACGGATATCATTTTCAAAACTAAAAAGGTACGAAAGATGCTCTTCTCTTAATACCAGGAAAGCCTCTGGCCTTGACGAGATCTCAGCAATTGTTCTCAAAAATGCGCACCAGAACTTGCCCCTGTCCTGACTCGTCTGTTTCAGACATCTTACAATAGAGGCATATTACCTAGTAACTGGAAAACTGCTCGAGTACAACCCGTCCCCAAGAAAGTGATGGAAAAGTATATAAACACCGAATTACTGAAATTTCTTAAATAACACAGTCAAATCCACGACAGGCAGTATGGATTCCGTCAGCGCACATCAACTGCCGACCTCCTTTCCTTTGTCACCCGTTCTTGGAGCAAGTCTATGGAACTACACGGTGAATTCCAGATTGTCGCTCTAGACATATCCAAAGCATTCGACCAGGTCTGGCCCGCAGCGCTGCTTAATAAACTTCCGGCCTATGGCCTACCACCAAAACTATGTACCTGGACAGCAAACTTCCTCTCCAACCGGAGCATTTCTGTTGTTGTGGATGGCCATTCCTCTAAACTATATCCAATTAATGCAGCAGTTCCTCAAGGTTCAGCTTTAGCCCCTACTTTGTTTCTTCTCCACATCAATGACCTCCTCTTTAGCACATCCAACCTAGTTCACAGTTACGCGGACGACAGCACCCTCCACTCAAATATACAATATTCTAAGCCTGTCTCTTTGGCCCAATTAGATGAGGATCGCAGACCCATGGAGGGTTCTCTCTCCGTGGATCTCCAAAAAATATTAGACTGGGGAAGTAGAAATCTTGTACAATTCAACCCCACCAAATCTCAGTCTTGCTTACTTTCTCATAAAAGATACACCAGCCCTAGAACCATCAAAATGAACAACCAAGTTATTCAAGGTAATGAGTCCTTTTCACTTGTTGGCATTTCTGTGGATCGAAATCTTAATTGGCACCAACATGTCTCATCAATTGCAGAAGAGGCTGCTAAGAAATTAGGTTGCCTCCTCCGGGCTCGCAAATACTTTTCACCAGCTAGTCTCTATACCTTATATACTTCACAAATAAGGCCAAACCTCGAATACTGCTCCCATATCTGGGGTGCCGCTGCCGCTTCGATACTCGCTATCCTGGACTCCATTCAGAAGAGAGCTATACGTCTCATTGGTGACCCTACCCTCACCCAAAGGCTGCCATTCCTTGCCCACCATTGGTGTTGCCGTTGGTGACCTCTCTCTCTCTTTTATAGATATCTGCACGGGAAGTGCTCAGATGAGCTTTCTTCCATAGTTCCTCCACCTGCTGCCCCCAACAGATCTACCAGGGGAACACAGCGAATGCACCCTTTTACTGTCCAGGTCACCAAACCAAGAACATCTTGTTATGCCCACTATTTTGCCCCGAGGACTTCCAAGTTGTGGAATTCCTTGCCGGCGCATGTTTTTCCTTCTCCTCCGAACCTCCAAACTTCAAGTCCAGAATTAACAAGTCGCCTCTTTCCTCCTTGTCGACACCCACGGTACGATAGTACTTAGGCTGTAAGCCCTAGTGGTGTGCTGTTGAAATAAATTTTAAAAAAGAACGTTTGGTTTGAAATACTCACGACGCACAGCATGCACCCACATTTGCAGTATATGTACACTTTCGTGATTCTCAAAAACCAATCAATGAAAATTGAAAAAAAAACATGAATGCATAGAGAATGAAAGCAGCTTTAAAATGATGTGTCCCTCGACCCCTCTTATCATTTAAAATTTTTGAAGGGGTGGCTCTGGGCGCTAGAGGAATGCAAAAATAATTTCGAAACCAAGAAAAAATTTGGTCCCCCTTCAAGTTATAAATTACCATTTTTAGCAATTTTTTCCACACTTGGACGAAATCGGACATTTCAGGAGATGCACATTTTGTTGGGACACCTCGTGATTCTCAGAAACCGATCGTTCAAAATTGAAAAAAAACCATGATATTGCATAAATAATGGAAGCAGCATGAAAATGATGTGTCGTCACTCGACCCCTCTTGCCATTTAAAATTTATGAAGGGGTGGGTCTGGGCGCTAGAGGGGTGTAGAAATAACTTCGAAACTAAGAAAACATTTGGTCCCCCTTCACGTCAAAATTGAACTGTTTTAGCATTTTTCCCACACTTGGACGAACTCGGACATTTTAGGGGGTGCAAATTTTAGTTGGGATCCTATATATTTATGGTTGTTGAGGCGCATATATACACTAAATATATAAATCCTCATGTCGAGTTTTACAAGTTTTATTTAACAACAACAATAACAAAACAATAAAGTGTTAATATTAACAAAGGAAACGTAGGTTGCATGTCGTGCACTACCCGCGGCGATACTGTCTGTCCGTTGTCATTTCATGTTGTCTCCTCTGCAGCTGGTTCACTGGTTCGTCGCTGCGGTAGAATCTGTAAAGTCGTGCGCTATGCTGTCTATCTTAGAAACCCCTGCTACTGCACTAAGGATGACGCTACATATTCAAAGATACATTTATATAAATCTCAATTATTACATTCAAGAATACAGCACATGTTATATGGATAAAACATATCTGTGTCTTCAAAAAACCGTTTCTAATTAATTCTATTGCATTTAAATAAAACAATGAAAAGAAGAAAAAATGTAAATAAAATATATAACACAAGGAACTGAATTATGTTTGAGTAAAATATACTTAACAAGAATACTTGGTAAGTTTATATATCTAGTGCCCATCGAGAATGGTTGTGAGACCGAAACACTGTGTCTGCCCTTAATAAACTGTCTCTTATGAAGTATTTATGAAGAACCTCGGTGGTTCAGGGGTAAGAACGTGTGCCTCCCAGGGTAGTCCTTTCACTTTTTCAGTACAAACTGTAAAATTAACAACAACCGAGGTTCTGGCATTGTATTTGAGCAAGTTGTATGTCTGCACGTTCAGTCCTTCGGTGGGAGCGTAAAGCCGTCGGTCCCGTGTCCATGTGATGTTGGGTACGTTAAAAATCCCTACCCTCCTTACAGAGAGGCAGGGGTTCGGCAAAATTTCCAGGATAGTGAGGTGAAACTGCTCCCTGGCGTTGGTGATTGGCCATAGTCGCGGAAATAGGCCGACGTTAAAGAAACAAACACACATACATACAGGAAGTATTTATGTTAGTTTTCACGCAAATAAAATAAATAAAAACACGTTGGCCACAGGAAAACAACAACTGACAGTCTTCTCGGGAGTCGTAATATATTAGGTTCTGTCTTCTCAGTGAATTATCATTGTTTTTTTACAATGTAGATATAAGCGACTCCATAAGATTAAATACCTTTGGGTAAGGATTTTGCCCACTGTGATGTTATTATTATTCCGTTATATTATCAGAGTGGTTCAATTGTTAGCACTTAAATTAAAATACTTAAACGATATAAATGTCATAGCTTATAATCTTGATGTTCCGTATTGTTACTTCTTCTTCTCAGAAACAAGAAACCAAAGACCAAGTTCACTGGAAAAAGGAAAACAGTGTTATAATCATAGGTTTATGTTATTGGTTATACATTAGAAAAAGTCTGGACGGTGCAAGTGCCTTATGGTAGCGAATTTACATAAAAATGTTGTTAATTGTAAATATATATTTTTTTAATGGAAGGCACGAATTTGGTTAACAGCTTAACCTTTATATAGTATAAACAATGTACCATATTCCATCAAAATAACTTTGTTTAAGATTGTTTGAAAAGGTACAACAAATTTGCGAAAATAAACTTTAAATATTCACGAAAAAACTGGTCGAAAAAACTGGTCCGATTTTCTTGGCCAACGAATCTCTTCAGGCTATTTAACCACCTATCAAAATCTAATTATTCAAAAAAGCTTTCTGACAAAAATTTTGCCTCAAAATTTGCAGTTTATTTCACAAAAATTCGCCATTTTATCACAAAAATTGGCTTAAGTAATGTTACATGAAAATTTTATTTTTTTCGCGCGCGCGCGCGTGTGTGTGTAGGCTGTTTTACGGGTAACAAGACGGTCTCTTACTTCTAAACGACACACCTTAAAAGCTTTTTTAAGTTACGTTATGTATGTCAATAGTAGCCACATTTCAAAAATATTGTCACATTTGTCTATGAGAATTAAGTTTAGGTACTTTGTTACTTCTATGGTAGTGTGTTGGTAACAGCGAACACTAGGGAACGATATTTCTAGAAGACACCAGTAGTGACGGGTGTAGAATAGTGTAGAAGATCTAGAATCCCTATAGACAGTATAAATAGACGAGCGGTGCGCAGAGTAAGTTAGTTCAGTATTAAGTCGGTGTGGTGTAGAAGTGATCATAGAGTATTAAGCGAGTCAGCAGTAAGTGTTGGAGTTTAAGAAGCGAACATACAAGGCGAATCGCGGAATATAATTCTATGGACATTTAATAATAGAGAAGAGAAATATTTTAGTTGACACTGGTGCTGGAAAAAAGCTAACTACAGACCAATTGCACATACTAGTATTTTTTCGAAAATATTTGAAAAAATCCTAAAACAAAGAATACTTGGCTTCATAACACAAACCTGCAGACTAGACCCAAAGCAGTTTGGGTTTCAAGAAAACAGTAGCACTCAAGCCGCTGTCATTGAAGTTATGCAATACATATATAACACCCTTGACGAAGGTAAATATGCGGTCGCAGTTTTTGTGGACTTGAAAAAAGCCTTTGACACAGTAAGTCACGGTATTTTGTTAAACACTTTAGAAAAAGTGGGCATCAGAGGCAGCTGCAATCAATTAATAAAAAGCTATCTGGAAAATAGACCAACTATAACTCGAATTGGGGAAACAGAAAGCAGTATGAGAAACATCAATATTGGCATACCTCAAGGATCTGTTCTTGGGCCACTGTTATATATTCTATACGTACAAACACTGGAAACGGAATCATTGAAAGCTCATTACACCATGTTTGCAGACGACACGATCTTACTATACTCCGGTGATAAACAAGAAGTACTACAAGAAAACATACAACAAGATCTTCTTAAATTTGAAGACTGGTTACTCGAGAAACAGCTCACAATAATGGCCACAAAGACGGAGTATATGATGTTTAAACAAAAAAACAAAAAACCGATTACAATTGACATTAATTTAGATAGCAAAAGAATTGCAAAAGTGGAAACATCTACCTATCTGGGATTAATAATAGATGAAAAACTGAACTGGAGTGACCACATCAACAAAATAGAGAAGAAAATTGTACCCATCTTAGGAGCAGTAAGACGGTGTGGCAGCTTGCCTTCACCTGCAAGAACGTCTATATACAACTCCTTGATATTGAGTCAGTTGACATATCTCATTGTTATATGGGGAAACTGTACAGAATTCAATCTAGAAAGAGCAGGGAGGCTACTCAATAAAGCGGTAAAAGCAACAGAAAACCTACCAAGACTAACACCCACAATAGAGCTGTATAATAAAACGGAACGATTGACAGTGAAAGAAATATTCTTCAGAGAACAGTGCAAGACAGCGTATAAAATAACAAGAGGACTAATGAAGAATAATATCACAATGGTGAAAAATACCTCTATCCACAATCACGAAACAAGACAAGCAAACAACTACCACATGTCACATGCCAATACTTGTAAGGGACTACAGAGATTCACACACCGGGCAATTGGAGCATACAACAAACTTCCAGAACACCTCAAAGGAAGCCCATCGACTTCAGTGTTTTCCAAACGCATTAAAACTTACATATTGAATAAAAGACAGGATCCATAGTGTAAAAGTGTACCGAACCTCAACTATCAATAATATGTGGCCAGTGTATGTATATGCGTATGTATGTGTATATGTGTGTGTATGTGTGTAGGTATGTGTCTATGTATGTGTGTATATATGTATACATGAGTATATGTGTGTATATGTATGTGTGTATACATAATAAAATAAGTGCAATTTAATGTAACCTAAGTAAGTAGTAAAGTAGTGTTAGTACGTAAATAGTGTATAGGTATAGAAAATTAAGTAAGTGCAATAGGAAGCAAAAGTCCATACTGTGGGTGCAACGAACTGTAACTTAACAGTGTTAGTATAATATAGTATGAGTTATCAGTTACTCTTTATACCAGTCCTGAGGACTGCCTGAGTGACTGTTAGGATACTAAGATATTATGTATTTATAAGAAAGCATGAACTAAATGCATAAGCAATGTAATTATTTGTAAATAAATAAATAAATAAAATAAAATAAAACAATAAGCAAAAAAAAAAAGTCGGTAATAATAAATTAGTAATTTGAAAAGCTGTGTTTTGTTAATCAACAAATCCAGAAACCCGTAGAATGCAACAATATTTTTAGTGTACAGGTAGTTCCAAAAAAAGGATGGCACATTAAACTTTTATTTTTTCTTATGGAACAGCCTCTTATGGTTGACGGCAATTTTGAATTCTACGCAAAAAATAAGATTCACTTCTATAAGGGTTCTCTATACATATCGATTGCGGTTTTTGAGATATTCTGATTTTTCGATGTTTGTGAAGGTTTGAAAAAATATATTTACGTACAATAAAAAATGTTGTAGAAAAATTATTTTGCAACCTGAAATATTAGGATCATTGCTCTATCACCTAATGCATTTGACAGTTTTAAATAGTATATCCTGGTATTTTATGGGTACATTTAATTTAAATTATCTTGTTTTTTAAATACAACACCGTGTATTTTATTTACTCAACATTTTGCCATTTTTATTCTCTTTAAAGCTACTGTAGGATTGCATATACCTAAATGTTAAGATTTTGATGTGAAGTAAAATTTTGTGCATATTGCAAAAATTTTGGCCACACCAAGGAAGACTGTCGCAAGCTTATCGCGAATAATAACATGTCTTCGTCACAGCAAAGAAGAATGGTTAGTAGTAGTAGTGACAAAGACAGTACATCTACCGAGGTAGCACCTATTTCATGTTATGGTTGTGGAAAACCGGGTTATATAAAAGCAAATTGACCAGATCGCAAGAAGCCTCTGGCCTCTATGGATTTTTGTAATTTAGACGTAGACCACAATATTAGGATATACCCCAGTGCTCGACCATTGCTTTTTGTTGACATCTCAGGTGCACATGGATCAGGAATTATCGACACAGGTTCTAAGCAGAGTGTTGCAGGTTACACACTTTTCCAGATACTCTCTAATACTGGCACTACGTTCAAAACTCAGACCGTTTACTTAAAGTTTGCCAATGGAGCTTGGAGACGAGAGAATATTTTAGTGGGAACAGTTGATGTTCTTTTGCAGGGAAGGAGAATCTCAACAGAATTTATCGTTCTACGAGAAGCTACCAATAATAATACTCTTTTTCGAATAGATTTCATTGAGAAAGCTCAATTGCTATTGTATTTTAATCACAGAACCTGGAGTTTTGCCAATGAGTCAGGTCTAACGTACGAATTGGTATATGAACAAGCCGCAGAGTACATGTGTTGTTGACATCAGTTTTATTTCAACCTTGAGATCAGACGAAGGATAAACTCTTTCCACAGAGCAGAAGCAAAAGGTGGATGACTTGCTTGATCAAAATCAGGATATTTCATGTCCAGGGGGAGAGGCAACTCCTTTTGCTAAACATGTTATCGACACAGGAGATCACCCACCAATCTCTGTTCCTCCGTACAGGATGTCCCCAGCAAAGAAAGCTGTCTTACGGAAGGAGCTAGATCGCATGCTAAAAGCCAACATTATTGAAGAATGTAAAAGTGCGTGGGCTGCACTCGTGATGTTCGTGCCTAAGAAAGACGGAACCACACGTGTCTGTATCGATTACCGCGGTTTGAACAAAGTGACACTGAACTCGAGTTATCCGTTACCGCGGATGGATGATCTACTTCACGCGAACCTTTTTTATGACTACCCTAGACTTGAAATCAGGGTATTATCAAGTGAAATTGCGCAAACAAGATCGCGACAAAACTGCTTTCGTGACTCCGTTCGGTACTTTCCGGTATCTGCGCATGCCAATGGGGCTTAAAACTGCGCCTATGACATTTCAGCGTCTCATGGACCGTTTTCACGCTGGAATCGGAGATATTCTAGTGTTCGCGTACTTGGACGATTTAATTGTTTTGTTGATTTCTTTTGAAGCACATTTAAAGGTCTTAGAAACTGTATGTTTAAATTGTCGGTGAATCGCGATAAGTGTACGTTTTGCTCTTAGAAGGTACGCAGCAAAGATTTAAGTGGACACAGAGAAGACCCCTGCCATCGTGTATCGACCAGGGCCAAGGAATCTCAAAGAAGTTCAGTCATTTTTCTAAACTTGTTCATGGTACCGACGTCACATACAGAACTTCGCCAAAGTAGCACGTCTACTATGTAAAAAGGCCTGAGCCGTGAAAAGGCTGGTTGGGTATGGTGTTCACGCCAGCAAGAGTCATTCAATCAGCTCAAGTATCTTCTAGTGAATGCCCCAGTCTTACAGCAAAGTCATGGAACCAAGCCCTATATTATAAGATCAGATGCCAGTGATTATGCAATCAGTGCTGTTCTCCTACAGGAGGGAGGGCCATGAAGAACATCCAGTTGATAATGCTAGTCGTTTACTAACAAGCAACGAGAGGAATTAATCATGCACGGAGAGAGAGGCCCTCGCCGTTGTATGGGCACTAAATCGTTTCAGAAGATACATTGAAGGTTCCCCTGTGACGGTTACTATTACAGATCACCAAAGTCTCAAATGGTTAATGAACTTGAGGAGAACAGGACGACCTGCTAGGTATGCCCTCATGATACAGGCATACAATTCAGATTGAACAAATCCCTGGTAAGAGGTACGTGGTGGCTGATACATTGTCAAGGCCATTGATGATGAGAAGCGAAAGAGGGTTATAGACTCTTATCTACTCGGCATAGAATTTCCAGGACTACGTCAGCAGCAATTAGAGGAACCTGAAGTAGCGAAAATGTTCAAGAGTTTTGAAAATCCTGACAGCGATGAATTATCTAAATGGACTGAACGAGGGCACATCATTTCGGTTGGCATTTCATATAGGTATTTGCCGGAAATGGACTCAGAGGAGCCTGTCTTAGTAGAGCTAGGTCAAAAGCGTTTGCGAATCCTGCAAGGGTATCATGATAGAGACATTGCTGCACACTATGGTGTAGAAAAAACTACCGCGGAATCACATCACGATACTGCTGGGTTGGAATGCGTTCATTCATTGCTAATCATATCAAAGATTGCCCTGATTGTCAGAGTTACAAAGCCTCTAATCAGAAGCCTGCAGGACTAGTACAAACCCCAGATTATGCTCACTGGTTCGAGGTGATTTCTATGGATTTGTTTGGCCCCTTGCCAGAAACTGATTGTGGGGAGAAATTGATTTTTATCATCGAAGACACAGCCACCAAGTGAGTCGAGATTTTTCCATTAGTTCGTGCAGCCGCGGAGGAGTGCGCCCGCATTCTCAGAGACCAGGTATGGTCTTGCACGGTAAATTATTAGTGACAATGATGTACAGTTTGTTAGCCACATAATGCAGCAGGTGTGTTATGTATTGGATATAAAACAGACTTTCACCCCAGTGTTATCATCCCGCAAAAAACATGGTGGAACGCAAGAATAGAGATCTTAAAGCAAGACTTGCCATGTTGGTAGGTAATGATCAAGCCAGTTAGTTTTACAAACTCCCCAGCATTGGATTTGCCATGAACATAGTGGTGGGAGAAACCACAGGTAACAGTGCTGCTTTTCTAACATTTGGGCGGGAGGATTCCAGATGATGTTGACCATGTGAAATCCATTTTAGCTGAAGATGCCTTCATATCCCAGATCACACCATATCTGCGCCAGCTTGCAGCAGTGTTCCTCGAAGCTAGAGAAACCAATGACACAGCTCAAGATCGTCAGAAGATGTATGCTGATACCATAAGACGCACAGCTCCAGATTTTAAGGTTGGAGATCTTGTGTGGGTAGGAACTCATACTCATAGTAATCAAGCACAGGGTCGCACCGCCAAATCCGATCCCAAAAGAGGTGGCTTTTATGTCATATTTCGAAAGGTGTCCACCTCCAGTTATGAAATAGCCAATCCGAGATCCCCAAATACCCCAATAGGAAAATATCATGTTTCTGTACTCACTGAATATTATGGTAATGAAGCAGAAGCTCCAGTGGTCGAAATACACCAGAGAGGCAAACCTAGAATAACCCAAGAGGATTCTTGTTCTCTCGCCGGGCCGTCTTCGGAACCAGGGGGGAGACTGTAACAAACCCCCCATCCCCGTTCACGTCACCCACGTGCTGCCAATGGTCGGAGCAGGACGTGCAGCTGTTGTGTTGGTGACATTTTCGACGGGAAGGCTGGCAGTACTGACTAGAATAATGGAGTGTTCATCTTAGAAAACTTTCTATCCACAATAACTTTGAAATTAGACATGTTAAGCTTGAACCCTAAATAATAATAATTGTTATTTTATATTTTAACACCAGTAATAAACCATTAACGATTATTACCGTGTTACAAGACATTTTTTATTGTTGGTATTAGTAAATTTTTATTAAGAAAATTCACTAATAGAGAATTTCTTTTTAAAAAGCTTTCTTCATTGTTTAAAAAGCTGGTTCGATTAGGTTGACTAAAACAAAATCATCCAGGCGATTAATAAGGAAAAATGCCTACTATTTTATAATTTCACAGACACTTTCCTTTTCAAAGTACCTAAGATATACCAAATGTTACTTTTCTAGCTTCATAAAAAATTTAGTTTGTTCATTGTTGAACACATGATTAAATATTTTTTGACAATAGAAAGATATCGATGGTAAAGCATTCAAAGAAATTTTTCAAATGAGCGTGTATTAGGACCTCTGAAGCCGATCAACAAGGTATGTTTAAATTTAAAGTATTAATTTTACTAATATGCCGTACCAGGGGTGTAAAACTTTTATGAAAATTCACTACTATAAACTTTCTGCGTCCCGAAATTTTTATTTTATTAGAAACTATGTTTGTTTTGATATAATAAAAGCGTAGAATTCTTTTGCGTTTTACTCAAAAGTGAAAATGATGGAGCTTGCCGCCTTTGATATTAGGCTCCTCATATGTCACTTTAACATACTTACAGACTAGCGAAGCAGCAAATATCCCAAAAGTTAAGGAGCAGTTCCATTCTAATGTAATCCCAACTACAGAGCCAGCTATTAGACTACCCAAGCGTCCTGCAGTCTGCATTAAACATACTGCTATTCCGTAGGAATTAGTAGGAAACAGATCTTGTGTTAGGGAGTTGACCAAAGCCACGCACATACCTGGTAACATCATGGCAAGGATGAAGAAAATGTTGGTAATAGTTGGCTGGGTGGTGAGACACAGCAGTCCGGTGGAAGCTGCTGAGATTGTCATGCAGGACACTAAAAGAAATAATTGAGTATAGCAACCAGAAATGTAAACTGTATAATCGTTTTGCTTTAAAATTCAGTTACTCTTGCCAAAATTTAATAAAGATTCCCCATGTGTGTTAAGAGTATGAATAATTAATTTATAATATTGTCACACACGTCTCTATGAGAGTTAGGTTTATGCACTCATAGAATATATTACATCTCAATGTATTACTTCTATGGTTACAAGCAACTCGTAGATTGTGTTGGTAGTAGCGAACCTTCTGGAATTATATTTCGAGAAGGAACCAGAAGTGACAGGCATGTAACAATGTAGAAAGGTCTAGAATTTCTATGGACAGTATAAATAGGCGAGCCGCAGATAGAGTGAGTTAGTATTAAATGAATGAGTCTAGTAGAGAAATAATAGAGGCGAAAGGTAAACTATAGACATTTAGTAATATAGAGAAATGTTTTAGTTGGTGTGTTTATTGTTGGAAAATAGCTTATAATGAATTAGTAGTTTGAAAAGCTGTATCTTGTGAGTCGCTAAATCCAGAACCCCGTAGAACGTAACAATTAGTGTCAGAAGTGGGATTTTCAAGCTGCTAAAGGAAGAATATCTGGAAGACCGGTTGTATTCTTTGAGATCGAATAAACTGTGTGCCAGTTTTAAATACGTCTTTGCCTAAGATACGTAGCGCATCAGCTAATAGCGACACCTAGCTATTAGAAATGATTAAGAAAATGAACAAAGCAGCTAAATTAGAACGAGAAGAAGCTGGAAAGAGAGATAAAGAGACAAATAAAAGAGACGAACAAACAAGAAAAAGTTATGAAAAAGTAAAAAAGAGATGAAGAAGTCAAAGGAAAAATGAGAAAAAGAGACGAAGGAGAAAGAGAGAAACCGAGAAAAAGAGATAAAGGAACCAAGAAATATCTGCAAGAACAGGCCAGCAGAACTGAGAATATTACTTTATATGTGGACGAACGTATGAAGCACGTAAACGACAAGTATAAAGTCGAGTAAGGGGTATCAGCGACGGTGTACATGACAAGCTGACGAGTATACAAGAGGAAGTAGAGCAGAAAATGCAATCACTAGAAAATAAGTGTGATACCCTAGCCAAGGGAAACATCAGACGCGCAGATAGCCCGATCTTAAGAATTAATGTTGCCACATTTGATGGCTCATGGGGTATATATCTAAGTTAGTTTGAAGCCGCTGCTACAACAAATGGTTGGGGCGAAAGAGAGAAAGCTACTTCGTTAAATGTACCTCCTAGGGGAGATGCCCTATATGTGCTCCAAGGTATTGACAGGGAAGAACAGTTCAGTTTTGACAGCATTAGACATCAATTAGAAATGAAGTTTGGCGACCAGCATTTGCAACAGTTGTATCGATTCCAGTTGAAAAATGGTTGTCAGAAATCGGGCGAAAATCTCCAACATCTCCACGCCGACGTTGTCAGACTGACACGATTAGCCTATCCCATATCTCCGATGGAGTTTTTAAACCAGCTATAGCTGCAAATTTTCATTGATGAGACCAGGGATAGCGACACTCAACAGGCCCTGAGAATGGCGAGACACGAAAACTTGAATGATACGTTGGCACCTTCCTTGGAGTTCGAAGCGGCAAAGCAAGCATCAGAAAGTCATGTGAGAGTGTGCAGTCTTTAGATCCGAAAAGAAAATAAAACCTATTTCTCCAAGATCATGGAGCTACTAGAGAAGATAGGAGAACATAAAGCCTTGCGTTGTTGGAACTGCGGCAAGGCAAGTGAGAAAGTGAACCTAAGGCCGGTAGCCGTTTATCAGGTTAGCGATTCTGGCAGCGCTTTCGTCGTAGACGGATACGTAAGCAGTAATAAGACCCCTATGGTCGTCGACACAGGCACACCTATGACGATTATTCGCCGTGACATGGTTCCAAGATTGCGAGTAAGAGAGCCAGGTAGAGCGTACAGAGTAAATTCAGCTGGTGGTGATGGGATCCAGGTATATGGCGAAACTGACATCGAGCTGCAAATTGGGACATGGAGGACAAAGCAAGAGCCAGACTCGCCGTATCAGACCCGATTATAATTGGCTTGGACATTCTCCAGGTTCAGTGCGTTAAACTTGATCTTGATACTAACATCCTAACTATCTGCGGTGAAGAATAGCAATGTCGCCTGGCAGTAATCTGGTAGTGTGGAAAATCACCGTAAAAGAAACAAGTAACGTTAAGGTCTGCAACGAAAGTGTCATTCCAGTGAAGAGAACTGAAAAAGGAAAAGACGACCCAGTTAATCAACCAGAAGCAACTAGAAAAGGAATTATTGGAGACATACCAGACGAAGCGTGTAAAGGCCATCTAGGTGCGAAGCAAACCCGAAAAAAGGTCAACGAACACAGTTCTTGGTACAGAGCTGATGTCAACGGGAAGAGTTGTCCAAGTAGAAACACCACACACAAGATTAATTATGCGCAAGAACCAGTGCAACGTAAGGACTTTTCTTGAGGAGAGCTTCGACATAGCAAAGTAAAGAAGACCCACCCATTCTGCTGTCAGAATGCATATACGAGTAAAAAGCGACCGTATGAAGACCCGTCCTGGCGTGCGAGCTAATTCGGCTGGTTTTAAAGAAGAAAATCGGACATGATTTTACAATACAGTGCAACGCAAGGGACGGTCATCCAAACTAAAGAAATTATGGGAAGGTCCGTACAAGGTAGTCAAACGGATAAATGACGCTGTCTATCGCATTCTGACGAGCCCAAAGAGCAAGATGGAGGTGGTCCATATGCACAGGTTCATATGCTCACGCCATATCAAGAAATGTCAGAATTCGACCAAGGCGGTCGAATGTAAGAAGGGGCCAGTGTCACATCCGTCTCTATGAGAGTTAGGTTTATGCACTCATAGAGCGTATTATATTTCAATGTATAACCTCTATGATCTCAGAGTCTCGGGCAACTTGTAGAGTGTGTCGGTAGTAGCGAACACTCTGGAATTATATTTCTAGAAGGAACCAGAAGTGAACGGTATGGAACAATATAGAAAGGTCTCGAATCTCTATGGACAGTATAAATAGGTCAGCCGCAGATAGCGTGAGTTGGTATTAAGTCAATCAGTGTAGTCCTAAATAATAGAGGCGCAAAGTAAACTATAAACATTTTGTAATAGAGAGAAGTGTTTTAGTTGGTGTGTTTATTGTTGGAAAATACTTGGTTATAATAAATTAGTAGTTTGAAAAGCTGTGTTTTGTTAGTCGACAAATCCAGGACCCCGACGAACGTATCATTATATGCTTTTAGAAAAGTAGAACCGACTTCAAAAGAATGCTCAAAAGTAAAAAATAATTTAATCGTTATTATCACAGACTAGAGGCGATGTCGCCTTGTTGCCGCGGCATTGAATCCCTGTCTCCAGTAGCTTTTTCTATTTCATTGTAGCTTTTGCATGTCATCAGTTAGGCCGAGTTTTCCAGAAGTTTCTCTGTTGGTCTACCTCTTTTCTTTTTTCCAAATATGTGACCTCTAAATAATATTTGTCGGTACCCGGCGTAACTGGTCGATGATAAAAATTGTTGGTACAAATTTTAGCAACAGCTTATTTCTCCCCTGGTATCAAATGATGGAGTATTTGCTGTATCTTCAAAAGAAACGGCTGATTCATTCGCCCGTGTAAGAAATAAATTAAGTTGCAGTTGTCTGAAAATTAAATGCAAAGCTATAATATACTTACAAAATATTGTTCTGCTTCCTAATAGTTTTTCCAACAGACCCCATAATGCGTATCCGCCCAAATATGTAGCACCCACAATTATACTGAGAATAAAAACAGTATCGTTTACTGTACTCATACTATTACTTTCTTTCATGGGAAGAGTCAATGCCTCACAAATTGTTAAGCTCCGTGAATCGTTTGACTGCATGATTCTATTTGTTATATCTGGATACCACACAAACAAGCCACTTGAAATGGCAAAGTTAGTGGCTTGAATAAAACTTCCTGCAAATAAGTAAAGTGAATAAGGGTACTTAAATACATACAGAGCTTGTGTGAAGAACGATTCAGAAGTTTGTTGATCGAGAATCTTCTCACAAAGACTATCAACCGGAAAAGTCGATCTTGGTTGGCCAGTGTTCATCGTATACATCTTCTTCAAAATGCTCAATGTCTCCGTTGGTTTCTGTTTGCAATGGAGAAACTTAGGACTTTCGGGGAACTTAAGAAGCAAAAGTACAACTACTATGTTTGGTACTGAGCACATAAACAAGTAAACTTGCCATGGTTTCATGTGTATAAAAAATACGTCAATATGCAAATCTACACTTGATACTAACCAGGCCATAGCTGGTAAGTTGATTAAGGCGAGTGCTATGAAGGCACTAAAAATCGCCATGGACTTAGCTTTGTTCTTTATGCTGTGAAATTCTCCAAAGTAAGCGAACATTATAGCTCCTGGTCCAGAAACACTGCAATGAAAAGAAAACACAACAAATAAACATTATAAGTAATTGCAGATAGCTATTATTCAGATATCCGCCCCCGTAATTTGCAACACCCAGAAAATATGTATTGTCATATCCGTCTCTATGACAATTACGTTTATGAACTTTCTTACTTCTATGGTCACAGGCAGGTTGTAAAATTGATGGTGGTGTTGGAAAATAATTGGTTGTAATAAATTAGTAGTTTGAAAAGCTGTGTTTTGTTAGTCAACAAATCCAGCACCTCGAAGAACGTAACAACTGGCGTCAAAAGTGGGATTTTTTGGTTTTGTTTTTTAGCTTTTTTCAACGAAAAATTGGCTAATTAGTGATTTCTTATCATAATGAATGAAATACGTTCTTGCAACCCCAACTGTGAATAATTTTTAAACAAGTTCATAAAACTTCCAAAAAATTAGTGTGCTGAATTCAGAAAAGAAATAGCTTTCAAATGATGTAACATTCGACCCATGTTCCCATTTAAAATATAAGGGTTGTTATCACCACCCTTAAGGGGTTGATGTAACAAAGTTGAGTTATATGTCAAAACATGTCCCGCTCAATATTAAAATTGACGTGTTACAGCGTTTCTTAAAAAAAATTATCTGGGCGCAAATCGGTCTGTTTCGTTTTCAATGCGCCAGCCTATATATCGTTCTATTTGATTTCCTTCAGAAAAACAGCAAGATAACTGGACTATTCAAACAACGCCCTCTCTCGGTGTATGTAAGATACAGAGAAAACCTGTAATGAGCGCAGATGGTAGACCAAGAAAACTTCTTTTCAACGAGCCCAAATTGACCAAGTTCGGTCGAGCTAAACCGGAGTAATTAGCAATTGAAAAAATATACATTCAACATCTCCCACCACTTTATTTTGGGAATATGAAAAAATACGTGAGGGAAGAAATAACATCCGTTGTTTGGCCATTACTCCGCGGGTGTCAAAAGTACCACTTAAATTGGCGAATATGCGATAAAAATCGCAATTTTCCGATCAGCAGTGGTTCGTACGCCACCTAGTGATGATTTTGAAAACTTGAAAATAATTTCCAGCGATTTGACATGACAACTTTTCTTAAGACAGTTTTTTTCCTGGAGCTGTACAGTAAACCGTTCCTGAGATATGGCCAACGACCATTCTTAGTTGTCCACCCTGTACATCGTGGAGTAAGGCACGCCTGAACATTTACGATAGGGTACGGTGGACAAATCGTGTGTGGCACAACATATATGGGATAATAATCACCACGTTGACAAAATAAATTGAAACTTGTCAAAAATGTTAGACATCAAACTATGCTTGATTCATTAGAAGGTATTTTTATATTAAGGTCGATTAAGAACAAAACATAATTGAATCGGGCGGCACCTTTAATTTCAAGCCCTTTATTTTCACTTTGCATTTAACCGTTTAAACACTCCTAATTTGTCTGATAGAATAATAAATTACTGTCAATAACTCGGCCGGTCTATACATATACTAATATCTACGCTTGTCTCGACTTAAAGACCCGTTCGTTTTCTTTGTATCTATGAAGTCAATATAAATACTGCCACGAAGAATTAAAATCAATATAAATATAGTTTTTATGTAGTATTTTAGTTGAATTATTTATCCTTTGTTAAAGTGAACAGTGTGAGCCAAACACCCGGGTCTAGTTTTCTATATAAAAAGATGAGCGGAGGTGATGTTGTCTGTCTCGCCAGATGTGCTTGTTGGCGTGCTCCAATATCCACATAGTAAATTTCTAGATCGAAAGGAAACGTGCAGATTCCTTAAATAACTCGGTACCTTTCCTTTAAGCCTATTATCCTTATATTAGATAAGGTCTCATAAATTTGTCGACCAGAAGATTAAAGCAGGTCTTCGACCTCGTAGTTTCACTACACAATAAACAAAAGATTGGTCTTCGACGACAATTTAACTTCGGACTAGTTCGTTTACCTAGACGCGATATAAATACACTGTAGCTAGTAGTTTAATTTTAGAATTTTTCTTCCTCTGAAGATGTTGACATGGTCAACGAAACGATCGTAAGGTCTCTGAAATATGTGTTGTGGTGATTTGGGTTTCTCCAAGTGTACTTATTAGTGCTCATCACAGGTTCCAGTTTTCACATACTCACGTAACATTAATATAGTGTAAGTCTTACCATTATATATTTTATTAAATATTTGAAAATAGATTTATATCAAGTATGAGTCACAACAATCTTATTTTTACAAACAAGGAACCACACAATTAGTGCTAATATATAAAATATTTTACGTAATTTTTACAGTGCATATTTCTTTCAAATTGCCAAAGTTATTTCAAATATTTTTTGACGAAAATAAAATATGTTGTATTAAGATCAGCCCGCTATTATCAAAGTTATTACCATGTTAAAATAAAACAAACCCTTGTTGGGAAGGAGCAATGAGTAACTAGTAAATTATTTAAAAATTAAATAAACATAACTTACAAGATTCCATTGAAAAATCTTAAAATAGCAACCGGCCAAAAAGAATTTAGCAACGATGCTGCCACACCGGTTACAAATGCCATGAAGAAACAAGGAAGTATTATTTTCTTCCTTCCTATTTGGTCGGATAAATACCCCCAAACAGGAGAGCCGAGTGTCAAGCCGATGAAATTAGCAGAAGCAAATATTCCTTTATAATAAGTGTCCAGCTTCAAGTCGTAGGCTATCAATGCCAAAATATACCCTGTAGAACAAGATTCACTATTAGCCATGAATAGACCTAATCCACAGACGAGAATTAGCACCATATTGTATTTTCCATAGCCTAAAACATCAATACAATCGATTTTTAAATTATAGCTTGAATGTAGCAAGAGCTAAATCTGTAAAAACCAAAATAATTTAGCGTATTCATTTTAATTGCTAGCCAACTAGATCAACATTGCAAATCTGTGTTATTTATTTATGTTCATTAGCTATACCGTAAAAAGAGCTGGCTTTGTCACAAGTTTTGTAACTTTTTTGCGTTTTAGTGAATTTTCATTAAGAAAATTCACTAATAGAGAGGTATCGATGGTAAGACTTTTGAAAAAAAAATGAAATGAGCGCGAATTAGGGCCTCTAGAACCCATATCCGGGGTCAGTTTCAATTTTTATATGTTACAATATAGCTGCTAACCGAATTTCAAATTAAATGGCATACGAGGAAATGAGTTATTAAAAAATCAATATTATAAATAAATAAACAGTCTAAGAGATCAGTTTAAATTTCATACAGCATTTCCCACGTTCAATGTTGATAATGATGGTTAGACTGTGAATGTGTCATTTTGAGTAGATAATTCAAATGGAGACAACAGTCACCTAACAATTAAATATAAAGGAGCCGAGTTTTCAGATTTAATAAAATATAATTTGAATTTTAAAATGTAAAACATATAGTCATAACACATATATGTACTTATTGACGACAAATAAAAGTTCGTCAAAAAATTAATCCATCCAATAAATGTGGCTTAATATTAATGAATGTTGAGTTATCAATAATTTCTCATTCGATTTATCATAAATTCTAATTTACTCCATCTGACACCGCTGCATGGTAGGCCAACTGTCATATCGAAACGGGTGGCGTCGACTGCCGACTTCCCGACGCCGAAACGTGAGACACTCTACGTGTTATTTACATTTATTAAAACTGAAATGTTTTGTTATATTACAGAATATACCAAATAGAAGTTTCACTTCAATGGAATGGTTTAAAACTATAAGCTTAGTATACTTAATTAAAATGGCGATTTCATATCTTAATTCATAAACATATTGCAAAAATGTCCCGCAATAAAATAGTAATGCTGAATGTACTGCACCCATGTCTTTACAAACTACAGAAAATATTCTTAATTTTCTTTCTTCTTCATATACTTCAATACTCAGTAAGTGGTGGACGTGCCGCCACCTAGTTGCGGAACCAAGTAGTATGCTGTCACGCCAGCTCCAAATAACACAAAGTGTTAAAAAATAGAGACTGGATACAGCTAACTAACAATTTAGAAAATTGTCAGCCCTGGCCCATTTCTACCCCAATATAGGGACAAAGTATGTAAGACTCGATGCATTTTCGCAACAATTAGAACCGTAGACCGGTTTCGCTCTCATTAGAGCTCTTCAGTACGGCATACTAATTGCAGCAAAAATGCACCAAAATAATACGGCTATCGTATAGCCAGTCCTAAAATACTCAGTAAGTGGTGGACGTGCCGCCACCTAGTTGCGGAACCAAGTAGTATGCTGTCACGCCAGCTCCAAATAACACAAAGTGTTAAAAAATAGAGACTGGATACAGCTAACTAACAATGAGTTATTTACATTTATTAAAACTGAAATGTCTTACATACTTTGTCCCTATATTGGGGTAGAAATGGGCCAGGGCTGACAATTTTCTAAATTGTTAGTTAGCTGTATCCAGTCTCTATTTTTTAACACTTTGTGTTATTTACAGCTGGCGTGACAGCATACTACTTGGTTCCGCAACTAGGTGGCGGCACGTCCACCACTTACTGAGTATTTTAGGACTGGCTATACGATAGCCGTATTATTTTGGTGCATTTTTGCTGCAATTAGTATGCCGTACTGAAGAGCTCTAATGAGAGCGAAACCGGTCTACGGTTCTAATTGTTGCGAAAATGCATCGAGTCTTACATATACTTCAGTGCTGGTAAACCCATACACCAAATATTCTTGGGAATATTTTCTTGATTTCTGTTTTAGAACCACTCGCCTCATCTGTCCACTTGTTGATGCTTCACTATCGTCAAATGCTCGCTTACGCACACTTAAAATTTTATCCATGAATCTGTATACACTCCCACACAGCACATGACATCCAATGGATATCCATTAGATATACATAATATCCATTTTACGTCCATGACCATGATGGATATCATATATGGACATCCAATGGATATTGTTAAAGCAGAAAAATATCAATAAAACTTAAATGATGGGAACATATGAGCATTTCTTATTCATTAAAATCTAATCCCGAATGCAGTAGAATTTCTGGGTGTATATACTTTAATCAAGTATGTATATATCCATCAAACATCCAATGGATATCCATTGGATATCCCATGGATATACAGAAGACATCTATTAGATGTCCACTGGATATCAAGTTGATGTTCCGTTAATATGTTCACACCAGCAGGAAACAACATTGATAAATTATTGAAACCGTTATTTACATTTGTAAAAGATAAGGGAAGAAAAATAACCCACGTTCTAGCACAAGCATTACCGGAAACCGTTAAAACTAGCGCCAACAATAAATTTCCATCCAAATTCTCATTGCAATTATAACCATATAATAAATTTATTTTTATTTCAATACAGAGAGTATTACTGTTAATGTCTGTTATTTCGTGAGAAGAATCTTTTATCATATTGTTATTCATTAATGCTCTCCCGAACAATAAACGCGGGATCATTTAATAACTCACCTTGGGGCATTGGATGCTTGAATTGTTGGCTACAATGACGAAAATCCGTTCGTATTTGTTTGGTTTGAAGTAGTTTGGACTAAAGTTGAGGTTATTAAATTTAGAATTGCATCTTGCCATTTTTCATCAACTGCTAAATGAAAAATGAACAAGAGCCTACAACTAGAGTTAGAAGCTTGAGATATTTCTCCAAATAAAGTGTGTGTTGTTTTTATTAATAAGTTTTGTTGTGATTTCCAGTCAGTAAATAATGTACAAGTGAGTGCATAACCTTAAACTTTTTACTTAGGAATATATATTTTATACTTAATACCAATATTATTTATAGCTGTAAAGAGCACGTTGATTGATAATAACATAGCTAGTGAACGTGAACTAGTTGTTGATTTAAGTAAATATTTTTTACTTCGTATTGAAATCAGCAAAAATTGTCTAGTTATATAACACAAGTTTATGTATATGTAAAATTGTTAATTTTACTGGTGGACATTCCTCGTCTTTACATAGAAGCAAGAAGCAGATCACTTACGGTAGATTATGAAAGTGGATCACTTACGGGTGATTAAAACTATTGAGTATAAAGTCAGTTCCGTCGTGATACTCAACATTAACAACTAATACCTATTATTTTAAAATAACCACTAAGAGTTGTAGTTATAGCTATAATAATTAAAGTAATGTTTATAAACATTTGTTCATATTATATTATTTATTCGATTGTCTTATGAGTTTGATTATAAGCAGTGCCTTTTTCTTTAGAGCAAGAATGCAGCCCTGAGCCAGATCATAGATCAAGAAAATAAAGTTATTTAAATCATTTTAGAACACAATAAAATATTTGTTTGCTTATATTAGTGTTTCATTGGGGGGATGGGGTTAGAAAGAGAATGGTGGTGGGTTAGCATCAAATATCCATTTCATGTAAAAGCGATATCCATTTGATGACCACAGGTATATATCCATACAATATCCATTAGATGTATAATGGATATCCATTTCGTGACCACATGTATATCCATACAACATCCACTATATATCCACATGGATATCCAGATTGATGGATATTGGTAGGACATCTGTATGTCCATTAGATATCTATTGGATATCCATTGGATGTCCTGGATATCCATCATGGATATCCATTGGCTATCTAATGGACACCCATGTGCTGTGTGGGCTGTATAAATCCATGCTACTGGAATATCGCAAATTACAACATAGGCATTCACGGTAGAAGGATCGACTCGACTGAGACTGGCTGGAAATGGACGAGATGCAGCATTTACACACGCCGCGCAGACGTTCTAGCTCAGCTGCGAGAATGCCCGCTATGGTGAACGTAAGAGAGTGGGGAGTTGATTAGAATTATGATTGAAAATTGGGTCGAAAACTAAAGCCAAACCGGCAATGGATATTTTTTATCACTATGAAAGACTCGATCTGTTCAAGACAATACGTCAAATACTTTTCTAGATACCAACGAAAATCGAAATTAAATTTCTCACTTTAACACCCTATGTATGAGTCAAGTTGAGCTAAATCGTAACGTTTTGATGCCAAGAACCTACTGCTCCTCTGTGTAATTTTTGGACCATTCTGTATATAGATATATAAGGATTATTGCTCTCGTATGTAATGTTAACTGTAAGATTGCTAGTTATTAAAAATAACAGTTTGGCAATCTTGGAAGCGCGCCGACACTGGTTGTGTGTATATTCAAAAGTAGTTGGCGTATGGCTTAAGTAAACAGACTGAGTGACGATATGTAAGAAGGGCAATGATGAAGGGGAATACCCGGCTGTATTGAAGATGAACATTTCAATTAGATTATTATGAGTTGTTGAGTTGTTGGCATGTGATCTTTAGTAATTATATTAATTCTGAATAAACCAATTTTATTTGAAATATTTTAATTTCTAACATAACTTACCTGTATATTCAATTGCCTCTTCAAATTCCACATTTTCGAGTTTTGGTTTAAATTTTTTGGTTTCCTCTGAAATTAAATTGTTAATTACAGAATTAATATTTTAATTGTTTTTACTCACCCATAGCTGATATGTAGCTGTTTTAAATGTTAAGAAGACTCTGCGGCTGGTGTTGTAATATATTAGTCTATTTAACTATTTAGTATAATCAATTTATTAAGTGTCATCTGACATCGTAAATAATCTGTACTTCTAAAATTCCAGCCATTTGCCAACCTTAATTGGTTTGTTTGAATATATAAGTAAGTATACACATATGTCAAATGTGTATATGAGAAGATTGTTCTAATATCGTATGATGTTTGTTTAATTCTTTTCATTTGATTATTATCTTTAAATAAATAGCATCAGAAAAAGTGGCCTGATATTAAGCTATACTTTTCTATTTTTCCATTTGCAATTGACGTATTTAGCAAAATACATATAAAATAAGATTAAACAGAATCTTATGCATAACGATACTACTATTATTACAACCCGTCACATAAAGAGGTACGCACCTCACATAGTCGATGCTATTTCCTAACAATATTTCTTCATGCACTTCTCTCCTAACATGCTATTTTCGCTTCCTCACCATTCATATATCTCCTCATACACACTCTCGTATTAAGTAAACTTCAATTACTTTTAGTGAATTTTCATTAAAAAAAATTCACTAATATAGAGGTATCGATGGTGAGACTTTCCAAAAAAGTTTTCAAATGAGCGCGAATTAGGGCCCCTAGAAGCCATATCCGGGGTCAGTTTCAATTTTGATATGTTATATATATATATATATATATATATATATATATATATATATATATATATATATATATATATATATATATATATATATATATATATATATATATATATATATATATATATATATATATATATATATATATATATATAGATCCATTCAATAACTCAAAAAATAATTAACCGATTTCGATAAAACTCGGCAAGTGCCGTACTTTTATTAATGGCTTGGATGACTTCGTTGGCCAGAAAAATCGGACGGGGTTTTCCGAGAAAATTTTGAGTTTTATTTCGAAAAAAAAAATTTTCTCTGAAAATTACAAAGTTGTTTTAACGAAATTTAGTGAATATATTGCTTTAGAAGAGACCTTACAACATACCAAAATTCAACTTTCTAAGTTTATAGAAAATTGAGTTATTCAAATTTCGAATTTTTTTTGAAAAAAAAAATTTTTCTCCAAAAATTACAAAGTTATTTTCATAAAATTTTATGGATATCTTGCCTTAGAAAATACCTTACTACATACCAAAACTAAACTTTCTAAGTTAATAGGAAATTGAGTCATTCAAATTTGAAGCATTTAATGAAAATTCACTACCATAACGCACTTGCTGCGTCCCGAATTTTTTGTTTCATATACAAGATGATTCTCGCAACTCGTTAGTTAGAAACTTTCGAACTTGCAATAGTAAATGTCGATCTGAAATTTTCAGCATAGACCTAGTCAATGCGTCTATCTTTCAAATGAAAATACTTTCAAGATGGCGGCACACCTATCTGGTTACACTGGAAACCGCAACTAACTCAATGATTTTCAATAGGACACCCTCATTATTATTATATATTTAGATTTGTCGTTAAATTTCAAGTCAACTTTGCCTGAACTATTATATTCTAATTTTCAACCGTTTCTAAAATATTCGGGAATTTCCGTTATTTTTAATGAATTTTCGTAGAAAAAATTCACTAATGGGGAGATCCCGACTTTTGAATTTTGAAACATTTTTTGCAAATGAGCGCGAACTAGGACCCCTAGAACCCATATCCGGGGTCAGTTTCAATTTTTATATGTTATATATATATATATATATATATATATATATATATATATATATATATATATATATATATATATATATATATATATATATATATATATATATATATATATGTATCACACCGATAACTCAAAAAATAATGGGCCGATTTTGATAAAATTTGGTACATACCTTCCTTTTGTAAATGGCTTGAATAAGTTCGTTAGTCAGGAAAATCGGACGAGGTTTTCCGGGAAAATTTGGAGTTTTCATTCGAAAAAAAATTATATTTCCGGAATTAACCAAGTAATGGCAACTAAATTTGGTACGCAGGTTTATATCATCATAGGTAAGCTATATACCAAAATTTAACTCTGTTGGGTAAAGGACAAAAAAGTTACAGGCATTTAAAGAAAAAATAAAAAAAGTATCAAGAAGAATGCTTTACAAAGCCTGAACTCGTAGTTTTAATCGTCATTGTTCTTCATTTTACTAAAATATTCCCAGAAAATTAATTTAAAGTAGACCCTTTCTCTGATGCTTTGGCAGTAGTGTTGGCTATAGAGTTTATCGTTTAATGGTATATCATTTTTGTCCAATATTCGTAAAAAATCATTAAAGCTCAATATATCCGTTATTATGCAAGTTGCGAAAAAATGGTATACATTAATTATAGGGTGTCTTGAGCTACATCCTAAAAAATATTTCCACAATTACAGGGTGGCATATAAGTCGTTGGTGATTCAAATTTTCTTTTTTTTTAATCGTACACGCCCTATGTTATTGCATTTTTGCATTTTCAATTGAAATATAATACATCTTTGTAAGAAAAGAAATTCGGGACGCAGCAAGTGCGTTATGGTAGCGAATTTTCATTAAATGCTTCAAATTTGAATAGCTCAATTTGCTATTAACCTATAAGGTTGACCAGGAAACCAGTTTTTTCGGAAACAATTTAAGTTTACTTTCGGAAATTTTTGTACATTTTCAAACAATAAAGTTATTTTGATGAAACATGGCACTATATAGATTGATGCCTGCGTTCTTAAAAAAACATGTTTCCTATTATAAACATTTTTATGAAAATTCACTACCATAACGCACTTGCTGCGTCCAAAAGTTTTAACGTATCAACAACTTCATAGAAGCCACCATGTAAAAAAAGTCCGTGGCCGTATGAGTAAAATGTTCGAGGCAAAAAATGTAGTTAATAAAAAAAATCATAGAAGCCACGATATCTGCCAAAAGATAATTGCTATAAATCTAAAACTTGCTGACATTAATAATAATCATAATAATAATATGGTTTATTTATCATTTTATACATACAGTTGAAATATTACAATAATAATAAGTTGTACGATTACAGCTCAGGTACATTTATATTTAACTATATTTTTAAGCTAATGATAAATAAACAAGTAGAAAGTATTAATGCTCACAGAAGCGCAATGCTTGTACGTGAGTTTAAAGTAAATTAAAAGAGAGAAAAAAATTAAACTTATTCTCATAAAGAGAGAAATAGTTATGAGTATACAAAATATAAAGAAAACAAAAGAGATGTACAGTGGCTTATTTGACCTAGTAGTAAACTTAATGAAAACAAAAAATATAATACATATAATATACAATACAAAATTTAGAAGCGTTTGGATTATTTTAGTATTATGGCGATTGCACATTTTTAGTGAATTTTTCGTAAAACGAAAAATTCACTAATGTGGATATCTGTGTTTATATATATATATATATATATATATATATATATATATATATATATATATATATATATATATATATATACATACAAGTGTCCCAATAGTGTGTAATTCCTCTATATATCCCTTACCCTTAGAGCTAGCCAAAAAAAACTTTCAACTAAATTTTCTTGTGATTATCTAAGCTGTATCTAGAAAATATGGAACTTCCGGTTGCACCGGAAGTAGCTATCAACTTCGTAATTTTAAATGGAATGCTATACTTTTTATTACATTTTTGGATAGAGATTAAAAAATAAGTGTGACTTTGTGTAGCATTCTCTATAGCGATCTTTGATATTTTTGAAAATATTACGACTTTCTTTTTTTTTTAGTTCCGATTTATGTGTTATTTGAAACGTCTGCTGTGAGCTGAGTTTTGAGTTTTGCTACCTTAAATTCTAAATATCAATAGACGACATTTAATACTTTAAAATGGTTAAAGAATAATTTATCATCATTGTACAGGGTGTATTATTTTGGGGTTACAACATATCTAACTTTAAAGCAGCATAACTTGTGTTTTTCAAATGGAACATCCTGTTTTTATGGATTAGTCAGGCAGACCATTAAATTCTGCATCGATATAATATAGGTCTTTCTATAGCTATAGTTGATAGTTTTTGAGTTATAGTGGTTTATTTTAGTTTCGCTTGTAAAAATATTGGTACTGTCAGATTGTCACTGTATGAGGCACATAATGGTAGTGTCAGATTGTCAGTGTATGGGGCACAGAGCATGTGAACAATGTCAGGTGACACCTAAACGTCTCCCTGACAAGAAAGTCAGCAGTTTTTATATCTTCATTGTTTGAGCTTACTTCCGTCTAATAAATGTTTGTTTTAACAATAATTTGAATATAATTACCAAATAAAATGAGATAGTCACGATGCAAATCACTTGATCATATCCTCGTAACTAGATAATGTGTCGACAAAAAAACTTATCGAATGCAACTACATGCAATGATTGTTATATAATGGACTTATTCATATTTTTACCATACAAAAAGTGAAACAGTTTAATAAAGGTAGTTGTAATTATGAGAAACAGAAAGTGGAGTAAACTATAATAACATAACTATAATAATAATAATCCACAGGCATTAACAGAAAAAAATAATCTAAAAAAAGCGATACATTAGAACTATTCGAAATTTTGCCCATTGACCTGAATACACAATCTAACCCTCCTTTAGAATTCTTTTTGAACATTGCTCAACATTTGCGAAGTTATTGCTCTGCACGCGACTGCAATTTTATTTCTTAGTTCCTGTGGGGTGTTGGACGGTGTTTGATACACAATTTCCTTGATATAGCCCCACAGGAAAAAATCTCGACATGTGAGGTCAGGGGATCTTGCAGGCCACGAGACGGGACCACCTCGCCCTATCTATTTATTGGGGTACCGATTATTTAAAAATCGGCTAAAATTTATGTCATAATGTGCTGGTGCCCCGTCCTGCATAAACCATATACGTCGATTGTTATCTAGAGGCAAATCTTCCAAAAAAGCATCTACATCTTCCTCCAATATACACAGATATCCCTGCCCGTTTAGGTACCCATCAAAGAAATAGGGCCCAATAAGATTAGTCCCAATTATTCCAACACAAACATTTATCGTAAAACGGTGCTGGTTGTCAACTGATCTGCAAAAGTTTGGATTTTCTGAAGCGTAATAATAAAAGTTGTGCCCGTTAACCCTACCACAACTTGAAAATGAAGATTCATCACTGAACATCACGTAATTAAAAAAATTCTCACTTTCATTGTACTTAGCAACTGCCCACTCACAAAAACTGAGGCGACTTCGAAAATCTGCATTTGTCAATGCCTGCTGCAGCTTCATTTTATATGGATGAAACTTGTATTTTCTCAATGTTCTGTTCACTGAAGATTTTGATATTCCTATTTCATCGGCAACTTTCCTCACGCTTGTGTGCGGATTATCTAATGCCGATGCAACAATAGAAAATTCGTTTTCTTCATTGCCGCTTACTCTCCCTTTGCGTGTGGTCATTTCATAACTGGCGTTAGCAGTTTGCAAAAAACGGTCCAACAATTTGACGAAACATTTTTCCTGCGGAGGTCTTCGATTCGGACATATTTGTGCGTATACACGAGATGCTAAAAAACAATTTCGCTGACACTAGCCTATAATAAGTGTCATATCAACTAATTCTTCAGTATTATAATTCATTTAAAATTAAATAACACGAAAGTTAGCACATAAAACTTGTCTGAAACACCTGAGAACTGAAAATAGTTATAATTCTGGTTAGGTGACATTTATCTGTCATCTGACAATAAATATTAGTTGTTTAATTCTCTGCGCCTACTCTATCTGATAGTACCATTATTTTTACAACCGAAACTAAAATAAACCACTATAACTCCAAAACTATCAACTTTAGCTATAGGAAGACCTATAGTACGTCGATGCAGAATTTAATGATCTACCTGATTAATCCATAAAAACAGCGTGTTACGTTTAAAAAACAGAAGTTATGCTGCTTTAAAGTTATATATGCTGTAACCCCAAAATAACACACCCTGTACAATGATGATGAATTATTCTTTAACCATTTTAAAGTACTAAACGTCGTCTATTGATATTTAGAATTTAAGGTAGCAAAACTCAAAACTCAGCTCACGGCAGACGTTTCAAATAACACATAAATCGGAGCTAAAAAAAGAAAGTCGTAATATTTTCAAAAATATAAAAGATAGCTATAGGGAATGCTGCATAAAGTCACACTTATTTTGTAATCTCTATTCAAAAATGTAATAAAAAGTATAGCAGTCTATTTAAAATAACGAAGTTGATAGCGACTTCCGGTGCAACCGCAAGTTCCATAAAGCTTAACATATTTTCCGAATATAGCTTAGATAATCACAAGAAAATTTTGTTTAAAGTTTTTTCGGCTAGCTGTAAGGGTAAGGGATATATAGAGACATTACACACTATTGGGACACCCTGTATATATATATATATATATATATATATATATATATATATATATATATATATATATATATATATATATATATATATATATATATATATATCACACCGATAACTCAAAAAATAATGGGCCGATTTTGATGAAATTTCGTATGTACCTTCCTTTTGCAAGTGGCTTGGATAAGTTCGTTAGCCGGGAAAATCTGACCAGTTTTTCCGAGAAAATTTTGGGTTTTCTTTCGGAAAATTTCTGTATCTCCGAAAATAACAGAGTTATGGCAACCAAATTTACCATATACGTTTGTACTATCTAACTTACCCTAAACACCAAAGTTCAGATCTCTAACTTAAAACAAAAAAAGTTATAGTCAATTTTTATTATATGTCAAATTGTCAGCATGGCTTATTTGGTCAAGGATTTTCCACTGAGACAAAAAATGCCATGTTCAAATGTCAACATTTTGCTGTTCAAATTTATAATAATTATAATTTTTGTTGGTTCCTTAAGTATTCAGATTGGTGTAGAACATGTCAATAGGTACACAACACAACATTCTGTTCAATAAACAACCATGTGAGAAAATGAAAGATAGTATACAATAAAAATGCAGCAGTAATAGAATAATTCACAAAATACAAAATTTCGGAACAGAACAAGTGCGGATTTTCATAAGAATTGTACACTATTGTTATACAGCATATTAGTAAAGTTAATACTTTAAACTTACACAAACCTTGAAGATCGATTTTAGAGGTCCTAGTACGCGCACATTTAAAGAATTCTTTCGATACCTCTCTCTTATCAAAAAAATCTTGTGTTCCAAGTCCTTTTGAGAAAAATGCCCAAAACTCAATTTTCTATGGAGCTAAAGAATTAAATTTTGCTATATCTGTAGATAGTATAAGTCTCTTTAAAAGATACTTGTATTACAAAGTTCATTAAAGCTATAGAAAAGATTTCCAGAAGGAAACTTGAATCATATTTAGAAAAGTAACGTATCTGCCAAATTATAAACGTAACAGTTATTTTTCCTTGTTAATCGCCTGATAAAGATATCGTTTTAGTCAACCTAAGCAAACCGTTTTTTAAGATCACTAATAACACAATGTCTGCTGAAAATTATAATTTCAGACTCAAATAAGGTGACAAAGTTTTTCAGGCGTTTTAAACAAAAATGAAATCTTGTTAAAAACGAATGAAATCTGTGCACTATTGTTTCTCTCAATGTCAAAATAAAACAAAAATAATGAATCTGAAGAATGAAGAGCAAATCCTTGACGGCTTGTCACAAGATGAAATTTCTGGACGCAGCATTGCATTATGGTAGCGAATTTTCATAAAATGCTTCAAATTTTTATAACTCAATTTTCTATAAACCTATAAAGCTGAGTTTTCGTGGAGTGACGTATTTATACAAAGGCAACATACCAACCAAATTTAATCAAAATAACTTGGTTATTTTTTTGAGATACAATTGTTTTTTCGGAATTTTTTTTTCACTCACATTTTTTAGGAAAATGTGTGTTTTTGTGTGTTTTTATTACTTTAACGTCGGCCTATTTCCGCGGCTATGACCAATCACCGACGTAAGGGAGCAATTTCACCTCACTATCCTGTAAATTTTGCAGGACCCCTGCCTTTCTGTAAGGAGGGTGGGGATCTTTAACGTGCCCACCATTGCATGGACACGGGACCGACGGCTTTACGCCCCCTCCGAAGGGCGGAACGTGCAGACATTCAACTTGCTCAAATACAATGCCACAACTTCGGTTGATGTTAATTATACAGTATATGTAGGTACTGAAAAAGTGCAAGGATTAACCTGGGATCGAACCCAGTGCCCTTCGGTTCAGAGGCACACGTTCTTGCCCCTGAACCACCGAGGCTCTAGGAAAATGTGAATAGGGTTATTTACAAAATTTATTATTAAATTTAAAATCACAAAAACACTAAAAAGTTTGAGGTTAGTTTAAAAGCAAACAAATTTTAACAAAACAGTAAACAGCCGACGAAAGTGACCTACTGCGCAAGTCAGTCCACGCGATTTAGTGAATTTTTATTTAAAAAATTCACTAATAGAGAGGTTTTCTTTAAAAAAAAAATTTCTCTGAAAATTACAAAGCTATTTTAATGAAATTTGATGGATATGTTGCCTTGTGAAAGACCTTACTACATACCAAAGTTTATAGAAAATTGAGTTATTCAAATTTGACCCATTTAATAAACATTCACTACCATAACGCACTTGCTGCGTCTCGAATTTTTTGATTTGGAGTTGGTATCGAAGTGACCGTCCTGAAATGGTTCGCAAATGAACACAAGTACAAGGTACCAGTGATGCCACTAGCATTTTTTTGTGCTAAATTCGGCATATTTTCGTTCATTCAGCAGGTTTTTTCGTTGTTTAGCATTTAGCATTTTTTTTGTATATTTTGATAATGCTTATAAATCTGTGAAATGAACGACCATTCACTTAATCGAATACATAACATGTAAATTCAATGAAACGAACGACCGAACGACCTAGGATTACGACCTAGTACCCGTCATAGAAAACTAAATACAATATTACATTACAGTAGCATTATAGGATAGATAGTCTCTATTGAATTTCATCAAAGTGAGAGAGAGGGAGAGAGAGAGAGAGAGACAGCTTGATGTTTCTGAATGCTAGATGGTATCCGTCCTATCGTTATTCAAACGCAGAAATCAAACGTGTTTTCAGTCAAATGAATTTGGTGAAGACCAAGCTGGGCAATCGCCTAGCAATCGAAATATTGAATGCCACTCTCACTCTATAAATCAGATTTGGTGTGAAACGAGCAGAAAAACTGCTATTCATATACAGTGCCAGAAGAGGTGTTACGTGCCACCTGCACAAAAAGTATGTATGAGGCTGCACAGCCTTCTACATCATCGGTCTCAGAGGAAACAGACAATGGGCGAGTTCACTAGGCGCCAGCGCTGCCAGCTGCTCCATTGTTATGTCAATAAATGTTGACAAAACGTTGACAGATGTCAACATTTTTTGACATAACAATAGAGCTGCTGGAAGCCGGGAGCTTCTCATGATACAAATGACGAGAGATATGATATTCAGATTACCTATTTTTGGACCCGTCACGTGCATGGTGTCAAGTGGTGAGTCCAATGCAACAATAATATGCTGTCGTGCAGTGAGGTTTGACGTTTCATCACAACCTCTTAACAAATTACGTATTTTACTAATATTTAAGTGCATACAGTTGGAAGTAATAACAATAAAAAAGATTAAATTTAGTGCTGCGATCTATATTATCTGAAAAACACAATATAGGCGTAACTTCAACCGCATTAAACTGACGTATAGAAACTTTTTGCTTGCGAATGACTTTGTTTTAAGTGTGTAGTTGGACTTCTATAACGTTACTCACCACGTGACGTCATATGAGGGGACGGGGCATATGCGCAATATCATATCTCTTCTAAGTCATTATATCATGGGAGCTACTCATGATACAAATAAGTCATTATGTCATGGGAGCTACTGACGTCTGGTGACTAGCCCAATGAAGAAGACATTAATATTTAATATTCTCTTCGAAAATAATGTTTAAGTACCAGAACGTGTTTAATAGTGTTTAAATTACCATAAGTATCAATCCTATAATTTTCTAATATAAACAATAAATAATGATGGTCTTGTAAATAGATCAATTAATTCTTTGGCATTTGTTTAGCACTACAAATTTTTGGCTTTTTTCTGGCAACGGTTTGGTATATTTTGGCATGAAATAATGACTTACAAAAGATATGATATTGCGCATATGCCCCCCCTTCTATGACGTCACGTGGTGAGTAACGTTATAGAAGTCCAACTACAAACTTAAAACAAAGTCATTCGCAATCAAAAAGTTTCTATACGTCAGTTTAATGTGGTTGAAGTTACATTCCACTTCGTCGCCTATATAGATAGAACGCGGCACTAAATTTAATCTTTTTCATTTTTATATTATATATATTATATATATATATATATATATATATATATATATATATATATATATATATATATATATATATATATATATATATATATATATATATATATATATATATATATATATATATATATATATATATATATATATATATATATATATATATATATATATATATATATATATATATATATATATATATATATATATATATATATATAGGGCTTTCATTAATTCCCGAACTCCACGTGACCGGATTCTGTCTCTCTCTCTTAGTGGAATATGATTTTATGAATTGGCAGTCAAAAAGTAACCAACAAAACTACTAGACTAGGGACCCTAAAGTTACTAAATCAATTGACAATTGACAGTTCAGTCCATTGGCGCTCAAAAAAGTAATATTTTATTATGTTTTTAATTTATTTTTTTAACAATCAATAACAGTAAACCATATATGAACTTGCTGTTAAAAATACTAAATAATAAATACATTGAAGACATTTACTACTGTTTCAACTTTTTTACAGCTAATTTTTATATTTTTTATAAAACCCCAAAGGAAATATGAGACGACACTGGCATCTTAGGGATTTCATTAATTCAGGTTATATATATATATATATATATATATATATATATATATATATATATATATATATATATATATATATATATATATATATATATATATATATATATATATATATATACGCACAAGACAAGTATAATAATTAAGGGGAGCCCTGAATTAGCATTGGGCATACACAAACTTAAAAAGTAGAGAAGACGTTCGCAGACATTTAGAGGGTGTTAACATTCATAAACTTGATTTGATCATCATATGTCACATAATCACAGTATTGTATTCTGATCTTAAAAAATTACTTTTAACTGTATGCACTTAAATATTAGTAAAATACGTAATTTGTTAACAGGTTGTGATGAAACGTCAAACTCCACTATACGACAGCATATTATTGATGCATTGGAATCACCACATGGCACCATGCGCGTGACAGTTCTAAAAATAGGTAGTCTCATTATTATTATATCTCTCCTTATTTGTATCATGTATTTTGGGGTAAGGGAGTTGGCAGCACTGCAACGTACATGTTTAGTTGGAAGTCGGAACTTGGAACGCCTCAGTAGTCGTGGTCGTACAATAAACGATCATCTCCCAGTTGGAACGCAATTTATGTAAAGGTAATGTATTGCGCATGATTGTGACCGTTCTTGGAACGATTTTCTGCGGGCCTGGAACAAAGCTTGTATATTGTATAGCATATAGAGATGGGAAAATCGGATGTTTTCGAGGAGTCGGATCACCGGCTCTGGATCTTTTTGAAGATCCGGATCCTTGAACCGGTTCTTGAATCACAACGAATCTGTCTCGCGTGACTGGAACTTGATACATGCTGCATTCAGTAAGATCGATCAAAAGGTGATCAAGAACGAGAACCTATTATACGGATTGAAATATGTATCCAAGATTATATGACTGTGTTAAAAAATATTATATCTTATGGCTACTTCAGTCCCATGTGCAAGAATTTTTAGTAAAAGTGGTCAAATTGTAATGGAAAAAAGAACTCCATTGAGAAATTAAAAAAAATGAAATTATATTTTTACATGTTAATATGTAATAAATGTTTCACAAAAATTGAATGTATAATTATATTTTTATTGTTGCTCTTATTAAGTACCTACTATTGAATAAATAATTAATTTACACAATATGTAGATACAAGAAAAATATATTCTACAAACGATATAAATACCCAATACAAAATTTATGAAACGTTCAATAATCTAAATACTTAAGTTGCAACACGCAGGCTGAGCGTTCTTTCTTGAAGAATGCTTAATGTTTACTGGGTTCGGATCTTGTTGTTTAGGTGTGCCTTATTCAACCAAAATCTTCTTATTCCCCTCTCTGGCCCACAGTGTCGTGATCCGAGAGCCGAGAACGAGAACGTAACAGCGGATCAGGCATAGCATACGTCAAAGTGCCAGTGCCAACCATGATATAATGACTTAGAAGAGATATGATATTGCGCATATGCCCCGCCCCCTCCTATGACGTCACGCGGTGAGTAACGTTATAGAAGTCCAACTACACACTTAAAACAAAGTCATTAGCAATCAAAAAGGTTCTATACGTCAGTTTAATGCGGTTGAAGTTACGCCTATATTGTCTTTTCAGATAATCTAGATCGCAGCACTAAATTTAATCTTTTTCATTTTTTTACATCCAACTGTATGCACTAAAATATTAGTAAAATACGTAATTTGTTAAGAGGTTGTGATGAAACGTCAAACTCCACTGCACGACAACATGTTATTGTTGCATTGGACTCACCACTTGACACCATGCGCGTGACAGGTCTAAAAATAGGTAGTCTGAATATCATATCTCTCGTTATTTGTATCATGAGTGCCAACGGTCGGTTCGTGGTCTTACGACTCACGACAGATCAAGCTCGGATTCAGGATCCGTCATTCATAATTTTAAGAGTCGGTATATTCGGATATTTTTAAAGATCCGAATCTTTGAACCGGTTCAGGCTCAGATCTGATCCGGACATCTCTAATAGTATATAAGTTTATTATTATATTAAAACATAGGGAAACACAATTTTGTAACATGTTAATTTATTTATTATTTATTCAGCGTGTTGCCGCTGAACTAAAGTTCTGCCAGACGTTTGGGAATCAGGTAAAATAGTTAATTTATATTGTTTTTTTTTTATATTCAATTGTTCTCAATAAGTTATTTAGATTCGATTGTAGGACTTATAGCACAGCAAAGATTGTTTAAATTATCACAGACTGAAAACGTTAAGTTTGTTAGGTAACCCAGCTCTAAAAGTCTGGTGGAAAATTAAGTGGAACAAACAACATTTATTTCATTGTTTCCAACACTACATGTATCATTTATCTGCTTTGTAAATATACGGTGACATTGATCCTTCATCTGTTTAAATTAACTATAGTTAACCTATTTCAATGTTATTGATTAATAAATATTTATGGTATCAATACTAAGTTTTGATACCATAGCCTGTTTTTCAGTTATTTTTTTATTCAAGATCATGTTGATTGTTAGGCAAAAAATAGACATTGATACAACAGAGATTGCCTAGGAGCCGAGTTCACTTTCGAATTGAGTTGACCTTCCTGCAGGGAACAGAACTTGTGTACTTTGTAATATAATAATACCCAAAATACATTTTATAGACACAAATATATATATATATATATATATATATATATATATATATATATATATATATATATATATATATATATATATATGGTAATCCTGTGTTTAAAGTGCCTCTTTAGTAAACATACAATTCGGGCGAAATCGGAACGTGAACTGGACGCGGGACGATGTGCACTGTTGCCAGATGACTATAAGCAAGGGTCATTTTAAATATAGAAGGCAATCAAGGGGTGAACAAATGTTTTCATAATGTAAATAAATGATAGTATTGCCTCATGTACATAGATCGATATTTGACATATTTTGCGGAAAGCAGTAGGAAAACGGAAATGTAAACAGTTAATTTTCAGCAATTGTGGTCTAGGGGGAAAAACGTGACAGAAGGAAATCAAGGGGTGAACAAATGTTTTTATAATTTTAATAAATTAAATAATGGCGTCATCTATATAAATCGATATTTGACATATTTTGCGGAAAGCAGTAGGAAAACGGAAATGTTAACAGTTAATTTTTAGCCTCAGGGGGAAAAACGTGTGCCTCTCCTCCCTTTTTTGGTACATCAGTAACATCAACAGAGGTTGTGTCATTGTGATTGAGCAAGGTAATCTGCACGTTCCACCATTCCCAGGGGGCGTAAAGCCGTCGGTCCCGTGCCCATGCGATGTTGGGCACGTTAAAGACCCAAATTCTCCGGACAGTGAGGCGAATGAATGACACTTTAGTAAAGTCAATGAAGCAATTTCCGTTGCGAATTGCCGATGATAAATACAACTGTATATGCTAATAGCAAACGGTAACCAGTATATTATTTTGAAAAATCGCAATGTAATCGCATGGTAATGAAGCAGTTTCTACCGACAACTGTCGATGATAAACATAACGGAGAAAATTGCTCAAAATGGGCTTACCTTCAAGGTGTCTGTTTATATTTTACTTTCCAACCTTAAATGAGTAAGAAAAGTCAATGAAGCAATTTCCGTTTCGAATTGCCGATGATAAATACAACTGTATATGCTAATATCAAACGGTAACCAGTGTATTATTTCGAAAAATCGCAATGTAATCGCATGGTAATGAAGCAATTTCTACCGACATCTGTCGATGATAAACAAAACCGAGAAAATTGCTCAAAATGGGCTTACCTTCGAAGTGTCTGTTTATATTTTACTTTCTAACCTTAAATTTACCAATGGGGAGACCCCGACTTTTGATTTATGAAAAAGTTTTTGCAAATAAGCGCGAACTATGGCCCCAAGAACCCATATCCGGGGACAGTTTCCATTTTTTATATGTATGTATATACATATATATATATATATATATATATATATATATATATATATATATATATATATATATATATATATATATATATATATATATATATATATATATATATATATATATATATATATATATATATATATATATATGTATGTATGTATGTACCGAGAACAAAAAAATTATTGTGCCGATTTTGAAAAAGTTTGGCATGTACCATCCTTTTCTATATGACTTGGATAAGGTCGTTAGTCAGGATAATCGGACGAGGTTTTCCAAAAGAATTGTAACTTTTCATTAGGAAAACATTTGTATGTCAAAAATTAAAAAAAGCTATGACAACCAAATGTCGTAGATAGGTTTGCGATTGAAAAGGTACACTACAACCAAAATTACTGGTTACCGTTTGATATTAGCATATACAGTTGTATTTATCATCGGCAATTCGCAACGGAAATTGCTTCATTGACTTTTCTTACTCATTTAAGGTTGGAAAGTAAAATATAAACAGACACTTCGAAGGTAAGCCCATTTGGAGCAATTTTCTCCGTTTTGTTTATCATCGACAGTTGTCGGTAGAAATTGCTTCATTACCATGCGATTACATTGCGATTTTTCGAAATAATATACTGGTTACCGTTTGATATTAGCATATACAGTTGTATTTATCATCGGCAATTCTCAACGGAAATTGCTTCATTGACTTTACTAAAGTGTCATTCATTCACCTCACTGTCCGGGGAATTTGGGTCTTTAACGTGCCCAACATCGCATGGGCACGGGACCGACGGCTTTACGCCCCCTGGGAATGGTGGAACGTGCAGATTACCTTGCTCAATCACAATTGGCACAACCTCTGTTGATGTTACTGATGTACCAAAAAAGGGAGGAGAGGCACACGTTTTTCCCCCTGAGGCTGAAAATTAACTGTTTACATTTCCGTTTTCCTACTGCTTTCCGCAAAATATGTCAAATATCGATCTATGTACATGACGCAATACTATCATTTATTTACATTATGAAAACATTTGTTCACCCCTTGATTGCCTTCTATATTTAAAATGACCCTTGCTTATACTCATCTGGCAACAGTGCACATCGTCCCGCGTCCAGTTCACGTTCCGATTTCGCCCGAATTCTATGTTTACTAAAGAGGCACTTTAAACACAGGATTACCTATATATATATATATATATATATATATATATATATATATATATATATATATATATATATATATATATATATATATATATATATATATATATATAGAGGTAATCCTGTGTTGAAGACACCTCTCTAGTAAACAAACAATTGAAATCGGAACGTGAAGTGGACGATGTGCACTGTTGCCAGATGAGTATTAGCAAGGGTCATTTTAAATATAAAAGGAAATCAAGGGGTGAACAAATATTTTTATACTGTAAATAAATTATAATATGGCGTCATCTACATAAATCGATATTTGACATATTTTGCGGAAAGCAGTAGTATTCTCCACATCAATGACCTCCTCTCTGGCACATCCAACCCACTTCACAGTTACGCGGACGACAGCACCCTCCACTCAAATATACAATATTCTAAGCCTGTCTCTTTAGCCCAATTATATGAGGATCGCAGACTCATGGAGAGTTCTGTCTCCGTGGATCTCCTAGAGAATGGTTTTGTTATGTGGACGATATTTTTCCTGTGTTTAACACAAATATATGCAAAGTAGATGATTAACAGACTGAACTGTCAATTTGATTCAATAAAATTTACCCACGAATTAGTAGTTAACAGGGAACTTCCATTTTCTAGATGTACTAGTTATTAAAATAATGACTCTGTTGAATTCGATGACCACAGGAAGGAAACTACCACTCTAAGTTACATTCCAAATGAGTCACATCATACGTTTGCAACAAAAAACGGCCAGTTTAAATTTCTTAGTAAATAGCTTAACAAAATTTCCTTCAGTAAAAACGTGGCTAAATCTAACAGATATTCGGATTGCTTAGTGGAAAAATTAATCAATAGAACAGAACAAAGAAAATGGTAGCGGAATGCACGACATTCAGGAGAGATAAAATATAAACAAAATTTGTTTGCCTACCTTTTGAATCTTTGTAAGATTGTAATCTTAAATACGGTGGGCAGACTAAGAGGACCATTGAGACTATATTTTGTGAACATCTGGCACAGCTGAGATACGGTAGTGTAGACAAGTCATGTGTGGCATAACATATTTGGGATAATAACCACCACATTTATAATGAAAATTTGAAACTTATCAAAAATGTTAGACAGTCAGCGAAGCTAAAAGTTCCTGAAACCGTGCGCCACCACTGATTTATAGTCCTTTGTTTGCCCTCTGTCTCTGATACAGATAAGCTATTCCGAAACTTGCCAGGTAAAGGCAGTTAAAAAAACCTCGTCCGGCAATAAAATTACAATACACAGAAAATTTGCCTGAGATTTACTCTCCCTCTCAGTATCGATCTATACCTAAAACTCAGTATATAAGGTGATGTTTATTATTAAGCAGTTTATAATTTTTTATCCTCTGATGACGCCAGCCTTGTTAGTGAAACGATCGTCAGGTTTTTAAAAAGGTGTGTTGTGATTTGGTTTCTCCAAGTGTACCTGCCCTCTTAGTTTCCGAGATAGAGGGCGATATTGAAGATACTGCATTTTCAGGTACCCCTTGTATTTCAGTTGTCTGACAACTTGACAAAAAGGTGAAAACAAACCTTTTTAGATTTTTTTTATGTAGAATTAGTAGTGGTAGGGTAGTGGAACCAGTGATGGACATGTTAAGGTTTACTATTGGTTCCAATAGCCATAATACATCTTTGAATTAGGTTAGGGTGATTAAGTTATATACATAAATACAGCTCGTTATATACTTTCAATTCTTCAATATCTGCGATCTTCAAAATTAAATTAATATATGATAACTAATTTTTCTTCTAATAATGTTCATTGCTCTAGTGTTGGACACCCCAATTTTTTTTCGTTCCTAATTTGGACACTCATGGATGCAGTAATGGACATCATTTTCTAAATCTATTTTTTTCAATAAAGGTAGACAATCATATAGTTAAGCTACTGCCATGTCATGTGTAGGAAGATATGTAAGTACCTAATATACAAAGGTAGGAGCACATTTTCCTAGATAAGTGAGTTTTTGAAATGTTTTTTTTGCTTGTGGACATTCATCACCCAACCTCCCTTTGTACCCAACTATAATATATTACTTTTGATATACCTGTATAGGTAGTAGATACCCAAAATTAGAATCGGAATGTATGCACGTGAATGATGAACTTATTTATTTATTTGTGAATTATTAGCGGTAATACAGATAGAAGCCTACATGAAATACAGAAGTATTCTTAATAACTTTGTCTAACTTTTAATCTTCGTCTGTTTCGTTGTCCCAATCTTCATTTACGTCCCTGCTGTCTACAGTAATTCCACAGTCTTCACACACAAACTGTAATTCGTCTTCAGAATCACAGGTACTTAAACCTAGTGAATCCATATATTTTATCGGAACACAGATCTTATGAACCTTATTTGGGCAACTAATACAACTTCACCATTTTGCCTTCCTCTCAAAAAAATGCTGATCTTTCCAAGCCAGTCTACATTTGCTACATTTCCAATCCAGTTTATTATTTTGTTCTACTTTCTTCGGTGCTGCTTTTTTATCTTTGGTTTCAGCTTTCTTAAATTTTTTTGTTTGGTTATTTTTTAATTTTTCTTGTCGTTTCTCTTCTCTAGCTCGTTTCCTATTTTCTTTTAATTGTTCTCTCTCTAATTTAAAGTTTTCCTTCTTACGCTGCTCGTTTAACCAATAGTCAGATGTAATGACCGTACGGGATCTTTCTTGTACTTTTTTTTTACTTTTTATTTCATCTTTAGGCCAAAATAGGTATTTTTTAAAAGGGGATTCTTTCGATTGCGTATGTGCCTCTGCTAATGTCTCTTCAATTTGTTGATCATTAGTTTGGTTTTCTGGATGGTAATACATAATATTCACTTCAGGAACATTGGTTCTCGACGTTGAGGGAATTGCCAAGTCTGGAGTATGCTTAACATTTTTGTCAAGTTCAATTGCTTGGGCCTCTTCAACATGTATGTCTACGTTCTCGTCTTCTTGCAGAATTTCAAATGATTCTTTGTTGTTCTTATTTACAGTTTCAATTATATTTTCAGTCTCATTTGAAACTGACATGCTAGTCAATTTGATCATCTTTTTCCAAACATCATACAAATCCTTTGACGATTCAGGTCCCTTCCATTCCTCCTCAGGATGCTCTTTCATAGCTTTAAGTATTGACAGTGGAATGTTCGATTCTAGAACGCTCAAACAACTTTTGATCTCTTGAACTGTGTGATGAGTTTGGTTAGATGTTTTGTCATATCCCTCTTTCTCGTTTCCATTTGACTTCTGTATCATTTTAGAATAGTCGACATTATTTTGATCAAACGAAAAAAGCCCACAAACTCGAAAACCGTTTACAATGGTTTCTGGTGAAAAATCGTTTAGAATATTTTCTAGCAGTGGAGCAACATTCTGCCTCATTACTTGTCGGTTCTCATGTTCTGTTAGCCACTTTCTGACATATAATTTCCATTTACTTTTTAACGGATAAAACACGGAAACGTCCAAAGGTTGTAACACATGTGTCGCATTTGGATAAAATGCTACTAGAATTATCTGTTTTTCTCGCAAAAACATACTTAGGTGTAATGTTAGATGTGACTTGTGTCCATCAACAAAAAATATTACAGGGCGTTCTACATTGGTCTCTGTTAGCCACGGTTCGAAAATATTCGCCATATATTCGAAAAAAACCTCTCCCGTCATCCATCCCGATTCTGACTTACCTAGGCCCCAACCTTTCGGAAAACTGTTTACTATTTCGGAGGGGATTCTCTTATATGGATACACTACCATAGGTGGAGCAATTTTTCCAGAGGCTGACACTGTTATAAGAACTGTAAGGCTTTCCTTTTCTGAAGTCTTAGAAACATCATAAATATTTTTGACTCCTTTAGGTGCCAGTACTTTTCCCGTTTTAGGACATAACGAAATAGCTGTCTCATCAGCATTAAATATGCGATTTCCATTTTCTAAGATTTCGTTATAATGGTTTTCTTCAAAGTAGTTTGAAACCTCCTTAAACCAATTGCGTATATCAGTCTCAGTTAACTGATTTCGATAACCAGTGAGCTTCTCAGAGGTTTTCAACGATATATTTGGATGTCTTTTTAAGAAAGATTTGAACCATTTTTTCCCCGGAATGCCGTCAGAAAATGGAGTTTCACGATTGAGTTCTTTAATTAACTTTGCGACTGTGTCCATTAAGGATTGTTTGGTTACTGGAAATCCAGCTCTTGCAATATCAACAATCCAGGTGATAATGCGACTTTCCTCTTCTTCTGAGAGTACCGTAGGAGGACCCATATTGCACACCTCAGGGCTTATGCCCTTTAACTTATTTCTTAATGTTATACGGGGCACATTGAATCTTTTGCTGGCAGTATTAACGGGCATACCAAGCTTAGCAGCTGCTAAAGCTTCAGCCATTTGTTCGGGAGTATATTTCTTGAACTGCTTCTTCTCCATATTTAACAAAAGAATCTGGAAAAAAGAATAAAAATCACATTCTTGCTGGTACCAGTAATGGACACACTCAAATGCCCTTTGATGGACATCCTGTCCAACACTGGATCCGGTTGTTAGATAAGTGTGTGACTTATAGCAAAAGAAAGCAATATAAATTTCTAGCTAGCGGGTCAGTAAATATTATTAAAACATCTTTTTTCCTTAAATGGACAGTATGTCCATTTAAGGTTCTTGATAGGATTATGTGATCCAGTGTTGGACACCTAACCTAAAAGCATTAAAACACGAAGCACAGTCGAAAAAAGCTTATATTTAGTTAAATACATACCTTAGGAATTAGATATAACTTGTAAACTTCAAATAAACAAATTATTGCGGCTATTAAGGCTTAAGAAAACGATTGTCTTTCTTAAGTCTATCACTAACAAATTCACTAACTTGGCGCCAATTTGAGAACTGATACCTAAATGTTGCTTTTCTAGATAGTGGCGACATCTGTCATAACTAGTGTTAACGAAATTACAGTTTATAAGGTTGAGAGAACGATTTGTAGAGTTTACAGAAATCTGTACCTAACGTAAATGCTTATTTAAATGCGCAAAAGTCTTACATGTCCATTATTGGGTACATGTCCAAAACTGGTTCCACTGCCCTAGTTAGTTTTTTCTAAATATTACTGTTTTTGAAATATTGACCAATGTTTGGGTTTTTAATGGCGCACCTGTTTATTTGTCAAGAAAATAATTTGCATTCTTATTCAAAAATATATAACATTATGGGTCTATTTTAATACGAAAAAAACTAATTTTCATAATTTGCATTTAAAATTTTGCAGTAGGCCATACAAAAAAATGCTGCTGTTTGTTTATTTCTATAAGCTAACAATAAATCGAGAAAATTATTTAAAAAGAGCTATTTATCAATATATCTATTGCTCATTTTCCACAAAACAGTGCTAGATTTTTGTAACAAGAGGAAATAACATTAATAACTATTTAGTATCCAATAAACCTATCAGCAAAAACCAACTTTGAAAATCATAAGCACTAAAGTAATCTAGTAAATCAAAAGAACTGTTCAAAATGATTTCCATTTTGTTGTAAGCACGCTTCACATATTTTTCCTATCCGTTTAAAGGAATTAAGCAAAACAACAGGATGATTTTGTAAGTAGCAAAAACTTTCTCTTATTGCGTTTCCTAAATTTTGAATATTATCATAATGAACTTTGTAAATTTTATTCTCCAGATATCCCCATAAAAAGCAATCCAATATAGATAAATCTGAGGACCTAGGGGCCATCTTATAGACCTGTTTGTTCCGATCCATTGATTTGGAAAATTATTCTCCAGAAATAACCTCTCCATTTGAGAATTGTGTGCAGGAGCGCCGTCCTGTTGAAAATTAATTTCGTTTACATGCGCTAAGCGAACATCATCGAGCAATTCAGGTATAGCTGTCTCTAAAATTTCAATGTAGCGATTGGCTGTTATGCTTAACTCAAATATTTAAAATTTTATCTGTGTTCTTAATATGAACCAAGCCACATTTAGACCAACCCTGCCCTGCTGTCTTCTGAGAAATGTTTGCTGTTGGTTTTCCTGGGGCCAAAATCTGCTATTGTGTCTATTTAGTATACCAGAATTACCAAAATGAGCTTCGTCCGACCATATAACCTTCATTGCATTATGACCTGACCTGACCATTAATAATTACCAGACAGTATTGACAGCTTATCAGGCATGTTGCCAAGGTAAGGCTACCTATGGTATCCTAATATGGGGGAGTAGTCCTGGAGTGTCGTGAGACTGTACATGTTCTGTTTATAATACCATTGCAACGTCCATGAATAAATGATAAATTTAAAATATCAGCAGTTGGATTATGTTCTATTTATTATAAGCACTAAATTAAGCTGGCACTGCAGAGAAACTAACAACAAATAACTGGTGACAGCTTAGTTGTTTGTTTTGAAGTTTTGCTAAGAATTTCAGAGCCATCCTTGCAAGAAATTACATGTTTTTAGTTGATTACACAAAAGACAGTAGATAACTCAAAAAGTTGAAGAGATAGGTATAGGAAAGCTTATATCGTTCAAAGGGGAATAAAAGTTTGTATCAGAATATAGAAAAACATACAGGTAAACTAAACTCAGCATTAAATTTCCACCACCCTGTATGCAATTAAGCCACTTTGAAAGTATAGATGGGAATCTTAGGGATCTAGCTAGTGTAGCTAGTAAAATACACACATTAAATTAGGGTTTCTTTTATTTTTAGTGAATTTTCGTAGAAAAAATTCACTAATGGGGAGATCCCGACTTTTGAATTTTCAAAAAATTTTTGCAAATGAGCGCGAACTAGGACCCCTAGAACCCATATCCGGGGTCAGTTTCAATTTTTATATGTTTATATATATATATATATATATATATATATATATTTATATATATATATATATATATATATATATATATATATATATATATATATATTTATATATATATATATATATATATATATATATATATATATATATATATATATATATATATATATATATATATATATATATATGTATCACACCGATAACTCAAAAAATAATAAGCCAATTTTGATAAAATTTGGCATGTATCTTTCTTTTGTTAATAGCTTGGATAAGTTCGTTAGTCAGGAAAATCGGACGAGGTTTTCCGGGAAAATTTTGAGTTTTCATTCGAAAAAAATTCATATCTCAAAAAGTAATAAGCCGATTTTAATAAAATTTGGCACGTACCTTCCTTTTGTAAATGGCTTTGACATGTTAGTCAGGAAAATCGGACGAGGTTTTCCGGGAAAATTTTGAGTTTTCATTCTAAAAAAATTCATATCTCAAAAAATAAAAAATCTATGATAACCAAATTTGGTAGATACCTTACTTTTGTAAATGGCTTTGACATGTTTGTTAGTCAAGAAAATCGGACGAGATTTTCCGGGAAAATTTTGAGTTTTCATTTGAAAAAAATTCATATCTCAAAAAGTAATGAGCCGATTTTAATAAAATTTGGAATGTGCCTTCCTTTTGTAAATGGCTTTGACAAGTTCGTTATTTAGAAAAATTGGACGAGGTTTTCCGGGAAAATTTTGAGTTTTCATTTGAAAAAAATTTTTATCTTAAAAAATATAAAATCTATGATAACCAAATTTGGTAGGTAGGTTTACGATATAAAAAGTAAACTATACACCAAAATTTAGATTTCTATGTTACAAGAAAAAAAAGTTATAATAAAATATTTTGTGCCAGATCATTTCTATGAAAATTCACTACCATAACGCACTTGCTGCGTCCAGACTTTTTTTAATTTAAAAAGAACAGTTAGTTCTTGGAATGGGTAAACTTGATGAAAGACCACCTAAAACATTCTGTAGATTCTAAAAATGCAAGAATAAAAAAGGGTGTTCCATTTAAAATAACAAAGATGACGTCAACTTCCGGTATAACCGGAAGTGGTACGTAGAAGCCATTAGTTTATTTGAGTAGGGCATGCCCCAAAAAAACACTGTTGCCCAAATGTTTAAAATTCCAATCGAAGTAGCCTGAAATAATTGTAGTGGGCGGCCACCACATGAGACAGCCTGTATATTGATGATACGAATAAATATAGTATTATTATATGTTGTGAAAATAAATCTTTTTTAGAGATTCTTTTCAGATCTGTATATGTTGCGACTAAAACTTAAAGGAAAGTCGTTTTGCGTTCTAGAATTTTGACTTTTTTGTTCCACTTACTAGATTAAAAATAGATGCCTTAGCTTATTTATTAGATGTACTTTAATTTAATAAAATTAAAGTACATCTAATAATAATTAATTATCAGTTTAGAAGTAGGAAGCTGGAACATTGTGTGAAATTTAAAAATACACACTACTTCAGAACGTGTGTAATATAATAGACCTTAAGGTCGCAGTGGAGGGACCGTTATGACCCACTCACAAACAAACCTAACCTAATATAATAGTGCTCATTCTTGTTGTATCAATGTACATTATTATCCTATTCTAGTTTTCTAACAGCATTTTATTGGTGAATATTTTTAAATTACGAATTAAGGACACACATTGAACAAAAATTAACTTATATGTATGTTTGCAGCCTTGCAGTGAAGGGTGTATGTAGGTTAGGTTAGGTTTGATTGAGAGTGAGCCATAACAGTCTCTCCACTGCGATCATAAGGTCTATTGTGGCTCATGCCTAATAGTCTACATTTCGCGCAACAAAGGTCGATAATCTTTGTGGGTGAAAGTTGATCCAGGCCTTCTGGAGCAAGCTTTGTCTTACCAAGGAGCAGGTGTCTTGTCCTGTCCACTGCCGGACAGGAACACAGTATGTGCTCTGCTGTTTCATCACTCTCCATACACAGCCGGCACTCAGTTTCCTGACCGACTGAAATTCGGTGCATGTGGTGATGCAAGCCGCAGTGTCCTGTATACAGGCCGACTAGAGTACTCAGTTCTCGTCTGTTTAGCTCTAGAAGTTTTTTAGCCCTTGACTCTCACAGGCCATTTATGAAGGCCTTAGAATAAGCTAATCTTGGCAGATTTTGCCATTGCTGGATTGTCATCCTTTCTGTCCAGGTCTTTAAGGTGCGTTTTGCTGTGCATGATGATATCTCCATCACAGGTTCTGGTCGGATGAAGTCCCCCCTGGGCTTCACTCCTGGTAAGAGTGTCGGCCGCAACATTGCCATCGTGGTCCGAGTGACACGATATTCAGGCCAGCGACACCTCATTGCAGCTGCCCAGTTCGTTGAGGGCAAATTTACAAATCTATACCGTTTTTGAATAGCAACGGTAGAAACCAAGAGCCTTTATTGCAGCTTAGGTATCTGAATATATCTTTATCAATTTGTGTGTGCACTGGTTTTGTATACTTTCCCTTGCACACATCCCAAAGGCATACACTTCTGCTTGGTGTATGGTTGCGTACTTTCCAAGGCTAGTTGGTAGTCTAGCATCGGTGTTGCTCCCATATAAGCCAGCTCCTGCCCCCAGGGTGTATGTAACGAATAGCCCGACATGAATTATTTGAGAAGACAAGCAATAGTATGTTTTTCTTTTTTAAAATTCACCTTTCTTGTTGGGGTTCTCCTTCCCCTGGTCTTCTGCGTGGGTGCAATGTGATGTACCCCTCTGTTGGCCTAGCTTTGGAAATGAGCAGACTGTGTCTTTTGGGGGAAAAGGGGGTGCTGGCGGTTGGTAGTTCTTCTTCTCCCGGACTTGTGGTGGAGGTACATTGTTTTGTGTGGTTTCCCCTTCCCTTAGCTTTTTAAGTGGTGTGAGGGGTCAAATCGGGATAAGGTTATCTTTCCCTAATATGGGGAGGTTTCCACGGGATAACCTTATCAGTACGGCTTTATTACGGGATTTGCTCAGGCGCCAGCAGCGAGGGTTTAAAGGAAGACGCTGCGCTCGCTCAGGACTATATCTCTCTCCTCGGTTGCTATTTACAGCTACCCGGACCCGGGGTAAACTTCAGTGGAGACAGGGTTCACCTAAGTCCTCAGGACTCCTTAATTATGGCCTGTGTATTAGAGATCAGAATGTTGCGTATTAGGTTGGGGTGGATTGGTTGGGAAGCGTTGAGTGAAACACCGCATAAAACAAATAATCTATTTACAAAAGTATTGGTGGCGAAATATTTACAAAATATGTACAAAGAAATATTTACACAAGGGGTTCTCCCAAAATATCACACGTCTAAACTAACTTATTGGATAACAAATTAATTTATTAGAGACCAGAGGCAGAAACAGAAATATTCGCGAGTTATACGGGCGGTATCATGAAGAGGGGTTGTGAATTCTAAGCCTGTAAGCGCACAGAAGCGTCCCGGGATCGCCAAAGCAAGGTACCGGGCAGGTGGTCGATTTAAGCAGGCATGCAATATGCGAATTAAAAGCCAACACTAGGTGCAATATCAAGATCAGCTAACGGCTTGTTCTAATTTCTACTATCCCTAATTAATTACGGACCCTCAAGCATGCGATGCAGTCATACAGACCCTCTACGACCTGAGGAAGTGTCTCCCAAGGGAGATGGAAATTTCCACTCGACAAAATAAAGAAAGTCCTCCCTATCAAGTTGAAAAAGGCAAAGGCTCCAAACAGTGCCTTTGAGACGGCTGGGACACTGGGTATCGCCAGACTGTTTCGATCGCCAGTAATGGTGGAGACCTACTGCAGCCCGAAATATCCCAGCTGTCGTCCAGATCAAGGACCACGGGACACCGCTTTGGGTGACTTGATCGTGACTAGATCGCCACCGGGTTCAAATCAACTTGCAGTCATCCGCTTTACTAGTGCCCTCGCGCTCTCGGGAAGACTCCAGCTCAGGAGCGCAACCCCAGTTACTCCGAAACTCGCTAAGCGCCCCGCTCCCCCCAAGCAGTGCTCACCACAACCCCGAACGTCCAGGAGGTCGAGTCTCGCCAGGCTGTTTCGATTACCAACACTGTTGGAAATCTATCGCAGCCCGAAGTACCCTTACTGCAACCGGTCACCGAAACCGTAGGGGCTGCTCCACGGGAGACCACTTTGGGTGACTTGTTCGTCGGGTTCAAATCAACTCGCAGTCAGCCGCTTTGCTAGTGCCCCCACGCTCCTGGGAAGACCGCAGTTTTGGAATGCGAGCCTCGGCTCCCCCAGGTCGCTCCGCTGACACCGACAGAAGTGAACGATGGACTTATTTATACGAAGTTCCGTTGCGGTCGTCTCTCTGAAATAAAACCACTGACAAACACAACAACATTCAAAACCTTTTCCACACCGGGACTTTTAACATCACCTCTGGCGAAGGCCACTAAGCGCCCCAAGGTGCCAGCCGACAGAGACGCCGATCCGTGGAAAACCCCTTTCATACAGGCTCTATGCTACCGTACAGCTATGGAGACAGCGACCTACCTAAACGAAGCGGAAATGAGCGGCCTGCTGAAGACGGCGTTCTCCACTTGCCACAGCTGCTAACTCTACTAAGCTGGTGCACCTAACGAATCGCTGCTTACTCCTCTCCCACGGCCGGTCTGCTGAATTCGCTACTGAAACACACAATAAAACCAAACACCAAGACTCGAGACGCGGACGGTGGCTGCTTCCTCTTCGTGACTGCCTATGCGCTCGCTGAAAAAGAACTACATTGTTCAGCGCTTCACGGCGGACCTGGTGGCTCTCGCTGCAGTCCCGCACGGTTCACAATTTCTGCGCTGCGAGGTGCGCGTAGGTCGATGCAGTGGGCCAGCCCATCTGTCCCCGCTTTCATCGCTTCGCATACCGAAGGCCCCGCTTTGGCGATCACATCCCGGCACCATGACTGCCTCTCCACCAGCCGCCTCGACGCGTTCTCGAAACTATATTTTATTAAATATTTGCGAATGTTTTAATAACAAAATTAAATGTAGATGTGATGGATCTATTCCCCTGTTAACTAATTAGATTATCTAATGATGATTAAGTCACTTTGTGACAATGGAGAAATGGGGTAATTTAAGTGTTTGGTTGGGAGTCGGGAGTTTTCCCTGCACAACATTTCTCTTATGGTTCGTGCATGCAATGGGGGCTTCTAAGCATGTTTCTGTGAAAAATCTGCAAATTTGTCAATAATAGAATATTCATTCAAATACACTTTTGGAGAATCCAATTCACCACAATACATTTTTAAAGACCTGACGATCGAAATATTCCAATTCTTTTTATTTGTTGAATAGAATATTCCAATTCGAATTAAGTGCGGATATCAATCTGGCAAATCGAATTGTAGGAAAATTCAATTTTCTAACATGTAATTTATTTGTTAATTTCATTAACTAAAACTTTCCTGTTTACAGATATAATAAAGGCTGAAAAGGAGGACATGGCTTCTGGTAGTGTAAAAGAATCTGAAATGGATAGTAGTTATCCAAACATACCCATGGGACATATAAAACAAGAGCATATGAAACAAGAGCATATAAAACAAGAACATATAAAACAAGAGTGTATTAAAGTTGAAAAAGACAATGATGATTTATCTACTGACCAAAAGTGTCTGCTTTCCTGTGAATTTGATCACAATACGAAATCAGATCTACAGCCACATGAATCTTCGATAAAATTGGAAATAGAAGAGCATGCTTTGGGTGGTTTTACATTATGTCAAGATTTAAAAGAAGAGTACGTGAATAAAAATGAAGGTTCTACTAATAATCACGACCCCTGGCCCACTTTAGAAAGGCCTCATCAGTGTTCATTATGTGATTATGCAACTGTGCAAGAACAGAGCTTGTTACACCATATTAAGTCAAAACACACAAGGGGAAAGCGACATCAATGTTCATTATGTGATTATGCAACTGTGAAAAAACAGAGCTTGTTGTATCATATTAAGTCAAAACACACGGGAGAAAAATCTTATCGATGTTCATTATGTGATTATGCAAGTGTAGGGAGAGGGCCATTGTTAAACCATATTAGGTCAAAACACACGGGAGAAAAACCTCATCAATGTTCATCTTGTGATTTTGCAAGTGTGCGGAAATGGCAATTGTTAAATCATATTAAATCAAAACACACAGGAGAAAAGCCTCATCGATGTTCACTTTGTGATTATTCATGTGTGCAAAAACAGAGCTTGTTATATCATATTAAGTCAAAACATTCAATGGAAAATCTTCTTCAATGTTCATTATGTGATTATGCAAGTGTGTACAAACAATCACTGTTATATCATGTTAATTCGAAACACACAAAAGAAAAATCTTATCATTGTTCGTTATGTGATTATGCAAGTGTATGGAAATCCAACTTGGTAAATCATATTAAATCAAAACACACAGGAGAAAAGCTTCATCAATGTGCATTATGTCCATATGCAAGTGTAAATAAAGAAAACTTGTTAAATCATATTAACTCGAAACACACAGGAGAAAAGCCTCATCGATGTTCATCGTGTGATTTTGCGAGTGTGCGGAAATGGCAATTGTTAAATCATTTTAGATCCAAACACGCAGCAGAAAAGCCTCATCAATGTTCATCATGTGATTTTACAACTGTTTACAAACGAGAAGTGTTACGTCATATTAAATCAAAACACACAGGTGAAAGGCCCTATAAATGTTCATTGTGTGATTATGCAAGTGTGGAGAAACAGCAATTGTTATATCATATTAGATCTAAACACACAGGAGACAAGCCTTATCAGTGTTCATCGTGTGATTATGCATGTGTGAAGAAACCACAATTGTTAAATCATCTGAGATCTAAGCACACAGGAGAAAAGCCTTATCAATGTTCATCGTGTGACTATGCAAGTTTGCAGAAACGTTATTTATTAAATCATATTAAATCAAAACACACAGGGGAAAAGCCTTACCAATGTTCATCATGTCGTTATGCAAGTGTGGACAAACGGCAATTGTCAAATCATATTAAATCAAAACACATGGGAGAAAAACCTTATCAATGTTCATCATGTGGTTATGCCAGCGTGGGGAAATGGCACTTGTTAAATCATATTAAATCAAAACACACAGGAGAAAAACCTTATCAATGTTCATCGTGTGATTTTGCAAGTGTGCGGCAGTGGCACTTGTTAAATCATATTAAATCAAAACACACAGAAGAAAAGCCTTATCAATATTCATCATGAGATTATGCAAGTGTGAACAAACAGCAAGTGTTAAATCATATTAAGTCAAAACACATGGCATGCATGGCAGAATAACTACACTACATATATACATCAGTGTGCGGGGGCTTGTTGCAAAATCTACGGGGAGACAGTATCCAGGTGGGCACACAATATTGTTTCCAATATTGATGAGGGATCGAGAGAAAGCGGTGACACAGCAGGGATGATGTGGAAGTCATCAGAGGCAGTTAAAAATGTCTCTGTTCAAAAAGAGCTTCATAACCAAGAAGCAGAGAAGAACAGGAGCGAACTATGGCGAAAGGTTGAAAACAGAAGGCATCACAGTCAGAAAGCAAAAAATATGTACAGGTCCTCTGAGGGTAACTGGGGCAAAGGCAACATTGAAAGTGGTTCAGCCATTAAAATGGATGTTTCTTTCTAACTTTGACAGGGACACGAGTACAGATGATATTATTAATACTGTTGATGAGAAGTTTAGGAAATTATGTGCATGTGAGAAACTGGAACTGAGGCGGAGTGCCAGGGTTGCATCTTTTCAATTGGGGGTCCCAGTGCACTTTTATGATGAGGTAAGCTCTCTGGAGTTCTGGCCTTCAGGAATTCTAGTTGATAGATACTATTTTCCAAAGAACAATAAGGAAGGTGTAAATTTTCAGCAGAAAACAGTGAAAGAACTGAAAACATAGGAGTATGTGTGTCTCGGTCTGAGTGTTACAACAGGATATGTATTGTTCACTGGAATGTTCAGTGTCTTAAAATAAGATTTTTATATTGGATCACATGGTCAACGAGATAAAAAATGCAAAGGTGGTAATGCTTACGGAACACTGGTTGTGTCGGGCAGAGGCTTCTATTTACACAATAAATAACTTTCACCAGGTAGGTTTATTCTGTTGCTCGACTTTTCTCGCATGGGGGTGTGGGAATTTACATACATAATTCACTTTTTGGTCAGGAGATAAAGTATATTAGAGATCTTAGCGTTGAGAAAGTATGTGAGTTAACAGCAGTTTATACAAAAAAGTTGAGGCTCATTGCAATTGTGGTGTACAGACCACCCGGTGGCTTGTTTGGGCAATTTTTGGATATGCTTAATCAGGCACTTCAGTATTGTAACAATAAGTATAATAATTGCAAAATTGCCCTTGGAGGAGATTTTAATACACAGCTGTTGATAGACAATGATAATAAGAACAACTTAATACACTTGTTTCAGTCTTTCGGCCTTCAGCAGACTGTGTTCTCTCCTACTAGATAGTTTAATGGGTGCAGCGGCTGCATCGATAACATTTTTGTTGATTTTGATTTTATGAGTGCCGGAGTTCTCCCGGTAGTTGCCTCTGATCATGAAGCACAGTTTTTAGAATACAGAATTGATGCTGCACAGCTCCAGGATGTAGAGTGGAGGAGGTCATATGGCCAGCATAGTTTCAATGATTTTGAACAATCATTGGCCTCCGGGAATTGGCAGAGGGTATTTACCACTGATTCTGCAGAAGATGCTTATAGCTCATTTTTTGATATCTTTCGGTATAATTTTGAGAACAGTTTCCCGTTGATGCGTCGTAGGTGGGTGGTGAAACAATCGAGTATTGAGAATAGTAACGCATCCGAGCAAAGGGAGTTAAAGGAGCAAGTATTGTTCTTACATGATGTTTATAAGATGCATCCTACACTATCGAATAAACAGTTTTATGGAGAAATAAGGACCAAATATAATTTGCTTTTGAGGCAGTCGAGAGCTAAGGCAGCAACTGAAGCTATCCAAAAGTCTGACAATAAATCAAAAACAATTTGGCAAATTATAAATCGTGAAACAGGTAGAAGTAAGATCTTGAATTCTGAAACTAATATATCAGCAAATCCATTCAATGAATTTTTTACATCCCATGCAGAGAGGTTGGTAAATAATGCAGTGGGGAATAAATTTAATTCCCAAGAATCTTATTTCCCTGCGATTCAAAGTCCAGCGAACTCTTTTTTCGTGAAACCAGTTGTTGAGGAGGATGTCAGGAATGCTATCAATAAACTTAAAAATACAAAATCAAAGAAGGGGGACTGCAATGATCCTGGCAATTTTAGGCAGGTTTCGGTTTTGCCGATACTCTCAAGAATCTTCGAATTCCTTATTTTCCAACAACTTTATAGTTACTTTGAAGATAACCATCTATTGTATAAACATCAGTATGGTTTCCGCAAGAGATGCAGCACCATGGATGCGATATTGTATCTTCTAGAGATCGTAAATTGTGCTTTCGAACAGAGAAAACAGTGCTGTGCAGTTTTTGCAGACTTAACAAAGGCATTTGATTGTGTCTCGCACGAAATGTGTTTGACAAAGTTGAGTCATTATTGTATTAGGGGAGCCTGTCTGGAATTGCTGCGGTCATACCTTGATAATAGAACACAGAGAGTTTTTCATGGTGAGAAATACAGTGAAGTGGGATACATTCGTAGAGGGGTGCCTCAGGGTTCTGTACTAGGGCCACTGCTCTTTCTCATATATATAAATGATCTTCCTCCTAACATTCCTGATGGCATTCAACAGAGCAGGATAGCAACAGCCCTCTTTGCAGATGACACAACTTTTGTTATCACTGGTAATGCTCGTAGTGATGTCAATAAGACTGTGGACAATGTTCTTCGTGAGGCGAGAGCTTGGTTTAATGATAATGAACTGTTCCTCAATGAGGATAAGACAGCTTAAATCAGTTTTCATGCCAGGGTCACTTCTAATGAGTCGAACACTGCTAGGAATTTTCTCGGTCTCAACATCGACCCTGCTCTTGTGTGGAGGAGCCAAATAGACTCGTTGGCTGGTAGGCTAGCCTCATCAGTGTATGCAGTGTGTAAGATTTCTGCAATGGCTGGACCTGAGGCAGCTTTGATCACCTATTATGGGTTGTTTTACACACGTCTGAATTACTGTTTGCTTACATGGGGAAATGCAGCGAGTGTGCACTTGGATAGAATATTTGTGTTGCAGAAAGCAGCTGTCAGAGGTATTGTCGCGGCTGGTTGCTGTGCTCACTGTAAACCCATCTTTCAGGAACTTAACATAATGTAACTATACTCACTGGTGGTTTACAGACAATTGTTGGTGGTGAGAGAGAACAGGAAAAGTTTTGACACACATGCTGAAGTGCATAGTAATAACACCAGACATAAAGATAATTTAATCCAACCGAGGCATCAGATAACTAAAACAGTTAGGGTCGACTTTTTCAATGCACTCCCAAGGTGGTTGAGAAATGAACCTATTAATAAATTCCAAACAATTATTAGAGTTTTTTTTAATACAGGCTTGTCTATACAGAACAGATGAATAATTTAATGTAGTGCACAGTTGTGATTCTCGATGGCCAGGTGATCCACTGTTTTAGTGATAGGCAGATATTGTGTGTTTTAGATGTGTATGTATTTTTGTTAATTTTTAGTTTCACATTTACATGTGCTTTATGTATAATTTTTTATCTTGACTGGCCAATTTCATTTTTGTGTGATCTTGTGGCTAATAAAGTTATTCTATTCTATGATGTTTCTCTGTCATAATATCATGTGAGGAGTTTAAGCAGAAAGAAGTCGGGATGCAGCAAGTGTGGAATAGTAGCCAATTTCATTTTGTAATACATAAGGCAACTTACCTTATCTCCTTAGCAAATCACTGGACCTGTTTATGTTAAATTTAAATAGCTTATTAGTGAATTTTCATTATGAAAATTCACTAATAGAGAGGTATCGATGGTGAGACTTTCATAAAATTTCTTCAAATGAGTGCGAATTAGGGCCCATGTTTATATATATATATATATATATATATATATATATATATATATATATATATATATATATATATATATATATATATATATATATATATATATCTGTGTGTGTGTATGTATCCAACCGATAACTCCAAAAATACATCACTGATTTGGACCATATTTGAGAATTACCCATATTTTGTTAATGGCTTGGATGAGTTCGTTCATCAGATCTTAACGCCCAGTTGTTCTTAACAAAAAATTAAAAAACATTTTTTAAAACGCATTATCTCTCAAATTTTTTAAATGATTGAAACGAAAGTTTAGAAATTAAAAGAACATAGACAGGCATGGTTCTGTACCAATTTTCAAGTCTTTTGATCAACGAAAAGTAATGTTATTTGAAATTTATATTAAAATAATCCTCGACATCACTTCAAATTCTGTAATGCAATATCTACAATGTTGGACAAAGACAGATGATGTTACCTGTACTGCTATGATATTTAAATAAATGGTCGATAAAAATCTAATTAATGGAAGTTACAAGTATTATTGCCAGAACGTAGACAGGGACGCCATCTTGATTCGGAACCAGGTAGTATCACAACTGCTCAAGTTAGCACAAGATGTTATAGATGGAGACATCTGTACCATCAACTAACAATTTTGTAGATTACAGATCTGGCCCATTTATTTTATAATAACGGGACAATATTTGCTTTCAAAAGCGCTAAATTTTAGCATGCGACACTATTCTCTGCAAGTATTAAAACCTGCTAAAAAAATAAGAACGGTACTGATAGATAAGTTATAAGATGCATGATTTTTATTATCGATGATTTTGCAGGTTAGTTTTTTTAGTGAGTTTAGTAAATAGCACTTTCTGTATTTCTCATATTGTACGTTTCAAACAGGTACAGTCCCGCTTAAAATTAGACATACCTACGTTTGTTTAGCGTCCAGCCGTATAGAGCTTAATTTAAAAGGTGCTTCCGTTCGGCGTCGAGTGGATTTCAGTGTAGTCTTGGACAAAACCTAGATTTATACACTCGCGAATTGCGAAATAGCCGCGAAACGTATGCCTGTCGGTTTATTTTTAAAATATCGTAAAACAGTTGTTTTCTATTAGACTTTCTAATTTATTTTACTAATTTTTGTGTGCACACACAGACACGATCTAAATGTCTTCTCTAACTTTAAGTTTGTGTTGCCCCAATGTTAATTAAGGGCCCCCCTTTATTATGCTTACTTATCTTGTGCTTTATATATATAATATAAAAAAAGGAGTGAAACAGCAAGTGAATTTATTTACTTTATAGCTGTATTCGATATTGTCTGAAAAAGACATTATAGGCGACAATGTGGAATGTAATTTCGGTAAGTTTACAGTTTACTGCAAGGAGGGTTTTTAGATTTTTTTTTTCAGAAAAATGTTGAGAACCCCCTTTGGATGCACAAGCCACAAGGCAAATTTGGTGCAAACAACTCCTAAGAAACTTAAGTGACCAAGAATTAATAGGGTTGCTGGGCGTGGCGGAAATCCTAAAAAAAACATTTTGTCAGACTTTGAAAAGATGCGTTTTTCACATTTTGCAGCAATACTTCCTTTAAACCCTGTCTGCCCTGAACAACACCCACATTCGCCCAGGTCCAGTAACTTTCTTGGGGGTTGCTCCCAAGAAATTTTTCTTGTGCTTTATGCTTTGAAGGTAGTTTTATGCATGGACAAGGGGAAGGAGAACCCCCGTGTTTTTGGGTAAGGTGCAGAAACCATCTTCGTCCTGGGGGTTCTTCTTCCCCTTCTGCATGCATACAATCACCCTCAATGCATGAAACACAAATCTTTTTATGTTCCGCTTTCAAGTGTATTTTTTGTTGAGTATATTTCCTGTTTATCAACTGGTTTGTTAAGTTTTGTATCCAAATTACTGTATAAATATTTATGTTAGAGGTCATGTTTTTGGTTGCCCTTTTTTACTGTTCCTAATTAAATAAAGTAACGTTTTCTAACTTTTAATATAAGTCTAAATCACTATGATATATTATTCTTATGAAAATTCACTGCAGTAACGCACTTGCTGCGTCCCGAACTTTTTTTTATAAACAATTCACTCCAAAGCATCTGATTTTTTTTATAATTCAGACATGAAAAGGACTTAAGTTCCTGACATTCCGTAAATTTGCTTACTCTATTTAACTTTATATTGCAGTTATGTATTTTTCTAACAACAACTAATAACGAAAAATCATTGTTTAGCACACACAATTATGTTGTTTTATTGATCATTGTAATCACACATGCATTTGAACTCGCAGACATTCATTGACAATAAATCAAAAATAATGGCATATAATATATAATACAAAATGAGAACAAGCGAAATTTACTAGCTGCTTGCATGCGGTTGACTGCATTTCAATGGCCGAGTGCACCTGGCGCCAGCAGCTGAGTTTAAGCGCTTAATTGTTTATTACAGATACATTTCAGCGGTTGAAGACTGGTGAATGCCCTTAACTTCAAGCACTTTTATGTGACGTTTGTCTGTCATTCCCCTTTGAGAAACTGGTAACAGTTGAGTTCCAGCTGAAAGTCAGCGGGAAAGGTAAACACGTGTAAGTTAGCACAATTATTCAACAGTTGGCGCCTGGTGAACCTAGACAATTGTAACGTTGAACACAAGCTGTCATAGGAATAAACGTGATTTTTGAGTTTTATTTTCTTCCTATACTCTTTTTAAATAGCTGCCAATCAGAGTCTTAGATGGGATTGTGGTGATCCGTAAAAGTTATAGATTACCGTGTAACTTTTGCGGCGTATCGACAAGGAGGGAACTCTGACGTCATCTTTGGCATTGCTCGATTATCGACTGTTGATTTCGGTTAGTCGCTTCTTTATTTAAGTGTTTATGTGCGTTGATTTTGTATTTTAGTTCGAGCATTGCTTGATACAGTTTTATGGACTATATTTTAAGACTTTTGTTGATGCAGTCTCTCGTTTTCTGTGAAAAAAAAAAAACGTTTAAAAACGGTTCTAGTTACTGTAAGTATTTTTGTGTCGTAAGTAGTATGATAATTATTTTCAGCTTAGATATATCTTATAAAAGTGTATTATTTAATAGTTTCCGTCTTGCTCTATCATATAATATACTAATATTATAATAAAATTCAGAAGGATAATGTTGCGTTTAATTTCCGAAATTGAAAAATAAAATATTATTTCAGACATCTCAAAGAAAATTGTTAAGCTTATTTAAAACAATTATGTTAATATATTTTATAAACAATATATTTGTCTAATAAATTTGATAAATAACTAATAATTCGTATTTGGCTTCACCTAAACTATTTACTACAACATGCAGCGGAATACGAATCTAGCCTAAGATGACGTCACACGATTCAGGATTGAAGTTAGGAGGTATCTAATAAGTTTTATAGATCTTGTCCCTAACTCGCTTTTTGAAGTTTGAACTGAACGAATTGGCGGGAAATAATATAAGAATAAGAATTAAGAATGTTAGTTAACCTATTATATTATATTTTTATTTTATCTATATATTCCATATTCGTATCCTATATTTTGTATTTATAAATATTTAATGCTTTATGTGTGCGTTATACTTTTACCTTAAAAGTCCTTTAAATCTCCACGTTGTAAAGTTATAACATGTAATCTCTTTTGTGCGCAACCTACTGTTAGTAATAAAAACGGATATGCATAATTTTGAATATGAATGCTCATTAGATAATTTAAAAATTGGTGCTGCAGATATCGAGGTAACTACTAAGTTTAAACTATACATTTTTTGGTTGCCCATTTTTTAGTAAGTTTTAGGACCTAGTTAATTATTTTACAATTATTTCAGAGCATGCTACCAGAATGGAAAACAAAAGTTACAGAAATATTTTTCTTTAAAAACAATGATGTTTTCGAAGTCAGCTTCTTTATTGCTGCTAAAACAATTGAGCAGACAAAGCAGTGGTTAAAAGAGTTTGAAATGAAAAATAAATATACCTATTCGATAAGGTCCTCAACAAAATGTTCAGGTTCCAAAGTCCTATTTAAGCAAAGACTTAATTGTCACCACAACACTGCTTCTACAGATGTTTATGATTCAGCTGGAGCTTCAAGCACAAAAAACACCAACTGTCCTTCATTCATCGTTATGACTTTATATGCTGCTAAAAAGCGATACCAAGGTAAAAACAAAAGCTTGATGCAAAATCCAGATATGCTATGTCACATAAGGTTAGTCCCTGTACACAACCATGCACAACTAATTGATAAATGCTGTGACCCTGAGGACGCCACATCTACTCATGTGTCAAATGATGATGAAAGCCTTAGGGAAGGACAAGACTTAATAAAAGAAATTTCGCGAAAATTTAATGAATTTTTACGTATGTCTCCAAATGAAGTCAAAAGTAGTCTGATAAAATTTAATTCCAATCTGGAAAAAATTGAAACTGTTGCTGCATTTGGTTCAAGCTGTGCAACATTTGCTACTGGTAAGTGTGTTTATAAATTTTTGAAACTAATATATTTCTATTAATTATATTGTTTTTAGAATATCAACGTAAAACTAGAAGATCGAGGATCAAAGTGCAGTCTACATTAATTTGTCGACGTAGAAGTCATGCGAAAGGTACCAGTTGTTATGTTGGAGGACGTCCAAGGAAAAGGAAGAGAACAGAAACCAAAAATACAAACACAGAAACCTTGTAAATTATATATATATATATATATATATATATATATATATATATATATATATATATATATATATATATATATATATATATATATATATATATATATATATATATATATATATATATATATATATATATATATATATATATATATAATCAGAAACCTTTTTACCCAAAGGTGTCAGGTTGAATTACAATTCCAACTACTTAATTATGTACAAACTTGGTCCATTCTGTCTTGTTTGTAGCTGTCGTCCTTGCCACTTCCCAAATGACTCTGATATGGAGTATATAGTTCATTCTCCCTACAATAGCGTCTCTATGTCGGAAGACAAAATAAGATTGTTTGAAAAAGAAATTGCTTTAGATTCCATTTTATCACAAATAAAGAAATGTGCTTGTCTTCATGGCCAACTAATGGTGAAACTTTAAATAGTGAATTAAAAACCTATTATACCTTTCTATGAATTTTTATGAATTGAAAAGTAGTTGTTCCAAAATCTCTACAAAAAATATTTTAAAATTAGTTCATGAAGCTCATTTTGGAATCGAAAAAACAAAACAAAGAGCGAGAGAAATTTTATATTGGCCAAAAATGTCAAAAGATATTGAAGACTTTATTAATAATTGTGAGACATGTCAAAGAAATAGACGATAATTACAAAAAGAAACCCTTCATCCTCATGAACTGCCTAAACGTAATTGGCAATATCTGTACTCTGATTTTTTTGAATTTGATAATAAGAGTTATATTCTAATTGTAGACGCTTATTCTAACTGGATTGAAATAAAACAAACTAAAGGTAAAACTGCCCACAATGTTATAGAATTTTGTAAAGATAAATTTGCGCAGTTTGGTGTACCACATACACTTTTTTCCGACAACATGTCTTATAACAGTCATAAATTTAAAACTTGCAAAAGAGTGGAATTTCCAGTTGGTATTTAGTAGTCCATATCACCATCAATCAAATGGACTAGCAGAACGATATGTAGGTATTATTAAAGATATGCTTAAAAAAGCAACCTCAGAAGAGGATCTGTCTGTCTTTATTATGGAATATCATGCTACACCCATTCTTCACATGGGATATTCCCCAGCTCAAATATTTCTAGGTAGAAACATAAAAACTAAATTACCAGTGTCAGAGAAGGCTCTTGAACCAATTTCCACTGATCCCCAACAAATTTATGCTAAGTTAGAAAAGAAAACTTTTAAACCGAAACACTATTACGATACAAATGCTAAAAATCTGCCCGAATTAATCACAGATGAAGATATAGTGATCCAAAAAGGAAAACTATGGGGAAAAAGGAAAAGTAATTAGCAAGGTCAATGATGGTCATGGTGGCTCGAGGCAGATAACCTTGTATAAAGCTGTAACATGTTAATCACAATAAATCTTGAGATATGTTTTTTTTTGTTTCTTTAACGTCGGCCTATTTCCGCGACTATGGCCAATCACCGACGCCAGGGAGCAGTTTCACCTCACTATCCTGGAAATTTTGCCGAACCCCTGCCTTTCTGTAAGGAGGGTAGGTATCTTTAACGTGCCCAACATCGCATGGACCCGGGACCGATGGCTTTACGCCCCCTCCGAAGGGCGGAACGTGCAGACAATCAATTTGCTCAAATACAATGCCAGAACCTCGGTTGATGTTAATTTTACAGTTTGAAGTGAAAGGAGTACCCTGGGATCGAACCCAGTACCCTTCGGTTCAGAGGCACACGTCCTTACCACTGAACCACCGAGGTTCTGAGTTATATGTTAGAAAACATGTTGTGCCAACCAGAATATAACAGTTTGATCATTAATTAATTACAAAATTAAATACTATATAAGGTGTTCGAAAAAAGTGAAGCATTGAAAATGTTCTTGGTGTTGGGTAGAAACTATGTGAAAACTGGAACTGTGATGAGCACTAATAAGTACACTTGGAGAACCCTAATCACCACAACACATATTTCAGAAACCTTACAATCACTCGTTGACCATGTCAACGTCTTCAGAGGAAGAAAAATTCTAGAATTTTTCTTCATCTGAAGACGTTGACATGGTCAACGAAACGATCGTAAGGTCTCTGAAATATGAGTTGTGGTGATTTGGGTTCTCCAAGTGTACTTATTGGGTTGAAAGCGAGGATAAATAATAAATTGTTTTAAATAATTAAAGAAAATAAAACAATGAATTAAAAATTAATAGCTTATACTTAACACTTACTTATACAATTTAAACTTTTTAAAATATTTTTGTACAGTTTCTTTAGGATAAGGTTTTAATGCTAGACAAGTAGGAAAGTTTTCTGGCTGTTCTATCCACAATTTATGTTGAATCTGATCCTCTACAAGTTTATCCTTTACACTTACTAGACTACTTTCATCAGGGGCCTCCAATATAATCTTATGCATGCTGTCCAACTCTTTAAGGTACAGCTGAGTGTGTTCATCTGAATAATAGAGATGTATTGCTGCGGTAGCTGCATGAGATGCTTGAGCGATGACTGCTCCCACAGACCAGTCCATGTGCTTTAGTAGGTCACTCCTGACTATAATGTATTGGACTAGAGCGCTCATCTTCTAAAACAAAATTCATATTTATATTACCACTCTGAGAAAATTAACGTTATTTAAATTCTTTTATGGTTCTAAGATGTATCAACCCTTAGAGATCTTAGCTCTCCCCCGGGTTCGTCTAGACCTGATACCGCCAGTGTTTGCTTAAATTTCACCCAACAAATCGAGCTCCCTGCAGGAGATGATGTTTTTTAAGGTAAAAGTTGGTTTGACAGGTGTACTATCATCTGAGTGGAGTCGTTTATCCATTTCGAAGCTCACAGAGAGATAGATTTTCTCAGAGTTCCTCCGTACCCGACATCCGTCAGTGTTTGACTCGAGGCGGTATCATATCGAGTGCTGCACCCAAGCAGCATCAAAGCGAGGTCGTTTGCCCGTTTTTTGAAGTTCACAGGGGAGGCATCAATCTCCAGGTGAAATTCACCCATAGAGATTTCCGTTCTCCGGGTTCGTCTATTCCTGACACCCACCAGTGCTAAGAGAGATAACCAATCTCCGAGTTCGTCTGGACTCAGCATCCGTCAGTGTCTGCCTCGAGGCGGTATCATGAAGTCCCGCTCTCGAGCAGCATTTAATCTCCAGTTGTAATCCACCCCTAGAGATCTCAGCTCCCCTCAGGCTCTTTCAAACCTGACACATAACAGTGTTAAGACTCAAGGCGACATCCCACCGAGTCCCGTTCCCGAGCATCACCCAGCGAGGTCGTTTGTCCTTTTCGAAGCACACAGTGGGTGCTTCAAAAGCCGGGTGTATGCCACCCCCCAAAGATCTCAACCTGACACCCACCAGTGCCTAACAAGGCGGTATCATTTGGAACCCCGCTCCCGAGTAACAACCAAGCGAGCTCAATTGTCCATTTCTAAGCCCACAGTGGAGGCCTCAAAATCCGGGTGTATAACACTCCCCAGAGATATCCGCCTCCCTCCAGGCTCGTCTGGACCAGACCCCCGACAGTGTTTCACTTCAATTAGTTGCCTCTTACAACAGGCAGGGGTTACCTTGTGCCTATTCTTTTAGCTCGTCCTCGGGCCCACAGGGGACAATATTAATATACAGGATGTATCGTGCAATTAATGTTGTGTTGCATTCTGTGAAACCAGATATATGTTTTTCGGAGCACTGGCTTAGTGAAAAAAATACATCTCTATTGGCCAATTTTCTTTAATAAAAATATGCTAAAATGTCTGCTGAAAATTAGAATTTCAGACTCAAAGGTGACAAAGTTAATCAGGCGTTTTAAACAAAAGATAGATCTTGTTCAAAACGTATAAAATCTCTGCATTACTGTTTCTAGAAATGTCAAAATAAAAAATACAAAACATACATTCATGGAGCTGGAATCGATTATGTAACGTTTTGTGTAGAAGACAAGCACGGTAGCACTGAGCTATCTACGGTTGGGTTAATCAACGTTTTTGTTTACATGAGACTTCACACCGGCTTCAGGCCCACGATATTATATTAAAATTATACATAACAATTAATTACAGAATTAATAGAATTGCCATTGAAACACATTCCACGACTGTTTCGGTCGTATTTGACGTCTTATGTTTAAGTTTAAAGATTAAAGAAACTATTTTAGAATCATTTTTATAGAGACTTGACTTGATTTTCTTTAGATTTCTAGTATATTATGTTCTTTGAGTCTAAAACCACAGCATGATATATCTATGCTGTGCTAAAACTGTATTTGGGGTCGTTTGTGAAGCTACAAAAATAGCGTATTTTAAAAATTGATTAATCCACCATTAAATAACAATTACTTGGCAAATCTTTAATGTAATGTCTATCATTTTCCATATTTGTGGCCAAGATTTCACAATTGTTGGTTCGGGTAGTATGTTTTGAGGCTGTTATTAGTGAATTTTCATTAAGAAAATTCACCAATAGAGTTATCGATGGTGAGACTTTCGGAAAATTTCTTCAGATGAGCGCGAACAAGGGCCTCTGGAACCCATTTCCATGGTCAGTTAAAATGTTAATATATATATATATATATATATATATATATATATATATATATATATATATATATATATATATATATATATATATATATATATATGTATGTATGTATGTATGTATGTATGTATCCAACCGATAACTCAAAAAATACTTCGCTGATTTGGACCAAATTTGGGAATTACCCTTATTTTGCTCATCACTTGGATGAGTTCCTTCATCAAATCTTAACGGCCGATTTTTCTTAATAAAAAATTAAAAAATATTTTTTAAAACACAATATCTCTCAAATTGTCTTAAGTGATTGAAACAAAAATTTACAACTTAAAGGAAAATAGACAGACGTGGTTGTATACCAATTTTCAAGTCGTTTGATCAAAGGAATGTAAAGTTATTCGAAATTAATAATAAAATAATCCTCGACATCACTTCAGATTCTGTAATGCAATATCTACAATGTTGGACAAAGACATATGACGTTATCTGTACTGCTAATGCTATTTCAATAAATTAGCTAAAAATCTAAACAATGGTAAACAACAAGATATCAGACTGGAGAACGTTGTGAGACACGACAGGGACGCCATCTCGGTGCAGGACCAGGTAGTATGTATAGATAGATCTGTGTACAATGTAGAACCAAACTGTAAATTGTCAGCCCTGGACCATTTCTTTCGTAATACCGGGACAAAGTTTGCGTCCAAAAGCGCTAAATTTTAGCATGTGAATGTATACTAATAAATAAATAAATTAATGAAAGTGATTCAATTTGTTTAAAAGCAACCTAGAACGACGTTTCATTATGTATAAGTATTAAGCTTCCCATTCTTCACGTTCACGGTATTTAAAAGATTGTATATATTACCTAGTGAATTCCATACAGAATTCACTGGTAGGTATTACAAAAGTGAAACAAAAATTATTTTAGGAAGAAATACACCTACCGCAAACTAGTACAGTAAATACTTATAATATCTAGGTAGGTACTACAAAGTACATACATCCCTAGTTAAAATTATATAAACGGATTTTTAGTTTAAATTATTAAACATTTAATTTCAAAACTTGTATTGTTTATATTTATTTCATTTTCAAAAAGTATGGATACAGCAATAATTAATAAGTGTTGAAAAGAGTTTAAGTGCGTTATGGTACTGAATTTTCATACAAATATTTCAAATGGTGATAACCCAATCTCCCATTAAACTAGAATCTTCAGTTTTGATACATAGTGAAACCTATATAAAAGCAGCATGGATACTAAATTTAAAAAATAAAACAATGAGCTTCACAGATAATTACAAATTTGTTTTAAAAAACCTTTTTGTTATTTTGTTTGCAGAAACTGGTTCGATTGAGTTGATTAAAACTGATCATTCAAGCGATTAATATGGAAAAATACTTACCTGCCACCTATAATTTCATAGATGCATTCTGTTTGTAAATAAAAATTAAATTATCAGTAAATTTGCAAAATTAGCACATTAGGGTGTTCAGAAAAATCTTTTCAGAAATATGCTTAGAACCCCTTCTGGATGCCCAAACCACGAGAAGAATTTCTTGCAAACAGTCCACAAAAAAATTATGGGACCAAGAGTGAATAGGCACAGAGTAATTGAGGATCCCAGTTTAACGAGAGCTGTGGAGCTGCAAAATCTTAGCAGATGACAGCTCAGAAACATAACACGACTTTTGACAGGACACATGGCCGTCAAGAAACAGCTGCATAAAATGGGGCGATTCGAGGGGGACCTGGCATGCAGACTCTGCGGCGAGGGGGAGGAATCAGCCCCAGCATATCTTGTGCGAGTGTAAAGCTCTGGACCACAAAAGGCAACTGATCTATGGTCAGCCTAGACCGGAGACAGAGCAATATAAAACTCCACCCTACCAATTGCTGTGCAGACTAGTTCAAGGCACAGTGATTTTGGAATGGGTGGAGTAGAAAAGACAAAGGGCATGCACAATAAGCCAAAGGCTGCGGTGCTATCGGGGCGGCAAAGACGCGGACGAGCCCCGAGGGAGAAAAAAAAGAGTGAATAGGGGTGTGGGCGGAGAAGAATATAAAAAGGAAGAGTGAGCGGAAAGTGCTGAAGAAACAGCTTAGTTGGACCTCTTTAAGCTGCCTTTATCCCATTTTGCAGGTATACCACAGCATAATATTGATTATACCTCCTTAGAATCTTCTTTACCGCGTGCAGATGCAATATTTTATCATTTTCAATAAGTATGGTTACAGCAACTGTAAATAAGTGTTGGAGAGGGTCTGGGTGCAGCAAGTATGTTAGGGTAGAAAATTTTCGTAAAAATATTTTAAATCCAATAGCTTAATAAATTTCCCATTAAGCTATAATCTTCAATCTCGAACCATTGTAACACCTATGTAAACACACCATGGGTACTAAATTAAAGACAAAAAAAAAACACAATTTTTTTAAAGACACTACTTACAAATTATATCTAAGACCAAATTTTAATTTTTCAGCTCCATAAAAAATATAAATTTTTTCAAATAATCACTAACTGGGACTCTAAAACTGATCTCCAAGTCCATTTAAATTTAAAGAATTCGTTTTAAAAATATATATCACTAACAGTGCAGAATTCTTATGAAGATTCACTACTATAATGCACTTGCTGCGTCCCGAACTTTTTATTTAGTTTGGTTAGCGTTGATGTATGGTTTATACCCATTGTATGAATCAATCCAGGTGTGGCAGTTAACTACTCTGTCTGTCAGGCATTGGACTTTAACCACTAAGTCGTTTCAATTCATGTTTTTCAGCTTTTATTTTTAATTTGGAAAAAACTCTAAATACTGTGTTTCTTTTCCCCTCAGGGCTCGTCTGTGGCCTTGCCGCCCCGATAGCACTGCAACCTTTGGTTTAAATATTGTGTACCAATTTACTTAAAATTCACAACATAGGTTTATTTACACCATTTCTAGCCACATGTAAAGTCTCATTCCAGTTACTCTGATACCTACAAAAATATAGCGTTGTCAAAAATATTTTTTGTATATTTGGGGGGGGGGGGGGGAAATGTCTGTCAGCATTTTAACGGACTTTGGTTTTGGGTTCTAGGCACCCAAATTCTTGCTCATCTGAAAAAATGTTTTCAAAAGCTTCTCATCCTGACCTCTCTATTAGCGAATTTTTCTTAATGAAAATTCGCTTAAAAGATGCCTAGACATTCAGATGACTGACGAAATACTGCCCAAAAATCCACCTCCTTTTTATTAGGTATTTTACATAAGTTACTTAACACATCTTATTTAGAAATTTAGGTTTATCAAAATTTTAGATAGCTTCAGGTCAATGCTGGCAACAACTCATAACATAGAAGAGGTTTGGGGTTCAATTCCAGATTGAGGAAACACAACATATAGGCTCTTCTGGAGTGTAAATTTAATCATCTGAAAGACTTTAGATAGAAGTAATGAAATTATTGGTGAATTTGCAGAAAACGTCCCCAACAGTTTTAGATAAAACAACTGCTGATAGATACAATTTCGTATTGTACATGCACGCTGACACTAGTCTTACCTTTTGTCCTTTTGATTTTGCAGAGTTACTTGCATTCAAAGTTTTTTGCCTTAGTGCGGCTCTGTCTTACTTTACAGTTGATTGTGAAGTTACTCGGTCCTTTGTTTACTTTGTTGTGCCTCTGAATATCTGGCTGCAGATTGGTGGAGTGCCTGTTTTGCTTCCTACACACTATGCAGGAACCACTTTTCGTTGGCCCTTCATTTGCTCAGTTACAGTTATATATGTTTGAAGGTGTGGAATTTTTGCAACTAATTTCCTTATCTCTGCTGCAGTATCGGCTGGACAAACTGTATGCAGGACAATGCGGCTACAACATGTGTGCTTTCTGTGTAATGAATACTGTTCACTTTTCTGAACATTGAGCCCTTGTGGCTGAAGGCAAGACAGCATCTGCCCAGGGCCGCACTCAGTCGCTTCTGGCCTGCTGCAGTAAGTGAAAAAATGTCTTTCTTCACATTCTACCTTTCTTTGTTTGCCTTTTACATACTCCTTCCCCCTCAGTTACGTATTGCTGTCTGTTTCTCAGATTTCACTGTGCTGTTTTTAAATCGGGGCATCCTTTGTCCGGGAGTTTCCCTTCCCCTCTCACATGCCTACAACCACCCTCATTGCATAAACCACAAGACAAATTTCCTGTGGGCAACCCTCAAGAAAGATACTGGAGCTAGGGTGAATAGGAGTGCTATGCGGGGTTTGACGGGGATATGGCCTCAAAATGTGAAAAAGGCAGCTTTTCAAGGTCCGGTTATGCTGGGTTTTTTTCGCATTTTCTGCTCACATTTCCTTTTTACTAACTACCCGCCCAGCACCCCTATTCACTCCTGGTCCCGTAACTTCCTTGGGGGGTGTGAAGAAAACATTTTTTATGTAGTTTGTGCATCCAGGGTTCTAAGCATGTTTCTGAAAATTTTTCAAAAAAGCGTTAGGGAGGTTATCTGCAAATTTACAAATTATTTTTTGTAGAATGCGTTTCTATGCCAATGGCTTATGTTCTGTGTGTCACTTAAAGACATGTTTTGTTTAGCCATGACTATAAATATACCTCTCTCCTTTCAAAAAATATATTTCCATTCTCACTTCTGTTAACTAAACAAATTCACAAGTACCTTTTAAAATTAAGGGCTTCTTTATATTTAGATTTATAATAAATTATAAACCCAAATGGAAAAATATTAATAATAACACAATTCTATAGGTTAACTTCAAGTTTTAAACACCTTGAACTACTACAATCTGTCTTCTTAACTACCTCCAAAAATTGTGCATAGATAATCTAACTTACTTTATCTATGGTTGAATTCCGTAAGAGATCTTTGACTATTGAGAATACAGCCAGAGCATACAGTGACGGTCTCGAAAACGGTATGGTTGACTAAAAACATAGATCACTATTGTCTTTTGTAACTAAAGTTACCACTTCTTTATGGACTATGAACACTAAAATGCTGATAAATAGTCACGAAAATGAAAATTTATTTCAATTAACCTGTACGCCAACGACAACAAACAATAAGTCATCCGTGATTGACACATCAAATGGTCCGCTTACTGCTAATTCTCCATGCATAAAGCCTGGCACACTTCGTCCTGTATTCTTTATAGTCAAATTCCCAGTTTCACAAAGCTCGATTAAATATTTAACGGCTGGTTAGTAGTCAAGGCTTAATAGAACCAATAACCACTATATCAATGCCAATAACAGCTTCAAAATATTTGGTTGTCATAGCAAAAACCCGATTCATAATAGTCTGGAATTGGTCGTCTAAAGCCTTGATTAACTAACCGAACGTTAAATTAAATCAAGTTTTGTGAAACGATGCATAAGTAAAAATCATGATATAATGACTTAGAAGAGATATGATATTGCGCATATTCCCCGCCCCCTCCTATGAAGTCACGCGGTGAGTAACGTTATAGAAGTCCAACTACACACTTAAAACAAAGTCATTCGCAATCAAAAAGTTTCTATACACCTATATTGTCTTCTTCAGATAATATAGATCGCAGCACTAAATTTAATCTACTGAAAAGTCTGAATATCATATATCTCGTTATTTGTATCATGAGAAAAAATAACCTTCTTTAATTTGTCTATGAGCAAAATGGGTGTTTCGCTCTACATCTACAGCAATATACGTCGTTGTACAGCACTTTATAAACTTGCAGCTTACAGCAAATGAGAGTAGAGTAGTATGGAAGTCATTATATCTATAACAATATCATGTGGTAGGCCTAGAAATATAAATTTTTTGGAGGTTGAGGTTATGTTTTGTTATTATTTTGTTTCTTGATATTTGATTAATTGTTTCATACGTACCGGTGTAAAATAAGCTGTAAAAGTATAATGGATATATAATTTTATAAGTAAACATATAGGAAATCAATCGAAATGTTAGGTGTACGGGTAAATACATTTAATGAAAATGGTTTGGGGGAACCAGAACAAGATGCAAACTCAGCTCTAACAGAGTTGGATAAAGGTAATTTTGAATTTGATTTCCATTATCCATTCTAAAAATTTCATTACAATATTATATGTTACAGGTCTTAGATCTGGTAAAGTAGGTGAACAATGTGAGGCTATTGTACGATTTCCAAAACTCTTTGAGAAGTATCCATTTCCTATACTAATAAATGCTTCTTTACTGAAGTTAGCAGATGTATTCCGTATGGGGTAAATAACAATTTTCTGTTTAAAGTCATTGATATAAATTAACATAATATATTTTTCAGAAATAACTTTTTACGTTTATGTGTTTTACGAGTCTGCCAGCAAAGTGAAAAACACTTAGACAAAATTTCAAATGTAGATGAGTTTGTAAGAAGAGTATATAGTGTTATTCACAGCAATGATCCAGTGGCCAGAGCTGTTACTCTTAGAACTTTTGGGGCTGTGGCTGCTATCATACCAGAGAGACAGCAGATTCACCACAGTATCCGTAGAAGCCTAGATTCACATGATATTGTAGAAGTTGAAGCAGCTATTTATGCTGCTATTCAGTTTGCTGCCCAATCAAAGTAAGATATTTCAATTAAGTTTCTAAACCTCTATATTTTGAACATTAGTGACCATTGACTTAGGGGAGGCCGGGGCAAAGGGGACCCTTTAAGTGATTTAGCCAAATATTTTCTTTAATTATAAGCATTTAAGTAAAACAAATACATATGGTTACACAACATTTATTTGCCTTCATTAATCGAAACATGGAATACAAAAAGAAATATTTGTTCTTTTTTTTTTAACAACATGAAAAATAGTGTTCCTGTTCCTATATGCCCCATACTTCAGAGCAAAAGGGACCGCTCTTTACTCTAAGCACAGGCCGCATATAAATTCGTCATCATTTTCCTCTACGCCTGCACATCCATCTTGAGCCCATTTGCCACATCCCTGACATCCAATCCACCCCTCCCCTTCTCTACTGTCACCATAGACTTCACCACAGTATAGGCATTCTTCTGATTCAGAATCACTCTGGCTGTCATCACCTGTGTTGTTCTTAGTTCTTGTCTTCTGTTTTGCTTGTTCAGTTTTCAGCGGTTTGAGATCTGAGTACTGTCACTTCTCTCAACTGGCATCTTCTTAAGTTTCTTTTTCTTCACTACAGAATTGAGGTTACCTCTCTCAACGCTTGTCTCTGTTTCTTCTTTCATGGCTTTCAGTTCCGTGTGTGATACTATCATCTTTACTTTCTTACTTTGTTCTTGCCTCTCAAAATCTTCTTACACAGGTGTGCTGGTTAGAATTTTGGAGGGTTCTTTTCTTCTTCTGGTGTTGGTCTTCTTTTTTTCAAGTTTTGAGGATCTTGGAGAACATCTCTAAGACATTTGCGAAAGAACAACTTGGGTAAGAGGAACAGTGAATATCTTTTTTCAGATGTTCAATATGAGAATTATCAATTTCCACAGTGATTGCTATTTCCTCTTGACGAATAGGAGTGGCATTTTGTGTTCACGTTTGAGTGTGTTATTGAAAACTTCTGAAGGCATAAAATCTGTTTCGTCAAATATATCTCGATTGTAGGGATGAATCCCACTAATCTCAAAACCCTTGATTCCCTTTTCAACGGTAGCCACCTTCTGGAATGCCTTGCAAAGAAGTTCAGCAGTTTCATATAAAGTTATGGAAACACCGGGATGAGAGCTCATGTAAAAATCACATGCACGGGAATACTGCTTCTTCAGGGGACCAAAAAAAGAAGGGGCTGCATGCAATGGCTGCAATGAGACGGTAATGTAAGAAGTGTGATATGATGCTCTCTAGCTTTATTGACTGCATTCAGTTGTCTATGGCTGATGTGACCATTAAAACTTAGTAGAACGGGATTCTGTTCAGAAGGCTTGGTGTGCTTTATGAAATCGTCCAAATAAAGTAGGAAATGCTCACAATCCATCCATCCGGACTCATTGGCATACCCTGCAGCACTTGGACTTGTCCCTTTGAGCAATAGGGGTGACATTCTCTTCTTGGGAAACAAAAAGAAAGGAGGTATATAATTTCCTGCAGCAGAGACTGCACAACCAACTGTGATATTTGATCCCCTCTTGCCACTAACAATCCGCCCAATCTGTTTCTGACCTTTTCTTGCTAATATCCTGCAAGGCTTTTGCACTGTTTTTATTCCGGCTTCATCAAAATTATAGATATTATTTGGCGTAAAATTGATTTTTTTCATAACTTCTTCAAGTAGATCGAAAAATTGATCTACTGCAGTTCTATTAAAACCACTGGCTCCGCTTAAGCTTGTAGCTTCAGGTTTTCGAATGGAAAGTTCTTGATGTCTGTAGGAATCCAGCTAACCAATCTTGTCCAGCCAGTTTATTATCTTTGTTGAATGGATGTGAAATTCCTAAATTAGTTGCCACTTCAAAAGCAATTCGCCGAACATTAAGTGGTGTTAGTCCATAAAACCTCTTTTGCATATCCAAAAGATGTTCCACTAACAAATTATCATCTAGGATCGTAAAAACTGGTTTGAAACTACCCGAAGAGGGACCCATAACAGCAATATCTGCATTTGATCTAACTAACTTCAAATGTCTTATTAGGCAAGTTTTAGGAATATTATACTTTATCGAAGCCGACCTTAAATTCATGCTGCTCTGCACAGCATTAACTGCAACTGCAGCTTCGGTTTCTCCCCATAATGGCATCAGTCTCTTCCTTTTATAGTTCCTCATCTAAAACAATAAATGTAAGCATAAGTAACCACATATATTCTGGTTTAATAACGGCAAGGGGCATATAGGACCAAGGTCCCCCATGCCGCTTAATGCTTGGTCCTATTTACCCCGAGTGTATGCATACTTCAAAACTAATTATAACCACACTTTTCACTTCTCAGAACAACAGCTTATCCATATGAAAGTACAGCTGAATGAATAATGTTTCACATGTGAAAAGAGCAGTTCATTAGCATACAGCAATTTTCTAAAATTGTACGCCATAATATAACAAAATATTAGAAGAACCTACCTTGAATTCGCTTAAATCACCATGACACACACATTCGTTTTGACATACGCATAATATTTCTGTCAAGCATAGAACTCGGAAGCGCCAACCTCTAGCGATGAAAACACGGCGGGAACCTACATTCATTTTGAATTAAATTGACTGGTTCTGTTTGCCCCACTGGTCTTCTTTACCCCGGCTTCCCCTACGCCTACTGGCATTTTCAGTGAATTTGTAATCAAAACAAAACAAACTTTCAGGATACAACAAGTGTACCATGCTAGAGAATTTTCATTAAATGCTTAAAATTTCGATAACTTAATTTGTTGTTAACCTAGAAAGTTGAATTTTGGCATGTAGTGAAAATCCATCTTACCAAATTTCATCAAAATAACTTTGTTATTTTTTGAGAAACTGGTCCTATTGGGTTAGCTAACAAACTCATCCAAGCTATTAATACAGAGTTTCATCAAAATCAGTTAATTACTTTTTGAGTTATCAGTTGATTGACTGCATATTTTTATGAAATGTTGTATATAGATGCGTTTTAGGGTGTAGATGACAAAAATCACAATAAAAATGAGGGCAAAAGCCAACTTCTGGGGTTTTTTGGAAATTTTTGTTGGAACAATGTAGGTTATAGTCATTTTTGCGGCAGGTTTTTGTCATATTTTACACATTTTCGGGGGTAGTTCGTTTTACATCGAGCTAAATAAGGGTGTATGCCACTATTCTAATTCATTTTTACATGGTTAGTGCCCTTTTTGAACATTTTTAATATGAAATGTTCCTTTTTGTAATAATGTCAAACTTCAAAATGTATGACATTAAACTGGCTTTATATGTCAAATGTCAATTTTAACTTGGGATCAGTTAAGGGTGTGCATATATATATATATATATATATATATATATATATATATATATATATATATATATATATATATATATAGGAAAATGTAAATGTAAACAGTAAATTTTGAGCCTTGGTGGTCCAGTGGAAAAAACGTGTGCCTCTGGACACAAGGGTATTGGGTTCGATTCCCAGGTTTCCCCTCACCTTTGTTGTAAATCAACAGAGGTTGTGCCATTGTGATTGAGCAAGTTAATGACTGCACGTTCCGCCCTTCCCAGGGTGCATAAAGCCGTCGGTCCCGTACCTGTACAATGTTGGGCACGTTAAAGATCCCTACTCTCTTTAGAGAAAGGCAGGGGTTTGGCAAAATTTCCCGGATAGTGAGGTGAATGAATCAGTTTAATAAAATCAATGAAGCAATTTCCGTTGCGAATTGCTGATGATAAATACAACTATGTATATGCTCATAGCAGACAGTATCCAATATATTTTGGAAAGTTGCAATGTTTCGTTGTAATGAAGCAATTTCTACTGACAACTGTTGAAGATAAACATATCCGAAAAAATGGCTCAAAATAGGTTTCCCTTTGAAGTGTTTTTTTTTTTAGGTTCCAGCCTTAAATGAGTAATAAAAAAGTCGAAGACGCAGCAAGTGCGTTATGGTAGTGAATTTTCATAAAAATGATCTGGCACAAAATATTTTATTATAACTTTTTTTTCTTGTAACATAGAAATCTAAATTTTGGCGTATAGTTTACTTTTTATATCGTAAACGTACCTACCAAATTTGGTTATCATAGAGTTTTTATTTTTTAAGATAAAAATTTTTTTCAAATGAAAACTCAAAATTTTTCCGGAAAACCTCGTCCGATTTTTCTGATTCACTAACTTATCAAAGACATTTACAAAAGGAAGGTACATGCCAAATTTTATCAAAATAGACCCATTATTCTTTGAGATAAAAATTTTTTTTGAATGAAAACTCAAAATTTTCCCGGAAAACTCCGATTTTCCTGGCTAACAAACTTATCAAGGCTATTTATAAAAGGAAGGTACATGCCAAATTTTATTAAAATCGTCTTATTACTTTTTGAGATAAGAATTTTTTCGAATGAAAACTCAAAATTTTCCCGGAAAACCTCGTCCGATTTTCCTGACTAACGAACTTATCCAAGCTATTTACAAAAGAAACGTACATGCCAAATTTTATCAAAATCGGCCCACTATTTTTTGAGTTATCGGTGTGATACATATATATATATATATATATATATATATATATATATATATATATATATATATATATATATATATATATATATATATATATATATATATATATATATATATATATATAAATATATATATATATATATATATATATATATATATATATATATATATATATATATATATATATATATATATATATATATATATATATATATATATATATAAATATATATATATAAATATATATATATATATATATATATATATATATATATATATATATATATATATATATATATATATATATATATATATATATATATATATATATATAAACATATAAAAATTGAAACTAACCCCGGATATGGGTTCTAGGGGTCCTAGTTCGCACTCATTTGCAAAAATTTTTTCAAAATTCAAAAGTCGGGATCTCCCCATTAGTGAATTTTTTCTACGAAAATTCACTAAAAAGGCAATGAACCAATTTCCGTTACAAATTGCTGACGATAAATACAACTGTAATGAAGAAATTTCTACTGACATAACTGCTTTCCAAAATATATAGAATTCTGTCTGCTATGAGCATATACACAGTTGCATTTACCATCAGCAATTCGCAATGGAAACTTTTTTATTACTTATTTAAGGTTGGAACCTAAAACAAAAACAAACACTTCGAAGGGGAACCTATTTTGAGCCATTTTTTCGGTTATCTTTATCATCGACAGATGTCAGTAGAAATTGCTTCATTACCATGAAACATTGCAACTTTCCAAAATATATTGGATACTGTCTGCTATGAGCATATGCATAGTTGTATTTGTCATCAGCAATTCACAACGGAAATTGCTTCATTGACTACTTTTATACTCATTTAAGGTTTAAACCTAAAATAAAAACAAACACTTCAAAGGGAAACCTATTTTAAGCCTTTTTTCAGTTATCAGTACCCTTGGGTCCAGAGGCACATGTTCTTTCCACTGGACCACTGAGGCTCAAAATTTACTGTTTACATTTACGTTTTAGTGATTTTTCTTAAAAAAAATTCACTAATGAGGAGATCCCGACTTTTGAATTTTGAAAAAAATGTCTTCAAATGAGCGCTAATTTGGCCCCCTAGAACACATATCCGGGGTTAGTTTCGATTTTTATATGTTTATATATATATATATATATATATGTATATATATATATATATATATATATATATATATATATATATATATATATATATATATATATATATATATATATATATATATATATATATATATATATATATATATATATGTATGTATGTATGTATCACACCGATAACTCAAAAAATAATAGGCCGATTTTGATTAAATTTGCTATTTCCTCTTGCAAGTGGCTTGGATAAGTTCGTTAGTCAGAAAAATCGGCCAAGGTTTTCCCGGAAAATTTTGTGTTTTCTTTAGAAAAAAATATATATCCGGAAATAACAAAGTAAGGGCAACCAGATTTGGAACACGGGTTTATATCGCTATAGGTAAATTACCTACCAAAAGTTAGCCCTGTGGGTCAAAAGACAAAAAAGTTATATGCATTTAAAGAAAAATAAATTGGGGTTTTCCTCGAAACGTCAAAGTGGCGATTTAAAACGTCAAAATTGGCAACATTTAGGCAAATAACTTGAATCTAATACGGGTTATGGAAAGAAAATGTCTCAAGAAGAATGTTTTACAAACCCTGAAATCTTAGTTTCAACCGCCATTGTCCTTCATTTTACTAAAATGTTTCCAGAAAATTCATTTCAAATAGACCCCTTTTCTGATGCTTGGCAGTAGTCTTAGCTATAGAGTTTATCGTTTAATGGTATTTATGAATTTTCGTAAAAAATCAATAAAGCTCAATATATCCGTTATTATAAAAGATAGGAAAAAAATTTGTATACATTAATTTCAGGGTCTCTTGAGCTACATCTTAAAAATTCTTTATACAATCACAGGCTGGCCCATAAGTCGTTGGTGATACAAATTTTCTCTTTTTTTAGTCGAACATGCCTTATTGCATTTTTGCATTTTCCATTGACATATAATGCATGTTTGTAAGAAAAGAAATTCTGGGCACAGCAAGTGCGTTATGGTAGCAGATTTTGATTAAATAAATTTGCTATATAGGTTATACTGGTAACCAAAATGCCTGCTTTCTTAAAAAAAACACATATTTGCTATTAAAAACATTTTAATGAAAATTCACTACCATAACGCACTTGCTGCGTCCAGACTTTTCCTACTGCTTTCCGTAATATATGTCAAATATCGGTGTCAAATTATCATTTATATACATTATGAAAACATTTGTTCACCCTTTGATTTCACTCTTTGTTTAAAATGGGTAATATTCATGTGGCAACAGTGCACATCGTCACACGTTCATATCTAATCTGCCCGATTCTTTGTTTACTTCTGAGGTGTCTACAACACAGGATTATATATATATATATATATATATATATATATATATATATATATATATATATATATATATATATATATATATATATATATATATATATATATATATATATATATATATATATATATATATATATATAACATATAAAAACCCAATGGACCTTGGTTTTGGGTTCTAGTCGCCCTGATTATCATTCATTTGAAGACATTTTTGCGAAGTCTCGCCATTGATTCCTATAGCAAATTTTTTTAATTGAAAATTCATTAAAAAATGCAATGATTTCAACTTTCTTTCAATAAGAATTATTTTTTTAATTGCACACTCTAGTTATAGTTTGTAGTTATGCTAACATGTATTTGTTTGTTTATTAGGACTTTTGCTGTGAGTATGTGTAATAAAGTATCTCATATAATCCGTGGCCAATCGACACCAGCCAGTATGAAGATTCAGCTGATCCCAATACTGCAGTACATGCACCATGATACTAACACAGCAGCAATGGTGCGTAATCTGTGTATAGATCTGTTACCAAGTTACCCTGCACAGGATTTTGTGTTGGTCACACTGAACACACTAACTCAGCTGGCCGCCGCCACTCTTGTTGATATACCAGCACAGGTAAGTGACCAGGTTAACACAACAGTATAATGTCATAAGCTTGGTTCAAACACTAACGAATTGCGAAAAGCTAATGGCGAAGTTGCAGCAAAACGTCTCCCTATTGATTTATTTTAACTAACGAATGGCTAAATTGCAGCGAAATTTTTTATCCCCACGTTGTGAAGATAGTATAACAAAAAATATTATCTTTATAAATACCTGTAAGAGATGCCTGTTAGTTGGGCGCAAGTATAACGAAAAAATTAACTCTTCAACCCACATTATGGTGTTAAAGAATTAATTAACTAAATGAATATAACATAAATTAACTCAGGGCTTGGGTTTCGGCACTTGCAGTTGGTAGGTTTCAAGATGCACCAATGAAAGTCAGGAGTTATGAGTAAAATCAGTTTATTAAAAGATTATTGAAGTTCTACAATGCAGCAAATTTTATCAAGCAAATTTAATAAAAGAAAAGATATGAATTGATTACTTTAACTTGGCATATAGCACTGTAAAAATGAGTTGTGGAGCATACACTACTTTAAAAAGAAAACCACAGATAAATAATGTACTTAACTCCAGCTTTAGATTGCTGCCTCCAGGGTGGTGATCACATTTGTCTAGCCTTGGATGTTGGAGTTGCCTCAGAGACTTCGTGGGGAAACGGCTCCGTTCAGCAAGGTGTCATCTATCGAGATGCTGATCCCACGGTTCCATTCAGGGAAGTGTTGTTGAGGTCTGCTTGAGCGCTACATTTATCCAGGTGTTGTTCACAGTGCTGCTCGAGGGCTGCATCTATCCAGGTGTTGTTCACAGGGCTGCTCTTTAACCAGGTGCCATTTAGGGTTGCTTGAAGATCGCTCCCTAACCAGGTGTTGTTTAGGGCTTCTTGAAGGCCGTTCCCTAACGGGGTGTTGTTTAGGGCTTCTTGTAGGCCGCTCACTAACGAGGTGCCCTTTAGGGTTGCTTGAAGATCGCTCCCTAATCAGGTGTTGTTTAGGGCTTCTTGAAGGCCGTTCCCTAACGGGGTGTTGTTTAGGGCTTCTTGTAGGCCGCTCACTAACGAGGTGCCCTTTAGGGTTGCTTGAAGGCCGCTCCCTAACGGGGTGCTATAAAATTCCATGTGTATGAGTATTGTTTTGGGACTTAATGATTTACATGAGGTGGCTGATAGCAGGTTGTGTTTACTTACAAAATTTATCTGCGTTAATAATTGGAAACAAACTAACGTATATGAAACAAAATCTTAAATGATTTATTTTAAAATGCAATTAAAACAGCATAATAGCAATTAATTACTCAACTAAAGCTACCACAAGCCACCGTTTAACAGTATAAAGTTTATAATAAAGAAAGCAATCAATTATTATCAAGCAAAGAAATGTACGAGCAATTGGAAATAAACCGGTATCTAAATATAAAACTTACCCATTTAGGCATGCTGTTTTCCGACTAAAATTTAGCTGTAAGACATCATTTCTTGGTTAATTTGAAACAGAAGAGAGCGTGGCACGCATTGCAAGCGTTTATAAAGATTTTCTTATCTAGACACGTCACGGAGCTACCGCGGCTGCAGGTGTATTCCATTGAGTTGGGATGCGGTAGAGTAACCGACCGCCGAGTTTGACGTCACTGAAGGGACTTAGACTCTGACGTCACTAAAGGGGTTGATTCAGAAGTTAAAAAATGAAAGGCGTTAACGCGTCTGACATGTCACGCTTATTTTAAATGCACGCGACATGTTACAATCTCCCTATTGGTTTATTTTAAATAATATCGTAATATTATTTAAAATGGACCAATAGGAATTAGTTTTGCAATCCGCATGTTGCAATTCGCAAGTGTAAAAACCTAGTTTAAGAAATGCAGACAAGATGGCGATAAGCAATTTATAATAAAATTTATCATAACATATTTATAAACAAACAATTATAATTTGATTTGCGTTGTATAATTAAAGCTGTATGAAGCTGTCTTACTACAATAGTAGCTTTTTCAGGTAGGAAGTAAAATGTTGAACTTTTACTTTTGCATCTAAAGGAGCTAGCATTCAACTTCAATAATGTAGAGTATAGTGTATTAATCTTTTTATTATTATTTGATAATCAGTTTGTACTATGTTGATAAAGTTACTTATGATTTTGAAGTTCACAGCCAGTGTTGCTTGAAATACAAATTGATTTCCGAGGTGTTATTGCATGGTCGAATTCACTTCGTGGGTTGCTAAATGTTTCGCCAACCATAGCTGTTGGCTTCTTCAATAGCTGGACTGAAACTTTGGCCATTACTGGTCTCTCGAATAAGCACTGCCCAGTCCTTCACATGTGTTAAAATGTGCATTGCCTTTTCGGGTTCTCTATTACATAATCTGCAAGTCGGCGTACCTTTGAGTTTATTCAATTTTTCAAGATGCATCCTGACAGACGTATATCCTGTCAGGTATCCTGCTATAATCCTGGTCCATTCTCTATTACAGTGTAACAATTCTGTGCTCGTTTTGACTCATCGGTTTTTTATTAGCTCTTTTCAATGTTTGATTCCTGGTCTGTTTACCCAGAAATAAATATGCTGACTGCGAATCCACTGATCAATTTCAGTTTTGAATTTCGCATTTTGGTATAGGTAGATCCATATATTTTGTGTCCGTACCCCCCTCGCCTATTCATCAGCTTTTTAATGTTCCTCGATCCCATAGTGACTTTGCATCCAGAGCAGCTTTACAATGTTCTGGTCCACCAGTGCACTGACTACTTCACCACATTTTTACACCAGCGCTGCGAAAACCTCATAGCCGGCGATAGCCTTGAGGGCTGCCTGACTATCGGACATAAGGAAGATCTCCTCATTGAATAGGTCGTCTATTAGAACATGAACTTCCGCTTCAAAAACTGTGACATGTCCGGTCACCGCCCATGCCTCGTATACCTGCCCTAGCACCTGTCTCCATTTTTGGTCCGCCTTTGTATCAGATCAGGCTTTCAGAAATTGTAGTAGATTTTTTGGCGCTTCGTTTCGATCCCTTATTATAACCTTGATGGGGGAGTTCCAAGTTCAATCGGCGAGCGATGTAGTCTGCATTCATATCAATTATAGACTCCCCCACATCACTCACCAATGTACATCAACTGAAGTTGTTGCATTGAGTTTGAGCAAATTGAATATAACCTCTTTTGAAAATGCATAATTTTTTCCACCATATCAAAAGCTTTGTAATACCATCATCGTAAAATAAAAAAGGTTGTGTCAGTAGACAATTCTGCACAAGTCCTTTACTCTGCCATCTTCAGTGAATCATTTGCCTCCCAACGGTTGCTTGGCTGGCCCAAAGGGATGAAAATTGCAAGTCGATAGGTCAGGACTGTAGCGATGATGTTCTAGTGGTGTCAATGTATTTGATGTAATGTTTTTACGTTTGAGCGTTGCTGTATGGAGCTCTGTCATGTAGAAAAATCATGTTTTGCATTGGTCAGACATGTCTTTTCGGTGATAAGCCTTGCTAACCTCATGCAAACTGTCACTGGAGTTGCCTCAGCCTTCTTTTGCAATTCCATACTGTCTTGAATCGAATCGAGCCTGTAGTGATGTACCCACGTGACTCATGTTTTGATGCAATTAAAAAAGCCTGGATGCAGCAAGTGCATTATGGTAGTGAATTTTCATAGAAATGATCTGGCACGAATTATGTTTTTCTAACTTTTTTTCCTGTAACATAGAAATCCAAATTTTGGTATATAGTTTCCTTTTAATGTCATAAACTTGTGTACGAAATTGGATTACCATAGCTTTTCTATTTTTGTAGATAAAAATTTTTACCGAAAGAAAACCCAAAATTTTCCCGGAAAACCTGGTTCGCTTATTCTAGCTAACAAACTTATCCAAGTCACTTACAAAAGGAAGGTACGTGTCAAATTTTATCAAAATCGGTCCATTTTTTTTTTTGAGGTTTGAGTTATCGGTGTGATACATATTTATGCCAAAATCTGAATAGACCTGGTCCTTGATGTGGCCCCATAAAAAATAGTCCATGGGATTCAAATCTGGGGACCTTACAGGCCATCGTATTTGGGCATTTGTACCTATATAATTGGGGCCAAAAACTTGGTCCAAATAGTTTACAGCTATCCTGCCGTTGTGAGCTGGACATCCATCATGCTGAAAAATAATAAACGATGTAACTAACAGTGTTGTATCCCCAGTTCAGGGTTCTGGATCTTCAGTCTACTGATCACTGTCTCCTGCGGGACGGTGTTAGAGATCTGTACGAGGACCCTGTGTCTCTTTTAGAGTTCCTTGGGCTCGACGACTGTCGAGTCCGCCCTTCCCAAATCTGACTGAGGCCCCCTATCGTTTTCCGCACCCAGTCTTGTGACTGCGGGCCAGCACAGGTTATCCAGAGGATGCCTCCCGCCAGGCGCGCCCGGTGGAACTGAGGCGAGCTCTCCCCTTCCTGAAGAGAGCACTGCAGCTACCACAGCAGCCTGGATCAGGTCCGCCTTCCCCTGGTCTAGCTTGCCCTCCGCAGCCTCCCTATACGAGCCAGTCTGCGCCGGTGTTTCGGCCCTGTCCCTTTTGGAACGTCTGTCTGTAGTAGGCGTGCTAGAGCCCGAGCGCGGCTGCTTCTGACTCGCAGTCTCCTCTTGCACCTTTGCAGGTGCCCTGGCCCTTTTGGGACGTCTGTCTGTAGTATGCGTGCTGGAGTCCGAGCGCGGCCTCTTCTGACTCGTACTCCCCTCTTGCGCCTTTACAGGTTTCTCGACCGTCCACGCTCCTGTCTCCATTTTCTGCGCCCTCCGGAGCTTCTTTCTTTGCACCCCAGAAAGATTCTTGGACTACCGGGACAGTCCCTTTACCCCTGCAGTAGGATCCTCACTGGTGGAGGGGCCCCGGGAGTCCGCGGATCTCGCAGCCCTCCGGTGGGACCCAGCCTCCAGCTTGGGTGTCGGTGACGAGTCTGTGGCCGTAGCTACACCCCGATCCCCCTTATCTACGTCGGTCGTGAGAACTCCAGAGTCCACGGACGCTGCCTCCCCCTGGCTCGTCTCCGTTTCCGGAATAGACTTAAGACACGAGTCTGTTATCAGAGCCACTCCTCAAGCCTCTTTGGTTTTGGTTTTATTTAAATTGTTCTTCTTCATGTTGTTCCCACGAGAATGGGGGAAACACTGTCCACATCATCAGAACCCCCTGTGTGGTGCAAGGCAGATTACTCTGGAGGGTTGCACGGTACTCCAGAGGATCCGTTCACGACACCATCACCCTGGTGCCATCCATGCCTAGACACGGGTCACGTGACACCGTGGATTGGGGGAGTTTTCTCGACCTCCACGTCTAGAGCTGTCATGTTTAGTTATAAGCAGGGTCACCTCGTGCAGGATGCGGCTCTTTACCGCGCATGACGGTCTTGGGGAAAGCCTAATCGAAAGCTCATGTTGCTTCCGCTTCCTCAGCTGGCCCCCTGAAGTCCTTTGGTCCCCGACTCCTCGACCCTTCTAGGTGTCCTAGTTTGCGCTCATTTGAAAAAAAATTTCAAAATTCAAAAGTCGGGATCTCCCCATCAGTCAATTTTTTCTAAGAAAATTCATTAAATGCTTCCTTTTCTCCAAACCGTGCTGAAAGCTGCGCACAGATCTGCAAATGGCCAACTACTGTTCTGCAGTCAACAGACGAGGAACCCATCGGGCAGACACTTTATGGAACCCCAGATCTTTTATGATGATTGTGTGCTTCCGAAACTTATTTCGACCTTGCCTGAAATTTTGGGAACTGTAAAACGTCAATCATCTTCAATAAGGTGACGAATGGCGTGTCGGTTCTCACCTGGTTGCTTATTCGTGGATGAGGAAAGTGGCTATCATTTTCGACAATTTACGACCACCTTCCCTGAACCTCTTGTGCCATGCAAACATTTTGAGGCTTTGACAGTGTTTCATTCGCAAACTGTGCTCAATAAGTACAAGATTTCGCACCGTGTCACGCCCGCATGGGCGAGAACTTTTATTACATTGTGTTTGTCAGCTAAGGAGTGAACCTGCACTATTGCATGCATCCAGTGAAACCGATCAACTGCTCTTCTCATTCCTGACGTCCTAATCCAACATACCAAAGGATATTCAGTATCATCTTAAATCTTTCACTTTATCAGACATTTTTTCTGAGGGCCTTTAAAATCTCTACTGCTATTCCTGTCTTTAAGTCAGGTAGTCGATCACATGTTATAAAGTGTAGGCATGTTTGTATTAGTTCTGTCTTACCAAAAGTATTTGAGATGACTGTGATGCTGATTCTCAAATTTTCCTTCAAACATGTTTTTGTTGAACAATCGCATGGTTTATTTACGGGTAGGTCAACTGCAGCAAACTTGTTCTATTTTACTAGTTGTATAATTTCATCACTATTCTAACGGGGTATGTTTACATGCCATTTGCTTTTCTTTAATACAAAGATTTTAAAAGAAATGACTGCAAACAGTAATTATTATTATTAATAAAATTTATGTAAATACTTACTTAGGTATATTTTTAAAATTGACAACTCTCAAGCGGCAGAACGTGTATTCAAAAATTACCCCTTGTTACCTTGAAAACAATATTTAAGTTTAACGACCTTCAAGGGAGGTCTTGCCTGAATTTATTTGGAACACTATGACCGAGCATTTGGAATCAATTTTCCCCAAAATTTTACTATATATTCAGCCTTAGCGTATACCTAGTGACAAAACATGTCACAATCATTTTATAAGAAACTGTTAAAATAAACTCTAGTTTGTTACCTCCTTCAAAGAAAAAGCTTAAGAGAACGAGAACCGTAGTATATGCGATTGACCTCAGGTGGATATAGATCTGCTCTATGGTGAGGTCACAATTGCCTATAACACCCTACCCTAAAGTAGGTATCTATTGGATTATCAAATTTATTAAGATTAGCAGCGCTTTTTAGGAGGCTTGACAGATCTGGACACAGTTTGATACTCACGTTCTCTTCCTTTGCTTGCTTCACTCTGCCCAGAGTCCTAGATTTGTGGGCTCTCCAGACTAGTGCTAGGTTACATTGAAATTTGGGTATCTAAATAATAGTTAGTAAGAAATAATTGTTTGCGCTGATGCCAGAAGAAAGGAGAAGTTAGGTAGGAATTTCTCTCCAATTAAACAGATACTTTAATATAACAAAATATATAAATTTATTCATATAAATTGAAATTGGAATAGCAAACAAAATGAAATAAAAATGGTTGGTAAATCTCAAATAAACATTAATTGCACAAAAATAACAATCAGATAAACAGCAAGAATTTCAAGAGCAAGAAATTATTAATTTACATACATGTGTCAAAACAATAAGATAAAGATAGTTGCATATTACTAAAATGTTACTGTTAGTTACTTAGGGTATCGCTAAAAAATAAACACAAACAGAAATAATTAGGTAAATTGACGTTTGTCAATCAATTGCTAGGTTTTCTAGTGAATTACTTGCCAGTTCTTGAGTGAGGCTCCAAAGAAAGAAAATCTATTAGTATTTCCATACGTGAAATTTCTATATCAATTATGAAAACTAAGAGATATTAAAGAGAATATATATGTTAGATATTTTACAAACAAAATTTGCTAATTACAATTTAAAAGAAATTAATAAAAACTGTGTGTTTAAATTTACAAAAAAAAAATTGACAAAATCTCAGACATTAAACAGGAAATATATAGTTGTGCTGACAGCACCTCTCTGACATAGTGTTTAAGCTCAAACTTGATTACGTGATTTTGAAAGTTCAGGTTATTAAAACTTCAGATGTTAGATTTCGGCATGAGAATTCTGCTGATTCAGAGAAAAGATTTGTTCAGACTCACCAATCTTCCGGTACTAAAGTTACCTGGTGACCCTGTGAAAATGCTCTCCAGGTGGGATCAATTATGAGTGCCTGACACAGATTCCAGACTCCAAGAAGAGCATAAAAACTGGGCAATAACGACTAGGACTTCCCATCAGAGATTATTAGGCCGGTGGGTGTTACTGCTCCAATATTACAAGACCATTTGACACCTATGTCGATGTTCCGAATTCGCTTAATGGAAACTTTGGAAATCGCAGTCAAGACGTGAATTTGCTTAGGTAAAATTCATTACCAATTGACTTTAGGTACGATAACAACCAGGAATTCTTTCTGATCACGACAAGTAATCAACGGGTCTGAACAAAGAAACCACAATTTAACTCCCGTTTTTAGGCTGAATACAATGTTTATTTAAACTCGAAAATCGTTTAAATTACTTTAATTAATCACTGACAATAATTACTAGTAGTACAGATAACAGAAATCATATTACAACCCCGTTTTAAGATAATTTACTAGCCACCGAACCTGACGGTGTTCACTCTAAGAAAGCCCAGCAGAGACTCCGCTAATGTCTTGGGTTCGGCAATTGCTTAGTCGCTGCATGCAAAATTTTTTACTGTGACGGTTGGTGGCTGTGCGCGAGCTCTTTCTAGCCTCAATTCTTCGAATAAGGTAAAACGAGACCTCCAATCGGTGGCTTTGCCGGTAATTCTCTCCCTGCACGCAAACGTCTTTAGGTGACATCACCGATTACGGAAAATTCCAAGATAAACAATATTTTGTTCTCGAACATTCCTAACGTACATTTTAAATGCTTGTTTCATTCCTGGAATTATTTGTTCAGTAATAATGCGAGGTAGTTTTCCATGGCAAACATATAATGAATTTTAACGTACAAATGAGAAATGCAGTAAAGGTGTTTAGGGTAGTTAAACATTGGCAACTTTTCATAAATTAGTTTTTGAAATCAAAACATGAATTGCCTTATAGATATCGGATTGTCGGCTCTTAATTAAGTCTCTTACGGGTTTATTTTGAATAATTAAAGCAGTAACGAAACGTAATCGTTACAAATTTAGGGTTTCTTATGCTAAGAATAAAACCCAGCATCTAGTTTTAAAATTACTTTAATACAAAAATAAAATTTATGCAGATAAACATTTTAACAGCATAATTTTTTTTAAATAAGCAATTAATTCAAAGGTTTCCTTCTAGTTAAAATTAAACTAAAAACTCTCAACTCCAATGACCCAAATTCTAAAGTTATTTAAACAGAATTGTGTGGGAGACTTCTCTAATCTTAAAAAGAACTAAATGTTACACAAAGTTGATACCCGTGAAAATTAAATTGTTTTCGCCCCCGGTATAATTTTTCATAAGTTTCATAATTAACTCTATCTTAGCTTAATTATAGCTCTCAATTTTATATAACCTCCCCTTTCTTTAAGTTCCCAACTAAACCCTTATGACTCCAAGCCCTATCTTGTCCTTTGTATTATAAATTTCACAAAAATTGCCCGTCTACTAAAATCCCTAAAAAAAAACCATCTAAATTGCAATTTAATTCCAGTTTACTCTAATTCTATTTTACAGCCCATGGCTTGAATATATCTATACAAATTTTATATGAAAATTATTTCAGTACTCGAGACAGCTAGCCTTATGATAAAAGAATCACTCTAAACAATATTAAGTCATGCAACATACTCACCGGGAAAATGGGAATAGAAGCCAGCCCTGTACCTTTCTTTATCACTCGCTCACACAGGCCGTTCAACCACATTTGTCCGCGAATAACCGCCCTTTAAAGAAACCCTAATTCACTCCCCCGTAAATTCCCCTCAACTCCTAAATTTACTCTGATTTTATTTAAAAGAAACCCTTAACATTACCGTCGCTTCGGGTACTCCTCAGCCCGAGGCAGCTGAGTAACCACTGTCTCTAAACACATATTTTTCTACCGTTCACATTTTAAGTTCCTAGCTTGCATTTTTGTCTCTGTTGAAACTCTGTGGCCTGGTTGCGGAGGGCGTAGCACTCGAAACTTGTGAATCTAGCATTCCTCTATCAACTATGTTTCAAGTGACCCGTTTTGAACTGCAACTTGTGCAGTTAATTGTTTATAATTTCAACATGCCCAGAGCCTAGATAATTATGCATATTTTAATTGTTATATTTACGAGCGCTTAAAATATTTGCTATGGCGACTTTTCATAAACTTTTTGAGATCCCACCCAGTACTTTATTTACATCTTCTCCAAACATTTATGTATGGAGAAATTTCATAAAATCGATACTTAAACAGGTAATCCTGCTTACACTAGAAAGTGGTGGTGAAGTACACTCTCCCTATACTGATTCTGGCGGAGCTATTGATTCTGTAAACTATTCTCGATTAATTTAGAAATTATATGCATATGGCATTAGAGATCTGCTGCTGGCATGGATCCATTCGCACCTTAAAGGCAGAACTATCAGAGTTACTTCTATTCAACATTTTCATCAATATTGGAATGTCCTTCAGGTCGCCTTACTTAATGTTTGTAGATGATTTAAAAAATTTCACTTCTGTCCACACAGCTACTGAAATGTCGGCTCTTGCCCATGATTTGGAGGGGTTGTCTTCATGGTGTCATTGAAATGATCTTTATTTGAATATAGATGATGCAGTTTTCTCATAGAGCTACCTCTCAGTTTACTGCTGCAGATTCTGATTATCTCATAGATGGCATCTCACTGAGGTGGGTTGATACTGTTCATGATCTGAGTGTCACGTTGGATTCACAGGCCAGGATGTGACCTCACATTGATGCCCTTACTTCAAGAATGTTGGGTTTGATAACTAGAATCGCTACTCTTTTTAGCAGTGTCCGTACATTGACCATTCTCTAATCATTGATTGTATGGTTTTTATTTGATTATTGTTCAGTGATTTGGTCACCTCTTTTACAAAGTTCTCAATGGACTTATAGAGAGCTGTGATATTCTATCTCAATTCAGAATAAGAGTTTGTCCACATACTTTTCATAATCCTGGCATTCTGGGTAGTGAATTCCACCGAACTAACTATGGAAACTACAGCCCTCACAACAGAGTAGTTAATAGTAGCAACAGCTTTTGTTCAGAGTTTAATATGTTTGGCATGTTTTATAGCCAGTTTAGGCCAAATGCACGTAGATCTTTAGATCTGTGAAGAATTATTAATTTTTATTGTTTTGATTCTATAGATTTGTAATTTTTTCCTTGTATATTATGTAAAATCTCAAGTGCATTAATAAATATTATTTTTATTAGATCCACCCTCGTACAATCTATCTAATATATTAATTAATAAATATTATGCTGCAGGTTAACCTTCTTTTAAAATACATTCGAAATGATCCAAGATGGGAAATTAAATCAAGGGCTTTACAACACCTGTATGAGCTGGCACAGCCTGGTGCTCATTTATGGCCACCCGGTTCAATAAATGACATAATAGATGTTGCTTTAGATGCACAACAAACAAAAGTTCTGATCCTTGCTCTAGGTAGGTATAATTTTTGTAGTTAATTTTTTAAGTGGGTGGGTCGCAACATGCGATGGTACTAGTACATCACATGTTTGGCTTGGGGCAATATGCTACAGTCGTGTTTCTGAACAGATACAGGGTGTTAAAAGAATGTGTCACAAACTTTGAAGGTGGGGGTAAAACAAGGCCCAAAATATGCAGAAAAGTCTTAATGAACATGGGTCCACAAATGGAAATTCGAAGTTATGAAATGTTTTGTGTCTACACTAGTGATGGGAATCGTTGTTACTTTTCAATACTCGTATGTAATCGTTACTTTTGGATCCACTATTTGTTACATTGTATTCGGTACAAAGTAATCATTAAGGCTTTGTAGGTTCCAGTAGCGGCTCGTGCCTTAATGCATTGGGGGTACGCAAGAAAAAAAAGTTCGGGACGCAGCAAGTTATGGTAGTAAATTTGTATTAAATGCTTCAAATTTGAATAACTCAAGTTTCTACGAACTTAGAAAGTTTAATTTTGGTGTATAGTAGGGTCTTACCCAGGGCAACATATCCACCAAATTTTATCAAAATAAGTTTGTAATTTTCGAAGAAAAATTTTTTTTAAAAGAAAACTCAAAATTTGAATAACTCAATTTTCTACAAATGTAGAAAGTTGAATTTTAGTGTATAGTAAGGTCTTTTACAAGGCAACATATCCACCAAATTTCATTAAAATACCTTTGTAATTTTCGGAGAAAAATTTTTTTTTGAAACAAAACTCAAAATTTTTCCGGAAAACGTTATCCGATTTTCCTGACTAACGAACTTATCGAAGCCATTAATAAAAGAAAGCCACTTGCCGAGTTTCATCGAAATCAGTTGGATATATATATATATATATATATATATATATATATATATATATATATATATATATATATATATATATATATATATATATATATATATATATATATATATATATATATATATATATATATATATATAGATATAGTCTCTCCATCTATACCTCTTTATTAGTGAATTTTTGTAAATAAAAATTCACTAAAAATGAAGGGCTCGCCTACTTTTTCCCCGAAAATGTATTATAAAGAAACCTACTTACTAAACTAAATATTTATTAACTACTTACCAAGTTTTCCTCTAGTTAGTTATACGTTATATTAGTTAAAAAGTCGCTTAAAAAGTTAACCTTTACATTTAAAATATCCACTGAATTAATCACAGTATCACAATTATTTTGTCCACTTATTAAGCAACCCGACGTAGTAACCATAATAATGATAAAAATAATTGTCTTGTTAGAACATGTAAACAACAACGAAATGATCTAATTAAAAATCAATCCGACGCGAAGACGAAAATTACTACGTAGAAGGTACACACGCTCTGCCAAAAGTCCACTACAAACTAGAAGTGTGTAATTTTATAGTGCACATCAGATTGCTTATTCGGTAGTTTTCGACGAAGATTATCAAGATTCGGCGAACATTTTACACTAAAGTATCGCATTTCCTAAGAGCGCCGAAAAATACACATCGCCGCCCGACTGCTTTATATGGATATGGATGTATATAATATCTGCAACGATTAACACTATACTTATTCTGATTCTGTATTAATGGCTGCCGACTCTCTGCGATCCTCGATGTACTAATTTTGTTTGTTGAATGCAGGAGGTAAAAAAGTAAATACAAATTTATTAAAATATAGCATAGCAAAAATATTAATTTTTCCACGGCAGGCGGCAGTGCGCGCACGGACGCACTTATTGAGGAGCCGCCTGTGGTAGGTTCCATAGACCCGATGTCAATATCAAGTATCTAATTTACCTGCTACGCATTACCGTATACCAATCTGTAACACTGCGCCCCCTCCACGAACATTTACTAGGTAATTGGTGTAACTACTTAATTTACCATAAACTAATGATAAATTATACCTAAACAGTGCCTCCTATGATTAGTCAATAATCAAATACAATAGTCTAACATTGAATATTCCCTTTCGTAAATGCACAAATGGTGTAAACGCCGCAGCCAAAATACCAACATCACACACACAATATCCCCCTTTTAACAACACCAATAAATGTGGGAAGTTCCATTCTTTTTATTCACAGTATTTGTTATTTTATTTAAAGAAAAACCTACACTTAAATACAATCAGATTAACATTGCCTTGCTCTTTTGGTGTTTTATGTGTATTACATTCCACTAAAAAAAAAAAAATCTTCAAATAAAAAAAAATTAAAATGTGAAAATTATAGAGAATGTACCTACCCATACCTACTTCAAAAGATTATTTTTTTCGTATCAATTACAAGCTGATATTCATTTTTACGTTTAAACTAATACATATTTCCTTAAATTATTATTATATAATGCCTATATTTTTGCTAAAAACTTGGATATAAATGTAACTAAATGTATGTGCAGTTTTTACATGTATGATGTAAGCAAAGTATTAAAAAAAGTTCTGGACGCAGCAAGTGCGCTATGGTAGTGAATTTTCATTAATAACAAATCTGTGTGTTTTTTTAAGAAAGCAGGCATCAAATTTGGTTACCAGTATAATCTATATATTAGAAACAATGTGCCATGTTTCATCAAAATAACTTTATTGAGTGAAAATGTACAAAATTTTCCAAAAGTAAACTTAAAGTGTTCCCGAAAAAACACGTTTCTTGGTCAACCTTATAGGTTAATAGCAAATTGAGCTGTTCAAATATGAAACATTTGATCAAAATTCGCTACCATAACGCACTTGCTGCGTCTAGAATTTCTTTTCTTACAAACATGCATTATATCTCGATGGAAAATGCAAAAATGCAATAACATAAGGCGTGTTTGATTAAAAAAAAAAGGAAATTTGTATCACCGATGACTTATCGGCCAGCCTGTGATTGTAGAAATATTATTTTAAGATGTAGCTCAAGACACCCTATAATTAATATATACAAATTTTTTTCATATCTTATATAATACGGATATATTGAGCTTTATTGATTTTTTACAAAAATTATATACCATTAAACGATAAACTCTATAGCTAAGGCTACTGCCAAGCATCAGAGAAAGGGTCTATTTGAAATGAATTTTCTGCAAATATTTTAGTAAAATGAAGGACAATGACGGTTGAAATTAAGACTTTAGGGTTTGTAAAACATTCTTCTTGAGACATTTTATTTCTATAGCCCGTATTAGATTCAAGTTATTTGCCTAAATGTTGCCAATTTTGACATTTTAAATCGCCACTTTGACGTTTTGAGGAAAACCCCAATTTATTTTTCTTAAAATGCCTATAACTTTTTTGTCTTTTGACTTACATAGCTAAATTTTGGTAGGTAGATTACTTATAAGGATATAAACCAGCGTACCAAATTTGGTTGCCCTTACTTTGTTAATTCCGGAGATATAATTTTTTTTTGAAGGAAAACCCAAAATTTTCCGGGAAAACCTGGGCCAATTTTCCTGACTAACGAACTTATCCAAGCCATTTGCAAAAGGAAGCTATTCACCAAATTTAATCAAAATCGGCCCATTATTTATATATATATATATATATAAATATATATATATATATATATATATATATATATATATATATATATATATATATATATATATATATATATATATATATATATATATATATATATATATATATATATATATAAACATATAAAAATTGAAACTGACCCCGGATATGTTTTCTGGGGGGTCTAATTAGCGCTCATTTGAAGAAATTTTTTCAAAATTCAAAAGTCGGGATCTCCTCATTAGTGATTTTTTTTAAGAAAATTCACTAATAAAAATACGTACAATAATCATAATAGGTAACATAAACAACTGTTACTTCGGGTATTCTAAAGTACCGAATACAAAGTACTGTAGTACCCGCCCATCATTAGTTTACACCATTAATGAGTGAATATTGGAACCTGTGATGAGCACTGATAAGTATAATTTGGAGAACCCAATTCATCACAGTACAGTTTTTAGCCCCGACGATCGTTTCGCTAATAATGCTAGCTTCATCAGAGGGATGAATAAATTAAGCGAATAAAAACTAGAACTACTATTTATATGTTAGTTGTCAAGCAGTTGCGAGCAGCGTCCTCTACGAAGGTATACAAACAGACCCCCACTGTTTAGTCTTAATCCCTGTAATTAAAATGCATACCTACTTTTGTAAAATTGTGTGTCAATATGAAATATTTCTTCTAAGAAGAACACACTGATTATTAAGATAACAGTTCGAACAATGGACTACACAGAACCGGAGCTACTCTAATCAACGAAACATTTTTGTTCAAATTTCTAACGATACATATACTTTCGTAAGCATCTAACTGTCGCGACTGCCTGAAATTTTTAATTAACTTGAGATTTTCTTTATCTACATGATGATTATTATCACAAGTTATTATCCCAATTATATTTCGATTGACTCACACTATAGTTTTCCACAAGAAACAGCTAATTTAAGTTTTCTGGTTTGTAGATTAATACAGTTTCCCTTAAATAAGGAAAGATACAACAAAGAACTTGAATATATTGAAAATGTAGCTAAGTATAATGGTTACTCTGTCTGCTTAGTGGAAAAATTGGTCGATAAACATTATAAAAAAAAAATGAATCTACGATTTACAGAAAAGATAAACCAGACAAAACCGTTATCTCTTTACAATTTGAAACGCGAATTACAAGAGGTTTTAATAGCATTTTAGAAGGCCAATTTACATTTTTAATATTCTCCACAAAAAAATACATACCCTACTTCATATTCAACAATTTGGGGGTTGCAACTGTGGGGGGTTGATTGTAGGGGTGAAGTTTTCCCATGTGTGTGTGTTGTCGTGTTTTATGACTGCGGTCGTCAGACCATTCCCACATTTTTTCCGGCTTCTTGGTTTGGATCCCATCTGTATGCTACTTTTCTTTTAATATATACATATATACACAAAGTTTTCCAATTGCAGGATATAATTTTTCTTCTAAAATCGATATCTTTCGGGCTGTTCAGACTGTATATGTATCAAAACTAATTGGGATTTTTTCTAATATATTAAAGCTTTACTGTTCTTGGTGTTTCAGATGTTATATATGTGCTAGCGCAGTCGCCCAGGACATGTCACAATCACCATCAGGTGGATTCTAAACTGAGACAGTTATGCATTAAGAACTGTTACTCCCCTCAACCGGCTATTGCATCAAAATCCATACAAATATTAACTCAGGTCCTTTGTTACTGGTAAGATCATAGTTAACTATATGTAAAACGTAACCTATATGTTTAGGTAATTCAATAGGTATTGTGTATACAAAAATGTATGTAATCAGATGTGGCATTGGAAAACAAAAATGTATGTAATCAGATGTGGCATTGGAAAACAAAATTTAGCAGAATTGTGTATTTAACATCTATTTAACAGGATAAATATATTTTTTCGAAACTCTTCAGCAAGTGAGTGAACTGTTTGGGGATAATGTATTGTTTTTAGGTGACTTTAATGCTAGTACAGATAGTAAGAAACTTATTGTTACAAACTTTGCTTGTTTTTTCGGCTACACTCAATATAATGAAATACTAAATGTTAATGGAAGAATTCTGGACTTAGTTTTTTCGGATATGAAGTGTGAAGTTTCACATGAAGGTGCGCCTTTGGTGAGGGAAGACCTACAGCATCCTTGTTTGTTTGTTGATATTTCTTTGAATAGTTCATTTAGGTCATTTGATGTTTGTAGAGCACTGAAGATGTATAATTTTCGAAAATGTGATTTTGTCAGATTGTATGCGGAGCTTGGCGGCCTGTGCTGGGATGGCATGGATGGGCTTCAGGATGTCGATTCTATGCTTGACTTTTTCTATTCCAGAATTTACGACTTGTTTGATCTGTATGTTCCCACGACTGCTCCAAGAGCATGTAATAGGTACCCCCCGTGGTTTTCTAAAGAAATTAAGGCTAGTATCAAATATAAATATTCATTATGGTGTAAGTTTAAGAAGTCTGGAAATATGGAGTTTCTGGATAGATTTAGGGAGCTGAGACAAAAACTCAAGAGAGACATTTATCTTTCTCGAGTTAACTACTTTCAGAGAGTTGAAAGAGAGATTAGGTCTAATCCTAAAAAATTCTGGAACTGCTCTTCTCGACGCCGTCAAACATTTTCTATTGGGAATTCATCTAGCCAGCAACAGGCGGCTGACAGTTTTGCTTCTTATTTTGCGGGATGTTCTGGTTCCACCCCCACCTCATCGCCTACAGCCGCCAGCCTGGCTTCGGGTGACATCACAATGTTCTTTGTTGATGACTTTACAGATGACGAAATTATTACAGCCGCTAAGAGAATTAAGGCTAACATGTCCTGTGGACCTGATCTGGTTCCTGGTTTCTTGGTGCGCGACTGCTTATATGCTCTCCTGACTCCACTTAAGAAAATTATTAAACTGATTCTTAGATCTGGAACATTCCCTGCGATTTGGAAGCTGTCACGGGTTCTCCCTGTCTTCAAGGCGGGGGATAGTGGTGATCCATCAAACTATCGACCAATAGCCATACTATGTGTCTTCTGTAAGATTTTCGAGGCCTGCCTTTTTCAGCGAATACTGTTTCACATCAAGAACAGACTCTCTAGTTCACAGCATGGTTTCATTCCAGGTAGATCGACTGTAACGAATTTAGTTGACGTTACACAGTTCATTGCGTCCGCTCTTGACCGCTCTTCACAGGTTGATGTTGTGTATACTGATCTATCTAAGGCCTTCGATTGTCTAGATCACTCTGTTCTGATTGACAGGATGAGGGCTATCGGATTCTCCGAGAGCTTGCTTGGCTTGTTCAGATCTTACCTGGATGGAAGGAGGCAATTTGTTGTGGTTGGGGGCTTCAAATCTAACACCTATCACGTAACTTCGGGAGTGCCGCAGGGTTCCATACTCGGTCCATTATTGTTTAATATATTTATAGACCCAGTTAAACATGTTTTAATGTATGCAGACAATATTTAGATTTTCGCAAATATTTCGAGTATTCATGACTGTTTGTGACTCCAGAACTGTCTTCAGATCCTTGATGAATGGTGCTGTCGGAGTGGTCTTTTTATGAATGTTTCCAAGTGTTATGTGATGTCCTTTACTCGAAACAAGCACGCAATCACCTTCGGGTACAATATAAGAGGGCTTCCACTTGACCGCCTCGGGACAGTTAAGGACCTTGGAATTGCTTTTGATGGTACTCTATCTTTTAAACCACACTATGAGCAGACTGTCAGTTCTGCTTACAAAACTCTAGGGTTTCTGATAAGAAGCAGCAAAAATTTCTCCCAAAATGACACCCTCCTCCTGCTCTTTGGCTGTTTGGTTAGGTCCCGACTTGAATATGGCTCAGTTGTGTGGGCTCCTACTTATGAGATACATGTGGCAAGCCTGGAATCAGTGCAAAGGAAATTTCTAAAATTTCTTAGCTTTCGTGAGGATGGTCGATATCTGTCTATTGGTTTTCCTCAGGAAAGTTTACTTTTTCGCTTTGGTCTGCAGAGTCTGTCGATGCGCAGGCAGTGCAGTTTCATTATATTTTTATATAAACTGGTTAATTCTGTATTCGACTGCCCTAGTCTGCTTCAGCAACTTAATTTCAATGTGCCTCGTATTGCAGCACGTTTTCCAGACACATTTTATTTCCCGACTGCTCGTACACAATTGCTGCGATCGTCTCCATTTTACCAGATGTGCAATCATTACTCTGTACTGCAAGATCGCCTAGATATCTTCTCATGTAACATATCAGAGATAAAAATGTTTTTCAAAGCGATCTAATTTGTGACTCTTTTTTTTTGTATTGTTAGCTTAATTATTGTTAGTTATTATGTTTTGTGTATTGGCCCATCCTTAATTTGGCTTTTAAGCTGTTGGATGGTGTATGAATAAATAAATAAATAAATGTACAGTAGACTCTCGATTTACCAGGAGCTTATTAACCGGAAAACAGATTAACCGGGGTCCTCAAATACATATCAATGGTCCACAAGGCATACATACAGTCTGGCCCATTTAGGATGGAAACACCCCTGTAACTTTTGTATTTATAATTCGATTTTGATGAACAAAAGATCAAAAGATGTAAGATGAACAGCTCTATGAATGCTGTGAAAATTTTTCTCTATGCCACCTGACCAAGGCTAACTGTTGTGTTAGGGTGGGCTAGACTTAAAAGCTTTTCAAATGTATTGGCTTTACCATTTATTCATTTAAAAGCACATTTTAATATTGTACCAGAAAAGTAACAAGTATTCTTAAAAATCAATAATCAACTGACTTCTGACATATATATGGTTACACTCTTGCAACCCAAAATCCCCTAGACGATGAATGTTCTCTTTAGAGTTCACGGGTAGGTAACCAAACATACACTTACTCCACATCTCCTTCCTTAAGTATCCAGGAAACGTGCTGGACGACGATGCTGCCGTTTACTTCTTCGAAGAACGGGGGTTGCATCTTGTTCACTTGCTTGCGGAATTTCTTCATTCTGTTGTTCACCCAATTCCAATGATGGTGGGTCTTCCTCGACTGCTGTAGGGACATCAGCTTGTATTTCCTTTGGAGGTTCAATGGAGTCAGAAGGCAAAGGATGTAAAAACTTCATGTTCCTCCTATACACACCTTTGGGGCTCTTAACCAGATATGATCGTGGAAATTCAAGTTTCTCTTGTACTTCTGCTTCCTGTCTCAGGTCCAATATCCAGACTTTGTCTCCAACGGTTAATTCCGGTATGTCTCTGTCTTGATGTCGTTTGTCAAAATTTCTCTTTTGGATTCTTTTAGGTTCTGTCTCCCTTTTTACTAGAAGTTGTTTATTGGGCATCCTCGGTTCTAGTTTACAAGCTATGAGAGGAACGTTACCTCTGAGTTTTCTACCCATTAACAGCTCTGATGGGCTGAGGCCATTATGGAGCGGTGTCAACCTTAATAGCATCTTTTATGCATCATCACTTTTCTCAAAATGCTTCTTGGAATTTTTTACTTGATTCTTAATGAATCCATTGCTTTGAGGATAGTGAGGACTAGACGTGATGATCTTTATATTCAGACCCTATGCTCTGTGAAGATTAGGTCCCGTTGTCACTTCGCACCACTTCTGGAACACCATGTCTAGCAAAAACGGACTTTAAATGGGTGATGATTGCTTTTGAAGACATGCTTTCAAGTTTGGCGACTTTAATGAATCTAGAATAATAATCAGCTACTATGATATACCACTGACCTTTCAACTTCAGCAAATCAGTTCCAACTTCTTGCCATGGGCGGTCTGGAAACTTTGAAGGGATCAGGGTTTCTACTTGATCTGGTTGATTTTTATGCACTGAACGCAATTTTTTATTACTTGTTCTAGCTGAACAGACAAGCCAGGCCACCATACTGACTGCTGGGCAAGGGCTCTGCATTTGGTGATACCTTGATGTCCTTCGTGGAGCTTGCTGATAATATCACTACGTAATCTTCGTGGAATCAATATTCGAGCATCTTTCATTAACAACCCTTGTTGGATTGATATTGTGTGTCGATGTTCCCAATATGGAGTAGCTTCCTCTGATATTCTGTGTCTAGTCGGCCAACCCTCCGTGCAATATTTTCTCAGCTCACAGCAAATTGGATCTTTCAACTGCCCACCAATTATCTCTACAAACCTCTTGTCAGATGATGGAAGATTACTTATTACTGTTTGAACATAGGCAGTAATTTCTTCTGACAGTTCTTGATCGTCATGTGTTTGAAGAGGAGCTCTTGAAAGGGCATCAGCAACATGTAGCTTTGAACCTGGAGTATATTTAATTCTGTATGAATACCTTAGTAATCTCAATCTAATTCTTTGCAATCTTGGGGTGAGGCTATCCAATTCTTTGGACCCCAAAATAGACACTATGGGTTTGTGGTCTGTCTCGATGTCAACAGTCCTACCAATTATGTAATTAGAAAACCTTTCACAGCCCCACGTAACAGCAACAGCTTCTTTTTCTATTTGAGCATAGTTTAGCTCACTTTTTGACAATGTCCTCGATGCAAACGCTACAGGTTTATATTCATTACTATCAGGATCACGTTGCAACAAACAGCATCCCACTCTGTAAGCGCTTGTGTCTACAGAAAGCAATGTTTCTTTGGAAGAGTCGTATAACACGAAAACTGGAGGATTAGAGATTAAATTTTTCAGCTTTCTGAATGCTCTTTGCTGACTCTCATTTCAAACCCATTCTTTATCATTTCTTAGAAGGTCATATAAAGGGTTTGCTATAGTTGAAAGATTTGGTATAAATTTTCCAACAAAATTCACCATACCCAGGAAGCCTTTCAATTGTAACTCCTTGTGGTGCAGGCAAGTCTTCTATGGCACGTATACATTCCTGATCAGGAAGGATTCCGTCTTTTGAAACAATATGTCCCAGCAACTTGATAGATCTTTTTCTAAACTCACATTTGTCCGCGTTTAGGGTCCATCCAGCTTCTTTAAGCTTATCCATCACTCTTATCAGTTGCTTGTCATGTTCTTTAACGCTCTTGCCCAAAATTATAACATTGTCAAAATGGCATATCACACCAGGCATGTTACGCAGCATATTGCTTATTTGCTTCTGGAAAATTTCAGGAGCTGAACTGAGTCCAAATGGTAACCGTTTAAAGCGCCATCTGCTAAATGGTGTCAAAAATGTTGTCAATGACCTACATTCCTTTTGTAAAGGAATCTGCCAAAACCCACAATTGGCATCGATTTTGCTGAATATTTGAGCACCTTCTAACTGGCTCAATGTTGATTCAATGTCCGGTATTGGAAAGGCTTCTCGTTGTACACTTTCATTCAGCCTCGTCAAGTCAACACAAAGTCTTATGTTGCCATTTGCTTTTGGAACAATAACTAGTCCCGCACACCAATCTGTTGGCTCATCAATAGGTTCAATAACACCTTTTGCACACATCGAATCTAATTCCTTTTTGACTCTCTCCCTCAACGGTATTGGTACTCGCCTAGGAACACATATTGCATATGGAGTTGCTTTTGGCTTCAATGTAATAGTACAAGGTTGATTTGTACTTCCAAGTCCTTGGAACATACTTTGATGCAGCCACCTTGGATCAAAACAAACATTGTTTGAATGTTCATTCACTTGAAAAAGTTTCTGCACTAAACCCAACTTCTCTGAAGCTTTATGTCCCAATAAGACATGTTGTGCACCTTGAACCACATAAAAAATTTCAGTCAAACTAACTTTTCTGCATTTAACTTCTGCTTGGAATATGCCAGCTACCTGTAGCAAGTTGCCACCTGGACCGCTGACTACATTTTCAGCTGAATGTAGCATATGTGAAGAAAATTTTGATTTATATAAGCTTTCTGATATGACACTGACGTCTGCTCCAGTATCCACTTTGACAGTCACATTTCTACCACATATTTTTGCTTCAATTTGCCCTTTTTCTGCATCACCAGCAGAAATTTCCCCAATAAAGGCTGCATGCTCTTCAACTGGCAACACTGCATTTACACTTTTATTAGTATTGTCTTTTAAACAGACACGGGCATAATGTCCTTTTATTTTGCACTTCCCACATATTGCATTTTTTGCAGGACACTTAGCTTTTTGATGCAGTTGTGCAGAACCACACCAATAACATTGCTTGTCTTTATTTACAGCATTTGTTTGTGAACTTCGCTTACTCTGTTGTTTATTCCATCTTCCACCGCTCTCTTTTCTGACTGCCTCTACTGCCATGGGCTGACGAAAAGCTCCTTGTGGCTGCTTAACATTCTCAGATTGACATGCAATCGTTACAGATTTGTTTAAAGTAAGTGTAGATTCCATCTGCAGCTTTTCAGACAATTTTTTGTCCTTGATTCCAACAACTAGCTGGTCACGAATGGCTTCCTCCACAAATCCAACAGGAAAATCACAATTCTCAGCCATTTTATGCAAGGCAGTGACAAATTCTTTGACTGTTTCGTCTTCTTTTTGGTGTTTGGTATGAAATAAATACCTTTCGTATATTACATTTTTCGCTGGTATAAAATAATCAGTGAATTTTTTTAATACATTACATTTGTCTGCATCCTCCTCACTTCGTTTAAAAGACTGGAACACAGCGTCTGCTTGTCTCCCCATGAGGTATATTAATGAATTCACCTGGTATTTTTCAGCTTTAACATCCAACCCTGAAGCACTGCGAAATCGCAAGAACCGCTGTTTCCACTGTTCCCATTCATCTGCTTTAAAAGTGAACTGATCAGGAGCTGGTATTTGATATACTGGTGCGTTTTTCAATTCCACAAGTTCTGTATTTGGGTCCTGCATATTTCTTTCTTTCAAACTTCGAAATAAATATCAAATGAAACAAAAGAAATACTACAATACCTGCTTCGCTGCCACCATGTCGTGTTAGGGTGGGCTAGACTTAAAAGCTTTTCAAATGTATTGGCTTTACCATTTATTCAATGAAAAGCACATTTTAATATTGTACCAGAAAAGTAACAAGTATTCTGAATAATCAATAATCAACTGACTTCTGACATATATATGGTTACACTCTTGCAACCCAAAATCCCCTAGACCATGAATGTTCTCTTTAGAGTTCACGGGTAGGCAACCTAACATACACTTACTCCACATGCAGTTTTTTCTATGTCAAAAGATGGGGTAATGGTTAGGGTCATTTTTAGGAAGAAATAAGTATGCCACTGTATTCAGCATCACTCAAAATAGATATATACCAAAATTCATCAAAAAATAAGAATTACTTACCATTTCAGACTAGTTTATTTGTGTGACCCTTCTAATATGGAAACGCCCTTGTAACTTTTGTATTTATAAGGCGAATTTTTTAACGAGATCTCAAAAGATAGAAAAAAACTCTGGACGCAGCAAGTGCGTTATGGTAGTGAATTTTCATTAAAATATTTTTATTGCAAATATGTGTGTTTTCTTTTTAAGAAAGCAGGCATCAATTTTGGTTACCGGTATAACCTATATAGTAAAAACAATGTGCCATGTTTCATAAAAATAACTTTATTGTGTGAAAATATACAAAAATTTCCAAAAGTAAACTTAACGTGTTCCCGGAAAAACTCGTTTCTTGGTCAACCTTATAGGTTAATAGCAAATTGGGCTATTCAAATATGAAGAATTTGATCAAAATTCGCTACCATAACCCACTTGCTGCATCCAGAATTTATTTTCTTACAAACATGCAAAAATGCAATAACATGAGGCGTGTTTGATTAAAAAAAAAAAAAAAGAAAATTTGTATCACCAACGACTTATGGGCCATCCTGTGATTGTAGAAATATTTTTTAAGATGTAGCTCAAGACACCCTATAATTAATATATACAAATTTTTTCATATCTTGTATAATAACGGATATATTGAGCTTTATTGATTTTTTACAAAAATTCGACAAAAATTATATACCATTAAACGATAAACTCTATAGCTAAAACTACTGCCCAGCATCAGAGAAAGGGTCTATTTGAAATGAATTTTCTGGAAACATTTTAGTAAAATGAAGGACAGTGACGGTTGAAACTAAGACTTCAGGGTTTGTAAAACATCCTTCTTGAGACATTTGATTTCCATAGCCCGTATTAGATTCAAGTTATTTGGATAAATGTTGCTGATTTTGACGTTTAAATCGCAACTTTGACGTTTTGAGGAAAACCCCAATTATTTTTTTAAATGGCTATAACTTTTTTGTCTTTTAAGCTACATAGCTACATTTTGGTAGGTAACTTACCTATAAGAATATAAACCTGCGTACCAAATTTGGTTGCCCTTACTTTGTTAATTCCGGAGATATAAATTTTTTTTGAAAGAAAACACAAAATTTTTCGGGAAAACGTGGGCAGATTTTCCTGGCTAACGAACTTGTCCAAGCCATTTGCAAACGCAATTTATTCACCAAATTTAACCAAAATCGGCCCATTATTTTTTTAGTTATCGGTGTGATACATACATACATACATATATATATATATATATATATATATATATATATATATATATATATATATATATATATATATATATATATATATATATATATATATATATATAATAACGGATATATTGAGCTTTATTGATTTTTTACAAAAATTCGACAAAAATTATATACCATTAAACGATAAACTCTATAGCTAAAACTACTGCCCAGCATCAGAGAAAGGGTCTATTTGAAATGAATTTTCTGGAAACATTTTAGTAAAATGAAGGACAGTGACGGTTGAAACTAAAACTTCAGGGTTTGTAAAACATCCTTCTTGAGACATTTGATTTCCATAGCCCGTATTAGATTCAAGTTATTTGGATAAATGTTGCTGATTTTGACGTTTAAATCGCAACTTTGACGTTTTGAGGAAAACCCCATTTTTTTTTAAATGGCTATAACTTTTTTGTCTTTTAAGCTACATAGCTACATTTTGGTAGGTAACTTACCTATAAGAATATAAACCTGCGTACCAAATTTGGTTGCCCTTACTTTGTTAATTCCGGAGATATAAATTTTTTTTGAAAGAAAACACAAAATTTTTCGGGAAAACGTGGGCAGATTTTCCTGGCTAACGAACTTGTCCAAGCCATTTGCAAACGCAATTTATTCACCAAATTTAACCAAAATCGGCCCATTACTTTTTTTAGTTATCGGTGTGATACATACATATATATATATATATATATATATATATATATATATATATATATATATATATATATATATATATATATATATATATATATATATATATATATAATAACGGATATATTGAGCTTTATTGATTTTTTACAAAAATTCGACAAAAATTATATACCATTAAACGATAAACTCTATAGCTAAAACTACTGCCCAGCATCAGAGAAAGGGTCTATTTGAAATGAATTTTCTGGAAACATTTTAGTAAAATGAAGGACAGTGACGGTTGAAACTAAAACTTCAGGGTTTGTAAAACATCCTTCTTGAGACATTTGGTTTCCATAGCCCGTATTAGATTCAAGTTATTTGGATAAATGTTGCTGATTTTGACGTTTAAATCGCAACTTTGACGTTTTGAGGAAAACCCCCTTTTTTTTTTTAATGGCTATAACTTTTTTGTCTTTTAAGCTACATAGCTACATTTTGGTAGGTAACTTACCTATAAGAATATAAACCTGCGTACCAAATTTGGTTGCCCTTACTTTGTTAATTCCGGAGATATAAATTTTTTTTGAAAGAAAACACAAAATTTTTCGGGAAAACGTGGGCAGATTTTCCTGGCTAACGAACTTGTCCAAGCCATTTGCAAACGCAATTTATTCACCAAATTTAACCAAAATCGGCCCATTACTTTTTTTAGTTATCGGTGTGATACATACATATATATATATATATATATATATATATATATATATATATATATATATATATATATATATATATATATATATATATATATATATATATATATATATATATATATATATATATATATAATAACGGATATATTGAGCTTTATTGATTTTTTACAAAAATTCGACAAAAATTATATACCATTAAACGATAAACTCTATAGCTAAAACTACTGCCCAGCATCAGAGAAAGGGTCTATTTGAAATGAATTTTCTGGAAACATTTTAGTAAAATGAAGGACAGTGACGGTTGAAACTAAAACTTCAGGGTTTGTAAAACATCCTTCTTGAGACATTTGATTTCCATAGCCCGTATTAGTTTCAAGTTATTTGGATAAATGTTGCTGATTTTGACGTTTAAATCGCAACTTTGACGTTTTGAGGAAAACCCCATTTTTTTTTTAAATGGCTATAACTTTTTTGTCTTTTAAGCTACATAGCTACATTTTGGTAGGTAACTTACCTATAAGAATATAAACCTGCGTACCAAATTTGGTTGCCCTTACTTTGTTAATTCCGGAGATATAAATTTTTTTTGAAAGAAAACACAAAATTTTTCGGGAAAACGTGGGCAGATTTTCCTGGCTAACGAACTTGTCCAAGCCATTTGCAAACGCAATTTATTCACCAAATTTAACCAAAATCGGCCCATTATTTTTTTAGTTATCGGTGTGATACATACATACATATATATATATATATATATATATATATATATATATATATATATATATATATATATATATATATATATATATATATATATATATATATATATATATATATATATATATAATAACGGATATATTGAGCTTTATTGATTTTTTACAAAAATTCGACAAAAATTCGACAAAAATTATATACCATTAAACGATAAACTCTATAGCTAAAACTACTGCCCAGCATCAGAGAAAGGGTCTATTTGAAATGAATTTTCTGGAAACATTTTAGTAAAATGAAGGACAGTGACGGTTGAAACTAAAACTTCAGGGTTTGTAAAACATCCTTCTTGAGACATTTGATTTCCATAGCCCGTATTAGATTCAAGTTATTTGGATAAATGTTGCTGATTTTGACGTTTAAATCGCAACTTTGACGTTTTGAGGAAAACCCCATTTTTTTTTAAATGGCTATAACTTTTTTGTCTTTTAAGCTACATAGCTACATTTTGGTAGGTAACTTACCTATAAGAATATAAACCTGCGTACCAAATTTGGTTGCCCTTACTTTGTTAATTCCGGAGATATAAATTTTTTTTGAAAGAAAACACAAAATTTTTCGGGAAAACGTGGGCAGATTTTCCTGGCTAACGAACTTGTCCAAGCCATTTGCAAACGCAATTTATTCACCAAATTTAACCAAAATCGGCCCATTATTTTTTTAGTTATCGGTGTGATACATACATACACACATATATATATATATATATATATATATATATATATATATATATATATATATATCTATATATATATATATATATATATATATATATATATATATATATATATATATATATATATATATATATATATATATATATATATATATATATATATATATAACATATAAAAGTTGAAATTGACCCCGGATATGTGTTCTGGGGAGCCTCATTAGCGCTCATTTGAAGAAATTTTTTCAAAATTCAAAAGTCGGGATCTCCTCATTAGTGAATTTTTTTAAAGAAAATTCACTAATGAGGAAGTCTATAGGTGCTGTGAAAATTGCTTCCGATGCCATTCGATTATGGTCTACTAAAATTATTTAATATGTCAAAAATTATTAAAAAGGTTTAGGGTTGGTTTTAGAAATGAAATAAGAACGCCATTGGATTCGCCATTCTTCAACACTGTTACCTACCAAATTTCATCAAAAAATAGATATTATCAACTATTTCACAGAAGTTTAACTTATGTTGTGAATATCATTTAATGCAAAAAAAGAGAGAAAGACGTGGTAGGTAACTATAACAAGTTTCATCAAAATAAATTGAATGACAAATGTTAAACAAATTCAGTATTGATGAAATAAATATGATATGATATGATATTGTCACCAGTGTTTTATCAGGGTGCTCACTCGTCTGGCAAACCGAGAAAAGTCAAGGAATTTGTAGAAGGAAAAGTCTTGTCACGGAAAAATTGTGAAAATTTAGTAAGAGTCGGGAAATTTTTGTCTGTGCCAGGGAAAAATTATTTGTTTCCGTTTTATGATGAATAATTGAACCACAATGGTAGGTGCATATTTGTATTAAGTAGAGTTTTCGTTTATTTGTAAGAAAAGATATATACATGTATGCACAATAAGCCAAAGGCTGCAGTATTATCGGGACGGCAAAGACGCGGACGAGCCCTAAGGGAGAGAAAAAAGTCTGGACGCAGCAAGTGCATTATGGTAGTGAATTTTCATTTCATTTTTAATAGCAAGTATGTGTGTATTTTTTTTAAGAAAGCAGGCATCAAATTTGGTTACCAGTATAATCTATATAGTAGAAACAATGTACCATGTTTCATCTAAATAACTTTATTGTGTGAAAATGTACAAAAATTTCCGAAAGTAAACTTAAAGTGTTCCCAAAAAAATCGTTTCTTGGTCAACCTTATAGGTTAATAGCAAATTGAGCTATTCAAATTTGAAGCATTTATTCAAAATTCGCTACCATAACGCACTTGCTGCGTCCCGAATTTCTTTTCTTACAAACATGCATTATATTTCGATGGAAAATGCAAAAATTCAATAACATAAGGCGTGCTCAATTTAAAAAAAAAGCCCGGACGCAGCAAGTGCGTTATGGTAGTGAATTTTCATAGAAATGATCTGGCACAAAATATTTTATTATAACTCTTTTTTCTTGCAACGCAAAAATCTAAATTTTGGTATGTAGTTTACTTTTTATATTGTAAACCTACCTACCAAATTTGGTTATCCTAGCTTTTTTATTTTTTGAGATAAATTTTTTTTTCGAGTGAACTCAAAATTTTCCCAGAAAACCTCCTCCGATTTTCCTGACTAACGAAATTATCCAAGCTATTTACAAAAGGAAGGTACATGCTAAATTTTATCCAAATCGGCCTATTATTTTTTGAGTTATATAAACATATAAAAATTAAAACTGACTCCGGATATGGGTTCTAGGGGTCCTAGTTCGCGGACATTTGCAAAAAAAAATTCAAAATTCAAAAGTCGGGATCTCCCCATTAGTGAATTTTATCTACGAAAATTCACTAAAAAAAGAAAATTTTCACCAATGACTTATGGTTCATCCTGTGATTGTAGAAATATTTTTTTAAGATGTAGCCCAAGACACCCTATAATTAATGTATACAGTTTTTTTTCATATCTTGTATAATAATGGATATATTGAGCTTTATTGAAAATTCGACAAAAATTATATACCATTAAACGATAAACTCTATAGGTAAGACTACTGCCAAAGCATCAGAGAAAGGGTCTATTTGAAATGCATTTTCTGGAAACATTTTAGTAAAATGAAGGGCAGTTATGGTTGAAACTAAGACTTCAGGGTTTGTAAAACATTCTTTTGAGACATTTTTTGCCATACCGGTATTAGATTCAGGTTCTTTACCTAAATGTTGCCAATTTTGACGTTTTAAATCGCTACTTTGACGTTTTGAGGAAAACCCAAATTTATTTTTCTTTAAATGCCTATAACTTTTTTGTCTTTTAACCCACCGAGCTAAATTGGTACGTAATTTACCTATAACGATGTCAACCAGCGAACCAAATTTGGTTGCCCTTACTTTGTTACTTCCGGAGATATACATTTTTTTCTAAAGAAAATACAAAATTTTGCGCGAAAACCTGGGACGATTTTCCGGGCTAACGGACTTATTCAAGCCACTTGCAAAAGGAAGGTATTTACCAAATGTAATTAAAATCGGCCCATTATTTTTTGAGTTATCGGTGTGATACATTTATATATATATATATATATATATATATATATATATATATATATATATATATATATATATATATATATATATATATATATATATATATAAATTTAACCCCGGATATGTGTTCTAGGGAGCCTAATTAGCGCTCATTTGAAGAAATTTTTTCAAAATTCAAAAGTCGGGATCTCCTCATTAGTGCATTTTTTTAAAAGAAAATTCACTTAAAAAAAGGAAAGATGTGTATGTTTCATAAATGTAATTATGGGGAAGTGTGTTTTCCGCCATGAGGCGAAGACCTGCTGTATTTTGTAGTAGTGTGTTACAGATTTTGGGGTAGATTGTAGAAGATCAAAGTCAGGGAAATAGGTTTTGGCATGTCAAGGAAATTGATATGCTGTTTTTAGTGGGAACCTTTTTATTGTTGTTTTCTTAACTTCCCATCCTTAACATAACACTTTTCGTTGGATGGTGTAAATAAATATCATAGCACAACACATTAATTAATTGGCTATAGACATTGACAGATTGTATGTTAACTCGTTCATTAATATTATTTTAGCTATAAAGAAGGTCTAGAAGCTAATGGAGCAGAAGAAGTAATATCCGCTTTAGAAACACTCATTCTTATTTTGACGTTTTCAAGTGAGAAAAATCCATATCATCTAAAAACTGCCCTAAAATGTGCTGTTCAGTTATGTGAAGCAAAACCAGAACATTGCGAGACTTTTGTAGAGTTACTTGGAACAAGACTAAATAATATCTATAGTAAGTATTTTATTTCACTTAATTTTAGATTAAATATTTCACATAGTATTGAATACGACAATAACCTCTGATTAATTGTACAGTAGACTCTCGTTTTTCCGGGATGGCCGGTAAAAATACTTTTCTGATTAATCAATTTCCCAGTTAAGCCGCAAATCGCGGATTTTCACATATAAAAACACGACCAAATCCTTCATGGCATATGTTTGGGAAATAAATATCAAATAAAGAAATGTTAGATATGTTAATTAATTAATATTATAATTAATGCAGTCATATTACATATTATAATTAATGCTGCCATGGACAACGGGTTGCAGACGGATGTTATCTACCTGGACCTCTCCAGGGCCTTTGATAGATTAAATCACGATATTCTTTTGAGGAAACTGGATAACATGGATTTCTCACCGAACTTGCTGAAGTTTATGGAATCATATCTTTGTGATCGAGTTAGTGTTGTCCACTATCATGGGTGTCAGTCCGTGGAGATCTTGACTGAATCAGGTGTTCCTCAGGGATCTGTTCTGGGACCCTTGCTGTTCAATCTGTTCGTCAATGATATTTCGGATGTTATCGACTTACCCCATCTTCTTTATGCGGATGATGTAAAAATCTTCTCATCCGTTGCTGGTCTCTGTTTGTTGGTGATTGAGAGATGTTTGCGTAGAGTTCAACACTGGTGCTCCATTAACAACCTCCCACTGAATATTAACAAAAGTGTTGTAAAGTCTTATACGCTCAACCGCCGTGTTCCCATACTCCATAGATGGACAGCCTCTTCTAAGACCTGCAACCTTTAAAGACTTGGGTGTCGTCTTTGACTCGAAACTCTCATTCGTGGAGAACTATGAACATGCTATTGCTAGGGCATCGAAGACACTTGGATTTCTTATTCGCAATTCCAGTTCCTTTCATAATGCAGACACTTTGAGGCTCCTGCTCGGTGCCTATGTGCGGCCACATCTGGAATATGCCTGTGTGGTGTGGTCTCCTCTGGCATTCCAGCAGTGCATCCGTTCCTAGACCTCTAAAGGTTACTCTCTCTGATGAACATCAGGTACTTAGTATTCTGCGCGGGACTGGAAGACTCAAGGATGATCATTTGTATCGTAATGTCAGAGTTAGGCAGGACAGAACCCCTAGGCAAAGTGCATACTCCAAGTCTGTGGTCAGTGAATTGAGGCGGAGGGTGGATGATGGTGAAGTAAACCTCAAGATTAAGTATGTTAACGGTGTTCCGACTATTGCTTCTTTAAACTAGATCAGCCCAACAGTGTTAGGATACCAATTTATTACCAGAATTCTCGTGGTTTACGTACTAAAACAGAAGATCTCTACCTAGGCTTGTGTCGGTTGTCTGAATTCAAGATAATTGCTCTTAGTGAAACTAATTTACAGTCTGACATTGGTGATTCTGAGCTGTTTCCGCGTTCATACAGTGTGTTTAGGGCAGATAGAAGACTGGATGTTACTACTAAGAGATCTGGTGGAGGAGTACTTTTGGCAGTTCATTGTGATGTTCAGGTGGCTCAATTGAATTTATCTGCGATTTTAGAGGCGGTACCGGTTATTGATATTGTTGCGTGCAGGTGCACTTTGGATCAGATTGTGTTTCATGTGGTTTGTATATACATACCACCATATGTGTCAGCAGCGCAGCTTGAACTTTTCCTTAATGTGCTGGAACAATCTGTCATTCCGCTGTTGGAAAATTTGGTTATTATAGGTGATTTTAATGCACCTCAGTTTATTTATGGACAAATCACTGATCCTAAAACCAAAGCTATCCATGATTTTTCAAATTTTTTAAACCTGTCACAGTTTAATAATATTTCCAATAGAAACAATAGGCTGCTTGACCTTGTCTTTGCCAGTTGTAATTGCTCGGTTCTCTATGATATGGATCCACTAGTGCCCGAAGATGGATATCACCCTGCTTTAGGCATATTTCCTGAATTCAGGAAAAATTACAATGGTCCTAAATACTTTCCATGCAACAATCAGGTCTCTTATAACTTTCGAAAGGCCAATTACCCTGCACTGTATGCTGCAATACTTGATGAAGATTGGTCTCAACTAGAGTCCTTTACTACCGCTGATGAGGCTTGTAGTTACTTTTATGGCAGACTTTACAGTATCTTTGAACAACATGTTCCTCAGTGCAAGAGGTCATCTAGAAAATTTCCTCCCTGGTTTACCAATGAAATAATAAATGATATAAAAAATAAGGAGAGGTGCTATGCAAGATATAGGAGGCATAAACGTGATAGTGATCATGCAGAGTATAGTCTTCTTAGATCTATAGTTAAAAACAAGCTACGAGAGGCATATGCTGAGTATGTTCGTGGAACTGGAGAGTCTCTTAAGATTGATCCCTCTAGATTTTGGTCTCACATGCAGGAAAGGAGGCGAGCAAGTAACATTCCAAGTACTGTGTCTGACGAAAATGGCATGGTTTATAATGAACCCCAAACAATTGTTAACTGTTTTGGAAACTATTTTAAAAGTGTGTACCGTCCTCAATACATCACTGAACCGGTGGATACCTCTGGACCATCGCATATGGCAGTCAGTATGACAGTGATTGGTGATAAGGAAATTCTTAAAGCCATCAAGAAGCTCAAGAACAAGTTTACTGCTGGACCAGATTTGGTGCCATCCTTGTTGATTAAGGACTGTGCGCATGCTCTTCTCAGACCCCTTAGAACCCTGTTTAACTTGTCGCTGCGCACACATTGCTTCCCTGTGGTTTGGAAGGTTGCTCGGATATGTCCTGTTTTTAAGTCTGGGGACCGTTCGAGGGTCAGCAACTACAGGCCTATAGCTATCCTATGTAATTTTGCTAAAATTTTTGAGGCAGTTGTGTATGCTCGTATTTATCCTGCTGTGAAGTGTCGCTTGTCACAATACCAGCATGGGTTTATGGAGGGGCGCTCAACACTGACGAATTTATCCCTGTTCACACAGTATGTAAGTGAAGCTTTGGATGGACGGGGTCAGGTGGATGTTATTTATACAGACTTTTCCAAAGCGTTCGATCGTGTTGACCACTCAACACTTCTGTACAAGCTGCATTTGGCGGGGCTTGATGGACGGCTGATAGCATTCTTTGAATCCTACTTGACTAACCGTGTGCAATATGTTTTTTATAATGGATTTAAGTCTGAACCCTTCACTGCTAGCTCCGGCGTTCCACAGGGTTCCAATCTTGGCCCACTCCTCTTTTTGTTATTTATCAACGACATAAGCTCTGTAATTTCTGGTAATCATCTATTATTTGCTGATGATCTCAAGTTATACTCCAGTGTTCACGATATTGGTGACTGTTCAAGACTCCAGGTAGACCTTGACAACTTGCAGCTGTGGTGTGTTGAGAACAGACTTGAATTAAATGTCTCGAAGTGCAAAGTGATGACATACACTAGAAAAAACAGCCGTATAGCTTTTCCCTACAAAGTGGGTGGTGTACCATTGGCTAGGACTGAAACGCACAAGGATCTTGGCATTGTATATGATGAACATTTAAGTTTCACTGGACATATTCAAACAATTACAGCATCCTGTTTGAAGTTGATGGGTTTCATTGTGAGGAATACCAGATCGTTTTCCAATTTGGATAGCTTGAAAATTCTCTATTTTGCCTACATTCGATCGAGACTTGAATATTGTAGCTTGGTTTTTAATCCCTTTTATAGTGTTCAGATTGGTGCTCTGGAAGATGTTCAGCGTAAGTTTTTAAAACACCTTGTATATAGGGCATCTGGTACCTACCCACAGAGAGGATGTGATCATGGCCAATTGCTGATGCAAGCTGGCATACCCAGTTTGTATTCGCGTAGAAAAGTTGCATCTGTCATGTTCCTGCATAACTTGTTTCATGGTAAAGTTGATTGTCCAGACTTATTGATGCAATTAAATTTCTCAGTTCCACGGGCTGCATCTAGAGTGATGAGAGTGTTTAAGCCTCCAATACCAAGGACTAACTTGTATATGAAGTCACCTGTTTATACAATGAGCTCTGACTTTAATAACATTGCAAACTTGTGCGACTTCTATTCAGATAATGCTACAGTTATTCGTAGGGTGGCTATATCTTACTTTGTCGGTTATTGGAACCATTATATGTACTGTTTTGTAGAATTTCTGCCTTGTGATGTTTTGCACAGTATTTTAGTTTTGTAGTTTAGTTTAATTTAGTTTAGTTTTTAGTTTGTTTTTTTTTTTTTTGGAAGTATTTTTTGTTCATATTATTACATATTGTTCTTTTTGTATGGTGCCCTATTAATGGGATTATCCTGTTGGGCATGTATTCAATAAATAAATAAATAAATAAATGAAGTCCATATGAGGGTGTTCAACGGAGATTTGTAAAGTTTCTTGCATACAGAGCGGATCGGGTGTATCCCGCTACTGGTACACCACAGGCCGATTTACTGTCGAGGTTCTCATTGGAATCTCTGCAGGCTAGGCATATTTACTCTGCTCTCTCCCTGATATATAATTTACTGCACAGTAGGATCGTATGTCCTGCACTATTGCACACTCTGCTTTTTCACACCCCTAGAGTCAACTCTAGAAGACACGACTTCTTTTATCTACCGCCACCTAGGACCATTGTTAGGCTTAACTCACCGATTTACAGATTGTGCTCCATTTATAACAGCGTGCATCAGTCAATAGACATATTGTGTTGTGGTGAGTCTGAGATAAGACACGTTGCATCGCTGCTTGGTAATTAGTAGAACTTTTACGATGTTAATTTTTATAGTGTATGCTATGTATTTTATATTGTATTCATACTCCTAATTTTGGATAATTCCCGTTGAGTATTTGTATTAAATAAATAGATAAATTAATTATAATTAATTAATAAAATAGAAATGTTAATTAATGAAACATATTAAGAAGCATATATTACATTTTAAATTCATATTTGCATCTACATACCTGTTTAGTGAAGTAAGAGAGTATGTTTGTCTGTTCCCTTGAATCATTTCCGTAGAATGGTAGTGCATAAATTGCACATCATCTTTTCGGAAAGCATCCCGTCTTCCTGTAGTTCTAAATCACTGAGTAACTGTTTACTGTAGTGTAAGGCGTCACTATGACTTATCTTTTGAGGTGGAATCAAGGTTTCAGCGACTTTTTATCAGCGTTATTTTCCTAATAAAATTCTAACTGACTGCATGGAAACAATGTGTTATGGTACGTGATAGTATGCCCGGAAAATCATTGACATCAGAGTGCATGGAAGTGAAAAAGGGCATACCACAGGGTTCAATTTTAGGCCCAATGCTATATCTTTTATACACAAATGACCTACCATCATTATTATATCATCGAACGGTGCTCTTTTCAGCTGACACATCTTTGATATTGAGGAGCAAAGAAGAAGAAAGATGTGTTTGTATTTGTGAAGCACTCAGTATCTTGGAGAAATGGTTGAGTGCAAATGGGTTGAAATTGAATCTCACAAAAACTGTATTGATACAATTTGTTAATAAGGAGTCCCTGAGTGCACCACTTCAAATAAATTACAAAGACGCAGAGATTACGTCAAGTAAAAAATCCAAAGTTTCTGGGTGTCTGGATAGACTCTCTTCTAAATTGGAAGTCCAATGTGAGTTGCCTAGCTGGTTTTTCATCATTTGCATTTGTGTTGCGTACAGTGACTGGTGTAGTGAGTCGAGAGACAGCACTTATGGCCTATCATGCATTTGTCTAGCCTCGCATTAGGTATGGACTCAACTCGGCAGAAGCATCTAGAATATTTAAGCTAGGTGTCCACGAGCAGTTTACAACTTGAAGAAAAGAGATAGCTGTGTTGAAATCTTTAAAAATTAAGGCATACTTACCCTTCCTTGTCTTTATACATATGATATGTATGCTTTGCTCACAACCATTATGGGGAAATTGTGCAGAGACATGAACTCTCACATGGTCACCAAACATGTGGATTGCTAAATCACCGTGTTGTGCCACACAGAACACATCTGTCTAAAGTGCAAAAAAACATGTGGGAGCAGATCATAAAGATGTGTAATCATCTGCCAAGTACTCTCGGAGAGTTGCCATCTTCCGAGGTTAAATACACTGTGAAGAAACATCTTCTGGAAAAGGCCTACTATGAAGCGTAAACCTTCCTTAAGTGCAAATTTTGACATGATTTGTGTTGTTTGTCGAACTTAGTTTCGTTGTTTTGTGCAGCTTGTGTGTTTGTTTGTGTTTTGTTCTATCATCTCGACTTTTTATTTTTATTATGACTTGCCATAAGCATAATGTACAATTTGTCAAAATAAATATTATTATTATTACTAGGTGTCAGAAGGCAATTCTGCATGATGAGGTCCCTCTTCATTTTAGTGTCAAGATTTAGATGAAACATATGAAAATCGCAGGATAAGCTGAGGCGGCCCTCAGTTTTGGCTTGCTTGATCCCCCAACTTAAATCCTTTAGATTTTTCTACTTGGGGCCATTTAAAAACTTTGCTGTGTAAGACTCCCGGTCAAAAATTAGAACACTTAGTACCTTTGCTTATTATCTCAGTTCAAACTGCAGAAGAAGATTTGGGAATCAGTAGATATTCAGAGGATTTTGAAGAAGCATCACTTGCACGACTACAAGTTTTCGTTAGTACAAAACTTCATCCTCATAGCATACTGATATAATGGTATGGGGTCAATCGGCTGACATAAATTGAGTTTCTCAGAAGAGGATTATCAGGCAAACAGGTAGTTGCAGAGAGACCTTTAAGGCAAATCGGTTACTGACAGTTTATGGTATTTAGTTGTTTAAATACTTACATCGTAATGTTAATAAATACATAAAAAATAGTGACATTCATTATTATAAGACAAGGCAGAGCAATAAAATGCATCTGTCAGAATTTTCATTTGTGTATGTAAAGAAGTCACCATTGTATGCCGGAAAGTTAATTTATAATAGCTTGCCTGAGGATCTGCAAGCAGAGAGGAACAATAAACAATTTGATAAAAAATTAAGAGATATATTGGTCGATAAGTGTTTATACTGTGTTGGGGATTTTACTGAGCTTGCTAGTGTGTTGGCGTATGTGTGTGCTGGCATGTCTGTGTGTCCATGTGTGGGGATGTGAGTGTGTATGCTTCGAGATGAAAGTGTAGCATGCTTACCTCTGTGCTGCTGTATTGGAGTTGTGATACGAACTCTGGGTGCTCCATGGGCTGTCACATGCTCATCCATGAATACGTCTTGTGCAGTTTTCTGTGGTTTGTTTTGATTTTGAGTGGTTTGATTTTTACATGTATGTAGTATTATTTATTTATTTACTAACTTATATGCCAATCGGCTTTATACATAAAGAAGAAGAAGACAAGCAACAATGGTGGTGAGTAACAAGACTATATAATGAAACAATTATCAGTTCTGCAATACCACACTCTTGACGCCCGACGTGAAGGAGGCCAGATTATTTCCAAAAAAAGCAATGCTTCCACAGTGTTCATTGACAACACCAGGTATTCTATTATGTGGTCCATAATGCACATAGCCTTTGGATGTTTTGGTAGTTTCAGTCAGTCGAGATGTCGTCGGCCCAAGTCTAGGGCAGATGAGTCCAGATAGTCCCAGAGTCTCAGGCGAGTCAATAAGTCCATTGATAACTTTGTAGAAGTATGTTCGGTCTGTGACTATTCTGCGATTTGACAGGCTGTTGATCTTAAGTGGGGCGCAGATTTCATCATGGCTGAGTTTATTACCATTGTACATACGATATGATATATGTTTGATGAATCTCGACTGTACTCGCTCTATTTGGTTGATCTATATATTGGTATAAGGAGACCATAGTAGTGAACAGTAATCCAGGATGGGTATTACCAGCGATGAGTAGAGTCGGATTAAAGTGTGAATGTTATCGAAATCCCCGCTAGATCTAGTAATGAAACTCATGGTACGGTACGCCTGAAGGGTAATCTTGTCTAGGTGCTGATGGAATGTAAGCTTGTCGATAATGACAGCCAGGTCTCTGTTGGACATGGTTTCCCAGAGAAGTTGGCTATTCAGGAAATAAGTAATAGGATTTCGGTTGCGTGAACGTGAAAAGGACATACATGTACACTTCTCTATGTTGAGGCTGAGCTTATTTTTGATACACCAGCTGCTCAACCAGTCGATATCACACTGGAGTGAATCGGCGTCACTTCGGTTTCCGATGCATCTGTAGATTTTTAGGTCATCACCGTAGAGGAGAAAGTCTGATTCAAAGTTTTCTCTAATGTCCATTCTAGATGTGTAATTTCTGTAGCAGATCGCTCCCAAACTCTTACATTCGTGTCTTAGTTTGCGGAAATGGTCATGGGCTTGTTTTGTAGATGGCATGTGCTTTCTTTTTCAGCAGAATTTTGTTGATCAGTTAGTATCATATCGTGTGGAACTTTTATAAATGACTTGCCATATGCACGGATTACTGTATCTCAAATGGTTAATAAAGATAATAATAATAATACACTGATGACAGAGGTACCTTGTGTGAGATGCTATATTTTCGAAGTCAAGAAGAAGATAACTTTTCAAGGAAAATTATCTGGATGGCTGAATCTTAAGTTTTCATGTGAAGGGATTTTAACAGGTGTAACCACCATGTCTGGAATTCAGCTAATTTTCGTGAGATCTGAGAAAGTTGGTTGTTATGCCTGTTAAAAACACTCAATGTGAAAACTTAGATTTGTCTGTACAGATAATTTTATAAGATTTTTTGAAAATTTCTTACCATAACTCACGTGCTGCATCCAGACTTTCTATTCTTTGTAGATATATTCTAACTCCACTATTTTGAGATTGAAGTCCATCTTGTAGATGTTTATCATAAATAAGTAAATAATTCAGAGATGTTGTGTTCATACTGTAACAATTTGTATATGACTACCAACCATGACGTTTAATCTGATTAAATTTTTAATGTTTTGTATTACAGATAGTTATACAATAATAATATGTGAAACACTTGGCGCAATTGGTAGTTTAAAACGAGAAACTCTGCTCCCTCTTGTCCCGGACATTTTAAACCTATTATCAGCTCTATCCGAGATGGAAGATCCAACAAAACAACAAACGAAAACAATCATAATGTTGTGCACACTGATCTTTCAAACATTGGGTGACTTTCAGTGGAATGAGGAGACCACTCAGGCCATATTAAATGTGAGCAAGAGCAGTAACTTGTGGGCTAACTATTGCATTGCCAGAGCTGCCGTTAGGTATGGTAACCACAAGATTGCGCTGACGATATTCAACAGTCTCAAGGAACAAGTCAGCTCAGAGCATTTTCATTTTTGGTTGGTGTGTTTGAAGGAGATGTCAGAAGCTGAATCGCAGTTATGTGTGAAAGATGCAGACACGCTAGTTGCTAGACTGGATAAAGCGATTATACATTACAATAAAGCCATAGCAGCACTAAAGGTATGTATGAATGTTTAGTAAATTACAACTGTCATATCACTAACAGTGCACAGTAAGTTTTTATTTTATTTGAGACTTGTCCACTATGCCACCTTAGTAATAAAAGTTTTTCGGGAGAGGAAACCTGTATTACCTGTATGTCTGTATCAACCTTCCGACCGAATTTTTTGATTAAATGGATATAATTTTTATTCCTTTCGCCCTATTATAGGACTGAATTTTGGTACATAGTTTTTTTTCCCTTAGGGCTCGTCCGTGTCTTTGCCGCCCTGATAGCGCCGCAGCCTTTGGCGTGTTGTGCATGCCCTTTGCCTTTTCTACTCCACCCATTTCAAAATCACTGTGCATTGAACTAGTCTGCACAGCAATTGGTAGGGTGAAGTTTTATATTGCTTTGTCTCCGGTCTAGGCTGTCCCTAGATCAGTTGTCTTTTGTGTTCCAGAGCTTTAAACACCCCACCGCCCCATTTTATGCAAGTGTTTCTTGACAGCCATGTGTCCCGTCAAGAGTCCTGTTATGTTTCTGAGCTGCCCTCTGCTAAGATTTAGCAGCTCCACAGCTCTCTTTGAACTGGGATCCCCAATTATGGTCTTCCCATGTTTGAGCCCTGGACAATCTGCCCAGTATGCCTTATGCTGGTGCCTGACCTAGGACTTGATAGTTCCCCAGACCTTACCTTTCGATACGCCCAGGACCGGTTCTGGTCCCATAAATGGTTCTGCTGATCCTCTCTTCGCGCGACTGTCAACCTTTTCATTGCCTTTGACCCCCGAGTGACCGGCACCCAGATGAGCGTGACCTCATTCTGCCCAGCCAGGTCGCTTGGCTCGCCTCGGCATTCACTAACCAGCCCGGAATTTACCCGTGGGCTACTTAGGGTCTTAAGGGCTGCTTGGCTGTCTGTGGCTATGAGGATCCGCTTGTTGGTGTAGCCCCTCCTCTTGTTCTCTGCTACGCAGTGCAAGATTGTGTACATTTCGGCATCAAAGACCGTTGCATGAGCCTCGAGGGAAATACTGTGACCTACCCTCGGTCCTTCCGAATAAACACCTGTCCCGTCCCACACTCTCCGGCGGATCCGTCTGTGAACCAGATGAGCGCGTCCCGTGGTAGGCCCGGCGTCTACCCCCGCCATGCCTCGCTGTTGGGGATTGCCACTGTGAACCTATTTTCCCTACAGATTCGCGGGCTCGCGAGGTCTCACTTCATTTCAAGCATGGGCTCGTTCATGATCTCATGAATCTTGCAGTGGCCCCTGCAGCCTTGGTTGGCCTTCAATCTATCATTGCTGGCTAGTCTGTATAGTCCTATCCTAGCCTCCCCCATGATAACTAAGTGTAAGGGGGGGCAGATCCAGCAACACCCCCATGGCGGCTGTTGGGGTTGAGGTCATAGCCCCTGTGATACCGAGGCAAGACATCCTTTGGATCTTGCCCAGTTTTTGTTTGGCACTGGATTGTGTCACCTTGGGCCACCAGAGCAGTGCCACATATGTTAACGATGGTTTGACCACCCTTGTGTACAGCCAGTGGGCCATACTAGGTCTCAGTCACCACGCTTTTCCATATAGCCGCCTAGTGACGGCTAGGGTCAGGTCAGGTCAGGTCAGGTCAGGTCAGGTCAGCCGCCTGTACGGCGCCTCTATTTCTGAGTGTTCCCGGTACGGAGGTGATTGGTATATTATGTCACAGCTGGGCAATTGCGTCTATAGTAAAACTTCCATAGTTTCCTCCCCCGAGCTTGTAACGCCTCCCGTAGATGTTTTAAGGGAGCCTGTGTTGGGCTGTGTGCCCTTGGACAGGATATTGTGTAGTCAAGCACTCTCGGATGTGTTCTCCACTTCCTCACAGTGCCTCCTCCACGACTCCTTCCTGGCATCCCTCAGTTCCTCCCCCGAGCTTGTAACGCCTCCCGTAGATGTTTTAAGGGAGCCTGTGTTGGGCTGTGTGCCCTTGGACAGGATATTGTGTAGTCAAGCACTCTCGGATGTGTTCTCCACTTCCTCACAGTGCCTCCTCCACGACTCCTTCCTGGCGTCCCTCAGTCTTTTATTATCGCTCGTTAAGGCATGTCTATATTCATCCCATGTCCCTGATCTTTTGGCTGCGTTGAACAGCTTAGGAACCTGCGTCCTCCATTGCCTGAGGTTCTCATCCACCAAGGGACATTCCTGGTGGATGTCCTCATTTTCAGGGGGCAGTTGCCATTATAGGCCGAGGTAAACTGGATCTGCTGTAAATGAGCTTTCCAGCAGCTCCGCCGAGTCCCTTGATCTCTCCTTTATAAGAATACGGTTCCTGGATGAGGGCTACATCCGTGTTCCTCAGAGCCATTAGTAGTCCGGCCGTGGCTGCCCTACTGTGTTGGAGGTTGACCTGAAGGAACCTAAGTCCCATCAACCTCCGGTTGCTTCCTCAGTGGGCGGAGACATGAGACCTCAAGAGTCAGCAGACGCTGCCGCCCCCTGGCTCGTCTCCGTTTCTGGAATTTACCTGAGGCATGAGTCTGTAGCCACAGCGACTACTCGAGCCTCATTTGTTTTGAATTAAGTTCGGTGATACACTGTTGTTGAGTTAATACACGTCAAAAATTGTAAAAAATAATCACACGAAAATGTTAATTCTTTTTTTTGTCCAATATGAACTTTTCAAGTTGCTGTAAAAAACACAAATAGCGCTCGTAAGCTCAAACGTTCTGAGTAAATATAATGTCAAAAATAACAATCTTTATGATAACAATGTCAGTTGGTAAATGACAGCTCTAGGTTTGACCATTCCCAAAATATAAAAGGCAACCCTTGAATATAATGTTGTTTGCTGATATTATAACTCTGTGTGTATGTGTCTCAATTACTGGCTTCACAGATGGGACGCACTAGCCACAGACATTTATAGTTTATATGTAATTCTATATATTTATTCTATAAAAAAAAATTTGAAGTAATTTTTCCCTTTTCTCTAGACGAAACTTTATTCTTATAACTCAGTTGTTTTCAATTACAGGCAGCAAGTACTCCTTCACACAATCTACAGTTTCAAGCCGAATATATGAAAATTCGTGTGGAGTTTTTGCAATGTCTAGTGCAGTTGATATACACCTGTAACATATTATGCATTGTTCCAATACCTGCCATCGCACTGACCATTGTTCAAAACACCAGAGATGAATATCAAAAGTTTGGATACATTACAAACCAACTGAGGAAATGTGTTAAAGAGTTTAGAAATTGCGGAGAGCTTTACTGGAAACTCTATCAAACAGCGTTTGATGCAGATCCAACTACATTAGAAAATATGCAAATGTATGTTTTTTCTTTCCAATATTCTTTATTTACGAACTCAAAACTACATTAGCACCAATAACAAGTTCTACAATTAGTAACATAGAATAACATATGATTTTGAGGTTAACATAAATTATATCAATGTCAAGTACATTAGAAAGTATATACTACATAACTGGATAGTGTTTTGTCCATTTAATAAATGTCTTATTAGGTACATTATAAATCTTTGCATCCAATATTATGTTATTGAACCCATTCTTTATTTTTTAAATTTGCTTGTTATATATATATGGATTATTTCTATTTTAACATATAACTTATCTTCTTCATATATATACTTCTTTCAGTAATAAGATAATTTCGCTATCGATCCAATTATTATTTTTTGTATTCACAACTTTTACTTTTTGGCTTATCCTTTTAGTGATTTTTCTTTTAAAAAAAATCACTATTGAGGAGATCGCCACTTTTGAATTTTGAAAAAATTTCTTCAAATGCAACATTGAGTGCTACTTGTTGCAACTAAATGCCTATTTAGAGTAACTATCCTTAACCTAACAAATTTTAGACCACACACATGTCTAGGTATATGTTTTATTCTCCAGTACGAATTAGCAGGTTATTATTCTTTCCCCAACTAACACTGATTCTGCATTTCATGACATATTGTTTTATAGTCATTTTTTAATTGCATAAAATTTGTCATTTTTAGTGAATTTTCTGTTAAAAAAAATCACTAATGAGATCGCGACTTTCGAATTTTGAAAAAAAATTTTCAAATGAGCGCTATTTGGGACCCCTGGAACCCAAATCCGAGGTCGGTGTCAGACTTAATATGTTTATGTTTATATATATATATATATATATATATATATATATATATATATATATATATATATATATATATCAATTGGGCAAGGTAGGTGTTTTTTTTATGGGGAAACGGTGTTGGTAAGTAGTTTCTCCTGTCTATGGACTTCTGTAAGGTGAGGTTTTTACAGTTTGCATTTCTAGCTCCGTTGCAACATGTTTACCTTGCACAGAACTCAAATTTACTTTAGGTCTCTTAACTGTATTGTGGAGTTGAGATCACAGCGTTTGTCCGATGGCTAATGCATAAAGGGGTTCCTCTAAGCATGTTTCTGAATTTTTTTTTTCAAAAAACGAACAATATGCTAATCTGCTATAAATTTTATTAATATTAAAAAAAATGGAAACAACTCTCGTGCCTTGAATAAAGTTCTCTTCATCATTTTAACTTTAAATGAAATTTCATTCTCCCATTTCGCATCTGGTCAACACATTGGGCACAGAAAATATAGGAATTTACTTAAAATTGTCATTTAGAATTGAAGGAAAATAAAACCTGTTCTAGGTATGCCACGCAAAATTCACACAAAATAAAATATTTTCTAGATTCTAAAACCTACTGTGACTCTATAATGAAACAACGTTAAATGACACGAAAACCATTTCAGGTTAAGAGATCGAAAAATGTTTAAACTGTAAAATAAGCTTTTGTGCTGCAAAAAACAACAAGATTCTTATAAGACGTAATACAATAGTGCACAGCAACAGTACATGTCATATTCAACTGACAAATTATTTTTATAAATGTGAGATCTACTTTCAACGTGACATGTAAATAAGTATTTTGTTTTCTGACATTTGTAATACAAATGTAGGCATGCTCTTCTTCTTACATTAATATTTATTTTTGGCCATCACAATTTTACTCATAGAGTTGGATACAATTTTAGTGACTTTTGAAATTTGAAAATATTTCTTCAAATGAGCGTGAACCAAGCCTCATAGAACCCATATCCAGGTTAGTTTCAGTTTTTTCTGTTTTCCTATATATATATATATATATATATATATATATATATATATATATATATATATATATATATATATATATATATATATATATATTCTTATTATACAAGATATGAGAAAAAAAATTATATGTTAATTATACGATGTCTGGAGCTGCATCTTATAAAATTATTTTTACAATCACAGGTGGCCCTTAAAGTCCCTGGTGATGCATTTCTTTTCCTAATCGAACACGCCTTATATTATTGCAATTTTTGCATTTTCCATCTAAAGTTAATGCATGTGTGTAAGAAAATAAGTTCGGGACTCAGCAAGTGCGTTATGGTAGCGATTTTTCATAAAATGTTTCTTTCGATAACTTAATTTCCTATTAACCTAAGGTTCGTTGGCCAGAAAACCAGTTTTTTGGGCACATTTTAAGTTTATTTTCGGAAGACTTTTGTATATTGTCAAACAATAAAGTTATTTTGATAAAGTATGGTACATTGTTTCTCCTATATGGGTTATACTGGTAACCAAATTTGATGCAAGCTTTCTTAAAAATATATATATTTCCTATTAAAAACATTTTTATGAAAATTCACAACCATAACGCCCTTGCTGCGTCCAGACATTTTTTCTTTTTGCATAAGTTCTATTAATTGTGAGAAATTACTTACAATGTGACCCATTTGTTTGCAAGTCACCCTGCAAAATCTATATTTATAGTGAAATTTTAACTGGATTTTCTTTAAAGCGTAGATCTTGATGAACTGTATTTTTGGAGCAATAAGCGCCATATTTCTACAAAATCTAAGGCCTACTTCGTCAATTCTCAGAAGTAAAATTTTAAGAATCTTTATTAGGGATTTTTAATAAGAAATCTGTTCACACCACTGGATTCATCATCCCCTGAAATGGTCCTGTATTAAATTTCATCAAAAAATACTGTGTAGGAACGATTTTGTAGCCAAATTAAAACTGCATAATACATCATTTTCATAAATTTATTCTGCCAAGTTATCCATGAAAAAACATTGATATATAAGATTAAAGTGTATGTGACATGGTCTAAATTAGTTTTGACAAATAATAGGAACTCAAAACCAAAAAAAAAAAAAATAGAAAATTCACAAAAATTTTTGAAATTATATACAAGTGTAGATCTTGATGAACTGTATTTTTTTGAGCAATAAGCGCCATATTTCTAAAAAATCCAAACCCTACTTCGTCAGTTTTCAAGAGTGAAATTTTAAGAATCCTTATTAGATATTTTTTTAAGAAATCTGGTCATGCCACTGGATTCACCATCTTCCAAAACGGTCCTGTACTAGATTTCATCAAAAAATTTCGAGTAGGAACGATTTTGTAATCAAATTAAAAAAGCATAATACATCATTTTAATAAAGTTATTCTGACAAGTCAGCCATGAAAAAAACATTGATATAAGATTAAACTGATAGTAACATCGTCTAGTAATATTCTTATGCATAGTTTTGACAAATAATAGAAACTTAAAAGCAACAAAAAAAAATAGAAAATTCACAAAATTCTTAGGAATTATATTCTAGTCACTTTTACTAATCCACCATTTATATCAATACACTTGTCAATTCTTTTACGTATGTTTGTAATTACCATTTGTATTTGTTCTAAAGTAATGCTTGCGTAGGCTTGTGTTATGCTAGCCTGTAGTTCTTGTGCAGTTTGTGGCCTTGATTTGCAAACTCTTTCAGTAAACCCCACAGAAAAAAATCGAGTGGCGAGAGGTCCGGTGATCTCGGTGGCCACTCAATCAAAGGACTGTTTTGCCCTATCCAACCATTTTTGAAATGTTCATTTAGTCATTCTCTCACTATAACAGCGTTATGAACAGGACTACCATGTAAATAGCTTAGACAGATTCGTTGGCCAGGATAATTAGACCAGTTTTTTCTGGAAGTTTTTAAGGTTTATTTTCGGAAAATGTTTGTACTTTTTGAAACCACAGAGCTATTTTAATGAAATATGGTACATTGTTACTACTATATATGTTATACTGCCAACCAAATGTCGTTATTTTAAAAACAAGACATATTGGCCATTAAAAACATGTTTACGAAAATTCACTACCATAACGCAGTTGCAGCGTCCCGACTTTTGTATTTCTTATCACTTTCATAACTTATTTGACTAAAATTTTTTGACGTAAACCTAAAAATTCGCTACCTAACGCATATGCTGCGTACAATGCTTAAAAATGTGTCAGTGTGTGTACGTTGTCAGATGGAATTGGCTGCGGTATGATTCCCATTTGCTCATTTTACTTGAAAATTTGTAAAAAAAAATAAATGAATATGTTATTTATTTATTCATTATTTCAGTTTGCAACAGATGTGTGTCTTGATGGAACAATGTGTGGAATGTATATGTGTTAGTGGTACAAAACTGAAAGATGAACCTATTGAGTTTGGATCACAAAATCTACGCTTAGAGTCCCTACATCTAATCAAAGAATGTCTAAATGCTGAAAAAATAGCTAAAGCAATTGCTGAGGATGCTGCAGTTTCAACTATAACACATAAGGTAGGCCAAATTAACTTATTTTTAGCCATTTATTTTACACCTAGGAAATGCATTGAATTTATATTCTTTATTTAGAATTTACTTAGAAGTTGAAAAGTTACCATATGTCAATGTTTATAGATTAGAGAGATTGTCTGGTAACTCTCAAACAATCAGAGAGTGGAGCAGGAATATGTCACAGGTATTCCCAATTTAAATCTAGTGGAATAATTGGGCAGCGAATATTGAAATCAGCCGGCATCTTTAGTTTCGTCTTTTTAAAGTTATGTTCTTTTGAACTTATAACAAGATGAAATATTTAATAATAAGTTAAAATTGGGATTTTCTTCTCATAGTAACAGAGAGTATTAAAGTTTTAGGATATTAATCGATTTCAAATTAATGGATTCAATTCATTGGTTTACCTTGCATTGTGTTTCTACATAATCAGCAGATAATAAACAACAAAGTCAGAGACTGTGTGCCGGTAAAATTCAGCCTAGATATGCGTAATTTGCAGGTGGTTGGACAGAAACGTATCCAAAACTAAACCTTACATAGTGAATTCCGGAGATAAAATACCCCTCCATTCGGATCTCCGGGAGAGGGGTGTACAGGGGGCGCCAGCATCAAGATTTAACATATCCTTTTCGAATATATGTGGCCTAAATTCTAACCTGAACTCCGTCCACCATTTCCTCCAGGTTAACAGGCCCCAAATCCTCTTCCGCACCGAAACCCAAATCAGTGCCAAAACAGCCACTAATTACCTTAATTTTCCGGGGTATGAGCTCCTTAATTCCTTTAGATTGCATGGAGGCATGTGCGCATACGTCCGTAGCAATCTACCCTGCACCAGACTCCCCAATTTAGAAGCTGGAAGAAAAGACATACTATGGATAAAACTCTCTCTCACGGCTGCAACTAAATTCATCTGTTGCATTTACCGGTCACCTTCTGACAACAACTTTGTCCAGCACTTTGATTACCTTTCTGAAAAAACCGACTATCTGATTTCTGAATATCCTTCCTCCGAGGTCACTATTCTTGGTGACTTCAATGTCCATAATAAGGAATGGCTAGGATCTTCAAAAACCGATCCACAAGAGAGAGCAGCGAAGGCGTTTGCAGTCAGCAATTCTTTAGCCAATGTGGTTCAGCAACCTACTTACTTTCCTCGCATCCCAACACACAGCTCAAATCCCTTGAATCTCCTTCTTACTACAAAACCTGAATGCTATAAGAGATCAGTCACGTCCCCCCTTGGTCGCTCAGACCACGGCATGGTCACTGCTTCCTGCGCAATGCAACCCGAGGTCACACAGTCATCACACCCACATATCGTTTGGCACTACAACTCCGCAAACTGGGACGAAATGCGGGATTACTTTTCCTTATCTCCATGGGCGTCTGCCTGCTTCTCTCATCCTGACCACTCTGATATCTCACAAAAGTCACCGAAATTATCCAAGCTGGCATGGAATTATCTGTTCTACGTACACAGAAAACCTCTTCAGCCACTCAAAAGCCCTGGTTCTCTAAATCCTGTGACAAGGCCAGACTTGAAAAGGTCAAAGCTCACAAAACGCTTCTACACAATCCCAGTCAAGAAAACCATCAAGCATTTAACGACGCAAGAAACTGATATGTCCGCATTCTTTCTGGGGCAAAAAATTCGTTTAATAACCACATCAAAAACAAAGTCCTCTTAAGCTCCAACGGCGGCAAACCCTTCTGGACTCTTGCTAAATCTATTGGGCAAGAGCACGTTGCCACCTCTTGTCTCACGGGATGAAATTGTTTCTACCGCCCTGGGCAAGGCTGAACTTTTTGCTTCCTTGTTCGCCGGCAATTCTACTCTCAACCCACCTCCAAATGTTCAGCCACCAACAGTCCTCAATGTCACGCATAAAATGACGGATATCATTTTTAAAACTAAAAAGGTACGAAAGATGCTCTCTTCTCTTAACTGAAAAATTGCTAGAGTACAACCCATCCCCAAGAAAGGATCCAAAGCGCTTCCTAGCAACTACAGGCCTATTTCTCTCCTTTCAGTCGTCTCTAAAGTGATGAAAAAGTATATAAACACCGAATTACTAAAATTCCTTGAAAAACACAGTCTAATCCACGACAGGCAGTATGGATTCCGTCAGCGCAGACATATCCAAAGCATTCGACCAGGTCTGACACGCAGCGCTGCTTAATAAACTTCCGGCCTATGGCCTACCACCAAAACTCTGTATCTGGTCAGCAAATTTCCTCTCCAATCGGAGCATTTCTGTTGTCGTGGATGGCCATTCCTCTAAACTGTATGCAATTAATGCAGGAGTCCCTCAAGGTTCAGCTTTAGCCCCTACTTTGTTTCTTCTCCACATCAATGACCTCCTCTCTAGCACATCCAACCCAGTCCACAGTTACGCGGACAACAGTACCCTCCACTCAAATATGCAATATTCTAAGCCTGTCTCTCTAGCCCAATTAGAAGAGGATCGCAGATTCGTGGAGGGTTCTGTCTCCGTGGATCTCCAAAAAATATTATACTGGGGAAGTAGAAATCTTGTACAATTCAATCCCACCAAATATCATCAATCTTGCTTTCTTTCTCATAGGAGATACACCAGCCCTAGACCCATCACAATGAACAACCAAGTTATTCAAAGTAATGAGTCATTTTCTCTTGTTGGCATCTCTGTGGATCGACATCTCAATTGGCACCAACATGTCACATCAATCGCAGAAGCGGCTGCTAAGAGATTAGGTTTCCTCTTCCGGGTCCGCAAATACTTTTCACCGGCTAATCTCTATACCTTATATACTTCACAAATAAGGCCAAACCTCGAATACTGCTCCCACATCTGGGGTGCAGCTGCCGCTTCTACACTCGCTATCCGGGACTCAATTCAAAAGAGAGCTATACGTCTCATCGGTGACCCTACCCTCACCCAAAGGCTGCCATCCCTTGCCCACTGAGGTGCCGTTGGTGACCTCTCTCTCTCTTTTATAGATATCTACACGGGCACTGCTCAAAGGAGCTCTCTTTCATAGTTCCTCCACCTGCTGCCTCCAACAGATCTACCAGGAGAACAGAGCGAATGCACCCTTTTACTGTCCAGGTCACCAGACATAGAACATCTTGTTATGCCCGCTCTTTTGTCCCAAGGACTTCCAAGTTGTGGAATTCCTTGCCGGCACATGTTTTTCCTTCTCCTCCGAACCTCCAAACCTTCAAGTCCAGAATTAACAAGTTGCCTCTTTCCTCCTTGTCAACACCCATGGTACGATAGTATTTAGGCTGTAAGCCCTCATGGTGTGTTGTTGATATAATTTTAAAAAAATATTGAACAAAAGGAAATTACCACATACAGAGAGCTACCTTCACACATTCACAATCCTATACACTCCCATACTGTCTTTTTTTCTCTCTCAAACACACATACACACATAGAAATGTTACAAATCCTCCCTTTTTTTACCACGTTTTACTCATTAAATCAAAGCAATGGTTTTTCCAATCAAAATACTCACGCTAATTTTCGTGGTACTGTAAGGAGCCATCCCTGCTTTTGAAAACCAGCTCCGATCTTGTTTTATTTCTAGTGGTAATATGTTGTCCAACTTTGGCACAATAAAGCTATGGTACGTCTGTCCTCCTGTTTTGTGTACTTTAGGAACCTCCATATGCTGTTCTCTTTGTTCTCCATACATATGGTCAACAATATCAAATTCACCCTTCTGCTCATAATAATATATGAAGGCAGAATACGAATACAACTGTATTATGTCTAATACATTTGCTTCTGCAAATAACAAATCACTTGGATATACTGCCGGTTTACCATATATAATTTTCAAGAATATTTTTTGAATAATTTCCAAATGTTTAATATGGCTTGCCAGCATTCCACCCAATGTTATAATTCCATAATGAAGTAGACTTTCCACAAGAGCAGAAAATATTCTTTTAAGGTACTGCATGTTGAAAACTTTTGTAACTGGTTTATTTTACCAATGAGCCCTCTCAATTTGTTTACCAAATTTGCAGCATGTGAACCCCAGCATAGGTGTCTGTCTACAGTAATAACAAGATATTTAATGGAGTCGGCACTACAAACAACAAAATCCTGATCAACAACAAGAGGACCCATCTCTTCAGTTCTATGACTCGAGAACTGTATATATTTAGTCTTTTCACAGTTGGCTGCCATTTTTTTTTTGTTGTTGAAATTCCCACACTCTCCTCATCCCAAACTCGGCGTCAATTTTCAGATCATCACAGTTTTTTGCAGAAAAGAATATGGCCGTATCATTAGAAAAGCTAATGATCTGTCCAGAGTATTCAACCTTGTACAAATCACATATATATGTTGAATAAAATTGGTCCCAAAACCGAGCCCTGTGGGACACACCTACTAACCGTGCTTTCACTTAAGACGCCTCTAACATTTGTAAACTGTTTTCTGTTATGCAAATAGCTTTTTATTGACGTCAAAGGGAGTCCCCTAAAATCCGGTTTTTAATTTATTTTATTATATTAATGGATAATAAATGTAAAATTTACCCTACTTCTTTATATCGTACTGTTAAGCAAATAATTTAAGTTACTAAAAAATATGGATTTGGACCCACAGTCCTTAAATGGATGGAAAGTTATATAAAAACCGCAGCCAAAAGGTAAAATATGGTAGCCACATATCTTCAGAAAAACAAACTACATTTGGGGTACCACAGGGTACAGTATTGGGTCCAAACCTGTTTGTACTTTATGTAAATGACCTTGTAAAACACGTTGAAAATTGTAACGTACAGCTATTCCCTGATGACACTATTATATATATATATATATATATATATATATATATATATATATATATATATATATATATATATATATATATATATATATATATATATATATATATATATATATTATAGGGAATGATGTAAACTCAATTATAGGCATTATAAATAATGAACTAAAGAAAGTATCAAAAGCCTGGACGCAGCAAGTGCGTTATGATAGTGACTTTTCATAAAAATGTTTTAAATAACAAATATGTGTTTTTTTAAGAAAACAGACATCAAATTTGGTTACCAGTATAGCATATATAGTAAAAATAATGTACCATATTTCATCAAAATAACTTTATTGTTTGAAAATGTAAAAAAATGTTCCAAAATAAACTTAAAATCTTCCCGAAAAAACTAGTTTCCTGGCCACGAACCTTATAGGTTAATAGCAAATTAAACTATTCAAATTTGAGGCGTTCAATAAAAACTGGCTACCATAACGCACTTGCTGAGTCCCGAATTTATTTTCTTGCAAACATGCATTATAATTTCGTGGTCTAAATTCCATACATATAAGGCTGGCTCAGAACTGACAATGATAGGGGGAATCCGTCTGTCTAATTATAAGAAAACATTGTTTAATCTATTTCAACTGAGCAGATTTTCCTGGTTAACGAACTTATCCAAGCCACTTGCAAAAGGAAGGTATTCACCAAATTTGATCAAAATCGGCCCATTATTTTTTGAGTTATCCGTGTGATACATATATATATATATATATATATATATATATATATATATATATATATATATATATATATATATATATATATATATATATATGATATTAAGGGCAATTACGACCAAAAAACGAGGGCTATATCTTAAAGAAAGTCACTCTGTACTAAAACTCGATATATTTCGCTAGGAGTTCCTAGCATCTTCAGGGGCAAGCACTGTAACTAATTATAAAAGCAAGGCCCAAACATTGAAAACAGGGTAATTCTGCCACAAGACATGCTAAAAACAACAATGCAAAAAACATCCTTACATTACATGTGAAACGCACGCGAACATTTCTACTTTCAAACATATAAAAATTGAAACTGACCCCGGATATGTGTTCTCGGGGGCCTAATTAGTGCTAATTTGAAGGAATTTTTTCAAAATTCAAAAGCGAGATCTCCTCATTAGTGAATTTTTTTTTAAGAAAATTCACTAAAATGGTTAAATATGAATAGTTTGTATGTTAACATTGATAAAACAAAATTTATGTTAATAAAAAGCAAAGGGAACAAAAGGAACACAAACTATAATCAAGAAGTATTGATGGATAACAAAGTTATAGAGCAAGTAAAAGAGACAAAATATTTAGGAGTTATAATTGATGAAAACTTATCCTTCTCTAGTCATGCATTGTATGTGACAAACAAAATTGCTAAGAAGGCTAACTTATTAGGCAGAATTGGACAAGAACTCACGGAGTATTCTAGATTATTCATATACAAAACTATAATATTACCACACCCTAATTATTGCTCAACCATACTGATCTTGTTGAATAACACAGAAATAGATACTTTACAAAAAAGACAAAACAGAGCAATGCGTTACATTCTAAAATGTGATATACGTACAAGCAGAAAGGATATGCTTAATAAGCTGAATATTCTTAGTGTTAGACAAACGATAACCCTAAATACCCTAGTATTTGTATATAAAATATTGAACAACTTGATGCCTGAACACCTGCTACAGCGCTGTACGTTTGTAAAGAACATCATGTATCAACATGATACAAGAAGAAGGGAGCACCTGTATATACAAAAAGTACAAAGAACTAACAGTCAAAATAGCCTGTTCTATAATGGATTTAAAATATATAATGAACTACCATCAGCAATCAAAAATTTGCCAACGTTAAGAGAATTTAAGAAGGAATGCAGGAATCATGTCAGAGACAATGTGGGGATTTAAATACTGTGTTAAATTTATGTATAGGGTGTCCCACGTCGAGTAATGTATTAGAATATTTCCGAAAATATACATTTTTGAGTGCTGAAAATTTGTATACTGTGGTTTCCGAAGATGCTCTATTTAATGGAAATAATTTCCAAAATGGCGGACTTCCGGTTACACCGTAAATAGATATAAACATCGTTATTTCAAATAGAACACCCTGTATATTATTGCAATTTTAGAATACTCATCTAATTTTAGGTTAAAAGTTATTATGGTATGCTCTCCCTATCTTCAACTGTTTTGGAGTTATGTCAATTTATTTGAGAATTCTGTTCAAGGGGAGGCTGACTTAATGAAGGTGATTTAGTGTCGTGTTAGGATGCTGAAAATTATTTAATTTGCCAGACATGTTCCAAGGCCATTAAGCTTCGACATGATTGTGAGGAAAAATTGTTTCATATACAGGGTGTTTTGTAGGATGTATTAGAATTTGGTGTGCTTTAAACTAGAATAACTCATTTATTTCAAATAGAACACCTGTATATTATCTTCTCATTAAATAGAGCAGATAATTCTCTTTCAAACTGTATTTGCATTCTCTATACCTAAAGTTGATAATTGTCGACATATTTTCGGTTTACCAAAAAAAAAAAAGACAAATTTAGGAGTATGTCTAAAATGTGTATGAATTCTAAGAGTGCTATGTGATTTTTGACATTTTCATGTTTATTATCAGTTTTATATTTCTGTCATTCACAACGTGAGTTATTTTGTCTTTGTTGTCTTGAATTAATAGGAATTCTACGTTATAATGGATAATGCCAGCTATTCAAACGAACAATTGCTGAATTTATTTTATTTTCATGGAGAGTGCAACAGAGTGGTCAGCAGAACATGTCGGCTGTTTAATGATAGGTATCCCGAGTCCACGCCAATGACTGAAATTCAGATGTTATGAAACCAATTTCTTGAGAACAGGAAGTTGCACGATTAAACAAACATCAAGATCAGTTCCAGTTACAGAAGACGAAGACACACAAATTTCTGTGTTGTCTTATTTCAAAGCTCATCCAAAGGCGTCAATATGTTCAGCTGAACATGACATGAACATAGCACGTTCCTCCATACAGAGAATATTGTCCAAGCATAAGATGCATAATTATAAATTTATAAGTGCACAAGCTCTGGAACCGAACGACCCACCCCACCGAATTGAATTTTGTCAAACTCTCCTTGAAAGACACCGCAACGATCCTTTATTTCTGAAAAGCATAATTTGAGATAAGATGTCCCATGAAGGAATATTTAACAGACATAATATTCACTACTGAGCTCAAGACAATCCTCATGTCAAAAGAAAATGCTGTTTTCAGAGAAAATTCAGCTTCAACTTGTTTGCTCTTCTGATGGATGATAAAATATCGTACTGCATTTACGATAATAATCTGACAGGTGTGGAATACCTAGAGATTTTGCGAACCACTTTCTGATTTCTTGGACAATTTACCACTTACTGTGTATGTGAATTGTTGGTATCAACTAGATAGGGCTCCTGCGCATTATTCAGCAGAGGTGAGGCGCTTTTTAAATGATGAATTCGGAGAGAGGTGGATGGGACGTGGCGGAACATACAATTAGCCCCCACGGTCGCCCGACCTCACTCCTCTGGATTTTTACCTATGAGGTAAATTGAAATCAGATGTTTATGCGACTCCAGTCAACACTAGGGAAGAACTTGAAGATAGAGTCCGTAATTGTTTGGCTAATATTGATCCCGCAGAAATACGGCGTACAACAAGTGTAGGAGTTGTAATATGCTCAGAGCGATGTATTAGTCCAAATGGTACACAATTTGAACAATATCAATCATGAGTTTCTTAGCTAGTCATAATCATTTTCAACTTTCACTACTTTTGGTTATTCTCTGTTATTTGTTGAAATTTCATAAATATTAATTTAATTTTTTTTTTTTTTTTTGTAAATCGTTAATATCTCGACAATTATCAGCTTTAGGTATAGGGAATGCTAATACGGTTTGAAAGATAATTATCTGCTCTATTCAATGAGAAGATAATATACAGGGTGTTCTATTTGAAATAAATGAGTTATTCTAGTTTAAAGCACACCAAATTCTAATACATCCTACAAAACACCCTGTATATGAAACAATTTTTCCTCACAATCATGTCGAAGCTTAATGGCCTTGGAACATGTCTGACAAATTAAAGAATTTTCAGCATCCTAACATGACACTAAATCACCTTCATTAAGTCAGCCTCCCCTTGAACAGAATTCTTAAAAACTCTGGACGCAGCAAGTGCGTTATGGTAGTGAATTTTCATAAAAATGTTTCTAATAGCAAATATGTTTTTTTAAGAAAGCAGGCACCAAATTTGGTTACCAGTATAATCTATATATTAGAAACAATGTGCCATGTTTCATCCAAATAACTTTATTGTTTGAAAATGTACAAAAATTTCTGAAAGTAAACTTAAATTGTTCCCGAAAAAACTGGTTTTCTGGTCAACCTTATAGGTTAATAGCAAATTGATTCAAAATTTGAAGCATTTAATGAAAATTCGCTACCATAACGCACTTGCTGCGTCCAGAATTTCTTTTCTTACGAAGATGTATTATATTTCGATGGAAAATACAAAAATGCAATAACATAGGGCGTGTTCGATTAAAAAAATTCACTAAAAAAAAAAAGAAAATTTGAATCACCAACGACTTATGGGTCACCCTGTAATTGTTTAAATATTTTTTAAGATGTAGCTTAAGACACCCTACAATTAATGTATACAACTTTTTTTCGTAACTTGCATAATAACGGATATATTGTGCTTTAATGATTTTTTACGATAATTCGACAAAAATGATATACCATTAAACGATAAACTCTATAGCAAACACTACTGCTAAAGCATCAGAAAAAGGGTCTATTTGAAATGAATTTTCTGGGACTATTTTAGTAAAATGAAGGACAATGACGATTGAAACTGAGAGTTCAGGCTTTGTAAAACATTATTCTTGTGACATTTTCCTTCCATAGATCATATTAATTTCAGGTTCACTGCCTAAATATTAACAATTTTGACGTTTAAAATCGCGACTTTGACGTTTTGAGGAAAACCCAAATTTATTTTTCTTTAAATGCTTGTAACTTTTTTGTCTTTTGATCTACAGAGCTAAATTTTGGTAGGTAACTTACCTATAACGATATAAACCCGCGTATAAAATTTTGTTGCCCTTACTTTGTTAATTTTGGAGATATAATTTTTTTTCGGAAGAAAACACAAAATTTTCCGGGAAAACCTCGGCGGATTTTCCTGGCTAACGAACTTGTCCAAGCCACTTGCAAAAGGAAGGGACTCACCAATTTTGACATTTAAAATCGCGATTTTGACGTTTTGAGGAGAACCCAAATTTATTTTTCTTTGAATGCCTGTAACTTTTTTGTCCTTTACCCTACGCAGCTAAATTTTGGTAGGTAACTTGCCTATAATGATATAAATCTGCGCATGAAATTTGGTTGTCCTTACTTAGTTAATTCCGGAGATGTAAATTTTTTTCGATTTTTTTCGAAAAAAAACACAAAATTTTCCGGGAAAACCTCGTCGGATTTTCCTGGCTAACGAACTTATCCAAGCCACTCGCGAAAGGAAGGTATTTACCAAATTTTATCAAAATCGGTCCATTATTTTTTTAGTTATAGGTGTGACACATAAATATATAAACATATATATATATATATATATATATATATATATATATATATATATATATATATATATATATATATATATATATATATATATATATATAAACATATAAAGTCTGAAACCGACCTCGGATTTGGGTTTCAGGGGTCCTAGATAGCGCTCATTTGAAGAAATTTTTTCAAAATTCAAAAGTCGAGATCTCCTCATTAGTGAATTTTTTTTAAGAAAATTCACTAATAAATTGACATAACTCGAAAACAGTTGAAGATAGGGAGAACATACCCTAATAACTTTTAACCTAAAATTAGATGAGTATTCTAAAAATGCAATAATATACAGGTGTTCTATTTGAAATAACGATGTTTATATCTATTTACGATGTAACCGGAAGTCCGCCATTTTGGAAATTATTTCCATTAAATAGAGCATCTTCGGAAACCCCCGTATACAAATTTTTAGCACTCAAAAATGTATATTTTCGGAAATAATCTAATACATACAATACAATTCTTAAAACAACTGTCACTTTGTAAGTTTAGTTAATCGGTACTTAATATTTATTGCCTATATTGCCTATTTTTATTTTTATTTTTTCATTTTGTCTAACTTGTAACCATCTTGTATGCTTTGTTAACTGCTTTTATTGTATATATTTTTTCTTTTTGTACTTATCTAAAATGGGCTCCTGGCCCGTAAATAAATAAATAAAAAATAAAAAATTACTCGACATGGGACACCCTGTATAAGATTGAATTGGTCAATACCTATATATGTTTTGTATTAGCTATTTGCTATTAATAAAGTGTTATTATTATTATTATAACATCTTATTGATATATTAATGTGTTTTTTCTTATTTTAGCAAATCGAACTGTTAAAGCATGTGGTTGAAGTATTGTCATGTGCCACACTCCCCATTCCCAGATATTTCTTCCAAGTGCTCCAGTCAACCAGTGTAAAGTTGGCGATATCACCTCAGCCAAGGGTTATGGGTGAATTTATAAGCGTTCAGGCTGGGTCGCAACTAGCAGTTAAAGTTGAAGGAGTCATACAACATGGCAGTAAACCTGGACTCTTCAGGAAGATACAAGAAGTCGTTGTGACTGTTACATCCCAGTTTCAGATCAATACGAAGAGTAAAGACATGGATAGTAAGGTATGTATATTGATTGATTGGTTATTTCCCAATCTCCAGGTGTTTTTTTTTTTTATAAAATACTGTAAATAGCCGGCCTGCAAATATTAATTGTATAGGCTAATATAAAAATTTTATTTTCCGTAGTAGTGTAACCCTATTACTTTCACATCGTCAATACATCTGGAAGTATGGCATCAGACAAAAATTTAAAAAATTAAAAAACTCCCTTAAACGTCTTAAAAAGTGTCAAGATAAAGAAAACATGATCTGGGGACAAACATTTTTTTTTGTCTGTCTGTTATTAGCCACGATAACTTTAGAACTAATTGAGATATTTTTTTCAAATTTGGTATACAGTTAGCACTCGACAAACGAACGGTTCGGATTGTTTTTGGGTAAAATCACTCCAGGGGGGTAGGGGATGAATGGGGGGTCATTTGGTGAAAATTTGCGCTTTTTCATTAAAACTCGAGTAATATAACGTTTTAGGCTTGGTTTATTAGAAAAGTTTCAATTTCAGTAAACATCTGGTATTCTGTGGTTTAGGGGGATTAGGGGTTGAATGTGTGGGAGTGGAATATTGGTGACAAAATTTTCGAATTTTTTTTGCCAAAAGGGCGTAAAAAGTATAGAAGACTGATTTTGGAACGAAAATTTTTTTGTCGGTCTGTCTGTTAGTAGACGCAATAACTTTCGATCGAATTGAGATATTCATCTTGAAATTTGGTATACAGGTAGCACCCGACAAAGGAACGCTTGAATTGTTTTTGAGTAACATCGCCTAAGGGGGTAGAGGATAAATAAGTGGTGATTTGGTGAAAATTGACATTTTCTCGTTCAACCAGTTTCAACGTTAAACGATACATTTGCCTATACGCGGATGACAGCACCTTCCACTCAAATATACAATATTCTAAGCCTGTCTCTTTAGCCCAATTAGAAGAGGATCGCAGACTCATGGAAGGTTCTGTCTCCGTGGATCTCCAAAAAATATTAGACTGGGGAAGTAGAAATCTTGTACAATTCAACTCCACCAAATCTCAGTCTTGCTTCCTATCTCATAAGAGATACACCAGCTAAACAAACATGTTCAAAAAATTAAATACAAATGTAGAAACTACTATTTGATTGACTGGTGTATTAAATAAAGGCATTAATTATTCTTATGTATTATGTTATCTTATCTTTTTTATTGTTAATATTGTTTTGTATTATATTTTTGTTTCTATAACGTCGGTCTATTTCCGCCACTATGTCCAATCATTATTATTATTATACCTTTTTGTTTCACAGAACCTAGAAGTAAGTTCCATATTGACACAAACAGTGACACCTCACAGAGACTTCTTCACTGCACAGTTTCTTCTGGCATTCCCTAGAGGCGGTCAATACATTCTGGTAATAGAAGCCTCTGTGACTGATGAGAACAGCAATACATGGAAAACTGGACCCAGATCTACCATTACTGTAAAAGTTCCTGAAGAACCTAAGTTGACTCCGATCACTGTTCCAGGAATGGCGACCAATGCTAATTTGTGAGTAGCACATTGTTTTTCTAGTTTGTTTTTTAATTATTAAAGTTTATAAATATAGATAAATGGAGCATAATAAGGTATTTTTAGGGATATAAAATTAACAGTGGACAACACTCTATTTAAAGGTGTTTGTTAGATGCATTTTGTTTATTAGGCTTCGATTTGAGCACCTGGTTGAGTCTCCACAGTTAATGTATCCATAACACATTTTTTAAAGTCTATGGTGTTCAATTGTCTTCACTTGTTGTATTTTTTTAACAAAATTCTCTAATGTGGAGATACAGACTTTTGAATTTTGAAAAAAGTTCTTCAAATGTGCGCGAGCAATGGCCCCTAGAACACATATAGGTGCACAGTTTCAGTTTTGATATAACGATATCAGAAAAAGGAATGATAAAACCTGAATATATATATATATATATATATATATATATATATATATATATATATATATATATATATATATATATATATATATATATATATATATATATATATATATATATATATATATATATATATATATATATATATATATATATATATATATGTATGTATGTATGTATGTATGTATCGAATCATTTAATTACAAAGGAGCTTACATAACACATACATGTCAAGTAAGAACAGATAAATAGGTATAAGGTGATAAAACTGGAAAAAGAATAGAAACATATTTAAAATGAAATAGAAATTCAATCACCAGATATTAAAGAATAAAAATATGTACCAAGTTCGCAATAAACAGACCATTTCTTACTTACTGCTTGATATTTCTCAGAAAAGGTTTACATAAAAAATATGGAAAAATTCTCCATATTTTGTGCATACAATGGGTTTAATACATCCATGTATAATTAAAGCTGGTGTAAGAAATCACCAGGTTTAATTAACAAACAAATAGGTTATGAGAAGTTTGATATTTAAATGTAAATAGAAATTTTTTAGGCATAGTATGGCAAATAATAATTGTGAGAAAATGAAATATCATTAAAAAAAGTTCGGGACGCCGCAAGTACCATATAGTAGCGAATTTTCATTAAATGCTTCAAATTTGAACAACTCAATTTTCTATAAACCTAGAAAGTTGAATTTTAGTATGTAGTAAGGTCCCAAGACAATATATCCACCAAATTTCACCAAAATAGCTTTGTAATTTTTGGAGATAACATTTTTTTTTTAAAGAACACACAATTTTCCTGGATAACCTTGTTCGATTTTCCTGGCTAACGAACGCGCCAAGCTATTAATAAAAGAAAGATTCTTGTCGAGTTTCATCAAAGTCGGTTATTAACTTTTTGAGTTACCATGTGGATATATATATATATATATATATATATATATATATATATATATATATATATATATATATATATATATATATATATATATATATATATATAAACATATAAAAATTGAAACTGACCCCGGATATTTGTTCTAGGGGTCCTAGGTCGCGCTCATTTGAAAAAAAATTTTGCAAAGTCTCACCATCAATACCTCTCCATTAGTGATTTTTTTAAATAAAAATTCGCTCTTAGAACATGATCTACTCACATACTGATTTTCTATTTTCGGCAAACTTGTATTGTTTTAAGCCATTAACTCACAATTTTCATTTATAGCCATCGTTCAATATTTATTTTCAATATTTATATCCATCTTTTAAATATGTTGGGTTAGTTAAAAGCCAGTTGTAAAATGTCAATGACGCTGCATAACAAGCGCAAGAGACGAAGCGTAGAAATAATGTGCTTGTTAAGCTTGCAAGCAACTTGCTGCTGTTAAAAATCAGCAGTGTTGTCTAAAGTCAACCAGCTATCAAGCTGCTTGCAATCGTATGCTAAAATTTAGCGCTTTTGGACGCAAACATTGTCTCGGTATTAGAAAAGAAATGGGTCAAGGCTCACAATTTACAAAATTGTTAGTTGGTTGTACACAATCTCTATCTATAACATTTTCTGTTAACTAGAGCTGTCAAGACGACATACTACCTGGTTCCGCACTGAGATGGCGTCCCTGTCATACATTTCACAATGTTCTACATTGTTCTACATCGACATCTTGCAATGATTGTTCCATTGTTTAGATTTTTATCTACCATTTATTTAAATAGCATAGCAGTACAGGCAGAATCTGAAGTGATGTCGAGGATTATTTTAATATTTATTTCGAATAACTTTATTTTTCTTTGATCAAGACTTGAAAATTGGTACACAACCACGTCTATCCATGTTCTTTTAACTTGTAAATTTTCATTTCAATCACTGAAAGAATTTGAGAGATGTTGCGTTTAAAAAATGTTTTTAAATTTTTTGTTCAGAAAAATTGGGCATTAAGATCTGATGAATGAACTCATCCAAGCCACTAACAAAATAAGGGTAATTTCTAAATTTTTACCATGACTCTGGAAATAAAAGACCTATATCACAAATTATGATTTATTTTAAAATATTAGAAAGTGTCTTGAAGTCTAGAATAGTTGATTTTGTGACTCAAACATTCATTTAAATTTGATGAGCGTCAGTTTGGATTTCAAAAAAGTAGTAGCACACAAATGGCAGCTGTTGAAGTCATGGAGGTTATTACTGCAAATCTTGACCAGAATAAATATGTGCTGGCAATGTTTGTATATTTTAAAAAAGTATTTGACAGTTGATCATAGCATTCTATTAATTAAACGGTATAATATGGGAATACGTGGCATTGTGCAAAACTTATATCTAGTTATCTATTTGGCAGAAGGCAAACAACTATTGTGAATAGTAAAAGAAGCACCTTGAAAAATGTAAAAACAGGTGTCCCACTGGGATCTGTATTTGGACCTATAAGAGCATAAGATCACTTGAGACTATCACAGAAGAACTTAGAAACATACATCGGATGCAAAAATTCACAATGAACTTAAAAAGACATTTATTAAATGGACAAAACAGTTCCCAGCATTAGAGTTTCTAAAGTACCTACTTGACATTATTATAATTTAAGTTAACCTCATAATTATTTATGTTATTAATTGTAGTACTTGTTACCAGTGCAATTGTAAATAAATGTAAATAAACATATAAAAATTGAAACTTACCCTGGATATGGGTACTAGGGGGCCTAGTTCGCGCTCATTTAAAGAAAGTCGGGATCTCCAACAAGCGGATCCTCATAGCCACAGACAGCCAGGCAGCCCTCAAGGCACTAAGTAGCCCACAGGTAAATTCCTGGCTGGTGAATGAGTGCCGAGACGAGACGAGCGACCTGGCTGGGCAGAATGAGGTGACCCTCATCTGGGTGCCGGGTCACTCGGGGGTCAAAGGCAATGAAGAAACTGACAGTCTCGCGAAGAGAGGGTCAGCAGAACCATTTATGGGACCAGAATCGGCTCTAGGCGTAACAAAGAGCACTGCCAGGGGAGCCATTAAGTCCTGGGTCAGAAACCAACACAAGGTGTACTGGGCAGACGGTACAGGGCTCAAACATGGGAAGTCAATAATTGACGAACCCAGTTCAAAGAGAGCTGTGGAGCTGCTAAATCTTAGCAGAGGACAGCTCAGAAACATAAGAGGTCTCTTGACGGGACACATGGCCGTCAAGAAACACCTGCATAAAATTGGGCGGTTCGAAGGGGACCTAGCATGCAGACTCTGCAGCGAGGGGGAAGAATCAGCCCAGCACATCTTGTGTGAGTGTAAAGCTCTGGACCGCAAAAGACAACTGATCTACCGTCAGTCTAGACTGGAGACAGAGCAATATAAAACTTCACCCTACCAATCGCTGTGCAGACTAGTTCAAGACACAGAGATTTTGGAATGGGTGGAGTAGGACTAAGGGTATGCACAATCAACCAAAGGTTGCAGTGCTATCGGGGCGGGAACATTGCGGACGAGCCCTGTGGAACAAAAAAGGTACATTGCTTACATCACAATGCATTTAGCCTTACATAGGAGAAAACCTGGGCGAAAAGTTTTTGGTAGGCCCATATATAAAGTACCCATGTTATTTCACAATACAAAAAATAAAAACATTTAAACCTTATCCAAGTCCTGAAACCAATCGTTTAGTAATGTTTATATTGTTTTTGTTACAGGATCCCAATGCCAGAAGATAATGTTTTTATGAAACCTCAAATAAAGAAGATTTGAAGATTCTCAACGAGTTTAAGTTTTGTGTTTTATGGCCAATTTTGTTTTAAGGCACGATTTATGTGAAAGTTTAGTAGGTATTTCAATTTTTTTAAATAGATGAAATAAAATAAATATTATTTATTATTGCTGTGCGTTTGTTTTTCAAACCAGACTAAAAACAATTTGAAACCATCTCAGTTACTTACAAACGTTAAATTGTGCTCAATAGTGCTTGTAACTATTGGAGAATCATTCAGCATTTTTATCCTTGTTCATAGATATTCTTGTTAGACAGAATAGTAAGTACCTGATGATTGTTTCGCTAACAAAGTTAGCGCCATCAGAAAGATTAATAAACCAAGCGAATAAAAACTTGAACTACTATTTATATATTGGTTGACAAGCAATGAGGAACAACGTCCTTTACGAAGGTATACAGGCAAACTCTTAGTGTTTAGTCGAGATTCCCTGTAATTAAAAAACCACTTGTTATTAAATATTCCTTCTAAAAAGAGACATTGATTAACTTACTAACAATTTGAACAATGAACTACACAGGACTGGACCTGCTCTATTCATTGAAACATTTATATTCAATTTCTAACAACATATGAGCGGCCTAGATACAAAATCAGCCAATTCCGCTGTTTAGTGAATTTTCTTTAAAAAAATTCACTGATACCGACTTTTGAATTTAAAAAAATATTCTTCAAATGAGCGCTAATTAGGCCCCCGAGAACACATATCCGGGGTCAGTTTCACTTTATACACATATGTACGGGCCGATTTTGATGAGTACCTTTGTTGTGTCCTGGTATCTTTCAATCCCCACCCTTAGTGAGACTATCCCCGTGAGAGTTGACGGCCAGCGTCACTTGTTACCAGAGTTGTTGTGACAACAAAAACTGTCATGAAAAATTAGAAGTGTCATATCACATACATTAGACCAGATCACCAATCAAGTGTAATCGAGCGTCACGAATCAAGCGGAGCAGCGACAAGAGAGTTCAAGACTTCATCACTTTTGCATCGGCCGGCGACCAGTCAAGACCGTAACCAGACCGGTTCCAACCGGGTCCCGGCGATAATTAGTCACCAGTCCATACAGTTTCCGGGGCATTGTAGCGGTACGTGAGCCTCATTGTAGGGAGCACCTATATATATATATATATATATATATATATATATATATATATATATATTATATAGATATATATATATATATATTATATATATATATATATATATATATATATATATATTATATATATATATATATATATATATATATATATATATATATATATATATATATATATATATATATATATATATATATATATATATATATATATATATATATATATATATATATATATATATATATATATATATATATATATATATATATATATATATATATATATATATATATATATATATATATATATATATATATATATATATATATATATATATATATATATATATATATATATATATATATATATATATATATATATATATATATATATATATATATATATATATATATATATATATATATATATATATATATATATATATATATATATATATATATATATATATATATATATATATATATATATATATATATATATATATATATATATATATATATATATATATATATATATATATATATATATATATATATATATATATATATATATATATATATATATATATATATATATATATATATATAAATTGAAACTGACCCCGGATGTGGGTTCTAGGGGTACTAGTTCACGCTCATTTGAAAAAAAATTTGCAAAGTTTCACCATCGATACCTCTATTAGTGAATTTTTTTAAATAAAAATTCACTAAAAAAAGGGCAACCAAATTTGGAGTGTTTGTTTTATAAAAGGTGAACTACCTACCAACCAAGATTTCTTCTAATGAGCGTAAACTAGGCCACCTAGAATCCATATCTGGCTTTAGTTTATGTTTTTATCTGTTTACATATATACAGAGTGATGCATTTATATGGTAAAGCTCAATATAATTGTTATTATATAAGATAGGAGAAAAAGTTGAATATGTTAATTATAGGGTGTCTTGAGCTGCATCTTATAAAAGTATTTTGACAATAACAGGGTGGCCCATTAGTCGGTGATACCTACTTTTTTTTTTCGAACACCCTTATATTATTGCATTTTTTATCGAAACGATGCATGTTTATAAGAAAAAAATCTAGACGGAGTAAGTGTGTTTTAGTGGAGAATTTTTATTAAATGCTTCAAATTTCAATAAACCAATTTGCTATATTAATCTAAGGTTTGTTGGCTAGGAAACCAGTTAACATTTTAAGTTTATTTTCGGAAAATTATTGTACATTTTCGAATCATAAGTTATTTTGATAAAATATGATACATTGTTTTTACTATATGGGTCAGGTCAGGTCAGGTCATATCTGCTTGCATTAGAGAGACATATTTGCTATTAAAAACATTTTTGTGAAAATTCATTTCCATAACGCAGTTACTGCGTCCAGACTTTTTTTGTATTTCGGATTTAAAGGTTTGTGTATTTTTTTTCAATATTTCAACATCCGCGCATGTAACAAATAATTTACGTCTGCAGATATGAGCAGGCCGCACATAACATTTATTTGATATCTCATGTTACATGCATACTGCTAGGAACATTCATTTCATGTCTATTGTTATGGGCGCGCCGCTTGTAACAATAGACACCGCCTTATTTGGAGACACAAACTTGGAAAAATAGAAAAATATCGACCAAGAGAAAAACTTAATCTGGCACAACTAATGAACTGCAGAAGCTATAGTTAAATTAAAAGGGCTGCTGGAGAGTCATGCTAGCGATGACCAGGCGGCATTGTTCTTAGACTGTAATGATGATGTATTGTAAAGACAAAAGGAAAAATAAAAAAATTACATCTTTATTTATAAAGCATATAAGAAAATACATCAGTAACATTTAGAAAAATATATATGTGCAACAATGTAGACTTAAGCTAAAATTACATAGTACAGAATAAAAATAATTCATAAGTGATGCTAAAAAGAAATGCTGTAGGTTATAAGTACCAAATTGTCACTAGCCTAAACTTATGACTCTCTTAAATGTTAAAACAAATGACGGGGATAACAGTCTATATAAAATAAATTTATTTCAGTAGTAGCCAATTTATTGTAGAATCTTACAGTAATTTTGCAGAACACTTGGATGAGTTTATAAATCAAAATAATACAAAGTTTGCCTGGTAAACATTGGGCTACTGATGATGTCTGCATGTCTGCTACAACGTGCAATTGATCCTTTTGTAATAATAATAATAATAATAAACTATAGACTTTTTTTTTCAATATTCTTTATTGAAAGTATTGTGTCAATTAATGTGAACATTGGGAATTTCTGTATTATTTCAACGTGACAACACTGCTGTGACAATTCTGACAGTTGTTTCTCGACATATCTCATAGCCAGTCCGTTCTGTATTAGGTTAATGTTAGTCGTTTTGTTGGTTATTGTAACAAAGTTACACGTGTTTTTGTGAGAAATAGCACATTTTAGTTAGTCTTTCGTGTTTGTGGCATCATGGCCATTACGCCAAGGTAAAGAGAAAGGATAATTAGTGAGCGTACATCCATGACACAAAGAGACATTGCTAGTGAGTGTTTCATGAGCTTGGCCCACAGTTTGTATAGAGGTTGCATAGCAACTCTCGACCAATCTGAGAGTGGAGCAGGAATAAGTCATATGTATTCCCAATTTAAATCTAGTGGAATAAAAGTGCATCGAATATTGAAATCAGGCGGCATTTTTATGTTCATATTTTCAAAGTTATGTTCTTTTTGAATTTAAACATTTAATAATATGTTAAAAATAAGTTTTTTTCACAGAGTAACCGAAAGTATTGAAGTTTTACGCTATTAATCGATTTCAAATTAATTGATTCAATTAATTGGTTTATCTTGAAAAGGATTAAAAAAATTAATTAACAGTTTCGAAATTATAAATTCATAGTATCTCAAATGTTTTACTTGTAAACAACAACTTAGGTTGCCTGTCTTGATGAAATGGAAGTAAACAAACACCGGATGTTTGCGGTTTGCAAGTCTGAGCACCATGTTGCCCAATTTGGCTTCTACTCGTCGAGACGAGTAAAATGGTACCAAACACGTTGGGGTTAGCTTAAAAACTAAAAAATGTGGTTTGCGCATGCGTAAACTGTCATTTGAATACTACTCATCAAGACGATTAACATGATACCAAACACTATACCTCTACGTCTACTATTAACAAAGTTGCGTTTGCGCATGCGTAAATGTCATATTTTAATTCCACTCGTCGAGACGATTACCATGATACCAAACACTATACATCTAGTTCTACTTTTAACAAAGTTGCGTTTGCGCATGCGCAAATGTCATATTTGAATTTCACTCGTCACGACAAGTAACATGACACCAAACACGTGGGCACTAACTTAAAAACTAAAAAAAAGTAGGTTTGCGCATGCGCAAACCGCCATCTTTGCGTACGTCACACCACCAAAAATCAAAATGGCTGGCCCTCTTATTTTGACAGGTGGCGCTATCTATCGTTTAAAAATTTGAATTTCCCGGGTTTTTCACTTCCGGTCGGCCGTCTTGGATTACGTCATCTCAGGTTTACCCCCTATTGGCTCTCCGTCCAGTAACGTCACCGTGACGTCACTGCAGTGCTGGCGGTGGGCTCATAACCGGCTATCTATACCTACTTCCAGGTTCGATTCTTGGTGGTGGTAGTTTCTATATCAATATGTGCTGGGTTTTTATGTGTTGTCTTTTCAATGTAAGCTCCCCTTGCATAAACTTCTCAGCTTCTGAACAGGAGGGTATCTTTTATGTAGAGTCTTTTTTAATTATTATTATTATACTCTAATTAATGCTGACATTGGTGAGGTAAAACTGTTTACTGGTCGTCAGTATATTAACAATCGGTACGGAAATAGGTAAACATTTAATAATATCAACAAACAAGGTATATGACTACAAGACATACAATAATTATATAAAATGCTAATAATACTAAGAGATAAATGACTTAAAATTGGTCCCATTTAAGTGCAATAATAATTAAAAGCCCTAAACAGCAGTGAAACTTTACTGTACTTGATTATTTTTTTTATAAAAAAAATATTTTCTCATGTTACAGTTCCTTAAGATTATGATCAGGAAGATGTCACTGCACGTGTTATAAAACTACTTTTTTGCACCTGGCAGATATACAGTGTGGTAAATTTAGAGTGTTGACACCATTAGGATTTCAAAAACTATAAGAGATTTCAAGTTGGTTGAATTAGACGAAAGTTACACAATATATAGGGATATCTTTGAAGTCCTTCCAGATTTGAAAATTTTTTCATGAGTAACTAGATAGAGAAAAAATGTTTACTTGTTTCTTTCCCTAATATTTAAAAAATTGAATGTTCTAGATGTCTGAAATATTATACAGGTCATAATTGAAACAAAAAAACAGAATCACCACAAAATAACAACAAAAAGTTATCAAGTTCATCAGTAGCTGGCGCTAATTAACCGTGTGCGCAAACTAATGATGACTTGTAAACTGGCAGAATGAGCAAAGGAACAGAAGTGTTTTACCTGTTGGAAATATGCCCATGAATGAGCTGAATTTATATACCTTACCAATGGATGACGAAATACCAGATGACACACCCTAATGATGACTTGTAAACTGGCAGAACGAGCAAAGGAACAGAAGTGTTTTACCTGTTGGAAATATGGCCATGGATGAGCCGAATACCATGGCCTTAACATAAAAATTATGAGTGTGTTGCCCGAGAGAAGGAGATAAGGCAGACTGCCAAAATCAGCCATACTGTCTTAACTGAGAAATGGAGGACCACCAATTTGACAGTCACAAATGTCCACACAATCGCTTGAGACGACCTAATACTCTAGCTGTGAGAAAACTACTCACAAACCTGAGAACCTCAGAAGGAACAAGAACACAACAAACAGCGCAAATAAAAGGAAACTACTCCAGAGCAAATAAACAGAAGTAGGGCCTTCGATGATATCCCATTCGCAACAGCAAAAGAAATCAGTGCTGATATAATCTTATTGAGTGAACCAAACAGGAACATGATCAAATCAAGAAAATGATCTTTCAAACACCTTGAAACATATGAGTGACAGCTCCATGCCCAGAAGAAGATCTTCCCGTAGGTGGCAGCAAACATATTGGTGGAACGAAAACATCGCGGCTCTGCGTCACGAATACATTAGAAAGAGAAGATTATACCACAAAGGAATGCTAGGAGGACCCCCACCAGGTCAAAGCAGAATTTTGGGAAAGTCTGAGGGACTACAAGAAAATCCTGAAACCTGCAATCAAAAGTGCCAAGAGTGACTGTTTGAAGTTGATCTGTGACAGCGTGGATGGCAATGTATTTAGAGATGGGTACAAATAGTTATGCGAAGAATGATCGGATTCACTTCAGGACCGATGCTCACCATGGATGATTTGTAAACAGTGGTGATTTTTATCCGCAATGTAGACAACGAATTTTCATGCTTCACGTTGGAAGAGTTGCTTCTGGCATGTGGCAAACTCAAAAGTAATAAGGCCCCAGAAACGGGTGGTGTCCCACCCGAAATAATCAAGCAACTTGCCCTAGCCCAGCTGACTATGTTCTCTCAGGCTACAATGGTCTATAGCGACCCAGTCAAGCTTTACAACTGAATACAAGCAAGCACAGCTCGTCCTTTGAGAAAGGGTGCCCGAGATCCGAACCACCCAAGTGCATATAGACCCATATGACTACTGGATGTAGAGGGCAAGCTTTACGAGTATCTTTTTTTTTTCCCTCAGGGCTCGTCCGCGGCCTTGCCGCCCCGATAGCACTGCAACCCTTGGTTGATTGTGTTACGAGTATCTGATCCTTATCAGGTTGAAGAGAGTGAGAGAGAGAGAGAGATTGATGGACAGTTTGGGTTACGGGATGGCAGGCACACTGTTAACACACTCAAAGAAGTTATGCGGATAGCTAAAGAAGCTTTCAGCGTTTCACATCAACACAGGAGGCTTTGTGCGATGATACTACTGGATGTGAGAAATGCCTTTAACAGCGTCTCATGGCCGATTATCCTGAACCGCATAAAAGAGCGTCAAATTGATTCTGGTCTGATCAACATCATGGTGTCATACCTATCGCAGAGGACAATAATCCTAGAAGCAGAAAGCGCCACCAAGGTTTTAAACGTCACTGGTGTAGTTCCACAGGATTCGGTACTGAGTTCGACCCTGTGGAACATTTTGTATGATGATCGGCTTGGAGGATGACCTGGCAATGATAATAGTAACTGGGAGAAATGAGGAAATCCTCATTCAACTGGATAACAGAGAATAAACTGAAATTGGCACCGCAAAAAACTGAGACTGTACTGTTGACGACCAAGCGAAAAATATCACCAATAACCTTTCAAATAAATGGTATATGGATAGCACTAAAGGCAGAGGTCAAATACTTAGGTGGGTGGTTGGGTACTAAACTGCGCTTTGCGGAGCATGTTAATCTAATCAAACCATTAAAAAAGTGGGTAAAACAACAACAGCGCTCTCCAGGCTACTGCAAAATGTGACGGGGGTGGGGGGGGGGGGGGGTGGGGTGTGCTAGCGCATCTAAAAGTAGAATATTATCCAGTGTGATACATTCACAAATATTATATGCGGCTCCAATCTGGTGTGAAGTAACAAACAATAAGAAACGTGTGCAAAAGCTGTTCTAAGTATCAAGAACAATGATTATCAAGGTCTGTAGCGCATACAGAACTGTTGCAACGGATTGTGGATGCAGTCTTTGCAGGAATACCACCTTTGGATCTCCTGTTACTACAAGAGACAGAATCCTACGATTGAGTATAATAAGTATAATGAGCAAGTCGACATCCGGAGCTAACCTGCTCTGTAGATGGCAGCAGAGGTGGGAACAGGCACAGGACGGAATATGGATGCGACCTCTTATACCAAGAATCGAGACATGGCTGCAGAAACCCTACGGAGAAGCGGATTACTATTTAACTTAAGCCCTTTCTGGTCACAGATGCTTCAGAAAATATATGCATTATTGCAACTGAGTCGATACCAACGCATGTGCTTACTGCAATGAGATTGATGATGCAGAGCATACCCTCTTTCATTGTCCTCGATGGGATAGTGAAAGAGGTAACTACCACCAACAAACTAGACATGTGTTTGATGTGCAAAACATGGTATCGAGCTTAACTTAGAGCGAGAATACCTGGAAGCAAGTGTATGGTGTCATCCAGGACATAATCGTGATAAAGGAGGGACAGGAAAGAGTCCAGAGAGTTTTTCAACAACCGTCCTTATAGCAAGGAGTGATAAGTATGAAGGGATGTGCAAGAACTTTCTCCCATACTCGCTTCCGAACCCCTAATCTCATAGTAGCACGGCGGACGTGGGGCAAACGTGAGAGAATAAAAGAAAAAAGGGAGAAAAGACAACCCCAGCCATGAAGCAATGCTAACACAGTTCCATGGTTTGAGGAGGTTCGAATGGGCGCTTACTTTGGTTTTGCCCTATAAGAGCCTCAATTATGCCTTGGAAAAAAGGTTTGATGATTTTGTATGCAAAATTAGGCATATATATCAAAAACGGCATCAAAAATATAGTGTGTAATTTGAAACATAGTTAGCTAACACAGCAGTGATACTGTAATAATCAAAATACATTTAAAAAATGGCAAAATTTGTGCAATAAATCTTATTACAAACCTTTTTTAATAATTAAAAAAAAGATATTTCCATTATTTATATATTGGACCCTGTCTGCTATAACAATACCTAAGGTAAAACTTTTAATGATCGAGTTGCGTGAAACACTTAGTGGCGTGCGGTCCATGGAAGCAAGGGAAGCATTGCATTAAAATAACGACTACATACCTAAACCGCATTATTTAAAATCCCTTTTGTATTTTAAATATTAAATTTCAAATTCTGAAACTAATCTAATTATTAAATTTTTTATTTCGCAAGCTCACACACATAATTATTTATTATGCAGCATACTGTATTTGTATATACGCTCCTAGCAAGGTGAATGCGACCGATTGCGGACAACATGAACCTGATCTGATACAACGAGTGGATGCATGCAATGACTTCAATTAAATACACGTAGTCAGCGGGCAACTTTATAAAAGAAACTTCGGCTCGGCGCGATGTACGCATGTTTTTAGAACGTGTTGTACTACGAAGACCGGGTGCGCGTTCAAAGCGAATGTGCCTGATTATTTCGTATATATAAGCAGTCGTGTAAGTTAAATACATTGGCATTTTATGATTATTAATATGGCTGCAAGTAGATCAGCTTTTAACAGCGGTGAAGGTGGGGGTGGGGATTTACAAACTTTACAAACAAGTGGTAATAATAACTGTGATTGTATTGTATGTTTTTTTGATAACTAAAGGATTTTCAGCCTTACTGTTTGCTGAAAAACTTGCTATTATTAATATAGGTACCTATTCGACATTTCAACGCGGAAAAAACTCATAAACAATATAAATGGTTAACGGGCTGTGAAAACAGGAATAAACTGTTTTGTTGGTCTTGTAGTCTATTTATGACTGAAAAGGGGTTGTGGAATAAAAGTGGGTTTTCCGACTTGAATAATCTACATAAACTAGTACAAAGACATGTTATGTCTAAAGCGCATTTACAGACCATTTTAAAATTAAGTGTCTTTGGAAAAACGCGAATTGAATACGCCATTGACAAGCAGATTGAAATTCATCGCCAACACAATGAACTGGTTGATAAAAACAGAAACATATTAAAAAGACTTATTGATGCTATGTGTTTTCTTGGTCGCAGCATGAATTGGCCTTCAGGGGTCATGAGGAAACAACTACATCTGCAAATAGAGGAAACTTTCAAGACCTAGTTTCTTCAATAGCCAAATACGACATTTGTTTAAAAAATCACTTGGAACAGTCTAACGTTTTTCGCGGGACATAAAATCGCATTCAGAATGATTTAATTTCAGATGCTGCCACTATTATTTTGAACAGAATTAAATCTGAAATTAAACAGACTCGTTTCATTGCTATTGTTCTAGGTAAAACAATCGATGTAACTAATTTTAGTCAACTATCTGTAGTAATACGCTACGTAAAAATGGATGGGAGTGTACAAGAAAGATTTTAGGCTTTTAAAATGTGACAGAAGATCGTAACTCAAACGCTCTATATAAAATTGTGCTTAATATTATGAAAGTTATCGAGGAGGCTGATAATAAATTAATTGCTGAAATCAATGATGGGGCTGCTGTTATGGCCGGACGTTTAGGAGGTCTTCAAGGTAAAGTACGGGAAACGTTCTCCATTGCTCTATTTGTACACTGTTGTGCTCATAAATTAAATTTAATTTTATCCCAATCTATAAATCATATTAAAGAATGTAAAGTGTTAAATGGCTGCTTTTTTTCCAAATCTACGAAGCGCACACAAGCCTTAGACCCAATTGTTAAATAACGTTTACCCAAAGTAGCTGCAACCCGATGGAACTACAAACGCAGGGTTGTGTTAACTGTATTTAAACACGGTGAATCGTTAATTGAACTTTTTGAAAACATCATGGAAAATAGCAAAAATTGGGACGCAGAAACAATAAATAGTTCTAGAGGATTTTTGGATGGTTTGAAAGGAGACTTTAATTTTAATTTATTACTTAATATATTTTCGGAAATATTTCCGTTTTCAGATAATGTATTTAACATATTGCAATGTAAAATAAATGACATTGGTTTTTGCATGAAAAAAATTAGTGAATTTAAATCCATTATATTTTAAAAAAGGAATAAATTTGATAAGTTCTGGGAAAAAACAATTGAATTAGGAGAAGTGGAGCCACAAAGAAAGCATCTGAGCAATGATAATGTGGCAGACCTTCAAACTTCTTACCGCCGCCTTTTCTACGAAATTATAGATCAAATTCAGCAGCAAATTAACTGCAGATTTGATCATCTCAGTGACCTAAAATTTCTTGAATAGTGTAATTTTGGAGGATTTAAAGGGATACCTTTCCCAGAAGATTCATTCAAATCATTATTTCACCACTATGGACATTATTTTGACAAAGCCTTATTACGATCAGAACTTACAGTCATTTATGAACCCGATGTTAAAGACACAAAAACTTACGCTAGTGAACTTTAAACTTTCTTAAAACAATCAAAATTGGAAAATGCATATTTTAAAGTGTTCAAGTTATGTGAATTAATATTAACAAGTCCTGCTACTAGTGCGTCTGTAGAACGAAATTTTTCTACATTGAAACATATCAAGAGTTTTGTTAGAAATTCAACAGGACAGGAAAGACTTTCCCAAATTTCAATTTTGTCAGTTGAAAATAAACTCGTCCAGGAAATGTCCCAGAATCCACAGTTACATGACGACATTATTAACGAATTTTCCAAAAACAACAGAAGAATTATAAATAGGTAAGTTTATGGGAATTGCTTCCCTTATTTCAAATGTCACCGCACGCCCCTGGAAACACTGTACATGTTTAAACTTTTTACAAACTAAAAAAGGTGCACAAAAATCTAAGTAGAACCTGCTTAAGAGATTGATAAATGTCTTTTCTTTAATGACTTACACTTTACAAAATGCCACTTTTCCCAATCACCCTTTTCCTTAGTTTTCTTTAATTATTTTTATAACTAAATATTACCAACAATAACAGCTCCAGGGTTAACAATAGGATTTTTATTATACGGGCGAACCTCAATCTCTTTGTTGTAATCTCCTCTAGCACCACCGCTTTTACTTACCAAATGAATATCAGTTATAGTGATATTATGACTCACAGCCTTACACATATCATAAACAGTCAAAGCAGCAACACTAACAGCAGTGAGAGCCTCCATCTCTACTCCAGTTTTACCCTCGGAATGTATTTCTGCTACAATTTCTATTTCATTGTGCGTTTTATCCAGTTGAGCTGTCACTTTAATCCCTGTAAGTGCTATATTATGACACAACGGAATAATTTCCGAAGTTTTTTTGGCACCCATTATACCGCCTAGTTGTGAAACACTTAAAACGTCACCTTTCTTCACGTTATTCTCTTCGATCAATTTTACCAGATGTTCACTTAGTTTTACTTTTGCTTTTGCAATTGCTGTTCTTTTTGTTATGTGTTTCTGCGTGACATCTACCATATTTGCTTTACCCTCCTTATCAACATGTGTTAGTTCTTTTGATGTTGAATATGCTCTCGCAAAAATTGCTTGTCTATTAAATGAATTGAAATGGTGTAAGCTATCTTTCAGAAGGTGTAAGCTGTCTTTCAGAGCGTATTTCCCACCAAAATAATCAACGTTTTTATTGTATTTAGCTGAAAGGGAAAATGAAATAATTAAATCCAGTATACTGTCTCAACATATATTTGAAAATTTTGTATAAAAAATAACGTGTATATATCTATAACTAAGTAGATAACCAAAAATAAATCTCTATAATTTGTTCAACAGACTAATAATAGTTACATAATTTGTCTTATTTAGCCTCCAATAAGGATCATTGGACGGTTTTCCATCTGAGATAGGTTCAGCATTCCTGAAACAAGTGTAATTCTGTTTCTAACCTCACAAATTTTCAAATATATGTTATTAAAAGCCAATGTAATTTCTATCACATACATTTTTTTAACCATTACTTATTTAATAACTCAAAACAGTTCTACAATTGATAACATAAAATTACATATGATTTTGAGGTTAACTTAAATTATATCACTGTCAAGAAACATTGTGAGATGTACTACAGGGTTGCCATCTTGGTGCAGAACCAGGTAGTATCTTGTCACGACAGCTCCAAATAAGACAAAAAGTTATAAAATAAAAACTATGTACAAACAACTAACTTTATAGGTGTGTACTCGCTGTAATTAGTATATCATACTGATGATCTCTAATTAGAGTGAAACCGGTCTGCGGTTCTAATTATGGTGAGAATACATGTAACCTTACATACGTTATCCCTATATTAGGGAAGAAACCAGGACCGACAATTTACTATATTGTTAGTTGGTTGTATACAGTCTCTATTTTTTAACACTTTGTGTTATTTGGAGCTCGCGTGACAACATAATACTTGGTTCTGCACCAAGATGACTAGATTTCCTTCCAAGTGGAAAATAGCCGACGTCATAAATATGATCAAACCAAGCAAAGACCCAATGTTTCCACAAAACTACAGGCAAATAAGCCTGCTTCCTGTCCTCGGCAAAATAGCCGAAAAACTCATCCAAAAACGGCTTTCCACCTTCATTTCAGACAACCAAATTCTCCCAGACGAGCAATTCGGTTTCAGACACCAACACTCCACCACCGACCAACTCCTTCAAGTGGTCGAAAACATCACCCAGGGATTTAACTGGAAAAAATCCACAGGTGCAATATTCCTCGACATTGCTCAGGCGTTTGACAGGGTCTGGCATGCAGGCCTCCTAGACAAAATGATAAAATTCAATTTCCCCATGCCTCTGATACTTCTCATCAGGTCATACCTGAAAGAGAGAAAGTTCCAGGTCAAGCACAACAGTACTAGATCACCGATTCACTCAACCACAGCAGGCCTCCCACAAGACTCAGCCATCTCTTCCCTGCTATACAACATCCTGGTAGCAGACCTTCCACCACCACCCCTAAATGTGTCATACGCATTGTACGCTGATGACACTACTATTCTCAGTAGTTCAACACAGCGGGAAATTATAACGGCACGTCTGCAAACTGCCGTGGACGAGCTGCACGACTGGTTACGCCTAACCATAAACCCAGAGGAAAGCAAAGCAATTTTATTCACCAAAAGGAGACACACCTCATAGTCACGTAACCCTAAACAACACCCAGATTCCCTGGCAAGACTCCGTCAAATATCTCGGGGTCTACCTAGACAAACATGGTTCCCCCACGTCCAATACGCCAGCAAAAAAGCTTCGATACCCATATCGAAGTTCTTCTCACTTCTTAACAGAAGATCAGTACTGTCAATTGACAACAAACTGCTTATATACAAAACAATCATCCGTCCAGCCCTGACCTATGCGGCACCCGCATGGGCCACAGCTGCGAACACCCATATCAAAACCCTGCAAATCATCCAGCACAAAATTCTGAGAATGGTTACAGGCGCCCCATGGTTTGTCAGAAATACCCAGATCCACGAAGATCTGAACATGCCCACTATTCTTGAGTTCATTACTCAATTAGCCAAAACTCAATATTCCAAAGCAGCGGCTCATCCAAATGCTCCTCTATGTAGGGCCACAGACTACGCAGAGCACCTTCCCTACAGACATAAGCGCCCCAAGCTTATTCTGACCCGGTAAAGCCCCCGCGGCTCAACAGACTGGTAACATTCTCACTCTAAAGTCATGTGTGTTCCTTAACCGACGGAGGTATGGACCCCAGGTCTGGTACTCCACCGGGAGTGGAGTTTAGTGGGTGCAAGTCCCACACTACCTCGTATTCCCAGTCACCTTTATGGTGGTGGGTCTGAGTGTGTGCATAATTTGGCATTCTCCACTCCTGTTTAAAACAACAACAAAAAAATCCCTATATTAGAGAAGAAATGGGCCAGGGCTGACAATTTACAAAATTGTTAGTTGGTTGTACACAATCTCTATTTTATAACATTTTGTGTTATTTGGAGCTGTCGTGGCAACATACTACCTGGTTCCGCACCGAGATGGCGACCCTGTCGTACATCTCACAATGTTTTAGGAGGCTGGCTACCACAGCCGTATTACTTTATAGGTGTGTTCTCGTTCCAATTACTATACCATTTTTTCCCCTTAGGGCTCGTCCGCGTCTTTGCCGGCCCGATAGCACCACAGCCTTTGGCTTATTATGCATGCCGTTTGTCTTTTCTACTCCACCCATTTCAAAAAACTGTACCTTGAACTAATCTGCACAGCAACTGGTAGGGTGAAGTTTTATATTGCTTTGTCTCTGGTCTAGGCTGTACGTAGATCAGTTGTCTTTTGCAGTCCAGAGCTTTACACTCGCACAAGATGTGCTGGCCTGATTCCTCCTCCTCCTCACTGCAGAGTCTGCATGCCAGGTCTCCCTCGAAGCACCCCATTAGTATACCATACTGACGAGCTCGAATTAGAGCGAAACTGGTCTGCGGTTCTATTTATGATGAGAATACAACTAGCCTTACATCACTGTCAAGTAATTTAGGAACTATATACTCTATAGATGGAAACTATTTTGCCCATTTAATAAATGTGTTTTTATGTACTTGTAAATCTTTGCATCTGATGTATGTTTCTCCGAGTTCCTCAGGAATAGCCTTAATTATGTTAAGCTCCTTGTAATCACACTGTTGAGTTTTATATTTGTTCTTGATGCTACTACTTGTGGGTCTGCCCATTGTCTAGTTGAATACATATGTACTTCACTACTTCTTACCACTTTCATGTTTGTTTTTATTTTATTAGTCCATATTTTGTACGTTAATTTACATTCGTTGAGCTTTATAAGATTATGAATTTGTATAATGTTTTATGTCTTATATAGACATTTAGCAGGATAAAACCAGTTTAAGCCATATAATATTGTAGTACCCCGTTTTGTGTCCCCTGTAAGCAAGTGTGACTTTCTGATTGATCTTTTGTCCAACTTAGTTGCATTTTATAAAGTTACGTAGGGTGTAATGCAATTTTATTTCGGAAACTTGGTATTTGGCTATTAAATCTTTTGGGAACTCATCCAAGAACATCAACACCTAACTCGCGGGAGGGACTCTGCCGGCGAGGGTCGCGGCGGGGTCTCTGCAGGGGAGCGTTATGTCTCCCCTGCTCTGGTGCCTAGTCGTGGACGGCCTGATAGGGAGGCTCTCGGGAGAGGGGTACGAGGTACAGGGCTATGCAGACGACATTGTCATCATAGCCCGAGGAAAGGTTACACAGTCAGTGTGGGAGCGGATGCAGACAGCACTGAAAGTGGTGGAAAGGTGGATGGTTGGCCAAGGGCTCAGGGTGAGCCCCGAGAAAGCAACCGTCATACCGTTTATGAGGAGAAGGAAGTGGGAGAGCCACAGAACTTTCACTCTATACGGTATAAACATCTCAATGGCCGGGGAGGTAAATTATCTTGGGGTCATATTGGACTCTAAGCTAACCTGGAATGGTCACTTTGAAAAAATACGGCGTAAGGCAGTTATGACCCTAGCCATCACTAGGCAGCTATATGTAAAAACGTGGGGACTAAGATCTAGTATGGCCCACTGGCTCTACACAAGGGTGGTCAGACCATCGTTAACATACGCGGCACTGGTCTGGTGGCCCAAGGTGACACAATCCAGTGCCAAACAAAAACTAGGCAAGATCCAAAGGATGGCTTGCCTAGGCATCACAGGGGCCATGACTTCAACCCCAACAGCCGCCATGGAGGTGTTGCTGGATCTGCCCCCTTACACTTAGTTATCATGAGGGAGGCCAGGCTAGGACTATACAGACTAGCCTGTAATGGTAGACTGAAGATCAACCCAGGCTTCAGCGGCCACTGCAAAATTCAGGAGATCGTGAAGGAGCCCATGCTTGAAATGAGGTCAGACTTTGCGAGTCCGCGAATGTGCAGGGAAAACATTTTTACAGTGGAAATCCCCGACCGTGAGGCATGGCGGGAGGAGACGCTGGGCTTACCACGGGACGCGCTCGTCTGGTTCACGGACGGAGGTGTGTATTCGCAAGGACCGAGGGTAAGTCATAATATTTCCCTCGGGAGTCCATGCAACGTTCTTTCAGGCCAAAATGTACGCCATCCTGCACTGTGTGCGGGAGAACAAGAGGAGGGGCTACACCAACAACCGGATCCTCATGGCCACAGACAGTCAAGCAGCCCTTAAGGCCCTAAGTAGCCCACTGGTAAACTCCAAGCTGGTAAGTGAGTGCTGAGATGAGACAAGCTGGCTGGGCAGAATGTTGCCACCCTCATCCGGGTGCCGGGTCACTCGGGGGTCAAAGGCAATGAAGAAGCTGACAGTCTCGCGAAGAGAGGGTCAGCCGAACCATTATGGGACCAGAACCAGTTCTGGGCGTGACAAAGAGCACTACCAGGGGAGCCATTAAGTTCTGGGACAGAAACCAACACAAGGTGTACTGGGCAGACTGTCCAGGGCTCAGACATGGGAAGTCAATAATTGACTAACCCAGTTCAAAGAAAGCTGTGGAGCTGCTAAATCTTAGCAGAGGACAGCTCAGAAACATAAGAGGTCTCTTGATGGGACACATGGCCGTCAAGAAACACGTGCATAAAATGGGGCGGTTCGAGGGGGAACTCGCATGCATACTCTGCGGCGAGGGGGAGGAATCAGCCCAGCACATCTTGTGCGATTGCAAAGCTCTGGACCGCAAAAGACAACTGATCTATGGTCAGTCTAGACCGGAGACAGAGCAATATAAAACTTCACCCTACCAATCGCTGTGCAGACTAATTCAAGGCACAGTGATTTTGGAATGGGCGGAGTAGAAAGACTAAGGGCATGCACAACAAGCTAAAGGCTGCAGTGCTATCGGGGCGGCAAAGACGCGGACGAGCCCTGAGGGAGAGAAAAAAAAGAACATCAACATGGGTTTATGGGGGCAGATCCACTGTCACCAACTTGATTGCGTTTATTGGATTTTTTAGTTACACTCTTGGCAGCAACTCGATGTGATTTACACTGATTTTTTAAACGTGTTTAATCTATTGAACATAGCATACTACTAAACAAATTGAGTCACTTTGGAATAGCTGACAATCTGATACTATTAATTCAATCTTATCTTTCAGGAAGGCATTAATTTGTACAGTACAAAGGTCAAAAGTCAATTAGATTTAAATAAATTTCTGGGGTACCTCAGGGCTCCATATTAGGATCACAGTTTTTCAGTATTTTTATTAATGATATTGTGCAGGATGTAAGCACCGAATGTCTTCTTTATGCAGATGATATGAACGTTTTTTGAAGAGTATGTATGTTTATACAGAATTGCAAATTGGTACAACATGAATCGTCTGAACCTAAATCCTGCCAAATGTAGGGTCGTTTCTAATACAAGGAAAGTCAATAGGATTATTTTCCCTACCATATCTAAGTGTTATGTTTAAAACTAGGCAAATCGATTTCCTACTTGCCCCAAATCTATACTATATCATGAATAAAACTCCAAATCTATACTGTATCATTTATAAAAATCTGTGGCTAGTGGAGAATCATTCCGTTGCCATCCTTTCATTTGAGAACACACACATACACACATTTTTCCCTATGAAATAAAAAAGATCACAGTACAATGAAGCATTTGGTAATTATTTTTGAAGCACAGTTGTCATTTAACAACCACATTGCACTAATCGTCTGTCTGCATACAGATAATGTTTTATAGATATATCTGTGTCCTTATGAGAATGTTCTGAACATATTAAATATTCTTCCAAAACATTTCTGGTAGGTTCTCAGGATATGTTTGTGCTGTATGGGTAAAGAACACAACGGAAAAATAGAGTTATGGAACACTGCAAAAGATAGAATCCTTTGTTCAGGTTATATCATATGAACGATGCAGTTATATGTAAAAAGAAACAATGAAATACGTATTTTATAAAACAACACAAAGTAAATAGGTTCAGAATTCTGAAAAAAATAGAACAGAAATAGATTAGAATCCTTAAGATATAAAAAGTGGAAGATAAAAAGAACATATAATTTTAAAATGGTAAGTAGATAAAATTAACTAGTTTGTTTGGATGTTGTTACTGGTAATAGGCAAACAATGTTTACACTTTTTTTACTAGTAAATAAATACATTTTGATTCATGATTTTTTTAAATATACAAATAGTAAAAAACACTTACCGGCATGTTGCTTTTTCTTCCTTTTGACTGCTGCATTTATCATGGCAACTAAATCATCTTTTTTGCAATTATTTCTTATAGCTTGTAGGAGCGAGATCTCCGTGTTACCAAAGAGACAAACTTTTAAATTTCCATCAGCTGTAATTCTCAATCGGTTACACGTACCACAGAAATGTTCACTCATTGATGTAATAAATCCCACCTGACCGACAAAGCCTGGCACTTTCCAAGCCTATAAACAGAAATGACACTAAATAATATTAATGAAGGTACAACAAACAAACTTTATTTTAAAGACAATTGTACAGAAATATGTTCATCACAGTCTAAAGGCACTATTGCCTGGTCATCGTCGCAACCATGACTGTGTCTCTATCAACATTACATTTGATTTTAGCTTGCACACTTCATCATGGGCAGGTTTCTCGATCTTTCCCTCTTGATCTACCTCTACCCTTTTTTTAAGTATGTGTCCTATAAATAATATTCTCAGAATGTTATTATATCTCAAAATATGTCAATAAATTTTGCCCTCCTTCTCGCAATTTCTTTCAGTAAGTATCTCGTCATGCCTTGTTTTCTCACTTTTTAAAATTAAATTTCGCGCGCCACACTGACATAAGGTAGGTGTCACTATTAGTTCCCGCCAAAAGAAGACGGGGGGGAGAAGCAGCATGGGAGGGTATACAGAGAAATTGTAAGCCTCTTCTGCTTAGTTTTAAGTAGTTGTAGAAACAATAGGTATCTAAAAATTGATTGTGTGATGACAAAACTGATGCTTTGTTGCTGCACAATTGGAGAAACACAGGTATGTGACTTTGCTTTTATTATCAGTGCCGCTGTTTTTCAGTTAAAGTTTTTTGTAATTCACTAACGAAACCAAAAAAATACACGAAGCATTTACATTTGGTCCTTAGAACTGGATTTTTGATTGCTTCTTTTTCTGCAAATAAAACAACAGTTTAGAATTTTGTCCCCTCATAGACCCATTCACATATTTTGTCAAGGTGCTATCGTTGCTTTCAAGTAAACCCCACTCCCATGGCGCTGATGTTGTCTGACTTGCCAGTTGCAATGGTTTCTCAGCTGAAGCCGTTTTTACACAGTGGAGTTGATTTTGCAGGTCCAGTTTTTGTGAGACAAGGCAGATATGAGGTGTCCAACAGGTTGAGGTCTATATTTGTTTATTTGTGTGCATTTAGACGAAAGCCCTTCATCTGGAATCACCGTCATACCTTTCAGTTGAAGGCTTCTTGACACCTCTTCGGAGAGTTGTAGCTCGCAAAGGAAGATGTGACAATTTGTGTAGCGATAAGGTACAAACTTCATGTGCTCAAATAAACAGCTCTTAAATTATGCCAAAGGGGAAGCAGATTCTTGTATGATTAAGTGGCATTTCAATCCACCATCTGCCCCGCATTTTCGGAAGGCAGGGGTGCCCTCAGTTAAAATTCAGTGTGATCGGTTTGCAGAGTTTGACTTTTGAGAAGATGTCCACTTTGCTTGCTCAAGTTGAATCAGTTCTGAATTCTAGACTGTTGTGTGGTGCGAGTACTGATCCAAATAATCTATTAGCCCTATCCCCAGGACATTTTTTAACATTGTAAAATTTGGCTGCTCCTCCTGATGCTGATTTGACTTCCGTAAACTTAAATCGCCTGTCACATTGGCAGCTTGTGCAAAGGATACACCATGATTTGGTCCGCCGCTGGAAAAGTGAGGCTTCCATACACTACAGTAACGTAGCAAGTGGGATACTGTGCAAGCATCTTCTCTGATTTGTGCTTTAGTAGTTATTAAGGATGAAAAAGTATCACAAGATAGTAAAATAAATTGTCAAAATGTCCTTCATTGTTTTCAAACTGTTTCTTGGCTCATCGTTCTAGATGCACCATAAATGCGAGCCCTCAGATGATCTAAAATATTTGGCCGCTCATTGTACACTTAATTTTTCAGGTGGCCTCATAAGAAAAAGTCGCATGGGTTTAAAACAGGCGACCGAGCTGGCAACTCTATTTCTCCCGACACCCAATCCATCTATTAGAAATATAACGGAATTAAAAAAGTTCGCACTTTGAGGTCAAAATAAAGAGATGCTCCATCTTTGTAGAACTATACATCCTGATAGCCATTATAACAATTTCGTATGACACTATGTCATAATAGATTTAGATATTTTTTTGACGTGAAAGTTTCTTCGATAAGAAATGGGCCAATGGTCCTAATGGTCCAAAAGCATTAGAGGAAGCGATGCCGCACTGCACGTTTTTATGATAGAATGAGCATTAATTATAAATGTTTATGAGACAATCGTGGTTTCATAATTTTTTCTCAGAGATTTCATTATGCAACCCCACCAAAACTAAATGACCCTGAATGCAAAGTATTTCCTAAATGCCATATTATATATATATATATATATATATATATATATATATATATATATATATATATATATATATATATATTATAAGTTGTTTATTAGTTTATAAGTACACTTCGAGAACACAAATCACCACTTTTAAAGAACTGGCGATCGTTTCACTAACAAAGTTAGGGTCATCAGAGTATGAAAAATTCTAAGCTACTTAACTAATAAACATCACATTTATACTACGTCTTAGGTAAAGACCGATACAGAGAGGGACGAATCGCAGGCAAATTTTCTGTGTATTGGATTTTAATTGCCGGACGTCGTTTTTGAAATCCCGGTATAATCTTACCCACTGAGTTTCAGAATCTCTTCTATATCAAAGAGAGAGTGCAAAAAACGGGCTATAAATCAATGGTGGAGCTTGGCTTAAAGAACTTTTGTTTTTATTGCCTTGGAGATATAAACACTTTTGTACGCATCTAACTTCGTTGGTTGTCTTAACATTTTTGATAAGTTTCAGATTTTCTTTATCTGCGTGGTGTTATTATCCCAAATATGTTGTGCCACACATGGCTTGTCTATACTACCGTATCTAAGCTGTGCCAGATGTTCCTTAAATCTGGTTTTAAAGGTTCTTCAAGTTTGCCCAATGTATTTAAGATTACAATCTTTACAACTTATCTCATAGATACCCGTCATTTCAGTGGCTTTATCCTTATCTTCACTTAGTGATTAGTTTATATTGATTTTACAATAAACTATACAAAAAGCTTAAGCTTGCGCTGTATCTTACATAATTCTAATTATAAAATCTAAATGTCCAGATATGTCAAGCGCTCACTCCATTCTGTTGATTCTTCGCAATTTTGAGCTTCTTGTGGCATGTTCATTTAGTAACACTTGGAAATTCATAAGGTCTGGTAGTTGTTTTATGGCAGCTTATTTTTATTTGCGGCCAAATTTCTTTAAAATAGTAATAGAAGTGGTACACTTTAATCTAGACGTTGGCAGTTGACATCATGATTTCTCTGCTTTATATATATATATATATATATATATATATATATATATATATATATATATATATATATATATAATATTATTTTCATTTGATAAAAAGTTTGTTACTTAAGGTGGCAATTTAAGCTGTCCAAATATTTCAAGGTCACACAAGTAGTTCAAAATGATGGTCCAGCAACTTTCTTTCGAAAGATTTTGTGATTTTTTTTTCTTTTTAAGCTATTTCCATTATTCCACATAGATTGCCTAACCCTGTATATATTATGGTACTTTCATATAATTTACAAAATATATAAATTAAAAATCAGAGCAGCAGAAATTTTAAGTTATATGTCATAAAACAAATAAATATGTCATGTATACCTAAACAAGGTTGTCACAAACTATATAAAAATATTTATTTTAACAAGTTTTTAACTCTAACTTAAGAAGAGTGTTTCAGTAGTTTTAAGTTCATATGGTAAATGGTAAGAAGAAAGTGATAATATGAATGATGCTATAGTTTTATAGGATGTTGTTATTGTTAATACAAAGTTTTATAATAATAACTTACTTTGGATGTGTCATTTGGTCCATTCTTCAATGGATGAAACTCTTCCCATACACTTTTTATTTTTGTAACCATTTCTTTATATGGTACAAATTTATCAAGGTCCCATTTGTTTCCAGAAAACGGCATATACTCTATAAATCGAACATCTACATGCTTATTTTCTGTGAGTTTTACAAAATTCACTATTTCATCAATGTTGAAATCTATAATTAAATATGAAAAACTGTTATAATAAAATACAATACATCTAATAGGGCGACAAAACCAATTCGCATTAGATATTACTACTACCTCATATGCAGCAGACTTGCGGAGTTGTCTCAAAGAAAACCACAACAACAGTATCGCAGTGGTGGTGCCGACAGAAATAGATATGGATCTGTTCAGAAAAGTGCTCAAGTGTGCGAGTTCAGGTATACACAACTGGATATCACTGTCATGGTTCCGAATACCAAGAAAACTCTGGGCGCAGTAAGTGCGTTATGGAAGTGAATTTTCATTAAAATGTTTTAAATTACAGATATATCGCTCTAATGCGAGCAGCCATCAATTTGGTTATCGGTATAATCTAGTAGGAACAATGTACCATATTTTATGAAAATAATTATTTGAAAATGTACAAAAATTTTCCGAAAATAAACTTTAAATGTTTCTGAGAAAACTGGTCTCCTAGCCAATGAACCTTAGGTTAATAGCAAATTGAGTTATTGAAATTTGAAACATTTAATTAAAATTCGCAACCAAAACGCCGTTGCTGCGTTCATACAAAAATTTTCCGAAAATAAAGTTAAATGTTGGTTTCCTAACCAACAAAACATACGTTAATAGCAAATTGAGTAATTGAAATTTGAAGGATTTAATGAAAATATGCTACCAAAACGCACTTACTGCGTCCAGATTTGTTCTTACAAACATGCATCATATTTCGATAAAAAATGCTAAAATGCAATAACCAATTTGTTCTATGAAAATTACCTTAAAATTATAGACTGTTAAACCGTAAACTTCACCAAACCTACAGCGAAAGCATCAACTTAACTAAACCGACAGCCAAAGCATCAGAGAAAGGGTCTATTTGAAATGAATTTTCTGTAAATATTTTAGTAAAATGAAGGGCAATCTGAAACTTAAGGGTTCGCAGAACACTCTTCTTGCAACATTTTCTTTTCACAATCTGTATTTGTTTAACGTTCTTTGCCTAAACATTGCCAATTTTGACGTTTTGAATTGCGAGTTTAACGTTTTAAATTGCGAGTTTGACGTTTTGAGGAAAACTACAAAATTTGTTGCTTTAGCTGCCCGTAACTTTATTGTCCTTAAACTTAGACACCTAAATTTTGGTACATGGTTCACTCATTATAATATAAATACGCGCACCAAATTTGGTTGCCCTCACTTTGTTATTTCCGGAAATATGAATTTTTTTAGAAAAAAACACAAAATTTTCCGGAAAAACCAACGAACTTAGCCACTTGCAAAAGGAAGGTACTCACCAAATTTGATCAAGATCGGTCTATTATTTTTTGAGTTATCGGTACGATATATATATATATATATATATATATATATATATATATATATATATATATATATATATATATATATATATATATATATATATATATATATATATATATGTATATATAACAACGGATCTCCCCATTCGTGAATTTTTTAAAGAAAATTCACTTAAAAATAAAATTTGAATCACCAACGACTTATGGGCCAGCCTGTAATTGTAGAAATATTTTTTTAAGATGTAGCTCAAGACACCCTATAATTAATGTATACAAATTTTTTTTTGTGTCTTGCATAATGACGGATATATTGAGCTTTAAAGAGTTTTTACGAAAATTCGACATAAATGATATACCATTAACCGATAAACTCTATACCCAACACTACTGCCAAATCATCAGAGAAAGGGTCTGTTTGAAATGAATTTTCTGGGAATATTTTAGTAAAATGAAGGACAATGGCGATTGAAACTAAGACTTGAGGCTTTGAAAACATTATTCTTGAGACATTTTCCTTCCATAGCTCATATTAGTTCCAGGTTGATTGCCTAACTATTACCAACTTTGACGTTTAAAATCGCGACTTTTGACGTTTTGAGGAAAACCCAAATTTTTTTTTTTTTAGATGCCTGTAACTTTTTTGTCCTTTGACCTACAGAGCTAAATTTTGGTAGGTAACCTACCTATAATGATATAAACCCGCGTACCAAATTTGGTTGTCCTTACTTTGTCAATTCCGGAGATATAAATTTTTTTCGAAAGAAAACACAAAATTTTCCGGGAAAACCATGGCGGACTTTCCTGGCTAACGAACTTATCTAAGCCACTTGCGTAAGGAAGGTACTCACCAAGTTTTATCAAAATCGGTCCATTATGTCAAATGTTAATTACAACTTGGGATCGGTTATAGGATGAAAAGAAGGAAAATATGCAGAGGTACATAAACAGTTAAGGGGGTGCACTATGTGAAAATGAATAAGAATAGTGTGATGTTTTAAAACAGTAGGATTATGTGTTAATAAATACATTCATCATCATTGTTAATATAAGAAATATTACAATAAACAAAACATTACAGAAACGTAGTCTCCACGAGACAGACATTTAAGTAAGGTTATGTTACAGTTATAACATATAACAAACGTATTTATATTAAAGGTATATCGTAATATTGTATAAACTATCTATAGAGATAACTTAGAGATGTAGCTTTCGCGATGTACATGATACATGTAAATTGTAATATATCCAAGTAGATATTTTAGCTTTATAACATCGATATACTTCTTGGCAAGATTGTTAATTTGTTAATTTTAAATACAGTTACATTTTAGACATCACATAGATGTGCCATAATAATAGTTTGTGATGTTTTCATCGCATACATATCGCAAAGATATTACAAAGATTAAGTTACACATTTCCACTAGTGTGATATCGCATGTACATTAATGTCACAAATATGTTTTTTTTTTTTTTTAATTTCAACGGCACACCACGAGGGCGTACTGCCTAAATACTATCGTACCGTGGGTGTCGTCAAGGAGGAAAGAGGCAACTTGTTAATTCTGGACTTGAAGGTTTGGAGGTTCAGGGGAGAAGGAAAAACATGTGCCGGCAAGGAATTCCATAACTTTGAAGTCCTCGGGAGAAAAGAGCGGGCATAACAAGATGTTCTATGTCTAGTGACCTGGACAGTAAAAGAGTGCATTCGCTCTGTTCCCCTGGTAGATCTGTTGGGGGAAGCAGGTGGAGGAACTATGAAAGAAAGCTCCTCTGAGCACTGCCCGTGCAGATATCTACAAAAGAGAGAGAGGTCTCCAACGGCACGTCGGTGGGCAAGGGATGGCAGCCTTTGGGTGAGGGTAGGGTCACCGATGAGGTGTATAGCTCTCTTCTGAATGGAGTCCAGGATAGCGAGTGTAGAAGCGGCAGCAGCACCCCAGATATGGGAGCAGTATTCGAGGTTTGGTCTTATTTGTGAAGTATATAAGGTATAGAGATTAGCTGGTGAAAAGTATTTGCGATCTCGGAACAGGAAACCTAATTTCTTAGCAGCCGCTTCTGCAATTGATGTGACATGTTGATGCCAATTCAGATTCCGATCCACAGAAATGCAACAAGTGAAAAGGACTCATTACTTTGAATAACTCGGTTGTTCATTGTGATGGGTCTAGGGCTTGTGTATCTCTTATGAGAAAGAAAGCAAGACTGATTTGGTGGGGTTGAATTGTACAAGATTTCTACTTCCCCAGTCTAATATTTTTTGGAGATCCACGGAGACCGAACCCTCCATGAGCCTGCGATCCTCATCTAATTGGGCTAAAGAGACAGGCTTAGAATATTGTATATTTGAGTGGAGGGTGCTGTCGTCCGCGCAACTGTGAACTGGGTTGGATGTGCTGGAGAGGAGGTCATTGATGTAGAGAGGAAACAAAGTAGGGACTAAAGCTGAACCTCGAGGAACTCCTGCATTAATTGGATACAGTTTAGAGGAATGGCCATCCACGACAACAGAAATGCTCCGGTTGGAGAGGAAATTTACTGTCCAGGTACAGAGTTTTGGCGGTAGGCCATAGGCCGGAAGTTTATTAAGCAGCGCTGCGTGCCAGACCTGGTCCAATGCTTTGGATATGTCTAGAGCGACAATCTGGGATTCACTGTGTAGTTCCACAGACTTGTTCCAAGAATGGGTGACAAAGGAAAGGAGGTCGGCAGTTGATCTGCGCTGACGGAATCCATACTGCCTGTCGTGGATTAGACTGTGTTTTTCAAGAAATTTTAGTAATTCGGTGTTTATATACTTTTCCATCACCTTAGAAACGACTGAAAGGAGAGAAATAGGCATGTGGTTGCTAGGAAGCGCTTTGGATCCTTTCTTGGGGACGGGTTGTACTCGAGCAGTTTTCCAGTTACTAGGGAATATGCCTCTATTGTAAGATGTCTGAAACAGACGAGTCAAGACAGAAGCAAGTTCTGGTGCGCATTTTTTGAGAACAATTGCTGGGATCTCGTCAAGGCCAGAGGCTTTCCTGGTATTAAGAGAAGAGAGCATGTTTATTACCTTTTTAGTTTTGAAAATGATATCCGTCATTTTATGCGCGACATTGGGGACTGTTGGTGGTTGAACATTTGGAGGTGGGTTGAGAGTAGAATTTTCAGCGAACAGTAAGGCAAAAAGTTCAGCCTTGCCCAGAGCGGTAGAAACAATTTCATCCCCTAAGACAAGAGGTGGGAACGTGCTCTTGCAGAAATTATTCCCAATAGATTTAGCAAGAGTCCAGAAGGGTTTGCTGCCGTTGGAGCTTGAGAGGACTTTGTTTTTGATGTGGTTATTAAACGAGTTTTTTGCCTCGGAAAGAATGCGGACATACCGGTTTCTTCCGTCGTTAAATGCTCGACAGTTTTCTTGACTGGGATTGTGTAGAAGCGTTTTGTGAGCTTTGACTTTTTCAAGTCTGGCCTTGTCACAGGATTTAGAGAACCAGGGCTTTTTAGTAGCTGAAGAGGTTTTCTGTGTACGTGGAATAAATAATTCCATCAGCTTGAATAATTTCGGTTGACTGGGATGTCTTTTACCACCATTTTGTTCTCACACCACTGGCTGCCATATGAGTCACCTGACATCTTTAAAAAGTGACCTCTAATAACCCTTATACATATTTAATGTAACTTATAGGTAAAAGTTCATTTCTCTGTTGTATGTGACGAATAACAAATTAAATAAAAAAACACTTTTATGACACCATCTTGAAGCGCCTATAGTCTGCGATTATCTTCGGACTTATGTTAATAGTGACTTTTTTTTTCATATTTTTTCCATAAAATCGTAACTGAAAATTTGTAATCGTCATTTCCGAGCACTTGTGTAAAGAGAGACATAAAGTTAATGATTCTTTTAAATGACGTCACCTCGATACACCTTTGATATTAAATTTAATTTAAGATCATAATATAATTATTTTTCCTTAATTGTCTAACATACGTTTAAGTCACCCTGTATTCTATAACTTTTATGACGTAGATGAAATTTTCCTACCTTTCATAATTACACAGTTAATTTTCACTGGCTTGTAACCTAATTGAAGGGCAAGGTCAATGCCCATCATCACCTTTTCCCATCCTTTTCGTCTGGCAATTCGTTCATATCTGTCTGGTTTTAAAGTATCTAGACTGATATTTAGTATATCCAAACCAGCACGCTGTAGAGCAACTAGCTGACGAGTTAATACTAATCCATTAGTTGTCATGGCTACTTCTTCCAATCCTTCAATTGCTTTCAAGTTTGCTGTAATAAACACTTTCATGTAACAACTATAAAAATTTAAATAACAATAAAAATAATACAGCTGTAAAAATAAGATAAAAGATGCATCTTGGAAATTATAGATGTTTAAAGGTAGTTTTGAATAATTAAACACATGAAATGTGTAAAGGGAATGTTCTTCTAAATATTGTCGCTCGACATTTATAAAGAGCTCTTATTATTTGTAGAAACACAATATTTGATTGACACAAGCTGGAAATGTTCAAAAATTATAAATAACTTTGAAATAATTGTCAAATGAATATAGTGTAAATGAATATCTAACAGGGTATTTTTATATGAAAAGAAAGCTTAAGGTCTAAGGAACAAATGTGTATAAACTTTAGCAAGAACAGTGGTTAGTAAAAAATAGACTTAGGTTAGGTTAGGTTTGAATGTGAGTGGGCCATACCGGTCCCTCCACCGCGACCATAAGGTCTATTGTGGCTCACGCTTAATGGTCTATATTTCGCCCAACAAAGCCAGCCTCCTGCAGAGGTCGATAATCTTTGTGGGCGAAAGTTGATCCAGTTCTTGCGGAGCAAGCTTTGTCTTGCCAAAGAGCAGGTGTCTAGTCTTGTCCGCCGCCGGACAGGAACACAGTACGTGCTCTGCTGTCTCGTCATTCTCCATACACAGCCGGCAGTCAGTCTCCTGACCGACCCCAATACGGTGCATGTGGTGACGCAAGCGGCAGTGTCCTGTATACAGGCCGACTAGAGTACTCAGTTGTTGTCGGTTTAACTCTATAAGTTTTTTAGCCCTTGACTCAGACAGGCCATTTATAAAGGCCTTAGCGTGAGCTAATCCTGGCAAATTTTGCCATTGCTGGCTTGTCATTCTTTCTGTCCAGGTCTTTAAGGTGTGTTTTGCTGTGCATGATGTTATCCCCAGCACCGGTTCTGGTCCCATAAAGTCCCTCTGGGCATCACTCCTGGCAAGCGCGTCGGCCGCAACATTGCCATCATGGTCCGAGTGATCCGGTATCCAGACCAGTGACACCTCATTACAGCTGCCCAGTTCGTTGAGGGCAGATTTACAAGTCCATACCGTTTTTGAATTGCAACGGTAGGAACCAAGAGCATTTATTGCAGCTTGGCTATCTGTGTATATCTTTATTGATTTGTGTGTGCACTGGTTTTCTATAAAATAAAAATAAAATAGACTTAGAAACAATTCAAAAAATCTAAATATTCGACAAATGAAAAATTTGAACGCATTTTGCTATGTAAGATAAACATAGAAACCTAAAGTGATGCATATCATTAAAAAGATAGGGAAACGTAGATTTTATATTCAGTTAGAAGTATTAAGATAAACACAAGAGAAATAAATTAAAATTGGAATATAGGAAAATTAATGTGAGAAAGCTGTCAAAATGACAATGTAAATTTCATGAGAAATTAAGTTGTCTCATGATCGATTTGTGGCCAATCAGATGATAGCAGACAGAGTCTTATTAATACTAAAACGCCGAGGATGGCCAGGAGTTCAACATTATTTTCTAAGTAGTCATAACGTTCCTACATTCTCTGAAATGATATTAAAATCAGTGTCACTTGTCATATTTGATATTAAAACCTTTTAGGTCACACACGTCAAAAGTTTACTTTCAGATCACTGATAAGTTTTTAAATAAAAAATGGAAGTTTCAAGAAGTTGATTGTAAATATCTCAGCAAAACTTTTAAGGCTAAATGTATTCTCACCATAATTAGAACCGCAGACCGGTTTCGCTCTAATTAGAACTCGTCAGTACAATATACTAATTTTTTATTTTTTTTCAACAACACACCACGAGGGCTTACAGCCTAAATACTATCGTACCGTAGGTGTCGACAAGGAGGAAAGGGGCAACTTGTTAATTCTGGACTTGAAGGTTTGGAGGTTCGGGGGAGAAGGAAAAACATGTGCCGGCAAGGAATTCCACAACTTGGAACTCTTCGGGACAAAAGAGCGGGCATAACAAGATGTTCTATGTCTGGTGACCTGGACAGTATTCGCTCTGTTTCCCTGGTAGATCTGTTGGGGGCAGAAGGTGGAGGAACTATGGAAGAAAGCTCCTCTGAGCAGTGCCCGTGCAGATATCTATAAAAGAGAGAGAGGTCACCAACGGCACGTCGGTGGGCAAGAGATGGCAGCCTTTGGGTGAGGGTAGGGTCACTGATGAGACGCATAGCTCTCTTCTGAATGGAGTCCAGGATAGCGAGTGTAGAAGCGGCAGCAGCACCCCAGATGTGGGAGCAGTATTCGAGGTTTGGTCTTATTTGTGAAGTATATAAAGTATAGAGATTAGCTGGTGAAAAGTATTTGCGAGCCCGGAAGAGGAAACCTAATTTCTTAGCAGCCGCTTCTGCAATTGATGTGACATGTTGGTGCCAATTGAGATTTCGATCCACAGAGATGCCAACAAATGAAAAGGACTCATTACTTTGAATCACTTGGTTATTTATTGTGATGGGTCTAGGGCTAGTGTATCTCTTATGAGAAAGAAAGCAAGACTGATTTGGTGGGGTTGAATTGTACAAGATTTCTACTTCCCCAGTCTAATATTTTTTGGAGATCCACGGAGATAGAACCCTCCATGAGGCTGCGATCCTCATCTAGTTGGGCTAAAGAGACAGGCTTAGAATATTGTATATTGGAGTGGAGGGTGCTGTCATCCGCGTAACTGTGAACTGGGTTGGATGTGCTAGAGAGGAGGTCATTGATGTGGAAAAGAAACAAAGTAGGGGCTAAAGCTGAACCTTGAGGAACTCCTACATTAATTGGATACAGCTTAGAGGAATGTCCATCCACGATAACAGAAATGCTCCGGTTGGAGAGGAAATTTGCTGTCCACGTACAGAGTTTTGGTGGTAGGCCATAGGCCGGTAGTTTATTAAGCAGCGCTGCGTGCCAGACCTGGTCGAATGCTTTGGATATGTCTAGAGCTACAATATGGGATTCACCGTGTAGTTCCATAGACTTGTTCCAAGAATGGGTGACAAAGGAAAGGAGGTCGGCAGTTGATCTGCGCTGACGGAATCCATACTGCCTGTCGTGGATTAGACTGTGTTTTTCAAGAAATTTTAGTAATTCGGTGTTTATATACTTTTCCATCACTTTAGAGATGACTGAAAGGAGAGAAATAGGCATGTAGTTGCTAGGAAGCGCTTTGGATCCTTTCTTGGGGATGGGTTGTACTCGAGCAGTTTTCCAGTTACTAGGCAATATGCCTCTATTGTAAGATGTCTGAAACAGACGAGTCAGGACAGGAGCAAGTTCTGGTGCGCATTTTTTGGGAACAATTGCTGGGATCTCGTCAAGGCCAGAGGCTTTCCTGGTATTAAGAGAAGAGAGCATCTTTCGTACCTTTCTAGTTTTGAAAATGATATCCGTCATTTTATGCACGACATTGGGGACTGTTGGTGGTTGAACATTTGGAGGTGGGTTGAGAGTAGAATTGCCGGCGAACAACGAGGCAAAAAGTTCAGCCTTGCCCAGGGCGGTAGAAACAATTTCATCCCCTGAGACAAGAGGTGGAAACGTGCTCTTGCAGAAATTATTCCCAATAGATTTAGCAAGTATCCAGAAGGGTTTGCTGCCGCTGGAGCTTAAGAGGACTTTGTTTTAGATAAGGTTATTAAACGAGTTTTTTGCCTTAGAAAGAATGTGGACATATCGGTTTCTTGCGTCGTTAAATGCTTGACGGTTTTGTGTAGAAGCTTTTTGTGAGCTTTGACCTTTTCAAATCTGGCCTTGTCACAGGATTTAGAGAACCAGGGCTTTTGTGTGGCTGCAGAGGTTTTCTGTGTACGTGGAATAAATAATTCCATGCCAGCTTGGATAATTTCGGTGAAGTTTTGTGAGATATCAGAGCGGTCAGGATGAGAAAAGCAGACAGACGCCCATGGAAATGAGGAAAAGTAATCTCGCATTTCGTCCCAGTTCGCGGAATTGTAGTGCCAAACGATACGTGCGTGCGATGACTGTGTGACCTCGGGTTGCATTGCACAGGAAGCAGTGACCATGCCGTGGTCTGAGCTACAGCTATAAAGTAATACGGCTATGGTATCCAGCCTCCTAGAACATTGTGAGATGTACGACAGGGTAGTCATCTCGGTGCGGAACCAGGTAGTATGTTGTCACGACAGCTCCAAATAACACAAAATGTTATAAAATAGAGACTGTGTACAACCAACTAACAATTTTGTAAATTGGCAGCCCTGGCCCATTTCTTCCATAATATAGGGACAATTTATGTAAGGTTAGATGTATTCTCACCGTAATTAGAACCACAGACCGGTTTCACTCTAATTAGAGCTTGTCAGTACGGTATACTAATTACAGTGAAAACACACCTATAAAGTAATGCGGCTATGGTAGCCAGCTTCCTAGAACATTTTGAGTGTACGACAGTGACACAATAAAAACAACAGCATCTATAATCATTTTATAATATATAATAAAATGTTCCTCTGAACCGAAGGATACTGGATTCGGTTCCCACGGTTACCCCTTCACTTTTACAGTACATACTGTAAAATTAAGATCAACCGAGGTTGTGGCATCGGCACATTCCGCCCTTCGGAGGGGGTAAAGCCGTCGGTCAGAAAGGCAAGGGTTCGGCAAAAATTTCCAGGATAGTGAGGTGAAACTGCTCCCTGGCATCGGTGATTCGCCATAGTCGCGCAAATAGTCCGACGTTAAAGAATAAAAAAAGAAAGAATTATTACAACACCATTCTTACCTATTAGATCGACTAAATCTCTTCTGACTGTAGGTTCACCACCAGTTAATCGTATTTTCTTCACGCCTTCTTTGACAAACAACTTAGATAAGTAAATAATTTCATCAGTGGTCAACAGTTTTGACTTTTCTGTTAATTTTACTCCTTCAGCTGGCATACAATATTGACCTGTGCAACAAAATATTAACTACCTATGTAAATTGCGTTATTTTAATCTGAAAAAAATCGTTTATTCCTTGGCAAAAAAATCCAGACACAGCTAATGTGGTATGGTAGCGAAATTTCATAAGAACAGGTTTCCATAAAAAATTGTTAGTGAAGTGATCAATAAAAAATCTAAAGAAATAATATACAAGGTTTATGGTTAAAACACTAAATATAAAATATATAAAGAGGATGCATTTCAGAAATTCTTAGGTTATTAAATATGTTAGTTTGAGTTATATGTGGTTTCTGTCGACAATACACAAACACATGTAACTATGCGGATTATCCAATATAGTGTTACAAAGCACTTCAATAGACGTAGGTGCGGTGTTGCCACATCTCCAGAATTTCCCCAACATCTGGGAATTTTTGCACAATCTGGCAACACCGCCTCCCCACCCCCCTGGGGGTGCCTGGGGTGACCCCCCTCAGGCGAAGTCTCAACCCTCTAGGACCAGAAATAACGAAGTTACCAACTTGTGCCCCGTCGGAACGGATAACTGAGGTCTGCACATTCCGAACACCCTGTATATACACCCTGTATACGCAGAGAACCCTTACACCCTGTATACGCAGAGAGATCTTATAGTTCGAGAAACACCTCTTGTGTAACATAGGAGTGGTGACCACATTTGGATCATCCTGTATACACATCCCCCTGTATACACACGGGACCGATCTGTATTCACAGAACCTTCTAGTAAAAGAAGGTTCTGGAACGTTCTGGAATGGAACGCTCTAGAAAGGAGGGGAAGGTACGGCGAGTATATAAAAGCGAAAGCAAGCCAGCCCGAGTTAGTTCAGTTCAGTAAGAGAATGTGGTAGTGACTTGAAGAAGCAGTGTAAAGTGTTAAGAGAGTAGTGACTGTAGTACCAGATTAGTGACTTTTGTTGAGAGTAGTAATTGTAAGGCCAGTAAATGAAGTGTTTTGTGAGAGAGACATTCTAGAAATTGTATTGTATCCATATTTAGTGTAAATAAAGTTGTTTTGTTAAAATTAAAAGTCTCACTTATCCAGAACCCGGAGAAAACGCAACAATTTGGTGTCAGAAGTGTGGGATAAGTGAGTGAAGAAGTGGACAACTAAGCTAGCTGTAAATGGTAAACACTAGATCGACTGACTACGACAAGATGGCTGAAATCAAAGAGTTGATGGACTTACTGAAAAGACAACGCGAAGAAGACGAGAGAAGACGACAAGAAGACAAAGAAGAACTCAAGAAGCAACGCGAAGAAGACGAACAACGACGACAAGAAGATAAAGAAGACCTCAAGAGGCAACGCGAAGAAGACGAACAACGACGACAAGAAGATAAAGAAGACCTCAAGAGGCAACGCGAAGAAGACGAACAACGGCGACAAGAAGATGAAAGAAGACGGCGCGAAGAAGACGAGAGAAGACGACAAGAGGAGGAACAGAGGCGTCTTCAAGACAAAGAAGACATCCGAAGTATGTTTCACGATATGAGAGTCGATGTAAAAGAAGAAATTGAACAGATTAACGAACAAATAGAGAATGTGGACTATAAAATAGGAGTGGTGAACAGTAAAGTGGAAAATGCAACAGAGGATTGGAACAAACGATGGGAAGAAGTTGAAGGGTTGAAAGAACAAATGAAGATGATGATTAAAGGCACAGAAGTCAGACATAGAGAACTGACAGAACAGGTGATGGGCCAAACTGATAGAACTCAACCAAGAGGAGTTACTGGAATGTCCCCAGCTCAAAATCGTCCGGAAGAAGATATGCCAATCGTGCAGCGGCCTCATGGAACCTTGAAGCCGCCGACTTTTGACGGAGAAACATCGTGGCCCATGTACAGGAGGCAGTTTGAAGCGGCAGCTCTCAGCAATGGGTGGAGCGAACAACAGGCAGCAACTGCTCTAATTCTCTCGCTTCGAGGTAAAGCCCTAGAAATCCTCCAGAACATCCCGGAGTCGAAACAGCAAAACTACTTAACAGTGATACAGGCCCTAGATTTGAGATATGGTAACAAGTACATGAGCCAGGTCTACCAGACACAACTAAAGTCAAGGGTCCAGAAGCCAAATGAGACGCTGCAAGAATTTAGTGACGAAGTGGAGAAACTTGTGCGACTGGCATATCCCCAAGCCCCAGAAGAATTTGTCAACCAGATAACCGTCCAGACCTTCATCGATGGGGTACTTGATAATGAAATGCAACAAGCTTTAAGGCTCGGAAGGTTCAAAACACTTACGGACTGCGTAATTTATGGCTTGGAATTTGAAGCAGCGAAGAATGCATCTCAACCTCGCCGCAACAGGCTGCGCGAAGTGAAGGAGATAGAGGACTTTGCAGACACGACAGCCGAACTAAGACAAGAAATGAAAATGATAAAAGAAGCCATAAGCAAGCTCACTGTACCGGTTGGGGCACGTAGGACGAAAGCAGATTGGTCAGACATAGAATGCTACAAGTGTGGTAGGAAAGGACACATAAGTAGGCAGTGCTTACAAACCCAACAGGTGGCTCGCAGAAGGCAAGAATATACCAACAGGGAGCGCCATCAGGGAAAACGACCTGACGCCAGTGTAGGTGGGCGACACGTGGCATGCGAGACCCAAGGCCTCAAGGTCAGGGTCTCCACTATCCGACGCTACCGCGAGAGGCTCGTTATACCTGGCAGCATAGACGGAAGACAATGCAGTTTCACCATCGATACTGGTGCTACTAGATCCGTTGTACGTCCAGACATGTTGCCAAACAGGTCGGCACTCACGACCAACAAACAGCCTGTGTTGGAGACGGCAAAAGGAGATAGGATACCTGTGCATGGAGAGGCCACTGTTTTCATTAGGCTGGGCAGTACTGAGCTACAGGTAAGGGCTGTCGTCGCAGAAATCGTCGACGAATTTATCCTGGGCCTGGATTTAATGGAAGATTTCGATGTCCTGTCAGTAGACTTCCAGAATAAGATCTTGAAAATCGGTAACGAAGAGTTGTATTTATCTCCAACAGCAGGCGAAGCTAATCCCAGGGTGAGACTTATTGTCGACGAGGATACACGGATTCCTGGTAACAGTGAGAAGATTGTCAGAGCCAGACTAGAGAAGAAACTTGATGGTATGTCTGCTCTCATAGCGGAGCCCCTAAAAGATAGACATGATGGTGCCCTCGTCGCACGATGCTTAGTAGACCCGAAGAGGACAATACCCATAAGAGTGGCTAACGTGCAAACTAACAGGGTCACATTAAAGAAAGGTGAGGTTATCGCCACTTGCGAGCCCATTGACCGAGTGACGTTGTCAAGAAAGGTGACACCCACGGCATTAGACAGAAGACTGCCAGTAGAAATGGTAGAGCGGTTCAAGAATTCTTGGGGCCAATTGAACGACATGGAGATGGAAATGGCCCTGAAGTTCGTATTGGAGGAGGCCGATATTTTCGCTCAAGATAAAATCACAGGTCGTACGAGTCTAGTGCAACACAGAATTAATACTGGCGACGCAAGACCAATTAGACAGCCGCCGAGAAGACTGCCTTTTGCCAAGCAATCAGAAATCAAGGCGATGGTTAACGAAATGCTGGAAGATGGTGTGATTGAGGAGTCTAATAGTCCTTGGTCGTCCCCAGTAGTTTTGGTCACCAAGAAAGACGGCACTATGAGATTTTGCGTGGACTATAGGAAGCTGAATGATGTCACCAAGAAAGACAGTTATCCCCTGCCCCGGATCGACGACACTTTGAACACTTTGGCCGGATCAAAGTGGTTCTCTACATTAGACCTGAAAAGTGGCTACTGGCAAGTAGAACTCCATAAAGACGATAAGGAGAAGACTGCTTTTTCAACCGGGAATGGGTTGTACCAATTCAAGGTCATGCCATTCGGCTTATGTAATGCTCCTGCCACCTTCGAGCGACTAATGGAGTTAGTGCTGAGAGGACTTACATGGGAAACATGCCTGGTGTATCTCGACGATGTCATGGTGATTGGAAGGACTTTCGATGAACACCTGTCGAATCTGAAGCAGGTTTTCTCCAGGCTGAGAGGTGCCAATCTGCAACTCAATCCCAAGAAATGCGTCCTCTTCCAGAAGAAAGTGAGTTTCCTCGGACATGTCGTTTCTGAGAAAGGGATAGAAACTGATCCAGAGAAAATAAAGGCAGTAAGAGACTGGCCTGTGCCGAGGAACAAACATGAGGTCAGAAGTTTTCTGGTACTTTGCAGCTACTACCGACGCTTTGTGAAGTACTTCAGCAGCATTGCGAAACCTCTGCATAGCCTGACTGAAAATAAGGTCGAGTTCATCTGGTCACCAGATTGCCAAGAGTCTTTTAGAGAACTCAAACATCGTCTTCTCACTGCTCCTATACTGGCTTATCCTCAGGACGAAGGACTGTTCATACTGGACACCGATGCTTCCCAGTATGGCATTGGGGCAGTACTCTCGCAGCTCCAAGCCGGAGAAGAAGTCGTGATAGGCTACTTCAGCAAAACGTTCGGAAAAGCAGAAAGGAATTACTGTGTAACCCGGAAAGAACTGCTGGCAGTTGTAAGATCCATCGAACATTTCCACAGCTTCCTGTACGGAAGAACATTCCGCGTGAGGTCGGATCACTCTGCTCTGCAATGGCTTCTGAACTTTAGAAAACCCGAAGGACAGATAGCCCGATGGATAGAGAAACTGCAGAGCTACGACTTCCGGATTGAACATCGAAGAGGAAGAAGTCACGCCAATGCAGACAGCCTGTCAAGAAGACCATGTTCAGTGCATGAATGTAAATTTTGCGAGCGACAAGAGAACAAAGAGATCGACAAAGTAACTCATCAGATCAAACAACTGGTGGCAGGACAGGAGAATAACACCGATCTAGACGTAAATCTTGAATACATCAGAGACGCACAGAAGACAGATCCAGACTTGAAAAATATTAGAGAATGGCTACAAAAGGGGAAAAGACCTGAGTGGCACGATGTGTCCCGGTTTGGGGCGGAGGTTAAAGGCTACTGGCTACAATGGGACTCATTGTGTCTAAAGAATGACATGATCACTCGAAAATGGGAAACTGCCGATGGTAGAGACTGTATATACCAGACCGTTGTGCCAAGTGAGTGCATAGACAGTGTTCTTCAAGAGTTACACAATAGTAGAAGTGGAGGCCACTTTGGGGTCAACAGGACTCTTGCCAGAGTGAGAGACCGCTTCTATTGGATAAACTGCCGAAGAAGCGTGGAAGAATGGTGCAAAAGGTGTGACCAATGTGCTTCAAAGAAAGGACCAAAGACCCGATCCAGAGGAAAAATGATGCAGTACATCTCAGGTACACCGTGGGAGAGAGTTGCCGTAGACATCGCAGGACCTTTTCCCATCACAGAGTCTGGGAACAGATACATAATGGTGGCGATGGACTACTTCTCGAAATGGCCTGAAGTTGCGCCGATCCCCAACCAAGAGGCAACGACCGTGGCAGAAGCCCTGATGGAAAATGTCATATCACGGCATGGCGTACCCTTGGAGATTCACACCGACCAGGGCCGGAATTTCGAATCAGAGGTCTGGAAGAGCCTAATGGACTTGCTAGGCATAAAGAAAACGAGAACAACGCCACTCCACCCTCAATCAGATGGCATGGTAGAACGGCATAACAGGACCATCAATCAGTATCTTGCTATGTTTGTTGACGAGAATCAGAGAACCTGGGACAAGCTGATACCTCTGTTCCTCCTAGCTTACAGAAGCTCTCAGCATGAATCTACCGGCTACACTCCATCCATGATGTTGACCGGCAGAGAGATGCGGCTACCAATCGACATGACGAGACCACCACCGAACGAGGACATAGCGGACCTAGCTACGTTACCTGAGTATGTCGCCGACCTAGAAGGAAAACTGCGCACTATACACAGATGTGTCAGAGATAGGCTCCTCTTAAGCAGTGACCGGATGAAGATGCGCTTGGATCGCAGAGCAACACCCCATACATTCAAGGAAGGTGATGCAGTGTGGCTGTACCAACCAACAAGGAGAAAGGGCCTCAGTCCCAAACTTCAGAAACCATGGGAAGGGCCATACTTGGTGACTAAGAAAATTAACGACCTAGTCTACAGAATCCAGCTGTCTCCAAGAACTAAACCCAAAGTTGTTCACATAGAGAGGTTGAGTCCCTATCGGGGCAACGAACCCCCAAGTTGGCGGCCGGTAAATACTGTTCGGGACGAACAGTCTTAAGGAGGGGGGCAGTGTTACAAAGCACTTCAATAGACGTAGGTGCGGTGTTGCCACATCTCCAGAATTTCCCCAACATCTGGGAATTTTTGCACAATCTGGCAACACCGCCTCCCCACCCCCCTGGGGGTGCCTGGGGTGACCCCCCTCAGGCGAAGTCTCAACCCTCTAGGACCAGAAATAACGAAGTTACCAACTTGTGCCCCGTCGGAACGGATAACTGAGGTCTGCACATTCCGAACACCCTGTATATACACCCTGTATACGCAGAGAACCCTTACACCCTGTATACGCAGAGAGATCTTATAGTTCGAGAAACACCTCTTGTGTAACATAGGAGTGGTGACCACATTTGGATCATCCTGTATACACATCCCCCTGTATACACACGGGACCGATCTGTATTCACAGAACCTTCTAGTAAAAGAAGGTTCTGGAACGTTCTGGAATGGAACGCTCTAGAAAGGAGGGGAAGGTACGGCGAGTATATAAAAGCGAAAGCAAGCCAGCCCGAGTTAGTTCAGTTCAGTAAGAGAATGTGGTAGTGACTTGAAGAAGCAGTGTAAAGTGTTAAGAGAGTAGTGACTGTAGTACCAGATTAGTGACTTTTGTTGAGAGTAGTAATTGTAAGGCCAGTAAATGAAGTGTTTTGTGAGAGAGACATTCTAGAAATTGTATTGTATCCATATTTAGTGTAAATAAAGTTGTTTTGTTAAAATTAAAAGTCTCACTTATCCAGAACCCGGAGAAAACGCAACAATATTCCATCTTAGCTGCTAGTTTCTTTTGTACAAAATTCATATTAATTTTTTTATCTTTCAGTACCTTAATCCAGAATATCCTTCCTTTTGTCAAAGACATTGAATACAATGTTTTGATCATACAAAATGTTCCCATCTTGTACTATCCTTTTGAGAAAACAAACTTTAATTGCATAAAACTCAATCATCTATGAAGCTAGAAAATTAAATTGTGATATATATCTACTGTAATTTCATTAAAGGAAATGTTTGTTACAAATTTCAATAAATTTACCAAAGTTTGGTAGAAGTAGCGTATTTTTGTACAAAAAATTCGCATATGAGGTCACTACTTTTTAATTTTGAAAAAATTTCTTCAAACTGACAACCAGCGAGATATTGTATATATCACACCGATAACTAAAAAATTATGTGGCCCATTTTAATGAAGTTTGGTAAGTACCATGCGTTTGTAAATGGCTTGGATAAGTGGGTTAACTACGAAAATCAGACCAGTTTTTCTTGGAAATTTTGGGGTTTTCTTTTGGAAGTTTTGTACCTCCGAAAATAACAAAGGTATCGGAACCACATTTAGTGCGCAGTTTTGTTTTGTAAAACGTATACTATGTACTGAAAGTAAGATCTCTAAGTTAGAAGAGAACTTCTCGTAGATGTAGTTTATACGATGGGATACCCAAAAGAAACCAAACTTTTTATTTTATTTATTGATTGAAAAAACCCTCAATCCCCTTCAAATTACTCTCCACTGGCACTAGTACACTTGTCTTATCTTTTATTCCAATGTTCAAAATATTTTTGAAATTCATCTTCTGTGATGCCTCACTCGTTTTTTTCTTCACCTCAGCAACGTCGCCAAACTCTTTCCTTTTATGTCAATCTTTTCGAAGCTTTCAGGTAAAAAGCCTGGTTAACTATCTGATCCTGTGGAACAAACTCGGAATGGACTACTCTTCTCACATCGAAAAATTTCGGGACGCAGCAAGTGTGATATAACAGTGAAATTTCATAAGAATTTTACAATATTTAGTACGGAATATTACTAAAAGTGATACTTTTAATTTAAACAGACGTCGAATATCGGGTTTAGAGGTCTTAACACAAGCTCATTTGAAGAATTTGAATCCTTCTATTATAGAAAAATTCTGGACGCAGCAAGTGCGTTATGGTAGTGAATTTTCATTAAAATGTTTTTAATAACAAATATGTGTTTTTTTTTAACAAAGCAGGCATCAAATTTGGTTACCGGCATAACCTATATGGTAGAAACAATGTGCCATGTTTCATCAAAATAACTTTATTGTGTGAAAATGTACAAAAATTTCCAAAAGTAAACTTAAAGTGTTCCCGAAAAAACAAGTTTCTTGGTGACCCTTATAGGTTAATAGCAAATTGAGCTGTTCAAATATGAAACAGTTGATCAAAATTCGCTACCATGACGCACTCGCTGCGTCCAGAATTTCTTTTCTTACAAACATGCATTATATTTCGATGGAAAATGCAAAAATGCAATTACATAAGGCGTGTTTGATTAAAAAAAAACTCTGGACGCAGCAAGTGCGTTATGGTAGTGAATTTTCATAAAAATGTTTTTAATAGCAAATGTGTTTTTTTAAGAAAGCAGGCACCAAATTTGGTTACTAGTATAATCTATATATTAGAAACAATGTGACATGTTTCATCAAAATAACTTTATTGTTTGAAAATGTACAAAAATTTCCGAAAGTAAACTTAAATTGTTCCCGAAAAAACTGGTTTTCTGGTCAACCTTATAGGTTAATAGCAAATTGATTGATAATTTGAAGCATTTAATGAAAATTCGCCACCACAACGCACTTGCTGCGTACCGAATTTCTTTTCTTACAAAGATGTATTATATTTCGATGGAAAATACAAAAATTCAATAACATAGGACGTGTTCGATTAAAAAAATTCATTAAAAAAAGAAAATTTGAATCACCAACGACTTATGGGCCACCCTGTAATTGTGGAAATATTTTTTAAGATGTAGCTTAAGACACCCTACAATTAATGTATACAACTTTTTTTCGTAACTTGCATAATAACGGATATATTGCACTTTAATGATTTTTTACGAAAATTCGACAAAAATTATATACCATTAAACGATAAACTCTATAGCCAACACTACTGCTAAAGCATCAGAGAAAGGGTCTATTTGAAATGAATTTTCTGGAAATATTTTAGTAAAATGAAGGACAATGACGATTGAAACTAAGAGTTCAGGCTTTGTAAAACATTATTCTTGAGACATTTTCCTTCCATAGATCATATTAATTTCAGGTTCATTGCCTAAATATTAACAATTTTGACGTTTAAAATCGCGACTTTGACGTTTTGAGGAAAACCCAAATTTATTTTTCTTTAAATGCCTGTAACTTTTTTGTCCTTTAACCTACAGCGCTAAATGTTGGTAGGTAGCTTACCTATAATGATATAAACCGGTGTACTAACCGTTGCCCTTACTTTGTTAATTTCGGAGATAAAAAAAATTCGTTTTTTTTTCGAAAGAAAACACAAAATTTTCCGGGAAAACCTCGGCGGATTTTTCTGGCTAACGAACTTATCCAAGCCACTCGCGAAAGGAAGGTACTCACCTAATTTTATCAAACTCGGTCCATTATTTTTTTAGTTATAGGTGTGACACATAAATATATAAACATATATATATATATATATATATATATATATATATATATATATATATATATATATATATATATATATATAAACATATAAAGTCTAAAACCGACCTCGGATTTGGGTTCCAGGGGTCCTAAATAGCGCACATTTGAAGAAATTTTTTCAAAATTCAAAAGTCGAGATCTCCTCATTAGTGAATTTTTTTAAGAAAATTCACTAAAAGGAAATTTGTATCACCAACGACTTATGGGCCACCCTGCGATTGTAGAAATATTATTTTAAGATGTAGCTCAAGACACCCTATAATTATTATATACAAATTTTTTTCATATCTTATATAATAACGGATATATTGAGCTTTATTGATTTTTTACGAAAATTCGACAAAAATTATATACCATTAAACAATAAACTCTATAGCTAAGGCTACTGCCAAGCATCAGGGAAAGGGTCTATTTGAAATGAATTTTGTGCAAATATTTTAGTAAAATGAAGGACAATGACGGTTGAAACTAAGACTTTAGGGTTTGTAAAACATCCTTCTTGAGACATTTTATTTCTATAGCCCGTATTAGATTCAAGTTATTTGCCTAAATGTTGCCAATTTTGACATTTTAAATCGCCACTTTGACGTTTTGAGGAAAACCCCAATTTATTTTTCTTTAAATGCCTATAACGTTTTTGTCTTTTGACCTACGTAGCTAAATTTTGGTAGGTGACTTACTTATAAGGATATAAACCTGCGTACCAGGTATTTGGTTGCCCTTACTTTGTTAATCCTGGAGATATAAATTTTTTTCGAAAGAAAACACAAAATTTTCCGGGAAAACCTGGGCAGATTTTCCTGGCTAACGAACTTATCCAAGCCATTTGCAAAAGGAATTTTTTCAACAAAATTTAATCAAAATCGGCCCATTATTTTTTGAGTTATCGGTGTGATACATATATATATATATATATATATATATATATATATATATATATATATATATATATATATATATATATATATATATATATATATATATATATAATTGAAACTGACCCCGGTTATGTTTTCTGGGGGGCCTAATTAGCGCTCATTTAAAGAAATTTTTTCAAAATTCAAAAGTCGGGATCTCCTCATTAGTGACTTTTTTTTAAGAAAATTCACTAAAATTGAAATCTTATGTTCTAGCTCCTATTAAGAAAAAATGCCGAAAACTCAATTTTCTATGAGGCTAGAAATTTAAAATTTGGTGAATCTAAATACTGTAAGTATCTTTAAAAGAAACTTGTATTACAAATTTCATTGAAGTTACAAAAGGTTATCAGAAGGAAACTTAATTCATACCCAAGAAGTCAATTCATTATTCAAATAACTTACCTAATTGAACAAATATCAACGTTGGTATTCTTATTTTTTTGATTTCCATACAATCATTTACTATTTAACCTCAAAACAGAACTGTCAAATCATGATAAATAAGCAAAACACGTTAATATTCTTTGGTTTCCAATTTTAAAAGCATAATATAAGTACACGTTGTTATATCTATTTCAATGACAATCATGTACTACTTAACCCCAAAACAGAACTGTCAAAGCATAATAAATAAACAAAACATGAACCTTAGCTTCCAATTTTAAAAGCAATATACAATCCATAGAATATAAAACAGCCACTAATATGTTCTTTGTTCAAAGATACAATCAAACACTTAACCTCAAAATAAAAGCCAAATCGTAATAAATAAACAAAACACACTCTCCCATCTGGTTTTTACTTCAAGTAGCTGATATAAAACATCCTTATTTTCCCCTACAAATCAGCGCAACCGCATATACCCGAAGGAGGTCATTAGGGTGGGATCGCCATAGTTCGGGTATGAACGTTATCGTTGCATTACGATGCATTACGATGCATCCCTGTGGTATACAGTGTGTAAAAGCCAAACGGAATAAATTCATTATTTTGGTTACTGTACATTTTTATAAAAATCCCGAAACACGTCAAATTTAAATTATAAATTGACATTTTTCAGTGTGAAAATGCGATTCCTACCTTCATCCTCCTTCGAATGACAGGTACAACCCCCAACTTTTTAAAGGGGCAGTATAGGCTTGTCATATGTCGTTTGAAAGGTCTGTTCATTCTCTATTCAAAAATGTTATAGTTTTCAAGTTTATTGCAACAATTAAGATATAATAAAATAAAATTATGTGGTTCCCGCTATAAAATACTCAAAACTTATTACAATATTGTAATTAGTATACTCAAAACTTATTTCCCGTTTAGGTCTTGAAGATAAGAAAGTAAGCAAAAACCATAGTAATGTGCTTTTTACATTGTATCCATTAAAAATACATTAAAGAGTTTCCGAAGCAATGTTAGTTCGTTTAAAACGCCTAAGTAAATTGTTTTGTAATTATAAGTTGTCATTTAAATTGCGACTATTATAATTTTAGTTTGAATTTCGTTAACCTCAATTCTGAAAAATGGTTAGATTAACATGGAAATGCATAAAATAACAGTTATACAAATGATTGGTTACGGAGATAAAACCCGAACACAACATGAAGTAACTCGCCTATTTCATGAGAACTTTCCTGCTTTACCGCCTATATCCCAAGAAACAATTTGTAAAATAGGGATGCAGTTTCGCGAGTTTGGTCATGTAAGGCAGATAAAAAAAGCAGCCAAAGCACTGAGTGATGAAATCAAATTAGATGTGATGCTTGAATTTGTGAAAAACCCGCATACATCGGCTAGACAGGCACCCACTACATTTAATGTTAGCCATGCATCGATAGTTAACATATTAAAATAAAATAAAATGCATCCGTATAAAATGATACCTACTCAGAAGCTCATGGAAGACGATTTTGATAGGGTAACTTATTTTTGTGAGTGAATGATGGACATGTTGGCTAACAATATTATCCAATTAGAAGACGTTATGTTTTCTGATGAGTGCACTTTTTCACTTAACGGTCATGTTAATCGGCAAAATTGTCGCTACTGGGCAACGACAAATCCTCACTGGATTAGAGAAGAACACACGCAATGTCCTCAGAAGGTTAATGTTTGGGCAGGGATTGTTGGAAACCATATCATTGGTCCCTTTTTCATTTAGGGTAATTTGAATGGCGATAATTATTTGGCACTACTTCAAAATGATGTCATCCAACTTTGACAAATTTAGATCCTGATCCAGGAAACCCTCAAGTTCCAGTGAATACGATATGGTTTAAGCAAGATGGAGCACCACCACATTACCAACTCAATGTCCGGCAGTACCTCGATACAATATTTCCCAATCGGTGGATAGGCAGGCGAGGATCGATAGAATGTCCAGCGCGATCACCTGATCTTACCTTATTAGCTTTCTTTTTATGGGGATATGTGAAGAGCATTGTATACAAAACTTAACCTTTTGATTTAAATGACTTAAAAGAACGAATAACGCTTGCGATTAGGTCGAACACGCCTGATATGTTAAATAATGTTAGAAGACAGTTTTATTTAAGATTAGGGTGAACATTTTGAACATCTACTTCATTGACATTCATAGTTCTTTTTAGTGTTTTACATTTTATTACATTTTGCATTACATTTTAGTTTTTTTATTGTATTGTAGCGAATTTCGGTAACCACATGATTTTATTTTATTCTATCTTAATTGTGGCAATAAACTTGAAAACGCTAACATTTTTGAACAGATAATGAATAGACCTTTCAAACGACATATCACAAGTCTATACTTCCCCTTTAAAAAATTGGGGGTTGTACCTGTCATTCGAACGGGATTGAAGGTAGGGATCTCATTTTCACGTTGAAAAATGTCAATTTATAATTTAAATGTGACGTGTTTCGGGATTTTTTATAAGAATGTACAGTAACCGAAATAATGAATTAATTCCATTTGGCTTTTACACACTGTATGTATCGCTCTACGCGTGGCAGGTGACTACTCTGTCTTTGTCTGGCATCATACTTTAACCACTTAAATTGTTGCAATTCATGTCTTTCTGATTTTATTTTCAATTTGGAAACACTCAAACACTCACTTGTGAACCAAATTAATTAAAATTCACAAAAAAGGTTTATTCACTTCATTTCTAGCTAGATGTATCATTCTAGTTACTTTAATACTTTCAAAAATATAGCGTATACAAAAATATTTTTATATATTTCTTTGAGGAAAAATATGCCCGTTATAGCTGACTGACGAACTCGTCCGCGATTGTAACAAAATGAAGGCTTGTGCCAAGTTTCGATCAAATCAGTCGAGTATTTTTTGAATTATCGCTGGTAAACACACACAAATATATATATATATATATATATATATATATATATATATATATATATATATATATATATATATATATATATATATATATATATATATATATTAAAAAGTCACCATGACAGGCTTCATTGGTGTGAAAAGTGTCCCAGTGTTTCTTCTGCAGTAACTTGTAGCGTAGATGTGTGCATGTGGATGTGTGTGTATGTGCACATGAAGAAATACTCTACATTTGATGTATTGTCTCTAGTGTTAGCTACTGGACAAATAAATGCTGTTGACGTGAGTGCGTATACACGAGTGTATCCGTGCTCGCGTATGTGTGTGAGTGGATATGTAGATATGTTTTAATTTTAATACATATTTTGGTAAAAAGCAAGTTTATAGGGAGATAAAAGAAAAAAAATGAGCTTGTTAGATTAATATTCTTAAGACAGATTTTGCCATTGTGAAAAGCAAGGTCGAATGCATCCTTGTACATTTTGAAGATTGACAGTGACTGAATAAACCCGTTCTCAAAGTCAAAACTCTTAAATTATATATATATATATATATATATATATATATATATATATATATATATATATATATATATATATATATATATATATATATATATATATATCAGTGGCAGCTCGTGACTTTGAGAGTGGGTGAAGTAGAATCGGCGCGGTTCCAAAGGGGGGTTCAGGAAGACGAAGACCCCCCTTGCTCCGCAGACGATTTTTTTTAATTCTCAAGGTTACGCGTTCTCCTGGCAGTTCAGTATTTAAATGAAAAATCCATTTGCACAAAAAAATAGACTTTCACAAGGAATAATTTTCGGAATAATGACCAGGAATATTTGATGAGAGGACACTGTACACGTACTGTACACGCACGCATACGGTAATATAATACGGCGCGTATTACCTATGAAAATCTGTTTATAGGGGGAAGAGCTACAAGCATTTTTTTTTCAAATTCAAGGCCCTTCTCATTTTTTTACAACTTGAAATTTTATATCTAATATTTTATTATTTTGATATTATTGTATTAGAGGTGATAATAAACAAATCAAGAGAAACATGAAAAATCCAGCTTTTCAAAGTCTGTAAATATGACACATACCAGATTATTTAACGGCACCAGAGTAAAAATAAAAATACGCCTCTGACGATCCGACTCAATCTAAACAAATGACAGAAACTAAGATTTAAAGCAGGCTCAGAAGGATGCATCACTTTTATGGCCCAACCTACCAGTGCGCGTGCCATTGCCATGGCAACCGTCCCGAAACAGACGCAGCATTTGTATGCGAACAAATCTGGCTCAGCCAGTCCGCAGCTGTTTGACGCTCTACAGTTACGCAATACGTAAGCGCTGCGCGTTGGGGCATGTATACATTCAATTCGGTGATCAGGGATAGGCTTGCAAATTATATCGTACCATAAATTACTATAAGAATACATTATCAACTGCGGCGCGACGTAACAAGACATTTTTATGTCGTTGTACCAAATGAATTTGAGAGAATGAAAAAAATTAAAATTATGGTGGACTTTGAATAAAAAAGTTTAGTTTAACCGAAAAATATAGGTGAAGTAGCGCTTCACCTGCGCCATCAATATATATATATATATATATATATATATATATATATATATATATATATATATATATATATATATATATATATATATAAACATATAAACATTCAAACGGACCTTGGGTATGGATTCTAGGGGCCCTAATTTGGGCTTATTTCAACAAAAAAATCTGAAAGTCTCACCATCGTTACCTCTCTATTAGTGAATTTACTTAATGAAAATTCACTAAAAAACTAATCAGCATTGTCTTCACGTTTCACTTCACTTGGCGAGCTTGTTTGTAAGAAAAAAATCGAGACGCAGTAAGTGCGCTTTGGTAGCGAATTTTCATTAAATGCTTCAAATTTCAATAACCCAATTTGCTATTAACCTAAAGTTTATTGGCTAGGAAACCAGTTTTCTCGGAAACATTTAAAATTTATTTTCGGAGAATGTTTGTACATTTTCAACCAATAAGTAATTTTGATAAAATATGGTAGATTGTTTCTACTATATAGGTTAAACCGGTAACCAGATTGATGCCTGCTTGCGTTAGAGAGACATATTTGCTAATAGAAACATTTTAATGAAAATTCACTTCCATAACGCACTTGCTGTGTCCAGACTTTTTTTTTCAATTGTACTTAGAGATTAAATGTATAACTTCAGTTTTATGTATTTTTTCAGCAAATTTTCGTACAAAGAATTATTATTAAAAAAATCTTTGCGAATTCACGTGGAAAAATGTTTTCGAATTTTCGTGTAAATTTTTTTTTTTAGAAATTTTTCTAAAAAGATTTTTATTTAATTTTTGTGTAAGATTACATAGTCAATTTTTGTAGAAAATTGCCTATTTTCATGAAAAAAATTGCTAGCAAATTTTCATATAATTTTTTTTATCTATCAAAAAGCTTTCTGTGAATAATTATATCTTGTCCGGATAAAGTTGAAGCAGTCAACAACCGTGTGCGCTGCTAAATCGGTCTCCTCCATGGCAAGCGCACCCGCGGCGGGTTGCGGGACAGGTATATCATAACAAGGTGACATACCTGTTGCACATCAATGCGGGCACCGCAGAAGAAGATTACGGTCAGCGCGGAGACCCGGAACCTACACGTATCACGATGCGTTGCGGTATATCGCCTATCGCAATTTAACACCGGTATACCGCGGCGATACGTAACGATCACCTTTCGCGAGCACTTTGGTCAGCAGGTGTGGCAAAGAAGCGCCCCGTGAGCTCTAAGATATTCTGTTAGGGCAACGTTGTCCAACAGCAGCGCGGTAAAGTTTAGGTTTTTCATATAGCAAAAGTCACTTACGTTGTAACCGCACTGTGAAACGGTGAGCAATACTGGAACAGTTTGTGCAGCCATAATTAGTTAGGAGCAGACTATTATAAGAAAGGAAAACAGGTAAAAATAAGAGACGCACCGAACGCAACGTATAAGACGCAACTGAAGAAGTAGCGATTAGCGATAGCGAAGTAGCAAACGACAGCAAGGATGTAATAAAGAAGCGTAGGAATCTGCACCCCCGACCAATGACGAGGCAAAACAACCGCGTCGAAACATTGAGAATAACAAAAAGTAGATCCTGTGACCGATGGGAACGCAGAAAAAGCACGTCCATCGAAAACAAAGAACAGATAATGTAAATTAGATCCTCGCCTAGGAATTGAAATAAATTGCGTGCAAGTAGGTAAATAAGTAGAAATCCTGTACAATTCAACCCCACCAAAACTAAGTCTTGCTTTCTTTCTCACAAGAGATACACCAGCCCTAGACCCATCACAATGAACAACCAAGTTATTCAAAGTAATGAGTCCTTTTCTCTTGTTGGCATTTCTGTGGATCGAAATCTTAATTGGCACCAACATGTCACATCAATTGCAGAAGCGGCTGCTAAGAAATTAGGTGTCCTCTTCCGGGCTCGCAAATACTTTTCACCAGCTAGTCTCTATGCCTTGTATACTTCACAAATAAGGCCAAACCTCGAATACTGCTCCCACATCTGGGGTGCTGCAGCCGCTTCTACACTAGCTATCCTGGACTCCATTCAAAAGAGAGCTATACGTCTCATCGGTGACCCTACCCTCACCAAAAGGCTGCCATCCCTTGCCCACCGACGTGCCGTTGGTGACCTCTCTGTCTCTTTTATAGATATCTGCACGGGCACTGCTGAGAGGAGCTTTCCTCCATAGTTCCCCCACCTGCTGCCCCCAACAGATCTACCAGGGAACAGAGCGAATGCACCCTTTTACTGTCCAGGTCACCAGACATAGAATATCTTGTTATGCCCGCTCTTTCGTCCCGAGGACTTCCAAGTTGTGGAATTCCTTGCCGGCACATGTTTTTCCTTCTCCTCCGAACCTCCAAACCTTCAAATCCAGAATTAACAAGCTGCCTCTTTCCTCCTTGTCAACACACACGGTACGATAGTATTTAGGCTGTAAGCCCTCGTGGTGTGTTGTTGAAATTAAAAATAAAAAAAATGACGGTAAAACGGGCTCCACATCCGCGGCGCGAATATGAGTGTGGAGGTATTCGCGTAGTTTTCGTGGTTAACGTTTTCGTGGTTCACGTTTGCGCGTCGCGGTGTTTCCCGTCCGGTGTCGGTTTTCTGTCCCGCGACAAAGGAATCGCGGACGCGAACGCGAACGTCGCGAATGTGGAGCCCGCGTAAGTTTTCTGTCCGGCGACAAAAGGCACGCGTAGCGCGAACGCGAACGTTAATTAACGTCGCAAATGTGAAGTCGGCTTTATGAGATATTGTCGCAAGCGGGAGATCGCAAAGTGTTGGATTGAAGTGTGTGACATTTTCAGCTGTTGTCCTAATCGTATAGAAAGGTTATTATTCGCGTCCGCGATTCCTTTGTCGCGAGACAGAAAACCGACACCGAACGGGGTACACCGCGACGCGCTAACGTGAAGCACGAAAACTACGCGAAAACGTCCGCACTCACATTCGCGGCGCGAATTCACGTTCGCGTTCGCCATCCCTTTGTCGCGGGACAATTTGCGACGTTCGCGTCCGCGATTCTTTTGTAGTGCTGCAAACTCCGAAGTAACGCGAGGTAAGGATAAATTCCCGGGGGCGGCGAAAACCGCCGGCCCCCAACAGCACTCCCCCTCCTAAGTTTTGAGGATCGCCACTGGTAAATATGCCGAAGAAAACGACTAGGGCCATAGTGACCGTGAACTGCGACAGCGCTAGTGTGCGGGACATGGCGACTGACGGAGACAGCCACACCGTAGTGCTATCCACTGCCAAGTAGCACAGAGCCGTACTAAGGCAGTAAGGTAAAATTGTTAACTTTCCAGAAGAAGTTTGAATGCAAATAACTACGCAAAGGAAGGAGAACAAAAAGTAAGAATAGTGTTACTGTGTATGTATGATACCAAAGTTTATGTATCAGCAGTCGATTTGTCAAAAATTGTTCGGGAGCTAATCTGCAAATTCACCGATTCACCTAATCTGCAAAATCACCAAATATTCTTTATAAAAAAACTCGGGACGCAGCAAGTGCGTTATGGTAGTGAATTTTTATTAAATGCTTTAAATCTAAATAACTCAATTTTCTATAAACTTAGAGAGTTTAATTTTAATACGTAGTAACGTCTTTCCTAAGGCAAGATATCCACGAACTTTCATTAAAATAACTTTGTAAATTTCGGAGAAAAAATTTTTTTCGAAAGAAAATTTAAAATTTGTATAACTCAATTTTATCTAAACTTAGAATGTTGAATTTGGTACGTAGTAAGATCTCCCCTGAGGCAACATATATAGTAAATTTCATTAAAACAGCTTTGTTACTTTCGGAGAAAAATTTTTTTTTAGAAAGAAAACTCAAAATTTTCCCGGAAAACCCCGTACGATTTTTCTGGCTAATGAACTCATCCAAGCAATTTATACTTGCCAAGTTTCATCGAAATCGGTTAATTATTTTTTGAGTTATCAGACGGATACATATATATATATATATATATATATATATATATATATATATATATATATATATATATATATATATATATATATATATATATATATATATATATATATAAACATATAAAAATTGAAATTAACCCCGGATGTGGCTTCTAGGGGTCCTAGTTCGCACTCATTTGAAAGAATTTTTGCAAAGTCTCACCATCGATACCTCTCTATTAGTGAATTTTTTTAAATAAAAATTCACTAATTATGCATATTGTGCTTTCTCAATATTCTGTGTATTGCCCAGATAGATAAACCCAAATCTTTAGACCTACTTCTTAACGAACTTTGTAGACATGCTTCAAATTATGCAAGAACTATAATTTCATTCATTTCATTGTCTTCAATTTTGAAACGTTTAACAACGCGTCGTGTCAGTATTATTCCATGGCTTGACGACTTACTTTTAATTCTGCTGAATTTTGTTCTATTCATTGGAGCCAAATAAGGAATGTGTTGTTAAATGTTCGAACTGTTGTCTCAACTATTCTGTTACATTCACCATATATTGAAAACAAATTGAAAACATCATCTGCAGAATAACAAACTAGCATGTACAACATTAGTTGCCACTGCCTATCCTCTCATGTGATCCTGATACTACAGACGTGAAAATCGTCTCGTCGTTTCTACGATTTCTGTGCTAAAAACGTCATGTTAAATATTAAATGCTTCAAATTTGAATAACTCAATTTTCTATAAACTTAGAGAGTTTAATTTTAATACGTAGTAAGGTCTTTCCTAAGGCAAGATATCCACAAAATTTCATTAAAATAACTTTGTAATTTTCGGAGAAAAAAAAATTCAAAAGAAAATTTAAAATTTGAATAACTCAATTTTTTATAAACTTAGAAAGTTGAATTTCAGTACGTAGTAAGAACTCTCCCAAGGCAACATATATGTAAATTTCATTAAAACAGCTTTGTTACTTTCGGGGCAAAATTTTTTTTTCGAAAGAAAACTCAAAATTTTCCCGGAAAACCCCGTCCGATTTTTCTGGCTAACGAACTCATCCAAGCCATTAATAAGAGAAAGCCACTTGCCAAGTTTCATCTAAATCGGTTAATTATTTTTTGAGTTACCAGACGGATACACATATATATATATATATATATATATATATATATATATATATATATATATATATATATATATATATATATATATATATATATATATATATATATATATATATATATATATACATATAAAAATTGAAACTGACCCCGGATATGGGTTTTAGGGGTCCTAGATCGCGCTCATTTGCAAAAATTTTTGCAAAGTCTCACCATCGATACCTCTCTATTAGTTAATTTTTTTAAATAAAAATTCACTGAAACCGAAATGTTGCCATTAAAAATATTGTTTAGACGGTGTGCGGCTATGGAATGGATAGATGTCAGTGTATAGTCTGCGGTAGTGTAGTATTGTGATTGGCAACGAGTGTATTCTAATTTATCAATTCCATTCAAAATGCATTGTTTGTTTTTGTTACTTACAAACTTACATTTTGATTATTATGCGAATGCGAGCCTTGAGAAAAAAGTTCGACAAATGAAAGTTGAGTTTACCATTTCACCAATTAACTTTATAAAAAATACAATATGGAATTAAAGTTTTACTACTTACATCTTAAATTGCACCTTTCCGTAAGTGAAATTCTGAGATAGGTGTGGTGTCTGCCATGCAGGTCTGTCAACGGGTGTTCGTTGTAAACAACTTGTTCTTTGGTCTAAAACCAGAAATTCATCAATCAAACGATTTTATCAGTATGCTAATAAAGATTATCGATGCTTGAGATAACAAACCGCACCTTTACAGTGGAACTGTTTGTTTTTAAATGAAAATCTTGTAGTTTATTTCGCCTTGAGTTGAATACGATATGACGCAAGAAAAGTTGCATTATCATTTTTGTTAGGATGTCCCTGTATTTCTTTTGATGAAACACGTCTAAGCAATGTAAATTAAAAATAAATAACTAACTTTTCAAATGAACAGAACAATTTTATTTTGCAAGCAATACTAAACACTTGACTACATGATACGTAAATACATAACCTATAATAATTATAATTGGCTGTGAAAATATTCACTATTTATTTGTTCATAATTTGTCCAATAAAACTGTGTGCTCATGTGTTATTGTGTTGGTATAGGTGCCTACTCATTTGAAATTCATTTATTTAGATAATTATTGTTTACGTGACTCAATGTAGGTAATTCAAATTGTGTACAAATTAATATCGCTAGGTAGGTAGGTAGGTATGCATAGGATTGTGTATAATCAGTATAATGTATAGTTATCCACCTAAAATCTAAAAAGTCTAGTGTCTAGTGTCTAGTCAAGTGCGTTGAGGTAGTGAATTTTCATCTTTATCGAATTTTTATTTTAAAAAATTCGCTCATAGAGGTATCGATGGTGAGACTTAACAAAGATTTTTTTAAATTAGCGCAAATTTGGGCCCCTAGAACCGAAAGGTGTCATCGGTCCGTTTAAATATATATATATATATATATATATATATATATATATATATATATATATATATATATATATATATATACATACATATATATATATATATATATATATATATATATATATATATATATATATATATATATATATATATATATATATATATATATATGTTATATTAGGTATCCAACACACATAACTCAAAAAGTATATTACCTAACCGATTTTGATGAAATTTGTCCAGTACCTTAATTTCATTAATAGCTTGGATGAGTTCGTTAGTCAGCCCGATCAGACCAGTTATTCTAAACAAAAATTCGATTTTTCTGAAAAGACATTTGGAACTACCTCGAAAGATAACAAAGTTATTTTGATGAAAATTGATAGAATTGTCCTTACTATATAGCATAATTCAACTTCCTAGGGTTATAGAAAATTGAGTTATTTAAATTTGAAGCACTTAATGAAAATTCGCTACCATAACACATTTCCTGCGTACCGATTTTTTAAAATCAAAGCAGGTACAAAATTCGGTTACCATCAGTATAACCTATATAGTAGACACAATATGCACCTTATTTCTTCAAAATAACTTATTACCAAAATTTCACCAAAATCTTACAATGATTTATATTATATATATATATATATATATATATATATATATATATATATATATATATATATATATATATATATATATATATATATATATATATATATAAATTAATTAATCTAAACCCAGATATGTGTTCTAGTGGGCCTAATTAGCGCATATTTGAAGAATTTTTTCAAAATTCAAAAGTCGGGATCTCCTCAATAGTGAATTTTTTTAAAGAGAATTCACTAAAATAGGAAAACGATGAAAAATGCAACAACCTCAGAATTGTACGTAGAATTTAAAAAGCCTGGACGCAGCAAGTGCGTTATGGTAGTGAATTTTCATCGAAATGATCTGGCACAAAATATTTTATTATAACTCTTTTTTGTTGTAACATAGAAATTTAAATTTTGGTGTGTAGTTTACTTTTTATATCGTAAACCTACCTACCAAATTTGGTTATCATATCTTTTTTATTTTTTGAGATAAATTTTTTTTTCGAATGAAAACTCAAAATTTTCCCGGAAAACCTCGTCCGATTTTCCTGAGTAACGAACTTATACAAGCCATTTACAAGAGGAAGGTACCTGCCAAATTTTATCAAAATCGGTCCATTATTTTTTGAGTTATCTGATGTGATACATATATATATATATATATATATATATATATATATATATATATATATATATATATATATATATATATATATATATATATATATATATATATATATATATATATATATATATATTGCTATAAATAGCAAATATGCTAGAAAAATAGAAACCTTTTATTGTGGAGAAAAACGAGCCAGGTATATTAAGTTTGTACATCCTAATATTTAAATGCCTTGTATATTTAAGAGTGTTGAATATTATGGGTTAAATAAGAAATATCGTAAGAATTGAGAGAATACAGAACAATGCTTTCTTTTCTACGTATAGTGTTTTGTTTGACTGGCAAATAACGTTACAATATAAAGAACACAGAACAATGCCTTGTTTTTATTTATAGTGTGTTGCTAGAAGAAAATAATTTTTATTTGATCCTAGTAAATATATAGATCTAAAATATATATAGTCACAGTATATTTGAGTTGAAATTAATTTTTTATCGTCAGTAAATTGTAAGTTCTAAAAAGACACACAGAGTGAGTTTCTACGAAAATTCACTAAAAGGAAACAAAATGATAATAATATCAAATAAGGCTAAAAAATTGACTATCAGAACATTTCTTATCGGAATGGGAGAAATGCGGTTTATTATTTCAGTTTATCGGTCGGTTTGATACTTGATAGTACTACTGAAAATTAATATCACAATGGTTTATTCTGTAGAAGAAAGAGTTGAAATAATTAGTATTTTTTTCAAAAACGATGACTGTGCCAACCGTACCGCAAATTTGTTTAATGAACGACATCCGAACAGACATGTTAACAGAAAATATATTTTGGAGTTGGTTGCAAAGTTTCGACAAAGTGGTTCAGTAGCTTGATTTTATATTTCAACAGTTTCAAAAGCATTTTGAATCACAACCTGTCGTATCCATATATCCAACAGTGAAATTTCTCACATGCAAATACAATACTTAGCAGCTCCTTTTCGATTTGAGCATATCTTCTGCTTTGTTCAGTGATCTTGATGTGAATGAAACTGGATGCATTTCTTGCATCATTACACAACCCATGCCTTTGCTTGACGCATCAGTTTCTATTACTATGTCCTTATTAGCATCAAATAGTTTTAGAATTGGTTTATTTGTGATCAGAGTTGTCAATGTATCTAGCTCTTGCTGATGCATTTCAGACCAAGAAAATGTTTCATCTTTTCTTGTCAGGTTTCTCATGTTAAATGTGAGCTGTGATAAACTAGGAATAAATTTTGAATAAAATTTGAACAGGCCAAGAACTCTTGTGAATCATCTTGTCGATTCTTGGGCGTTTCACCATTCACGACAGCTTCAATATATTTACTTGATAGCTGAATACCATTTTTAGATAATACCTGGCCTAAAAACATTACTTCATCTAGTTTGTATTGCAATTTGTTCAAATTGAATTTGACATTACATTTCAGGGCTCTTTCTAATACTGCTTTCAATGCTCTGTCGTGTTGTTCTTCAATAGATCTACATTTTTCTTTTGAAAAATTTCTGAGATGCTGCAAATTCCAAATGGTACATAATTTTGAACTTTGGGTTTTGGGCCTAGGCAAAGTCGTAAGCTACCATTAGGTTTTTCAACGATCATAACATAATGAACCCATTCAGTTGGATAATCAACTTTAGAAATTATGTTTTTACACTACATGTCATCAAGTGTCTCTTTAAGCCTTTGCTGTAACTTTATTAGCACTATCCGTTGTGCCTGTATAACTGGTAGTGGATCTGCTTTTAATTTAATATTTACAAAACCGGGCATACATCCAAGTCCTTCTTTACCCGACTTGGGCAATCATTTACAATCAGAAAACAACTTTGTTTCCAAGGAGTTAATTCTAGATATCAAATTGAATCTAATACAGTTCTACAACTAAAAACTTTACAACAGCATTATGATTCTTGAATGGACACTTCGATTTCACATAACCTAAACATGTGAGCGATAGTTTCCATATGAGATTATTGTGACATCACAAGGGATTAATTCCTTTACGTTTAATTTTAAATCTCTGAAATTTCTTAGCGGTAAGACACTTGAGTCTGCGCCTGTGTCTAGTTTAAACTTGATGTTAATTCTATTTATTTGAATAAACTCATACCAGTTTGTAGAAGAAGCAGTGATGTGCAGTTTGTGCTCATCAACGAATACTGTGTGGCTGTCTTCTGTAAAATCTCTTTGTCCTGCCATCTGCTGCATGCTGTTGACTTTGATTTCTTCATTTGTGTTCCTTTCAGAACCATCACGTTTGAAAATACACACTCTTGCAAAGTGTCCTTGACGTTGGTATTTTGCACATCTCTTATTGAACGCTGGACATTGTCTTGGGGGCTGTTCTAAACCACAGCGGCTGCATTTCTCCGTATATTTGACTGCGTTCACTTCCTCCTCTTGAACCATAAGAAGTAAGTTTCAGGTTTGATAATTCAATTGACTTGCAATATTCTTGTATTTTCTCCAGTGACATGTCAGGCTCTCTGATTAGTCTTTGCTGCATCTGCTTGTCATTTAATCCCAGTATTACTCTATCACGAATCATCCTTTCTGCGTAACTAGTTGTGCATTTATCGTTGGTGCATACAAATTCACAGTAAGACGACTGTTTCTTCAGCTCAGTTATAAATGATTCTATTGATTGGTCTTTTCACTGTGTCACTATTAAGGTGCTGTGCACACACAACATATGTCTCTTCTATTTCCCTATAAACCTCTAATGAATCAGTTAGATGAATCACCCTGTATATATAAAGTCTGACCAGCGCTACCTACCTCTCTATTATCAAATTTTCTTAATGAAAATTCGCTAAAAAACAAGAAGAGTGTAAGGAACTCAATTCCAAAGAAACCATCGCAAAGTAAAATCAGGTGGTCCAAATGGGCCATGACCCCCAAAAAGACAATACGCTGTATAGTAACTAGACTAATGATACTTATTTGTGCAACGTTGCATAAGTACATGATTTCACAGTTTTAGAGAATACTAAAATTGCGAGAAAAAAAAACGAAAAACATATTTTTTAATACCGGATTTTCAAAACGAAACGTGTCTGACCACATTTTTAAAGAACTTCTATCTTAGAAAGACTTGAAAAATCATCCTGTAAGTTATTGGACTATGCAGTCTGGGTGATCCAGGGATAAGAACGTGCGCAACTGGACCCAAGGGGCCCGGGTTCAATTCCCAGTAGAAACTTGAAATTATCTTTCAGTACATAGTGAAAATTAACATCAACCGAGGTTGTGGCATTATTTTTGAGCGAGTTGAATATCGGCATGTTCCGCCCTTCGGTGGGGGCGTTAAGCCGTCGGTCCAGTGCATTATGTCATGTTGGGCACGTTAAAGATCTTTGCGCTCCTTACAAAACTGAAGGGATTCGGAAAATGTCGCCCTGGCTATAGTCGAGGAAATAGACCGAAGTTAAAGAAATAAATATATAGGTATTATATTATGTATACAGACAGACGTACATGCCGACATACCGATAGACAAAAAAAATTTCGTTCCAGAATCAAGTTTTCTATATGTTTTGACTTTTTACGCCGTTTTAGCAAAAAAAATTCGAAATTTTTCTCAACAAAATTTCACCCTCACACCTTCAACCCCTAATTTAATGTCAGCACAGAATACCAGATGTTTGATCAAATTGAAAATTTTCTAATAAACAAACCTCAAAACGTTATATTACTCGAGTTTTAACTAAAAAATGTCAATTTTCACCAACTCAGCCCCATTCATAGACCGAAGTTAAAGAAATAAATATATAGGTATTATATTATGTATACAGACAGACGTACATGCCGACATACCGATAGACAAAAAAAATTTCGTTCCAGAATCAAGTTTTCTATATGTTTTGACTTTTTACGCCGTTTTAGCAAAAAAAATTCGAAATTTTTCTCAACAAAATTTCACCCTCACACCTTCAACCCCTAATTTAATGTCAGCACAGAATACCAGATGTTTGATCAAATTGAAAATTTTCTAATAAACAAACCTCAAAACGTTATATTACTCGAGTTTTAACTAAAAAATGTCAATTTTCACCAACTCAGCCCCATTCATCCCCTACTCGCTAAAGCGATTTTACCCAAAAACAATCCGAACCGTTCGTTTGTCGAGTGCTAACTGTTTACCGAATTTGAAGACGATATCTCAATTCGTTCTAAAGTTATCGTGGCTACAAACCGACAGACATACAGACAAAAAAATCTCTGGACGCAGCAAGTGCGTTATGGTAGCGAATTTCTTTAAAATATTTTTAATAGCAAATGTCTTTCTTTGATGAAAGCAGGCATCAAACTTGGTTGTCTATATAGTAGAAACAATGTACCATATTTCATTGAAATAAATTTATTGTTTGAAAATATATAAACATTTTTCAAAAGTCTAGATGCAGCAAATGTGTTATGGAAGTGAATTTCCATAAAAATGTTTTTAATAGCAAATGCGAGCAGGCATCAATCTGATTACCGGTATAGCATATGTGATAGAAACAATGTACTATATTTTATCAAAATTACTTATGGTTTGCAAATATACAAAAATTTTCCGAAAATAAACTTAAATGTTGGTTTTCTATCCAACAAAGCTTACGTTAATAGCAAATTCAGTTATTGAAATTTGAAGGATTCAATGAAAAGTCGGTCAATTTGCACATTAGCTCCCCAACGCTTTTCAACAAATTGTTTTCAGAAACATTACTAGGACCCAACCTGGATGCACAAACCACAAGAAAAATTTCTTGTTCACACCCACCAAGGAAGTTATGGGACTGGGAGTGAATAGGGGTGGTCTACGGGGTAGGTAGGGTTTAAGGGGGTAAGGGGGATATGGCTTCAAGATGTGAAAAAGACAGCTTTCAAGCCCGTTTTATTCGCATTTTCTGCTCATATTTCCTTTTTACTACCTACCCCGCTCAGTACCCCAACTCACTCCTGGTCCCGTAACTTCCTTGGGGGGGAAATGTTTCTTCGGGTTTGTGGATCAATGAGGGGGGGGGGTATGGTTTCTGAAAACAGTTTTTTGAAAAACGTTCGGGAGCTAAACTGCAAATTTACCGAAAATTCGCTACCAAAACGCACTTACTGCGTCTAGATTTTTTTCTTACAAACGCATCATATTTCGACAAAAAATGCAAAAATGCATTAACGAATTTGTTCTATGAAATTTAGCTACAAAAAAAATTATGCACCCCTACTCACTCCTGGACCTGTAACTTCCTTGGGGGGTGTGAACAAGAAAATTTTCTTGGGTTTTGTGGATCCAGGGGGGGGCCTAGGCAGGTTTCTGAACACAGTTTTTTAAACAGCGTTCGGGAGCTAATCTGCAAATTTACCGAAAATTCGCTACCAAAACGCACTTATTGCGTCCAGATTTTTTTCTTATAAACGCATCATATTTCGATAAAAAATGCAAAAATGCATTAACAAATTTGTTCTACGATAATTAGCTAAAAAAGTTATAGACCGTTAGACCACAAACTTCACTAAACCTACAAATAAATATCCAAAAAGCCACCAAACTTAACTAAACTAACAGCCAAAGCGTCAGAGAAAGGGTCTATTTGAAATGGATCTTCTGTAAATAGTTTACTAAAATGAAGGGCAATGACGGTTGAATCTAAAACTTAAGGGTTTGCAGAACACTCTTCTTGCAACATTTTCTTTTCACAAACGGTATTTGTTTCACATTCTTTGCCTAAACATTGCCAATTTTGACGTTTAAAATTGCGAGTTTGACGTTTTGAGGAAAACTCCGAAATTTGTTGCTTTAACTGCCCATAACTTCTTTGTCTTTAAAGCTAGGGACCTAAATACAGAGTTCACTCATTATAATACAAACACGCGTACCAAATTTGGTTGCCCTTACTTTGTTATTTCCGGAGATATGAATTTTTTTATAAAGAAAACACAAAATTTTCCGGGAAAACCTGGTCCGATTTTCCTGGCTAACGAAATTATCCAAGCCATTTGCAAAAAGAAGGTACTCTGCAAATTTTATCAAGATCGGTCCATTATTTTTTGAATATTCGGATATATATATATATATATATATATATATATATATATATATATATATATATATATATATATATATATATATATATATATATATATATATAAACACAGATCTCTAAGCGAATAAAAAAAAATTGGTTAAAAATCGATCCCAAATCATGTTTTCAATATGTTTTGCTACTTTTTACGAGGTTTAAACGGAAAAAATTGGAATTTTTCTCGCCGATGCGATACTGCCATACGTCGTGACGATGTGGAAGTAATAAGCAGTTTTCACCTTATCAACATGCAAATTTTGTCTTTAGTATGGACGATAAGGATCTTTTAGATGTCCAGTATCGCATAGTACGCGGGACTGGCAACTTCACGCCCTATCCTAAGAAGGGGGCATACAAGCATTCATTCAACTTGCTAAAACTCAATGTCAAAACTTCAATACTGGTTATTTTATTGTGCATATTAATTAAAAGTTATTAATTTTGGGTTTCAAGTCACAGACTGCGGTAAGTGCGACGGAAAGTATTCGGTGTCACATGTTATTTAGACCTGTGCTGTGATACTGTGAATACCTATATATCATGCATACTCCTCTATTAGGAAAGGTCATAAATACGTTGGTGCCGTGTACCATATGATGTTAAGCACGTCAAAGATTTCCATTTTAGTTTCGATTTCCAGATGGTGAGTAAGTCATTTTACCTGCCGCCGGTTTTATTGTTTATTAAAAATCGCCCTATTTTCGAGATTGTTGCCAGTCAACGATGCAAGGATAAGCAGTTTTCACCTTACCACCATGAAAATGTTCCTAGCATTAGCATGGTGCGTTAGGAACCTTTACGTGTCTTGTATCGCATAGTACACGGGAACGACGAATTTTCGCCCCTTCCTAAGAACGGAGCGTATAGTTACCCAACCTGCTGAAACTCAATGTCACAACTCCAATAGTGGTTATTTTCTAGTGCATTATTACTATTATTTTTTTCTATAGGTCACGAGATGCGGTACGAGAATAATACAACGGAAGGTTTCGGTGTCACTTGCTATTTAGACCTGTGCGGTTGTAGTACCAACATCTGTATGCTCCGCCATTTTAAAAGCCATAAAAACGTTGGTGCCGTGCACTATATGATGTTAAGCACGTTAAATATTTACATTTTAAGTGTAAAATTTACAAGTGGTAAGTCCTTTTGCCATCGGTGATTGGTTAGAGTCGCAGAAATTGGTTAAGTTTAAATAAAAGAAAAATAATTGTACCTAATTAGATAAGTAATAATTAAACACGCAGGCAGGTGTTTTTTAAATACACATGTTCTCAAAACCGTGTCAAATTCCAGCTTTCCCCTTAGAATCTAATCCGAGACCTACCCCTTGCTGACACAAACAGCTTTATATGAGGTGTCTAGCATATACAATCACTTTATTAGAAAGCGTCTTTGTGAAATGGTAAGTAATGAGAAAAGTAGCCTGTGAAAGTGTAAAGGTTGTTTGTTTATGCTCCTGTCTCCATTTTATAATAATTTGACATTAACATTATTTTAATGTCAAACTAAGTATTGCCAAACTACAATAAGCTGCTGTCACGTGTGCTGCTTCAAGTTTCCGTGGTGACTTGAAATAAGTATATAATTTTGAATAAAAGGTAAGTTACGAACATCTATATTCATTTTCCAATAAGATTAATCAATTATATAGGTAGGTACGCATGTACATCGTTACTACATCTATTTAACTTTTTTTAAAAGATATATTGTAATAGGGATTTCTTTCAAGTCGTTGTATGGAAAAAAAACTTGTACAGTTATCTGTTTCCGAACGTAAAGTCCAAAAAATCTCAAAATCCTAAAATCGGAAGTGTGCGTATGCGTGTGTGACGGTCTGTGTATGTGGGTGTAGGTATGTAGGTATTCAGATCGATTTTGTAAACACGATAATTTTCTGAATCCCAATGACTTGGTTTTTGGTAGATGCGATCCTTGAGATCGTCTAAAAAGGTGATTAAAAAAGTTTGGACGCAGGAAGTATATTACGGTGGTTAATTTTCATGGAAGTGATCTGGCACCAAATATTTTCTTTAATCAATATAACTTTTTTTCTTGTAACTTTTTTCCGAAAGAAAACCCAAATTTTTCCCGGAAATTTACAAAAGGAAGGTACCTACCTGCCAAATTCCATCAAAATCGGCCCATTATTTTTTGAGTTAACGGTGTGATACATATATAAATATATATATATATATATATATATATATATATATATATATATATATATATATATATATATATATATATATATATATATATATATATATATATACATATATATCTTTTGGAATGTTGCACTACACTGTAATCATTTTTAAATATACACTTTATTTGTTTGCTGTACTTTTTGTGATTTTTTATTGGTTTGCGCAAACCAATAAAAAATCACAAAAAGTACAGCAAACAAATGAAGTGTATATATATATATATATATATATATATATATATATATATATATATATATATATATATGTATATATATATATATATATAGGGTAATTCCGGAGGAATGTGTGTGTTTTGTTTCTTTAACGTCGGCCTATTTCCGCAACTATGGCCAATCACCGACGCCAGGGAGCAGTTTCACCTCACTATCCTGGAAAATTTGCCGGACCCCTGCCTTTCTGTAAGGAGGGTAGGGATCTTTAACGTGCCCAACATATCATGGACACGGGACCGACAGCTTTACGCCCTCTCCGAAGGGCGGAACGTGCAAACATTCAAATTGCTCAAATACAATGCCAGAACCTCGGTTGATGTTAATATTACAGTTTGTAGTGAAAAAAATTAATGAGTACCCTGGGATCGAACCCAGTACCCTTCGGTTCAGAGGTACACGTTCTTACTCCTGAACCACCGAGGTTCTATTCCGGAGGAATAGGAAGTCTTTCAGTCGTAGATTCAGGTGGTCAAAATAAGAAAAATAAACCCATAAGTTATAGTTCGAATGTCAACTATTCTTGAAATAACTAATTTATAGTTATAATCCGTCAGTTTGACATTAACTGTCTTAGTTACGAATACCTATAAAATGCCTCATATATTCACCCATAAGGAATATGCGGATATCATTTTTTGTTTATGGGTTTTGGAATGGAAACATACAGTTCAGGTAGTTAAGGAATATCGACGGCAAAGGGTTCCCAATAGAAAACTTTTTCAAAGTTTTTTTACTAGAGCTCAGAATACTGGTGTTTTTCCGAGCCCAAGATTTTTTAGAGAAAGAAAAGGTCTTATACGAACCGAAGAAAACATTCGAAAAAACTATATATATATATATATATATATATATATATATATATATATATATATATATATATATATATCTTCTTCTGTACGTGAAGGACGTAGCCAGCGCGTAAGCTACCTGGAGCAAGCGACCCTTCTGAATTATAGATCTTCTAGGATGTTATTCAACGTTGAAGAACATCCTAGAACATCTAGAATTTAGAAGGGCCGCTTGCTCCAGTTAGCTTACGGCTTACTGGCTACGTCCTTCTCCTGCACAAACGAAACCCAACAGTGAAGCCAGAAAAGTAATCTCCAAGTCTGTATGTAACATGGACCAGTTTCATCAAGTAAGGGCAACAACAGTCACTGAGTTATAAATAGAGACTGTGTACAACCAACTAACGATTTTTAAAAATCATCAGCCCTCGTACTTTTTTCCCTACATGGACAGTGTAATATTACGTCCTTCGGGATTCTCTATTTGTTGACTAACAAAACACAGCTTTTCAAACTACTAGTTTATTATAACAACCTATTTTCCGACAATAAACACAAACACAGCAACTAAAATATCTCTCTATTAAAAAATGTTAATAATCCTATTTCACTTTTCACCTTCTATTATCGCTTATTCCGCACCAACACGAACTCACTGTGTGACCGCTCCATTTTTTATACTTGCAGTAGTTCTAGAGGCTTCTACATTTTTCCATCTGTTGTTTCTAGTTCCCACTCGAATATAATTCTAGTGTTCGCTGCTACCAACACACTCTATAAACGAGCGATTCTTGCCACATGTGAATTTGGCTGCGAAGCGGCGACCTGGAATGTCAATTGCCGTTCTACGACATAAAATACCTGGCTTGCTTTATATATATATATATATATATATATATATATATATATATATATATATATATATATATATATATATATATATATATATATATATATATATATATATATATATATATATATATATATATATATATATATATATATATATATATATACCCTTCCTGGCCTGTCCTGATAAGAAGGAAAACAAACCCTGCCACATATAAAGTTATGTGTGCATAATGTGTACATACATATCGCAGCCGTAGCTAAATTCACCAAGCTGTAACCATATAGAAGTAATATGCTCAATAGAGTTTTTAAACTTAACTCTCATAGAGAAAGATGTAAGAGTATATAAGGCGAGATGCATTGTACTCTAGCTGCATTGTACTCTTATGTTCCTCCAACGTAGCCTTGAAAACTCTCCCCCTCAAAGCAGTGGTATTCATAGTTACGATTATGCGAATGCCATGCTACTATTTCAACATTTTCCACCCATGTGGAAACTTGCCGACATTATCAATATCCCAAAACCCAGCAAAGATCCGCTGTTCCCTCACAACTAAAGGCCCATATTAGCCTACTCCCAGTCATCGGCAAAATCGCCGAAACACTAATTCAGAAAAGGCTACCCTGATTCACCTCTGAGAACCATATCGTTCCAGGCGAGCAATTCAGTTTCAGACACCAGTAATCCACCACAGACTAAGCCCTTGGAGTGGTGGAAAACATCACCGAAGGATTCAACAAAAACAAGTCAACTGGTGCAATTTCTCAACATTGCTCAAGCCTTCGGCAGTGTCTGGCATGCGGGCCTCCAAAACAAAATTTTACCATTTATTTATCCTCTCAATCTAATTCTGCTAACCAGGTCCTACCTGCAATAGAGGAAGTTCCAGGTCAAACATTTGGGAACCAGATGTAGAACCTACTCAGCCATGGCGGGCTTCTTGCGGGGTTCTATAATCTCCCCTCTGCTGTGCAATATATTTATCGCAGACATACCGACACCGCCCTTAAACGTGACATACGCACTGTATGCAGACGACACTACTATCCTCAGCAGCTCCACTTAGCTGAGGGTAATAACCGAACGTCTACAGACCGCCGCAGACGAGCTGCAAGGCTGGTATAGGAAATGATGTTTAGCCATAAACACACGCACTTCACGAACACGTATCATTAGGCAAATTCCCTGTCAAGACTCCGCCAAATACCTCGGGGTTTTCCCCGACAAACGCTTAACATGGCGCCCCTATGTCCAACATGCCCGAAGGAAAGCTTCGATGTTCATCTCGAAGTTCTTTCCACTCCTTAACAGAAATTCCAAATTGCCCATGAACAATAAACTGCTCATGTACAAAGTCATAGTCCGACCAGCCTTGACCTATGCATCTCCTGCATGGGCCACCGCGGCCGACACACACATCACGAACCTTCAAATCATCCAGAAAATATTCTGAGACTGGTTACCGGAGCGCCATAGTTTGTCAGAAACAGTCAGATTCACTCTAATTTGAAAATGTCTTCGATACTTGAGTTTATAACTCACTTATCCACCACTCAGTTCGCAAAAGTCGCTTCTCCCCGAAATGCTCTTCTCCGAGTGCCGCCGACTACGATGAGCAACTTCCACATAGGCATAAGCGTCAAAGCTTATACTTACACGAAAACGCCCCCGCGGCAAAACTGGATGGAAACATTCAAATCCAAACTCCAAACGTCATTGTGTGAGATCTTTCCGACGGAGATATGGATTAAGGTCCGGTACTCCAGGGAGCAGAGTTAGTGGGTAGGAGTCCCACACTACCTCGATATCCTACACACTACAGACTTTTGAATGACGCCTGCATGATGCATTCTCCACTCCTGTATCCAATAACAAAACAAAAAACTCTTATGTTAGAATGATTGGATAATTAACATATTGCCTTCACACACTATAATTAAAAATAAGTACTAGGTATGAGATTAATAAACAAAAAAACTATTTTCACTTGGACATAATTTATTTTAATAATAATAGTTAAGCAAAACTTATTCCCCATTTTCTCTTATAGCACAGAATACTACAATATTATAGCGCAAAGATACACAAAACTGCGCATTGCGATTGCGATCTTGTATATGCAATCAAGCACACAGATGACGTCATTTCAACTCACTTTGATAGAACTGATATAAAGACTGAAGTTTTGTACTTTTTATTCTAGTGAACGATCCAGGAGATTTGAAAAATGGAACGTGAATTACTAAGCTTAGAAAAATCCGTAGGGGCATTGTGTATAGATGAAATACCGGAACGGCAATGTGATCAAGCAATACAATTTCTCCAAAACTTACAAAGCATACTTAAAAAAATAGATGGGCACTATGTTGCTAAACTAGGTCACATCTTAGAGACCGTCGCTAATTCAAAAGCTGCAATTTTAAAACGAGACAGATATAACGTCCTCGTTCCCAGTATCAGATTAAACAAGTTGTTGAAAGAAGTTCAAATGCCAGCTGCAATGCGAAAGTGTATGAAAACCATCATGGAATTCATAGTTTATCAATTGCGTAACGGAGGAAATGGTGATGCAGATTATGTTAAAGATATGATGTACGCATTAGGAAAGTTTCTTATCTTTTTTGCCACGTGTAAGTTACTCGATGAGAAAATGATCAAAATTCTGGCACAATATATTCAATATTTAATTGAATTTCTTGGCAACATTAATATAGCTTTATATGCACTAAGGGTAAGTGTATTTGTGGTTTAATTTTATAATAAAGTCTCTCTAATGATTTGAAATAAATAATTTTACATTAGTAATTTTAGAGTGTAACCTAAGTAGGGAAGCATAGGGTGAATGAAAACTATTGGATAATAGAATAGCCAATTTGTAAATTTTTAATTACGGGGTTCTTGTTAACAAACCACCGATTATAACTTTATCTGCGCAACAAAGTAACGTTGAATCAATAATTAGTTGTACCTCTACAAAGAGGTTATACAACCTCTTTGTACCTCTATCACAGCATAACAAACAATTAATTTAAGTCATTCACCAGGCGCCAACGGTTTAATAGTGTAATCAACGGCCGAAGTCACCGGACGTCAACAGTTGAATAGTTACCAACTTATGAGTTCTGCAGTCGTGCTGATTTTCTGCTTGAACCCAACTGTTGCCGATTTGCCAATGCCAATTTCACAAAATAGTGCTTGAAGTAATCGGTGAGTTCATCCAACCGTAGAATGTATCGGGAGTCAGCAGATGAGCGCTTAAATTAAGCAGTTGGTGGCTGGTGAATTCAGCATTGGTGTGCGTTCACCAGTAGGTGCCACTGAGTTTCAGCTTGAACTAAACTGTTGACGATTTCTCACAGCTGCATTAACATTGCTGACAATGAGCGGGATCAACAGGCGCCAGCAGCTGAATTGTTATGTCCAAAAAAATGTTGACATTTGTAAACATGTCAATATTTCTGGAATTGTTGGAGCATGCGTAGTTAAGTAACCACGCACTGTTCTGAATTTGTCTATTTTCGCGCGTATTTTATACGATTCTCAATGCATAAAAAACCTTATAACTTTTTTTCTTGTAACTTAGAAATATAAATTTTGGTATATAGTTTCCTTTTGATATAATAAACTGACGTACCAAATTTGGTTACCATAGCTTTTCTATTTTTTGAGACAAAACCTGGTTCGACTTTCCTGGCTAACGAACTTATCCAAGCCATTTACAAAACGAAGGTACATGCCAAGTTTGATAAAAATCGGGCCATTATTTTTTGAGTTATCGGTGTGATACATTCATACAAACTTACGCATATATATATATATATATATATATATATATATATATATATATATATATATATATATATATATATATATATATATATATATATATATATATATATATATATATACATATATATATATATATATATATATATATATATATATATATATATATATATATATATATATATATATATATATAAATTTCTTCAAATGAGCGCGAACTAGGACCCTTAGAACCTATATCCGGGGTCAGTTTCAATTTTTATATGATCATATAAAAATTGAAATTGACCCCGGATATGGGTTCTAAGGGTCCTAGTTCGCGCTCATGTGAAGAAATTTTTTCAAAATTCAAAAGTCGGGATCTCCGGCATATTAGTGGATTTTTCTAAGAAAATTCAATAAAACTTGTTTGAGACATTCTAGAATGGTTATGAAAATTACTTTGAGTGTAATGAGCGAATTTTCATTAAGAAAAATTCGCTAATAGAGAGGTCACGATGAAAAGCTTTTGAAAAAATTTCTTCAAATGAGCGCGAATTGGGGTCCCTAGAACCCGAAACCAAGGTCCGTTAAATTTTATATATATACATATATATATATATATATATATATATATATATATATATATATATATATATATATATATATATATATATATATATATATATATATATATATATATATATATATGTATCCGAGCGATAACTCAAAAAATACTAAACTGATTTCAATTAAACTTGTCAAAAATCTTGTTTGGGCAAAAACCGAGGTTGAGTTCGTTAATCAGCCTTTACGATCAAGTTTTTTCGGTGGAAAATCGGGAAAAACTGTTTGAAAACGCTATATTTTTGTAAGTATCAGAGTAACTCAAATGAGACTTTACATGTGGCTAGAAATAGTACAAATAAACATATGTTGTGAATTTTAAGTAATTTGGTCCACAGTATTTAGAGTTTTTGCCAAAATCGCAAAGACATGCATTAAAACGACTTAGTGGTTAAAGTCGAATGCCTGACAGACATAGTAGTTAACTGCCACACGTAGATTGATTCATACAACATGTAAAACCATACAGCAACGTTAACCAAACCAAATGTATACCAAGCAGAAAACATAATACCCGAATCCACAATCGTGAAATTTCGGCCGCAGTTATGGAAAATGACAGACGACATGAAATTAAATATCTGCCAAGTGATTATTTAACTGGGCGATTCAATCAATTATTAAAATACGCTATATTTGTAGCTTTATTATCGACCTTAAACACAGTTTTAACGCAGCATAGATATATTATGCTGTCGCATAATAATCTATCAGAAATTTAAACAAAATCAAGTCTTTATAAAAATGATGAGCGCTAATTAGGCCCCCCAGAACACATATCCGGGGTCAGTTTCAATTTTTATATGTATATATATATATATATATATATATATATATATATATATATATATATATACATATATATATATATATATATATATATATATATATATATATATATATATATATATATATATATATATATATATATATATATATATATATATATATATATATATATACATATATATATATATATATATATATATATATATATATATATATATATATATATATATATATGTATCACACCGATAACTCAAAAAATAATGGGCCGATTTTGATTAAATTTGGTGAGTACCTTCCTTTTGCAAATGGCTTGGATAACTTCGTTAGCCAGGAAAATCGGCCCAGGTTTTTCCGGAAAATTTTGTGTTTTCTTTCAAAAAAAAAATTGTAAAAAATTTATATCTCCGGAATTAACAAAGTAAGGGCAACCAAATTTGGTACGCGGGTTTATATCATTATATGTAATTTAGCTACCAAAATTTGGCTCTGTATGTCAAAAGACAAAAAAGTTATAGACATTTAAATACAAATTAATTGGGGGTTTCCTCAAAACGTCAAAGTTGCGATATAAAACGTCAAAAATTGGCAACATTTAGGCCCAGAACTTGAATCCAATACGGGCTATGGAAAGAAAATGTCTCAAGAAGAATGTTTTACAAACCCTGAAGTCTTAGTTTCAACCGTCATTGTCCTTCATTTTACTAAAATATTTCCAGAAAATTCATTTCAAATAGACCCTTTCTCTGATGCTTGGCAGTAGCCTTATTAGCTATAGAGTTTATCGTGTAATGATATATAATTTTGGTCGAATTTTCGTAAAAAATCAATAAAGCTCAATATATCCGTTATTATACAAAATACGAAAAAAAAATGTATACATTAATTATAGGGTGTCTTGAACTACATCTTAAAAAAATTCTGCAGTCATAGGTGGCCCATAATTCGCTGGTGATACAAATGATCTTTCTTTTTTTAATCAAACACGTCTTATGTTATTGCATTTTGCATCGAAATATAATGCACGTTTGTAAGAAAAGAAATTCTGGACGCAGCAAGTGAGTTATGGTAGCGAATTTTGATCAAATGCTTCATATTTGAATAGCTCAATTTGCTATTAACCTATGAGGTTGACCAAGAAACATGTTTTTTCGGGAACACTTTAAGTTTACCTTCGGAAATTTTTGTACATTTTCAAACAATAAAGTTATTTTGATGAAACATGCTACCTTATTTTTATTATATAGGTTATACTGGTAACCAAATTTGATGTCTGCTTTCTTAAAAAACACACACATATTTGCTATTAAAAACATTTTTTAAAATCAAACACGTCTTATGTTATTGCATTTTTGCATTTTCAATCGAAATATAATGCACGTTTGTAAGAAAAGAAATTCTGGACGCAGCAAGTGAGTTATGGTAGCGAATTTTGATCAAATGCTTCATATTTGAATAGCTCAATTTGCTATTAACCTATAAGGTTGACCAAGAAACATGTTTTTTCGGGAACACTTTAGGTTTACTTTCGGAAATTTTTGTACATTTTCAAACAATAAAGTTATTTTGATGAAACATGGCACCTTATGGTTATTATATAGGTTATACTCGTAACCAAATTTGATGCCTGATTTCTTAAAAAACACACACATATTTGCAATTAAAAACATTTTAATGAAAATTCACTACCATAACGCACTTGCTGCGCCCAGAATTTTTTTAAATATTTTATTTTCACATTTCGAGAAACAATAGTGCACAGATTTCATACGTTTTGAACAAGATCTCATTTTTGTTAAAACGCCTAAATAAGTTTGTCACTTTTAAGTCTAAAATCATAATTTTGTTATTGTTGTAATTGTTAATGAAAAAAAGCGGCTTGATTAGGTTGACTAAAATTAAATCATACTGGCGATTAATAAGGAAAATTAATGCTACGTTTATAATTTGGGAGATACTTTACTTTTCTAAATATGAACTAAGTTTCCTTCTGGAAATCTTCTGTATAGCTTTAATGAAATTTTTAATACAAACTTCTTTCAAAGAGATTTAAACTACGTACAGATATAGCAAAATTTAGTTCTTTACCTTCGTAGAAAATTGAGTTTTGGGCATTTTTCTCAAAAGCAGTTAATACGCAAGTTTTTTTTGATAATAGAGAGATATAGATGGTAACACTTTCGAAAGAAATCTTCAAATGTGCGCGTACCAGGACCTCTAAAATCGATCTTCAAGGATCTGTGTAAGTTTAAAGTATTAACTTTACTAATATGCCGTATAAGAATTATGTACAATTATCTTATGAAAATTCGCTACTATAACGCACTTGCTGCGCCCCGAAACTTTTTGGTATTACATTCTCGTAAAACAATTTGTGGCTAATGGACCTGGCTTCCGAGGCCATACAGTAATCGTCACACACATTCTCGTAATAATCGTCATATCTCGTTGGTTTGGTTGTTTCCGGCGGCACTATAATATATATTCACTGAGCTAAATTTTCTATCGTCTATCCCAGTGCCATCATAAGTGAATAATCAGCTCATTCTGAGATTTCTATTCTACTTTCATTACCCATTTTTTATATTAAAACTTTTCTTTGATTTGGGGTTACTTACTACAGATTATAACAAGCAATTTTAAATTGACGGCATCGACTAAACACGTTAGTAAAGTGAATAAATCATTGACCAAATATTTTATAAATTGGAATGATGGCAAAGGAATAATTTGCCCATAGACAACAATGACTAGCAATATGACATTCAGGGTCTATAAATAACAGCCAGATAAACGAGCGTCTCGCGACAGTAAATACTCGGTGCCACAGATCATGATTTTGCAGAATATTTTAAGCACATTAGGGCGGCAATATTAAATACAGTGGGAAGTGAAATGGTTATTACCTGAATACATTTGTAGTTATTAAAATGGTGGTATTATACCTACACTGCACAGTATATGAAGTACTGATTCCTGTTAATCATTCTACGTTGATATTATATGTAATTGGCAGTTAAAAAACTGTTTAAAAATAAAAGTATAGGCATCTATAATGTGTATATACCTGTCCACACCGCTTAATGGCTCTAGCCGATAAAAAAGAAAGAAGAGATGAACAAATGTTAATATTCACTTGTTGGAACCTATGATTCTTTTTCATTAACGGCAATATAAAGGTGATCCAAAAAACTTCACTAACCGAGGGTGTGGTATATTCAGTACTTTATGAAATAAAAAAACCACGAATGTGTAAATAATTTTATTTCCAGCTCAAAATCTACAATTATGTAAGATCAAATTCACCATGCATTACCCAGTCCTTCATTAATTACAATTGTTTCAGTAAATGAAGGCTTCTGAAAATTGCTTGACTTCATTTTCTTAGTTGAATAAAGGCGTGGCTGCCACAAGTGGTTGAACATAGATAATTTGAGTGGTTTCCAGAGAAAAAGTATCACCCTTATTCAATAAACTAATGACATTGTCTAAATATCTTTCGATTTTTGTACTGTCTTCTGATCTGGAACTGTTACTGCCCAACCTTATTACAACTTTCGCTTTATTTTTTATAATTTTGTCATTAGGATGAACTTTATTAGCAGTGGAACCTTGAGACATATCAAGTAGATCACCTACTTCGGATGCGGCTTCATGTTCTAGAGTGGGCGTTACACTCCTGCTACTGCACCCAAGATATATTTAAGCATATACATGCATATTCCTGCATATATTCAACTTTGTTATGCCGTCAGCACAGGAGCATTTGAAAGAATGAATACAAATTTTGCAAATAGTACACTCTTACAGACATGGCTATAAGCATGCACTTTGGATAAAACAAACATGATATTTCTTTGAAATATCAAAACATAAAGAGACAAGTCATTCTCAGTTCAAATAATAATATACATTTTCAATAACTTACTGTTCACAGAACTAAACTCAATCTTTTCAGTTTCAATATCTATCGAATGGTTTTCATTGAGGTAAACTTGTAAGCCTCTATAGTTGAGTAATGTTTCCATGCAATTATCCTGAGGGCAGAGTAACCTTGATGTGTTACCAGAAGTCGTCGAATAATTATGATTTTTGCTTTTATGTAAGTTGATCATGTGCCTGTTTAGTGCATATTTGCTAGGGAATAACTTGGGAGCATATGGTGCATCCAGTTTTTGATTTCTCATCGTTCTCTGCGACGTTAGGCTCAGTCCTGGAATTTTCGCATATGAGAATATGAGCATACACATTTTTCTTCTCGGTAAATACACACACAGCTTATTTTAAAGAGAAACTGAACGATATTGATTTTTTATGAGTGTTTAGATATACAGCGTGGCTCATTAGTGCGAGGAAGTACGATATCTCCTTTAATATTCAGAATTTTGAAAAATGTTTTATACAAAAGTTGTTGGGAATGACGAGGGGCATATTTTAAAAATATTTGTAACTATAAAGGGTGTTACCTAAAAGTAGGGCAACATGTAAGTTTTTTATTTTAAATGACACCATATGTTTTTTTTGTTGCTTTTTATCGGATTTGCCATAAAATTCTCTATATGGTACAGTTATTTGTTTTCCAAAAATTTGCGGTGTTGCCAAGTAAATAATTATTTATTGAAAATTTTAACAAAAACATCATAGTAGAAATGCGGCTGCCAATCCCCTAATATTGAAAAGAATTAAAAGGTTTTCGCCATCGTCAAAGCTGAACCTTTAATAAAGTCACCGAAATTAACAAAACTCATTTAATTTGTACAGGGTCTGTTTAAAATAAAATCGAAATTTCTAAATTTTACTATGAAAAAACTTGATTTTTTTAAATGGAACACCTGTATTTTATTAGCCTATCTTGTAGCCTACTTCCATACCTTCAAATTTTGTTATGAGGATGATTCTCAAAAAATGCATAGTTTTTGAGATAAATCCATTTTTATGAAAAATGGCTTAACCCCGTCTTGCCTATAGAGGAACAAGAATAATTGGTAGGTAGGCTAGAACATAATAACTCAATCAGTCAAATGCAACTACTACTACCTACTTTGTAAATGAAATTAACGTTTTTAAATGGCTTGATTTTTAACAGCAAGAGGTTTCCGAGGATGATTCTATTTAAAAAAAAATTAATACTCACTTCTATTTTTTATTCAAAGCATTTATAAACTAATAATAATCATTATCAACAATAAATAAAACATTAGGTATACTACAGTAAATGCTCAATATGGCCACCATTATTATTTACACAAATTTCAATTCGTCTTTCAAAAGATTGACTAACGTTAGTTAGGATATTATTATCAATATTTCTGAAAACTTTTCTAATTCGCTGTTTCATGTCATCTTTTGTAGTGGGCGGAATTTGGTAAACCTGATTTTTGACGTATCCCCACAAAAAAAATCCATTTTGGTGATATCGGGTGAACGAGGGGGCCATCTCACTGGGCCACCTCTTCCTATCCATCTATCAGGAAAAGCGTTTTGAAGGTGTTCATGGATTGCTGCCGTATGATGCACTGGAGCACCATCGTGTAAATACCACATTCTCTTTCTAATATAGTTTGGTAACTGATGAAGCAATCTTGGCAATTCATTTTGGAGAAACTCGAGGTAAACTTGCTCTGTTAAACGCTCTTCGAAAAAGTAAGGCCCAATAACATCCCACTGAGCAAGGTAATATTGCATTAACATTGCAGAATCTTTTCCAAAGCAAGTGTAAGTTTGATAGATAACTTACAGAAAGCCTCCTGCAAGTTTGTTGCAAATGGCAAATCTTCCCCCCAGTGACTTTACATATGGAAGTGTTTCTTTTGTAAGTTTACTGCAAGTTTACTGTAGTGAGCTGTTACAAACTTTCTTTATACTTACACATGCTACCTTACAGCAAGCTTCAATTTTAAAAGGGCCTAGCAAAGTTGTAAAATTTAAACTTACATTTGCAACTTATCTGCAATTGTATATATTATGTATACAGTGCAAGTTTGTAACTTGGGATAATTCCAATTAATCTACTTCAGCTTTTTTTCAAAAATGCTCGGAGCCAGATAATATTCTGTTGCAATCTTTTCAAAAATGTATTACATAATTTGTGTCAAATGTCATTGATAATTTTTGTAAATGACAACCTTAGCTTTTTGCTGACTATTTTTAAAGTACACATCAAGCGATACAAAACCACCAAATTTCTAATTTTTATTATAAATCTTGCGTTGAAAGTAAGAAAAAAAATTTGTGTAGTTATCAATGAATAAAAATTTTAAATCTGCTGGTTTCCTGCAACTTCACATGTAAGAACTTTAAAAATAGTCAACAAAAACGTAGACTTGATTTAAAGAAATTATCGATGAAATTCATTTATCAAATATGGTACATACTGTATAGATTTTTTAAAAGACTGCAACTTGAAATACTAACCAATGTGTCCAAGCATTTTTGAAAAAAAAAAAAAGAAACTGTATTTGATGAACTGAATTTATTTCAAGTTACAAACTAATACTGAATATAGGTATAGGTGTATTTATACATAATATATATTTCTTGTAAAACTGTAAAAAACGACTTAAGACAATGTTAATTAGAATAAGATCTTTATTACATAAAAAAATTCAAGACTTACAACACATTTCATTTCTGCTGATAGATATATACACTTTATTGACAATCAAATGTACATGGTAAGTCACTGTCTTTATAAGTACGGACTATAGTTACTAGATAGAAATAGTTAAGACATATAGCGAGAGTCCATGTTTAGCCTAAAGTGCAGTTCTAGTCACAACTCAGCAACAAAATAGATAACTTGAACTCGTGATATCATTAATTGACCGATTTCAAAAATTATTTTTTCTAAATGAATACCAATTAATTGTTTTTGATATTGTTTTACTAAATAACTCTTAGTCGTCTACGAAAACGTATGCAACACCAATAACAAAAACGAAATAGCATTACTTATTTTGAGAGGCGAGAATTTTTTTAGCTTCTAAAATATGTGGTAACATATGTGATAAAATAAAGTCAACATATTAAATACTATTGTGAAAAAAGAAATACCTAAAATGGTGCGTTCAATTCGATTTTACAGAAAATTTAATTAAGCAAATGTAAGAATAAGCAATGGATAAATCAAGCACAGGGAAATAAATACAACTTTAATGCGAAAATAGCTTAAATATGTCTCTAAAAGTGTTCACGCATATGTCTTATCTATCCCCATCAACTACGTATAGTACCGTCAATGTCTGTGTACATTCAGAAACATTGAGTTAAAGTAAAGCAAAATTATGACTGCAATGAATTACGTATGTATAAGAAAAGTCTTTGGCTAGCTCCAAAGATTTTGCCTAATGCACTCACACACAGACACACACACACTACAAAGAATTAATACAAGTAGCATGTAACACTATACACATTAGTTTAGAGCACCAATAAATTCGTTCACCTTGGTTTTTGTTTTATAACATCCACTAGTGCCTACTGTAATCTTGTTAGTGGGAGCATCTTAATAGCATTAGGTAGAAAACTGAGGAATTTGATTCCCAAGTAATTAAACATCTGCTTTGTTTTCTCCTTTTTGTGGAACTGTATTTTTAATTCATGCCTGCACCTGGTATTGAAGTTGCAAGCTTCATCATTCACTGGATATTTTGAATACATACACTGAAGAGGAATATAGCTGGAAGGGTACCTAAGCATCCCATTCGCCTCGAACACATTAGGGCAGCTTTTTCTTGGACCTGCTGACACAATGTCCCTCTTGCTCTTTTTTGCATGATAAACACATTTTCCGCTGCTGCCGAGTTAACTCATATGAATGTTCCATATGATAGGATACTGCGACAATGTACAAAATAAGCAATCCTGGCAACTTGATGGGTACTGTACTGTTTCTTATGATGTCGATTGCTCTGGATAAGCCTCATTCTTCCATAGGTCAATCATATTTAACGTTTTAAAATGAATTGGTCTGACCAGGTAAGACATCTCCAGGCTGCTTCTAAGGACATAACAAAATTCGTATTTAGCAATTAGGTTTCCTTTTTCCTTGAGTATATTTAATAAAAAGAAACAAAAATATAAATGCAGCCATTTAAAAATAATTCACCAATAGCGATATACCAAAATTTAATTATGCTACAGAAAAGTGACTAATGTTATTGAATTCACACATGTATTTAGTATATAGCTGTTTTAGGGATTCGTACCTGACATTTTGTCGATATACTCCATGTTTCATTATCTACACTCCAGACAACAAATTACTTAATTGCCCAAAATTCAGGCTGCAATAAGATTGTTCAATCTTTAAAACTTCCAGAAAAATAAATAGACATAGATTAAATAACAGCTTATGATATCATAAATATAAACAACAATCCGCCATTAATCATTATGGCCGGGCCGGGCGCCGGGCGCATTGTCAGAGTCAGTTCGCTGTTGGCGTTGCTATTGGATGACGATGACATACGATCAAACATACATGAACACCTAAACGGAGGGAATTTAAATAAATGTTTACAAATTAAAACAAACTTTCAGAAACATTACAATTGTAACTTTATGTGAGCTTACAAATGGAGAAAAACAACAAGCCGGCAAAGGAGATATTACATTTGAAAGTTATGTTAAAGTTTCATTTGTAAGTTTACATTGGTTTTTTGGCTGCAAACATTTAGAAATGTTGCAAACTTAACTTGCTTAATGGTAAATTATCTAACATTGCGGTAAGCATTTGTAAGTTACCATGCTTAGTGGGATAATGTCCTATTATACCACCCCATACATTCAATGACCACCTTGTCTGGCTATGTGTTCTTATAAACTGGGGATTAGAAGTCGCATAGTAGTGAAAATTGTGGCGATTTACATTTCCATTTTTGTGGAAAGTGGCTTCATCAACAAATAAAACATAATCAAAAAAGCGTCCGTCTTGCTGAATCTTCTGCTGCGCCCACTGACAAAAAATCATTTTGGCTTCATAATCTTGATTATTTAACTCTTGCAAGAGTTGTATGTGATATGGGTGTAGTTTATTACTACGAAGAACCCTTTGAACAGTGCGTCTAGATAAATCAGTTTCATTCAGAATGGCTCTTTGTGAAATATGCGGATTTTCAGTTATTTTCGGTAGAACAGATAACTGATTTTCTTCTTAATTGGCGGGCTTGGTTCGCTCACCTTTTTCGTAATTCACTCTTCCAGTACGAGAAAAGCGGTCTAATAATTTCTCAAATGCTTCCTTTCTTGGCGGTGGTCTTTGCGGAAAAGTCTGATGATATAATCTAACGGCTAATAAACAATTTTTATCACTAGCCCCTAATGTGAATATCATATCGACAGTTCTTCTTTGGAAAAATTCATTTTTTTTTAACTTTACAATTTCTTAATCAACTATGCAAATTTACTTCGGAAATTACTTGACAGTTTGCTAAAAAATAAATTAGTATGACAGTTGTTTGAAATTGAAAGTCATAGTCTACTAATAATTATTATATCCATAAAAATGGATTTATCTCAAAAACTATGCATTTTTTGAGAATCATCCTCATAACAAAATTTGAAGGTATGGAAGTAGGCTACAAGATATGCTAATAAAATACAGGGTGTTCCATTTAAAAAAATCAAGTTTTTTCATAGTAAAATTTAGAAATTTCGATTTTATTTTAAACAGACCCTGTACAAATTAAATGAGTTTTGTTAATTTCGGTAACTTTATTAAAGGTTCAGCTTTGACGATGGTGAAAACCTTTTAATTCTTTTCAATATTAGGGGATTGGCAGCCGCATTTATACTATGATGTTTTTGTTAAAATTTTCAATAAATAATTATTTACTTGGCAACACCGCAAATTTTTGGAAAACAAATAACTGTACCATATATAGAATTTTATGGCGAATCCGATAAAAAACAAAAAAACATATGGTGTCATTTAAAATAAAAAACTTACATGTTGCCCTACTTTTAGGTAACACCCTTTATAGTTACAAATATTTTTAAAGTATGCCCCTCATCATTCCCAACAACTTTTGTATAAAACATTTTTCAAAATTCTGAATATTAAAGGAGATATTGTACTTCCTCGCACTAATGAGCCACCCTGTATATCTAACACTCATAAAAAATCAATATCGTTCAGTTTCTCTTTAAAATAAGCTGTGTGTGTATTTACCGAGAAGAAAAATGTGTATCCTCATATTCTCATATGCGAAAATTCCAGGACTGAGCCTAACGTCGCAGAGAACTTCCTTGCACTAATGAGCCACCCTGTATATGTGAACCCCTGAAGATCGATCATTCAATTTTGCGTTTCTTCTGAGGCAGCATCCATGAATTTAGAATATCTTTTGAAATGATTGCTGCTGCATGAGAAAAAACAAAATTAAATTATCGATCTTCAGGGGTTCGTATATATAATGTTGCAATCCAACTAAGTTACCCTTCTTTAGGTATTTGTGAAAATAATTTAAAAAAATGCAGCTGTCAAAAATCAGTATGAATAATAACTGCTTAAAAGTCTGGACGCAGCAAGTGCGTTATGGTAGTGAATTTTAATAAAATGTTTGAAAGACTAGGGGAGACCGGGGCACAGTGGTCACTTTTTTAAAGAATGTCGAGTATTAAAAAATAATAATTACGCAATGGAACAAAATTTGATTTCAAAGCTGTAGTACACCATTTTTTATTGAATAACTTAATTAACTTAAAAAAACAACAACAGTTATTATTATTTTTTAACCATTTTTTAAAAAGATCACAAAGTGACCATTGTGCCCCAGATAGGGGGTACGCTGGTCACACTACTGGTTTGTGGATCCAGGGGGGCCCTAGGAAGATTTCTGAAAACAGTGTTTTGAAAAGCGTTCAGGAGCTAAACTGCAAATTTACCGAAAATTCGCTACCAAAACGCACTTACTGCGTCTAGATCTTTTTCTTACAACCGCATCATATTTCGATAAAAAATTCAAAAATGCATTAACGAATTTGTTCTACGAAAATTAGCTAAAAAAAATTATACACCCCTACTCACTCCTGGTCCCGTAACTTCCTTGGGGAGTGTTTATCGATCATAAAAACTTATACATTTCTGTAAAGTAACATAATAAACTCAGGAAAACTGATTGATTCAGTTATCGACAGACTTGCCTAGCAAACATTGTGGGAATCAAAATCAATTGGAAATCTTAGCGAGCTGTTTATTCATGCAGTTCCTCCTATATTCGAAGGATCAGGCAAAATGAGTTGAATATCGTCCTTATCAACAGTAGCAATATCTTTGACAACTGGAAAGACAAATCTGTCGCCATGTTTTCTCAAAAAAATAACAACCAATTCTCCTGCACCTGGCCTACATAATATTTTATTTGTTTTTTTTTTGTAGCAAATTTAAAATTAGTGGAATTTTTAGGTCTTCCCAGCTCTTACATTCTTCACTTTCAATTAGTGATATATCATCCTCAATATTTTTCAAGTCTTCAGATTCAGATTCTGATGTGAAATCACTAGATGATGTATCAACACTGTTGATTTTCTTCTCTTTTACAGGCTTTGCTAGATTCCTTTTCACCACTATGTGAAAACTGGAACCTGTGATAAGCACTAATAAGTACACTTGGAGAACACCCAAATCACCACGTTGACATTGTGAACGAAATGATCGTAAGGTCTCTGAAATATGTGTTGTGGTGATTTGGGTGTTCTCCAAGTGTACTTATCCTTTTCACCATCTTTAATTTTTTCGCAGTTTTGGAAACTTCAGTTTTCGATATTTCATCCCTTACAGGCATATCAGTCAATATCTGCGAAGTGCGCTTCTTTCTCCCTTTTGTTGTTTTGTCAGTTATGCTAGCTTTTGGATAAGGTTGTATGATATGTGGGGGTATAAATTGGTTTGGAGGTGTAATAGGTCTTACGTGACTGGTGCTGGGTATATCAATGTCATGGGTAGTGAGAGATGTCAGACCAGAAGTCGAACTAGACATTGCTGGTATAATGTCACTCACAGAGGCAGCTAAGAATTCATTGTCATCAAAAACATCTCGATTAAATGGGTAAAGGCCTGTTTTCTTGAAGGTGGCTAAAATATTTTTTATTGTAAATGCCATAGAATATACTTCTCCAAGTATTTCCGGAATGTCGTATATTGTGATCCGTTGTCCTGGGTGATGAAGCAGCCATGATCTACAACCATTATTATAATATTTTTTAAGGGACCATAAATGCATAGATCTAATGGTTACAATCGATGGGTTGTGTGAGGAGGGAACGTAAGTAAAATCACATGATTAGTTTTTGCGTAGTCGATCGTTTTCAAGGATATATGGGAATCATGATTATCCATGGTCAGTAACACAGGGGCTTCTTTTGTTGGAGATTAATGTTTAATAAAATGCTGCAAATATTTTGAAAAGACATCTGTATATATATCCAGCCAGAAGAAGTAGCAGCCCCAATAGTTCCATGAGGGGCACCTTTTATCATAAAATCTTTATAATGCACTCTTGGGAAGATCAACATGGGTGGTATGCTATTTCCTAGGGCATTTATTGCTCCACACATCGTGACCAAGGTGCCTCTTTCTGCTGATGCTACCTGCCCAACTTGTCTTTCACCCTTATTCATGGTGAGGACTTTTATAGAATCCTGAACTGTAGTTAATGCAGTCTCATCGGTATTATACATTTGTTAATGAGCAAAATTATGTCTTTCTAATAACTGTTCATATTTATCAAAAAACAAGCTCACAACTGCCTTTTGAAGCGCATGGCTCTTGCTAAGGACGTTGATTCTGCTCTTCTTAAAGATATGTTCTGATTTCTTTTCAGAAATAATGTGAGCCAATCTTCACCGGCCATTCGATTAACAGACCACGACGTGGGTATTTTAAAGTTGTTAGCCACAGCTAAATCATAGGCTAAACTCCTAGCCGATTTTGGTGGTAATCCATGGTGAAGTTTTGCACACATTTGTAAATAGTCGCATAACTGTGACTCCTGCTCACCACTAAATATCCTTTGGATGCTATAATTTGGCCTCAGTTTGGGCACATCTTGTAAGGTGGCATGATCCCAATCAATTTCTAGAGTCTTACATTTTTTTATGTACCTCGCAAGTGTTGTCCGAGGAACAGAATGCCGAACAGATGATGCTTTGATAGGAAGACATTCATTTACGACACATCTGATCGCTTCTAGCATTACATGCTCTTCAGTAAGCCCAATTTGTGTTTTTCTTGGCCTGTTGCGAACCATTGTCTGTAATTTGAATTAAAACATGGGTACTACATAACAATAATTTTTCTACGCCACATAAAGTTGACCATGTTACATTGAAACATTTAATGACTGTGGTTAGAACCGGGGTTCAGTGGCCACCGCTCAAATAATAGAGAAGCAGTGGCCACTGTGCCCCAGTGGTGACTAATATATTTTTTCTTAAATAAGCCAAGGTAATACATAATTTTGAATATTTTTTTGTAACATACTCTTAACTGTATATATGAAATGACGTAACATTATTCATCATGTGAATTTATGGTCAAATTATCTGGTAAAATTAATAAATTCTACTCACCAAAATTTTACAACATGTGCACTGGAACACAAACAGCTCAATACTGTTCAAACCTGGAAACTGGTAGTAGTGAAATTACAGGCATACCTCAGCTTTGGTGTTAGCTTCCCATACATAGATGGACCTACTTGTTCATGATCTGTACACAAAACTATGGCTATCTGACCACTGTACTTCGGTTTCCCCTACATATTTTTTTTTATGAAAGCAGGCGTCACATTTGGTTACCATGTAGAAACCATAGTAGAAACAATGAGGTACCACATTTCATCAAACTAACTGTATTGTTTGAAAAAGTACAAAAATTAACAAATAATATAAACGAAAGCATCCCTGAAGGCCTCATTTTCATGGGATTCGCTATCTATTGGTAAAAATGCCATATCATAATTTTTGATATTACAGACTATTGAACCATACACCCTATAATTAAAACCACTGCCAAAGTATCAGATAAAGGGTCTATGTGAAATGATTTTCCTGCAAATATTTTAGTAAAATGAAGGACAATGGTAATTGAAGCTGAAACTTAGCGCTTTGTAAAACACGTTTCTTGTGACATTTTCTCTGCATAACCCGTATTCCTTTCAGGTTATTTGTCTAAATGTTGCCAGTTTTGACATTTTAAATCGCGACATTGACGTTTTAAGAAGAAAAACCATAAAATTTTTAAAGTATTTTTTCTGGCATTTTTTGACCTTTTTGTACTAAAAACTTAATCTCGGTCTGTAATATACAATCTATTTTGTCATCCACACAACATATTTTGGTTTTATGCTTTTCTCATGTGACACCAAATTTTTTTCTTTAGATGCCTATAACTTGTTTTGCTTTTAAGTAAGAGATCTAAATTTTGGTATATGGTATACATTTTATAATATAAACCAGTGTTATTTCCGGATAGTTTTTTTCGAAAGAAAACCCAAAATTTCCCAGGAAAAACTGGCGCAATTTTCCTGGCTAACGAACTTATCCAAGCCACTTGCAAAAGGAACGTACTCATGAAATTTAATGAAAATCAGCCGATTTGAGTTATCGGTGTGATATATATATATATATATATATATATATATATATATATATATATATATATATATATATATATATATATATATATGATTAAATTTAGTAAGTACCTTTCTTTTGCAAGTAGCTTGGATAAGTTCGTTATCCAGGAAAATCGGCACAGTTTTTTACGAAACATTTGTTTCCTTTCGGAAAATGTTTATATCCCCAGAACTAACAAAATTATAGCAACCAAATTTGGTACGGGGGTCTATGTCAATGAAAAAAAAGTTATAGGCATTCAAACACATTTTTGCCGTTTTCCTCTTAAAATGTCAAAATTGGCAACTTTTAGGCAAGGAACCTGGAACGAATATGGGTTATGTAGAGAAAATGTTGCAAGAAGAGTGTTTTACAAACCCGTTTTCAGCTTCAACCCTCGTATTGTCCTTCATTCACTAAAATATTTCTAGAAAATTTAATTAAAACAGGCCCTTTCTTTGATGCTTTGGCAGTTAGTTTTAGTTAGACTTTATGGTTTAATAGTCTATAATTTTTTGCGAATTTTCATACAAAAAATTCGCTAATGAGGAGACCGCGACTTTTGAATTTTGAAGATTCCTTCAAATGAGCACAAACTAGGCCCCCTGGAACCCACATATGCGGTTGGTTTCAGTTTTTATCTGTTTACATATATACAGGGTGACGCATTTCACGGTAAAGCTCAATATATCCGTTATGAAACATGAGCATTGGTTAAAGCATAAAAGGTGTGGTTCAGACTATCATTTGCAAGGGTTTGGGGAATTGAGAATTTTGGTGAAGCGTCAGATTGGCAATGCATATAGGAGGTATCTGTGTGACACTCAGCAGTCGATCACTGACTGTCCTAAGAATTTCTGGTCATATGTAAATGATTAAAAAAAAAAAAAAACGCACAAGAATACCTGGTCAGCTGTATTATAAAGGTGATGCGCTAACTGGCTTACAACAAATAGTTGATGCGTTTGCTGCATTCTTTGGTAGTATTTATACACCAGCCGGCAGAATTGACTTACAGAATAATGCGTCTGACTCAAAGCCTAATCAGTATTACGTCCATCTATCTAGAATTACGGAGGAAGAGATACGGAGAGCTATAAAAAAATTAAGCAGTAAAATGACGTCTGGCCCAGTTCAGATTCCGTTTTTCCTTGTAAAAGACTGCGCTGGTGTTTTAGTTGTTCCACTTTGCTACATATTTAATTTATGTTTGAACACTGGTCGGTTTCCTGCGATCTGGAAGTTGGCATGTATATTCCCCATATTTAAGACTGGTGATGTATCTTTGGTCATCAACTATCGTCCGATAGCTCTACTCTGCATTTTTGCTAAGATCTTTGAGATGGCCCTATACGAGGGTATCTACAACTCTGTGAAAACACTGATATCACCCTGTCAACATGGATTTGTGAGGGGTAGGTCAACTGTCACAAACTTGGCCGTTTTCACTCAGTGGGTCTCAGATGGCATTGATGCTGGGGGTCAGATTGATGTTGTCTACACAGATTTTGTAAAGGCTTTTGACCGTGTCGATCACTCTGTCCTTTTGAGGAGGCTTGCATTGTATGGATTCAGCGATAGCATGTTACGTCTTTTTGGGGATTATTTTAGTGATCGTGTTCAATTTGTTAGCTATGGTGGATTCAGGTCCTCTGAGCTCATTGCTACTTCGGGCGTTCCTCAGGGCTCTAATCTGGGGCCGCTATTGTTCCTATTATTTATCAATGATTTGGACAGTAGTTTAAGTGTGCCGAGACTTTTCTATGCAGATGACTTGAAGCTGCTTATGAGTGACGTCGCAGGATGATTGCGTTAGACTGCAGGAAGATCTAGACTTGCTCTATGAGTGGTGCTTACAGAATGGATTGGAACTAAATGTGAGTAAATGTAAGGTCATGACTTTCACACGTAAAGCTTTCCCTGTTCAGTTTGAGTATACTGTGGGTCGGTTGGTGGTCGATCGTGTGGAGACTGTGAAGGACTTGGGGGTCCACTTTGATAGGAAACTGTCGTTTGACATTCACATTAATACCATAGTAAACGAGTGTAACAGGTTTTTGGGATTTATAGTGCGGAACTGTGGGTCATTTACATGTTTTGGTGCTCTCAAAGCTTTGTATTGTGCTTTTGTTCTTTCCAAGTTACGATATGCATCTCTTGTCTGGGGCCCATATTATGGTGTGCATATAAGCTCACTCGAATCTGTCCAGAGAAGGTTCCTAAAATATCTGTGGTTTAAGGAAACTGGGCTTTATCTGGAGAGGGGGTTCGATCATTCTGTTTTGCTTGGGCACTTTGAATTCCTCAGTTTGTGTAAGCTAAGAAGAGTTGACTCAATCAAGTTTTTATATAAACTGATACATAATGTCATTGGTTGTCCGGCATTATTGGTGTAGATAAATTTCCATGTTCCCAGGATGAGTGAACGGAATAATATGTCATTTTATAATAATCAGGCCAGGACTATTATGTTAAGATCTCCAATATATGTAATGTGTGAAACTTTCAATATTATTTGTTCACGTAGTGATATATTTAGCGACAGTTTGTGTACATTGTTGCATAAAGCTATTGAAATGTTGTAGTTTTAGGTTTGTTTGTGGATTAATATTTTCTTATTGTTAATTTATGGTACTCTCACTCGCTAATTAGTTTGTAAGTGTCCTGTACTTGGTCTGTTGGACACAATAAATTATTATTATTATACAAGATACGAGAAAAAATTGTATACCTTAATTATAGGGTGTCTTGAGCTGTATCTTATAAAATTATTTTTACAATCAGAGGATGGCCCATAAGTCGCTTGGTGATACAAATTTTCTTTTTTTTTTAATCAAACACTTCTCATATTATTGCATTTTTTATCGAAATATAATTAACGCGTTTTTAAGGAAAAAAATAGGACGCAGTAAGTGCGTTTTGGTAGCAAATTTTTATTAAATGCTTCGACTTTCAATAACTCAATTTGATATTAACCTTTCCTTAGCTAGGAAACCAATTTTTTCAGGAACAATTAAACTTCATTGTCAGAAAATTTTTGTACATTTTCAAACCGTAAAGTTATTTTGATGAAATATGGTACCTTGTTTCTACTATATAGGTTATACTGGTGACCAAATTTAATACCTGCTTTCATTAAAAAACACATATTTTCTATTAAAAACATTTTCATGAAAAATCATTTCCACAATGCAGTTGCTGCGTACAGACTTTTTAATCATCTGGAGGTATCCCACGTATGACTCTACCCTGCCTTACCTTATCCAACAGCTACTGTGTTTCAATGGCTGAGTACACCAAGAGCCAACAGCTGAGTTTAAGCATTCATCTGCTGACTACCAATGCACTTAAGCGGTTGGAGGCTGATGAACACACTGTTGACTTCAAGTACTGTTTTGTGACTTGTCTCATCATTCCGCTCGACAAATCGGTAACAGTTAAGTTCTAGCAGCAACTGAGTGGGACTAGTAAACGCATACATTGACAACTAAACAACTGTTAGCGCCTGGTGAACTCGGTCATTGTTAATGAACCATCGTTTATACTGTAACCCCTAAACTCTACTTTTAGTAAATTTTCTTAAAAAAAAAATCACTAATGAGATCCCGACTTTTGAATTTTGAAAAAATTTCTTCAAATGAGCGCTAGTTAGGCCCCCCAGAACACATATCCGGGGTCAGTTTCAATTTTTATATGTATATATATATATATATATATATATATATATATATATATATATATATATATATATATATATATATATATATATATATATATATATATATATATATATATATATATATATATATATATATATATATATATATATATATATATATATATATATATATATATATATATATATATATATATATATATATATATATATATATATATGTATCACACCGCTAACTCAAAAAATAATGGGCCGATTTTGATTAAATTTGGTGAATACCTTCCTTTTGCAAATGGCTCGGATAAGTTCGTTAGTCAGGAAAATCGGCCCAGGTTTTCCCGGAAAATTTTGTGTTTTCTTTCAAAAAAAAATTATATCTCCGGAATTAACAAAGTAAGGGCAACCAAATTTGGTACGCTGGTTTGTATCGTTATAGGTGAGCTACCTACCAAAATTTAGCTCTGTAGGTCAAAAGACAAAAAAGTTATGGGCATTTAAAGAAATATAAATTGGGGTATTCCTTAAAACGTCATAGTAGCGATTTAAAATGTCAAAATTCGCAACATTTAGGCAAAGAACTTGAATCTAATACGGGCTATGGAAAGAAAATGTCTCAAGAAGTATGTTTTACAAACCCTGAAGTCTTAGTTTCAACCGTCATTGTCCTTCATTTTACTTAAATATTACCAGAAAATTCATTTCAAATAAACCCTTTCTCTGATGCTTGTCAGTAGCCTTAGCTATATAGTTTATCGTTTAATGGTATATAATTTTTGTCGAATTTTCGTAAAAAATCAATAAAGCTCAATATATCCGTTATTATACAAGATATGAAAAAATATTGCATACATTAATTATACAGTGTCTTGAGCTACATCTTAAAAAATTATTGCTACAATCACAGGATGGCCCATAAGTCGTTGGTGATACAAATATTTTTTTTTAGTCGAAAACGCCTTATGTTTTTTGCATTTTCCATTGAAATATAATGCATGTTTGTAAGTTAAGAAATTCTGGACGCAGCAAGTGCGTTATGGTAGCGAATTTTGATTAAATGCTTCATATTTGAAAAGCTCAATTTGCTATTAACCTATAAGGTTGACCAAGAAACAGATTTTTTCAGTTATTTACTTTCGGAAATTTCTGTACGTTTGCAAACAATAAAGTTATTTTGATGAAACATGGCACATTGTTTTTATTTACTATATATCTTATACTCGTAATCAAATTTGATGCCTGCTTTCTGAAAAAAAAACATATTTGCTATCAAAAACATTTTAATGAAAATTCACTACCATAACGCACTTGCTGCATCCCGAACTTTTTACAATAGATACAGCTCTTTTTCTAACACTTAAAATTAGACTATTCCATTTATTTCATTATTAAAAACTCAGAAATCTTTGTTTTAGGTATGTCTACACAACATAATTCAAATACATTTGTTTAATTTAGGAAAATTCAGGGAATACGGTAAGTTAATACTAACTCAAATCACACATCGCCTTGGTAGTTTGAACATTTATCTTCAACAAGAAAAATGTGAATGGATCAGTGCAACAGCTCTGGAATCGCTGTCTTCTTATTTGATTATTTTAAAGAAGCTACTTCAACATATAGCTAGCAGATCTTATCTTCTGAATTCATTTTATTTATCGTTTAAAAATATCCTTACAAGCTTACAAGAACACTTGGAGGGTATCTATACAGTAACATTTCTCCCGAATCTTATTAAACGTTTTATTGGTGACATACTGCTAATTTCTAAGGGTCTTCTTGGTGGGTTCGAAAAATACCCATTACTAAAACCATAACTGTGTTGAGTTTTATTATAAAGTTTTCTGTAGGGTACTTAACATTAAATTTTTATTTGTTGCTTTCAGTATAACAGCTCTAGAATGCTAAATGCTGTTTTGCCGTGGTCGAACTCACTTAATGCGGGTTGCTAGAGATCTCTCTGGTGTCCCTTCTTATACTGATGGATGATGCAATCGCCTGTTTGGCCGTGGAATGCAACAGTACCAGGCAGCTCCATCGTTTTAAGTAGATGACATTATCATTATTATTTCCTGCAATGGTATGTATGGCGTCACATGCTGCGAGCGCCCGTGGAATCCTTCGTGGGACGCCATGTTCGACTTAACGTTGATGCTACAGCCTCGTTGATGGTTCTGGTTTGTCCTATGTATACTTTTTCACATTCGCATGGTATCAGCATATTTATATGCCTGACGTGTGTAGAGGCCCATTGGTGTACTTATTGATATCTAAACATATCACTGACCTTTGTTGTGGGAAATAGATTCCAACACACTGAAAAAGCCATAAATCCAAGACGGGCAAGCCCAGAAACAACATGACTAACAACATATGGATAAATAGATGATAGATCAAAGGAGAAGGCTTTCCTACTATATGTAGTTGTCGCTATATAGACAAGAAACAACAGACCAGACAACCACATTACTAAAGAGGGATATTTACACCATCTTTATACACACAACAAAGAACTGAGCCAAGTGTAGGTCAGTAAAGACACGAATGGATTCTCTCTACACGTTAGGAATATATATATATATATATATATATATATATATATATATATATATATATATATATATATATATATAATATCAGATAGATGCCTTACCAATGCAGAAGAGTATACATAGGACAAACAACCAGATTCATCAATCAAAACAAGGAGGCTGGAGCATCAATTACATCTATGGTTACCGAAACCTAAAAAGTCGGCGTCAGCGGAGCATGTTATTTTGGAAAACCATATTCTTATTTAACAGAACGGAGGTACTTGCCAAAGGAAAGGAATATCACAATCAGTTCAGGAAGGAGGCGCTTGAAATACAGAAAGATCACCAGTCTCAACCTGGCGATTTCAAGTTAAGTCGAATCTGGCTCAATGCAATTAGCAACATGACAGACATATAATTGCCAGAATCAATAATGGTGGCGTCATGTACAATGACGTTGTTATCTGATACGCGTGCGTCATCCACGGCCAAGAACCCAATACACAAGATAGTATTATCAACTTGTATAGGAAGGGTTACAAGAGCGATATCTGTTCAGTTTCACTTCAGCTACTGAAGAAGCCAGCAGCTATGTTTACCAACCCACTAAGGATATGTGTGGAATGCTAGATAACGTATATGAAGTATATCTAAAGTTAACATATACGATGCCAAGAAAACAAGTGGTAGCTTGCTGACTTAAAAGAAAAATGCAGGATAAAAAGGAGAATATGTGTATGTGTATATGTATATGTATATGTATATGTATATATATATATATATATATACATATATATATATATATATATATATATATATATATATATATATATATATATATATATATATATATATATACATACACACACACAGGGTGAGTTTTTTGCGGTTACAAGGGGGTACCTTGAAAACAGTTAAAATTTTTGTTGCGAAACTAACAGGGAGATGGGGGGACACATTTAAACATATTTTTGACATTCAACCCCCCCCCCCCCCTACTATTTTTATTTGCTCGTTGCGTGCGGAATTATGATCTGTTACTCACAATTAAATTTCAACTCTTTTATCGTTTGTCATGTGTGAGAAATTGATCGAAATGTCCTGCTTCAACTTCCATCACTATCTCACTCCTTTTGTAAATGAATCCCGTACCTACCGCAACATTCTAGGTGTCACTAATGAGCAGGCAAGGAAGATTCTGTTTATCATATTATCTAAAGTTGTAGGTGCAATCGCAATCATTTGGCCCTTTATAAAACCCCAAAAGAAATAATCATGGGGGGTCAAATCTAGGGACCCAGCAGGCCATGACCGGATCTGCTCGACCAGCTGCTGTCAAATATTCTATTCAAATAATTATGGACCTGTATTTCATAATGGGATAGAGCTTCATCCTGTTGAAACCATATGTTTGGGTTTATGTTTTGGTTTGATAAGTGAGGTAATTAGTTTCTTAAAAAAATTGTGTACATTTCTCCATTTAAATGCTCTTCAAAGAAATCCGAACCAATAACTTTATTATTATTACACAACATTAGACATTAATTGACCATGGATGCATTATGTCTATTTACCTTAAGAAAATAATAATAATTTTTACTGATAAGGACTAACTTAAAATTCTACCCGCCTCCAATTATTGACAGTAGCTTCGTCAGAAAAAAACATTTTTTAGGAACCTGTTATTTCCTTGCATTTGTTTGGTGACCCAATTGCAAAATGTAATGCGATTTTCAAAATCTTGTCCGTATAGCTCTTGGTGCAGGGTAATGTAATATGGATGAAATTTGTGCAAGTGCAATATGTTCACAACTAATTTTTGGCTCATTCCAGCATCTCTAGCATGCTGTCATGGTACAGCATTTTCATCAGGTTTAGTTCTCTTCAGAACTCGTATTTTCGATTTTACTCTGCCAGGAGTACCAGTCTTGGTTTTTTGTAAAACCATGTTAGATTTCAGATTATGAAGAAACCTCCCTGACCACACTAGCGCAGCTTTTCTGACCTGACCTGACCTGACCGCACTAGCGCAGCTTTTCTGTGTTTTTCTCTGCACTCCCCAAAATTAACATATCAACGTGCACATTAAAATTATTTTCCATGTTTAACTAAGCAATGAACTGGGAAATAATCATCAAAATGTCAAAATTCTCAATTGACTCCAGTAAAAATAATGGGTTTCAATGGAATCAAATAATAATCAACATCAACGTCAAAGATAACAGACTTGATAAATAAACTATATATATATATATATATATATATATATATATATATATATATATATATATATATATATATATATATATATATATATATATATATATATATATATATTGTGTTGTAACCCAGTAAATCAAAATTCTGCAACAGAAAGAGCAAACCAAAAAATCAGAGATGCAAAGATGTCGGTGAATTCCAGTCACATGAATCAATAAGAAACAAAATTAAAGCTACGTGGTCTATTGTTAATAGTTCAGCCGTGAATAGGAAAACATCGAATTTTAAGCTGAGACAGATATTTGAGGATATCTCATACCTACCACACTTGATGTCTAAATATATCTGCAGCGTCAGGAAATTCATTTGTTGTGGACTACAATCATGTACCAAGAATAAAACACTCTGCTTCTCATTCTAACAAAACTCAGTTGAAACTTCAATGTTGCTGTCATTATCATAATTAGAAAATTTAATATCTTTAAGGTATCTTATAGAAGAAGATAATTTTTAATCATTTCGGTAAAGTTAACTTTCTGTACATGTGTTCGATTTTTAGGAAATTTTGTATACAGGCATATTTTAGGGTGTATATGACGAAAATGACAACAAAAATGAGGGGAGAAGCAATGTTTTAGAGTTATCTGGATTTTCTAGTAGAAAAACATAAGTTGTCCTTACTTTTGCAACATGTTTCTGTCACAATTTACACATTTACGTGGATCGCTTCTTTCATATCAAGCTAAAGAAGGGTGTATTCCTCTATTATAATTCATTTTCATGTTGTTAGTGCACGTCCTACACTGTTTACATGTCTGTAGATTTCCCTTTTCATCAATCCAAGTTGACGTTGGCATATAAAACACGTTCATGTCATATTTTGACATTCAACAAGCAAAAGGTATTTAGTAATACAATTTTGCAAAAACAAAACGTGAAAATGTTCAGTGAAATAAGGTACTAAAGCATTACATGAGTATATTTATATTGGTCATATAAAGCGAGATATGCTTCAAAACATGTTGCAAAAGTGAGCACTTTTCTTACCAAAAATCCAAATAACTCCAAAAGTTTGCTTCTGCTATCACTTTTGTTGTGATTTTCTTCATTTACATCCTTAAACAAGCCTGTATACAAAATTTTATAAAAATCGAATACATGTACGAAAAGTAAACCTTTACCATGTAATGCACAATAAACCATGAGGGAGAAAAAAAAATTCATTGATTGTTGTTGCCCTTACTTGGTGAAACTTGTCCATACTACATACAGACTTGGAGACTACTTCTCTGGCTTCACTGTTGGTTTTTGTAGGTGAAGGACGTAGCCAGCGTGTGAGCTAACTGGAGCAAGTGGCCCTTTAAATAATCACGCTGACAAATCTACATTTGCAAAACATATTATTGATACCGAACATAGACCTACAATAAATAACCGCATACAACCACAACATTTTTATAATCACAAACGTAAACTAGACTTTTTTGAAGCTTTAGAAGTCAAAAGGCACACACACGACAATAACTACCTTGTTTTAAATGAGCAAACTGATTTAATGAATTCCCCTTTCTTGGATATTCTTCTTTCTAATTAAATATGTCAAAGAAAATAAATTTAACTATTATTTCAAAAAAGTTGTAATAAAATAATGAGTTGATGTATGTCGATATTTTCGTTGTATAGAGACTACTTTTATGCTGTTATTGTTTAGTTATTTTATTGTTGTAACTGTTATCATAGTTATTATAGGCTAGTTCTAGTTTTTATGTTAAATATTGACATACATCACAGACATTTTGAAAACCTCATCTGTCATCTGTGTTTCATTTTATTTTCAATTTGATAAAATTTTTTGATCAAAACATCATAACATAACATAGCAACAGATATTTATTTGTAGTTGTCATGATTTCGTACTAATTCAATTTTAATCTGTCTGAAAATGCTGTCAAGCAGCGAAACTATAGTCACAGAAGCATTGAAGAACATCCTAGAACTTCCAGAATTCGAAGGGCCACTTGCTCCAGTTAGCTCACGCGCTGGCTACGTCCTTCACCTACAAAAACCAACAGTGAAGCCAGAGAAGTAGTCTCCAAGTCTGTATGTAGAGAGAAAAAAAAAAAAAAAACCTTTACCATCATTTCGTTAGTCGGAACATGTGAGTAAACAAAGTTTTCTTGTAACAAAAATTCATTTGCGTTTCTAAGAACTTATACTTAGGTGCTTGCAAGCATTTATAGTGTTCGGAACCACTGTTCGGAATTACTATACTAAGCCTTTTCATGAATACTCGAAGCACTAAGTGCTGGTTTCAAAAAGTGCTTAGGTTAGGTTATGTTGTGAGTGGGCCATAAGGCCTATTGTGGCTCATGCCTAATTGTCCTATATTTCACCCAACAAGTCCAGCCCTTTACAGAGGTCGATAGTTTTTGTGGGCGAAAGTTGATTCAGATCTTCTAGGACAATTCGTTTGTTTTGTCATTCCAGGCTTTAGAATTCGGTGATCAAGGTAAACTAGGTTATTTGGTGCTTGGGGTATATTATCCAGTCGATTGCCAATCGTATCCCACACATGTTCAATTGGTGACAAGTCTGGGGAGTGAGAAGGCCATGGAAGCAGGGTCACGTTATTTTCTTGTAAGATCCTTGTAGTAACCCTTGCTGTATGAGGACGTGCATTGTCTCGTTGGAAAATCGGTTGAATTTACCCTCGTAGGTATGGCAGTGCAACAGGCTGCAGCACATTCCGTGTAATCATTTGAATTTTTCTGTCAATAAAAACTAGAGGTGACCTGCTACCGTATGTTATCGCACCCCACAGCAGCACCCTCGTGTAAGGGCTGTTTGCCGTTTCACAGCAAATTCTAGATTTCTGCGTTCTCCACGTATAGGCCTCTCTTCTGCGACCATCATGGACCCAAAGAGAGAATCGGGACTCGTCAGGGAACACAATACGATTCCATTTACTATTCCCGATTCTGTTACACTGCTGAAGCCGAGCAGCACAATGTCGAGGTGTCAGTGAGAGACATAAAAGTGGTTTATATAAATGAAGCTTAAAAGCGCTATTTCTACGATATAGCGTTGCCATAGAGATTCTATTGTAAAACTCCCAACCAGGCATTTCCAATCGACTGTGTTGTAGAAACTCTGTATTGTAAAGCCGCAATCCTCAATTGAATATCATCCCATGGTGAAGTTGCTTGAGGTCGTCCAGATCCTTGAAGACGGTTATGGATTCCTTCTTCAGACCCCCTGGATAAAGACTAACACTGTTAACACTAAGCGATGGGAAATTTGTCAGATTGAAAAAGTAGCTTCCTCCATACCAAATTCACTTTTTTTGCTTGTTTGGCTTCGGACTGGCAACCCAGTTCATATAGCCACCAAATTCACTTAAATGATTGTAATTGTTCCGTAGACAGTGCCTGGGCATAATCACTTGATAAATGGAGCACAAATCGCTATAAAATATTGATTCAAACAAATTTATAGCGATACATTTTGTAAAACAAAATTTAAAAAGATAGCATTTGTTGTCCATATTGTTATAATTTTTTATCAAATAAAACAGAGCAGTTAAAAAAATAAAAAAATTTCATTGCAATTGGTCGACTCTCACTGGGTGTTCGGATTTTTTTTTAAGTCAGTATATATATATATATATATATATATATATATATATATATATATATATATATATATATGAGATAATGATAATTGAGGAATAAGCTTAAGAGTTTTGAAACAAAAAATTATAATTCCAATGCCTTGGAATTCTGAGATAAATTCAAAGTTCTAAGATAATTACATTAACTTCTATGCATTATCAAAAGATCATATTGTATCCTGGAACAAACTTATCATGAAATTAACTTCATTTAAATAATAAAAACATACCCTGTGTACCCTAGAGAAAGCTTTATAATATTCTTTCTGCAATTTTTCATCAAAAATTATGTTACGTTTAATTTTCCGCTATAAACTTTTTTTTATTAATTGTTAATTAGGAAATACATTATATTTTGTTGTGAAGCTTATTCTTTCTTTATATTAATTTTTATTTGTAATCAACTCAGGCTGAATACTTCAAAATGTATAGTTCGTAAGTATATTCATTCATCACATAAATGTAAAGATAATAAGAGTAATATATGAATGTATATCATGTACTTTTTATTTTTAACTGTTGTTGTTTAAGCAGGTAGATCAGAAACACCCTTAAACAACATCATTCTCTTACTTGTTTATGTTAGAAAATAACTAAACCAGTCACTTAACAGAGTAGTAAAATGACCACCCTAATGATATCTTTCAGCAATTTGACGAAACTATAGCTTTATGCAGTTAACATACCAGTGGATACCTCTGGATCATCGCATATGGCAGTCAGTGTGACAGTGATTGGTGATAAGGAAATTCTTAAATCCATCAAGAATCTCAAGAACAAGTTTACTGCTGGACTAGATTTGGTGCCATCCTTCTTGATTAAGGACTGTGTGCATGCTCTTCGCAAACCCCTTAGAACCCTATTAACTTGTCGTTGCTCTATTAGAGTACTTGGCTACAACGAACCTAAAGGTATTAAATAGAGGTACAGCTCCAACGTTTGTCAATCGTATCCGACAGGTGGTGATCGACATTACGTTAGCGAGCAGAGGAATAACGGAGGATATATCTAACTTGAGGGTGACGGAACACATATCAATGTCTGACCATCGTATGATCAGCTTTGAATTGGATGTGGACCGTGAGAGTCCTCCCCCCCAGGAGAAATCCAAGGAAGACCGACTGGGATGCCTATCTAATAGGCCTCGGTGGGTCGCCAAGGAGCCCAGAGGGGAGTAGACTCTGTATAGAGGCATTAGATAGCGAGGTCGAGGCCCTAGAAGGAAAAATAATGGCAGCCTACGAGGCCGCGTCACCACTTAGGGGGGAACCGTCCATCAAAGTTAGATGGTGGAACAAGGATCTCGCCGTACTACGCGGGCGGACTCGGAGGGCCTTAAACCGAGCCGTCCAAGAATCGGGTGAAGCGGCCTGGGACGAGTTTAGGACTGCCAGAAGGGAGTTTAAGAAGGAATTACGCCGGAGTAAACGAGCTGGTTGGCGCGCGTACTGCGGGGAAGTCAATTCCCTGCCTGACGCAGCCAGGCTGGTAAGAGTACTCAAACAAGAGTTAGGTAGTAATGTAGGATCTTTAAGGAAACAGGACGGGAGCTGGACAAGCACCAGTGAGGAGACCTTGCGCCATCTCGCCGAAGTTCACCTTGAGGGCGGTGGAGCCGTCATGGAGGCTGCCGAACCGGGCCGGTGGACAGTCCCGAATGCGGACTGGCAGCTGGCGGAGGAGGTGGTCACAGATGGATCTATAACCTGGGCGGTGAGCGAGTTCGCTCCATTCAAATCCACAGGCTGCGATGGGATTTTTCCAGCCCTGCTCCAGGGGGGGCTGGATATACTGCTTCCCAACATAAGGGAGGTTTTTCGGGCCAGCCTGGCGTGGGGCTACGTCCCAAAGGCCTGGCGCCGGGTTAGGGGGGGTCTTCATTCCCAAACCGGGAAGGGAGGACTACACGCTGGCCAAGGCGTACAGGCTAATCAGCCTAACATCCTTCCTACTTAAGGCATTGGAAAAGTTAGTAGATAGGTTTATGTTGGGAGCGATCCTCAAGGATCATCCCTTCCACAAAGGTCAGCACGCGTACCAGCGGGGGAAATTGACGGAGACGGCGCTCCACGCTGTGACGCGGAAGGAGGAAAGGGCCCTACACTACGGGGAGAGCACATTAGCTGTGTTCTTCGATGTGGAGGGGGCCTTTGATAAGGCAAGGACGGATACGGTCCGTAACGCCCTACAGGAGAGGGGAACGCCGAGGTCCCTAATAAGCTGGGTGGCGAGCATGCTGGAGGACAGGAGAGTGTCGCTGACCTTGAGGGGCCGAGGGCTGGACGTTGGGGTGACCGGCGGCTGTCCTCGGGGCAGCTGCCTTTCGCCTCATCTATGGTGTCTGGTCATGGACGGCCTCTTGGAGCGGCTCTCTGAGAATGGCTTCTACGCCCAGGCGTACGGTGATGATGGGCTGGTCTTAGTCACCGGCAAATTCCTCGGCGTCGTCTGTGAGTGCATGCAAGCTGCCTGTAGCATAATCGAAAGGTGGTGAGCAGGGACTCTCCGTAAACCCGGCGAAGACGGAGATGATCCTATTTACCAAGAAGAGGAAGGTAGAGGGGTTCAGGGCGCCCGTGATGTTTGGAAAACCTTTAGCTTTAGTGCGGGAGGTCAAATATCTGGGGGTGATCCTGGACCCGAAACTAACATGGGGGTCGCAAATAGAACGAGTTGTGAGGAAGGGAGTAGCGACCCTCTGGCAGCTGCGCCGTGTGATAGGGAGGACCTGGGGAGTTAATCCCCGGATCCTTCATTGGATCTACACTGCAATCGTCAGGCCGAGAATCCTCTATGGGGCGTTGGTCTGGTGTGAACCGAACAACCAGCAGGAAGCTGGCCAAACTCCAAAGGCTGGCTATCCTGGGTATCACAGGCGCTATGAGGACGACACCCTCAGCCGCGCTAGAGGTCCTGTTGATGCTGCCACCGCTTCCCATCTGTATCAGAAGGGAGGCTATGGCGTCGCATCTTAAAATCTGGGACTCAGGTAACTGGTGCGGAGAGGGAGCAGTAATAGGGCATGCAAGAGTCGCCAAGGAGGTGGAAAAGGAAATTCCGATTTCTGCCATAAAGGTGAGGGATGCCGAGGACGATATTAGGTTGACTAGGCCATACACCCTCAGGATCCCCAGTAGGGATCAGTGGAGGGAAAATGAGATTGCATTCCAGCCCGCAAGCCTGGTCTGTTTCACTGACGGATCGCAGCTGGAGGACCAGCAATCCTCCGGGGCAGGAATATACATCGAGGACCTGGGGGTGCGCGAGAGCTATGCTCTTGGCGCATACACCACGGCATTCGAAACAGAGGCGTATGCTATCTTGTCTGTGGCCAATAGACAGGATGTGAAGATGAGTCCCGAGAAATGTGTGTGCATTTGCTCGGATAGCCAGGCGGTCCTCCGGGCAGTCTGCGCGGCCAGAATCAGGTCACCCCTGGTTCAGGAGTGCGTTGACGCCCTCAGAGGGCTAGCCAGGACGAAGCAGGTGCAACTGGTGTGGGTTCCGGGACACTGTGGCGTGGCGGGGAATGAGGTGGCGATTAATCTCGCAAAACTCGGTTCCCGGCGGCCGTTCTGTGGCCCGGAGCCTGCGATAGGCATAAGTAGGAAGACAGTCTCTGTCGTCTTAGACAGGTGTACCGAGGAAGCAATGGAGAGGCACTGGCGGTCGGTTGGTGGCTGCAGGCAGGCGAGGGACTTCGTGGAGGGGCCGGATAGAGATAAAGCTGTCTGGCTACTCGGAAGGAGTCGACCTACGCTTCGCCGCATCCTCTGGGTGCTGACAGGCCACTGCGCCCTTAGAAGACACCTCACATTGATAGGCGTAGAGGGATCCCATTTGCCAGGAATGTGGCGAGGATGAAGAAACGTCCTACCACTACCTGTGTGAATGCGAGGCTTTTGGGAGTTTTCGAGCAGAATTGTTCGGATCAAGGACTCTGCAGAGGAATTAGGTAAGTACCGTCCAATTGAAGACCATCATGGCCTTCATCTCGAGGTCGAGGCGGTTTGGCGACGGAACTGAGGAAGAGTAGAGCATGGTTGCTGGGGTTGGCAAAAAGGGCCCATTGTGGCCTATTTGCTTGGCGTTGCCCTCCCCACCACTGCTACTACTAACGATTACTTTTCTAAACGAATATTCGTTATTTTGGGTATTTTCAAGTACCAGATACAAAGTTTTCTTTATTGTATTAAGAACAAGTCACCTCTAATGTGAATCAGTCTTATATTGGAAAGGACTATAAAAAATACGATAAAAACCTATTACAGGAATTACAAACTTTTATTTTATCACCAAATACGACATACTTTTTCCAGGTCAATTTCAAAATGCATTCAGTGTTTAGAAACAGATAAAAAGCTTCCTTGAGAGACGAACACACTCATTTCAACTTACCTCCTATTGTTATTATTATTATTATAAAATTGAAAACACATAAGACGAAGTTCATTAATAAATACATTACATTATACTACTTATGTGAGAAATGATGGCTTGTAAGATGAATAATAAATTAGTTTGCCATTTTGATCAAATTTTGTATAAACAAGATGTAACATTAAAAAACAAGCGACCACAAATTAAACTCAAAGACTTCTTGGTGGCAACTAAATTACCAAGTTTGGCATTCCGATCAATAAAACCCTAAAGCAAAAAGAAGTAATAAAATGCAATTGTTTTGTCAAACACACTAAAAAAGCTATTATTAAGAGAACACTCTTATATTTAAATTGAATATTGTTCAACATACCAAATAAATTTAAAGCTATCAGACAGCTTACACAAAATAAAAACTTTATTATCGAGAATTTAATACAGTATATGGTATTTTATTTCAAATTACTGTTTGTCACTACATTAAAAAAAATCCTCAAATTTTAATGAAACAAATGTTCCAATAATTAAAAAAGAATGTAGAGTATGCTTCTTTAACATTATTAATGTTACACCCTGTGGAGATAATCATTATTGAGGTGTATAAACAAAATCATTAAGTACCTGAAATATTAAAAAAGTTCCAATTTATAAAAAAAAATTGCTGTACTAACACTAGCCATCATTTTCTGCAACCTACAAAAAATATAAAAAATTACATCTAATATTTTTACTAACTACTAGAAAGAAAAAAAACTATTGGTAATATGTTCATGGAAGGTGGTCCAATGGAATATTTTTTAGAAGAACGAACGGGCTTCAATGGTGCGTCCGTCAATACGGGCTCGATCCAAATTTTCTGTAAAATGTTAAGGAAAACGATTTTGTGCAAAAAATAAAAATTAACGAATAATTATAAGAAAACCCCATTGGCCATATTCATAAACGCACCTTAAAGCCAAAAAGTAGTTTGTATCGGTTTTGCCCAGCAACGAAATTAACCTGTGGCCACATTTAAGCATACTAGATTTAGAAATAATATGAATAGTTTTTCTTAATAATTTATACAGTATACATAAAAAGCTTCAGCTTGTGTGTAAAGTAACATAAAAAAATTAAGTGTATTATTAGATGAAGATTTAAACCTGTGATAAGCACTGATAAGTATACTTGGAGAAACCCAATTCACTAGAAAATTTTAAAAAAGACCAGACAATCGTTTCCCTACTGAAGAGGATGACATATTCTAAAAGCTCAGCAACTGAAATTGTGTTTACAATAGGGATACAGGTAATCAAGAGTAACCCTTAAGGCAGGATCAAACAAATTTTCTTCGCTTGGGTCCATCGGGAAGCTCCTCTATTAGAATTCCATTACCTTTATTTCCTCGCCATGTCGCCACCTTTTATACATTGGCCGAATAATAAACTGTACATAGACGGAGGTGCTAAATTCATACAACTACTATTATTTCTATATTTAGTAATATTAATATATATATATATATATATATATATATATATATATATATATATATATATATATGTATGTATGTATGTATTTATGATGTGTGTACAGGGTGTAACACCTAAGACGCCTCGGACCATAGCTTCCCTACTATACAAGATATCGAATGTAAAAGCAAAATGGTGCATAACTACAATAGCCATTTTGGTAAAATATTTCTGGTCACCAGTGGCGTGCCGTCTTCGACTGGCGTATTAAATTTATGTTTTTTAAATGGAACATCTTATATTTTTTGCAAATTTGTGAAGAACTCGAAGAGTATTTATTTTTTATGTAACATGTAATACACCTAATGTTAGCGGTTCCACTGTTAAAACCTTATATCCTCACAGTTAGGCCATTTTTGGGATTTTTTTTTAAAATAAAATAAGTTGCATACGCACCTCGGATATTAATTCAGGGGCAGGCTAAGACCTCGTGTACATTCACATAATTTTTTTTCGGTTACATGATGGAAAGAAAAAAATGTTTGATTCGACTTCGCAAATTGTCAATTTTCTCAAAAATTTCAAACGACACCCCCCCCTAAAAGAATTAGTGTTGGATAGTTGAAACCCCAAATTTTCCATTGGTACCAAAAAACCAGATTCCATAACAAAATTTTAGAGAAAACACCAGTTTCTCGGAAAACGTCCCTTTCCGAAACCAAATCTGCCATGATAAAAAAAAAATGTGGTCAACATGGTGTTTATCTGCAACGTCACAACAACTGTTAGTTAGCACCAGAAGTGTACTCTCAGAGATACTCTGACGTCACACACTCAAGTCAACAAGCATTTCAAAAAGTGTTGCCAGACATTTACAACTACTTAAGTGAAGAAGTACAGATAAAGAGGCTGGAAAATCAAGCAACAACATACACTAAATGTTCGAAATTACGACCTTCCCATTGAAGGCATAACCACAACCTTGACCTCGCAAGCTCTAGACACTGCCCTGAGGACTTCTGGTGATACATAACAGAAAGCCATGTGAATGCTTTCCCGCATATCCTCGGCTGTAGTTAGTACCGTCCTGTAGACCACGTTCTTGATGTAGCCCCAGTGGAAGAAATCAAAGGGAGTAAGGTCGGGTGATCTTGGCAGCCACCTTACCGGACCCCCACGACCAATCCATGAATCCGGAAAGCTTTTATCAAGATATTCCCGAACGACACGGTTATTATGTGCTGGAGCTCCATCGTGTTGGAAAACCACCTGTCATAGGGCTGAAGGGACATTTTTCAAGAGTTCAACCAAGTCATCACCAAGGAACCTTAAATAACTGTTGCTGTTCAGGTGCCACTTGATGAAGTAATGACCCAGAAGATGTTTTCCTAATATGTCACTCCAAAATCCAATAAAAAATTTTGTTCTTTTCATAAATTAAGTAACAAAAATAAATAAATAAATAAATAAATAAATTATGTGAAGGCAAAAGAGGTCTTACTGTGCCGCAAAAATCAAATCCGCGGCGCCGATGCAATTTAGTTTATTTAAATTTTAAAAAATTAAAAAAAAAATCCCAAAAATGGTTACACTGTTGAGGATAAAAGGTTTTAACAGCGAAACCGAAAAGTTAGGGGTATGACACGTTACATAAAAAAATAAATACTTGTTGAGCACTTTCCAAATCTGCAATAAAATATAGGGTGTTCCATTAAAAAAAAAAACACACAAGTTTGATACGCCACTGGAATACGGCATGCTACTGGCGACCAGAAATATTTTAGAATTTTAGAAATATTTAGATGGTAATTATGCACAATTTTGCTTTCTCAATTTTTTAGATAACTTGTATGGTAGGAGAGCTATGGTCCAGTGCGCCTTTTAGGTACTACACCCTGTATATACTTTCGTATGCGTTTAATTGCCTCGGTTGTCTTAACATTTTTGAATAATTTTAGGTTTTCTTTATCTACGTGGTGATTATTATCCCAAATATGTCAGGCAACGCATGACCTGTATACAGTGCCATATCTCAGCTGTGTTAAATGGTTCTTAAATCTAGTTTCAATAGATCTTTTAGTTTGGCAAATATATTTAAGTCACAATCTTTACCATTTATTTCATAGATGCCCGACATTTCAGTGGCTTTTTCCACATTTTTTGGGTAACCTAACAAATACAAAGACGAAAAAACGAATATGGGCGACTAAAGACCTGAACACACTGAGATGAAAATATGTTACACCAGCCCCTGAATACGTGCAAAAAATACAAAATAAAAATTTGCAGCCAGCGGAATATTAAATTTTTTTTTTTTTTGATGGGGAGTTCAGTCAATTCATTTGCGAAGAAACAAGAAAACATGCGACATTAAAAGGCTATCATGATCTGAACGTGTCTTCTAAAGAAATATACAATTACTTTGCCATTCTGATTGTGCTTGGATATTGCAAAGTTCCATCGATCAGACCCTACTGGGAGATTAAAGCAGACACATTTCATAGTCTTGTAAGCAATAGCATGTCTTGCGACAGTTAAGGTGATTCATAGATATTTACGTTTTAATCACAATACTAAAAGAGACCCAACTAATAAGGTGTATAAAATTCAGCCACTTATAAACCAAGTCAATAAGCCTTCTGTGATGTGCTTTCAACCACTGGAATTTTCATCTTCATTGGATGGAGTAATGTTTGTCAAACATAAAAACAGTACCTTATAATGACTTTCATGGAAATATGGTCTTTTATCGAATAACCCTAAATATATGGACTTTTCATAAAATAATAAGACTCCGAGCCCTGTAATTTCTGCACGTCTAACTATTTATTTGGCCACCCACCACAAATGAGCTCTCTAATTGTATTCTTTTGTGAACTCCAGGCTTGCGTGAACTTGTGTCTAAAATAAAGTGGCAAAAGTTTTGTTAGAAATAAGCTGTAAAAAAAAGGGCAAATATGTTTCTACTAGAATACTAGGAAAAAAAAAAAAAAAAAAAAAAACTGTAAAAAAATATACAAAAAACCTGTTTTCAAAGGATACTAATTGCTCTTTCTGCCTGCCAGGGAGAATTATAAATGACAAGCATACCACCATTGCCTTTCTCTTCTATGTGCTGTACTTCACCGAACTCCGCAAACTTATCATTGAGCATTTTGTAACTCGCTGTTGCAGGTAACTATAATTGAAACAAAATACGAATGATTACTATACTTTAAGTATGTACACATACTTAAGAGCTGACAACAGTTTTACTTAACATTTTTTGTTTGTTTATTGACCATTCAGAAAGAAGAGACGATTGTATAATATATCACCAGGGACATTGCTTCCAAAATTTGTGGAGGGGCATAACAAACATTTAGGGGGAGACACCAAAAAAGATTGTAGTGTTGCGCGAGTTTCTAAGAATCCGCTCTACAGTTACTAACCTTTGTACCCTTACTCAGTATGTATCTAATTTACTTGACAAGAACATTCAGGTTAATGCTGTATATTGCGACATTAGCAACGCTTTGATTCCACTCCGTATGCGCTACTTTTAAAATAACTCGTAACTTTGGTCTATCTGATTCCTTGTTGACTTTCTTTGAATATTACTGTTCTGATAGGATACACTATGTCTCCTCTGGCGGATCTCATTCTTATATGTTTAATATATTTTGGTGTTTGTTACATTCCACCCAATTCAGAAGTTGCTATATATGAACACCATTGTGATTCAGTCGACAGTGTGTTGTCTGATCATCCCAATTCTGAGGTCGTTGTCTGTGGGGACTACAACCTCCCAAACGTTACCTGGACAAGCAGTGCTGAGAGTGCTCCAGTTATTAGTGGTAACAGTCCATCAGCCTCACTTGTTTCTAACAGTTTTGGCTTTTGGGGCTTGTTCCAAAAAAATTTTGTACTTAATAGATTGAATAGAACTTTAGATTTAGTTTTTAGTAATATAGATAACATATGTGTTGATGCATCTTTGGATCCGGTTTTTCCTGCTACTGCACATCATGTGCCCCTAGACATTTCTTTTTCACTTGAGACTCCCCCAACTGAACCCTATGAAGAGTATTTTTATGACTTTCGTAATGCTGATTATTGTGCCATGAATTATTTTCTTTCCGAATTTGACTGGGAATATCTTGAGTCATTGGAGATAAATGATGCTGTGAAGTGCTTTTATGACATTCTGTTTAATGCTGTGGATCGGTTTGTTCCAGTTAAGAGATGTAAAAAATCATGTTTCCCTCCTTGGTTTAGTGTCGAGCTTAGAGGCATGATAACTGAGAAGAAGAGGGTACACAGTCAGTATAAAAAATATGGTAGAATAGATGATTATATTAGGTTTTCTGGTCTCCGAGAGGAATGTAGGAATCTTCGTGATACTTGTTACAGAAATTTTATTGCTTATACTGAGAATAATTTTGAAAACAATCCGGGTTCTTTCTGGTCTTATATTAACAAGTTGAGGAGGATTTATGATCTTCCTGAGGCTATGTATTATGATGGTGTTAGGAGTGATTCTTTGCATGATTCGGTGGATCTTTTTGCTAGTTTTTTCTCATCTGTGTATGAGGTACAGGCTGGCGGTGTCGGTCCCGATCCTTTTTTGCGTGAGTCGGTAAATATGACTGTGCCTAGTGTTACTTCTGCTGATATTATTGATCGTATCTGTAGTTTGAAAGATAAACTTAGTTACGGCCCAGATGGAATCCCCTCCCATCTGTTAAAATCTTGTGCCTTCACCTTGGCAATTCCACTGAGGATTCTCTTTAACATGTCCTTATTGTCTGGTGAGTTTCCACATGTTTGGAAACATTCTTATTTGATGCCCGTTCATAAGCAGGGACCAAAGCACTTGGTTACTAATTACAGAGCTGTTTGTATTCAGTCAGAGATACCCAAACTTCTGGACTTTTTTGTCTCTAGACATATAACTTGGGAATGCAGACATGTTTTCGCCGAACAGCAGCATGGTTTTCTTAAGGGAAGATCTACAACGACCAACCTTCTTCTTTACCAGAATGTATTGGTCTCAGCTTTGGAGGATAGGTTACAGATTGATTCGGTGTATACAGATTTCTCCAAAGCGTTTGATAAGGTAAATCACGCCTTATTATTGTCAAAACTTGCATTGTTGGGTTTTAATGCCAATTTGTTGTCTTGGGTGCGCAGCTTCCTTATGGGTAGGTCCCAGAGTGTAAAGATCAGGAACTTCATTTCTGGTAGTATTACTGTTTCTTCAGGAGTTCCTCAGGGTTCACATTGTGGACCAGTCCTCTTTAATCTTTTTATCAATGATGTCATACATTCACTTAAGCATAGTCAGATTTTGATGTTTGCTGATGATATCAAAATTTTCAAGATTGTTCGTTCCAGACAGGACGCTTTACTTTTACAGGAAGACTTAAATCGTTTTGCTCGGTGGTGTGGTGACAATCTTCTGACTCTGAATGTTGATAAGTGTTTCTGCATTACATTCACTAGAGCTCAGTTTCCCATTGACTTTGTGTACTCCATGGGCTCTGGTGCTTTACAGAGGAAGGAAATGATTAAAGACTTGGGCATTGTATTGGATAGGGAATTATCTTTTGGGGATCACATGGAGTACATAGTATCTAAGGCATATAAAATGTTAGGATTTATTCATAGATCAACTCTGGATTTTTCATGCAATAGCTTTAGAAGGCTGTATTGTGCTCTGGTTCGCTCTTTGTTGGAATGCTCTTCTGTAGTCTGGAGCCCGAATTACAATATTTATATCAATCAGATTGAGGCCGTACAAAATAGATTCTTAAGAATTTGTGCTTACAGAATGGGCTTGCAGAGAAATGATCTTAACCTTTCTTATTTGCGGAATCGGCTGCACTTGCAGTCACTGAGAGGTAGAAGGATTGTCAGTGATGTTTGTTTTTTGCACAAATTATTAGTGAATAAAATTGATAGTCCTTCTTTGCTTGAGTTAGTCTCTCTAAGGATTCCGAACTGCACGAGAGCGAGGGAGGTTTTTGTGGTTCCCTTCCATCGAACCAATTATGGCTTTTTCAGTCCGATGTCGAGAGTGGCGAGAACTGCAAATGAGTATTCGGAGCTCTTGGACATGTTTAATGATTCTGACCGTGTAATTAGAGGAATTTTGAGAGGTGTTATTGATTGAATTGTCATACATATGGTGTACAGGTTATGTTTTGCTTTTTTTTTTTTATGTTCTCATATTGTGATTATTTAAGACTAATGTAGTTTTAGATGTTCTTATTATTATTGTAAATGGTTAATCCGTTGAATAAATAAATAAAAAAATAAAAAAAAAAATAAATAAATAAAAATAAAAATAAATATATTATCTGGGGTGCCTCAAGGCTCAATCCTTGGCCCTGTAATTTTCAACACGTTCATCAATGATCTTAACAGCATAATCTCTGTTCCTGGGGTCTTAATAATAGCCTATCACTTAATATCCCCAAATGTAAAGTCATGTCTTTTACTAATAAATCTGCACCACTTGCGTTTAACTACCACGTAAATAATACCACTAATTGTCGTATCTCAACTATTCTAGACTTGGAAGTAACCTTTGATTCTCAGCTTAGGTTCAGTCAGTATGTAAGTAATATTTTGTCATTATCGGATTTCCCCAACAGCCGCCATGGAGGTGCTGCTGGATCTGCCCCCGTACACTTAGTTATCATGGGGGAGGCCAGGCTAGGACTATACAGATTATATGTAACTGCAATGTGGACTGAAGATCAGCCCAGGAGATCGTGAAGGAGCCAATGCTGGAAATTAGGTCAGACTTCGCGAGTCCGCGAATCTGCAGGGAAAACAATTTTACAGTGGAAATCCCCGACCGCGAGGCATGGCGGGGGGAGACGCCGGGCCTGCCACGGGACGCGCTCGTTTGATTCACGGACGGATCCGGCGGGGAGCGTGGGCAGGCGTTTATTCGGAAGGACCGAGGGTAAGTCACAGTATTTCCCTTGGACCTCATGCAACTGTCTTTCAGGCCGAAATGTACGCCATCTTGCACAGCGTGCGAGAGAACAAGAGGAGGGGCTACACCAACGGGCAGATCCTCATAGCCACAGACAGCCAGGCAGCCCTTAAGGCCCTAAGTAGCCCACGGGCAAATCCTGGCTGGTAAGTGAAGGCCGAGCGACATGCCTGGGCAGAATGAGGTCACCCTCATCTGGGTGCCGGGTAACTCGGGGGTCAAAGGCAATGAAGAAGCTGACAGTCTCGCAAAGAGAGGGTCGGCAGAATCATTTATGGGACCAGAACTGGTCCTGGGCGTGACGAAGAGTGCTGCCCGGGGATCCATTAAGTCCTGGGTCAGAAACAAACATAAGGTGTACTGGGCAGACATGGGAAGTCAGTAATTCAGGAACCCCGTTCAGAGAGAGAGCTGTGGAGCTGCTAAATCTTAGCAGAGGACAACTCAGGAATATAACAGGACTCTTGACATGGCCGTCAAGAACACCTCCATAAAATGAGACGGTTTGAGGGGGACTTGGCATGCAGACTCTGCGACGAGGGGGAGGAATCAGCCCAGCACATCTTGTGCGAGTGTAAAGCTCTGGACCGCAAAAGAAAACTGATCTACAGACAGCCTAGACCGGAGACAGAGCAATATAAAACTTCACCCTACCAATTGCTGTGCAGACTAGTTCAAGGCACAGTGATTTTGGAATTGGTGGAGTAAAAAAGTCAAAGGGCATGCACATTAAGCCAAAGGCTGTGCTATGGGACGGCAAAGACCCGGACGAGCCCTAAGGAAAAAATCATCAGTTTTGTAATCCGAAATAGCAAATTCTTTTCTGATGATACTACTTTAATCATCTTGTATAAATCCTTTGTCCATTCAAGATTAGAATATGCTAGTCTATGCTGGTCTCCTTTCTACTCTCATTATAAAACTCTCCTGGGAGTCAGTACAATGTAAATTCCTGAACTATTTTTTCTTCAGTGAACACCATTATCCAGAAAGTGGTTTTCCCCACAATTCGTTATTGGACAGATTTAAGTTCGACTTTCTGAAAAAAAGAAGAAGAATACAAGCAATGTCTTTTTTGCATGAGCTCATCCATGGTAATATGTCCTCAACTTCTTTCCCAGATATCCTTCTGTACAAGATCCTCACACTCGGAATGCAAATACTGTTCTTCCTGTTTCAAGAATGAACATCTAAACTGTCATCTTTATGACTCCCCAGCAGACATATTTAGAACTTCTAATTTACACTGCTTTCTTCTAAGCTTTAGAGACTCTCTACCTAATACTTAGATTACTTTTCTTTTGCTTCTTGTTATTTTAATTTTTAGGCTTTCATTCGTTTAATTTTGTTTCCATTAGTAATTGGGTTTATATACCTGTTAAAGTATATTTAAATAAATAAATAAAATACTCCCCCATTCCATAATAAGCTTTCTCTTTAAGTAGTCTCTGTTTAACTGTCATCTCAGTCACTCCACACAGGTTGTACTTCCTCTTTACATGGAATTTTATTCAAAACCCCCATCTAACCGTACTGAGTGTTCCTTTTGATTGTTGTTAATTTCGGAATGTGTGGAACTAAGTTATTTTTGTACCCTATGTTATATGAGTGTTTTTGCTCGAATTGAGTGTACCAGGGAAATATAGGCATGATAACAAGCAGTTTCCAGCAGAGTCTAAATTTACTATCACACTTATAGTGCTACATGCAAAACAATACCTTGTATTCAACATGCACCTTCCAGTTCAAGCTCGAATTCACATATACACCCAGAAACCTACACATATAAGTTGTTTATTTCAGTGATATTGTTTATAGCTGTTGTAAGGTTGTCATCTTCTGAACTGGATACTGAAAATGACATAATCGTAGGCTGTTTGCAGACAGATACTGGGAGATTAAAAGACCCCGGAATCTGTGTCTCAACGTTTCCTGTAAACTAGTCATATTGTCTACATAGAACATAGATTTTGCTTGCACCCAACTGGGGAAGTCATTCACATACACAAAGTACAGCATACGGCCCAAGGATCGATCCCTGAGGTACCCAACTAGTCACAGTCTCTGTCTTAGACTTCAATTTTGTTCCATGTGTATCCACACAGAGAGTGCGTTCTTCCCTGTAGATATGATTTAATCAGTTTGAGGGTTTTGCCTCGTACGCCATACCTACAACAGGGTACCCAGCAGAAATCAACAAAAATTAACTTCCCTGACATTTCCTGCCCCCTCAAAGGATTTTTCATAATACTCATAATTTAAGACACGCATCTCTGAATCTTTGTTAGCAAAATAAATAAAAATTATGAACAAAACACTTTTTTAATACACATACATTATCAAAAACATAAATATACTTACTTCTGTTAAACTAATAAACAAAAGTGATCACTTTCTACTTCTTAAATGACTGCATTATTTTCTGTTTCCTCATTTCTACTTGTGATATTTCTATTTGTGCTTATGATTAATTTTTTTCTGCTTCGCTTATCTCAAGCATTGTTTTCTGATTTTCATCAAGAGTTCTTTTTTCTATTCGCGATATGAATTTTTGAATTACTGGCTCAACTTATCTTTGACCTGCTACCCAATTTAGGAAGGATAGATGCAGAAAGTCCAAAAAAGCTGCCACCATTTAATATATGGGGGTCAGAAAGCATGATTACAAATAAAATACAAAAGGATGGATATGAACTCTAGAAGACTACTACAATTCGGAGATTTTACACATAACATTGTGAAAGACTCTGCAGCAGCACCTTCATCTCTCAGACAGAAGTTTACATCTCATAAACGTTTTCAGTCTACATCAACTAGAATTAACGAAAATTTTGTTTTACCATTTCATCGGACACATAGCTTTATGTATCAATTTATTTCTTTGTATTATTGATTACCTCAAGAATTGAAAATTTCTTAGTACCTAGCGACTGGAAGTTACCTGAACCTGTCCTGACCTGACTTAGTCATTTTCCTAACGTTTCCATGACAAAAATTTTTCTTCTACAAATTCCCTGACTTTTCCCCACAAGTGGGCTGCTGTAGTAATCCTTGGTATATAATATACGTGTGTTGTCTTGTTGGAAATAGGGTTGAATTAACACTAGGAGGTACGGCAGTACAACAGACTGCTGTATGTTTCATATGTAATTTGCATTCAATAAAAACTCGAGGTGTCCTGCTGCCGTATGTTATCGCATCCCATACCATTCTCAACATAATTGTCTTACTTTTCTGCGACCATCGTGAACCCGAAGACAGAATCGGGACTCGTCAGAAAACACAACACGATTCCGTGCAGCATTCCAATCTATCTTCTGCCATTACACCACTCAAGCCAAGCAGTACGATGTGGAGGTGTCAGAGGGAGACATAAAAATGGTCTATAGGAACGCAGCCCAAAAGCACGTATTCTGCGATAAACCGTTGCCATGGATTTATTGATGTAAAACTACCAACCAAGCATTTCCAATTGATCGCGTTGTAGAAACTTTGCCTTGTAGAGCTGCAATTCTCAAATGGCGATCTTCCTATGCTGAAGTGGCACGAGGTCGACACTTGCTGATTACAACACAATCATTTTCAGCGAGGATACATTGGAAGTACTCTCTGTGAAGGTAGGGTTTGTTTGTGGCGCTCTTGGTAGGTACTTCTCATCCAACAAGCTGCTATTAAATGGGTCAACAACTCAGTGTCTTCTATTTGGAGACAGTACTAAACAAGTTTAGTTTTTTATGCAATAATGAACTAGTAACATCTGTCAAAACTGTTTCTTTCCTGGGAGTTGACATTGATCGACGGTTGAATTGCGAGGAGGGGGGGGGGGGGGTTGCACATTAATGGTGTAGCGACCAGGGTGGCCCGCTATTGTTATGCTCTCAGGATTGTAGCGGGTACGGTTGGTATTGGTGCTGCTCTGACAGCCTACCACACATTTATTCACTCGCGTATTAAATATGGACTGATATTTTGGGGCAACTCATCTGAAATGTGTAGAAGCAGTGTTTGCACTTGACTTTTAGTATGAAACAACAACGATCGTGTAAGAGAACTTTTATTGATAATAATATTTTAACTGTATTCTCTCTGTATATTTTAGATTGTGTAATGTTTGTTATTGATAATAGTGATCTGTTTGTGGTCTCTCACCTAACTCAATTATCATACAAGAAATAAAAAACAATCTAGTTCCTAGTTCCGCATAAGTACAATTTTGCATATCACCAAAAAAAAAAAAAAGTTCAGTTCTCTATGGTAAGCATATTTAATGGCATTCCTGTAAGTTGTCGAGGATATCCTAGATTTAGGTTGAAACATGTACTGAAGAATTTTCTGAGTAAGAATGCTTTCTCCTCTGTAGAAGAATTTATGCCGTGTGATAAAAGAATTCGCACCGATCTACATAATGTGAATATCCGAAAGGATCTTCTCTCTTTGCCTGTTTTCAGACTTGCTCTATATTGACGGACTTTCTAATATGACGTCTGCGAGACATAATAAAATATCAAATCACATTAAAAAAAAAAGGACCATTAGTAAATTTAAAAAACACATGTTACGGTGGATGCTTGGTTAGCGAGGGAAAAATATGTGGGTAAGTTGTGGGAGATTCTGGGTTTGAGTGCGCGAATGTTTTATGCATGTGTGCGTATAGGGCTGTGTAGGGGTGTTGGAGTACATGAAGCTAGATGTCTGAATATGTGTATGTGTGCGTGTGAGAGGTTCATATTTTGAGGCCTCAATCTACCTTAGAGCGTCCTTACATATTTCCTTTACCCACCCTTGTCCACCACTCTCAGGAGTAGGCAGATTGAGGCCTTAGAGTGTCCTTACATATTTTCCTTTACCTTTTGAAGATGGCTCCAAAACAGGGGCCGAAACGCCGAGTTTTCATAAATTCTGGACACGGTTTAACCCGAGAACCAAGTATGTCTCACATTAAAGACCGCGGAAATCTTTCTGTGTATATATATATATATATATATATATATATATATATATATATATATATATATATATATATATATATATATATATAAATTGAAACTGACCCCGGATATGAGTTCTAGGGGTCCTAGTTCGCGCTCATTTGAAAAAATTTTTGCAAGTCTCTCCATCGATAACTCTCTATTGGTGAATTTTTTTAAATAAAAATTAACTAAAATGAAAGTGCATACCTGTAAAAAAATTTTTGGCCATATTGTTATCATTTCTTATCAGAGATAACAGAGTAGTATAAAAATTTAATTGCAATTGGTCAGCTCTTACTGGGTGTTCTAATTTTTTTTGGGAGGTCAGTATATGATCAACTCGGGACATAAGGTAGGTAATAGTAATCTTAAGTTATTGACGGTAACCACATATTATCACAAGTTAGATACTAATGACTTCAGACATGAGAGCAGTCAATTCAACACTTTTTGAAGTAGCACTAAACAATCCATGGTTGCTTTCAACATCGACACAACCGGTTAGGTGTTTCCACTGACACAACAATAGTATTTGGATTCAGTCACCTGGTGTTGCTTCATCCGGTATTACGTCATACGGTATTACATCATTTTTAGTGTAGATAGTTAGGTATATAAATAGGATAATTTTCACGTAACTTCGGGAGTGCCGCAGGGTTCCATACTCGGTCCATTACTGTTTAATATATTTATCGACCCAGTTAAACATGTTTTACATGTTCCTTTTTAATGTATGCAGACGATATTAAGATTTTCGCAAATATTTCGAGTGTTGATGATTGTTTGCAGCTTCAGAACTGTCTTCAGATCCTTGATGAATGGTGTTGTCGGAGTGGTCTTTCTGTGAATGTTTCCAAGTGTTGTGTGATGTCCTTTACTCGAAATAGGCACGTAATCACTTTCATGTACAATATAAGAGGGCTTCCACTTGACCGCCCCGGGACAGTTAAGGACCTTGGAATTGTTTTTGATGGTACTTATCTTTTAAACCACACTATGAGCAGACTGTCAGTTCTGCTTACAAAATTCTAGGGTTTCTGATAAGAAACAGCAAAAATTTCTCACAGACTGACACCCTCCTCCTGCTCTTTGGCTGTTTGGTTAGGTCCCGACTTGAATATGGCTGTTGTGTGGGCTCCTACTTATGAGATACATGTGGAAAGCCTGGAATCAGTGCAAAGAAAATTTCTAAAATTTCTTAGCTTTCGTGAGGATGGTCGATATCCGTCTATTGGTTTTCCTCAGGAAAGTTTACTTATTCGCTTTAGTCTGCAGAGTCTGTCGATGCGCAGGCAGTGCAGTTTCATTATATTTTTATATAAACTGGTTAATTCTGTGTTCGACTGCCCTAGTCTGCTTCAGCAACTTAATTTCAATGCGCCTCGTATTGCAGCACGTTTTCCAGGCACATTTTATCTCCCGACTGCTGCGATCGTCTCCAATCTACCAGATGTGCAATGATTACTCTGTACTGCAAGACCGCCTAGATATCTTCTCATGTAACATATCAGAGATAAAAATGTTTTTCAAAGCGATCTAATTTATGACTCTTTTTTGTATTGTTAGCTTGATTATTGTTAGTTATTATGTTTTGTGTATTGGCCCATCCTTAATTTGGCTTTTAAGCTGTTGGATGGTGTATGTATAAATAAATAAATAAATAAAATAATTTTGTCCATACAGTTAGATTAGCGACAGCTACTTTGTTGTCGAAATCTGTATCTAGCGCAAAACCCTTGTCGCTATTTTGTGGTGATTCTGCTTTTTGTTTCAGTTTCCAACCTCCGTCTTTTGTGACTAAATCAATTTCATGAAAATTGGAACATGACACACTTTAGGCCTTTTATTATCCTGTTTACCTCATTTTCCTTAAGAAAAATTCGGTTATAGAGGGTCATTTTCGGAAATCCACCCTTTAAAATTCCATTTAAAATAATGCATATACAAGTGGTTTTTTTTTTGTTGTCAATGTTTAACTACAATTATTTTTTTCCTCAAATTGTGCGGTCTGGTCCAAATTGCACACTTGATAGGAAATACCAATTTCTAGAGGAGGTTAAAAAAGCTAAGCCATACATTACGAGCTTGAGTTTTTTCACTATTCAAACTAGAACCTGTGATGAGCACTAATAAGTACACTTTGAGAACCCAAATCACCACAACACATATTTCAGAGACCTTATGATCGTTTCGTTGACCATGTCAACATCTTCAGAGGAAGAAATATTATAAAATTAAACTACTAGCTACAGTGTATTTATATCACGTCTAGGTAAACGAACTAGTTGACGAAAAGTAATTTAAAAAATTTGTTGGGTAATACGAAAGACAAAGACACTGAAATGTCCGGTATTTATGAGATTAGTTGCAAAGCTTGCAATCTTAAATACGTGGGTGAAACTAGGAGAAACATAGCCACCAGATTTCGTGAACATCTCACACAGTTACGATATGGTACGGTGGACAAATCGTGTGTGGCACAACATATATGGGATAATAATCACCACATTGACAAAGAAAATTTGAAACTTGTCAAAAATGTTAGACATCAAACTATGCTTGATTCATTAGAAAGTATTTTTATATCAAGATCGATTAAGAACAAAACTTCAATCGTGCGGTACCTTTAATTTCAAGCCCTATATTTTCACTTTGCATTTGACCACTTAAAACACTCCTAATTTGTCTGGTGGAATAATAAATTACTGTCAATAACTCGGCCGGTCTATACATATACTAATCTCTACACTTGTCTCGACTTAAAGACCCTTTCGTTTTCTTTGTAACTATGAATTCAATATAAATACGGCTTACGAAGAAATAAAATCAACATATAGTTTTTATGTAGTATTTTAGTTGAATTATTTATCCTTTGTTAGAGTTAACATTGTGAGCCAAACACCCGGGTTTAGTTTTCTATATAAAAAAGATGAGCGGAGGCTATGGTTTTGTCTCGTCAGATGTGCTTGTCGGCTTGCTCCAATATCCACATAGTAAATTTCTAGATCGAAAGGGAACGTGCAGATTCCTTAAATAACTCGGTACCTTTCCTTTTAAGCCTATTATCCTTATATTAGATAAGGGCTCAAATTTGTCGACCAGAGGATTAAAGCAGGTCTTCGACTTCGTAGTTTCACTACACAATACACAAACGATGGGTCTTGGACGACAATTTTACTTCGGGCTAGTTCGTTTACCTAGACGTGATACACTGTAGCTAGTAGTTTAATTTTAGAATTTTTCTTCCTCTGAAGATGTTGGCATGGTCAACGAAACGATCGCAAGGTCTCTGAAATATGTGTTGTGGTGATTGGGGTTCTCAAAGTGTACGTACTTGATTTTTTTGAGAAAGCAATGCCAAAAACCGCACATCGATATCTTGAATTGTTCAGAATATATGTGGTTTTAAATTTGAAGCATTTTTGACCCACCCCCGTAATTTATTTATTTATGATTATTTTGTTTCTGTGAAAATTCTTAAGGCACTTTTATTAAGGTAGCCAAAAGTTTTTTTTTTTTGTAAAAAGAGTAGTTGTAAGGCTATGACATAACTTGTATTTTTTCTTATGGACCAGTCGGTATATTTTTGCATATTATTTTTCTAAGTTTTTCTAAATGAAATTTATATATATATATATATATATATATATATATATATATATATATATATATATATATATATATAGGGTGGCACATTGAAAACGAAATAGACCAATTTGCGTTCAGATATATATTTTTTTAAGAAACGCGGAAACACGTCAATTTTAATATTGAGGGGGACGTGTTTTGACATAAAACTCAACTTTGTCACATCAACCCCTTAAGGGTGGTGATAACAACGCTTATATTTTAAATAGGGAACATGGGTCGAGTGTTACATCATTTTTAAGCTCTAATTTTTTTGGAAGTTTTATCAACTCGTTTAAAAATTATTCACAGTTGAAGATGCAAAAACGCATTTCACTCATTCCGATAAGAAATGTGCTGATAGTCAATGTTTTGTTGGTTTGTTAACAAAACATTGACTATGAGAACATTTCTTATCAGAATGAGAGAAATGCGGTTTATTATTTCAGTTTATTGGTCGGTTTGATACTTGATAGTACTACCAAAAATTAATTTCACAATGGTGTATTCTGTAGAAGAGTTGAAATAATTACTCTTTTTTTCAAAAACGATGACTGTGTCAACCGTACCGCAAATTTGTTTAATGAACGACATCCGAACAGACATGTTAACAGAAAATGCATTTTGGAGTTAGTTGCAAAGTTTCGACAAAGTGGTTCAGTAGCCAACAAAAAACGGGATCGTGAACGTGAATTTCTGGTTGGAAATGAGAGTACCGAGATTGAAGTTTTAGGACAAATTGCTGCAGACCCAACTTAGAGCACGAGAAAATTGGCCACTGTTTCAAACATCAAAAGAAGAACTATTCAGCGGACATTGAAGCATCATCAATTTCACCCATATAAAATTCATCTTGTACAACAACTGAATGAAGATGATTTTGATTGGCGGCTGCAGTTTTGTAAAGTTATGACTGCACGAATAGCTGATAACAGAAACTTTCTGTTCAATATCTGTTTTTCAGACGAGTGTACGTTTTTATTAAACTCTACAGTCAATCGTCATAATTGTCGTTATTGGGCAGATAATTATCCAAGAAATGTTCACAAAGTCCACACCGAAACTCCACAGAAATTGAATGTCTGGACTGGCATTTTTGGAGACAGTTTAATCAGACCAATTTTTTCTTGATGGCAATTTGAGTGGCGAAACGTATTTGGAGTTACTAGAAGATATCGTTTACCCTCTACTAATTGACATTGTTGAAAATGATGATCGCTATCAAGAAAATCAGTTAGTGTTTCATGAAGATGGACCCCCCGGCATTTTCACAACGTGTTAGGGAGTTTTTGAACAGAGAGTTTCCAGGACAATGGACTGGGCGTAGAGTTGCTATTGAGTGGCCCCCTAGATCACCAGATTTAACTCATTTAGACTTCTTTCTATGGGGACATTTAAAGAGTAGAATTTACACAACAGAACCGGACTCTCTGGAAGAATTACGACGACGCATTGTTGAAGAATGCCGTGTAATAACTCAACAAATGCTCCAGATTGTCAGAGCTCGTTTTGAACAAAATTTGTACTTTTGTATGGAAGCTGGTGGTCAACAATTTGGAACACTTACTTAAATGAATAAACATTTTTGAACATTTGGTTTTGTTTTTTAGTTTTTTTTTAACGAAAGAATAACTAATTGGTGCATTTCTTATCACAATGAATGAAATACGTTCTTGCAACTCCAACTGTGAATAATTTATAAAAGAGTTGATAAAACTTCCAAAAAAATTAGTGTGCTGAATTCAGAAAAGAAATAGCTTTCAAATGATATTTAAGGGGTTGATGCGACAAAGTTGAGTATTATGTCAAAACATGTCCCCCTCAATATTAAAATTGATTTATTTCTGCGTTTCTTAAAAAAAATATTCTCTGAACGCAAATCGGTCTGTTTCGTTTTCAATGCGCCACCCTGCATATATATATATATATATATATATATATATATATATATATATATATATATATATATATATATATATATATATATATATATATATATATATATATATATATATATATTACTTGCTACTTCTCTTTTTAAACATTCATTTTATTGCTGATTTTAAAATACTGTTGATGAATTTTGTAGGATTAAGTAACTAAATCTAATGTGCCATGCTTGAAATACAAAACAAAATACTTTGGCAACAACTGTCAAACAATTATTACTTTTCATTCAAATGAAGTTTGCTTTTGAGTGCGCTTTTTTGAACTTAGTTTTGAAGTTATAATTAGTTTTTCCTGATTATTTAATATGTATGAGAACTACGAAAAATTCATATGTTAAAGTGTACTGGGAATCACATGACGATACACAGGCTGCCAGCAATATACTTCAACAGATACTCTGAAAGGCGACAACACATTCAGGATATGTTTTCTAGATTGCTGTAAAACCTAGTTACCTACAGTTTGTTTCAACAACAGAGATATAGAATATACGGAGCCAGAAGTAGAGAAAGAGAATTAGAAGAAATAAGTGCTTTGGGAGATATTCAAAGCCAATCCAATCTTTCCTTACGTAAAATGCAGTTGATTGCAGGCATTCCAAAAACTACTGCGGTGCCAATTTTAAAGAAATTTAAATGGTACAAAGTAAGGAAAGTTTACAAGTTGCTACCAAATGAGGCTCGATTTTTGCCAATGGTATTTAAGAATATTTGCTGAAAACCAAACTTTGCGCAGAAGATCATATGGACTGATGAAGCGTGCATTAGCAGCATTGGTATTTTGAATAAATGTAAGTCCTACAATTAGAATTTGGAAAAGCCACATATTACATACACACATCCCTAAAATCTCTGCCACTATCATAAGGAAACAATTAAACTGGCGCTGAAAAAATATGTATAAGGTGTGCAAAGTCTGAATTATGTGTCTCGAACGGTTTCATCACAAAACTGAATAAAAAAGTTTTTTTTTTTTTTGACACCATGTATCTCAAAACAGCACACTTGCGGATCTATGCTAATAAAAACGGTTTTCTTATAAAGAGGCAAGGAACCGCCCCCTTCATTTTCAGACACATGTTTTGAAACTGCCTGTATATTTGGAAAGAGCATTTCATTTAGAAAAATATGCAAAAACATACAGAGTGGTCCATAATAAAAAATGACAGTTCATGCTTCAAAACCACTCTTTTTACAAAAAAAAAAAAAACTTCGGGCACCATTGAATACCTTACAAAAAAGTGGCTTAAGAATGCTTTCACAAAAACAAAAAAATATTCATAATTAAAAAAGTTACGGGGGTGGGTAAATAATGCACAAAATCGAAAACCATACCTTGTAAACAGTTCAAGATACCAATGTGCAGTTTTCGGCATTCGCTTCCTCACAAAAATCGAGCTCTTAGTGGGTTACTTTTTCTGACTCCTCTAGAAATTGGTATTTCCTATAAAGTGTCCAATTGGGACCACTCTGTACTTGATCAGTTTTTTTACCTTCTATAACTACGACTTGTAGTCTCTTCTACAATCACAAATTCTAACTAAAACTTGACGTTTTTTGCTACCTATATGTAAACTCTTCTAATGGCAAATATGTTGAAAGGATCGACACAAACATGCCTACTCAAGACAGGAAAGAGATGAAGAATACAAACAATCAATAAATCAATTTGAAGATTTTAAGAGAAATATTTTATTAAACTTTCTCAATAAGTGACTAACACAATAATTAAAAAAAAAGACTTTTGAACTGACTTGAAAGAAAACTACAAAAGATTCCAATGCTAAAACAGCAGCTTTTAAATTTAGAAAATCTGCCTTACATTACTTCCCATATTATTTTCTAAATAACTACTAAGGTATGTATCATGGCTGGTTAGATTTTGCTATATGATTCTTCCATAATCTACACTTGTTTTAGTTACATGTCTTCTAAAAATGTCTTTTTAGAACCGTAAAGAAAATTTTCTATGTTTAACAGCAACTGTGTATACATTAAACACCAACAAATAAAATAATAACTTCAACTTTCAATTAGTTCAAAAGTGTCACACATAAATTACTGACATGTAAAATATTATAGTAAAATGATATAAGTAAAACTAGTGTCAGCTTTTTCAGATTACCACCTATCACTTACATTTGCAATTAACACCTTATTAGAGAACCTGCCTCCCTGGTCACCACCACCCATGTTCGATCCTCCACTTCTATTTCCAAAACCTCCTTCACGCTCATTTCCATAACCACCTTTTCCGCTGTCATAGCTATCGAAATTCCTGGAAGACCCATAGTTTTGGTTTGAACTGAACGGTCCACCCTGGGTATCCCTGCTGATTGATGGAATGAGATTTGAATTTCCAACAGATGATGTGTTCTGTCCCAATGTGCTCGATACAAGACTGCTCAAATCTCCTCCGCTAAGCCCGTTACCCAACAAATTTGATAAGGTAGCAGCTTGCAATACAGAGGGGTTGGAAGCTAAACTTCCTAAACCCTGTCCATTGTTCAGCCCTGTCAAAGCTTGTAAAGCGGAACCAGGTAAAGCACCCAGAATTCCAGCACCTCCATTTGACTGACTAGATGCATTGTTACTGAGGGAAGGTAAGTTACGAGAGACGTCTTTCAATGGTTCTCCATTTGAGCCAAGGCCCATTCCTATTCCTTTTAGCCCCTCTGGTAATTTTGTGTGGTCCTGTACACGATCCATGCGGACGGTCATGACGCGATCATAGAGAACTTGACCGCTGAACATTGAAACAGCTTGGACTGCTTCCACAGGGTGATCATACTCAACAACAGCAAAGCCTCTGCTATTACCATCTTTATCTGTGTGCAAGTCGACCCTCTGCACTTTGCCAGCTAGTCTGAATATCTCCTTCAGTTTCTTCTTGTCTACTTTGTAATCCAACTGTAAACAAAAAAAACAACTAATTAGGTATTTATTGTTGAAGCCTAAGATAATAATTACTAGCATAATGCTAACAAATACACAAAATGTCTAGCTAGATTATTGATTAACAAATGTAATATAAAAAGTTATGACGCAGCCAGTGCATTATGGTGGGGAATTTTCATAAACTTTTTTAAATACGAATCTTTTCCGATTCTGTTTTCAGTTAATTATTGGATTTAGCCAAACGTACATCAGCACAAAAGTATGAATTGAAAGAGATACACATTAGAATGAAAAACTCTGGACGCAGCAAGTGCGTTATGGTAGTGAATTTTCATAAAAATGTTTCTAATAGCAAATATGTTTTTTTAAGAAAGCAGGCACCAAATTTGGTTACCAGTATAATTTATATATTAGAAACAATGTACCATATTTCATCAAAATAACTTTATTGTTTGAAAATGTACAAAAATTTCCGAAAGTAAACTTAAATTTTTCCCGAAAAAACTGGTTTTCTGGTCAACCTTATAGGTTAATAGCAAATTGATTCACAATTTGAAGCATTTAATGAAAATTCGCTACCATAACGCACTTGCTGCGTCCCGAATTTCTTTTCTTACAAAGATGTATTATATTTCGATGGAAAATACAAAAACGCAATAACATAGGGCGTGTTCGATTAAAAAAATTCACTAAAAAAAAAAGAAAATTTAAATCACCAACGACTTATGGGCCACCCTGTAATTGTGGAAATATTTTTTAAGATGTAGCTTAAGACACCCTACAATTAATGTATACAACTTTTTTGCGTAACTTGAATAATAACGGAAATATTGCGCTTTAATGATTTTTTAAGATAATTCGACAAAAATGATATACCATTAAACGATAAACTCTATAGCCAACACTACTGCTAAAGTATCAGACAAAGGGTCTATTTGAAATGAATTTTCTGGGAATATTTTAGTAAAATGAAGGACAATGACGATTGAAACTAAGAGCTCAGGCTTTGTAAAACATTATTCTTGAGACATTTTCCTTCCATAGATCATATTAATTTCAGGTTCATTGCCTAAATATTAACAATTTTGATGTTTAAAATCGCGACTTTGACGTTTTGAGGAAAACCCAAATTTATTTTTCTTTAAATGCCTGTAACTTTTTTGTCCTTTAACCGACAGCGCTAAATTTTGGTAGGTAGCTTACATATAACGATATAAACCCGTGTATCAAATTTCGTTGCCCTTACTTTGTTAATTCCGGAGATATAAATTTTTTTCGATTTTTTTCGAAAAAAAACACAAAATTTTCCGGGAAAACCTCGGCGGATTTTCCTGGATAACGAACTTATCCAAGCCACTCGCGAAAGGAAGGTACTCACCAAATTTTATCAAAATCGGTCCATTATTTTTTTAGTTATAGGTGTGACACATAAATATATAAACATACATATATATATATATATATATATATATATATATATATATATATATATATATATATATATATATATATATATATATATATATATATATATATATATATATATATATATATATATATATATATATATATATATATATATATATATATATATATATATATATAAACATATAAAGTCTGAAACCGACCTCGGATTTGGGTTCCAGGGGTCCTAAATAGCGCTCATTTGAAGAAATTTTTTCAAAATTCAAAAGTCGAGATCTCCTCATTAGTGAATTTTTTTTAAGAAAATTCACTAAAATTGAATTTCCATAAAATGAGAAATTTAATTTCCATTTTCCTTTATTATGTGAAAACCGGAACCTGTGATGAGCACTAATAAGTACACCTGGAGAAACCCAAATCACCACAACACATTTTTCAGAGACCTTACGATCGTTTCGTTGACAATGTCGACATCTTCAGAGGAAGAAAATTCCAAACTAAAAAAACTAGCTCGCGTGTATTTATATCGCGTCAAGGTAAACGAACTAGTCTGAAGTAAAATTCTCGTCCAAGAATGATCGTTTGTCTATTGTGTAGTAAAAACTACGAGGTCGAAGACCTGCTTTTAATCTTCTGGTCGACAAATGTATGAGCCCTTATCTAATATAGGTTTAACGGAACCGAGTTATTTAAGGAATCTGCATGTTCCCTTCCGATCTAAAAATTTACTATGTGGATATTGGATCAAGTCGACAAAGACATCTGGTGAGATAAACATCATCAACTCTACTCATCTATTTTAAATAGAAAACTAAACCCGGGTGTCTGTCTCAACATGTTAACTCTAACAAATGCTAAATAATTCAACTAAAATACTACATAAAAACTATATTTATATTGATTTTAATTCTTCATGAAAGTATTTATATTGACTACATCGATACAAACAGAACGGTCTTTAAGTCTAGACAAACGTATAGATTAGTATATGTATAAACCGGCCGAGTTACATTTGACTTTTTCGACGAAAATTAATTTAAAAAATTTGTTGGGTGATACGAAAGACAAAGACAAAGTCACTGAAATGTCCGGTATTAATGAGATTTGTTGCAAAGATTGCGCTCTTAAATACGTGGGCCAAACTAGGAGAAACATAGCCACCAGATTTCGTGAACATCTCGCACAGTTACGATATGGTACGGTGGACAAATCGTGTGTGGCACAACATATATGGGATAATAATCACCACATTGACAAAGAAAATTTGAAACTTGTCAAAAATGTTAGACATCAAACTATGCTTGATTCATTAGAAAGTATTTTTATATTAAGATCTATTAAGAACAAAATAATCGTGCGGCACATTTAATTTCAAGTCCTTTATTTTCACTTCAATTTGACCGCTTAAACACTCATAATTTGTCTGGTAGAATAATAAATTATTGTCAATAACTCGGCCGGTTTATACATATACTAATCTCTACGTTTGTCTCGACTTAAAGACCGTTTTGTTTGTATCTATGTAGTCAATATAAATACTTTTACGAAGAATTAAAATCAATATAAGTAGTATTTTAGTTGAATTATTTAGCCTTTGTTAGAATTAACATGGTGAGACAGACACCCGGGTTTAGTTGTTTAGTTTTCTATTTAAAATAGATGAGTCAAGTTGATGATGTTTATCTCACCAGATGTCTTTGTTGGCATGATCCAATATCCACATAGTAAATTTCTAGATCGAAAGAGAACATGCAGATTCCTTAAATAACTCGGTTCCTTTGAATCTATATTAGATAAGGGCTCATAAATTTGTTGACCAGAAGATTAAAAGCAGGTCTTCGATCTCGTAGTTTTCACTACACAATAAACAAACGATCGTTCTTGGATGACAATTTTACTTCGGACTAGTTTTTTAGTTTAGAATTTTCTTCCTCTGAAGATGTTGACATTGTCAACGAAACGATCGTAGGGTCTCTGAAATATGTGTTGTGGTGATTTGGGTTTCTCCAAGTGTACTTATTTTCCTTTATATCTAGAAAAGTATTCAGTACATTGTCTTATCAGTCAAGAATTTGAGGTTAACTATTGTGCAGTGTTGGCAAGTTTGTCTATTACAAATACATGGAAAACAGCTCTAAACACAGTGGAACCTTGATAATCCGGACCTTCAGTATACCGGATTCTTCGATAATCCAGCCAAGCATTTCAATTGCATTGCGTACTTTGTAATCTGGATTTGATGGTACTCTCGTACCCGGTAATCCGGACTTGCGTTTTTAGATGTATACTTCATTCAAATTACTAAAATTGATCATAGGGGATTTCCCAAACTTCCTAAATTCAGCAGGGATCTGATATCTAGGAGTTAACATAAGCAGATGTGCCTTTGTTTTGACTGTTACATACAGCATCGGAAGATAAATTGCTTCTCTGTTTGTCGTCTTTTTATACAAACACATATTAAAATAACTTCCAAAAGACAATATAGTACTTTGTCAAAAAAACATTTTACGCTAGCGAGCTGTTTCACCCCACTATCCTAGAAATTTTGCCGAACCCCTGTTTTTCTGTAAGGTGGGTAGGGATCTTTAACGTGCCCAACATCGCACGGACATCGGCTCCGTGACCTCCCCCCTCTCCGGAGGGCGGAACGTGCAGGCATTGAACTTGCTCAAATACAATGACAACATCGGTTGATGTTATTTTACAGTATGTACTGAAAAAATGAAAAAATTTTGAGACGCAGCAAGTGCATTATAGTAGCGAATTTTCATAAGAATTGTACACTATTATTATACGGCATATTAGTAGAGTAAAAAACTTACACAGACCTTGAAGATCGATTTTAGAGGTCCTAGTACGTGGACATTTGAAGAATTCTTTCGAAAGTGTTGCCATCGATATCTCTCTATTCTCAAAAAAATCTTGTTCTAACTGAATACTCAATTTTCTATGAAGCTAAAGAACTAAATTTTGCTATATCTGTAGATCGTGCAAGTCTCTTTAAAAGAAACTTGTATTGCAAATTTCATTAGTTATACAAAAGATTTCCAGAAGGAAACTTAATTCATATTTAGAAAAGTAAAGTATCTGCCAAATTATAAACGTAGCAGTTATTTTTCCTTATTAATCGCCAGTATGATTTCGTTTCAGTCAACCTAATCAAACCAGTTTTTACAAAATCAACAATAAAAAATGTCTGCGGAAAATTATAATTTCAGACTTAAAGGTGACAAATTTATTCAGGCTTTAAAAAAAACAAACAAAAAGAGATCTAGGTCAAAACATATGAAATATGTGCAGTATTGTTTCTCCAAATAAAACAAAAAACATACATTAATCGAGCTGGATGCGATCATGCAACCTTCTATGTACAAGTCCAGCACGCTTACAATGCGCTATCTGCTAATACGTCAACTAACGTTTTGTCTGCATGATACTTGACACAGGCTTTGTGCCCGGGGTAATACATGAAAAGTATACGTAACAATTATTTTTATTTTTTATTTATTTATTTATTCATACACAATCCAACAGCTTAAAAGCCAATTTAAGGATGGGCCAATTAATTACAAAATTAGTAGAATTGCCATTGAAACACATTCAAGGATTGTTTCAGTCTTATATGACGTCTTATGTTTAACATTAAAGATAAAAGAAACTATTTTAGAAGAATCGTTTTTCTAGACTTGACTTGATTTTGTTTACATTTCTACTATATTATTCTAAGCCTGTCTCTTTAGCCCAATTAGATGAGGATCGCAGACTCATGGAGGGTTCTGTCTCCGTGGATCTCCAAAAAATATTCGACTGGGGAAGTAGAAATCTTGTACAATTCAACCCCACCAAATCTCAGTCTTGCTTTCTTTCTCATAAGAGATACACCAGCCCTAGACCCATCACAATGAACAACCAAGTTATTCAAAGTAATGAGTCCTTTTCACTTGTTCGCATTTCTGTGGATCGAAATCTCAATTGGCACCAACATGTCCTATCAATTGCAGAAGCGACTGCTAAGAAATTAGGTTTCCTCTTCCGGGCTCGCAAATACTTTTCACCAGCTAATCTCTATACCTTATATACTTCACAAATAAGGCCAAACCTCGAATACTGCTCCCACACCTGGGGTGCAGCTGCCGCTTCTACTCTCGCTATCCTGGACTCCATTCAGAAGAGAGCTATACGTCTCATCCGTGACCCTACCCTCACCCAAAGGCTGCCATCCCTCACCCAAAGGCTGCCATCCTTTGCCCACCGACGTGCCGTTGGTGACCTCTCTCTCTTTTATAGATATCTGCACCAGCACTGCTCAGATGAGCTTTCTTCCATAGTTCCTCCACCTGCTCCCCCAAACAGATCTACCAGGGGAACAGAGTGAATGCACCCTTTTACTGTCCAGGTCATCAGACATAGAACACCTTGTTATGCCCGCTCTTTTGTCCCGAGGACTTCAAGTTGTGCAATTCCTTGCCGTACATGTTTTTCCTTCTCCTCCGAACCTCCAAACCTTCAAGTCCAGAATTCATTGATTGTTGTTGCCCTTACTTGGTGAAACTTGTCCATACTACATACAGACTTGCCTCTTTCCTCCTTGTCAACACCCACGGTACGATAGTATTTAGGCTGTAAGCCCTCGTGGTGTGTTGTTGAAATAAATTTTAAAAAAAAGTATTTGGGGCCACCCATAAAGCTACATACATATATATATATATATATATATATATATATATATATATATATATATATATATATATATATATATATATATATATATATATATATATATATATATATATAGTGTATTTTAATAATTTATTGAATCTCACAGTTAAATAACAATCACTTGGCAAATTTTTAACTTCATGTCGTCTGTTATTTTCGATAATTGCGGCCGAGATTTCAAGATTGTTGGGTGGGATTTTATTTTTAATTTGGAAAAAACTGTAAATATTGTGTACCAAATTAGTTAAAATTGACAAAATAGGTTTACTTGCACCATTTCTAGCCACATGTAAAGTCTCATTCCAGTTACTCTGACACTTACAAAAATATAGCGTTTTCAAAAATATTTTTGTATATTTTTGGGGGGAAAATGTCTGTTATAGCTGATATACGAATTCGTCTGTGGTCTTAATACAATGGCGATATGTGCCATGTTTTGTTCAAATCAGTTGAGTATTTTTGAGTTATCGCTTGAATATATACATACATACATACATATATACATACATACATATATACATACATACATATAAACATATTAAAATTTTAACGGACCTTGGTTTTGGGTTCTAGTTACCCAAATTCGCGCTCATCTGAAGAAATTTTTTCAAATGCTTTTCATCGTGACCTCTCTATTAGCGAATTTTTCTTAATGAAAATTCCCTAAAAGGGAACACTGGGACTCGAACTCGGTACGCTTCATTTCAGCAGCACACTTTCTTATCTCTGGACCACTAAGGCTCTTCCTACAAGTTATAATAGTCTACAGTACCATGATCTATAACCAAAACTGCTTCCAAAGCACGGAAACGCAATAAGAGCAAGTTTTTGCTACTTGTAAGACTAGATGCATTCTCGCAACAATTAGAACCGTACTTACATACTTTGTCCCTATATTGGGGTAGAAATGGGCCAGGGCTAACAATTTTTTAAATTGTTAGTTGTATACCGTCTCTATTTTTAACACTCTGTGTTATTTGGAGCGGGCGTGACAACATAGTACTTGGTTCCGAACTAGGTGGCGACACGTTCACCACTCACTTAGTGTTTTTGCTACTTGCAAAATCATCCTGTTGTTTTGCTTAACTCCTTAAAACGAATAGGAAAAGTATGTGAAGCGTGCATACAACAAAATGGAAATCATTTTGAACAGTTGTTTTGATTTACTAGATTACTTTAGTGCTTATGTTACGATTTTCAAAGTTGGTTTTTGCCAATAGGCTTAATAGATATTAATTATTCATTAATGTTATTTCCTTTTGTTACACAAATCTAGGTAGCTAGCATTGTTTTGTGGAAAATGAGCAATAGATATATTGATAAATAGCTGTTATTAAATAATTTTCTCGATTTATTGTTAGCATATAGAAATAAATAAACAGCAGCATTTTTTGCATGGCCTACTGGAAAATTTTGATTGCGAATTAAGAAAATTAGTATTTTTTCGTTGTTTATTAAAATAATGTTATATATTTTTGAGAAGCCTGTGAAAATGCAAACTAATTTCTTGACAAATATACAGTTTGTCGCATTAAAATAATAATAATAATAATAAAAAAAAACCATTGGTCAATATTCCAAAACAGTAAAACTCGAAAAAAACTAGTAACTATTCGTTTTTACCTTTTTTGAAGGTGTCTGACAACTGAAATACCATGAGTACCTGAAAATGCAATATTTTCAATATCACCCTGTATCTCAGAAACGGACAGTTTTGTTTGCGGCATCTTTCGTTTTACAAAAAAGTAGCTTGGTTTCGCGAAAACAGCAAGGTTCTATCTTTACTAATAACAGAGATACCCAGCAATTGCAACCAAAATGGGGCACTAACGGACAGAAAAAGTATGAAGTTAAGCGAGTATGAAAGCCTATACATTGCTTTTTTATTTTTGAAATTCCGTCTATTCGTTTAGAAGATAATGGACTTTTGAAATATCACTAATGAATTTCCACAGAAATTAAAAAACTAAACCGTTTCACTATAGTATTGAAGTAAATGTTGAAAATATTTAGGACCCATCGTACTATTAAACCAACAAACCAACATACCAACGAATCAAACTTTAATCCAATAAATGTTTAAATCGAGCGCCACCAACTTCCATACAATTATAAATTTTGTTCAAATTTTTGCCCAACACTTGCAATCCTTTCAGGAGTAATTCTCCGGCATTCAACAAAAATTTTGTTCAAATTTTTGGAAAACATTGGCAAGCATTTCAGGAGTAATATCCGGCATTCATAAGTAATGTCATAAATAATGTCACACATAAGTGATGTCACTCTTCCAATGAATGGCACTCGGTAGCATAAACTTTTGATTTTAAATACCCTCACAAAAAAAGTCTAAAGGGGACAGGTCTGGAGATCGGGCTAGCTATTCTACAGGATCTCTTAAGACTTATCCATTGACCCGGAAAGTGCCTATCCGAGAACTCCCTAACAGTAACGGCATAATGCGATGGAGCACCATCTTATTGGAAAAATAACTGCTGTTCCGAGTATCTCTCATCGTCCTCAACAATGGCAATTAGCATAGGGTAAACAAAGTCTTGCAATATTTCCAAATACGGTTCTCCTGTCAAAGTTGTCGGCTATGAAGATTGGTCCACACGAGGGTTTTCATCTAACCAGGCAATTATGACCATTTACAGTGCAATTTCAGAAAGAAATAACTTTCGGCGGAGAAACAAGTGTTAAAAATACATTGCCTGTTGTCAAATATTTTAGCAAAATTCCAAGTGGCGATCATAATCATCTTCATTTAATATTTTAACTACAATGGTTAACAAACGAATTTAAAGGCTTGCCTATTAAACAAAAAAGTTTTTCAGTCTCAAATTCAATTGAATTTATTAATAAAGTTATAAATATTATGTTGCTTGAAGGCGAGGTTTTAATATCGTTGATGTGACCTCGCTGTTTCCCAGTGTTCCCATAAAAGAAACGCTAATGTATTTAGACCATTTGTTAAAAATGAACAACATAGATGAAGAGGTCTGCAAAGAATATATAAACTTAAGAAATCTTTGCATGATTCAGAATATTTTTCAATTTAATAATGAATTTTTTGAACAAACCCATGGCACAGCAATGAGCAACCCCCTTTACCATTCATTGGAGACTGTTTCATGAGTAAATGTGAAACAGACCTAGCAAACGAAAATGACTATTTCCCTAGAGTATGCTTTCGTTGTGGACAATGTTTTTGCAGTATTTAATACAAATGTATGTAAAGTAGACGATTTTCTTGCTAAATTAAACAGTAAATTTGACTCCATTAAATTCACGCATGAAATAGAAATTAATAACAAATTACCTTTTAGTGAATTTTCTTAGAAAAAATTCACTAATGAGGAGATCGCGACTTTTGAATTTTGAAAAAATTTCTTCAAATGAGCGCGAACTAGGACCCCTAGAACCCATATCCGGGGTCAGTTTCAATTTTTATATGTTTATATATATATATATATATATATATATATATATATATATATATATATATATATATATATATATATATATATATATATGTATCACACCGATAACTCAAAAAATAATCGGCCGATTTTGATAAAATTTGGCATGTACCTTTCTTTTGTAAATGGCTTGGATAAGTTCGTTAGTCAGGAAAATCGGACGAGGTTTTCCGGGAAAATTTTGAGTTTTCATTCGAAAAAAATTCTTATCTCAAAAAGCAATAAGCTGATTTTAATAAAATTTGGCATGTACCTTTCTTTTGTAAATGGCTTTGACAAGTTTGTTAGTCAGGAAAATCGGAAGAGGTTTTCCGGGAAAATTTTGAGTTTTAATTCGAAAAAAATTTTTATCTCAAAGAATATATGGCCGATTTTGATAAAATTTGGCATGTACCTTCCTTTTGTAAATGACTTTGACAAGTTCGTTAATAAAAAAAATCGGACGAGGTTTTCCGGGAAAATTTTGAGTTTTCATTTGAAAACATTTTTTATCTTAAAAAATAAAAAATCTATGATAATCAAATTTGGTAGGTAGGTTTACGATATAAAAAGTAAACTATACACCAAAATTTAGATTTCTATGTTACAAGAAAAAAAAGTTATAATAAAATATTTTGTGCCAATCATTTCTATGAAAATTCACTACCATAACGCACTTGCTGCGTCCAGGCTTTTCTTGATGTATTAGTCATTAAAAATAGAGACACTTTCGAATTTGACATCCATAGAAAGGAAACTACTACTGTGAATTACATTTCGATTGACTCACACCAGTTTTCCACAAAAATAGGTAGTTTGAATTTTCTAGTTCATAGATTAATACAGTTTCCCTTAAATAAAGAAAGATACAACAGAGATCTTGAATATATTTAAAATGTAGCTAAGTATAATGGTTACTCTGTCTGCTTAGTGAAACTAGTCCATAAACATAAAACAAAGAAAGTGTTAGCGGATTCTAGGACAGAAAAGATAAACCAGACAAAACCACTGTCTGCTTACCATTTAAACCGCGAATTACGAGAGGTTTTAATAGCATTTTTAGGAAAGCCAATTTGTTGCTAACATTTTCTACAAATAATACATTTAAAAATTTGCTAGGTAACCCAAAGATAAAGATAAAACCACAGATGTGTCGGGAATCTATGAAATAGGTTGTAAGGATTGTGAACTTGAATATGTTGGGCAAACTAAAAGAACCATTGAAACTAGATTTAAATACCATTTAGCGCAACTGAGATATGGCACTATTGACAAATCATGTATTGCTCAGCATATTTGGGATAATAATCATCACATAGATAAAGAAATTCTCAAGCTAATAAAAAATGTCAGGCAGTCGTGTCAGCTTGATGCTTCGAAAGTATATATATATATATATATATATATATATATATATATATATATATATATATATATATATATCGTTAGAAATCTGAACAAAAATGTTTCGATGAATAGAGTAGATCCAGTTCCATGTAGTCCATTGTTCGAACTGTTATAATAACCAGCGTGTCCTTAGAAGGAATATTTGATAACGACGCACAGCATAACAAAGGCAGGTATGCAGTTTTAATCACAGGGATTTAAGACTCAACAGTGGGGGTCTGTCTACATACCTTACTACAGGACGCTGTTCGCAACTAACATATAAATAGTAGGTCTCGTCTTTATTCACCTAGTTTACTCACTGCCTTAACTTTGTTAGCGAAACGATCGTCTGGCCAAAAAACTGTATTGTGATGAATTGGGTTCTTCAAATTGTACTTATAAGATCATAAAGGCTGAAATAGAACAAACACATTCACGACGCAGCTCTGCACCGCCAGTAAGTAGAATGCATTTTTCATTTTATGCATTCAAGGAAGAATATCTCAAGTGGGACGAACGAATGAGACATATTTTAGTTATTGGAGCCCATTAAACCAATTACGTTTCTGGATGTACCATGAAATTAGTAACCAGGTGAAAAGTTTTGTTTCACTACAAGCCTTAACTAACCGGAGAACGACAAGGGTAGTATTTATACAGTTGGTGATGCCATTATTTTCATATCATTTATGGATATAAAACACTGTGCCCATGTTCACAAAGCTCGGCTAAATATTTAACGGGAGGTTAGTTAATCACTCATCCTAATTTCTTTACACTATCACATACAATGTGTTGCGATATCAAAGTTTAAGCGATTTTTTTTTAATTCGCTAATGAGGAGTGCAAAATTTCATGGAGATAACTTCAAAAATATAAAAATTAGAAATGAAAAATTATTTTTTAAGTTCAATTTCAACACTGTATTTCGAAAACAGGGCCCCCCAGAAGAAAAATATATATATATACATATATAAAATATATATACATATTTATATTGGCGCATGATGTGTGTGGTTTTTTTTTTTTTTTTTTGCAGTTTCAATTAATATATCAAATGGAATCATTTGAAACCAAAATAAAAATAAATCTGCTAGAGACGGAATTTTACAATGATTTCCATGACATTTGAGTAAAATCACAAATTTCCCTGACATTTTAGGAGTTATTTCAAATTCCCTGGTTTTCAGGTCGCTGGGTACCCTAAGAGTGTACATTAAACAGCATCATTAAAATGCCTTGGTCCTATTTACCATTAACTTAAAGAGACGGTGAATCATAAACACTACATGTGTCATCTACAGCAGCATACAAATTGTCTTACTGGTAATTCATACAGCAAAGGTGGTCAACACAAGCTTAAATTGTCAAACAGTAAGTTTCAGATAGTTGTATTAAATTAAAGAGAATAAGGAACATTTTTACTTAAGTTTGTGGATGCAATGAATTAATATAAAATATTGAACTTTTGCTCTATCTATAGTAACGTAAACTTTTAAAAATCTAAATTACTACTTGTTTGCCTTTAGCGAACAGCAATTTTAACTAAATTTTTCTAAAAAAAACTGTACATCCTATGGAATTTCCACCAGTATACCTTATTTTTGAATTAGTCTTTGAATTTTTTAAAACCATTGGCAAATTTCAAAAATTTCCACTTTTAACATGTTTTTTTATTAAATTATAACCCTCGGAGGGACCCCACACGCGTCACTGCTTCAGGCAATAAATCGGATTTTGCATTTTTCTTTATATGCTGTAATATTTACTCATGTAAATATTTTGAAAATATTATCTTTAGTCGTTTTAAAGATGTTTCAGGAAAATCGCTTTAAATGTAACAACTGTGTAGTTTGTTATTTTCAAATAATAAACAAAAAAAACTGGACAACCTTAAAAGGAATAAACTAAATAAAGTAAACATAACAACACACCACATGTTTCAGGATAGATTCATAAACATAACAGACACAAAATTCACAAAAGAAGAAAAAGAACTCATAGAAAACAACATAAAAAACAACTTTTCAGATACGAAAAAATCTACAATACAGAACATAATAGATACACAACACGCAATGAACTCAATAGATAGCCCAAACTTATAACCACTGAAATACCAACTGGTAACAGAAATAAACAGAATTATTGACAAAACTAAATTAAAAAACTATACACATGAAAAAATGATCAAGTAAATAAGAAACAAAGTCACATATAACAACATAACAATAGCAAAAACAGATAAAAGCGACGCACTAATAGCAACAAAGACACAAGACTGGATAGAAAAAACAAACACATTCATCTCGACAAACAAATGCAAGAAACTGAACGAAAACCCAACGAAAAAAATCCAAAATCAAATATTAAATATCATAAAAAAACACAAGACCATATTCAACCAAAAAACAACACATTATTATAAAAACAACCCTAAAGCACCACCAATGACAGGAATAATAAAAATTCACAAAACGGGATACCCAATAAGACCACTCATCAACTTCAAAGATGCACCTTCATACAAAATAGCAAAAGAAATAGACCAAGAACTAAAACAAGAAATAAAATTCTGGACGCAGCAACTGCGTTATGGTAGTGAATTTTCATAAAAATCTTTTTAATAACAAATATGTGTTTCTTTTAAGAAAGCAGGCATCAAATTTGGTTACCAATATAACCTATATAGTAAAAACAATGTGCCATGTTCCATTAAAATAACTTTATTGTGTGAAAATGTACAAAAACTTCCAAAAGTTAACTTAAAATGTTCCCGAAAAAACACGTTTCTTGGTCAACCTTATAGGTTAATAGCAAATTGAGCTGTTCAAATATGAAACATTTGATCAAAATTCGCCACCATAACGCACTTGCTGCGTCCAGAATTTCTTTTCGTACAAACATGCATTATATTTCGATGGAAAATGCAAAAATGCAATAACATAAGGCGTGTTTGATTTAAAAAAAAGGAAATTTGTATCAGCAACGACTTATGGGCCATCCTGTGATTGTAGAAATATTATTTTAAGATGTAGCTCAAGACATTAATATATACAAATTTTCTTCATATCTTATATAATAACGGATATATTGAGCTTTATTGATTTTTTACGAAAATTCGACAAAAATTATATACCATTAAATGATAAACTCTATAGCTAAGACTACTGCCAAGCATCAGAGAAAGGATCTATTTGAAATGAATTTTCTGCAAATATTTTAGTTAAATGAAGGACAATGACGGTTGAAACTAAGACTTTAGGGTTTGTAAAACATCCTTCTTGAGACATTTTATTTCTATAGCCCGTATTAGATTTAAGTTATTTGCCTAAATGTTGCCAATTTTGACATTTTAAATCGCCACTTTGACGTTTTGAGGAAAACCTCAATTTATTTTTGTTTAAATGCCTATAACTTTTTTGTTTTTTGACCTACATAGCTAAATTTTGGTACGTAACTTACCTATAAGGATATAAACCTGCGTACCAAATTTGGTTGCCCTTACTTTGTTAATTCCGGAGATATAAATTTTTTTCAAAAGAAAACACAAAATTTTCCGGGAAAACCTGGGCAGATTTTCCTGGCTAACCAACTTATCCAAGCCATTTGCAAAAGGAATTTTTTCACCAAATTTGATCAAAATCGGCCCATTATTTTTTGAGTTATCGGTGTGATACATATATATATATATATATATATATATATATATATATATATATATATATATATATATATATATATATATATATATATATATATATATATATATAAATAAATAAATAAATAAATAAATATATATATATATATATATATATATATATATATATATATATATATAAACATATAAAAATTGAAACTGACCCCGGATATGTTTTCTGGGGGGCCTAATTAGCGCTCATTTGAAGAAATTTTTTCAAAATTCAAAAGTCGAGATCTCCTCATTAGTGATTTTTTTTAAAGAAAATTCACTAAAACTGGAAAACAAATTTAACATTAAAAAAAACTCCATAGAACTAGTGCATAAGTTAGAAAACATAAACAAAAACAAAAACCCAAGACTCGCCTTATTCGACATAACAAATATGTACACCAATATACCAATTAACAAAACCACAAATATAATCGAAAATAAAATGCAAAATAACAAAAAACAACAAATCAACGAAATATTAAACATCATATTGAAACAAAATTACTTTGAATTCAACGGAGAATACTACATCCAAGAAGACCAACTACCAATGGGATCTCTACTGTCAAGTATCATGGCAGAAATATACATACAACAGTTAGAAGATAAAATTAACACCATCATAAAAGAAACAAGACCCAAACATCAAATGGATAAGATATGTCAATAAAATATTAAAAATATATGACAATCAAAAAACCAACATAGCAATATCCTCGAAAAAATAAACCAAATCAACAACATAACATTTACAATAGAAAAAGAATCAAACAACACCAAGCAACACTAATCAGAAACAAAAACCAGATTGAATACAAAATATACAGAAAACCTACACAAACTGTCGATGATAAACATAACCGAGAAAATGGCTCCAAATGGGCTTCCCTTCGAAGTTGTCAGTAGAAATTGCTTCGTTACCATCAAACATTTCGACTTAAAAAAAATTACGGCTTTATGCCCCCTGGGAAGGGTGGAACGTACAATTACCTTGGTCAATCGGAATGGCACAACCTCTGTTGATGTTACTTATGTACTTAAAAAGGGAGGAAAGGGGAAATCTGGGATTGAACCCAGTACCCTTGGGTCCAGAGGCCCACGTTTTTCCCCTGGACCACCATGTCTGAAAATGAACTTTTTACATTTCTGTTTTCCTACTGCCTTCCGTAAAATATGTCAAATATCGATTTATGTAGATGACGCCATATTATAATTTATTTACATTATAAAAACATTTGTTCACCCCTTGATTTCCTTCTATATTTAAAACGATCCTTGGTAATACTCATCTGGCAACAGTGCACATCGTCCGACGTTCACTCCGTGCTCCGATTCCACCTGAATTGTTTGTTTACTAGAGAGGTGTCTTCAAGACAGGATTACCAACATACTATATTTGTAGTTCGAGGTTTAAAGATGTGAATAATACTGTGTAAATAACTCGTTAAGCAGCTCTATTGGCAGAGTGGTAATAGCGTTCACATCATAACTAAACTTGACGGCTGGTGTGTGTTATATTCTGGCACGATCCACATTCATGTTTTGTTTTACTAACTTTCATATTTGGCAGAAACAATTTTGTCCAAGTTTCGTATGTTTGGAGCAAGATATCATTTTTCCTTAAAACACCTGAATAACTTTGTCACTTTTAAGTCTAGAATTATAAGTTTCAGCAGACATTTTTTATTGTTGATAAAAAAGCGGATAATTTGTTTTTGAAAAACTTTTTTGTTGGAAAAATACTTGCCACATTTATATTTTGGCAGGTACTCTCTTTTCCCAAATATGAATTGAGTTTTCTTTTAGAAAGTTTCTGTAGCTTTAATAAAACTTCTAATAAAGTTTTTTTTTAAAGAAACTATTACTGCACCTAAATAGGTATATCAAATTGTAATATTCTAGCTTCATAGAACATTCAATTTTGGGCATTAGCCTCAAAAGAAGCCAGAACACAAGATTAAAATGTTTTTTTTTTTATAATAGAGATATTGATTGTAACACTTTCAAAAAAATTCTTCAAATGAGCCTGTATTAAGGCCTCTAATCAAATCTTGAAGGTCTGTTTAAATTTAAAGTGTTAATTATAGTAATATAACATAGTGAGATACAGTATCGCCATCAGTGATGTAGCCAGGTAATATCTTGTCACACCAGCTCTAATAAACACTACATGTTATATAAACAGAGACTGTGTACAAGTAACTAACAATTTAAAAAAACACTATCCCCGGTACATTCTTCCCTAATATATTTAGCGATAATGTATCTACAGAAGGAAATATATTGGGGAAGAAAGTATTTTTTAGATCGTTAGTTGTACAGTCTCTGTTTATACAACTTGTAGTCTTTATTAGAGCTGCCATGACAAGTATTACCTGGCTGGCTACCTTAAGCCACACTTGCTTTTGGGTGTATTCTGGCTGTAATTTGGTATAGCACACTGATGAGCTCTAATGAGAGCGAAACCGGTATACGTTTCCAATTAGTCAGAATGCACCTGGCCTTATTCTAATATCTCGTACTAACAGTGTACAATTCTTATGAAAATTCACAACGATGATGCACTTGCTGAGTCTCTAAATTTTATTATTATAAGACTATTAGTAGCCTGCGTGTAATGCAGTATACTCCATGGCGGTGGTATTATCGGTAAATATGACTTTAGAACTTACATTCCGTTGGCCAGACTTTTTTTATTACTTTGAATATTCTACTAGATACACCACATTTGCAAATGCACCTGGAAGTATCCTACATAGATCAGCAGTCAGTTCACCTTAATCCGACTTAAGGTTAAACTACAAAATTACCAAACAAACTACATCTGATCTTAGCACAGGTAAATAATTATAAACTAATCTAATGAAAAATTTGAACACTTACATTAGCAACAAACACCCTGCTGCACAATGGCACATCGATGTGTAAAGATTCCAAAAAGCTTGGGCTGAGACCAAAAGTGTTTCCCCATTTACCTTCACCGCCAACGGATGCAGTTAGAGGAGCATTGAAACTTCTATTGCCTCGCATTGAACTGTCTTCGCGTGGCCTCTTCGCAGCATTTCCAATAATACGACCTGTCTTATCCCTCGAGTTTCCTGAATCTTCTTTAATCACTAGCTGACGACCCTTCACTTCGTAGCGCTGCATCACTTCCATGCATTTCTCGACTGACTGCTCATCGGCAAATTCGACGATGCCGCATCCCCTTGATTTATCATTATCGTCAACAAACAGCTCTACAAACTGTACCTCGCCGACTTCATTTCTGAAAAGATCTTTTAAATCTTGCCAACGAAATTCATACGGAATGTTTGCAACGTAAACTCTGCAGGATGAGGGCTTTGCCCCACCGCGTCCTCTATCGCCACTACGGTCCCGGCTTCGCTCGGAAAACCGGCTAGGCCGGTCTCGGCGTGTACGGTCTCTAGAGCGGTCTTTGTCTTCACCCATTCTAAAATAAAGTACAATCAATATCGCTACAATTAAATTACAAAGATTTCACTCACGTGCTAGATGTTTAAGAATGTAACTGTTATGTTGCAAAAACGAAATGGAGGTACAATGCCGCTACACTGCTACACGACGCTACGAACCGCCAATTAGAAGAGGGAAGAGGAAGAGAGAAGAGTAGCTTAGCGGGCAGGATTCCACTTTTGACAAGTGACAGTTGACAAGAAGTTACAAATGATAGCCAACAGAATATTTATAACTAAATCAAGAGTGGTTGATGAGCACTGATAACTGCACTTAAAGAACCCAAATCACCACAACATATCTTGTTAAACATCTGACGATCGTTTGACTAACAAAGTTAGCGTCATCAGAGGATGAAAAAGTCTATGAATATATAAACATTTATTCCGCATTCAAAGTGCATATATTAGGAGTGTCTGCAACAGTAAAATATCGGTTGCACTGATCATGCGCGATTCGCAGAATATGTTAAGCGCATTAAAGTGGCAAATTTTGAATTACAATAGAGAGCCAAATACTTATTCCCTGAACATACTTGTATTTATTAAAGTGATGCTATTATATACTGCACAGTATGAAGTACTGGTTCCTATTAATCATTCTACCTTGATATTATATTATTATATGTAATTGGCAGTTAAAAAACTTGAAAAGTAAAAGTATAGGCATCTATAATATATGTATAACTGTTCACGCCGCTTAATGGCTCTAGCCGATAAAAAAAATATGAACACGTGTGACTGTTCAGTTCTTGAACCTATAATTATTTTTCAAAAACGACAATAAGAACTGATTCATAAAACTTGACTGACCAATAAGATATGATATATTGCTTACGTAATGAAATAAAAAACCACTAACTTGTAAATGATTTTATTTTCAGCTGACAATCTACAAGTATATGTATGAGCAACAACTTATTGTTCACAGAATTAAACTATTTTTTTTTTCATTTTCAATATCTACTAAATGGTTTTCATTGAGGTAAACTTGTATGCCTCTATAGTTGAGTAATGTTTACACGCAATTATCTTGAGGGCAGAATAGAATAACCTTGATGTATTACGGGAAGTGTTCGAATAATTATGATGACTTGTGCTTTTATGCGAGATGGTCATGTGCCTGTTTAGCGCTTATTTGCTAGAGAATATCTTGGAGGATATAATGCATTCAGTTGTTGCGTTCTCATCATTCTCTACAAAGTTAGGCTCAGTCGTGGAATTTTCTCAGAATATGAGCATACCAATTTTTCTCCTCGGTAAATACACTCATAAAACAAATAACGAGAGATATGATATTCAGACCATGATATAATGACTTAGAAGAGATATAATATTGCGCATATGCCCCGCCCACTCCTATGACGTCACGTGGGGAATAACCTTATAGAAGTCCAACTACACACTTAAAACAAAGTCATTCGCAATCAGAAAGTTTCTATATGCCAGTTTAAGGCGGTTGAAGTTACGCCTATATTGTCTTTTTCAGATCATATAGATCGCAGCACTAAATTTAATCTTTTTTATTTTTATTACTTCCAACTGTATGCACTTAAATATTAGTAAAATACATAATTTGTTAAGAGGTTGTGATGAAACGTCAAACCCCAATGCACGACAGCATATTATTGTTGCATTGGACTCACCACTTGACAACATGCGCGTGACAGGTCTAAAAATAGATAGTCTGAATATCATACCTCTCGTTATTTATATCATGATTCAGACTACCTATTTTTAGACCTGTCACGCGCATGGTTTCAAGTGGTGAGTCCAATGCAACAACATGCTGTCGTGCAGTGGGGTTCGACGTTTCATCACAACCTCTTAACAAATTACGTATTTTACTAATATACGTACTATAAGTGCATACAGTTGGAAGTAAAAAAAAATGAAAAAGATTAAATTTAGTGCTGCGATCTATATTATCTGAAAAAGACAATATAGGCGTAACTTCAACCGCATTAAACTTACGTATAGAAACTTTTTGATTGCGAATGACTTTGTTTTAAGTGTGTAGTTGGACTTATATAACGTTACTCCCCACGTGACGTCATAGGAGGGGGCGGGGCAGATGCGCAATATCATATCTCTTCTAAGTCATTATATGATGAAATATACTCAGCCATTCACTATACACTTTATGATGGAATTCATTTTAAAGATAAACCGAACGATTAACAATAACCAATATTAAATATATAACATATGACTATATAGGTACATACTATTTATTAAGAACAAAATACTTTATACAAAGATTATTATACACAGAATATTTATATTTATTAGTGAATTTTCATTAAGAAAATTCACTAATAGAGGGGTATCGATTGTGAGACTTTCGGAAAATTTCTTCAAATTTCCATGGTCAGTTAAAAAGTTATATATATATATATATATATATATATATATATATATATATATATATATATATATATATATATATATATATATATATATATATATATATATATATATATATATATATTGTTACGTTCTCCGGGGTTCTGAATTTGTTGACTAACAAAACACAGATCCCCAAACTACTAATTTATTATTAGCAACTATTTTCCAACACCAGTATCAACTAGAATATTTCTCTGTATTATTAAATTCCATAGAACTATATTCCACTATTCGCCTTCTATCATCGCTTCTTAAACACCAACACTTACTGATGACTCGCTTAATACTCTATGATCACTTATTCTACACCACACCGACTTAATACTGAACTAACTAACTCTATGTACCGTTCGTCTATTTATACTCTCCATAGAGATTCTAGATCTTCTACACTTTTCTACACCTGTCAATTCTGGTCCCTTCTAGAAATATAATTCCAGGGTGTTCGCTCTTACCAACACACTTTATAATCGACATCTGACCGTAGAAATATCAAATTCTCATAGACAAATGTGACACTACCCCCCTCTTCTGTTCGAGCGTCCCGGTCGAATTCTGACATTTCTTGGAATGACGTAAGTCTGTGCATATGGACCACCTTCATCTTGCTCTTCGGGCTCCTGTGAATTCGATAGATAACGTCATTGATTCTTTTGACCACCTTATAAGGACCTTCCCATAATTTCTGTAGTTTCGGTGACCGTCCCTTACGTCGTACTGGATTGTAGAACCACCACACTCCTTTAAAACCAGCTGAATTAGGTCGCACGTCATAACGGCTATTCCTGCGGTCGCTTTCTACTCGTATATGCAATCTGACAACAGAGTGGATGGCTTCTATTCTTCTTTTCAAATCTTTTATGTATTTATCAGTTGACCGTGGAGCATCTGTGGGTTTTCAAAATATGAAATCAGGAGGAAGTCTTAACTCTCGCCCAAAAACAACACTGGCTGGTGTATGTCCGGTAGTCTCATGTACAGCCGAGCGGTATGCCAGTAGAAATAGTGAAATCTGCCGGTCCCAATCCGTTTGGTGTTCATTGACAAATATTCTTAAGTGGGACTCCAAAGTAGCATTAAATCTTTCCACCATTCCGTCAGATTGAGGGTGCATGGGTGTAGTTATCGTTTTCCTGATTCCCATAAGCTCACAAACCTTCTGGAATACAGCCGACTCGAATTTGCGTCCTTGGTCGGAATGGAGCTCTAGTGATACGCCAAATCTGCAGAAAAACTCATTCACCAATACTTCTGCGACGGTGGTGGCCTCTTGATTCGGGACCGCAAACACTTCTGGCCACTTGCTAAAATAATTCATGGCTACAAGCATATAGCGATTTCCTGCGTCTGTTCTAGGGAAAGGACCAGTTATGTCGATTGCAATTCTTTTGAAAGGGACTCCCACGTTGTACTGCTTTATTCGCCGCTTGGTTTTTGATGTAGGCCGCTTACTGGATGCACACGCTTGGCTTTTGCACCATTCTTCCACTTCAGCTCTACATCGTAACCAATAAAAACGTTCTCTGACTTTTTCCAAAGTTTCCTTAGCCCCTAAATAGCCTCCCCTGCCCCGGCATGGATCTCTTCAATTACCTCTCTAACTCTTAGCCGCGGAAGGATTATTTGCTTCAATATGCGGGTTCCATCCTCTGACTCACAATTCACTAACTTCTAACCAAGTGGGTCTTTCGTGGCAAGTCTCCTTCCATCTGTAGATTGGTTGGATATCAGAGTCTTCTATATGGTCCTCCATTAACCTCTGCGGGTCCCATCGGTTAACGGGTTGCACCGTTGTCCTCCTACACACTTCGAGATTCAATCCTTCTTTATTTTCGGCAGAGATACAATGCTTGCTTTTTGGTGGGCAAGGTCTCCTAGATAGGGCGTCGGCATTGCCGTGCTGTCGTCCAGGGCGGTGTTCGATGGTAAAATTGTACTCTTGAAGACGTTCAAGCCACCGCGCCATCTGCCCCTCTGGATTTTTAAATTGAAGGAGCCAGCGTAGGAAAGCGTGGTCAGTTCTCAGGAGAAATTCTTGACCATATTGATATTTGTGAAAATGCTCCAACGGCTTGATAATGGCTAGAAGTTCTTTCCTCGTCACGCAATACTTCTTTTCTGCTTTGGAAAGGGCCTTGCTGAAATACTCTACAACCTTCTCTTGGCCTCCCTGTTCTTGCGAAAGAACACCTCCAATACCAACATTGCTCGCGTCCGTGTCCACAATAAACCTGTGACCAGGCTGGAGATATGTGAGAATCGGGGATGAACAGAGAGCCCGTTTTAGTATCTCAAATGCTTTTTCACAATCATTGGTCCAAATGAAGTATGTCTGTTCTTCCCTCAGCTTATTCAAAGGTTTTGCGATATCAGCAAACCCCTTTACAGAACGGCGGTAATATGTGCAGAGGCCCAGAAAGCTTCGCAGCTGATATACCTCGGTTGTCATGCCCCAGTTCATAACACAGTTTGTCTTCTCTGGGTCTGGGTCCAATGTTGAAAACCATATTGAGCCTGCCAGTGTATCAAGTGTATCGTTAATTATTCTGGGAAGTGGACAGCTGTCTTTCTTAGTGACATTATGCAACCGGCGATAATCTGCACAAAACCTTGTGGAACCATCTTTTGTTTTTAACTAACACTGCTGGAGAGGCCAAGCGCTTTGCGATGGTTCTATAGCTCGTGTGTGATTCATCTCCCTTAGCATGGTGTCAACGGCTGAGTTCACCAATATGTCATATATGGTAGCTACTTATAATTTGAAGTGATTTATATTTATTCTGCCTCTGGCACATGATTGTAAAATTATAGGTACATTTCATTATAATTTTATGTTATTATTTAACTGGGAAAGTAATAAAAAACTCAAAGACGCAGCAAGTGCGTTATGGTAGTGAATTTTCATAGAAATGATCTGGCACCAAATATTTTATTATAACTTTTTTTTTCTTGTAACATAGAAATCTGAGTTTTTGCATATAGTTTACTTTTTATATCATAAACCTACCTACCAAATTTGGTTATCAAAGCTTTTTATTTTTTGAGATAAAATTTTTTTTCGAATGAAAACTCAAAATTTTCCCGGAAAACCTTGTCCGATTTTCCTGACTAACGAACTTATACAAGCCATTTACAAAAGGAAGGTACATGCCAAATTTTATTAAAATCGGCCCATTATTTTTTGAGTTATCGGTGTGATACATACATATATATATATATATATATATATATATATATATATATATATATATATATATATATATATATATATATATATATATATATATGTATATATATATATATATATATATATATATATATATATATATATAAACATATAAAAATTGAAACTGACACCGGATATGGGTTCTAGGGGTCCTAGTTCGCGCTCATTAGCAAAATTTTTTTCGAAATTCAAAAGTCGGGATCTCTCCATTAGTGAATTTTTTCTACGAAAATTCACTAATAAACTAATTGCCCTCTGCTTTGCTCAACATTCATATAGTTGACAGACAGCCTTTTCTTAGTAGAATGTGATCACTAGGATTAGCATAAGTTACCCCAATAAGATTTAATAACACCTCAAACAATTTGCAATGTTTCACAAATACACAACCTACAATTAACTTTATCAAAATAGGTTCTCATAATTTAAAACAATTTATTTAATATGTTTCCTTCCATATGCGAAAACGTTCTCTGAAGTAGTCGTTTCTATAGAAAGGAACAATTGTCTGAAAGTAATTTTTATTCCGGTAAATTTGCAGTTTACCTCCTAGAGGACTTTTATACCTTTTTTTCAGAGACATACGTAGAACCCTCCCTGGATGCACAAGAAAAAATTTCCTGCAAACAACCACCAAGAAAGTTACGAGACCAGGAGTGAATAGGGGTGATAGGAAAGATAAAAATTACATATGAGCGGAAAATGCAACAAAACAGCTTAGTCGGACCTCTAAAAGCTGCCGTTTTCACATTTTGCCGCCATACCTCCTTTAAACCCTCTCTACCCCTCATTATCCACAGGTCCCGTAGTTTTCTTGGGGGTTGTTCTGAAGACATTTTTCATGTGGTGTACGCATTGAGGGTCGTTATTGGCATGCAGTAGGGAAAAGAAAAACCCACGATGAAGCAGTATTTCTCTTATAATATTTACACAACATACTACACAATTCAAAAAGCAGGAAACGTATTTTCTCTTTCTTAAAGATCTAATTACGATCCAAAACACCGAATAACCATATAAGTTTTGTTTATCGGTACAATTTGCACAAACAGCAATATATCGTTCATAAGAATAAAAAAAACTCCCAACTGTTGGTCAACGCAAACAGTGATCTTTTTGTTCTGGTGAACGCGGCCACTGCTTTACTTAATACTGACTGCTCTATCTACGGCTCGGTTAGTTATACCGTCTATAATAGTTCTACATTGTTCCATCCGTCACTTCTAGTGCTTTTTGGACTTAGAATATAAAACAACCGAAATATAATAATTCTAGAGCATTCACTGTCACCAACATACTCTACAAGCTACCTGTAACCATATAAGAAATATGCTCCATAGAGTTCATAAACTTAATTCTCATAGAGACATATGTAACAATGACCGAGTTCACCAAGCACCCACCAACAGCTGCCAACAGTTGATATCGCCTAACCCTTGCATAAACTGACTGAAGAAAAGACATTCTTCATTTGGACCAATAGTTGTCAAAGGGCATTCGAGACACTAAAAGGAGCTCTCTGTTCAACCCTGTTTCTGACATACCCTAAGCCTGGACGCCGGTTTATTTTGGACACAGACAAGAATTTTGGCATTAGAGGTATTCTAACACAGGAAGACCTTGTCGAACGCGGCAAAGAACCATTGCGTAATGAGAAAATAACTTCAAGCCACTATGAAAACGTTAGAGCATTATCACAAATATCGATATGGTGAATAGACAACCCAACACGCTTCCCTACGCTGGCTTGTTTAGTTTAAAACCCCAGAGGGACAGATGGTGAGGTGGCTTGCACGCCTAGAATAGTACAATTGCACCGTTCGTAACCTGCCTGCACGACAACACGGTAATGCTGATGCCATATCGAGAAAGGTCTTCTCGATATGGCATCAGCATTACCGTGTTGTCGTGCAGGCAGGTTACGAACGGCGCAAAAATACCACCATCGCATGTCTGCCGAAAATAAAGAAGGGTTCAATCTCGAAGTGTGTAGGAGGACAACGGTGAAACCAGTTAACCGATGGGACGCGCAGAGGTCAATGGAGGACCGAAAAGAAGACCCTGATATCCATCCAATCTACATATGGAAAGAGACTTGCCACGCAAGACCCGCTTGGTCCAAACTTAGTGATAGAAGCGTTGCCACCAAAAGTTACTGGGCCCAGTGGGACTCTATTGAAATCAAATATGGTGTTCTGGTCAGGAATTGGAAGTCAGAGGATGGAACCCGCATATTAAAGCAAATAGTCCTTCCGAGGCCAAGAATTGGAGAGATAATCGGGGAGATCCATGACGGAGCAGGTGGAGGCCATTTAGAGGTAAAAAACACTTTGGAGAAGGTCGAAGAACGTTTTTATTGATTAAGATGTAGATCTGACGTGGAGGAATGGTGCAAAACCTGCCTAGAATGTGCATCCAGTAAAGGGGCCTAAATAAAAAACCAGGGGCGAATGAAGCAGTAGAACGTAGGAGCCCCATTCGAAACAATTGCAATCTATATAGCTGGTCATTTTCCTAGAGCAGACCCAGGCAATCACTACATGCTTGTAGCCATGGATTATTTTAGCAAGTGACCAGAAGTGTTTGCAGTTCCGAATCAAGAGGCCACCACAGTTGCCGAAGTATTGGTGAATGAGTTTGTCTGTAGATTTGACGTACCGCTAGAGCTCCATTCTGACCAACGACGCAACTTAGAGTCGGCTATTTTTCACAAGGTTTGAGGGCTGATGGGAATCAGAAAGATGAAAATCACACACATGTACCCTCAATCTGACGAAATGGTGGAAAGATTCAATTGCTACATTGGAGTCCCATTTAACAATATTCGTCAATGAACACCAGACGGATTGGGGTAGTAGGCACATTCCACCATTTCTCCTGGCATACCACTTATGATATCGTTACCTTAGGCATTAAGAGATGTTGGCACTTAACGCACTAGAGTATTTGATGATGAAGTTATCACTCTAGAATTTTTGCACTTAACTGCTAGGCGTCTAACATCAGAGTGGACTGTTCAAGCCTGTCGAGTTCAACAGCCCGTCGATATCGCACGAGATAGCGTTCTCATCGGATTCTCACAAAAACAATGTCTGCCACCTGTAATTGGTTGGAATGTTTTAGATTCGTTGAAAGCGACATGCGCTATCTACCCCCTTGCAGTCTTTACATTCTCGTTTCAACGCTGACGTATTACTCCGCGATTGGAAAAACTTGTTCTAGGTGAGTTATAGCGCACATTGAATATATACGTCATTGTTTACAAAATAGGTGAACTATTTTTAGATATGATTTTTTACACGGTGTTTTTTTTAACTGAAGTTATTTGCGGTCTTTATTACGCTTGAACTAGTGGATGGAACAATGTATTTGTATTTATTTGAAAAATACAAATGCATCATCGCATTTCGTTATAAATTCTCTCTGGGATTTACGTACTAGATACTTCAATAATAATTATTTTAGTAAACCTATACTTTAGCGAATTTTCATATTTAAATCTTTATAAAAAAACTGGAGCGTACAAACTATGAACCAGATAATTGAAACTACTAAGTGGTTTTGTTCAAAACTACGATGTCAATCAAAATGTAACTGAGTGTAGTGATTTCCTTTCTGTGGTTGTCAAATTCTAAAGTTTCTCTATTTTTGATGACTAATAGCAAATACTATATAATGACAATACAGGACACTCCGGCTGATTTCGTGTTTCAAGAATATCAGCGCCCCTAGCGGATAGTACTGATGTTACGTCGTTCGAGAACGTGTAACACTAGCAATTGCTGGTGTTTAACTGTGTATAATTAAGTTTGAGCTGTGTTTTTTACAATGAATGTTAGTGGTTGGGTGTGTGCAATCTATAATTGTTCGAATTATAAGGTGCTAAATCTATCAAAGACATTTCATAGGTTTCCAAAGGATGGCGAAACGTGATCATGATTTGAAGCAGAAGACAAATTTAGAATCACTTTTATGCCAATATGTACAGTTAGCAGAATATAATGTATTGTGTAATATTTACCATCATGTACCTATTTATAGATAAACTTCGTAAACGGATGGTTGAAAGGCTTCAATCATAACTTGTCTTCCAGTGCATCAAAAAGAAATATAAAGGCAAAAAAAGTTTTGCATTAATAATAAATGGTATAGGAAAACTGTTTTTCTATATTCTTCTGTGTCATTTTTTATTTCAGTATGGCATAAATTGTCACATTTTTTCACATTTAAAATTATTTTACTTGGTAAAGGCTTTAAATTATCTTCCCAAGACAAGTTTTTAAAGAGACAAGTAGAAATAGCAGATTCAGCCCTATAATAGATTTATTCACGGAAGTGAGAGTTAGTCTCACCTTTCATCTGCACAATTTCTTAATTATTTACTAAGTATATCAGTTACATATTTTAAAATATTAGATTAATAAGACAGTTTTCATGTAGAGATATAGCAAATTGAGTACTGTGCTACCATTTATACCTGGAACAATGATTTATAGGTAAGTACAGATTGTAACTTAATATCCTGAGAAATAGCTTTCAGTATATTCCTATACATACCATTGGAATAGTAGTTTAACGACGGTTTCAAGGTAGTACTTTAAATTATGATGAAATAAGATTATGGGTAAGATAAATTTGTAGAATTATTCACGCTGAATTCATTTAGGTTTCAAGCTGATTGTTGATACAAATTCTATTTATAACTATATAATCAGAAAATTTTTACTGTTTTGTCATGTACAAGTTTTTATATTCATCTATAATAAACCAAATGTCTAAATTAAGAATATGCAGGTAAATATACAATTCAAATTACCCGCTCAGTTGTCAGTACTTCACGAGAGGTGGCACTAGTGTACTTGTCACAAATATCACCAATGCTAAAGCATAGGAGTGTCCCGTATTGTCATTATATAGTATTTGCTAATAGATACATGAAGCTAAGGTAATTTGTTATAAATTTTTATTTCATGGGTAAATTTAATGAAGTCAAATTTACTGTTCAATCTGGTATAACATCGTCTACTTTGCATACATCTGTGTTAAATATTGTGGAAATATCGTCTATATCACAAAACCATACACTAGGAAAATAGTTATTTTTATTTTAGATCTGTTTCAAATCTACTCATGAAAAGGTTTGCAATGAAATGGAAAAAGGGGGCTGCCCATTGTTGTTCCGTGGGTTTGTTAACAAAATTCATTATAAATTGAAAGTATTGTATGATATAAACTAACAAACTAATAATAATAACAATGACAGCTAATTGGTGGAAAATCATGTTGAGACACGCCTTTATCTCCTTACTTTTCCAATAAGATATCTCTATTTGCAATTTACTTAAATAAATATATACATACTACATCGATTGTGACTCCTTCCTAAATTACTGTTATTAGCCGCCCTCCCAAATGCAGTCAATTACCATCAGGAATTGAGGGTCATAATGAATAATGACTGTTTTCAGTTTTTAGCCAATCACACGTTTTGAGCGGAGTTAATAGAATTTGAATTTAGAGCTTTATTATATACCGGGTGTCGAGGGAATTACTATCTAGCAGGTGGTAGTGGAATTTTCCTTTATGTAATAGTAAAGGATTTTTTCACGCCCGAGGAGGTACCACCCCATACATCAAGGGGCCGGTGAAGTCCCAACGGACGTTTCCGGTTCTGGTGTATGAGTCGGTTTCCCTTATAAGCAAAAATGATGATGGCTCCTCCTTGTATAAAATATTCCGGAGGCAAAATACCCCTCCATTCGGATCTCCGGGAGAGGGGTGTACAGGGGGCGCCAACATCAAGATTTAACATATCCTTTTCGAATATATGTGGCCTAAATTCTAACCTGAACTCCGTCCACCATTTCCTCCAGGCTAACAGGCCCCAACTCCTCTTCCTCACCGAAACCCAAATCAGTGCCAAAACAGCCACTAATCACCTTAATTTCCCGGGGTATGAGCTCCTTACTGCCTTTAGATTGCATGGAGGCGTGTGCGCATACGTCCGTAGCAATCTACCCTGCACCAGACTTCCCAATTTAGAAGCTGGAAGAAAAGACATACTATGGATAAAACTCTCTCTCAGGGCTGCAACTAAATTCATCTGTTGCATTTACCGGTCACCTTCTGACAACAACTTTGTCCAGCTCTTTGACTACCTTTCTGAAAAAACCGACTATCTGATTTCTGAATATCCTTCCTCCGAGGTCACTATTCTTGGCGACTTCAATGTCCATAATAAGGAATGGCTAGGATCTTCAAAAACCGATCCACAAGGGAGAGCAGCGGAGGCCTTTGCAGTCAGCAATTCTTTGGCCAATATGGTACAGCAACCTACTTACTTTCCTCGTATCCCAACACACAGCTCAAATCCCTTGGATCTCCTTCTTACTACAAATCCTGAATCCTATAAGATATCAGTCACCGCCCCCCTTGGTCGCTCAGACCACGGCATGGTCACTGCTTCCTGTGCAATGCAACCCGAGGTCACACAGTCATCACACCCACGTATCGTTTGGCACTACAACTCGGCAAACTGGGACGAAATGCGGGATTACTTTTCCTCATTTCCATGGGCGTCTGTCTGCTTCTCTCATCCTGACCCCTCTGATATCTCACAAAACGTCACCGAAATTATCCAAGCTGGCATGGAATTATTTATTCCACGTACACAGAAAACCTCTTCAGCCACTCAAAAGCCCTGGTTCTCTAAATCCTGTGACAAGGCCAGACTTGAAAAGGTCAAAGCTCACAAAACGCTTCTACACAATCCCAGTCAAGAAAATCGTCAAGCATTCAACGACGCAAGAAACCGCTATGTCCGCATTCTTTCTGAGGCAAAAAACTCGTTTAATAACCACATCAAAAACAAAGTCCTCTCAAGCTCCAACGGCGGCAAACCCTTCTGGACTCTTGCTAAGTCTATTAGGAATAATTTCTGCAAGAGCACGTTCCCACCTCTTGTCTCAGGTGATGAAATTGTTTCTACCGCCCTGGGCAAGGCAGAACTTTTTGCTTCGTTGTTCGCCGGAAATTCTACTCTCAACCCACCTCCAAATGTTCAACCACCATCAGTCCCCAACGTCGCGCATAAAATGACTGATATCATTTTCCAAACTAAAAAGGTACGAAAGATGCTCTCTTCTCTTAATACCAGGAAAGCCTCTGGCCTTGACGAGATCCCAGCAATTGTTCTCAAAAAATGCGCACCAGAACTTGCTCCTGTCCTGACTCGTCTGTTTCAGATATCTTACAATAAAGGCATATTCCCTAGTAACTGGAAAACTGCTCGAGTACAACCCATCCCCAAGAAAGGATCCAAAGCGCTTCCTAGCAACTACAGGCCTATTTCTCTCCTTTCAGTCATCTCTAAAGTGATGGAAAAGTATATAAACACCGAACTACTAAAATTCCTTGAAAAACACAGTCTAATCCACGACAGGCAGTATGGATTCCGTCAGCGCAGATCGACTGCCGACCTCCTTTCCTTTGTCACCCATTCTTGGAACAAGTCTATGGAACAACACGGTGAATCCCAGATTGTTGCTCTAGACATATCCAAAGCATTCGACCAGGTCTGGCACGCAGCGCTGCTTAATAAACTTCCGGCCTATGGCCTACCACCAAAACTTTGTACCTGGACAGCAAATTTCCTCTCCAACAGGAGCATATCTGTTGTTGTGGATGGCCATTCCTCTAAACTGTATCCAATTAATGCAGGAGTTCCTCAAGGTTCAGCTTTAGCCCCTACTTTGTTTCTTCTCCACATCAATGACCTCCTCTCTAGCACATCCAACCCAGTTCACAGTTACGCGGACGACAGCACCCTCCACTCAAACATACAATATTCTAAGCCTGTCTCTTTAGCCCAATTAGATGAGGATCGCAGACTCATGGAGGGTTCTGTCTCCGTAGACCTCCAAAAAATATTAGACTGGGGAAGTAGAAATCTTGTACAATTCAACCCCACCAAAACTAAGTCTTGCTTTCTTTCTCACAAGAGATACAGCAGCCCTAGACCCATCACAATGAACAACCAAGTTATTCAAAGTAATGAGTCCTTTTCTCTTGTTGGCATTACTGTGGATCGAAATCTTAATTGGCACCAACATGTTACATCAATTGCAGAAGCGGCTGCTAAGAAATTGGGTTTCCTCTTCCGGGCTCGCAAATTCTTTTCACCAACTAATCTCTATACCTTATACACTTCACAAATAAGGCCAAACCTCGAATACTGCTCCCACATCTGGGGTGCAGCTGCTGCTTCTACACTCGCTATCCTGGACTCCATTCAAAAGAGAGCTATACGTCTCATCGGTGACCCTACCCTCACCCAAAGGCTTCCATCCCTTGCCCACCGACGTGCCGTTGGTGACCTTTCTCTCTTTTATAGATATCTTCACGGGCACTGCTCAGAGGAGCTTTCCTCCATAATTCCCCCACCTGCTGCCCCCAGCAGACCTACCAGGGGAACAGAGCGAATGCACCCTTTTAACGTCCAGGTCACCAGACATAGAACATCTTGTTATGCCCGCTCTTTTGTCCCGAGGACTTCCAAGTTGTGGAATTCCTTGCCGGCACATGTTTTTCCTTCTCCTCCGAACCTCCAAATCTTCAAGTCCAGAATTAACAAGCTGCCTCTTTCCTCCTTGTCAACACCCACGGTACGATAGTATTTAGGCTGTAAGCCCTCGTGGTGTGTTGTTGACATAAAAAAAAAAAAAAAAAAAAATCCAGCGTATAACTTTCTTATAGTAAAAGCTATCGATCTGAAATTTGAACAAGTGGTGTGGTCCTGCAGGAGGCACATTCTAACAGTTTTATATTTGACAGTCACTTCCGGTTTGATCGGAAATGCAGTCAACTTTGTTATTTTCAATATACAGGGTATATTTTACAGCATTCAAATTCTACGTAAAATTCTGAGCAAAAAAGTATATCATCTGTTTCGTTTAAGCTGAACAGCAGTTTTCGTGATAATGGCGATAGAAAGTGTCACCTAATTAGTAACTTTTACCGTTTTGCCAGAAAAGAAATGAATGTAAGGAAATACCTATAAGTATTCTTGGACTTACTAACTCAGTACTTTCTAATAATAGTATAAAAATTACACTTCCGGTTATACCGGAAGTACTATAACATTTGACCTTGATGCGATTGCTTCAATAATTTCAATGGAAAAGGCTATATTGCGACTTAAATTCAGATTATACGTGTATTTGTGAATATTTTTCATAAAAATTATTCTAGGTAAAAATTTAGTAGATTCCGAGTATTTCGCGGTATAAAGTACTTTTTCAAAAGATTTGTAATGGGGGATTTTTTCAAGTCGTATCGAAAACCTTTATGCACAGAAATCGGATGTATGACGTATGTGTATGTACATAGAACGATTTTGTAAACACGATAACTTTCAAAGCCTTGGGATAATGACACTCCTTGTGGTATATGCGCTCCCTGGAAGCGTTAATCAATGTGATTAGAAAACCAGCCAGATCAAAATGGCACCAGATGCTTTCTTGTTTTTTATAAAATTAAAAAAACGCTTTGTTATTAGTTGAACAAATTGTTTTATACAATGTTCTGTGATAAGCTTAAAAAATGTTTTGCAATTTTTTACTAAACCCACCCATTTTAAAACAACTACTTTGAATTAAAAAAATTCTGATGTTGTTATTGGATCAGATCCGAAGATGAAAATTACTTTAAGTAGATTTAAAAAATGTCAGATTTATAAACTCACGGTAAAACCATTTTATAAACATTATAACATCACAACGCCCCGAGCAAACAATCCTTGTAACATTAAAATGTAATGCTTAAAAAACCTGCCAGATCGTTTACTTTCAGACGCTTTTTTCGTTTTTCAAAATGTTTGAAAACATATTAGTACCTACCTTTCTCATTAGATTCATACGGCATTTTCCTCAAAAATAAATAAGATTTTTTTAAATTGTTAAAGCTGTTAGATTAAGAATGTGATGTGCTTGAACTTTGCGGAAAATATTTTTTACATGTAGATGGTGCTGCTATGCCAAGGAACTTTTCTATCCTCAGATCATTGAAATAGGTTGTGTTTAATCGAGAATTGAATTCCGAATACATTTGTTCATAGTGAGAACTTTCATGAAATCGACTGCTTTTTAGATGTTTGAGGTTACGTGTTTGCTTGCTTAGAAGGGGAAAACCTCCGCAACTTTTAGTGAAGTTTCTTTAAGACTAGATGCATTCTCGCAACAATTAGAACCGTAGACCGGTTTCGCTCTCATTAGAGCTCTTCAGTACGGCATACTAATTGTAGCAAAAATGCACCAAAAATAACACGGCTATCTTATAGCCAGTCCTAAAACACTAAGTGAGTGGTGAACGTGTCGCCACCTAGTTCGGAACCAAGTACTATATTGTCACGCCCGCTCCAAATAACACAGAGTATTAAAAATAGAGACGGTATACAACTAACTAACAATTTAAAAAATTGTTAGCCCTGGCCCATTTATACCCCAATATAGGGACAAAGTAGTAAGACTAGATGCATTCTCGCAACAATTAGAACCGTAGACCGGTTTCGCTCTCATTAGAGCTCTTCAGTACGGCATACTAATTGTAGCAAAAATGCACCAAAAATAACACGGCTATCTTATAGCCAGTCCTAAAACACTAAGTGAGTGGTGAACGTGTCGTCACCTAGTTCGGAACCAAGTACTATGTTGTCACGCCCGCTCCAAATAACACAGAGTATTAAAAATAGAGACGGTATACAACTAACTAACAATTTAAAAAATTGTTAGCCCTGACCCACTGAAGAGCTCTAATGAGAGCGAAACCGGTCTACGGTTCTAATTGTTGCGAGAATGCATCTAGTCTTACATACTTTGTCCCTATATTGGGGTAGAAATGGGCCAGGGCTAAATTGTTAGTTAGTTGTATACCGTCTCTATTTTTAATACTCTGTGTTATTTGGAGCGGGCGTGACAACATAGTACTTGGTTCCGAACTAGGTGGCGACACGTTCACCACTCACTTAGAAGTTTCTTTAAATAATTCACTACTGAGACTTGTATCTCGACTTGTAAATTTTCAAAAAATTTCTTCAAATAAGCGCGATTTAGGACCCCTGGAACCCAAATCCGAGGTCGGGTTCAGACTTTATAAGTTTATATATATATCCATATATATATATATATATATATATATATATATATATATATATATATATATATATATATATATATATATATATATATATATATATACAGGGTGGCGCATTGAAAACTAACTAACAGACCGATTTGCGACCAGAGAATTTTTTTTTAAGAAACGCTGAAACACGTCAATTTTAATATTGAGCGGGACATGTTTTGACATAAAACTCAACTTTGTCACATCAAACCATCAAGGGTGGTGATAACACCCCTTATATTTTAAATAAGGAACATGGGTCGAGTGTTACATGATTTGAAAGCTCTTTCTTTTCTGAATTCGGTACACTAATTTTTTTGGAAGTTTTATCAACTAGTTTAAAAATTATTCACAATTGAAGTTGCAAGAACGTATTTTATTCATTGTGATAAGAAATGCACTAATTAGTCAATTTTTCGTTAAAAAAAACTAAAAAACAAAACCAAACGTTCAAAAATTTTTATTCAGTTAAGTAAGTGTTCAAATTGTTGACCACCAGCTTCCATACAAAAGTACAAATTTTGTTCAAAACCAAGCTCTGACAATTTGGAGCATTTGTGGAGTTATTAGACGGCATTCTTCAACAATGCGTCGTCGTAATTCTCCGGTTCTGTTGCGAAAATTCTGTTTTTTTAAATGGCCCCATAGAAAGAAGTCTAAAGGAGTTTTATTCGGTGATCTAGGGTGGCACTCAATAGCACCTCTACGCCCAATCCATTGCTCTGGAAACTCTCTGTTCAAAAACTCCCTAACACGTTGTGAAAAATGCGGAGGAGCTCCATCTTGTTGATAGCGATCATTATTTTCAACAATGTCAATTAGTAGAGGGTAAACGATATCTTCTAGTAAATCCAAATACGTTTCGCCACTCAAATTGCCATCAAGAAAAATTGGTCCGATTAAACGGTCTCCAAAAGTGCCAGTCCAGACATTCAATTTCTGTGGAGTTTGAGTGTGGACTTCGTGAAAATTTTTTGGATTATTATCTGCCCAATAACGACAATTATGACGATTGACTGTAGAGTTTAATAAAACGTACACTCGTCTGAAACACAGATATTGAACAGAAAGTTCCCGTTATCAGCTATTCGTGCAGTCACAACTTCACAAAACTCCAGCCGCCGATCAAAATCATCTTCATTCAGTTGTTGTGCAAGATAAATTTTATACGGGTGAAATTTATGATGCTTCAATATTCGCTGAATACTTCTTCTTTTGGTGTTTAAAACAGTGGCCAATTTTCTCGTGCTCAAAGTTGGGTCTGCAGCAATTTCTCCTAAAACATCAATCTCAGTAGTCTCATTTCTAACCGGAAATTCACGTTCAGGATCCAGTTTTTTGTTGGCTACTGAACCACTTTGTCGAAACTTTGCAACTAACTCCAAAATGTATTTTCTGTTAACATGTCTGTTCGGATGTCGTTCATTAAACAAATTTGCGGTACGGTTGGCACAGTCATCGTTTTTGAAAAAAAGAATAGTTATTTCAACTCTTTTTTCTACAGAATCCACCATTGTGAAATTAATTTTCGGTAGTACTATCAAGTATCAAACCGACCGATAAACTGAAATAATAAAGCGCATTTCACTCCGATAAGAAATGTTCTGATAGTCAATTTTTTGTTTACAAACCAACAAAATATTGCTATTTGCTATTAACCTATAAGGTTCGTTGGCTAGGAAAGTAGTTTTTTCGGGAACATTTTAAGTTTATTTTCGAAACATTTTTGTACATCTTCAAACATAAAGTTATTTTGATGATATATGGCACACTGTTTCTATATATAGGTCATACTGGCAACCAAATTTGATGCCTGCTTTCTTTAAAACACACATATTTGCTATTTAAACATTTTAATGAAAATTCACTACCATAATGCACTTGCTGCATCCAGACTTTTTTACTGCTTTGGAAGAAGTTAATGCTGTCAGAAGTATCACTATAAAGTGCAGAAAATGTGGACCTGAACATATGGTAGGAAGGTCTGGTGATCGTGCTGGCCAATGCTGAGGGCAATTAATTCCACGCCCTATCCATCGATTTGGAAACCGTTGGTTTAAAAATCCTCGAACATTTGTAGTGAAATATGGTGGCGCTCCATCATGCATAAACCACATTTTGCTGCGCAGTTGTAAGGGCAGCTCCTCCAGTAATTCACGTAGAATATTTTACAAGAAAAGCAAATTTGTAGCGCCGTTTAAGCGGTTTGGTAAAATAACCGGCCCAACCAAATGTCCTCCAACAATACCTGCCCACACATTTATTTTAAATTCTCTTTGGAAATCGTGGGTTACTGTAGAATGTGGATTTACATCCGAATATTCGTGGTAGTTAGTAGTTGTGCACATTCGTAATGTCTCTCCTTGTAAAGCAAGCTTCATCCGTAAAAAGGATGGTCTTGGGAAAATCCATGTTCTGATATAAGATGAAATTACAAAAAAAAGTCTTGCCTCTAAATCCTGCGGTAGCAATTCTTGGACTTTTTGAAGGTGATAGGGATGCAGCAGATTGCGTCGGATAATTCTATGGACCGTCGGCTGTGTAATATAAAACTGCCTGGATAGTCGTCTGGTGCTGGTTTGAGTCTCACTTTCAATGTTGTTTAGAAGACGCTCCTCAGTTCGTGCGTTCACTGCATGTACGCGTCCCACAGCATTTTTTTATGAAAAAGTAACCCGTTTCCCAAGCTCTACTTTCAACATAGGCAAACGTTTGAGGATGTGGTATGATACGATTAGGAAATCTTCTTCGATATATCTCTACACTTCTGCGGCAATTACTATCAGCATGTCCACTTGTTCATTAACCGAGAATTTTCCAGCCATTTTGAGCAACAAGTTACTATCACAAAAAAAAGAAACACAAGATAATAATAATTGTAAAACATAATAAATTTAAGTAATCCATATAATAATCCATATGATAATAAAATCTTCAAGGGACACAATTTTCTTTTGATCTCATCTCTAAAAATCTCAATTTTCTAAAAAAAAAACGGGTGGTTTGCCAAAAAATTGACAAGAGGAGAAAAAAATGGCACATTTAATTTCCTATAAAATTGATAAACTTTAACTTTTAATTAGGTTAGGGTTTAAAAAATCAAATCATTAAAAAGACGACCCGCCCTTTTTGAGTTTACATCTACTTCAAAATTTTGTCAAATAACGATGTTGATAAAATAAATCCATCTACCAAATTTGGTTGTTCTATGTTAGGGCACTGCTGCAATATAGCTGTTTCTTGTAATTAGTAAAGAATCTTCCGAGGTCAATATCTCATCAACCATGGGCGTCAGAGAAATATTTAATATAAAAATCGCAATTTTTTGAGGTCCTCTACACGCACACATTCTGTGTCCATTGCGTTGTGGAGTAAAACAGGTATTAATCCTTTTGTGTATACACCAACATTATATAATATAGCACTGTTCCGATACACAAAGCACCGTTACCGTTACCGTTACCTATTCTATTACTATACCTACTCCCTACTCGTTTTCATTCTTGGGCCACGTTTATCTCTACGTGTATTATTCTGATTTTGTGGAAGAATAGACAATAAAATGTCTGCACGCAGCAAGTTCGTTATATGGTAGCGATAGCGATATAAATGATCTACTCAATGCTTTTTCGAAAATATATAGGTACTTACCTATACGAACCAAGAAAACATAACATTTGCCTGTAATATTTAATAGGTATCGTAGTTTTAATAACACGAATATTTTGGTCTTGTGTCCCCCTGTGACCTTCAGTGGCACTAACATTTTTTTAATTAAATGCCTACGCCCATACCTAACTTTTTTTTTAACAAGAGATCTACATTTCGCTATATATAGCTAGTATATACTTTTTATAATAGAAACCTGCAAACCAAATTTGGTTGCCATAGCTTTGTTAGTTTCGGAGATACAAAAATTTTCCGGCAGACAATAAAAATTTCCCCGGAAAACTGGTCTAATTTTCCTGGCTAACGAACTTATGCAATTAAAATCTGCCCACTATTTTTTGAGTTATCGATGTGATGTGATACATATGTACATAATACATACAGGGTGTCTCACGGTCGATGGTAGGTTTTAGGCGTTTACGGAGAAGCAGACGCAGGATTATTTTGAAAATTTGCTTTTGTGAGTAATTAATTAGTTCTGCTCTATCGATCTAAAATATTTGCAGCACTGCGGCGTTGCCGCTTATATTAAAATGTAGCAACAACTGTGATATTTTAAATGGGACACCTGTATATTATTGCAGTTTTGGCTTGGCTATTACTTTCTTATTATTTTTTTATAATACCTCCCTATACCTATCTCCAGCGGTTTTCGAGAAATTAATTGATTTTCTTTTTTTCTTTTTTTTTGGGCAAAATATGGCTTCAATTAAACCTCTGATTCTGCGTTATTTGAGTTCGTAGAAACCTGCAATTTTGGGTGTAGTTTACCAATGTCCTGTGTATTAGCAAATACTATATAATGACAATACAGGACACTCCGGCTGATTTTGTGTTTCAAGAATATCAGTGCCCCTAGCGGATAGTACTGATGTTACGTCGTTCGAGAACGTGTAACACTAGCAATTGCTGGTGTTTAACTGTGTATAATTAAGTTTGAGCTGTGTTTTTTACAATAAATGTTACTGGTTGGGTGTGTGCAATCTATAATTGTTCGAATTATAAGGTGCTAAATCTATCAAAGATATTTCATAGGTTGCCAAAGGATGGCGAAACGTGAATATGATTTGAAGCAGAAGACAAATTCAGGATCACTTTTATGCCAATATGTACAGTTCGCAGAAGATAATTTATTGTGTAATATTTACCATCATGTACCTATTTATAGGTAAACTTCGTAAACGGATGGTTAAAAGGTTTCAATCATAACTTGTCTTTCAATGCATAAAAAAAAGAAGTATGAAGGCAAAAAAAGTTTTGCATTAATAATAAATGGTATAAGAAAACTGTTTTTCTATATTCTTCTGTGTCCTTTTTTATTTCAGTGTGGCATAAATTGTCACATTTTTTCACATTTAAAATTATTTCACTTGGTAAAGGCTTTTAATTATCTTCCTAAGACATTTTTTAAGAGACAAGTAGAAATAGCAGATTCAGCCCTATAATAGATTTATTCACGGAAGTAAAAGTTAGTCTCACTTTCATCTGCACAATTTTTTAATTATGTACTAAGTATATCAGTTACATATTTTAAAATATTAGATTAATAAGACAGTTTTCATGTATAGATATAGCAAATTGAGTACTGTGCTACCATTTATACCTAGAACAATTATTTATAGGTAAGTACAGATTGTAACTTAATATCCTCAGAAACAGCTTTCAGTATATTCCTATACCTACCCTTGAAATAGTAGTTTAACGACGGTTTCAAGGTAGAACATTAAATTATGATGAAATAAGATTATGGATAAGAGCAATTTGCAGAATTATTCATGCTGAATTCATTTAGGTTTCAAGCTGATTGTTGATACAAATTATATTTATAACTAGATAATCAAAAAATTTTCACTGTTTTGTCATGTACAAGTTTTTATATTCATATATAATAAACCAGTTGTCTAAATTAAGAATATGCAGGTAAATATACAATTCAAATTACCCGCTCAGTTGTCAGTCACGCCAGGTGGCGCTAGTGTACTTGTCACAAATATCACCAATGCTAAAGCATAGGAGTGTCCCGTATTGTCATTATATAGTATTTGGTATTAGTTATGTCTAGAAGAATTCGTTTTGCATTATACGGGCTCGTTCCAAATTTGCGATTTTACCGATAGATACAAAAATGGTGAAAATGCATTTTTTAAAATAGAACGCCCTGTATATTATCAAATGTCCTGAAAGACAATTAAAGTTCATTTCAAATAATGTATCATGTTCCTATACCTATATAGTGAGGTTTCCAAAATAAAAGTACGTTTTTGGAAATATCGGATTATTCTGTCATATATTGTATTAGTATCAAATGTTATGGAATATGTCATTCTGAAAATTTTACAGTTAGTGCATCAATAATAAACCGTTTGCGCGTTACTGTTTAACGAGAATTTGTTTTGATAAGAATCAAAACTGAAGGCACTAACTATTCAAATGGAGTTTTGATGAAATTGTTTATCCTTGATGGTAAATGTGAACAAATTATGGCAAGAGCATGCAGAAGGTTCAGTGACATATATCCCGATTGACAACCAATGAGCGAGAGAAACTTTGTAAGATAACAAAACAATTTCATCAGTGATGGGGCAAAACTGAAAGCGAAAGGAAATTTACTAAATTAATAAAAACAATTTTCATTACGTAAAATAACAAATAACAAAACGGTTAAACAGCAATTAACAATGATAAAACAATAACATTATATGTATACAATTTTAAAGAACATTCAGAACAATTGTTCAAAATGACCACTGTTGGTTTCCACACATTTTAAGATCCGGATACTCGTAGAAGTATTTGTGCGGCCATCCCTATATCATTGGAATCTAGCTCCTCGATGCAATTGATCACTTGTTGGAGCAGTTTTTATTTATTAGTTACCGGTGTCATTTACACTTTTCATTTCAAATTACCCTACAAGTAAAAATCAAGTAGCGTTAGGTCGGGTGACCTAGCAGGCCCATTCCACGGTCATAAACGTATAAGCCAGCGATCTTCGAACATTTGGTACAACTCTGTTGTTACTTCCCCAGTGCAATGAGCCGCTCATCCATCCACTTGAAACCAGCAGGTACGATACTCGTCTATTGATATAGATTATCCAAAAGATCGTTCAGCACTCACCTTAGAGTTTCGATATATTTATCAGAATTTAATGGTTAGTCGTAAATGAGAAATCTTATTTGGTTATCTTTCAGAAGGCAAAATATATTAAAACTAAATCTTTCCCGAAATCCCATTTCCTTGACAATATGTGGATTCTTGTCAGCCCAGAAATGTTGATTTCTTCTATTAAAAATGCCTTCGCTGTAAAATATAGCTTCGTCTGTCCAAATTATTTTCTTTAAAAAGTTAGAATTTCCTTACGTGCGTATCAGAATGGTTTCATAAAAGTGTATCCTATCTTGATGTTGTGGTTTCAGGGCTTGAACTTTCGTAAAATTATATGGGTGCATGTCGATAATAATGAAAGATGTTTAGAACAGAAGCTTGAGTTAAGCCTAAACCTTCTTCTGCACTTTTGATGGAAGCTTGGGGATATGCGTGAAAATAGGCCAACACATTTATAAGGTTGTCTTCTTTTGAAGTTACAGGCTTCGGTAAATTTCTTTCGCTTTCAGTTTTGACCCATAACTGATGAAATTATCTTGTAATTTCACAAATTTTTTCTCGTTCATGAGTCGTAATTGGGGATACATTTCAATGAACATTCTGCATGTTCTTGCTAAAACTTGATCACATTTACCATGAAGAATAAACAATGTCATCACTTGAATAGTTATTGCTTTACATTTTGATACTTTTCAAACCAAATTTTCGTTAAAAAAAAGCGCAAACGGTTTATTGTTGATGTCAAATTTTCATAATGATATGTTCCATGACCTTTCATACTAATACAAAATATGACAGATAATCCGATATTTACAGAAACTTGCTTTTATTTCGGAAACCTGACTCTTTAGGTATAGGCACATGATACATTGTTTGAAAGAAACTTTAATTGTGTTTCAGGATATTTCATAATAAATAGGCTGTTCCATTTAAAAAATGCACTTGTCACCATTTTTGTATCTGTTAAAAAATCACACATTTTGAACGATCCTATCTAATGGAAAACAAATTCCCTTAGACATAACTAATACACAGGACATTGGTAAATTACACTATTTAGGTTTCCAGGAATCTTATAAGTAACAACTGCTCGACCGGCACAGTAGGGGCGGTGTACTGGTAGCATATCCTCTACACTGCGGACAATACGCATACAGAGCAGGAGTCTCAACAGACACAGCACTGCACCAACTGTTGCTGAACCTGGAGAATACGCTGGAGAACAGGGAGGTGGCGCTGGGGGCCTCCCTAGACTTATAGGGGGCCTTCAGCAACACCTCATTCGGATCGGTACTGGCAGCTGTCAGGGAGCGGGGAATAGAGGAGACCTGTTGCAGGTGGATCGGTTCCATGCTCAGGGACAGGACGGTGTTTACCACACTCGCGGAGAAACTCTACTGGCGGGGGTCGCGGCGGGGTGTCCGCAGGGGAGCTTTTTGTATCCCCTGCTCTGGTGCCTAATCGTGGACGGCCTGTTAAGGAGGCTCTCGGGAGGGGGGTCCGAGGTACAGGGCTATGCGGACGACATTGTCATCATAGTCCGAGAAAAGGTTACACAATCAGTGTGGGAGCGCATGCAGACATCACTGAAAGTGGAGGAAAGGTGGACGGTTAGCCAAGGGCTCGAGGTGAGCCCCGAGAAAGCCACCGTCATACCATTTACGAGGAGGAGGAAGTGGGAGGACCACAGAACCCTCGCTCTATATGGTAGAAAAATCCCGATGGCCAGGGAGGTAAAATATCTTGGGATCGTATGGAGTCTAAGCTAACCTGGAATGGTCACGTTGAAAAATACTGCGTAAGGTAGTCATGATCTTAGCCGTCACTAGGCGGCTATATGGAAAAACGTGGGGACTAAGACCTAGTATGGCCCACTGGCTGTACACAAGGGTGGTCAGACCATCGTTAACATACGCGGCACTGGTATGGTGGCCTAAGGTGACACAACCCAGTGCCAAACAAAAACTGGGCAAAATCCAATGGATGGCTTGCCTCGGCATCACAGGGGCCATGACCTCAACCCCAACAGCCGCCATGGAGGTGTTGCTGGATCTGTCCCCCCACACTTAGTTATGATGAAGGAGGTTAGGATAGGACTATACAGACTAGACTGCAATAATATATTAAAGGCCACCTAGGCTGCAGGGGCCACTGCAAGATTCAGGAGATCGTGAAGGAGCCCATGCTTGAAATGAGGTCAGACTTCGCGAGCCCGCGAATCTGTAGGTAAAATAAGTTTACAGTGGTAATCGCCGACCGCGAGGCACGGCGGGGGAAGACGCCGGGCTTACCTCTCGACGTTCTCGTCTGGTTCACGAACGAATCCGATGGGGACGGAGGCAGCCGTTTGTTCGGATGGACCGAGGGTAAGTCACAGTATTTCCCTCGGGGCTTATGCAACGGCCTTTCAGACCGAAATGTACGCAATCTTGCACTGCGTGCGAGAGAACAAGAGGAGGGGCTACATCAACAAGCAGATCCTCATAGCCACAGAGAGCCAGGTAGCCCTTAAGGTCCTAAGTAGCTCACGGGTAAATTCCAGGCTGGTTGGTGAATGCCGAAAGCGACCTGGCTGGGCAGAATGAGGTCAGATCTACGGACAGCCTAGACCGAAGACAGAGCAATATAAAACTTTACCGTACCAATTGCTGTGCAGACTAGTTCAAGGCACAGTGATTTTGGAATGGGTGTAGTAGAAAAGACAAAGGGCATGCACAATAAGCTAAAGGCTGCGGTGCTATCGGGGCGGCAAAGACGCGGACTATATCGTCCTATATAAATCCGTAAATCCGCAAATAAAAAGGAGAAACGTAAAATTCAAACACCAACTTGTCGGTTGCGCCCTATTACAACATGTTTTTAGTGTATATTCAAGAAATATATTCTTTTCAAACGGGTGCTTTTTGATGGTTTATAAAATGTTCAATGTTTTATTCAACACCCTGTATAAAATTTATGTGAATTACCTGATGTTTTACAGAACAACGGCCTAGTAGTTCCGCAAACGCTTTTAACAGAGTTAAATTTGCTCGCGGCAATCGAATGTTAAGTACATCAAGTTTAAAAAATTTCTGGACGCAGCAAATGCGTTATGGTAGTGAATTTTCATTTAAATGTTTTAATAGCACATATATGTGTTTTTTTTTTCAGAAAGCAGGCATCAAATTTGATTACCAGCATAACATATATAGTAAAAAAAATGTGGCATGTTTCATCAAAATAACTTTATTGTTTGAAAACGTACAAAAATTTCCGAAAGTAAACTTAAAGTGTAACCGAAAAAATCCGTTTCTTGGTCAACCTTATAGGGTAATAGCAAATTTAGCTTTTCAAATATGAAGCATTTATTCAAAATTCGCTACCATAACCCACTTGCTGCATCCAGAATTGCTTTACTTACAAACATGCATTATATTTCGATGGAAAATGCAAAAACATAAGGCGTTTTCGACTAAAAAAAAATTATTTGTATCACCAACGACATATGGGCCACCTGTGATTGTAGAAATATTTTTTTAAGATGTAGCTCAAGACACCCTATAATTAATGTATACAATTTTGTTTCATATCTTGTAGAATAACGGATATATTGAGCTTTATTGATTTTTTACGAAAATACGACAAAAGTTATATACCATTAAACGATAAACTCTATAGCTAAGACTACTGTCAAGCATCAGAGAAAAGGTCTATTTGAAATGAATTTTCTGGAAACATTTAAATAAAATGAAGGACAATGACGGTTGAAACTAATGCTTCGGGGTTTGTAAAACATTCTTTTTGAAACATTTTCTTTCCATAGCCCGTATTGGATTCAAGTTCTTTGCCTAACTGTTGCGAATTTTGACATTTTAAATTGTCACTTTGACGTTTTGAGGAAAACCCCTTTTTTTTAATGCCCATAACTGTTTTGTCTTTTGACCTACAGCGCTAAATTTTTGTAGGTAATTTACCTATAGTGATATCAAACGATGTGCCGAATTTGGTTGTCCTTACTTTGTTATTTCCGGAGATATGATTTTTTTTCTAAAGAAAACACAAAATTTTCCGGGAAAACCTCTGCCGATTTTCCGAACTTATAAAAGCCACTTACAAAGGGAAGGTATTCACAAAATTTTGTCAAAATCGGCCCATTATTTTCTGAGTTATCGCTGTTGGTAAAGGCGAAAATGTCATTTTTGGTACAAAATTTACAATTTCGGCAAAAATATGGGAAATTGAGACAAATTTTCAGTTGGAAAAGTATTACGGAGTGATCAGTATTAACTGTAAATGAAGGTATCAGGTGAAACATTAGCAGAACGAAATGGAAGAAGAAAAAAAATTTTTTGGAATGCCAAATTTTTAAGGTTGTTGAATTTGGAGTGTTGTCAAGCAGTTTTGGATGCAACTATGTATATAAAATTATGTTAATATTCACCACAAGTCTTAGACTTACTGAATAAACATGTTGTATGATTTTAAGCAATAAAGGTAATAATATATATATATATATATATATATATATATATATATATATATATATATATATATATATATATATATATATATATATATATAAACATATAAAAATTGAAACTGACATCGGATATGTGTTCTAGGGGGCCTAATTAGCGCTCATTTGAAGAAATTGTTTCAAAATTCAAAAGTCGGGATCTCCTCATTAGTGATTTTTTTAAAAGAAAATTCACTAAAAGTCTGGACACAGCAAGTGCGTTACGGTAGTGAATTTTCGTGAAAATGTTTTTAATAGTAAATATGTCTTTTTTCAATGACAGCAGGCAATATATTTAAAATGTTCCCGAAAAAACCGGCCCGATTTTCTTGGCCAACGAACTTCACCCACCTACCAAGATATAATTATTCACAAAGAGCTTTTCGACAAAAAATGTTTTCATGAAAATTTACAAACCATTTTTTCGCGAAAATCCGAAAAAAAAATTAAAAATAATTTCATAAACATTTATTATTAATTACCAAAATTATACAAAAATTGTACAAACGATGATTTCCACAGAAACACAAAAAAAATTGTATACGGCACCTCGATTTTTTCGACGAATAATATATACGAAAACCTCTCTGAATGCGTTATTTTCATGGGACTCTGCTATATATTGGTAAAAACGTCGTATAATAATTTTTGAAGTGAGTAAAAAATGTGAAACAATTGAAATAACTCGAAAACAATGAACGCTATCAAATTTTTGTTTACAAATATGAATTATAACTGTGGAAAATGCAAAAATGCAATAATATAAGAGGTGTTCAGTTTAAAAAACTCTAGACGCAGCAAGTGCATTATGGAAGTGAATTTTCATTAAAATCTTTTTAATTACAAATATATTGCTCTAATGCGAGCAGGCATCAATTTGGTTACCGGTATAACCTATATAGTAGGAACAATGTACCACATTTTATCAAAATAATTATTTGAAAATGTACAAAAATGTTCCGAAAATAAACTTTAAATGTTTCTGAGAAAACTGGTCTCCTAGCCAATGAACCTTAGGTTAATAGCAAATTGAGTTATTGAAATTTGAAGCATTTCATGAAAATTCGCTACCAAAACTCCCTTGCCGCGTTTATACAAAAATTTTCCAAAAATAAAGTTAAATGTTGGTTTCCTAACCAACAAAATTTACGTTAATAGCAAATTGAGTTATTGAAATTTTAAGGATTTAATGAAAGTTCGCTACCAAAACGCACTTACTGCGTCCAGATTTATTTCATACAAACATGCATCATATTTCGATAAAAAATGCTAAAATGCAGTAATGAATTTGTTCTACGAAAATTAGCTAAAAATTATAGACCGTTAAACCATAAACTTCACTAAACCCACAGCGAAAGCATCAACTTAACTAAACCGACAGCCAAAGCATCAGAGAGAGGGTCTATTTGTAAATATTTTAGTAAAATGAAGGTCAATGACGGTTGAATCTGAAACTTAAGGGTTCGCAGAACACTCTTCTTGCACCATTGTTTTTTCACAATCCGTATTTGTTTCACGTTCTTTGCCTAAACATTGGCAATTTTGACGTTTTAAATTCCGAGTTTGACGTTTTGAGGAAAACTCCAAAATTTGTTTCTTTAGCCACCCGTAACTTTTTGTCCTTAAACTTAGAGACCTAAATTTTGGTACATGGCTCACTCTTTATAATACAAATACGCGTACCAAATTTGGTTGCCCTCTCTTTGTTATTTCCGGAGATATAATTTTTTTTTAGAAGAAAACACAAAATTTTCCGCGAAAACCTGGTCCGATTTTCCTGGCCAACGAACTTATCCAAGCCACTTGCAAAAAGAAGGTACTCACCAAATTTGATCAAGATCGGTCCATTATTTTTTGAGTTACCGGTACGATATATATATATATATATATATATATATATATATATATATATATATATATATATATATATATATATATATATATATATATATATATATATATATATATATATATATATATATATAAACACGGATCTCCCCATTAGTGATTTTTTTAAAGAAAATTCACTAAAAAATAAAACTTGAATCACCAACGACTTATGGCCCATCCTGTAATTGTAGAAATACTTTTTAAGATGTAGCTCAAGACACCCTATAATTAATGTATACAATTTTTTTCCTATCGTGCGTAATAACGGATATATTGAACTTTAAAGATTTTTTACGAAAATTCGACCAAAATGATATACCATTAACCGATAAACTCTTTTTTCGGTTTTTTTCGAAAGAAAACAAAAAATTTTCCGGGAAAACCTCGCCGGATTTTCCTGGCTAACGAACTTATCCAAGCCACTTACGAAAGGAAGGTCTTCAAAGTTTTATCAAAATCGGTCCATTATTTTTTTAGTTATAGGTGTGACACATAAATACATACATATATATATATATATATATATATATATATATATATATATATATATATATATATATATATATATATAAACATATAAAGTCTGAAACCGACCTCGGATTTGGGTTCCAGGGGTCCTAAATAGCGCTCAGTTGAAGAAATTTTTTCAAAATTTAAAAGTCGGGATCTCCTCATTAGTGAATCTTTTAAAGAAAATTCACTAAAAAAAAATTTGTATCACCAACAACTTACGGGCCACCTGTGATTGTCGAAATAATTTTGTAAGATGCATCTCAAGGCACCCTATAATTAACGTATATCATTTTTTCTAGTAACGGCAATATTTATTGAGCTTTATCGTAGAAATGCGTCACCTGTATATATGTAAACAGATAAAAACTGAAACTAACACTGCACATATGCAGTGACGACTAGAACCCATGGGTTATAGGGGTCCAAGTTCGCGTTCATTTGAAGAAATCTTTTTTAAATCCAAAGGTCGCGGTCTTGTCATTAGCGAAATTAGTATTAAACCATACTAAGCGGACCTGTGCTTTGGTCGAAGTTCGACCGTAATTCATTAAAATTTTAAGTTTGAACGTTATTGATGTCATTTTGTCATATGGGTAGTATACCTTTATAATCCCAGTGCTATGTGTTTGACATTTCACCTATTAATTAACGGTCAGCTGAGACCGGAGAATACAGTTGTCTAATTAAAACAAAGCGTTGTTTAATCTACTTGTAACACGTATTGTACATACATCTTATGTTTCTGCACTCCTCTATATGAAGTTTAACTATGACAAATCTCACACTCATCCGGGCGCGCAATGTGCTTAAAAACGGGTATAAACTTCTTTCTTTACTCTATAACTTAAACTACTCACAAAGCATCGGAGAAAGGTTCTATTTGAAATGAATTTTCTGGAAATGTTTTAGTAAAATGAAGTACAGTGACGGTTAAAGCTGAAACTTAAGGGTTTGTAAAACACATTTCCTGCGACATTTTCTCTACATAGTCACTATTTGCTTCAGGTTCTTTGCCTAAAAGTTGCCAATTTTGACATTTCAAAATTAAAAAAAATTCCGAAGTAATTTTTCTGACATTTATTAACCTTTTTGCGCCAAAAAACTTAATCATTGTCTGTAATATACAATAGATTTTGTTATCTACACAGAATACTTGGTTTCTCTGCGTTTCTCTGGTCATCAGTGGCCCCCATTTTTTTTCCTTAAATGCCTATAACTTTTTTGTCTTTTATCTTACATATCTAAATTTTGGTACTTACTTTACTCTTAATAGCGTAAATCGGCGTATAAGGTTTGGTTGCCATAACTTTGTTAATTTTGGAGATATAAAAATTTTCCGAAAGCAAACACAAAATTTTCCGGGAAAAACTAGGCCGATTTTCCTGGCTAATGAATTTATCCAAGCCATTTTCAAAAGGAAGGTACTCATGAAATTTGACCGAAAGCGGTCCATTACTTTTTGAGTTATCGGAGTGAATTATATATATATATATATATATATATATATATATATATATATATATATATATATATATATATATATATATATATATATATATATATATATATATATATATATATAAACATATAAAAATTGAAACTGACCCCGGATATGGGTTCTAGGGTTCCTAGTTTGCGCTCATTGGAAAAAAATTAATTTTAATTCAAAAGTCGCGATCTCCTTGTTAGTGACTAAAAAAAATCACTCAAAAGGAATAATTTACGCGAGCGACGCTTGGAGTACCTACCTAGTTTATAAAACTTATAAAATTAAATTTGAAATGAGTCGGATATCTTATATTTCGTTATTAATAAACTTTACCGTTTTACTTTTCCCAGTGAACGACCGCAGTAAAAATGAAAGTAGCGGAAAAGGAATAAAAAAATAAACATTTATAGATTACCCAAGTATTATTACTATTTTTGGCGATATCGAAATATTACATATTATTATTATTTTTTTTTTTTTCCCTTAGGGCTCGTCTGCGTCGATAGCACCCCAGGCTTTGGCCTATTGTGCAATACTATTTTTGGTTACTTTAAATCCTACATTGGACAACAATCCTGTCTAGAAATTTCTATCAACCGGCAACATTGCGAGACGTAGCTTCTAGAGAAAGATCCTGAAACGTGTGCCAATCATATTGAGCCAGCAGTGTACCTTTCGACTAATAAGAGTGCGTTACTTTGAATGTAGTCCAATCACAAGAAACCACGAAGTATCTTTCATTTTACTGAAGCTCCACATATTTATTCGGGCTGTTGTAAAGTTACTTATAGGAGGCAAGTTCAATATTAACTCTGTGATTTAGAAAAGACGTTGTACAGAGCTGAAGTGTCAAAAAATCGTGCACTTAATAGAGTGTCTTAGTTAAATTTAATTAAACGGAAGCGGTAAGTACATTGGTAAATTAATTTTTTTTAGGCGTTGCTACTTCATCTCATCTGATTGATTTTTGTCCGGTTTCGTTTTCGGTCATTACAATTTACAATCATTTTTAAGTAATTTTGCGGTTTTATGTTAGCAGGTACGTTTTTAAATCCATTAATAACTTTTTAAACCTTGCATGTCTTACGTTTACATATTTTGTAAAAAAGGAATATAACTGTACCTGCTGACATAACCTTTTAGCATTTTTTCCTTTATACTTTACGCAGTTGTCATTAATTATTTGATTGAAATTGAAACCCCGTTTTCTTAACAGAATACTATAGTGGTAGAAGAGTAGAAGGCAGAAAAAATGAGGCTTCGATCGGCGTTTTTAGCTGTCTGCTTTTTGGCAGCTGTTCTTGCCAAAGAGGATAAAAAAGATAAGGATGATGTAGGCACCGTTATTGGAATTGATTTAGGAACAACGTATTCGTGGTAAGTAATTGTTGAAATATTTTGAAGAACAATTAAAAATGCGAAACGACAATTTCACGTATGATTTGAACCTTGGGCAGATAAGTGGGAAGTTAATCTAAATGTATAGATATCAGTTTCATTATTAGCAATTGTTACTAAGTTTCCAGTTGTAATTACAGTTGAATTTAACTTGATATGTATTGACTAATTGGGCAAAATTATTAATTTTTTAACAATATCCAGAAATTTGTTTGTACTTCGAGTAAAGGGGTGGGTCTCATGTACAAGTATTCTGTTACAGTCTTAGAGTGAACATGGTATTTTCCACAAGTACCTTGCTGGTTAATTAAAAAAAATATCAAAAAATGTTGCTTTGTTAATTTTTATGGTCATTTTAGTCTGAAGTTTACTTTTTAAAAAATTAAACAAACACTGAAACTAGATGCATATTATCATGTTTAGCCTTTAGAAAATCTACTGTTCCTATATTGTCTTGCTATTTGCAGTTTTTTGTTGCATGACATTTTAACACTTCACTGATTAATCTTTGTCAGTTATTTAGTGGGTCATGACTAAATTAGGTTTCAGTTTGAAAGTTGTGCTTATATAATATAGGTATTAGGTAATTGGGTACCTAATCTTGTGGATTGATATGGCAAAGATTGAAAAAAAAAACTACAGACATATTTAATAAAAAAATGGGTTGGCAAAACAATTTGTTAGGTACCTATATGTTTCTTACAGAAGCTGTTTTCATTAAAAATAGGTTTGAACATTTGCTTGGATTAATGTATAAAAGTTTACCATAAAATATGTAATATTTTTCAAATGCCCCATTTTCATTGCATCTCAGTTTAGGCATACAGTTACACTTAATCTAATCTGGTCAAGCTAACATTATAGCCAAACCATTTGTGCTTGCATATGCATTAAAAAAAGTTTTCTTTATGGAGAGGCCTTTTCTTTAGTTCACAATGGTGTGATACTTCTGTTATAGTATTATCCAAATGTCAAAACTGCCTACAAAATAATCCACAAAAATAACAATATGTCAAAGTGACAGTTGTCATAAACCAAAAAAAAAAACAAAACTTGATCAAAACCACAGCATAATAAACAATTTATGCCCTCTTGTGTCATAAACCAAAAGAACACAACCCGATCAAAACCACTGCATAATAAACAATTTATGCAGTATCAAAACTTTACATTGTGATCGGATCTTTTAGGCCCAAAGAAAATTTCTAAGGCCTAATTAACATTTATAACTACTTTCAAAATCACACATTTTGACAGAACCAACTGTTGACTTGATTTACTTGAATGCCTGAAATTTGTATTTTCATTTTAATTAATATTAATAAGCAGCTTTATTGGGTTTACAAGACATACGACTGTTGACTGGCAGTAAAAGGTGTTTCTGTTATAGTGAAACAAAATAAAAATTGTAAAAAAAGTAATAAAGACTCAAAAAAGATTAAAGATGTTCTGACAGAAACAACTGTTGACTTGGTTTAGTATTAAATGATTGTTATTTGTATTTAAAGGTTAGAATCTCCTATTTAATATCAACATAGCCAGTTAGGGAAATTAAAGAGATGTCCTTTCTTGAACAACAGATTATTATTTGCATGGCAAGTTTTTTGCCTTTCAATATTAATGTTTTCAGTAATTTTAATGACCTTTTGTGCGTTTTCTTCTTCATGGGCTGCGTTTACCCAGGCACCAATGGTCGAGTATAAGCGTTCATCTGTTGTTTGTTGATACAAAATATCTGCGCCATTCAGAGGGGGCGTAAAGCCGTCAGTCCCGTGTCCATGTGATGTTGGGCACGTTGAAGATCCCTACCCTTCTTACAGAAAGGCAGGGGTTCGGCAAAACTTCTAAGATAGTGAGGTGAAACTGCTCACTGGCATCGGTCATCGGCCATAGTCACGGAAATAGGCTACGTTGAAGTAAAAGAAAAAAAATAAGGATAGTTCTTATGGTTTTAGTGAATTTTCTTTAATTCACTAAGGAGGAGATCCCGACTTTTGAATTAAAAAAAATTGCTTCAAATGGGCGCTAAATAGGCCCCCTAGAACACATATCCGGGGTCAGTTTGAATATATTATATATATATATATATATATATATATATATATATATATATATATATATATATATATATATATATATATATATATATATCACACCGATAACCCAAAAAATAATGAGCTGGTCTTGATCAAATTTGGTGAGTACCTTCCTTTTCCAAGTGGCTTGGATAAGTTTGTTAGCCAGGAAAATTGGCCCAGGTTTTCCCGGAAAATTTTGTGTTTTCTTTCTAAAAAAATATATATCTCCGGAAATAACAAAGTAAGGGCAACCAAATTTGGTACACGTGCTTGAAGAGTGAACCATTTACCAAAATTTAGGTCTCTTAAGTTTGAAGACAAAAAAGTTATGGGCAGTTAAAGAAAATAATTTTGGAGTTTTCCTCAAAACGTCAAAGTCGCGATTTGAAATGTCAAAATTGGCAATGTTTAGGCAAAGAACGTGCCAGCTTCAACTGTCATTGCCCTTCATTTTACTAAAATATTTACAGAAAATTCATTTCAAATATACCCTTTCTCTGATGCTTTAGCCGTTGGTTTAGTTAAGTTGATACTTTCGCTGTAGGTTTAGTTAAGTTTTTGATTTAACAGTCTATAATTCTTAGCAAATTTTCGTAGAACAAATTCGTTAATATCGAAATATGATGCATGTTTTTAAGAAAAAATCTGGACGCAATAAGTGCGTTTTGGTAGCGAATTTTCATTAAATCCTTCAAATTTTAATAACTTAATTTGCTATTAACGTAAGGTTTGTTGGCTAGGAAACCAATATTTAAGTTTATTTTCGGAAAATTTTTGTACATTCTCAAACAATAAGTAATTTTCATAAAATTTAGTACATTGTTTCTACTACATAGGCTACATCCGGTAATCAGATTGATGCCTGCTCGCATTTGCTATTAAAAACATTTTAATGAAAATTTACTTCCATAACGCACTTGCTGCATCCAGACTTTTTATTTATTACCAGAATATCACATTTTACGAAATAGTGATCAATCCTTCAAAGTTTAGAAAATAAATAATTGTGTTGTATTGAATATTAGAAACGTTTGTCTACCCCATTAAACTAATACTTAGTCAAAAGTTAGACTGTGTACCATGCTTGATTATTACAATTTTTTGCCATTTTTTTACTTTATTAGGTGAAAGTAAACATTGCAAGCTCATTTTTACCGCATTAAAGCAGGTTATTAACTTGCATACCTATTATTATTTATTTAAAAATAGTGCTGACTAATTTATGAAAGTTAGTTTTAACTTTAAGGAAAAATAGTGCTGGTCATATCTTGAATCGCTGTGTTCACAAATGTTTACTGTTTGGTCAGATAGTAATAAATTCTACAGTGTGGAACACCCAAGTGGAATATATTCCGCATCTCAATTATTGTGTATATTTATAAAAGTCTGGACGCAGCAAGTGTGTTATGAAAGTGAATTTTTATAAAAATGTTTTTAATATCAAATATGTAGGCAAGCAGGTATCAATTTGGTTATCAGTATAACCTGTATTTAAATATAATAAAACTTAAAAATGCACAAGGGCACACATCAACGAACAGGAAAGATATTCTAAATATAGTGGAAGAGTTTTATGGAATGCTATATAATAGCCAAAGTGATATAAGTCTACATCCAGAATCTGACATACTAACCCGTAAAAAAGGTGTGGTTAACCAAGGCTCGGAAATACTGATGGAAATATCACTAGATGAGATTAAACTAGCCCTGAAAAAGATGAAAAATCAAAAATTGCCTGGAGAAGACTGTGTGGTTTCCGATGCGATAAAGATTGGTGGTCCTTGCTTGCTCCAAAAAATCAAATCTCTTTTCAACCTTTGTCTCTTTAATAATACAATATCAGAAAAGTGGCACAACACCATCGTAATACTGGTCCACAAGAAATGAGACATCTCGAACCTAGAAAATTACAGGTTGATGAATCTACTTAGCCACCTCTACAAATTATTTACTAGAATAATTACCACACGACTTGAAAAGAAGTTGGACTTCGTCCAGCCAGTGGAACAAGCCGGTTTCCGAAGTGGGTTTGGAACCAATGATCATCTCCAGAGTGTCAAAACAGTGATTGAAAAGACCATTGAATATGGCAGACCTCTTGTCCTTGCTTTTGTGGATTTCCATAAGGCTTTTGACATTGTGGAGCTGGACGCAGTGTTGCAGTCCCTGCAAGCATGCCGTATTGACTATCGCTACACCAAACTAATTTACAGTATATATAAAAATGCTACTCTTGTGGTAAAACTACATGAAAACACGAATCCTATAAAAATTGGGAGAGGAGTATGCTAGGGAGACACGATGTCTCCAAAACTGTTTATCACTGTCCTGGAATATGTGTCCAAGAAGCTAGATTGGGACCAGAAAGGTCTAAGAATAGACGGCCAAAGTCTGTCAAACTTACGGTTTGTAGACGACATTGTCTTACTTGCTGACAACTTGTAAGATATTGGAGTGATGCTACATTAACTTCAGGAGGCCTGTGCAACAGTAGGTCTAAAAATGAACATCGAAAAAACAAGATTTATGACAAACCTTGTCCCTAGTAATAACCTAATTATTGAAAACTCTGAGGTGGAATGGATAGATAAATACACATATTTGGGCCACGAGATAAGCATATCCAAAGCCAACCAAACATGCGAGATAAACAGAAGAGTTATACTCTCCTGGGCAGCTAACGGCAAACTTGGATACGTTTTCAGAGGCGACCTTCCGATATGCTTGAAAAGACAAGTTTTCAACCAATGTGTTCTACCGGTTATGACCTACTGCGCCAAAATACTAACCCTTACCAATGCTTCTGTTAAGAAACTAAAAGTAGCACAGCGCAAAATGGAGAGTCGATGCTTGGCGTTTCGTTACGTGACCACATTAGAAATGAAGAATTACACAGAAGAACAGGAGTGAGTAATGTGGTTGTACATGTGGCAAAACTCAAATGGAAGTGGACGGGACATGTAGCTCGCATGCAAGATGACAGGTGGACAAAACGATTACTTGAATGGAGACCCAGATCCGATAAAAGAGACAGAGGAAGACCACCAACTCGCTGGACAGATGACATTACAAAAATTACAAAAAACTGGATTCATAGCGCTCAAGACAGAAAAGAATGAACTCAACTACGGGAGGCCTATGTCCAGTAGTGGACGCAGAGGGCTGATTGATGATGATGATAACATATATAGTAGAAACAATGTACCATATTTATAACTAATTGTTTGAAAATGTACAAAAATTTTCCGAAAAGAAACTTGAAATGTTTATGGGAAAACTGCTTTCCTAGCCAACTAATCTTAGGTTAGTAGCAAATTGAAATTTGAAGCATTTGATGAAACTTCGTTACCAAAACGCACTTACTGCGTCTCAATTTTTTTTACAAACATGCATCCTATTTCGATGAAGAATGCAATAATATAAAGAATGTTGAAAAAAAAAATTTGTAGGTATCAGTTCGTGCTCATTTGAAGAAATTTTTTCAAAACTCAAGTCGCAACCTTCTCATTAGTGAATTTAAAAAAAAATATTTACTAAAAAATCCCGAAAGACGGCACTTTTAGATTTAAAAATGACAGCCTGCAACATGAAAAAACTTCACTCCTACATTCAACCTCCTTTGAATGACAGTTGCAAGCGCCAAATATTTAAATGAAACTAGGGGCTTGTGCTACCTCATTTGGAAGATCTTTTCATTCTCTATTAAAAAAATGCCATGGTTACAAAATTTATTAGAAAAATTAACAGTAAAAAAGAAAGAAATTTATCTGATTGACAAAGTTTACTTCAACACACAAAAAATTAATAACTAATCTCGTTTCATGCTTGATAATAAGATAAAATAGAAAAAGTCTGGATGCTGCAAGTGTGTTATAGAAGTGAATTTTCATAAAAATGTTTTTAATAGCAAGTATGTCTTTTGGTCCAAGCAGGCATCAAATTTGGTAACCGTTATAACCTATATAATAGAAGCAATGTACCATATTTTATTAAAATAACTTTATTCTTTAAAAATATACACAAACCTTCCGAAAATAAACTTAAAATGTTTCCCACAAAACTGGTTTCCCAGCCAACGAACAGTGGATTCATAGGAATTTGAATTATTAAAATTTGAAGAAGATAATGAAAATTCGCTACCAAAACGCACTTACTGCTTCTCGAATTTTTTTCTTGCAAACATGCATTATATTTCGATGAAAAATGCAATAATATTAGGGATGTTTGAAAAAAAAAACATTGTATCACCGACAACTTATGAGCCATCCTATGATTGTCAAAATAATTTTATAAGATGCAGCTCAAGACACCCTATAATGTATACAATTTTTTCTCATAGCTTGTATAATAACGAATATATTGAGCTTTACCGTAGAAAGGTGTCACCCTGTATATATGTAAACAGATTCAACTTGAAACACCCCGAATATGGATTCTAAGAGGCCTAGTTTGCACTCATTTGAAGAAATCTTTTCAAAATTGTAAAGTCGCGTTCTCACTGGCGAATTTATTCTACGAAAATTAGCTAAAATTATAGACCATTAAACCATAAACTTAACTAAAGCTACTGCCAAAGCATCAGACAAAGGGTCTATTTGAAATGAATTGTCTGGAAATATTTTAGTTAAATGAAGGACAATGACTGTTGAAGCTGAAACTTAAAGGTTTGTAAAACACTATTCTTGCTACACATTGCTTACATAACCTGTATTCGTTTCAGGTTCTTTGCCTAAATGTTGCCAATTTTGACGTTTCAAATCGCGACATTGACGTTTTGAGGAAAACCGCACATTTTTTTCTTTAATTGCCTAAAACTGTTATGTTTTTAACTTACAGACCAAAATTTTGGTACATAGTATATCTTTTATGATACAAACACGCGTACTAAAATTGGTTGCTGTTACTTTAATTCCGGAGATACAAAATTTTTTCGAAAGAAAACAAAATATTCCGGGAAAGCCTCGGCCGATTTTTCTGGCTAACGAACTTATCCAAGCCACTTTCAAGTTGAGCTAATGGTCTTTAATGTATGCCATTGCATCTTTGACGGCATAAGCTTCTATTATGTGAATATAAATATATTTTTTTGCATCGCTGTTATTATCATTTTGTTCAAAGCTTTGGCGAACATTGTCACAATGAGCTGCCTTCCGCAGCTGCCCGTTCTTGTATTTGTCGCTGCGGACATTATCCCATAAGCACCTCCTCATGAGTGATTTTTTTAAAGAAAATTTACTAAACACATCAATCTTAATCTAGATGTCCAAAATGCAATCGTAAATAAAAAAAGTCTTCGTTAATCACCATCTGAGGTGTGACCGACCTAATCGCATTCGTTATTCTTCTTCTTGCCAGTTAAACGGCGTGGTTTACTTTTGTATACCCTACTTCTCACATACCCCCATAGTAGGTAGTGTAAGATTGGGTGATCATGCTGGCCATTCTAACGATCCTCGCCTCCCTATCCACCGATTTGAAAATATTGAGTCTAGGTACTTCCTGACATTGATTTAGTAATGTGTTAGTGAGCCATCCTGTTGGAACCATATCACATTCGCTGGAGCTTGTGGGTTTGATGAGGCTTTAAGTTTGCCAAAGTTGCAGGACATTATTTTGCAACAGTGCTAAATAATTATTTCCAATTACATGGTTTCTAACTGTTCGTCTTCTTCTTCTTTTATCCAGTGTGGATTTTCTTTAGACCAGTAGCAACAATTTTGACAATTAGCATTGTTGTGAAGTATAAAACTGCACTCATCATAAAACAAAACATGTTCTGGTTGGATGACATTGTTGTACAACATTTCCATCATTTGTTCACAAAAAGACGTTCCATCAAAATCGCCTTTCATGAGCTCCTGAGTTTGTATTTATACGGATGCATTTCATTTTCTTTTAATATTCGAATAATTGATGAATGACTAACAGCCAATGTTGTGGCTGCTTGTCGAGTCAGAAGTACGGTATGTGCCATAATATACAATACTGAATTGCACGCCACTGTCATGCGCATGTCTGTTCTTTGACTTATGACTGTAGCAACGTTATGTGTTCTTAGTAGTGCAAAGAACGTTGTTGTGTGATGTTTTAGTTGAGAATGGGTCTCACGATTGAAGAAAAAGTGTTTATTGTTGAGCATTCTTTTCGATCGTACAGAAATGGCAAACAATGTGGACCAAGTATGAAGTTAGTGAGTGAACAATTTCGTGAACAATTTATACAGAGGCACCAACCAAAGCAGTTATGTTTTCTATTGTTCAGAAATTTTATTGTACCGGCAGTGTATTATGCCAACGAAAGGGAAGGTCTGATAGGACAGTAACTGTGAGAACAAATGAGAGCCATGGACAATTCGTCAATCATGTTTTGGAATCAGCAAACCGAAGCCTTCAACGAACATAATTAAAGTTGAATATCAGCAATACGTCGCTTTGGCGTTTGTTCAAAGACGTAGGTAGATTTCCACCAATTTCAGGTCGGACAGCGATTGACAAAAAATATATGCATGTCAGGGTTATGTACTGTGGACAAGTTTTGGCTATGGTGTACGTGGATCCAGATTTCTTGCATAATGTGTGGTTCTCCTACAAAAGTCACATTCACTCGGAGGGTTATATCAATAAGCAAACAACTCACTTCTTTGGTTTCGAGAAGCCGGACATTATTATCCAAAAACCGCTGCATGGTGATCATGTGACGATATGGTGTGCAGTGTCAGCACACAGTGTGATTGGTCCGTATTTCATTGAGACTGGTGACTGTAAACCTCTTGCTGTTACCCAGGAACGTTTTAGAAATGTAACGCCATTTGTCCGGGATCTCAAAAGTTTGAAGTCTCACACAGACAGTGGAGTCGTGAATTATTACACCACATTATGAGATGCCGCTAAGGCACCTAATAATGTGGTGGAACTCTTGACTCGGTTTTTCTTGGATTTAACTTGCTATTTCAAAGCAACAAACAGTCATCCTTGATGCACTCTTTCTTTATCTTCCACAACTACCTGATCTCTTCACATCAACTGAATCCGTGTCATTTTTGTACTTCAAAATTTTACTTATTGCTCCCAGACTTGAGTTATGATATCCATAGCAAAAATTTACCTACAAAAACTCGCTTATGGGCAGTAGACAGCTTCAGAGGATAAAGTTGTGTGTAAAATATGCATATAACAATTTATAAGAACTTGCACACGATGGTAGATAATGTTTTAATAATTTGACAGCTGACAACTGACAAGTTAACCGTGCTGCAATATGCAAAAAACGAAGCAACCAAAACGATCTTATTAATTTGCACAATATTATATAAAAATGCATATAAAATATTTGAAATTCCTATCTAAATCTTGAAAATTGATTGTTTTTTTATGTTTGTTTCAGTGTTGGTGTTTATAAGAACGGCAGAGTGGAAATAATTGCCAATGATCAGGGTAATCGTATCACACCTTCCTATGTAGCCTTTACTGCTGATGGCGAGCGTCTTATTGGTGATGCTGCCAAAAACCAGCTCACCACGAATCCAGAAAACACGGTATTTGATGCCAAGCGATTGATTGGTCGTGAGTGGAGTGACCAAACTGTTCAAAATGACATCAAGTTCTTCCCGTTCAAAGTCATCGAGAAGAATTCCAAGCCACACATTCAGGTTGAAACGAGCCAAGGTACAAAGGTGTTTGCACCTGAAGAAATATCTGCTATGGTTCTCGCCAAGATGAAAGAAACTGCTGAAGCTTATCTTGGTAAAAAAATAACACATGCAGTTGTTACTGTACCAGCTTACTTCAATGACGCTCAACGTCAAGCCACCAAGGATGCCGGTGTCATTGCTGGTTTGACTGTCATGAGAATAATTAACGAACCAACTGCTGCAGCTATTGCTTATGGTCTGGACAAGAAAGACGGTGAAAAGAATGTGTTGGTATTCGATTTGGGTGGTGGTACCTTTGATGTTTCTCTTCTTACAATCGATAATGGTGTCTTTGAAGTAGTAGCCACCAATGGAGATACTCATTTGGGTGGTGAAGATTTTGATCAGCGTGTCATGGATCACTTCATCAAGCTGTATAAGAAGAAAAAGGGTAAGGACATCAGGAAAGACAACAGAGCAGTTCAGAAGCTGAGGCGTGAAGTTGAAAAGGCCAAGAGAGCTTTGTCGTCCAGTCACCAAGTCAGAATTGAAATCGAATCTCTGTTCGAAGGTGAAGACTTCTCTGAAACACTGACCAGGGCCAAATTTGAAGAATTGAATATGGTAAGTTAGAGACGTTTATAAGTATGCGTTCAAAAAGTTCCTCAGTTAGGAGCAATGTTTTGTAGTGATTTGAGCTCAATTTATTGAGTCTGGTGCTGTTTACAGACCAATTACAATCATTTGAGTGAATTCGCAAGGAGGCACGTTGTTGGTATGTGGGGAGCTGGTTTTTCAGACAAATTTCGACCACAGCAGAGGTGATAGCACTTCCTTCCTGAGGAAAACTTTTTGCTGTCGTCACTGTTGCGTTTGTTTCATTTGTAGCAGCTGTGATACCACAGCTTTTTAGCATTGACTCAATCCATCTTACAGTTGGGACTTCCATTTCCCTTTCTTGTAGTGCCCGTTTGCTGGATTTGTATGATGTGTTGTCAAAGACACCCTCCATGTCAATGAATGCACTGAGGGTTACCTCCTTGACCACACAAGTTTTTTTCTATACCCCTCACTAAACAGTGTAGGGCATCTGATGCAGATTTGCCTACCCGCTAGGCGAATTGTATATGGAACGGTTTTCTTGTTAGGGTTTCGTTTTTAATGTATTGGTCTAATGCCTTGTCTGGCAGTATGACTGCTTCGTCCATAGGATGACTTCTTGTTTTTGGTATAAACACCCTGTTTGCCTCTCTATGCCTGTAGAGTATAGCCTAGGATTAAACTAGGTTTGAATATTCATTGCAGGTGGGGTTTTAATATGTTAAAACATCGCTGTAGCAAGGCTGGAAATATGTTCTCTGTCGGGGGATTTATAGGGTTTGAAACTCTTATTGTCCATTTAATTCTGTTTTATGTTAAAGATTTTATTTTACAGTCTTTTCCCAACCCTCACTGGGTTTCTCAACCATTGATTAGCAGAGCTGCTTTGGTCCCAATTTCCTTCTGTGTTTGATGAGCCCTGAAAGTAAGTCTGCAGGAGAACTGTAGTGCTTTCCTCTAGGCTGTTTGTATATTCACCGTTTGTCTTTAAGTTGACCAATGCCGTTTGAATGATCCTTTGAGATGATTTTCTGCAGATGTTGTGCAGGGGCCAGTTCATTTATCCCTTCGCAAAACTGTCTTCAGATTCTCCTTTTGGATCATCTAAGTTCTTTGTTATGAGGTTAGGATTTGTTTGTATTCAGCCCAGTCTCCAGTCCTTTTTGCTTTATTAAACAGCTTTCTGGCCTTTGCGCTAAGCTGGCCCAGTTCCCTGTTTCACACAGGCACGTCCCTTCGGATTGCCTTTCACTTAACAGCCCAGCTGCACTCGTAGGAAAACTTTATAATTTGGTCTAGGTGGCTTGATTTCTTATGTGGTTGTACCAAATGAGTTTGAGAGAGTGAAAAAAAATTAAATTATGGTGGATTCTGAATAAAAAGTTTAGCTTAACCGAAAAATATAGGTGAAGACGCTTCACCTGCGTCATCTGACGAGCCGCCACTAGAACATGGTGATGATAATTGTGCCCAATTTTGCTTTTAGAATTTTTTCGATATCTTGTATGGTAGGGGAGCTATGGTCTGAAGCGTCTTAGGTGTTACACCCTGTATTGTCGCATTTTCCTGCTTGTGCACCTCTAATATACTTGTTTGTAAGCAAATATACTTAAAAATTCTGAATACTATAATATGTATGATTTTTATGTATTTATCAGTCTTCTGATTTTTTGTCTATTTGTTGCAGGATCTCTTCCGTTCCACAATGAAACCCGTCCAAAAAGTCTTAGAAGATGCAGATATGAACAAGAAAGATGTTGATGAAATTGTTTTGGTTGGTGGGTCAACTCGTATTCCCAAAATCCAGCAACTAGTAAAAGACTTCTTTGGAGGTAAGGAACCATCACGAGGTATCAACCCTGACGAAGCTGTGGCATATGGTGCTGCCGTACAGGCTGGAGTATTATCTGGTGAACAAGATACAGACGCCATTGTATTGCTTGATGTTAATCCTCTTACTATGGGTATCGAAACAGTTGGAGGTGTCATGACCAAACTGATTCCACGTAACACTGTGATCCCGACCAAGAAGTCTCAGATATTTTCAACAGCTTCAGATAATCAGCATACTGTCACCATTCAGGTTTATGAAGGTGAGCGTCCAATGACCAAAGATAACCATCTCCTGGGTAAATTCGATTTGACAGGCATTCCACCAGCACCTCGTGGTGTACCACAGATTGAAGTTACTTTTGAAATTGATGCAAACGGCATCCTCCAGGTATCTGCTGAAGATAAAGGTACTGGAAATAGGGAAAAGATTGTTATCACCAATGACCAAAACAGGCTGACACAAGATGACATTGACCGTATGGTTAGAGATGCTGAAGTTTTCGCTGAAGAAGACAAAAAACTGAAAGAAAGGGTTGAAGCAAGGAACGAACTTGAAAGTTACGCTTACTCACTGAAGAACCAGCTTGCCGATAAGGAGAAGCTTGGCTCTAAGGTGTCTGGTGACGAAAAGACCAAAATGGAGGAAGCAATTGAAGAAAAGATCAAATGGTTAGAAGATAATCAAGATACCGATGCTGAGGAATATAAGAAGCAGAAGAAGGAATTGGAAGATGTTGTTCAACCAATCATTGCGAAACTTTACCAAGGAGCAGGTGGAGCACCACCTCCAAGTGGCGGAGATGAGGATGAGGACCTTAAAGATGAATTGTAATAAACTGAAAAGACTGATATTTTAATTTCCCACAATTATTTAATTCGTGAAAATGTGTGGACAAGTGTAATTGTGTGTGTGTGTGCGTGTAAATTGGGTTGAAAATTTATAGACTGCATTTACTTTTTTTGTAAGTTGAATGAAATTGTTAATAAAATAATTTATTTATTTTGCCCAGGTCATATATGTATATATGATGTCAACAAAACTAGGTGAAACTATAGATCATGTACTTGTGTACTTTAGTTCTTAATGTTACATAAAATGTTTTAATAAAAAAGTTTTTTTTACAATACTATATCAGGCTTATTATTTATATTGCTTTAATTTATCTCCTTTAATTTATGCTCAGCACTAGGAAATTTAGTATTAGTATTGAGATGTCCCTGAGTCACGTAATGGTTCAAACTGACCAATAGCAATTCATCAATTGGATGGTGTTAACTGACAAAGAACCACTTGCGAATTTATGAATATGAGAAATCGAGGTATGAAGGTATTTTAACCGTATGAACTACGGTTTTCCTACCAGGTGGTTGAAAACTGCTCAGTGTACTTCGAGACACATAATCACATATGCTATTTGAAATTTCTCTTTTCATCTTTGGAAATTTTTTAATTTTTTTATTTCAACACCACTAGGGCTTACAGCCTAAATACTATCGTACCGTGGGTGTCGACAAGGAGGAAAGAGGCAACTTGTTAATTCTGGACTTGAAGGTTCGAAGGAGAAGGAAAAACATGCGCCGGCGAGGAATTCCACAACTTGGAAGTCCTCGGGACAAAAGAGCGGGCATAACAAGATGTTCTATGTCTGGTGACCTGGACAGTAAAAGGGTGCATTCGCTCTGTTCCCCTGGTAGATCTGTTGGAAGCAGCAGGTGGAGGAACTATGGAAGAAAGCTCCTCTGAGCAGTGCCCATGCATATATCTATAAAAGAGAGAGAGGTCACCAACGGCACGTCGGGCAAGGGATGGCAGCTTTGGGTGAGGGTAGGGTAACCGATGAGACGTATAGCTCTCTTCTGAATGTAGTCTAGGATAGCGAGTGTAGAAGTGGCAGCAGCACCCTAGATGTGGGAGCAGTATTCGAGGTTTGGCCTTATTTGCGAAGTATATAAGGTATAGAGATTAGCTGGTGAAAAGTATTTGCAAGCCGGGAAGAGGAAACCCAATTTCTTAGCAGCCGCTTCTGCAAATGATGTGACATGTTGGTGCCAATTGAGATTTCAATCCACAGAAATGCCAACAAGTGAAAAGGATTCATTACTTTGAATAACATGGTTGTTCATTGTGATGGGTCTAGGGCTGGTGTATCTTTTATGAGAAAGAAAGCAAGACAGATTTGGTGGGGTTGAATTGTACAAGATTTCTACTTCCCAAGTCTAATATTTTTTGGAGATCCACGGAGACAGAACCCTCCGTGAGTCTGCGATCCTCATCTAATTGGGCCAAAGAGACAGGCTTAGAATATTGTATATTTGAGTGGAGGGTGCATCGTCCGCGTAACTGTGAACTGGGTTGGATGTGCTAGAGAGGAGGTCATTGATGTGGAGAAGAAACAAAGTAGGGGCTAGAGCTGAGCCTTGATGAACTCCTGCATTAATTGGATATAGTTTAGAGGAATGGCCATCCATGACAACAGAAATGCTCCGGTTGGACAGGAAGTTTGCTGTCCAGGTACGGTTTTGGTGGTAGGCCATAGGCCGGAAGTTTATTAAGCAGCGCCGCTTGCCAGACCTGGTCGAATGCTTTGGATATGTCTAGAACGACAATCTGGGATTCACCGTGTAGTTCCATAGACTTGTTCCAAGAATGGGTGACAAAGGAAAGGAGGTCAGCAGTTGATCTGCGCTGACGGAATCCATACTGCCTGTTGTGGATTAGACTGTGTTTTTTCAAGAAATTTTAGTAATTCGGTGTTTATATACTTTTCCATCACTTTAGAGATGACTGAAAGGAGAGAGATAGGCCTGTAGTTGCTAGGAAGCGCTTTGGATCCTTTCTTGGGGACGGGTTGTACTCTAGCAGTTTTCCAGTTACTAGGGAATATACCTCTATTGTAAGATGTCTGAAACAGACGAGTCAGGACAGGAGCAAGTTCTGGGGCGCATTTTTTGAGAACAATTGCTGGGATCTCGTCAAGGCCAGAGGCTTTCCTGGTATTAAGAGAAGAGAGCATCTTTCGTACCTTTTTAGTTTTGAAAATGATATCCGTCATTTTATGCGCGACATTGGGGACTGTCGGTGGTTGAACATTCAGAGGTGGTTTGAGAGTAGAGTTGCCGGCGAACAACGAGGCAAAAAGTTCAGCCTTGCCCAGCACGGTAGAAACAATTTCATCCCCTGAGACAAGAGGTGGGAACGTGCTCTTGCAGAAATTATTCCCAATAGATTTGGCAAAAGTCCAGAAGGGTTTGCTGCCGCTGGAGCTTAAGAGGACTTTGGTTTTGATGTGGTTATTAAACGAGTTTTTTGCCTCAGAAAGAATGCGGACAGCGGTTTCTTGCGGTGTTAAATGCTTGACGGTTTTCTTGACTGGGATTGTGTAGAAGCTTTTTGTGAGCTTTGACCTTTTCAAGTCTGGCCTTGTTTCAGGATTCAGAGAACCAGGGCTTTTGAGTGGCTGCAGAGATTTTCTGCGTACGGGGAATAAATAATTCCATTCGGTGACGTTTTGTGAGATATCAGAGGGGTCAGGATGAGAGAAGCAGACAGACGCCCATGGAAATGAGGAAAAGTAATCTCGCATTTCGTCCCAGTTCGCGGAGTTCTAGTGCCAAACGATACGTGGGTGTGATGACTGTGTGACCTCGGGTTTCATTGCACAGGAAGTAGTGACCATGCCGTGGTCTGAGCGACCCAGGTGACTGATATCCTATAGCAGTCAGGATTTGTAGTAAGAAGGAGATCCAAGGGATTTAAACTGTGTGTTGGGATGCGAGGAAAGTAAGTAGGTTGCTGAACCATATTGGCTAAAGAATTGCTGACTGCAAAGGCCTCCGCTGCTCTTCCTTGTGGATCGGTTTTTGAAGATCCTAGCCATTCCTTATTATGGACATTGAAGTCACCAAGAATAGTGACTTTGGAGGAAGGATATTCAGAAATCAGATGGTCGGTTTTTTCAGAAAGGTAGTTAAAGAGCTGGACAAAGCTGTGGTCAGAAGGTGACCGATAAATGCAACAGATGAATTTAGTTGCAGCTCTGAGAGAGAGTTTTATCCATAGTATGTCTTTTTTTCCAGCTTTTAAATTGGGGAGTCTGGTGCAGGGTAGATTGCTACGGACGTACGCGCACACGCCTCCATGGAATCTAAAAGAAGTAAGGAGCTCATACCCCGGGAAATTAAGGTGATTAGTGGCTGTTTTGGCACTGATTTGAGTTTCGGGCTATAAATTAACTCTGTTTTTTTCTTGTAGAAAATGGTCCGTTTGTACAAAAGAAAACCTGCTGCAGGAAATTATGCCAATTTTACTCCAGAAGTCTTAGAGAAAGCTCTTCATGAAATAAAATCCAAAAAAATGTCTGCGTGAAACATCTAAAAAATATGGAATTTCATTAGGGACGTTAAGTCACAAGCTAAGAGAAAAGCATGAATAAGATTGGTCACCCACTTGCCCTCACAGAAGAGGAGGAAATTAATATTGTTAAAAACGCTCAGCTCCTGGGGGAGTGGGGTCTCCCGTTGGATTTAAGGGACCTGAGAAAATTGGTCTTTTATTACATTTCGAAGGCTGGAAAAAACATTCTGCAATTCAAGAATAATTTTCCGTCCAAGGAATGGGCGTTGCAATTTTTGAAGAAACACAAAAATGCAGTAACGTTACGAAATTACCAAAATATAAAAAAAGGCAGATCAGCCGTTTCAACCAAAATGGTCGAATTTTGTTGTTGTTATTTTGAAAGAAACTATTCAGGGCGTTGAGCCAACAAACGTATTCAACTACGATGAGACTAACCTGTCCGACAATCCAGGAATAACAAAATGTTTATTTAAACGTGGGGTAAAATATCCCGAAAGAATTAGGGATTTTTCAAAAAGTGCCACCTCTATCATGTTTTGTGGAAATGCAATGGGACAAAGGTTACCCGCATATGTAGTTTATAAATCTGAGAATTTGTGGACAACATGGATGGAAGGCGTTCCAGCAAAAACCCGTTATGGTAGAACAAAGAGTGGGTGGTTTGATGCATTCACATTTGATGACTGGTTTACCACGATTTTTATACTAGCTGCAAAAAAATTACCAGGAACCAAATTCCTTATAGGAGATAATTTGTCCAGCCTCTTTACGAAGTAAGTTTTATCAGAGTGCGAAAAATACAACATAAAATTTTGTTGCCTGCCAGCCAATTCAACACATGTCCTTTAGCCCTTAGATGTCGCTTTTTATGGACCATTAAAACGATATTGGCGTCAGATATTAGATAAATGGAAAATGGCAGTGCGACGTAAATCTCAAACTCTCAAGAGGAATTTCCAAAATTACTATTTAAGTTATACACCAAATTGTATCCAGAAGGAAGAGAAGTGTTAGCAAATATGCAGGCTGGATTTAAAGCATGTGGAATTTATCTATTAGATCCACAGCATCCCCTAAAACGTTTACCTGACTATCAGCCAGAGCAAAATGAAGCACCGGTATGGGAACATGTGTCTACGGCTGTAATTGAAGTGTTGAAAGAATTTCGCGGTGTTGACGTGCCAACACAGAGACAACAAAAAAGAAGATTAATGTTCAACCAGGAAAAAGCATTTGTGTAGACGACCTCAGAGAAAGTCAGAATGATTCAAACACAGTTGAAGACGTCCTTCAAGAAGAAACTGAAAATAAAGAGTTTGAAATTGAAGAATCAGAACAGGAACTGGAGTCTGATGTAGATGAAGCACCCACAGAATATGTTGGAAATATAAAACTAGATAAATTTTATTTGGTTCAGTTTAAAGTAAAATTTCTAGTTCACCACTATTTAGGAAAAGTAATCTCCACTGGTGACTTAGAAAACCAAAATGTTGAAATGGCATTTTTAAGAATGTCGTCTAAAGTTAATTACAAATTTTACTGACCAAAAATGCCCGATGAGGGAATTATACCCATCTCCGAATTATTAACAGCTCTGCCAGACCCCCAGATAGACAGAAGAGGAGCCTTCTTGTTTAGTGCAAATCATCTTCGCCCATATCTGAAAAGTCTGCAACAGATAGTTCAGTTCCAATTCATTAATTTCTGTGCACTTATTTTTTTAGGCTGTAAAATTATTGCCAAATATTAGTTTAGTTTTATTTATATTATGTTTTGTTAGAATAGGTAGGTACCTACTGCTGTTTTTTTATTTATGTTTTGTTTTAATAAGTGCCTTACCATATATTTATGAATAAAATACGTTATTTTATGTGAATAATTGTGTATTATTGTTGTATAATTTTTTCCCGAAAACAAGCGAGTTTCTAGTGTTTAGGTGTTCCAAGCAACACTATCTGGGGGGTTACATTAAAATCGTGTAGTTTTATTATAGGCATTCAAAGTAACCCCGACCGTGGGGTAACTTTGAACACCCATTAATTAATTTAAAAAATTTTGTTATTGATCATTTTAAAATCTAATTTTTTGTCAATAGAAAGTTGTAACTGATGCCCGTGATATATTTTTATTTTTTTACTCACTGTCTTATTTAAGATATATAGATTTAACATAAAAAACCGTTCAAAATAACCCCATTTTACGGTATCAAATTTTAACAGGGCAAAACCTCCCCATGGAAAATTTAATACTGAACTTTTGACATCAAGACAAAAGTAACTGGGCCTCTTAGACAGCAGCTGCTTAGCTAGTTCTGCGAGAAAAAGGCATAAAGAATTCGCTCAATACCTTTCCATGAAAAATAACTTATGGTAATGTTGGGGTTTTTTTGAATATTTTGCAGTTCTAGAAAATGTTTACTCATGTATAATGGAAATCAGTTTCCGTCGATACCATTGAACATTCAGTGGATCTAAAAGATCACCAAATGTGAAAATTTCCCTAGATTGTATAAACTACAATAAATATAAATGGTCAAGCTTTGGTGATTTCAAGATGATTAGGTTCTTAAAAGGGCTTCAAGATATACAAAATACTCCTGCTTTCTTTGATTATGGGATAGTCAAGATATAGTGGAGCATTATTGTATACAAAAGGGTCTAGTTGTGGGCTTGGGAAATCTAGAGTCGGAACCTTTACTAGAATGAAACCAAGTTTTAAGTCTCCATTGCACATAAATCCACAGAACACTCCCTATAGAAGGGAAACGCCAATGCTGACGTTTTGAACAATATTGCAGCGCCTCTGGCGGATGCGATGAATTTTAGTCACACGCGGGAAATTTGATTTCATTTTCATTTAGCAAATCCAATTAAATTCTATTTAATTTTATACCACTGCCAGTAAATGGATTAAATTAGCCAAATAATTTTTTTAATGATTTTTATAGTGAAAGCAAAACAAGTTATGTTTTAATAACACACATATGCCTGTTTTAAGCTTTGCAATCATAGGAAAAAGTAATTGGCAATTTAGACCTAACACTTGCAGCTTCAGTTTTTACTATCGATATGATTAATGGAAAATCAAACAAGATAAAATACACTTGTGTTTTATTAGAACAGTATTGCTATTACATTTATTTAGAAACCTAAGATGAAGTATATATTGCCATTCCTTATCGATAGGTAGGTATATTACAGCAGTCTGGTGCTTATACACTATTACATTTATATGCTCACATGACCACAATGTATGGCAAGGTTGGTTTTTCCTTCTTTTATGGTATATATAAATGACGTCATATTGTCATTTATCAGAAAAACATTTGTGCACCCTTTAATTTCCTTCTTTATTTAAAATGACACTTGGTAATATTCATCTGACAACAGTGTACACTATCAGGCTTTCTGGTCGCCTTCCCAATCCACCCGATCCATTGTTTACTTCTGAGATGTTGTATAAATAGAAATAGAAATTTTTATTTGCACTTTAAAATGTATTAATACTTACTCAAAGGAAGATGTTATATGGGAACAGCAGTTCTTTTCAGGCCTCTTCTCATTTCAGGTACTTTATCCTCATCAACGAAATGACGATCACAAATATAAAATCTACCGTAAATGGCTTGTGGATATAAACCAAGCATCTTTGGGTTTTGTACAGCTTTCACTCAGTCATCAAAATGGTCTTCAGATGATTTCAACGAAAAACGATGTCTTTTAAATAATTCCAAGCACCCCGGAACACAATTAACAATAAATCGTTTTCTTGGTTGGTATCATATTTATATCCACAAAGCTTCTGTAAAAAAACGTTATTTACTTATAACTTATGAACTACTAAAACGTTCTAAGCTTGCCTGAAAACTAAAACAGTTGTAATTATGTTTCACCAAAACACCTTGAACAATGAAAGCATCTTGCTTTTTTGATAAGAAAACTGAAAATAGAATTGAAATTACACGATTGTTTAAACACAAAGCTTATGATAACGGTCATATTTTGATTCACAAAAAAAACGCACCTCTAAAACACAAAACCGACGAACAATGAAAACACTGTAACGTATGCACTAAAAGTTAATATGGGTAAAACTTAATTAAAATAAACGTTTAGCAACAAACTTGTATTATAATTATACAATGAAAGAACTAGAAGCGAACAAAAACTTTTTGCATTCAAAACATTTGAATTTTGAATGTAGGATAAAATGGCGCACTGAACAGCTTGTTCAGTAGAATTGTAGCACTACTAGCGACATCTACTATATGCGATGTCAGAACTAGAGCCCTAATAAAGTCCAGGTTAGCTCCATTTAGGTGAAACTTCTATAGGGAGTGTTCTGTGCATAAATCTCAGCAAACAATCTGACGTAATTTTAATGTCATTATTCTGGAACTTTATATAGACCACAACGTCAGTGAAATACGCCAAAATATGACAGAAAAGTGACCAAAAAACGACAAAAGTATGTCACAGCCCTGTGACGTCAATAATTAATATTTATATGACGTCACGATTACGTTATAAGTAATATCTTGACGACGTTATTCTAACGTACGGTTATCGAGAATAACTGTCAACTTGAGGAGAAAAGATAACTTTTGATTTAGCTTTTAATGTAGATCGAATTACGTAAAAACAAACCGATTGTATTAAATCTCGCAAGTAACTTTAAATTAGGTATTTATCTTACACAAATGTGGGGCCCCTGTGGGTCCGGGGACGAACTAAAAGTATAGGCGCAAGTGAGAGGCGACTAATTGGAGTCAAACACTGGCGAGGGTTTGGTCCAGACAAGCCTGGAGGGAGGCGTATATCTCTGGGGTGTCATATACACGCGGATTTTGAGGCCTTCACTGTGGACTTCAAAATAGACAATTGACCTCGCTTTGTTGTTACTCGGGAGCGGGATTTCAGATGATAAAGCCCGGATTTTGAGACCCCCACTGTATGCTTCAAAACGGACAAACGACATCTCTTGAGTGATGCTCAGGAGAAGGACTCGGTGGGATGTCACCTTGAGTCTGGCACTGGTGGGTGTCGGGTCTAGACGAACCCGAAGGAGATCGGAGATATCTATAGAGGTCAATTACAACTGGAGATTTAGGCCTCTTCCGTGAGCTTCAAAACGGGCAAACGACCTCGCCTGGATGTTGATCGGGTGCAGGACTTCATGATACCATCTCGAGTCAAACACTGACGAATGTTGGGTCCAGACGAACTTGGAGAGAGGTTACCTCTCTCTGAGCCTCGAAGCGGGCAAGCGACCACTCAGATGGTAGTATATATATATATATCAAACCAACTTTCACCTCAAACAATATCGCCTACTGCGGGGAGCTCGATTAGTTGGGCGAAAATTAAGCAAACACTGGTCGGTATCGGGTCTAGACGAACCCCGAGGAGACCTGGGATCTCTAGAGGTGGATTACACCTAGAGATTGAGGCCTCCTCTGTGAGCCTTGAAACGGGCTAATGACCCCGCTTGGATGATGCTCGAGGGCGGCTCACTGACGGATGTCGGGTACAGACGCACTCTGAGAGACGTTCTCTCTCTTTGAGCTTCGAAACGGGCAAATCACTTCACACAGTTGGCAGTACACCCGTCAAACCAACTTTCACCCCGAAAAAAAGATCAGCTCGCGCAGGGAGCTGGATTTAATGAGTGAAATTTAAGCACTTAGACGTGAGCCACAATAGAACTAAGGTCGCGGTGGGGGGACTGTAATAGCCCGCTCCTATTGAATCTAATCTAATCTATATACAGAAAATTGCAAATTGGAGCACACTGTAGACCGTTCCACATATGTTTTAAAATTGAAGAAAATTTCTCGCAGACGCTAACATAAATATTTACGGTTTTTATATCTATACCATCGCAATCAGGGGTTAAAAACACACAACTCTACTCGTTTAACCGACTTTATTGTAGCTACAAAATTAAGAAAATTAACAATGCTGAGGAGGAAAACTTACCTACATATTGCGAACATATAATCACGGATGAAACATGAAGATCTTATAGCGTAATATTGTGTACCACGCTATATAAATGTGAGTGAAGATACATAATAATTCAGTATAACTTACAAAGGAAACATTAAAAAAACTAACACTGAATGTTCAGCTTGTAAACATTTTTATACGTTTTTTAATTTTTTCACTGGATTCTGTCGTCAACATCGAGAAAAAGGAAAACCAACTACCTATAAGATGTATAGACAATAATCTAATCACCTTAATATCTTCCATTATTAATTCCACCTTAGTAAATGTAATTTTGAGCCATGAATAGATTAAACAAAATACATTAAATGAAGCACATGCCGAGCGCACAAAACTTCTCATATAATGATTGTTCGTCCATCGTATTTAACAAAACTTTCGGCTCCTGTTTTGGACCCATTTTCAAGAGGTAAAGGAAATATATAAGGACACTCTAAGGCCTCAATCTGCCTACTCCTTAGAGCGGTGGACAAAGGTGGGTTGGGTTGGTTTCAAGAGGTAAAGGAAATATGTAAGGACACTCTAAGGCCTCAATCTGCCTACTCCTTAGAGCGGTGGACAAAGGTGGGTTGGGTTGGTTTTGAGAGGTAAAGGAAATATGTAAGGACACTCTAAGGCCTCAATCTGCCTACTCCTTAGAGCGGTGGACAAAGGTGGATTGGGTTGTGGTAGCTCGATTACGGGGCTTCAATCTGCCTACTCCCCGAATCTCGCCGGAGATCGTCTGTAAGGTCTCAGTGTGTTCAACCCTAGGCCTCTCCTGCATTGGCTAACATTTTCATGAAAAACTTCGAGACACAAGCCCTCAATTCATCCCAACTTAAACCAACCTGTTGGTTAAGATACGTTGACGACATTTTCGCTGTCTGGCCACACGGTAAAGAATCTCTAGACGAATTCCTTTCTTACCTAAATAACATCAGCCCCCAAATCCAGTTCACCATGGCAATAGAAAATAATTTTTCTTTGCATTTCTTAGATGTACGCATCACTAAAAATCCAGTCAGAGGATTTTCTTACACTGTTTACCGAAAACCAACCCACACTAATCGTTATCTTAACGCCCAATCTCACCATCACCCAACGCAACTAAATTCCGTGGTTCGAACACTAGTAACACGATCCCTTAGACTAACGGACAACAACAACAAACAGACAGAATTAAACTTTTTAAGACAGACATGGCTAGAACGGATACGACAACAATCACATACTACGAAACATTAGAAACGCACAACAACAAACCGCTACATCACAACAAGAACAAACAGAGTCCACACAACAACACAGAGCGTTTTTACCATACATTAAAGGTGTCACCGACAAAATCAGCCGAATTTTCAGAACCCATAATATCAAAACCGTATTCACAACAAACCAAAAACTGTCAAATCTTATAAAAACTCCCAAGGATACGATTCCAAACGAATCCCACGGAGTTTACGAAATTCCTTGTTCCGACTGTTCCCGAACTTACGTAGGACAAACAAATAGACGCATCCACAATAGAATATATGAACACACCCTCGCAGTTAAAGAGAGGTAAAGGAAATATATAAGGACACTCTAAGGCCTCAATCTGCCTACTCCTTAGAGCGGTGGACAAAGGTGGGTTGGGTTGGTTTCAAGAGGTAAAGGAAATATGTAAGGACACTCTAAGGCCTCAATCTGCCTACTCCTTAGAGCGGTGGACAAAGGTGGGTTGGGTTGGTTTTGAGAGGTAAAGGAAATATGTAAGGACACTCTAAGGCCTCAATCTGCCTACTCCTTAGAGCGGTGGACAAAGGTGAGTTGGGTTGTGGTAGCTCTATTACGGGGCCTCAGTCTGCCTACTCCCCAAACCTCGCCGGAGATCGTCTGTAAGGTCTCAGTGTGTTCAACCCTAGGCCTCTCCTGCTTTGGCTAACATTTTCATGAAAAACTTCGAGACACAAGCCCTCAATTCATCCCAACTTAAACCAACCTGTTGGTTAAGATACGTTGACGACATTTTCGCTGTCTGGCCACACGGTAAAGAATCTCTAGACGAATTCCTTTCTTACCTAAATAACATCAACCCCCAAATCCAGTTCACCATGGAAATAGAAAATAATTTTTCTTTGCCTTTCTTAGATGTACGCATCACTAAAAACCCAGTCAGAGGATTTTCTTACACTGTTTACCGAAAACCAACCCACACTAATCGTTATCTTAACGCCCAATCTCACCATCACCCATCGCAACTAAATTCCGTGGTTCGAACACTAGTAACACGATCTCTTAGACTAATGGACAACAACAACAAACAGACATAATTAAACTTTTTAAGACAGACATGGCTAGAAAACGGATATGACAACAATCACATACTACGAAACATCAGAAACGCACAACAACAAACCACTACACCACAACAAGAACAAACAGAGTCCACACAACAACACACAGCGTTTTTACCATACATTAAATGTGTCACCGACAAAATCAGCCGAATTTTCAGAATCCATAATATCAAAACCGTATTCACAACAGACCAAAAACTGTCATATCTGATAAAAACCCCCAAGGATACGATTCCAAATGAATCCCACGGAGTTTAATAAATTCCTTGTTCTCACTGTTCCCGAACTTACGTAGGACAAACAAATGGACGCCTCCACAATAGAATATATGAACACACCCTCGCAGTTAGAAAATCCGACCCCTCATCGGCGCTGGCCATGCATCATATTCATAAAGGACCCAAAATAGACTTCGATAATGCCAAAACAATAGCACCGGTTTACAACTTCAAAACGAGAATTATCCGCGAAGCAATCGATATTGAAAAACGTCCCGATTGTTTAAATAAAGGAGATGATGGTCTTCGCCCTCCGACCACTTGGAAACCTATTATATCTTCATTACAAACACACAAACAGAAAACAAGTTCCACAGACAATTCTATTTCCCCATTATCTGTCTCAACAAATGCCGGTGACCATCCTCATCCTCTAAGTACCGTGACCAAAGACCCCCCCCCCCCTTAATTGACCTTGACCCTACTACTTTCACTGACAACGAAGCAGGTAGACGGAACGACATTTATAACAAGACCCGCAACGAACTGCCAGATTTCTCTGAGGCCTAGGGTTGAACACACTGAGACCTCACAGACGATCTCCGGCGAGATTTGAGGAGTAGGCAGATATAGGCCCCGTAATCGAGCTACCACAACCCAACCACCTTTGTCCACCGCTCTAAGGAGTAGGCAGATTGAGGCCTTAGAGTGTCCTTATATATTTCCTTTACCTCTTGAAAATGGCTCCAAAACAGGAGCCGAAACGTCGAGTTTTCATAAATTCTAGACGCGGTTCAACCCGAGAACCAAGTATGTCTCATATATATATATATATATATATATATATATATATATATATATATATATATATATATATATATATATATATATATATATATATATATATATATATATTATAGACTGAACAAGCAGTTTCAACTACTATAAGGTAGCTGATATTTTCTTGAAAATACAGCACAAAAAAGCCATTGACAATGTAAAAGTAAAATACTTATATTATATCTCAGTTTTCATATTATATACTAATATGACGCCGTGAACGTGTAATACAATGACCTAACCTCAATGCCACAAAAATACTTGATACCGACGTAAATTAAATGACGTAATATATTCGTCTGAAAATTGACGTTACTGAGACGTTACAATTTGGACATATATATATATATATATATATATATATATATATATATATATATATATATATATATATATATATATATATATATATATATATATGATAGACTGAACAAGCTGTTTCAACTATTATAAGGTAGCTGATATTTTCTTGAAAATATAGCACAAAAAAGCCATTGACAATGGAGAAGTAAAATACTTATATTATATCTCAGTTTTCATATAATATACAAATATGACGCCGTGAACGTGTGATAGAATGACCTAACCTCAATGCCACAAAAATACTTGATACCGACGTCAACATGACGTAAATTAAATGACGTAATATATTTGTCTGAAAATTGACGTCACTAAGACGTTACAATTTGGACACCTGACGTCACCGACCAACAATTACCAGTTATTTATGTAAGAACAACGTCAGGTTGTTTGCTGGGATAATGCATAAATGGGAAGCTGCACTTTTACTAAACAGGATACAAAGCTTTTGTGTGGACATAGAGAAAAATGACGAAGACAAATAACACCGATAGAAATACGAATAAAAGTGTGCTAGAGGAGGTGAGAGAAGAAATGTGCTTGCTAAAAGAAATCTAGTGGAAGGTAAAATTGATTGGACATATTCTGAGACATTATAACTTTCTGAAAACATAGAAGAACATAGAAGAGGTATACAAAAAGAAAAACTTTTGGAAAATCTGGCCTAGTTGATGTAATGCGAAAGCTGCAATAAAATGAAAAGTCCTACTGGAGACATAGAGTCATGGCTGCGACAGCAAGGGGACGTCGCGTTTAAACAATGATTATGACTGTATTGTTTATGCTGTAGAGGCTTAGAGTCTGACTGAGGCAACAATGAAACTTTTAAAATATAGTGCTATCACCGTATGCCCAACATTTAATGGACATGTTGTTCGTGACATGTCATCATGTCACGATGTCATCTCCAAAGAATCCGAAGAGATCGCATATTATTTAGTTGTTATAAAAATCAGAAAAATAACTTAACTAAGTATAAAATAAGCAATGAAAAAGTCTAGTTAATTCAGATAACCGACAAGAAAAATAGAGAATCGAAGATGCCTGAACTGACGCCGAAACCACCACATAAATATGTGAAATATGCAGGTTTGTTTTCGTGCCTTTATTGGCCAATGTAATCGCTAATGTTCTTCTATAGATGACGGACTATGTATTGTATGCGATAACCAAATTTATCGTACCTTGATCTATAACTGTATCGAGGTAAATGTTCGGTCTTTTGTCATTTTCCATTATCATTCAGATGATGTATAAATAGTTTTTCCAATTCATACAACCGATCGATGAGAACCTCAAATCTCCATTTACTACCCTATCCTAATAATTTTTTGATTCCTCTATCGTGATCAATAATAAATATCTTTATTGGATTATTTATAGCATATCATTATCTATCTGTTTCTATTTCTTCAAACAACTATACAAGGACTACTAGGTAACTTAATGATGTTAAGAAAGTAGAAATACCAAAATAACTTATAAACACTTTTTAAACCCAAGTGTGTGCCAAAATGGTAAATAGATGCTCGTGCATTAGTCAGCTATTAGTGCACTTTCATTAAGAAAATACACTAATAGAGAGGAGACGATGGTGGGACTTTCGGAACTTTTCTTCAAATGAGCACAAATTAGAGCCCCTCGAGACCACACTTAGGATCAGTTCATTTTTTTATATAATAATAATAATAATAATAATAATAATAAAACTCCGCCATCGCCGGTCCCAAGCCCGGATGAGAAAGGAGGAGGAGGTGGAGTAACAACCACGTTAAAAAACCAGGGTCCGTCTGGATCGGAAGGTAGCGCCCTGTAAGAGCCACTGCCTAGGGTCACAGGTCTGTCTGGCCGGTGGGTGTATTGCTTCCAGTAGTGTGCTCACCGCTACTCGTAGCGACGTAGACGGTACAGCCACAGCATAAGTAAACAGTTCTTATGCTGTGGTACAGCCAGCGACGCCAGCTGTCCGCTGTCCTATTTACCCTCTTTTTCCTTAACAATTTTATCTTACTTCTTTCTTCATCCTACCTGGGCCACCAGGGTTAATTGGTGGCACACCCATGGAAATGGAGCAAAACTAAATCCCCGGGAAAATGCCGGTGCCGGTTTGCCAGGGCATGTCTGGAGCCGGCGCTGGACATGATAGCATACGGCACAGCGGTGACGGGGTGCTGATGAGGCGGGCCCCTGTCATGCAAGAAATTACAGCCCAAAATCAACAGCAGGGGAGCCTAGTAAGACCAAGAGCTCCACGCACTGAGGATGCTGCGCAGGAAAATCAGTTAGCGCTCACCCAGGTGGGATTATCAAGACGGCGCATGAAATGGACTATGGATATGAATGAAACATTGTGCGCATTTACTACAGAGTAACACAACTCGGACAACAGACGACAGGATATAGGCAAAAACTTTACACCGAATTTTTCAGAACGTACTCACACATACAGGTAACTCAACAGAGAGTAGAGGATCAGTATCGTTAGGAATAACCTTATTTACCAAACGACACTGAATGCCATCAGACAGGAAGTTAAATATGAAATCACTAACATAGCGGTTACGGAAAATAACGAGATCCTGTTTGATGGTAGTAATCTACAACCTGTACATACTGAGCAAGAAAATGAGGAACTCATCGACAAATTGTCCACAGAAATGAGTCGTGCAGTCGCGGAGTATGAAGGAAGAAATCCTCTTATTACACCACCGTTACTTAGGCTAAGATCATCTAGAAAGCTGGCAATTATAATGGAATTTTTAAATAGAATAATTTTGCCAACGCACCTTCTAGAGATCAACACATTGGATCACATGCATACACTGATTTACTGTGCAGCAACTGCAACAATTAAGGCTTTAGACAATAATATCTCTGATCGGAGCTCCAATCACATAGAATCGCGTCAAAGGGTGACAACGTGGGAAAAATGAGTAAAGTGGAAACACTTCGAAAAGAAATTCGACAACTGACGCAATACATTGGGGGAGTACAGACAAGAAAATTGCCGAAACAAGTAGGGCAAATAATAGGTCGCGTTCGACAACACTCAGCACAAGACTCAGTCAACCACACTGCACGAAAATGTTTGGATAGCTTAAAACAGAAGCTTTCTGTATATGCAGAACGGTTGGGGAGATATAAAGCGAGCAACAATAGGAAGTGTAACAATACAATGTTTGAACGCTCTGAAAGGGCTTTCTACCATCAGCTTAATTCAGCTAGGAATTTAGCCACCGATATTTTTCCAAATAGGGAACAAATTGAAGAGTTCTGACAAAGTCAACTAGCCACAACCGTCTCGTGCAATATTGACGCCAGCTGGGGTAACGAAGAACACCGAGCTTGCCAGAGTTATGAATAAAATGCATCATGAGGCGTTTACCACAGATGAAGGCTCTGAGGTTATTAAAGAACTTCATAATTGGAAGGCACCCGGGCCTGATAGCGTCCAAAACTTTTGGCTGAAGAAATTTGGGTGTACACATCATCTATTGGCGGTGTTAATCAATGATGTTATACTTGACCCAAAGAAGATGCCATTGTTTTTCACACAAGGAGACACGTATTTTCTGCCAAAGGAGTAGCATTGTTCTGCAGACCCCGGCAGATACCGACCAATAACTTGTCTTCCGACCCTACATAAGTTGATCACATCCTGCCTTGAGAAACGCATATATGCGCACTGCGAACGAAACAACATTATTGCGAGCCACCAAAAAGGGTGTGCCGAAGGATCTATGGGTTGCAAAGAACAGCTAATAATTGATTTGGTTGTATGCAATCAAGCTTACAATGGACGAAGAAATCTCTTTACTGCCTACGTGGATTACAAAAAGGCATTTGATTCAGTTCCACACGAATGGCTTATAAGTGTGCTGAAGGTGTATGAGATCGATACTTATATCCTGAGGTTCCTTGGACACACATTGTCTACCCGGAGAACAAAGATTCAGTTACGAGTACAAACGGGTGATAACATCGTAACTAGCACGATACCAATTATGAGAGGCATATTTCAAGGTGACTCGCTAGGCCCATTGTGGTTCTGCCTCGCAGTAAATCCACTATCAAACCGCCTGAACTCCACCAGATATGGCTTCAGTATAAAAAGCAATGGTAGGGAGCAAATGAGGCTAAATCATCTGCTGTATATGGATGATCTTAAGCTGAGGCCTCCACAAACAACCACCTGGAACAACTCTTTAAAATCGTGGAAGGTTTTTCAAGAGATATTGACATGCAGTTTGGGCTTGACAAATGTCGCACTCTATGTGTAGTCAGAGGGAAAATACAACCAGGAATATATGAACTGCAGAACGGCCAGCAAATTGCCTCGATATAGGTTTAGGTTTAGGTTAGTTTGTGAGTGGTCCATATCGGTCCCTCCACCGCGACCATAAGGTCTATTGTGGCTCACGCCTAATGTCTATATTTCGCCCAACAAATCCAGCCTCCTACAGAGGTCGATAACCTTTGCGGGCGAAAGTTGATCCAGATCCTCTGGAGCAAGCTTTACCTTGCCAAAGAGCAGGTGTCTAGTCCTATCCGCTGCCGGACAGGAACACAGCACGTGCTCTGCTGTTTCGTCATTCTCCATACACAGCCGGCACTCGGTCTCCTGACCGATCCCAATACGGTGCATGTGATGCCGCAAGCGACAGTGTCCTGTATACAGGCCGACTAGAGTACTCAGTTGTTGTCTGTTCAACTCTAGAAGTTTCTTAGCCCTTGACTCAGACAGGCCATTTATGAAGGCCTTAGAGTGAGCTAATCCTGGAAGATTTTGCCAATATTGAATTGTTCTTCTATCTGTCCAGGTCTTTAAGGTGCGTTTTGCTGTGCAAGATGTTATTCCCAGCACCGGTTCTGGTCCGACAAAGTCACACTGGGCACCACTCCTGGCAAGCGCGTCTGCCGCAACGTTGCCATCATGGTCCGAGTGACCCGGTATCCAGACCAGCGACACCTCATTACAGCTGCCCAATTCGTTAAGGGCAGATTTACAACTCCATACCGTCTTTGAATTGCACCGGTAGGAATCAAGAGCCTTTATTGCAGCTTGGCTATCTGCAAATATCTTTATCGATTTGTTTGTGCATAGGTCTTTTAAGCTTTCCCTTGCACACATCTCGATGGCATAAACTTCTGCCTGGTGTATGGTTGCGTACTTGCCGAGGCTAGCTGATAGTCTAGCATCGGTGCTGCCCCCATATGCGCCGGCTCCTACTCCCATATTGGTTTTGTAGCCGTCAGAGTACCAGCAGAGGTCCGCTCTCAACAGGGTCGATTGGTTCCGGTCCCAGTCCTCCCTTTCCGGGAGGACGGTCTTGAAAGACAGATCTCTGCTGATTTTTGTAGGCATCAAGTCCGAGACCATTCCCAGAATCCTGTGACAATCACTGTCATCAAGGAGTCCGGACCCCCTCAGACTGACTTCCCTCGGCATGTTATCTGCCGTTTGTATTAGTCTGTACGTTGTCCACCTCGCCACCCTCTCCAGCCATATGTGAAGTGGGGGAATATTGAGGAGGACCTCCAGAGCGACTGATGGTGCGGTGCTTATCGCTCCCGTTATCATCAGACATACTTGTCTCTGTAGATGAGCCAGTTTGGCCCTCGCGGTACCACGAAGTACCTTAGGCCACCAAACTATGGCTCCATATGTTATCATCGGTCTGATAACCACTACATAGAGCCAGTACATCTGTTGGGGGTTTGTTCCCCAGTTGTTCCCACAGATTCTCCGGCAGGTCCACAGGGACATCTTAGCCCTGCGGATAACATTTTCTAACTGTCTGTCCCAGTTGAGCTTCTTATCTAGGATAACTCCCAGATATTTTGCTTGGTCCGAAAATGGAATGTTTTCCCCCATAAGATTAGGTGGTTTTAATTTGTCCAACCTTCTTCTTCTGGTGAACGGGACAATGATCGTTTTGCGAGGGTTCACAGACATCTGTTCCCTACGGCACCAATCATTGACTACATTTAGTGCTTCTTGAAGAGTACTAGACAGTTCCTCCTCAGATTTGCCTCTAACCATTATGACAAGATCATCCGCATACGCCTGGACCTCAACCTCCCAGAGTCCGGGGATAGCCAGCAGGTCGTCCACAAAGAGGGACCACAACAGGGGGGATAGAACGCCCCCCTGAGGACACCCTCTCGCAGCCCTAACGCTGACCACCTCTCCCCGTAATGAGGTAATAATGGTCCGATTGTGCAGCATGTTTCCGATCCAGCCACAGATGGTAGGTTCCACTCCCCTAGCGATAGTGGCCTCGTAGAGGGAGATCGGTAATGCATTATTAAATGCTCCTTCTATGTCGAGAAATGCCGCCACCGCAACCTCTCCATTTTCCAGAGAGTGTGTGATCTTCTCGACGAGGTTATTGAGCGCTAACTCAGTTGATTTGCCAGTTTGATAGGCATACTGGTGGGTATTTAGGGGGTTCTTGGGTAAGATGTTCCCCCTAATGTGTCCGTCCAGTATTTTTTCCAATCCCTTCAGGAGGAATGATGTAATACTGAGAGGTCTCAGTGAAGTGGGTAGGAGGTCATTACGTCCCAATTTGGGAATGTAAACCCCCCTAACCACCGTCCAGCTGGAAGGAATATATATCGATATATGTAAAATAGTGTTATAAATACCTGGGAATACAGCAAGCTAGGAAAATAAACCACTCGGTAATGAATAACGACCTGACAAATGAATTTACGAAACGAGTAAAGCAGGTGATGCGATCACATCTTAACAGCAAGAACCTGACTAAAGCTCTGAATATATAATATGCATGTTCTGCACTTAGCTACTCATTTGGGATTGTGAACTGGAGTAAAACGGACATCAAAAATCTACAGCGGAAGGTGCGAAGACTCCTAACAAAATCCAAAAAGCATCACTCCCGCAGTGCTATCGAGCGAGTAACCCTACCTAGACACCAAGGTAGAAGACGAGTGTTGGATATTGGTAAACAGTTAGACCAGCAGATAGTGAACCTGCGTTCATATTTCCATCAGCAGGCGCTAACCTCTGAACTACACCGTACCATATGCGAGACAGACATCTAAATGAGACCTCCCAGGAACATGTCGACAAACTGGCGTTGAACTACTGGTTGGTGTCCGGACTTCGGAGACAGAAGGGTTTTTGCTGGCCATACAAGATCAGGACATCCCAACAAGAAACTACCCGAAGTATATAGTTGGAGATAATTCGGTCCAAGATAACAAATGTAGATTTGGGTGTCAGTCATCAGAGACTATCCAGCACGTCACAGGAGGATGTCAAGCGTTTGCTGCATCAGAGTATAAAGAGAGGCACGACGCAGTTGCTTAAATACTTCATCAGGAACTGGATCTAAAACTGGGACCTTTAAATCTTAGTAAGATGCCCTACTATAGATACACTCCTGAGTCTGTTCTAGAGAACTCGGGATACAGGTTGTACTGGGATCGGACCGTGCTCACAGATCAACTAGTTGCCCACAACAGGCCAGATATAAGAATAGTGGATAAGTCCTGCAACCAAGTGACGCTAATTGATGTGGCCATTCCAAATACTAATAATCTAGAGATAAAATACGAGAAGATTATTAAGTACAGAGACCTCGAGATACAAGTAAAGAGACAGTAGAGGGCAGATAGTGTCCGAGTGATTCCAATAATGATGTCGTCAACTGGTGTGGTTCCTAAGAATCTTCGAGAAAACATTGAAAGATTGGGAGATAATCTTTATAAGGTTATGCAGAAGGCGGAAATACTTGCAACTGTCTACGCCGTGCGGAGATTCCTGGGAACTGAGGATGTGTAGCGTTGTCGTTCGAGGCCCGATAACTTAAAAATGGCTCCTTCTGAGCTCAGTCCCTTTGGTATCTGAGATAACTGGGATGAGTCAATGTTCCCCTTTGAGGGAATGTGGAAGCCCTTCAGGCTAAAGTCGATAATAATAATAACTCCGCCACAAGCCCGAGTGAGAAAAGAGGGGGGGGGTAGTAACAACCACGTTTAAAACGAGGGTCCGTCTGGCCTAGACGGTAGCACCCTGTAAGAGCACCTGGATAGGGTCACAGCTCTGTCTGGCCGGTGGGTGTACTGCTTCCAGCAGTATGCTCACCGCTACTCGTAGCGACGTAGACGGTACAGCCAGTGACGCCAGCTTCAAGCTGTCCTATTTATCCTATTTTTCCTTAACCATATTACCTTACTTCTTTCTCCATCCCTACCTGGGACGGCAGAGTTAATTGGTGACACACCTATAGAAATGGAGCAAAACCAAAGCCTCGGAAAAATGCCGCTGTCTACGGTTCGCCAGGGCATGTCTGGAGCCGGCGCTGGAGATGACAGCATGCGCGACGTCGGTGGCAGGATGCTGCAGAGGCGGGCCCTGTAATGCAAGAAATTACAGCCCAAAATCAAAAGCAGGGGAGCCCAGTAAGACCAAAAGCTCCACCCACTGAGGATGCTGTGCAGGAAAATCAGCCAGCGCTCACCCAGATAGGATTACCAAGACGGCGCATGAAATGGACTATGAATTAAACAATTATGCGCATTTACTACAGAGTAACACAACTCGGACAACAGACAACCGGATATAGGCAACAACTTTACATATAATTTCTCAGAATGTACCCACACATACAGGTGACTCAACAGAAAGTAGCGCCTCAGTATCGTGTCATACTTAGGGATAACCTTATTCCACAAACTAGACTGAATACCATCAAACATGAAGTTGAATGTGAAATTGCTAACATAGCGGTTACGGAAAATGAGGAGATGTTGTTTGATGGTAGTAATCTACAACCGGTACATACTGTGCAAGAATAACACATCGAGGGTAGGCAGGAAAATGAGCAACTCATCGACAAATTGTCCTCAGAAGTGAGACGTGCAGTCGCGGAGTATGAAGGAACAAATCCTCTTAGTAGACCACCATTACCTAGGCTAAGATCATCTATAAATCTGGCAGTTATATTGGAACTTTTGAACAAAATGATTTTTCGACCGCACCTTCTAGAGATCAACACATTGGAGCACATGCATACACTGATTTACCGTGCAGCAATTGCAGCAATTAAAACTCTCGGCATTAAGATATCTGATCGAAGGTCCAATCACAGAAACTCGCGTCAAAGAATGTCCCCCTTTGAGGGAGTGTGCAATTAGTATGCCGTACTGAAGAGCTCTAATGAGAGCGAAACCGGTATACGGTTATAATTGTTGTGAACATGCTTCTACCCTAACATACTTTGTCCCTATATTAGGGTAGAAATGGGCCAGGGCTGACAATTTCTTAAATTGTTAGATAGTTGTATACAGTCTCTATTTTTTAACACTTTGTGTTATTTGGAGTACTACTTGGTTCCGCAACTAGGTGGCGAAATGCTCACCACTCACTTAGTGTTGAAAGGCTGGCTACTTTAGCCGTATTACTTTATAGGTGTATTATCGCTGTAATTAGTATGCCGTACTGACGGGCTCTAATGAGAGCGAAACCAGTCTACGGTTTTAATTGTTGTGAGAATGCATCTAGCCTTACTAATGTACCTATGAGAAATACATAAGGGAAACCATTTTACCAGAGATCCTTTTAGCCGAAGTTCCCCTAGTAGGTAGCCCGTATACACATCGCCACAGTTAAAATATGAGCAAAATGATCCGCAATGTTAGGATTTTAGGATCATAATTACCTTACGACAGTAGTAACCAGCTGGCACATTAGCGAGACCGGTGCTATGAGGCCACCTGGAATGTTATTTTAATTATTAGGAATTTTGATGCAGCTCATACTCAAAGTAATTCTTCAATATATACCTACTCTCATCCTATATGTCTATGAGTACGATCAATTTAAAGAGGTTATCGGCACTCTAAAAATATAAACCCTGTAAATGGCCTTCTTACCCCAGGGTCTGTGGGTAATGAGACCATCCCTGGTCAGATTACCCCAAAAGTAAGGAAAACAAGTCCAAATAAATAATTGAAGCGAATATTATGAGTAAGTGAAGATTTGAACCTATGATGAGCACTGATAAGCACATTTGGAGAATCCAAATCACAACAACACATTAAAAAGAACCCTGGCGATCGTTTCACCAACCAAGTTAGCGTCATCGGAGGATGAATAATTCTGAAGAATTCCAGCAGATAATAATAATAATAATTCATTTCATAATTATTCATCTTCATATTTACTCCTCTGATGACGCTAACTTGGTTAGTGAAACGATGGTCAGGTTTTTAAAATGCGTTGTGTTTTATTTGGGTTTTCCAAGTGTGCTTATGAATATTATGAGAATAAGTATATTTAAATAAGTTACATTTGCCTATTTAGGTACCATCATAAAAATCACAAATATAACCTCTAGGACCACTGGTTCCATTACATTTTGTTGTGTAATACCATGTTTCTCAACCTTTCCCGTAATCGCTAGACACGAGAAAAATTTCCTCATCATCCGACGTTTCTGCAACCTTTAGCCCTTCGTCGTCAAACTCCACTTCAGTTTGTGTGTCTGAAGATGAGATGCTAAATACTTTTTCAACCTTCAAAATCTTCTTCTCTGCAACTGGGTTCTTTGATTTTTCCTCGTCTTAAACTTTTTCCGGTAAGCTCGTCCTTAAGCGGTGTGGATTTCAAAATTTGGGAACAACTTTTCTTTCGAGGTCTTCTAGACTCTCTTTGGAATAGATATTATTAAAGCGATTGTGACTTGGGGTGACATGCAACTTTCTTTAGTAGCACGTGTGACCTTAGCGGCAATTTACGTTTTTGAGGTTTCAACGACATTCATATTTGAAGGCCTGGCAACATTAAAATTTAAGGGCTCGGCAAAATACATGTTTGAGGGTGCGGCAACATCCATGTTTGAAGATCCAGCAACAGCATTATCATTGTGTTGTGTCCTGGTATTGTTGATCCTCACCCTCAATCTCCCCGAGTCCATCCTGTCCATGCTTAGTCGGCAAACCTTCCCTGGTGCTCCCCACAGCAACTAGAGGCGCAAAGAAGACGGGTGGCACTCTTGCAACAGTTCATAACAGCAGCCACCAGCGGCGTGCAAAATTGGTATTCCTGTGAGAATTGTCATCCAGCGTCACGGATCAGTCGGAGCAGCGACGAGAGAGCCCAACCCTTCACCACTTCTTCATCGGCCAGCGACCAGTCAAGACCGTAATCAGAGCTGTTCCGATCGGGTCCAGGAGATAATTAGTCACTAGTCCATACAGTTTCCGGGGCATTGTAGCGGTACTTGAGCCTCATTGTAGGGAGGACCAATTTCCCGATGATCGACGGACCCGTAGCCCGAAGTCGGTACGTGCGCCTCGCGTGCAGGAACCCCTCTTGCAGCGAGCGACGGACCTGTAGCCGGAAATGCACCACGTGCTTGTGATTCCGCATTGTTAACTAGACAAGTGCATCACCGTGGCCACCCCCTGAAGACGACGCCCCCAACTATCAGCCTGCCCGTCTCAGTCTCCCATTGTAAGTCACCTTTTTGTTGTATTGTTATTGGGTCACAACACCCGCATTCACTCTGTATTTAAATTTGTAATTTTGTAGAATTAAATTGCTATTGTTACCTCGTGTATTTATTCATATATCTGTACCTACAAAGAACAGTTCCTCTGGTCCGTCTGGCGTAGATAAACGGGTAATTATAACAATTACATTATGTTAACCTTTGAATTATGTTAACCTCTGAACCGTACACATTGACATCCATGTTTAAAGGGTCTGTAACTTCCGCTCCGGAAACATCTACATACAAATCTTAAGCAGAAGTTGTAAACTTAGTGTCATCAAAGATATTTGGAAAAATTCCAGTATGCTCAAATCCTTTTACAGATTTCTCCACTGAAGACACCTTACCATAGGTAGATTTGAAGATAAATGCAATGTCATACTGTCCTACTCTTTCATATGGGTTGTTTTAAAGTACCAAAAAAGACAACAGCTAGGGGTTGAAGCCGATGTGTATGTGGTGGGAGACAGACCATAACAATTCCATTGGACTTACAAAAATTGCAAGCTGCCAGGGAAATATGACTTCAGTGATTGTCAACCACCAATAGAACTAGTTCCTTTAATGAACATTTTGCCGTTTTTTTGGAACACGCTCGAGCCATGTTACAAACAAATTTTCATTTATCTAGCCTGACTTACACGATTAAATGGCATCCGCAGGACCAAACTTTTACAAAAGTGGTGTCATTCCTTGACGCTTAAAAATCAATATACCGGGAATATAGAAACCCGCCCCACTAAAGCAATATACTACTGTTGTATTTGTATCTCTCTCAGCACTGGAAATAAGGACAACTTATTTTTCCCCTATTTGGCAAGTACTGTAACTGCATTTCCAACTGTGTTAACACAGTTAAAGATTCGTGATCCGGGAAACTTTAACTTGTCAAAAACTTTTTCAAGGTTGTTGTAAACATTTTAGACACAGATTTATTGAGGTAAAATGTTTTGCTTAGACTTGTGTGTTGTGGATTTCTTATTGATAAGTCCCCACATCGTTTTAAGAAACCAGATAGTTATTCCTGACCAGCAAGATTGTTATTTTTGTTAAAGTCGTTTTTGGTGTTATTTTTTCAGCATAATCGAAATCAGTGCGTCTTATTTGAAATGTTGTCACCCCAAAATATAATTCTGCTAGTAGCAAAACATGATTTTTAAGCTCTCTTTCCTGTAGAGCACTAAAAACTGTTGATTTCTCAATTTTTGGACCTTGAGGGATTGCTTCCTTATGGTAATTTCGAAGAGAACGCTTTGGTATGCTAAAATCCTTCGCTACACTTTTCACACTTCTGCCACTTGTTACCTGGTCATATGCCTCTGCCAGAGATTCTTTGGTAGAGGCGGCTTTGTTTGTGGTTCTTCTATAATTCCGAACCACCCGGAAATAAATTTAAAAAAACAGATAAGTATATTATTCCGTTTTGTATATGGGGTAGTATTTTTTTTTCAACAACACACCACGAGGGCTTACAACCTAAATACTATCGTACCGCGGATGTCGACAAGGAGAAAAGAGGCAACTTGTTAATTATGGACTTGAAGGTTTGGAGGTTCGGGGGAGAAGGAAAAACATATACCGGCAAGGAATTCCACAACTTTGAAGTCCTCGGCAAAAAAGAGGGGGCATAACAAGATGTTCTATGTCTGGTGACCTGGACAGTAAAAGAGTGCATTCTCTCTCTTCCCTTGGTAGATCTGTTGGGGGCAGCAGGTGGAGGAACTATGGAAGAAAGCTCCTCTGAGCAGTGCCCGTGCAGATATCTATAAGAGAGAGATAGGTCACCAACGGCACGTCGGTGAGCAAGGGATGGCAGCCTTTGGGTGAGGGTAGGGTCACCGATGAGACGTATAGCTCTCTTCTGAATGGAGTCCAGGATAGCGAGTGTAGAAGCGGCTGCAGCACCCCAGATGTGGGAGCAGTATTCGAGGTTTGGTCTTATTTGAGAAGTATATAAGGTATAGAGATTAGCTGGTGGAAAGTATTTGCGAGCACGGAAGAGGAAACCTAATTTCTTAGCAGCCGCTTCTGCAATTGATGTGACATGTTGGTGCCAATTGAGATTTCGATCCACAGAAATGTCAACAAGTGAAAAGCACTCATTACTTTGAATAACTTGGTTTTTCATTGTGATGGGTCTAGGGCTGGTGTATCTCTTATAAGAAAGAAAGCAAGACTGTGATTTGGTGAAGTTGAATTGTAGAAGATTTCTACTTCCCCAGTCTAATATTTTTTGGAGATCCACGGAGACAGAACCCTCCATGAGTCTGCGATCCTCATCTAATTGTGCTAAAGAGACAGGCTTAGAATATTGTATATTTGAGTGGAGGGTGCTGTCGTCCGCGTAACTGTGAACTGGGTTGGATGTGCTAGAGAGGAGGTCATTGATGCGGAGAAGAAACAAAGTAGGGGCTTAAGCTGAACCTTGAGGAACTCCTGCATTAATTGAATACAGTTTAGAGGAATGGCCATCCACGACAACAGTAATGCTCCGGTTGGAGAGAAAATTTGCTTTCCAGGTACAGAGTTTTGGTGGTAAGCCATAGGCCGGAAGTTTATTAAGCAGCGCCGCGTGCCAGACCTGGTCGAATACTTTAGATATGTCTAGAGCGATAATCTAGGATTCACCGTGTAGTTCCATAGACTTGTTCCAAGAATGGGTGACAAAGGAAAAGAGGTCGGCAATTGATCTGCGCTGACGGAATCCATACTGCCTGTCGTGGATTAGACTGTTTTCAAGAAATTTTAGTAATTCGGTGTTTATATACTTTTCCATCACTTTAGAGACGACTGAAAGGAGAGAAATATGCCTGTAGTTGCTAGGAAGCGCTTTGGTAAGGTAATCCTTGACCTCATTGGCCCATCACTTTTATATGTATAAAAATCACAAAAACATAATCTATATTGCCTATTGGAAAAAACAATCACACCGTAAACTATACCTAAATTCGAGTTTATTATGCACAAACATTCTCGCTTCGATATAGGTATTAAAGCAAATTAATTTTATACTTACTTTTGTATATAAAAACTTAGTACTTTATAATTCCGTCTATAAAACAATCACAGGTGTTAACATGACCACGTTCTACGTAACAATAGTCAGTTCCTCCTTATTGAAGAGGGCAGCACTAGGAATGACGCACATTAACGCGGGGTTTTTCAAATTATGGGGCTGGTCGGATTATTGCCTCGAGTGGCCTCATAGCACCGGTCTCTCCTGCTCATCATGTCTATACAAGCAGAACCAACATGTCCACTCCTATTAATCAAAAGTCTGGACGCAACAAGTGCGTTATGGAAGTGAATTTTTATAAAAATGTTTTGAATAGCAAATATGTCTTTTTAATGCAAGCAGTCATCAATTTGGTTACCGGTATAACCTATATCCGACAATAAACTTTAAATGTTGGTTTTCTAGCCAACAAACCTTAGGTTAAAGCAAATTGAGTTATTGAAATTTGAAGCATTTAATGAAAATTTGCTACCAAAACGCACTTACTGGATCTCGATTTTTTTCTTGCAAACATATTTCGATAAAGAATAAAATAAAATAAGAGTGTTTGAAAAATTTTTGTCGTGATCACCAACCAATGGGCCTGCCTGTGATTGTCAAAATAATTTTATAAAATGCAGCTCAAGACACCCTATAATTAACTTATACAATTTTTTCTCGTCTCTTGTATAATAATAATTATATTGAGCTTTACCGTAGAAATGCGTCACCCTGTATATATGTAACCAGATAAAAACTGAACATAAACCCGGATATGGATTCTAGGGGGCCTCATTGGCCCATTTGAAGAAATCTTTTTAAAATTCTAAAGTCGCGGTCTCCTCATTGACAATTTTTTTGTACGAAAGCTGGCTAAAAATTATGGACCGTTAAACCATAAACTTAACTAAAACTACCGCCAAAGCATCAGAGAGAAGATAACTAACCTGTTGCATATCAGCCCTTTTTATAAAACTTCGATCCTTTATATCTGTTGATAAAACATAACAAACACTGTTTAGTCCACCCACTAACACTAATAAAATCGTAAAGGAATAATTTGCACTTGTATATTAAAATTCCCAAATAACACAAATAATTTGTCAACGGAAATTAAAAACAGATAAACGATCTAATAATATACGATAAACGTCATCTACAGCGTGTAACTGACCTGCGCAATGATATCAAATGCTCTGTTGCTAGGTAACGACTCAGACATACTAGATCTCATATACGTATAAACCAGTTTTTACCATTGTCAATAAAAAGCGGTAATATTAAAAATTTATGTTTCGAATTTGAATAGCTCAATTTTCTGTAAACCCAGAAAGCTGAATTTTGGTACATAGTTAGGTACATGTCCACCAAATTTCATCGAAATAGCTTTGTAATTTTCGGAGAAAAAAGTTTTTTTTGAAAGAAAACTCAAAATTTTTCAGGAAAACCATGTCCGATTTTCCTAGCTAACGAACTCGTCCAAGATCATAATAAAAACTTGCCGAGTTTCATCAAAATTGGTTATTTACTTTTTGAGTTATTGGTTGGATATATATATATATATATATATATATATATATATATATATATATATATATATATATATATATATATATATATATATATATATATATATATATATTATTATTATTATTATTATTATTAGTTTATTGGTGTATAAATTTTACAATGCATCTTACAATTAAGTATTAAACTTGTGTTTGCAATTGATACAATTTGGACTTGAATATAATGGAAAACTGCAATATAGCTCAAAATCTTCTTGACACTGACAGCACTTTGATTTTGGTTTTCAAATTTTTCATTCTAATTAACTTCCCATAATTGTTTCCTATAACCAATATTTCATATATATCCTTGGAATTTTTATATCATGGTCCCATAACAAAATTGTCTTGTTTTAACTTAGATTTTCGAATATTATAAATTTTAAAGCACCAAAATTTTAAATGTCATTTTGACATACACTGATGTTATATATATATATATATATATATATATATATATATATATATATATATATAAACATATAAAAATCGATACTGACCTCGGATATGGGTTCTAGTGGCCCAGATTCGCGCTCATTTGACATTTTTTTGCAATGTCTTACCATCGATATCTCTCTATTAGTCAATTTTTAAAAATAAAAATTCACTAAAAATATAGTAATATCAGTTGACGTAAGAATTAGATGTTAGTCGCCACATAAAGAACGATATGTTTATTTTTCTTTACGACGATTATGTCCTTATCTTAAAAAATTGAGAGTGACAAAGTGAAAAAAAGTCTGGACGCAGTAAGTGCGTTATGGAAGTGAATTTTCATAAAAATGTTTTTAATAGGAAGAATGCCTCTTTAATGCAAGAGGCCATCAATCTGGCCACCGCTATAACCTATATAGTAGTAACAATGTGCCATGTTTTATCAAAATAACTTATCGTTTGAAAATACACTTTAAATGTTTTCAAGAAATCTGGTTTCCTAGCCAACAAACCTTAGGTTAATATCAAATTGAATTATTGAAATTTGAAGCATTTAATGAAAATTCGCTACTAAAACGCACTTACTGCGTCACAAAATTATTTTCTTACAAACATTCATCATATTTCGATAAAAAAATGCAAAAATGCACTGATATACGTTCGTATAAAAGTATATATGTTCGAAAACAAAAATTTTAGATATCACCAACGATTTGGTGGAGCCACCCTGTGATTGTCAAACTAATTTTATAAAATGCAGCTCAAGACACCTATAATTAATTTTTACAACTTTTTGTCGTATCTTGTATAATAAAAATTATAAATAAATTGAGCTTTACCGTAAAATGCGTAGCCCTGTATATGTAACCAGATAAAAACTGAAACTAAACCCGAATATGGATTCTAGGGGGGCTAGTTTGCGCTCATTTGAAGAAATCCTTTTAAAATTTAAAACTCGCGGTCTTATCACTAAAGAATTTTTCCAGGAAAATTAGTTAAAAATTATAAACCGTTAAACCATTAACTTAACTAAAACCAGTGCCAAAGCATCAGAGAAAGGGTCTATGTGAAATGAAATTTCTGGAAATATTTTAGTAAAATGAAGGATAATGACGGTTCAAGCTGAAACTTAAGGGTTTGCAGAACACTCTTCTTGCGGCGTTTTCTTTTCATAATGTGCATTTGTTTCAGGTTCTGTGCCCTGAGGAAAACTCCAAATTTTTGTCTTTAATTGTTATTTCCGGAAATATAATTTTTTTCCGAAAGAAAACACAAAATTGTCCAGGAAAACTTGGACCAATTTTCCTGGCTAACAAACTTATCCAAGCCACTTGCAAAAGGAAGTTAGTCACCAAATTTGATCAAAATCGGCCCATTATATATATATATATATATATATATATATATATATATATATATATATATATATATATATATATATATATATATATATATATATATATATATATATACAGTGTGCCCGAAGTTGGTGATGCATGTATTGCGATCTCCGAAACTGTTAGAGATAGGAAAGCCGTTAAATAGGGAAAGTTTTAGAAAATTCTGTTTGTAATTTAATGCCGTTTAGTTTACGATTTTATCTCTTTTGGTTTTTACGACATTTGAAAAAAAACTAAAATGACGCATTTTCGAAAATACCCTGTATTTTCTTTCTTTACGAAAATTTTTGAAATATGTAAAAACTTTCTTATAGCAACTTTTCACGTAGGAAACGCTTGTGTAGTCCGATTTCATTTTTAACGTTTAGATAGTTTGGAACCATTATCAACTTTGTTTTTTCATATAGGCGCCATATTGGATTTTCACGGTTTTGAAAAGCCCCTGTTTTTGCCTTTACAAATGTGTATAAAACTTAGTGAAAAAAGTTAGATTATAGGTTGAAAAACGAAAAAATATGTTTTGTTACGAATTTGGCAACGTCGCACGATGAAACACTCACACTTAAAGTGATTCCACTGCATCTAATCTCTTAAATACAATTAATAACAACATATCCTTATAAGTAATAGTTACTCCTATGTGAAAATCTTTTGAAAACATAGAAATTACCCTTTTCGAAATTTTAACACAAAAAAGAAAGGAAAAAACAATAATGTGTCAAATGACATAATAATTACCAAAATAAAATGTCTAATTTAACGTTCAAAATGCGACCCATTTGCTTCCATACATTTAGCACTTTTTTTTTCAACGATCAGGTAACTCGATCAATTGTGTTACAGTTAACATTGTTTATGATATATCACACTCGTACAGTGCAACAGAAAATAACGTCAAAAGATCCATAACTTTTGAGAAATAAATGAACGAATTCAATTAATATTTCTCAGGACATCAATATGACCCAAAAATCATTTAAATATTCGGAATAACCAAAAGTTTAGTAAATAATTTGATGAAATATATTTATCCGTGATACATTAATGCTCTAATAGGCTTTGGATTTTAGACGAATGAATTTTTTAAAATCTGTCAGGACTTCTGTCAGAGCTGTGAACGCTTGTCTTTATTTAAACGCGTTTTATGTCTTGACTCGGGCCTAGTATTCAGAATGGCAGAAAATTTCTCGAATGAAAAAGTTTGATATGTTAGTATCATATATTAGAAATGAAAGGAATGCGGATAAGACTGTCAACAATTATTTGGAAAATTACCCGGATAGACGACAACCCAACAAAAGGTATTTCTCTAAACTTGTAATGAATTTACTTGAATTCGGAGCTTTTGGGAAACCTCTGCCTAAGAATTAAGAGAAGGATAGTGAAAATCGTGACAGAAGTATTCAAGAATATTTTCATGAGAATCTTATGTCCTCTATAAGGCCTGCTGGCAGGGAGCTACATATTGCTAAGTCAACAGTTCACGACGTTTTGAAAAAACAACATTATAAGCCCACCAGCGTACAAGGACTTCGAGAAGGCGATTTTAACAGAAGAGTAACTTTTTGCAATTGGTACTAGGGAAATTTTGAAAATAACATTGTATGGACGGACGAAACTTATGTTACAAATTGCGGAATATTCAACAAGCATAATCGTCATTATTGGACTACCGAAAACCCCCAGCTGCGGGAACAGCGTAGATTGCAAGTTCGATTTGGCTTTAATGTTTGGTGTGGAATGTATGGTGAGATATTTTTCGCCTTGTTCTGAAAAATAATTATTCTTCTATCCTGTGAATTATTTTAATATTCCTATCGTAAGAAGAAATTAAACTATTTTATTTTTATATGAAATCAACTAATTGGGCCCTTTATTTATGATCAAACATTGACAGGACAAAGATACCTTGCAATGTTGCAAAATGAAATAGTACCAGCAATTATGGAAGTTCTCCCAGATAATGAGTTCCGTAATGTATGGTTTCAACATGACGGCTGCCACGCCCATAATTCCAGGGAAGTACATTTTTTTGTACCTGAGATATTTGGTGAAAGAATAATATCTAACAGTGATCCGGTGCGGTGGCCAGCGAGGTCTCCCGACCTCACTTCATTAGACTTTTATTTGTGAGGACATGTTAAAAACGAAATCTATGAATTTGATCCCACAGAAAGCAGAGAAGTTCTCGAACAGCGAACGCGGGATGTTCTGTCCAATTTTAACCGTAACACAATTCATCCTGTTACCAAATCGGTGATATAAAAATGTGAGAAATGTATAGAAGCAAATGGGTCGCATTTTGAACGTTAAATTAGACATTTTATTTTGGTAATTATTATGTCATTTGACACATTATTGTTTTTTCCTTTCTTTTTTGTGTTAAAATTTCAAAAAAGGTAATTTCTATGTTTTTAAAAGATTTTCACATAGGAGAAACTATTACTTATAAGGATATGTTGTTATTAATTGTAGTTAAGAGAATAAATGCAGTAGAATCACCTTAAGTGTGAGTGTTTCATCGTGCGACGTTGCCAAATCCGTAACAAACTCATATTTTTTCGTTTTTCAACCCATAACCTAATTTTTTTCACTAAGTGTGATACATATTTGTAAGGGCAAAAAGAGGGGCTTTTCAAAACCGTGAAAATCCAATATGGTCTCATATGAAAAAACAAAGTTGATTATGGTTCCAAACTATCGAAACGTTGGAAATGAAATCTGACTACACAGACGTTTCCTACGTAAAAAGTTTTTACAGATTTCAGAAATTTTCATAAATAAAGAAAATACAGGGTATTTTCGAAAATGCGTCATTTTAGTTTTATTCAAATATCGTAAAAACCAAAAGAGATAAAATCGTAAACTAAACGTCATTCAATTACAAACAGAATTGTCTAAAACTTTCCCCATTTATCCACTTTCCTACCTCTAACAGTTTTGAAGATCGCAATACATGCATCACCAATTTCGGGCACACTGTATATATATATATATATATATATATATATATATATATATATATATATATATAAACATATAAAAATTATTACTGACCCTGGATATGGGTTCTAGGGGGCCTGGCTCGCACTCATTTTTTCAAATTCAAAAGTCTGGATCTCCTCATTAGTGAATTTGTTTAAGAAAATTCACTAAAAAGCTGTACCTACCCAGGACAGTCATCTTAAAAGTTTGAGAGTGAGCCTTGTATACGAGAGAAACGATAAAAGGAAGAGGTGGAGTGGTGCAAGGAACGGCAGCAATATGTAAACCGCAATCAGAAATTCCTGATCATCAGTTGGAGTGAACTTTGGTGAGTTGTGTTAGGACTATATATATTCGCGATATTGGAACGATACATGCGAAGATGTTGGGCGAAGAGGCGGCTGTGGATATCATACTGCCAAGTGACGATCAGTGGCAAACTAAAATATATTATCAGCTGGTAGCCAAACAGAGACTAGCTGATGCTGCGGAAGATAATGAGTGAGTTGAAAATTACATTTTCTTTTTTAATTTGTCTGGACTGCAGTTAACATTTTTAATTAAATATACGCGGTGTCATGTAATATTGGCTTCTATATTAACGCCTCGCTTCAACTAAAAGAAGGTGGTAAGTTAGCAAAATAATATAAGTAAGTTTTTAAGTAGATGAGCGATATGTTTTAAGTTGGAAATTGCTTGATTTTCTTTCTTACACCAACGAAGAGTGCATGAAAACCATTATTTTTATTCGCCGGTGATCAGAAAATAAAAAGTTTTTAAATAAAAAAAAAACTTTCAAATGACGATATACGAAATAAGCTTATTTCCGTCCATAATTGCAGTATTATAAAGTTTTACCAGGTATTTTAGACCTAATATGAATATCTACAGCTTGTGTTTACCATATTAAATATACAAAAATTTCGGGACGCAGCAAGAGCGTTATAATAGTGAATTTTCATAAGAATTGACACCATTCGTACGGCATATTACTAAAATTAATATTAGTGAATTTTCTTAAAAAAATTTACTAATGAGGAGATCCCGACTTTTGAATTTTGAAAAAATTCCTTCAAATTAGCACTAATTAGACCCCCGAGAACACATATCCGGGGTCAGTTTCAATATATATATATATATATATATATATATATATATATATATATATATATATATATATATATATCTGTGTGTGTGTGTGTGTGTGTGTGTGTATCACACCGATAACTCAAAAAATAATGGGCCGATTTTGATCAAATTTGTCGAGTACCTTTCTTTTGCCAGTGGCTTGGATAAGTTCGTTAGCCAGAAAAATCTGCTTAGTTGAAATAGATTAAACAATGATTTGGCTTAATTTGACAGACGGATTCCCCCGGTCAATACCAGTTCTGAGCTGACCTTAAATGTATGGAATTTCGACAACGAAATTATAATGCATGTTTGTAAGAAAATAAAGTCGGGACTCAGCAAGTGCGTTATGGTAGCGAATTTTTATTGAATGCCTCAAATTTGAATATGTTAATTTGCTATTAACCTATAAGGTTCGTTGGACAGGAAACTAGTTTTTTCGGGAATACGTTAAGTTTTTCTTCGAACATTTTTTGTACATTTTCAAACAGTAAAGTTATTTTCATGAAACATGGCACATTGTTTCTACTATATAGGTTATACTGGTAACCAAATTTGGTGTCTGCTTTCTTAAAAAAAACACATATTTGCGATTTAAAACATTTTAATGAAAATTCACTATCATAACGCACTTGCTGCGTTCAGACTTTTTAATATTTAAATAGACCTTTAAAATACGCGCTCGTTTGAAGATTTTTTTCGAAAGCATTACCACTATATATATAGGGTGTCCTACGAACTTTGACTGTTAGCCGTATATCAGGAACTACTCTGATTTGAAATCTAAAAATTTCCAGAAGTATATTTTCAATAATTAACTGTTCAATGAAAACAGTTATAGCTTTGGATAGTTTTCGGTTATACGGTAAGTGATCATCACCTCCCTTATTTCAAATAGAACACCCTATATATTATTACGTTTTTAGATTCCCTGTCTAATTTTAATACAACTTTGTGTATCATAGTTGGTACTTATCTCTAACAGTTTCCAAACTATAGGGACCTGAAGACAAAAATTGACATCTGAAGAGGTTTAATAAAACTGCTTTTGTTACCTTTTCAGTTATAATTTGCTGACATCTTAATACTCAAATATTCCTGGATCTTATGCAGTTGGCAGTTCCTGAAAAATTTATACAGCTGCTCCTAAACATTATTATGTTTTAGAAATTTCAAACAACCGTAACTTGACTTTTTCAAATGAAACACCTGCATATTCTTACATATTTGAATTCTGCGTTTAATTTTCACGGCAATACATTATTTTGTTTTATACTATTTTTAGGTCTTAATCAAAATATTTCATTATTTTGCGAATTTGAGTCAGTTTTTTTGGATTTTCTCTTAGATTTGATACTATAAAAATAACTTCTGGGTGAGAAAATGCACAAATTTTGTGGAACATGAATTTCGTCTAGTTATTTTGTGAAAAAATCCACAAAAGATGCGGAAAATTGTATAATGAACTGATTTTTTAACCGACTTCAAAAAAAGGAGGATGTTCTCAATTCGCCTGTATGTGTGTTACCTCAGAACTTTTGTTTAGGTGAACCGATTTTGATGATTCTTTTTTATTTCCGAGCTGGTGCTTCTGATGTGGTGCCATATTAAGTTAATCAACATCTGACTAGTAGTTTTTGAGTCATCCTTAATTTACCTCTGATAACACGCTTAACAAATGGTGGCAGCGCTGATCTGCTTTTCTGAGTTATCCTTAATGAAGTCGGTTTTCCATTTTTTTAAATTTTTGATTATTAGTATTATGTGTCTACCGTTTTGTCTTCAACAAGGTTTCTATAAAACAAACATGAGTGTCAGATTTGACAGATTCTAACTGTCTAAGTGACAGTACTGTTCTTTGCTCCTCCCAGTTATTTAGAAGATATAGTAATAACGACCTGCTAAATTTAATTATTATTTTTTATGGTGAATATCATAGTCGATGCTGACATGGCGTGTCGCATATTTGGATAACGCTTTCCAAGTTGACCTAGACTTACGACGAAAATGGTTAAACAACTACTTCTAGAGGAATTAGAAAGCCTCGCTGGCAAAATTAAAAAAGCCTGGACGCAGCAAGTGCGTTGTGGCAGTGAATTTTCATAGAAATAATCTGTCACAAAATATTTTTTTTAAACTTTTTTTCTTGTAACATAGAAATCTAAATTTTGGTATGTAGTTTACTTTTTATATCTTAAACCTACCTGCCAAATTCGGTTATCGTAGCTTTCTTATTTTTTGAGATACAAATTTTTTTTGAATGAAAACTCAAAATTTTCCCTGAAAAACTCGTCGGATTTTCCTGACTAACGAATCTATACAAGCTATTTATAAAAAGAAGGTACATGCCAAATTTTACTGTTAATAAATGAAACTGATCCCGGATATGGATTCCAGGGGTCCTAGTTCGCTCTCATTTGCAAAAATTTTTTCAAAATTCAAAAGTCGGGATCTCCCCATTAGTGAATTTTTTCTACGAAAATTCACTAAAAACCTAATCCTCACGTGGACAACCAAGATTTAGCTTTGTCATAAATGAAAAAAATAAAAATAATAATGGACCGATTTTGATAAAATTTGGTAGGTATCTTCCTTTTATAAGTGGCTTGGATAAGTTCGTTATCCAGTAAAATCGGACCAGTTTTTCCTGAAAAATTTGGGGTTTTCTTTCGGAAATTTGTTGTATCTCCAAAAATAACAATGCTATGGCAACCAAATTTGACACTTAGGTTTGCACTATTAAGCTCACCTTACATGTCAAAACAGATCTCTAACTAGAAAGTCAAGAAATTATATACCTTTAAAAAAATGTTCTATGCCACTGATGACCAGAAAAATGTACAAAACCAAATTATTTTGTGTGGATAACAAGATCTATTGTATATTAGAGACAAAGATTAAGTTTTCTTGGCGCAAAAAGGTCAAGAAATAACAGAAAAGTTACTTTGAAATTTTTATAGTTTTTCTTCTTAAAATGTCAAACTTTGCAATTTTTAGACGGAGAACGTGAAACAAATATGGGCTATGTAAAGAAAATCTCATACAAAATGTGTTTTACAAACCTTAAGTTACAGCGTCAATCATCATTGTCCTCCATTTTACTAAAATATTTGCAGATTTTTTTTTCAAGTAGACCCCTCCTCTGATAGTTTGGCCGTAGTTTCAGTTATAGAGCTTGTGGTTTAATGGTCTATACTCTTTCGTGAATTTTCGTAGAAAAAAATCGTTATTGAGAAGACCGCGAAATTTTAAAAATAATTCTTCAAAGGAGTGCGAACTAGGCGCCTTCGGGGTCAATTTCAGTTTTACATGTTTAAATATATACAGGCTGGCGCATTTTTACTGTAAAGCTCAATATATCGGTTATCATCCAAGATACAGGAAAATATTATAAAAGCTATTTATAGGGTGTTTTGAGCTACATCTTATAAAATTATGTTGACAATCACAGGCTGGCCCATAAGTCGTTGGTGATAGAAGTTTTATTTATTTTTTAATGGAACAGCCCATTTATTGTATGATTATTGGATTCTCCATCCAATTCTTATGCATGCTTGTAAAGAGAAAACATTTATATCGCCTATCGTTTTCGAGTTATTTCAATTCTTTTTTACTTTTTTACATTTTGGAACACATCAAAAATAGTGAAAGGGCGTTTTTACCAATGGAAATCCGAGTCCCATGAAAATGACACATTTAGGGAGGTTTTCAATTATCTTTACCAATAGATAGGAGACTCTCATCAAAGTGGCGCATTCAGAGAGGTTTTGGTTTAATATTATTTGTCGAAAAAATCGAGATGCTGTATACACAGCGCTCTCAAATAGTGACTCAATTTGGAAAAATTCGAACTGTCGTAACTCAATTTTTTCAATTTGAACAACTCCCCATATCAACAGACTCCAGTTTTTGAAATATTTTTTGTGCATTTTTCTATTTTTTAAACTTAGTTACAGATTAGGTATATAACTTGAATTTTATGTATTATTCAGGCAATCTTTTTGTTTAAAAATAGTTAGCCAATTTTCGAAGAAAATTCTTTGTGTTTCCGTAGAAATCATTGTTTGTAAGATTTTTGTGACATTTTGGTAATAAATGTTTCATAAGTTATTGTAAAAAAAATATTTTCGGATTTTCGTAAAAAAATTGTTGGCAAATTTTCATGTCATTTTTTTTTGGGAGTTCCATCGGAAAGATTTTTGTGAATAATTATATCTTGCTAGATGGGTAAATAGCTTGAACAGGTTCGTTAGCCAGAAAAATCGGACGAGTTGTTTTGGGGAAAATCTTAAGTTTATTTTCGGAAAATTTACTTTTTCAAACAATAAAGTTATTTTGATGAAATATGGTAGGTACATTGTTTTGACTATATAGGTTATACCGGTGACCAAATTTGATGCCTGCCTTCATTGAAAAAAATACATATTTGCTGTTAAAAACATTGAAATGAAAATTCACTACTATAACGCACTTGCTGCGTCCAGACTTTTATTTAAATTTCACTCTAAAACAATCCACAATTTTTTTTGTGGTAAATTCAAATTAGATAAATAATATTGTGAATTCAATGTATTGCATCAACGTTCTGAATTCATATTTGACTAACACGAATTTGTTTTCCAAAAAAGTGAAGCATTGTTTTTAGTGTCAATAGATATGAAATAAGTTATTTTTCTTAGAGTTAGAATCTACCGACAAGTTGATATAGGCGTCCCATGACAATCTTGTTAAGAACAATCGTTTGGCAGCTTTGGACACATAAAACTAGAAAAAGTTGTTTTATTTTCCCATTATGTACTTTTCGGGATACTTTTAAATTTATCATTGGTAAAAATTATTGAAGTAAAAATATTTTTTATAGAGTATATGCATTAATCCCATCTATTTATCTTATAAAATAAAAAACGGAGTTAGATCTAAAAAAGTGATTCGAATTCAAAAAATAATAATAGGACGCAAAAATAATATAAAACAACACTATATATTTCCGTCAAAAATTAAACGCAAAATTCACAATGTCAATAATATACAGGCTGTTTCATGTGAAAAAGCCAAGTTACGTTTGCTTGAAATTTCAAAAAAATAATAATGTTTTCGGAGCACATGTATAAATTTCTCAGGAACTGTTGACTGTATGAGATCAAGTGTTATTTTAGCATTAAGATATAAGAAAATTATAGCTTAAGACGTAAAACTCAATTAACAAAGACAGTTTATACTTCTTCAGATGTAAATTTTTGTCTTCAGGTCGCCATATTTTGGAAACCTTTAGAGATATACGTACCAACTATGGTACACAAAGTCATATTAGAATTAAACAGGGAATATAAAAGTGTCCCTTCTTGCTTTACCGTTACTCGTCTCAGGTGATCTATTCGAAGAGACTTCAATTTTCTTACATGCTTTCCCTGACACACCCAACTTGCACACTCATATATAGGACAAGTGCGTTGCTATATACTGCGACTATGGCTTCTTAGTTATACATGAACTCCTACGATCCCACATTTTAGGTGACCAAACGGTACCTGGCGATTGGAACGACACCAATCTGTTGTCACCATTGCTGTGGCAAAATTCATTTGACTAACTCTGTAAATAATTTAACGTCCGGTTAGAGTTAATCAAGGCTTCAGACGACCAACCACGGATTGTGCTTCGGGTTTTTGTCATGACAACCAAATATTTTGAAGCTGTGATTGATCGTCTGAAGCCTTGGTTATCTAACCGGCCGCTGAATATTTCATCGAGCTTTCTGAAACTGGGCATTTGTCACCAAACTTAAACAGGGCAAATTTTTTCTGTCAACAGGCCAAAAAAATGGCATATTGGGAACCAGTATTAAAACGCATCAATAAATGTTTGTTCAGTTTTAGATAATCTCCTTTTAATTGCCTACTCGGTGGATCATGCCCTAAATTGATTAGTAAAATTAAGTTTTATATAAAAACTGTTTAGCTTATTTTTTCACGCTTATCACCAAACCACTGTTTTATTATTTTGCTTAATATTAAACTTTTTAAGTTATTTTCTTTACAGCAATTCAAACAAACAAGCATGGTTTAATTACTTTCAAAAAATCCACCTTGCATACAAATTTATAACAAAGCACAAGTCGGATGACGATACAGAATATCAGCGGTGAGTAGAACATTTTTATTTTGTTTAGTTTACTTGTCTAGAGGTGGTCTAAAAGTAATAGTACACAGAGCGGTAGTATATTATAGTTTCAAGATATTATGATTAAGCCAAACTTACCTCAATCTAAAAGTAGGAAAAGATACAGTGCTAAACTGAGAAATTAAATTTGGTTTTTCCTTGATATCTAAAAAGATACCTATTTGACATATTGTTTGGAAAATACGTACATTTGGAGAACTTAAATCACCACCACAACACGCGTTGTTCCCCTAATGTACTTATCAGTGATTATGACAGGTTCAGTCTTAAATTAGAGATATTGTTTGGAAATTGGGACAGATGAGCTTTTCATAGTGACAAAAAACAACTAATTTCTAATTACGCTATAGCGAATAGAGGGCGGTGCTTGCGGTATACTGTAAAGTTCATTTTTTGTTGTTTAATATTTCAACACACCACGAGGGCTTACAGCCTAAATACTAGCGTACCGTGGGTGTCGACAAGGAGGAAATAGGCAACTTGTTAATTCTGAACTTGGAGGTTTGGAGGTTCGGAGGAGAAGGAAAAACATGTGCCGGCAAGGAATTCCACAAGTTGGAAGTCCTTGGGACAAAAGAGCGGGCATAACTAGTTGTTCTATGTCTGGTGACCTGCACAGTAAAAGGGCGCATTCGCTCTGTTCCCCTGGTAGATCTATTGGGGGCAGCAGGTGGAGGAACTATAAAGAAAGCTCCTCTGAGCAGTGCCCGTGCAGATATCTATAAAAGAGAGAGAGGTCACCAACGGCACGTCGGTGGGCAAGGGATGGCAGCCTTTGGGTGAGGGTAGGGTCACCGATGAGACACATAGCTCTCTTCTGAATGGAGTCCAGGATAGCGAGTGTAGAAGCGGCAGCGGCACCCCAGATGTGGGAGCAGTATTCGAGGTTTGGTCTTATTTGTGAAGTATGTAAGGTATAGAGATTAGCTGGTGAAAAATATTTGCGAGCCCGGAAGAGGAAACCTAATTTCTTAGCAGCCGCTTCTGCAATTGATGTGACATGTTGGTGCCAATTGAGATTTCGACCCACAGAGATGCTAACAAGTGAAAAGGACTCATTACTTTGACGAACTTGGTTGTTCATTGTGATAGGTCTAGGGCTGGTATATCTCTTATGAGATAGAAAGCAAGACTGTGATTTGGTGGGGTTGAATTGTACAAGATTTGTACTTCCTCAGTCTAATATTTTTTGGAGATCCACAGGGACAGAATCCTCCATGACTCTGCGACCCTCATCTAATTGGGCTAAAGAGACAGGCTTAGAATATTGTATATTTGAGTGGAGGGTGCTGTCGTCCGCGTAACTGTGAACTGGGTTGGATGTGCTAGAGAGGAGGTCATTGATGTGGAGAAGAAACAAAGTAGGGGCTAAAGCTGAACCTTGACGGACTCCTGCATTAATTGGATACAGTTTAGAGGAATAGCCATCCACGACAACAGAAATGATCCGGTTTAAGAGGAAATTTGCTGTCCAGGTACAAAGTTTTGGTATTAGGCCATAGGCCGGAAGTTTATTAAGCAGCGCTGCGTCCCAGACCTGGTCGAATGCTCTGAATATGTCTAGAGCGACAATCTGGGATTCACTGTGTAGTTCCATAAGCTTGTTCCAAGAATGGGCGACAAAGGAAAGGAAGTCGGCAGTTGATCTGCGCTGACGGAATCCATACTACCTGTCGTGGATTAGACTGTGTTTTTTAAAAAATTTTGGTAATTCAGTGTTTATATACTTTTTCATCACTTTAGAGACCACTGAAAGGAGAGAAATAGACCTGTAGTCGCTAGGAAGCGCTTTGGATTCTTTCTTGGGGACGAGTGGTACTCGAGCAGTTTTCCAGTTACTAGCGAATATGCCTCTATTGTAAGATGTCTGAAACAGACAAGTCAGGACAGGAGCAAGTTCTGGGGCGTATTTTTTGAGAACAATTGCTGGGATCTCGACAAGGTCAGAGACTTTCCTGGTATTAAGAGAAGAAAGCATCGTTCGTACCTTTTTAGTTTTGAAAATGATATGCGTTATTTTATGCGCGACATTGGGGACTGTTGGTGGTTGAACATTTGGAGGTGGGTTGAGAGTAGAATTGCCGGGAACAACGAGACAAAAAGTTCAGCCTTGCCCAGGGCGGTAGAAACAACTTCATCCCCTGAAACAAGAGGGTGGGAACGTGCTCTTGCAGAAATTATTCCCAATAGATTTAGCAAGAGTCCAGAAGTGTTTGCTGCCGTTGGAGCTTGAGAGGACTTTGTTTTTGATGTGGTTATTAAACTAGTTTGTTGCCTTAGAAAGAGTGCGGACATAGCGGTTTCTTGCGTCGTTAAATGCTTATTGGTTTTCTTGACTGGGATTGTGTAGAAGCGTTTTGTGAGCTTTAACCTTTTTAAGTCTGGCTTTGTCACAGGATTTAGAGAACCAGGGCTTTTGAGTGGCTGAAAAGGTTTTCTGTGTACGTGGAATAAATAATTCCATGACAGCTTGGATAATTTCGGTGACGTTATGTGATATATCAGAAGGGTGAGGATGAAAGAAGCACACAGACGCCCATGGTAATGAGGAAAAGTAATCCCGCATTTATTCTCAGTTCCCGGAGTTGTAGTGCCAAACGATACGTGGGTGTGATGCTTGTGTGACCTCGGGTTGCATTGCGCAGGAAACAGTGACCACGCCATGGTCTGAGCGAGCAAGGGGGGCGGTGACTGATAGGTTGCTGAACCATATTGGTTAAAGAATTACTGACTGCAAAGGCCTCCGATGCTCTCCCTTGTGGATCGGTTTTTGAAGATCCTAGCCATTCTTTATTATGGACATTGAAGTCACCAAGAATAGTGACCTCGGAGGAAGGATATTCAGAAATCAGATGGTCTGTTTTTTCAGAAAGGTAGTCGAAGAGGTGGACAAAGTTGTTGTCAGAAGGTGACCGGTAAATGCAACAGATAATTTTAGTTGTAGCCCTAAGAGAGAGAGAGAGAGAGATAGAGAGAGAGAGAGAGAGTTTCAAAGTATGTCTTTTCTTCCAGCTTTTAAATTGGGGACTCTGGTGCAGGGTAGATTGATACGGACGTATGCGCACACGCCTCCATGCAACCTAAAGGAAGTAAGGAGCTCATATCCCGGGAAATTAAGGGCATTAGTGGCTGTTTTGGCACTGATTTGGGTTTCGGTGAGGAAGAGGAGTTGGGGCCTATTAGCCTGGAGGAAATGGGGGACGAAGTTAAGGTTAGAATTTAGGCCACATATATTCGAAAAGGATATGTTAAATCTTGATGCCGTTGCTCCCCGTACACTCCTCTCCCGCTCATGTTATATTATTGCTATAAAACACATTGTTAATTAAATTCAATACAATTTTTCTGAACGAACATTCGCTACCAACGAGTCTAGGCTTTTAAGAGCGGCAATATCTAGAACATAAAGTGGTAAATATATGAGGGATAAATAATAATAATATAATAATAATGTTTATTTAGAAACAAAATACAATAATGCAAAAAAGTATTTAAAAAATGTGTACAAGTTCTTAATAAAACAATTTGTCTCTGAGATAAAATAAACGCTGTCTGTGCGTGACTGACTTTCCAATGACCACTGGTAAAAAGGCAAAGTAAAATGTCCAGGCCAGGTAAAACGTCCAGTCCACGTAAAATGTCCAGTTTAGGTAATTTCTCCAGTCCAGTAATACAACACAAACGAACAAATCACCATCAGTAATGCGTCACACAAATACAAACTAATCATAGTATTTGTCATACCGTAGATCATTTACCATCAACCTGCAAATGTTCTACATGGTCTTAAATATATCATTAAATATCTTAAGATTGTTAGATGGACGTTTTTTAAACAAATCTCCTGGATCTTTATCAAATTTCAAATTAAACGTAGGGATACAATCTCACAAATACCGAGAAAATTGAGAGGACGAAGCAGACTTCTTTTAGGCATTGAAGAATAACCCAAAATCCCAACTGACGGACTTACAGGTACCATGGGATGATGTTTCACATGCGGAAGGTTAAGAAATAAACACAAGGCGATATTGTCAGAAGTGTCTTCACTGGCTGACCCAAACATTCAAATGATGTTTCTGTTAGGTGTATGAATCAGTAAAGGTTTAGATGCTTTTGTGCCAATTAATTTTTAAAATTAATTAATCATTTTTAAAATTAGTAATATTATTATTTTTCATTACTGTCTTCGTGTGTTTTTTATGTCTTCAATGGAATTTTGTATTATAAAGCACTTAAAATATCATTGTTTTCAGAAAAACGATAACTATACAAAATCCTAAGTAGTACTTTTTTGTATGAAAATAAATATTAAGAATTGGATAGTCGTTTTGGAAAATTATCACTATAGATTTATGAAATATTGTATGATAAGAACATTTTAGAATACCAAAGAATAAGTTTATGAAGGAAAGTTAAAAAAGGACCTGGATATCGACCTATGTCATTTTTTAAATGAAGCACAATAGTTGTAGTCCACACGACTACTCATGTCATATCAAGTCACGCGACCACTGTGGGGTTAAATAGGGAGCACCCACCATCGCTGCCTTTCTTCGATATTCGCGTCCTATTGTATACCGAGAATTTGTTAATTTTTTTGGATACTGCTCGGTACATGGGCGTGTTTTCTTTAACCTAAGACAATGGCGCATTTCCGCTTTGTCGATGTGTTCATTTAACCCGAGTTCTCTGGAGGATTGAACCGCAGAGTACCAGGGTCCAGGAACCTCAGCTGAGTTGTCGAGTATGCTGAAGGTATCGATGGGTAGGTTTTACGCCATTTTGAAGATTGTCAAGATTGTATGATTACTCTTTATTTACTTCTGTTTAAGACTGGATGCATTCTCGCAACAATTAGAACCGTAGACCGGTTTCGCTCTCATTAGAGCTCTTCAGTACGGCATACTAATTGTAGCAAAAATGCACCAAAAATAACACGGCTATCGTATAGCCAGTCTTAAAACACTAAGTGAGTAGCGAACGTGTCGCCACCTAGTTCGGAATCAAGTACTATGTTGGCACGCCCGCTCCAAATAACACAGAGTGTTAAAAATAGAGACAGTATACAACTAACTAACAATTTAAAAAATTGTTAGCCCTGGCCTATTTCTACCCCAATATAGGGACAAAGTATGTAAGACTAGATGCATTCTCGCAGCAATTAGAACCGTAGACCGGTTTCGCTCTCATTAGAGCTCTTCAGTACGGCATACTAATTGTAGCAAAAATGCACCAAAAATAACACGGCTATCGTATAGCCAGTCTTAAAAAACTAAGTGAGTGGTGAACGTGTCGCCACCTACAATTGCTACAATTAGTATGCCGTACTGAAGAGCTCTAATGAGAGCGGAACCGGGCTACGGTTCTAATTGTTGCGAGAATGCATCTAGTCTTACATACTTTGTCCCTATATTGGGGTAGAAATGGGCCAGGGCTAACAATTTTTTAAATTGTTAGTTAGTTGTATACTGTCTCTATTTTTAACACTCTGTGTTATTTGGAGCGGGCGTGACAACATAGTACTTGGTTCCGAACTAGGTGGCGACACGTTCACCACTCACTTAGTGTTTTACTTCTGTTTGTAAGGCTAGATGTATTCACACCACAATTAGAACCGTAGACCGGTTTCGCTCTAATTAGAGCTCGTCAGTTCTGTTTGGTTTCAAATGTTAGTAACTCATTTTTTAAGTTACGAACACTCCAACCTAATTTTATAAAAAATTCTATATAAACACAATGTAAATTTAACCTGTTAGCTGCATCTGGACCACAAGCAAGTAGTTTTATTCGTTTCAAATTAATTATATTAAGCATTAACTTTTTTTCTATTTAATATAATATACACATCAGAAAGAATACCAGTATAAAAACAGCAATAGTAAGTTGTTTAAGGTTTGTGGGTGTTTTACTTGAATACCTACATATTTCCTCTCCTTTAAGTATACGTTTTTTTGGAATACCGTATTTATTTCTATAAAAAAAATGCCCTTGTTATACAAGTGTCCTAATACATTTGAATGACTCTATATAAAGGCCCCGACTATAAACTTAAAAAATCTGAGTTGGAGTTCGGCCCAATATCTTTATTAATAAAAAACTCTGGATGCAGCAAGTGCGTTATGGTAGTGAATTTTCATAAAAAAATTTTTAATAGCAAATATGTTTTTTTAAGAAAGCAGGCACCAAATTTGGTTACCAGTATAATCTATATATTAGAAACAATGTGCAATGTTTCATCAAAATAACTTTATTGTTTGAAAATGTACAAACATTTCCGAAAGTAAACTTAAATTGTTCCCGGAAAAACTGGTTTTCTGGTCAACCTTATAGGTTAATAGCAAATTGATTCAAAATTTGAAGCATTTAATGAAAATTCGCTACCATAACGCACTTGCTGCGTCCCGAATTTCTTTTCTTACAAAGATGTATTATATTTCGATGGAAAATGCAAAAATGCAATAACATAGTGTTCGATTAAAAAAATTCACTAAAAAAAAAAGAAAATTTGAATCACCAGCGACTTATGGACCACCCTGTAATTGTGGAAATATTTTTTAAGATGTAGCTTAAGACACCCTATGTATACAACTTTTTTTCGTAACTTGCATAATAACGGATATATTGCGCTTTAATGATTTTTACGAAAATTCGACAAAAATGATATACCATTAAACGATAAAATCTATAGCCAACACTACTGCTAAAGCATCAGAGAAAGGGTCTATTTGAAATGAATTTTCTGGGAATATTTTAGTAAAATGAAGGACAATGACGATTGAAACTAAGAGTTCAGGCTTTGTAAAACATTATTCTTGGGACATTTTCCTTCCATAGATCATAATAATTTCAGGTTTATTGCCTAAATATTAACAATTTTGACGTCTAAAATCGCGACTTTGACGTTTTGAGGAAAACCCAACTTTATTTTTATTTAAATGCCTGTAACTTTTTTGTTCTTTAACCTACAGCGCTAGGTTGGTAGCTTACCTATAATGATATAAACCCGTGTACCAAATTTCGTTGCCCTTACTTTGTTATTTCCGGAGATATAAATTTTTTTTCGAATGAAAACTCAAAATTTTCCGGGAAAACCTCGGCGGATTTTCCTGGCTAACGAACTTATCCAATCCACTCGCGAAAGGAAGGTACTCACCTAATTTTATCAAAATCGGTCCATTATTTTTTTAGTTATAGGTGTGACACATAAATATATAAGCATATATATATATATATATATATATATATATATATATATATATATATATATATATATATATATATATATATATATATATATATATATAAACATATAAAGTCTGAAACCGACCTCGGATTTGGGTTCCAGGGGTCCTGAATAGCGCTCATTTGAAGAAATTTTTTCAAAATTCACAAGTCTAGATCTCCTCATTAGTGAATTTTTTTTAAGAAAATTCACTAAAACGAATGACAGAATTAAAGAACATATTTTCATTTTTTTCCAAATATTTCAAGAACTAAATATAGATGTGAAGATTACTTATCTGGCTTCAGAAGTGTAGAACCGGAAAAATAGTCTCTACATCTGTATTTAGTATGGTTAGTAACGGTTTTACTATGTAAGGGCAACAACACTCAATGAATTTGAAGAACTGTAGCAAATATCGCATTTATGAAAAAAAATATGCTGAAAGGCCTCAAAAAGCTTAGCTTTTTTGTTGTTACTTCCAAGTTAAAGGCTAAATTCAGTTGTTTTTTTGTTATAAAGTGATAAAGATCTTTTAAAGATGTATAGAAACTATTGGTCTCATCAGAATATTCTGGATGTTTAAGAAAATCTGAATTTGGAATTTAAAATTTTAACGGCAATACTTATCAACGTCAAGAGGATATCAAGATGCTTCATTTTTGCATTTTATTTAAAGTTAAATTGCATTTACTATATTCATTGGTTGTTGTTGCCCTTACTTGGTGAAACTTGTCCATACTACGAACAGACTTGGATACTACTTCTCTGGCTTCACTGTTGGTTTTTAGTGGTGAAGGACGTAGCCAGCGCGTGAGCTAACTGGAGCAAGTGGCCCTTCGAATTCTGGAAGTTCTAGGATGTTCTTCAATGTCAATATAGTCACAGAAGCATTGAAGAACATCCTAGAACTTCCAGAATTCGAAGGGCCACTTGCTCCAGTTAGCTCACGCGCTGGCTACGTCCTTCACCACTAAAAACCAACAGTGAAGCCAGAGAAGTATTCTCCAAGTCTGTATGCAGCATTTACTATAGCCAAAAGTTAATAACTTATTTGTAATAAGCATCCTTTTATTTGTCCATCAATAAACTAATATTAATAGTTGTATTTCTGCAAGTTTCGAAGATCCCCATAGTCTGCAAGCTTAAGTCGGACACCTTGTATAGGTCGCTCAGATGTTTAACGTATGAATGGTCATAGTTACCGCAGGCAAACTTAACTAAGATCATTAAATGTCATAAAATAACCTTCAAATTCACTTTAGTTTGTCAGTGTCATGGTTATCTAAAATTCCAGCTATTGCCGTCACAATTTACGAATAAACGGACTTCTCTGAATATATTTTTTTTAATTTATAATATTTCAGGCCCAAAATAATGATATCAAAGTAGTTTAAAGATGTACGTTTATCCAGTAGCATTTACTTCTAAACACACCTTTCTCTTGAAGTTATTATATACATTTTCACAGAAGGTATGGCATTTAAAAAATATTTAATGTTGTTCTTTCTTCAGGATGATCGATGACCAAATACAGCACCAGAAGGAAACTAAACTCCACGAATGGAACAGACTTCCCAAAAAGACCGCTGCATGTGATACGCTTGCTCAGAAACCTGCAAAGAAAGTAAAACCAAGCAATACCAAAGAAATTAAATGGACAGTTAGTGACATTGCTAAAGCTGGCCGTCTTCTTTATAGGCCGCCAATGTCTATAGAGTTTTCTGATGAACAGGAAATGAGGAGAGTTTATACCCTGATCTATGACGTTTTTAGATGTGAGTAAATGCTTTTTAGTTGGGATTTTTCCCTTTACCCAACTACACTACGCAATACGTACCTACACCAAAGGTTCATAGCTTTAATCTATAAACCTTGACCTACACCTACTTTAAACATCTACCGCAAAGGGGTCATAAGCGCGTATAATAATAATAATAACTTTATTCACCACTATACATGCAATAGAAAAACAAAATAGGACACAGTACCTAGTGAACAATGACAATGGTAATGATAACAGATAAACTAATGCTCGTTAGCCACCGTTTAATATTATAATCTATAATTAAGCTAGCATATATTTTAAAAACAACTAATCGAAAGTAAGTACACAGTAGAAAATCCGGGATCTGAATTAAAAACCTGTAAGGAATTACATTTATTGTTGCAACAAGTGTTGCACACACACATCCATACTATCAGCAGCACACAAATCACACACGCTCTCCCACACCATCCCCACACACTCACATGCATACTTCGCCGCTGGGAAGCTGCAATCAAACATTTCTTAAACCCATATACTTCATCAAAGTCAATTCTGTATTAAATTCTTCCACTCTGTAATCCTACGCTTAAAGAGGTTAATACTTGTAATCTGTCTCCGTGAGATTGGGACCTTTGTGTAGAGTCGAATCCAAATAAATCTGAAATGCCTTTGCCCAATGGTCTTAGCTCACTTTACCACGCCATATTCAGCACCTTTTTTTATATCGCGTACCGTGGGTGTGCCGTGGGTCTCCCAAGAAAGTCTTAATTCTTATGTATTCTGACCAGAACGCTCTTAGCATAGATCTGTCTTATGTAAAAAAAAACACTTTCTTGATAAGCGCTATCACTCAGATAAGTGTTTGGCATATTCATTATAAACTTTATAAAACCCTTCTGTAGTATCTCCAGTGGCTTTAAATGAGTGACCATTATACCACCCCACCCAATCACACCATATCAAATCACAGACTTGGCCAAAGAATGATACGCAAGTCTTATTTCAGGAGTTTTTAAAATTTAATCAATCTGTATGATAAATACCGAAGCTTACCAACAGCACTAATTATGTGTGCATCCCATCTTAAGTGTGAATCCACATAAGTCTCAATTGATGACAATTCAGAATCTTTTTTAACTTAGTCAGTCTGTATGATAGATAACGAAGCTTACCAACAGCACCAATTATGTGAGCATCCCATCTTAAGTGTGAATCAATTATGACTTCCAAATATTTAACCGACTTTGCCGATCTTATCTCATAAACGGGTTCTTGTCAAGTTAATTTTTGAATGTCTGGTATGGGACAACCCTTGATTAATTGCCAGAAAAGGCTACAAAATTGGCCTTTCTAAAGTTTATGGCTAAAAGCATCTCATCAAACCACTTTTTGATCAACTTCAAATCATCTTTCACTATAGATCTTAAGCGATTACAAGATGTTTCTTCATAGAATATAGTTGTATCGTCAGCAAAGCAAATCACTTTTCACACAGATGGTAATTCTAGCAGCCCATTAATATATATGCTGAATAAAATAGGACCAGGCGCCGTGTCCTGAGGGACCTCACACTGGGTAATCTGTTGATCACTATCAATCGTTTCCACCCGTGTAATCTGTAGTTTGTCATTTAAAGAAGTTGTGAACAGTTTAAGAGGGGTGCCCCTAAAACCCATCTCTTTGAAATTCGTCGCTCTAGACGTATCCAAAGCATTCGACCAGGTCTGGTACGTAGCGCCGCTTAATAAACTTCCGGCCTATGGCCTACCACCAAAACTCTGTACCTGGACAGCAAATTTCCTATCCAGCCGGAGCATTTATGTTGTCGTGGATGGCCATTCCTCTAAACTGTATCCAATTAATGCAGGAGTTCCTCAAGGTTCAGCTTTAGCCCCTACTTTGTTTCTTCTCCACATCAATAACTTCCTTCCTAGCACATCCAATCCAGTTCACAGTTATGCAGACGACAGCACCCTCCACTCAAATATACAATATTCTAAGCCTGTCTCTTTAGCCCAATTAGATGAGGATCGTAGACTTATTGTGGGTTCTGTCTCCGTGGATCTCCAAAAAATATTGGCTTGGGGAAGTAGAAATCTTGTATAATTCAACCCCATCAAATCTCAGTATTGCTTCCTATCTCATAAGAGATACACCAGCCCTAGACCCATCACAATGAACAACCAAGTTATTCAAAGTAATGAGTTCTTTTCACTCGTTGGCATTTCTGTGGATCGAAATCTCAATTGGCACCAACATGTCACATCAATTGCAGAAGCGGCTGCTAAGAAATTAGGTTTCCTCTTCCGGGCTCGCAAATACTTTTCACCAGCTAATCTCTATACCTTATATACTTCACAAATAAGGCCAAACCTCGAATACTGCTCCCACATCTGGGGTGCCACTGCCGCTTCTACACTCGCTATCCTGGACTCTATTCAGAAGAGAGCTATACGTCTGACCCTATCCTCACCCAAATGCTGCCATCCGTTACCCACCGACGTGCTGTTGGTGACCTCTCTTTTATAGATATCTGCACGGGCACTGCTCAGAGGAGCTTTCTTCCATAGTTCCTTCACCTGCTGCCCCCAACAGATCTACCAGGGGAACAGAGCGAATGCACAATTTTACTGTCCAGGTGCTATGCTAGATGCTAGCGAATTTTCATTAAATGCTTCAAATTTGAATAACTCAACTTTCTATAAACCTAGAGAGTTTAGTTCTGGCACTCAGTAAGGTCTTTCACAAGGAAACATATTCACCAAATTTACACAAAATAGCGTTGTAATTTTCGGAGATAAAAATTGTTTTCGAAGGAAAACTCAAAATATACCCGAAAAAAGAACTGATCCAAACTGTCAATAAAGGAATGATTCTTGTCGAATTTCAGCAAAATCTCTTAATTACTTTTTTCCTTATCGTGTGGATACATACATACATACATAAATATATATATATATATATATATATATATATATATATATATATATATATATATATATAAATTTTTCGAAATTTTTCGTTTTTTCTTTGCTAAAACGGCATAAAGTCTCAAAACATATAGAAAACTTGATTCTGGAACGAACATTTTTTTGTCTGTCGGTTTGTCGGCATGTACTTCTGTCTGTTAGTAGGCGTCATAACTTTCAAACGAATTTTGATATCATCTTCAAATTTGGTTTCTAGTTAGCACCCGATAAAATAACTCTTCGAATTGTTTTTGGGTAAGATCGTTTCAAAGGGTAGGGGATACATTTTTTTTGTTTATTTATTTATTTTTTATTTATGTATCCCATCCAACAACACACGAGATCATACACAAAACTTAAGTCATAAACACTTCCAAATACTAGAATTTTGTTAATGCAACTAACATATATTTCCTTGGATACCTAAGTCAACATGACTTGTTTGTATCTTTTAAAGCTAACTCTATATAATTATCAGTACATTAATTAAACCGGTTAATACCCATAATATTTACTATTTTCCCTTCTTCTCTCTGTCCCAATCTAACCAGATGTGCCCTGACCCTCAAAAGATGAGAGATTCGACTGTAAACCAAAACAAGGTCATAGGGTTAACCTCAGTAGGGGATTGATCAGCATATCCTACACAAATTATGGTCCATTTCCTCAACCCTTAGTCTCCCTTTTTCATATTTTTCTTTTTAAACAACTGTATATATGATATCCATACAACTGACACCTCTATACCACACACAACCAAAATGTTCATACACATAGTATTCACCGACCCACTCCTCCATTCATGCATATTATATTTACACACACATATGCAGGCACACACGCACCCACGACAACACACACACTCACACACAGCACACACTTACTTTACCTTCACCTTGTCCAGGCAACACATCCACTCCACTTTCGCTTCATGTAGCAAGACTACATTCTCCATACCACTCAACCAATGAGAGGTGATTTGGTGAAAATTTAATTTTTTTCCTTAAAACTCTAGTAAATATAACGTTTCAGAAGTTTATGGGTAAAGGAATAATGTTTTGTAGTCAAGTCATGGACCCTAAATTCATTTTATGAGAAAGTATTTTGAGGAGAATAGATTATCACAGCTACGTGGAAGTTATGATTCAAATTGCTTTCGAAATTTAAGGGTACTTTACGCCCCTGGCTAAGGGGTTCCAAGACACCAAAACTTACGCCATCATGTATCCCCCTTGAAAACAAAGTCGACGTGTCTCGGATTTTTTTTTCTTTTTTTTTTTCAATTCCGGTATTTTCCGGGTGGGAAGTTTTAATTGGCACACCCGTATATTAGAGCTACTATTTTCAGTTGACTCGCCCGGAAAACTAACCCGGGACCCCCGGCTTTACAGGGCAACTTTAGCCACCTAATTAACAAGGACACCTTGAAATATATTAGTGTTCTTATTCATTGGTAAAATTCAAACAATACTAATATAGAATTCGTCTTACGATTTTATAAAAAATATGTTTCGGGTTATTTCACATATATGAACGTGCGTGTCTGTCAAACTTGAAGAGTGTACGATATATCAAACTATTCATTCTGACCCAGAAATAACGAAATAACCTGTCGTTTCCCGGTCTATTGTATCATTCATGCGTGTCCTATCATGTCCTATCAATTTATTTACAGAAATAGAATACAGGCACCGATTTACATGGCAATAACACGTCTATTTATTTGCAGATAAGACTATACTGAATGAGGCACTAAACGATGCCAGTTTCTTACAGATGTTTCCTAAGGTAAGAAAAACAAAACATTTTTTAAATAATTTTTTTACACCCTGGGGGTAATATTGTTGGGTAGTCACATTTTCTATATAGAAGCACTTTGAGATATGCAGTTTCTAGTATAGAGAGCTGAAGTGTCCACAATAAAAACCCTTCTTAGTTTGTGTTCAAACAACTTTATTTGGATAAGTTACAAAAAGTGAAAATCAGAAAACAGATAAACTCACGTGAAAATACTTAACAATTGTTGAGTAAATTAAAGATGTGCCTCCTCTATAAACATTTAATACTAATAATAAATTGTTTTATTCACATACTTGTTACATTGTTTACAATATTTCCTTGAAATCTTATTTATACAAAGGATCCAGAGACGCCGTCGAGAGATCTAGGAAGAGTTTTCCTTTCTTCATGAGCGTTCGAGTTTAATGGAATCCTCTAGCAGGGAGTAATGGTTTGGAACGCAAAGAGCACCGCAGTAGCAGCGGAGTCTGGATCTTCTCCGCTGACCTTGAATATCCGGGAGATGGCACGGGGAGGCGTCCCGCCGGTTCGTACTCATATCCGTAACAGGTCTCCAAGGTGAAGAGCCTCTAGTTGATAGAATAATGTAGGTAAGAGAAGTCGGCAAATTCGATCCGTATCTTCGGGATGAGGATTGGCTCTGAGGATCGGGGCATGTCGGGGAAGCGGGTCGCGGCCGACGTGCCGGGCCTGCAAGGTGAACAGCTTAGCTTATGCGACGCCGGATCCGAGCACGGTCCCGTGCCTTGGCCTTGATTCAGATCGTCTTATATCGAGAGTTCTAACACTAAGTGATTACTGATTAGTAAGACACGAAGCAACGTGCCGGCATCTAGTTGCGGAACCAAGTAGTATGTTGTCACGCCAGCTCCAAATAACACAAAGTGTTAAAAAATAGAGACTGTATACAACCAACTAACAATTTAGTAAATTGTCAGCCCTGGCCCATTTATACCCTAATACAGGGACAAAGTATGTAAGGCTAGATGCATTCTCACCACAATTAGAACCGTAGACCGGTTTCGCTCTAATTAGAGCTCGTCAGTACGGCATACTAATTGTAGCGAAAATACACCTATAAAGTAATACGTCTATGGTAGCCAGCCTTCCAACACTAAGTGAGTGGTAAGACACGAAGCAACGTGCCGCCATCTAGTTGCGGAACCAAGTAGTATACCATCTGCAGAATTAAAGTCGCTTAGGGTAATGGTCAACATTTAAGCCTTGTACGATTGTAGGTTTGTATAGATGGTAATTTCTTTGTTTTAATACACGGTGTACCGTACTTTTCGGAACGTCAATTTGTTCACCATAAAACCGAACAGATTGCGGAGGGTTTCTTCATTTCTAGGCATTGGTAGTTTCTTTGCGTGGAAGCTACCGCCGTTCAATAGATTGGTCACTATCCTGCGAAATATTTTGGTCTTTCGTTGTCGTCTTTCTGGGTAGTTGTTTTGATATGAATTTGCAGCTGCATCAGTATTTCGGTTAGAACGAATATAACATTCCAACATGTCAAAATATTCTTCATTACTGAACGTATTGTTGAATAATATTTAAAATAAACAGGAAACAAACTATTCAGTACAAAAATTTAAGCAACGTGTTAAGAACACTTCAAATTGTTCAGATAATTAAGAATGAATGTATTCTCAATTGTCGCGATATTTTTATATCCATAGCAACCTTTCTTCTCTTGTTTTTCAGTTGACTTATGTTTAAAAATCAAACAATTTTCAAAGGCGTCTTCGTAAATCATTAATCTGCTTTTTATTGAGTTCTGTTAGTAACTTTAGTTATTTACTAGGTTTTTACCTATTCAATTAAATTATAACAGTTTTTTAGGATAATGTTGTAATGTAAAATATCATTTGTAATACTGGGCCGATTCATTGGTGTGCTCAAAGTTCCCATTTTTTATCGTGAATCATTACGGAAAATTATGTTAAAAGTAGAAGTCTATTGTCAGACTCTATAGTCTACTGCTTTTTGAACACTTTTTTTTGGTCATTTGTTTTCTGGTATTGGATTTCATAGCCTACTATCTTCAAAACGAGTTTTCTCAAAATTGTCAGTGCAATTACAAGATTTCTTAAGCATGTTGTACATCATTGGAACGCTCTTTTCACAGGCTATAACATGAGGAAAAGAGACAATATGGCTGCCATAATAAAAACAAACGTTGGTACATATAGCTCAAAAACAAATGACAATCCAAATAGAATAGCACAAAAAGATTACTCTGTAAAAAGTTTCATGATAATGTGCAGGTCTTAGACATGACAGATCAACGCCTACTTAGATATTGAGAAAAAAGGAATCGACAAATTTTGTTTTTTTCAAAATAACTTGAAAACGAAAAGAGGCAGGGCAAAATACAAGCCATATTTGGAACGCGCATGAAATTCTACAAAACATTGTACCGTCTCCCTATATCTAATAAATAAGGGATATAGCAATACATTCATATCCAGTTTAGGACACACTGTATATGTTGAGAATTTAAATTTTGAAACCACATTTTCACAGAATACAAAATATTTCAAAGACCGAGGTAATTCATTAATGAAACTCGTTTTTGTTTTGATCATAGAAACTGAAAATTCAAAAATATACAGGATGTATCATTTAAAGAATACAACATTAATAGATGTTGTGTTTTTGGGACATTCGCTCAAATCCGCCTCAAAAAAGAAACTTTTTCAAAATCAAGTACTTTAGTCACAATCTTTCGTATCAAATAACGTGAATAACCCTATTAGCGATTTTGTTACAAGGTCATACAGGATGAGTTGAATAATGCTGCAAATTGGATCATAACTTTCACATAGCTGTGATCATCTACTCTTCTCAGAAAGACATTCTCATTAAATGAATTTAAGGTCCATGACTTGGTGACAAAGAAAAGATTCATATTCCTGTACCCATAAACTTCTAAAACGTTATATTACCCGAGTTTTAACGGAAAAATTTCAATTTTCAGCAAATCACCTCTCATTTATCCCCTATCACTTGAAGTAACCTTACCCAAAAACAATTTGAAGCGTTCCTTTGTCGGGTGCTGGATACCAAATTTGAAGATAATATGTCAATTCGTTCGAAAGTTACCTACTAACACACAAACGTACAGGTCGACAGACCGACCGACAGAAAAAACATTTCGTTCCAAAATCAATTTTTCTATATATTTTGAGACTTTTTACGCCCCTTTAACAACAACAAAATTCGAAATTTCTGTGACCGATATTTCGCCCCCACAAATTGAACCCCTAATTTAGTTTCAGCACAGAATACCAGATGTTTCATGAAATTGAAAGTTTTCTAATAAAAAAAAAAAAACGTAAAACCTTATATTACTCGAGTTTTAACGAAAAAATGTCAATTTTCACCAAATCACCACACCTGGAGCCCCTACCCCCTGGAGCCATTTTATCCAAAAACAATCCGAACCGTTAGTTTTTTGGGTGTTAACTGTACACGCAATTTGAAGACGATATCTCAATTCCTTCTAAAGTTACCGTGGCTAAAAACATACAGACACACAGACAGACAGGCCGACAGACACAAAAAATTGCAATTTTTGTCGCCGATGCCAAACTTCCATACGTATTGACGATTTTTTAAAATTATTTCAACAACAGAACACGCGGGCTCACAGCCTTAATACTATTGTACAGTGGGTGTCGACAACGAGGAAAGAGGCAACTTGTTAATTCTGGACTTAAAGGTTTGGAGGTTCGGAGGAGAAGGAAAAACATGTGCCGGCAAGGAATTCCATAACTTGGAAGTCCTCGGGACAAAAGAGTGGGCATAACAAGATGTTCTATGTCTGGTGACCTGGACAGTAAAAGGGTGCATTCGCTCTGTTCCCCTGGTAGATCTGTTGGGGGTAGCTATGGAAGAAACCTCCTCTGGTTAGTGCCCGTGCAGATATCTATAAAAGAGAGAGAGAGAGAGAGAGAGAGAGAGAGAGAGAGAGAGAGAGAGAGAGAGAGAGAGAGAGAGAGAGAGAGAGAGAGGTCACCAACGGCACGTCGGTGGGCAAGGGATGGCAGCCTTTGGGTGAGGGTAGGGGCATCGATGAGACGTATAGCTCTCTTATGAATGGAGTCCAGGATAGCGAGTGTAGAAGCGGCAGCGGCACCCCAGATGTGGGAGCAGTATTCGAGGTTTGTCCTTATTTGTGAATTATATAAGGTATAGAGATTAGCTGGTGAAAAGTATTTGCGAGCCCGGAAGAGGAAACCTAATTTCTTAGCAGCCGCTTCTGCAATTGAAGTGAGATGTTGGTGCCAATTGAGATTTCGATCCACAGAAATGCCAACAAGTGAAAAGGACTCATTACTTTGAATAACTTGGTTGTTCATTGTGATGGGTCTAGGGCTGGTGTATCTCTTATGAGATAGAAAGCAAGACTGATATTTGGTGGAGTTGAATTGTACAAGATTTCTACTTCCCCAGTCTAATATTTTTTGGAGATCCACAGAGACAGAACCCTCCATGAGTCTGCGATCATCATCTAATTGGGCTAAAGAGACAGGCTTAGAATATTGTATATTTGAGTGGAGGGTGCTTCCATCCGCGTAACTGTGAACTGGGTTGGAGGTGCTAGAGAGGAGTTCATTGATGTGGAGAAGAAACAAAATGGGGGATAAAGCTGAACTTTAAGGGACACCTGCATTAATTGTATACAGTTTAGAGGAATGGCCATCCACGACAACAGAAATGCTCAGGTTGGAGAGGAAAATTACTGTCCAGGTACAGAGTTTTGGTGGTAGGGCATAGGCCGGAAGTTTATTAACCAGCGCTGCGTGCCAGACCTGATCGAATGCTTTGGATATGTCTAGAGAGACAATCTGAGATTCACCGTGTAGTTCCATAGACGTGTTCCAAGAATGGGTGACAGGAAAGGAGGTCGGCGGTTGATCTGCGCTGACGGAATCCATACTGCCTGTCGTGGGTTAGACTGTGTTTTTCAAGAAATTTTAGTAATTCGGTGTTTATATGCTTTTCCATCACTTTAGAGACGGCTGAAATGAGAGATATAGGCCTGTAGTTGCTAGGAGGCGCTTTGGATCCTACCTTGGGGACGGGTTGTACTCGAGAAGTTTTCCAGTTACTAGGGAATATGCCTCTATTGTAAGATGTCTGAAACAGACGAGTCAGGACAGGAGCAAGTTCCGATGCGCATTTTTCGAGAACAATTGCTAAGATCTCGTCAAGGTCAGAGGTTTTCCAGGAATTAAGAGAAGAGATGTAGAAGTAATAGCGGTATCGGAGGCAAGCACCTAAATCGAGTTTTTCTTGTTACCAATTATTGATAGGATGTCATAAAGTTTTTATAATATTTTTCATCTTACAAAAGATCAAAGCAAACTGGTATTTTTTAACACAAAATACCGTTTTGCATATTTGAATAGAAATAGTTTTTTTTTACCCTCTCTGAAGAATTTCATCATACCTGATTCTAAATATAAAAATAAAGCCTCCATAATTATCGGAAATTACTTGTCATTTCCTTCCTCACCGCGCGTTCACAACACTGGCAACAAAATCATCGATTGAACATTCCCGAGGATTAGTAATACATTTTTGTGAATATTAAACTTTACATAATGCAAAGGGTTTGCCAGTTTCTCTATTTGTATATTTTAGTATTAGCCAGAGGCGTGCGTTCCATGGAGCAATGGAAGCCCCCAAATATTTCTAGTAAAGTTATATGCGATAGACGCATATTTTACCGAGTGGATCGGAGTTTGCGTGAAAGGGGAAGAATGAAGGTTCAGAACAATAATGCTCGACGGCCACGACGAACTGTGACTTTTTGTAAAGAGGAACGCATTTTAAATTTAGTTGAAAAGTCTAGTAAGTGCAATTGTGGGTCAAATATCTCTTCAATGTGTTTTAAGAGTTATACATGAACAACATCTACAACCTTACCATATTCAATCAATTCAGGCACTGCACGAAGAAGATCATAATAAAATACAAAACTTCCCCAGGTGGTTATTCAGAGGTGCGTTGGAAATGATTTGTTTCTGAACACAATTTTATCAACTGCCGAAACCATGCTTACCAACGACGGCATGTTTATTGTATACAATGAACATCAGTGGTCAGAAAAAAAATCCACATTTATGTATACAAGTGCAGCATCAGCACAGATTTTCAATAAATGTGTGGTGTCGTGGAAAATTATTTGTTGGGGCCTATTGAATTACCTAATAGAATAAACGTCCAACTTTACCAAAACTTCGTTGAAGACGACTTACCACAACTTCTGGAAAATGTCTCTTTAAATATTAGACTGCAAATGTGGTATTTTCAGAATAGCCACCCATCTCACAATGCCAGGGTAGTACAACAATATTTAAATTGAGTGTTTCCAAATCGGTGGATAGGAACTCGTGGCCCCAGTGGCTGGCCAGCCAGGTCTCTATATTTGAACTCCATAGATTTTTGCATATGCGATTATACAAAGAACTTACTTTATGCTAATGAAACGCAGACTAGAGAAGGGCTATGGCAAAAAGTACGAGAAAATAAATCATTAATATTTAAAAAAATAGTGCTGCAAAATGAATCATAACTTCCACATAGCTGTGATAATTTTTTCTCTTCAGAAAGACATTCCCATGAAATGAATTTAGTGCCCATGACTTGGCCACAAGAAAATATTCGTATTTATGTACACATAAACTTCTGAAACGTTATATTACTCAAGTTTTAACGAAAAAATGTCAATTTTTACCAAATCACCCCTATTTTATCCACTACCCCCTGAAGCGGCCTTACCCAAAAATAATTTGAAGCGTTCCTTTGTCGTGTGCTAACTGGATACCAAATTTGAGGATATCTGAATTCGTTCGAAATTTATCGTGGCTACAAACAGACATACAGACCGACAGACAAAAACATTTTTCGTTCCCAAATCATTTTGCTATATGCTTTGATAATTTTTACACCGTTTTAGCAAAAAAAAATGCAAAATTTTGTGCAACAATATCCCACCCCCACACATTCAACCCCAAATTTAATTTCAGCACAGAATACCAGATGTATGATGCAATTAAAAGTTTTCTAATAAATAAAGCCTAAAACGTTATATTACTCGAGTTTTAACGAAAAAATGTCAATTTTCACCCGTAAAGCCATTTTACCCAAAAACAATCCGAATCGTTCGAACCGAACGACAGGAAAAAAATCGTTCCCAAATAATGTTTTATATATGTTTTGATACTTTTTACGACGTTTAAGCGAAAAAAAAAAATCATTATTTATCTGTCTACAAGACCTGTCGGTGTATAATTTTTATTTCAACCCGTTTTGCAGTTATTAAATAAAATCGAATTTTTAGCGAATTTTCTTTAAGAAAAATACGCTAATAGAGAGGTCACGATGAAAACCTTTTGAAAAAATTTCTTCAGATGACCACGAATTTGGGTCCCTAGAACCCAAAACCAAGGTCCGTTAAAGTTTGTATATGTTTATATATATATATATATATATATATATATATATATATATATATATATATATATATATATATATATATATATATGTATGTATGTATGTATGTATGTATATATCCAAGCGATAACTCAAAAAATACCAAACTGATTTCAATCAAACTATTTCGTTTGGGCTAAAACCGAGGTCGAGTTTGTTAATCAGTTTTTCCGGTGGAAAATCGAGGAAAACATTTTGAAAACCTATATTTTTGTAAGTATCAGAATAACTGGAATGAGACTTTACATGTGTCTAGAAATAGTGCAAATAAACCTATGTTGTGAATTTTAAGCAATTTGGTACACAATATTTAGGTTTTTTTCCAAATTAAAAATAAAATCCCAAAGACATGCGTTGAGACGGCTTAGTGGTTAAAGTCCAATGCCTGACAGACAGAGCAGTTAACTGCCACGCGAATATTGATTTATACAACACGCATAAACCACACATCAACGGTAACCACTAAATAAATACCAGGCATAAACCATACCACACGAACCAATAATCGTGAAATCTCGGTCACAGTTATGGCAAATGACAAACGACATGAAATTAAAAATCTGCCAAGTGATTGTTTTCTCGGGGATTCAATCAATTATTAAAAGACACTATGTTTGTAGCTTTATGAACGGCCTCAAATGCAGTTTTAGTGCAGCATAGATATATTATGCTGTCGTATAATATAGTAGAAATGTAAACAAAATCAAGCCAAGTCTCCATAAAAATGTTTCTAAAATAGTTTCTTTTATCTTTAAACTTAAGACCGAAACAGTCGTGGGATGTGTTACAATGGTAATTATACTTATTCTGTAATAAATTGTTACGTATGCTTTGAGTATAATATCCCGGGCATGAAGCCGATCTAATGTATCACGTAAACAAAAGGTTACTTGACGTATTCCTACATAGCTGAGAGGCGTCGCGCTTGCCTCGTAAGCAGAAGGTTAGGCGATCGAATCCAGCTCGATGAATATATGTTTTTTATGTTTTATTTTGACATTTGGAGAGACAATAATGCACAGATTTCATATGTTTTGAACAAGATCTGATTTTTTTTAAGACGCCTAAATAAATTTCTCACCTTTGAGTCTGAAATTATAATTTTGTTATTGTTGATATTGAAAAAACCAGTTTGATTAGGTTGACTAAAACGAAATAATACTGGCGATTAATAAGGAAAAAGATATAACTGCTAATTTGGCAGAGACTTTACTTTTCTAAATATGAATTAAGATCCCTTCTATAAATGTTTTGTATAACTTTAATGAGATTTGTAATACAAGTTTAGCCTTACACTATCTACAGATATAGTCGAATTTAATTCGTTAGCTTCATAGAAAATTGAATTTTGGGCATTTTACCCAAAAGGAGTTAGAGCTTAAGTTTTTTTTTTTGATAATAGAGAGATATCGATGGTAACGCTTTCGAAAGAATTCTTCAAATGTGTAAGTTTAAAGTATTAACTTTACTAATATGCCATATAATTATAGTGTACAATTCTTACGAAAATTCGCTACTATAACGCACTTTCTGCGCCCTGAAATTTTTTTAAAGCTTGGCAGGCCGTACCTCCATAAATAGGTCCCACCGACCAAAAGTTTATTAAGAAAATGTTCACCATTTACTATAGTCATTACCGTAGTAGACATTGCGACATATAATTACGGTCCAGCCTGTATACTATACTTATATACAGGTATTCTGATTATACTTTAAAAAAATGGGGTGTGAGTTGCCCTTGAAAAAATAGTGGTGGTGATTCGTACAACATTTTTCATTTTAAGGTCGTGATACTGAGATACAGGGTGTTAAAGTTGTTACGCTTAAAAGTAAAGTTGTTACGCATCTAAAGAAAATACTCTGGACGCAGCAAGTGCGTTATGGTAGTGAATTGTCATTAAAATGTTTTAAATAGCAAATATGTGTTTTTTTTAAAGAACGCAGGCATCAAATTTTGTTACTAGTATAACCTATATAGTAGAAACAATGTACCATATTTCAGCAAAATAACTTCTTGCCTAGTTTGCGCTCATTTGAAGAAATTTTTTCTAAATTCAGAGGGCGGGATCTCTTCATTAGTTAATTTTTAAAATAAAATTCACTAACGCAAAATCCTATTTATTATGTGAAGCATTGGCGCGTGTGGGGGCACTCTAAGGGTTATAATTTTAAAAAAATTGTCAAAAGTCACAATTTCTGAAATTTTTCAACGGTTTTAAAAAATCTGAAGAGTAATACCAAAATAAGGTATACTGGTAGAAATTCCATAGGATGTACAGTTAAAATTGTTTGTTCACTAAAGACGCACAAGTATTAATTTAGATTTTTGAACTGAAAGTTTACGTTACTATGGATACAGCAAAAGTTGTCAACAGCAGTTTAAATTGTAATAATTATATCATAAACTACCTACCAAATTTGGTTATTATAGCTAGCTAAACATATAAACACTGAAACTGACACCGGATATGGGTTCTAGGGGTCCTAGTTCGCGCTCATTTGCAAAAATTTTTTTCAAAATTCAAAAATCGGGATCTCCCCATTAGTGAATTTTTTCCACGAAAATTCACTAAAATTGCAACTGAAGCTGACCTGACCGGATATGTGTTCTAGGTGGCGTAATTCGCGCTCTTTTGAAAAAATGTTTTCAAAATTCAAAAGTCGAGATCTACTCATACGTGGATTTTTTCTACGAAAATCTATATTATCCTCTTTGACATATCTTAACTATTATATTATCTTGTAATAAAAATAAGTCGATAAAATGTATTAATTCTTATTCAATGAAAATAGCATCAATGCTCTTTCTGGGTTAAACGATATTTAATATTGCGCAAAATATTGCATGTCAGTACTCGATTATATGCATTTTTAGGCGCTCATGGCAACTTAGATAAAAGTGTCCAATTATAATGCAGTCACTACTTCTGCACGTAAGTCTATCACGCCTAAATTACGGCATGCGGAGCTCATTTAATAAAACGCTAATCGTCATAAGCTAATTTTTGTGTAATAGTTTTTAAAATAGCACATAAATAGGTTCTCACAGTACATTTTGGCATTTATAGAAATTAATGATTGCAAACTCAAGTCTTGTATACATATACCAGGATTAATATAAAATTATCTGTTCACACCTATGACAATGGTGCGCACTTCAATATTTTTTTCATCCACATTTTTAGGAAGGCGAAAATCTGCTAGAGTTGGAAAAAAAAATTGGTTGTTTTATAGGATTTAACCTTTTTTCTCTTTAAGTTGTAGTCTAATAACTCTCAGACCTCACAAACTATCTCTCCATCTGCCCCCCCCCCCCCTGCCCTCTCTCTTTCTAGTCCGCTTCTTCTCTCCCAACTTCCCACTTTTCCTGAATGGCTTCGACCAGTTCTTTAGGCGGCATAATCTGCGGTCAATTCTATATCACGGACTAAAATTATTTGGTCTCTTTCAACACAAACTACTACTAAGTATACGAGAATATGTTCAACAGTTCTTGACCTACAATAAAAAAGTCTGGACGCAGCAAGTGCGTTATGGAAGCGAATTTTCGTAAAAATGTTTTTAATGGCAAATATGTCTTGTTTTGAAAAGAAGGACATTTGGTTACCAGTATAACCTATATAGTAGTAACAAGGTGCCATATTTCACTAAAATAGCTTTGTTGTTTCAAAAAGTACAAATATCTTCCGAAAATAAATTTTAAAAGTTCCAGAAGAAACTGTTTCGATTTCCTGGCCAACGAACCTCTTCAAGCTATTTACACACCTGCCAAGATATAATTATTCACAAACAGCTTTTGGACCAAAATTGAAAAAAAAACATGAAATTTTGCAAAAATTTCTTTTACAAAAATTCACCATTTTTTGTTTGTTACAGAAATTTCCTTCAGTAATGTTACACTAAATTATATTTTTTACAATAATTCGACATTTATTATTAATTACCAATATATCACAAAAATCCTACAAAAAATGATTTCTACCGAAACACTAAAAACATTGGGAAAACTTTTCAAATTCGGCCACTATTTGAGGGCGCCTGTATACGGCAGCTCGATTTTTTTGACGAGTAATACAAACAAAAAGCTCTCTCAGTACGTATTTTCATGGGGCTCCGCTATCTATTGGTAAAACTGCCGTATCACAATTTGTGATGTGTGCCAAAAAAGTGAATATTTGAAAACAATTGAAATCACTCAAAAACGATGAACGATCAATTTTTTTTCGTTACAAACATGGATTGTAATCCGATGGAATATACTTAAATGCGATAACATACAAGGTGTTCTATTAAACAAAGAAAGTGTGTATCACCAGCGACTCATGGGCCACCCTGTGATTGTCAAAGTAGGTTTATAAGATGCAGCTCGAGACGCCCTATAATTAACGTATATAATTTTTTCTCATTCTTGTATAATAACTGATATATTGAGCTTTACCGTAGAAATTCTCACCCTGTATATGTGTAAACAGACAAAAACCGAAACTGACCCCGTATATGCGTTCTGGTTCGCGCTCATTTAAAGAAATATTTTTAAAATTCCTAAGTAGCGGTCTTCTCTTATCGATTTTTTCTACGAAAATTTGGCAAAATATAGACTACTAAACCATAAACTCTATACTGAACCCACTGCCAAGGACAATGATGGTTGAAACTGAAACGTAAGTCTTTGTAAAACACTTATTACGGTATTTCTTCTAAATAAGCCGTTTCAGATTCGTTGTCTCAAAGTTGCAAATTTTGACGTTTCAAATTGCGACTTTGACATTTTCAGAAGAAAAATTATAAAATTTTCAGAATATTTTTTCTACTACTTCTTCACCTTTTTGCGTCAAGGAAACTTACCGTTGTATGTAATATTCAAATGGTCTTGTTAATCACACAAACTATTTTGTTCTTGTGCTTTCCTCTGATCACCAGTAGCACCAAAATTTTCTTTTTTTTTAAATGCCTATAATTTTTTTCCTTTTAACCTAGAGATCTGAATTTCGGTAAGTAAGTTTCATAGTAGAATCGTCCACGCCAAATTTGGCTGTCATAGTTCTGTTATTTTCGGATATAAAAAAAATCCGAAAGAGTTTTCAAAATTTTCCCCGAAAAATTTGGTCCGATTTTCCTGGCTAACGTACCTATCCAAGTCACTTACAAAAGGAAGCTACGAAGTAAATTTCATCAAAATCAGCCCATTATTTTTTGAGTTATCGGCACGATATATATATATATATATATATATATATATATATATATATATATATATATATATATATATATATATATATATATATATATATAGTGTGTCCCAAACTGGATGGGAATGTACTGCTATCTCCGTTATTATTAGAGATAGGGAGACGGTTAAATTACCAATGTTTTGTAGAATTTCATGCTCGTTCCAAATGTGTACTTGTATTTTGCCCTGCCTCTTTTCGTTTTCGAATTATTTTGAAACCAAAGTTTGTCGATTTCTTTTTTCTTCAATATCTAAGTAGGCGTTAATCTGATATGTTTAAGACTTGCACATTATAAGCACACTTTTTACAGAGTAATCTTTTTGTGCTATTCTCAACTTTGGATTGTCATTTGTTTTTGAGCTACAGGTATCAACGTTTGTTTTTACTATATCAGCCATATTGGATTTTTTGCTCATGTGATAGCCTGTGAAAAGAGCTTTCCAATGATGTACAACATGCTTGACAAATATTGTAATTGCACTGACAATTTTGAGAAAAATCGTTTTGAGGATAATAGGCTATGAAATACAATACCAGAAAACAAATGACAAAAAAAAGGTGTTCAAAGAGTTGTAGGCCATGGAGTCTAACAATAGACTTCTACTTTTAGCATAATTTTCCGTATTGATTCGCGAAACAAAAAACAGGAACTTTGAGCACAACAATGAATCGGCCCATTATTACAAATGATATTGCTAGAACATTGTGAGATGTGCCAAAGGATCTCTGGGATGCAAAGAACAGCTAATAATTGATTTGATGTGTATCTGAGAACAAAAATTCAGTTACGGGTAAAAAGGGCGATAACATCGTAACCAGCACGATACCAATTAGAAGAGGCATATTTCAAGGCGACTTGTTAAGCCCATTGTGGTTCTGCCTCGCATTGAATCATCTATCAAACCGCCTGAATTCCACCAGATATGGCTTCGGTATAAAAACCAATGGCAGGGTAAAAATATGGCGAAATCATCTGCTGTATATGGATGATCTTAAGCTGATGGCCTCCACAAAGAACCACCTGGAACTCTTTAAAATCGTGTAAGGGTTTTTCAGAGATATTGACATGCATTTTGGGCTTGACAAATTTCGCACCTTATGTGCAGTCAGAGGGAAGATACAATCAGGTGTATATGAAATGTAGAACGGCCAGCAAATTGCCTCGATGGACGTAGAAGAGTGTTATAAATACCTGGGAATACAGCAAGAGAGGAAAATAAACCACTCGGTAATGAAGAACGATCTGACGAATGAGTTTACGAAACGAGTAAAGCAGGTGGTGCGAGCACAACTTAGCGGCAATAACCTGACTAAAGCTCTGAATACATATACATGTTCTGCACTTAGCTATTCATTTGGGATTGTGAACTTGAGTAAAACAGCAATCGAAAATCTACAACGGAAGTAACGGACACACGTAACAAAATCCAAAAAGCATCATCCTCGTAGTGCTATCGAGCGAGTAACCCTACCTAGACACCAAGGTGAAAGATGTGTGTTGGATATTGGTAAACAGTTAGACCAGCAGATATTGAATCTACGTACATATTTCCACCAGCAGGCGGTTATTTCTGAACTACATCGTGCCATATACGAGGCAGTTGATTCAACACCGCTACAATTAAAAGAAAGTGAAATACAGTCACTATCAGACTGATCAGGACAAGCTGCAATCTTGGACGCAGAAGCGTCTCCATGGGCGACATCTAAATGAGACCTCTCAGGCACATGTCGACAAATTTGCGTCGAACTACTGGTTGATGTCCGGGTAGATGTTTGCAGAGACAAAGGGGTTTTTTCTGGCCATACAAGATCAGGTCATTCGCAACAAGAAACTACCTGAAGTATGTAGTTGGAGATAATTCGGTCCCAGATGACAAATGTAGATTTGGGTGTCAATCATCAGAGAATATCCAGCACTTCACCGGATGATGTCAAGCTTTTGCTGCAACAGAGTATAAAAAGAGGTACTACGCAGTTGCAAAAATACTTCATCAAGAACTGGCTCTGAAACTGGGACTTTTAAGTCTTAGTAAGATGCGCTACTATAGACACACTACTGGGCTTGTTCTAGAGAATTCAGAATACAGGTTGTACTGGGATCGGACCGTGCTTACAGACCAACGAGTTGTCCACAACAGGCCAGATATAATAATAGTGGATCAGTCCTCCAACCAAGTGGCCGTGACTGATGTGGCCATCCCGAACACTAATAATCTAGAGATAAAGTACAACGAGAAGATTATTAAGTACAAAGACCTCGGAATACAAGTAAAGTGGCAGTGGAGGGCACATAGTGTCCGAGTGATTCCAATAGTCATGTCGTTAACTGGTGTGGTTCCTAAGAATCTTCGAGAGAATATTAAGAGACTGGGTCTTGGAGAGCATATTTATAAGGTTATGCAGAAAGCGGTATTACTTGCAACTGCCCACACCGTGTGGAGATTCCTGGAAATGAGGATGTGTCGCGTTGTCGTTCAGGGCCCGATAACTTGGAAAGCTCAGTCCCTTTGGTATCTGAGATACCCATGATGAGTGAATGTTCCCCTTTGAGGGAGTATAAATGCCCTTCAGGCTAAAGTCGATAATAATGATAATAATATTTATTGATATAAATTATACATCGGATTATGTGACAAATAAGTTTGTTCAATAAAATTTTGTAACAATATACAGGTGTTCCATTAAAAAACATCCTGTATTTATAATAGTATTACCAGTATATGAAGTATATAATTCTCTATAATTTTTCTGCAAACAATTGTTTTCTATATAAATAATAGAGTTATCTCCCAGTAACGCTGCATTGAGCTACCCTATACATGTGTTTTAAAAACATGTGCCATCGCTTATAGTTAGATTCCTCGGGAAAAAATAAGACCTTTTTTTGTACCAACATAAGTCAAATTTCGCTTCGTTTCATAGCTATAGGTGTTAACGAATTTTAATTTTTGTTTTTTTTTCAAATTTCTCCAAAACGACTGTAGTAATCTTAATGAAATTTGGAGGGCGAAAGTTATTGAAGCTAGTACATGTTTTACTGATAAAAAGTGTGGACAGCTTCACCAGGGCCATGCTTATGTGCTATCACTACAATAATTTTGCTAAAAAAACACCTACGCGCAACTGACTTTTTGTTCTTTTGTTAGCATATTTATGTAGGTCGTTTAGGGCCTGTTAAAAATTACCTCTCGATGTTTTGTTGATTTCGATCTCTGTTATGGGATAAATGCAATTATGTTGTGTTATGTAGTGTATTGAATATGTTTTGGGCTGAATCTAAAAACGGGGTTGTTATTGTCATTTACTTGCAAAGTGATAGATGCTGTTTGTTGCTTTAAAGTATCCCTTTTCAATTATACCTTGGCTGAATCAACCGATACGTTATTAGTTCCTGGTGAAGCGAGACAAAATGTAAAAGAAGCAATGACAATTTATCATGTTATTTGGTGTGTAGAGCTGACAGAGACCCAGTAAGGACGGGGATGACGCGGGGTGGCGGTGTGTTTCTTGCAGTGAAAAAGCAATACTTTGTGGAGAAGGTTGAAATTCCATCTCTGATCGATAGTTACATGGGGGTCGAAGCTGTATGTTTGTAAGATTAATTTTAACAATTCAAACTTGTACGTTTTATGCTTATATTTTCAGCCTGCCTTGAGCGTGGATAATTATGTAAATATTTTTGAAAGCCTTCTAAGTATCAGTATATTATTGGATGGTCAATTTATAATTCTAGGTGATTTTAATATGCGACATTATATAAATTGTATTGGCTCAATATCCCAAGAGTTTAGTGCTTTTTGCAATTTTCTAGATTGTAGTCAGTTTAACAGTGTTAGAAACATTAATGGTAGGATAATAGATATAGTGATAGGAAATGTGGAGTGTGATGTATGTCATGATGGTGCACCTCTGTTGCCAAAGGACAGCCATCATCCTGCTCTGGCTGTGAGTGCAATTATTGAGCAGTCGGGCGATCAGTTTCAGGGATTCGATTGCAGTTCAAGGGTTTATAACTTTATAAAGGCTGACTTCCACGGTCTGTACTCTCAACTTGCCACGGTTGATTGGAGCTCATTAGAAAGTACGGCATCGGTGTCGTATAGCATATTTGATAAATACGCTCGCTATAAGAGAATACCAGCTACTAGGTTTCCGGTATGGTTCACAGCCAAACTCATTAAGTTGTTAAAAAGTAAGGATTACTACTGGTCTAAGTATAAAAAGACCCGTTCGGTTTATCATCTCGAATGTTTCAAAAATATACGTAAAGAAGTCAAAAGGGAAACAGAGACAGCGTATAGGAACTATACTTCTAAAATACAGAGACAACTCGTAGCGAGTCTATGCTTTATGGGCACATATACAATATCTTAAAGAACAGGATATCAACCAAGCAGCATGGTTTTGTTGCTGAGCGCTCAACTGTGACAGACTTGTTGTTGTTCACACAGTACATAGCCGAGTCAATTGACGCAGGTAAACAGTCGGATGTTATATATACGGATATATCCAAAGCATTTGACAGACTTGATCATTCTGTTCTAATATCCAAGTTGTCCGCAATCGGTTTCGCTGAGGATCTGGTTCAACTTTTCTGCTCCTATTTGACCAACCGTGTACATTATATAGAATATATGAGAATTAAATCCAAAAACTATAGTCCTGTGTCAGGCGTACCGCAAGGTTCGAACCTGGGTCCTCTACTATTTATTATTTTAATTAACGACTTCTGTGATCGTATATCTTCTGAGTGTTTACTGTATGCTGACGACTTAAAAAAAAATTCGTCGGATAGACTCACTGAGGGACTGTCTGGTGTTGCAGGATGATTTGGTTGCTCTTCAAAATTGGTTTCATGAAAATATCCTAGAACTCAATATAAGTAAATGTACTGTAGTGACGTAATTCTAGGAGGGTTGCGAAAATCAATTTTAATTATACTTAACGGGGGAGTGTTTTGCATAGAAGTGATAGCAGGAGAGATTTAGGTGTTGTTTTTGACCAAAAACTTTGTTTTGACCTTCATATTCAGGCATCAGTATCAGAGGCTATGAGGTCTCTAGGTTTTATCATCAGAGTCTGTAGGGATTTCAGTGGAACCGAGTGCATAAAAGTGTTGTATAACACATTGGTGAGCGCTAGGCTTGAATACGCTAGTCAAGTTTGGTCCCCTTTATACCAATGCTATAAAGATGCAATCGAAAGGGTTCAGAAAAGATACCTCAAGCATATCTCTTACAGGTTGGATGGTGTCTATCCATCGCGGGGCATACCGCGTCAGCAGTTTCTTGATAGATTTAACGTGACTTCTCTGGAGGCCAGAAGGGTTTGCTCTGTGGTTGGTTTTCTACAGAAATTGTTGTGGAATGGGGTTGATTGGCCTGAGCTGCTATCACCGATCAATTTGAGAGTGCCGACTGTGTTGACGAGGAGCAGTAACTTTTTAAGTTTGCCCACGGCCAGAACAGACATTATGCTCAAATCGCCGATATATCAGATGTGCAAGTTTGCTAATCAAGTTTGCATTGTCAATGGTGCTGACATTGTATGTGATAGCGCATCTGAGGTGTCGGCACATATAATGTGCAATATCCATCTGTTTTCCTCCATATAGTTTAGTGTATTGATTATCTTTCTATTTTCTTCTGTAACTGTTAGTTAAGTACCCTATTGTACGGATTTTTTCTGCTGGGTTGTAATTGATTTAATAAATAAATAAATAAAAATAAATAAATGACAGGATTATCGGAAGAATGGCACCCAGCAAAAATATTTTGAACGTATCTGCAGACGTTTAAGGGACACCGGTGCCGTAAAACATTTAAAATATAATTCTGCACGCAGAAGATGCCGTAGAACTGTTCAAGTTGAAGAGTCAGCTCTTAATGCAGTGGAACGTAACCCTACTACAAGTAGCAGAATAGTTTCTTACAAAAAATATTTCCTCATCGTCTGTACACATAATATGACAAGACCAACAATTAAAACCATACTACTACACACGTATTCAAAAAAATTACCCAGAGATTATGTGCCTACACAAGAAGTTTGTCAGTGGTTTTTAAATAAGTTGGAAAACGAACAAAATTTCTCTCGTCGTGCTATTTTTACGAACGATGATCAGTTACAAGAAAGGGAATTAAAAATGTCCATAACTTGCATAATTGGTCTGAGGAAAATCCCTATTTACTAAGATACCAAACTCGCAGTATCAGCTTTCTGTAAATATTTTGGCTGGTATTATTGGGAATGAAATTATTGTGCCAATTATTCTGCCAGATAGACTTAATCATGTGTCATATTTAAATTTTCTGAGGAATGATCTATCCGAACTATTAGCTGTGTTAGTGAGAAATAGAATGTGGTTCCAACACGATGGTACACCGGCGCATGGTTAGAGCGTACCTCTCGGAAAGATACGGTTATCGATGAATTGGTCGTGGTGGTCCAGTAGCATTGCCACCAAGCTCCCCTGATTTGAATCTTTTAGATTTTTATCTATGGGGGTACATAAATGAGCTTGTTTACAAAACACCAGTACAAACATTTGAAGAACTTTTAGAACGTATAGAACTCGCATTTGCAGAGTTCGGAAAAATCCCCAAATTTGTGCCAGAGTAAGATCATCTTTGCACCGACGATGGAGGGTTTGTAATGAAGCTGCAGGTGACCATTTTCAACACTTGCGCTGTGATTCAATTCAGGTACATTTAACTAGTAAATATTTTAATTAAGGACCTTAAAAATGTTTAAAAAAGCAATACACTGCATAAGACAACATAATTGCATTTATCTCATACAAAAGGTCGAAATCGATAAAATATCAAAAAACAACTTTAACAGGCAACCTACATAATTGTGCTAACAATAGAAAAAATCAGTGGCGCACCGATTTTTTTTTTAGAAACTTATTACAGTGATAGCACATACGCACTGCCCTGGTGAAACTGTCCAAACTTTTTGAGCAGTAAAATATGTACTAGTTTAAATAACTTTCACTCTCCAATTTCATTTGGATTGCTACATTCGTTTTGGAGAAATTTGGAAGAAACCAAAAGCATAAAATCTCTTTGACAGCCTGCAGCTACGAAACGAAGCAAAATCGCACCTATGTTGATAAATAAAAAAGCGTATTTTTAGGGAGGAATCTAACCACGAGCGATGGCATATGTTTTTTGAAACTCCCTGTTTACAATATTCATCTTAGTAAGTATTCTGATAGGTATCAGAATACTAAATATTAAGACTATATTTAGTCAATATGTTTTATGTAGATGCGTTCTGGCGATCATAAGTATGGCACACTGATGAACTCTAACAAGAGCAAAACCGGTATGTGTCTCTTATGATGGCCGGGATGCAGCTAACAGTTTTTTCTTAAATTGCCTGTTTTCAGTTACAAGGAAACGTTTCGCACGTGTGGTTATTGTTCTATGACCTATACCATAGGAACTTCAAAAAGAGAGATTCTAGCATCATAGATTCTGCAGTTAAACTTTTGACTGATGCAGGCCTGATTGGTGTAGAAAACGCTCTGTTCAGACAGAAAGTTAAGCTGGCTGCTGCTGTGGCTCGGCTCAGGATAAAACACAACGCTCTTTCGTTAAGCGTACTTCTACCAGAACAGCTCAAAGATGAACATGTTTCTCATTATGCAGATAATAATCCTCTTACATGCTGGGCGAACATAAGAAAGATCACGTAAGTAATTTTGAATAACGCAACATATACTTACTTTTAAACAAAAATATTTTTTAAAAGTCTAGTCGCACCAAGTACGAATTTTGACATAAATAATCTACGAATTTTTTACGAAAATTATATTTGTATACAGTGTGGAACAGCCAAATGGAATAACTTCAGTATTTCAATCATTATGCATATTTATTCAAAAAAATCCGAAACACGTTAATTTTACATTAAAAAAGCCTGGACGCAGCAAGTGCGTTATGGAAGTGAATTTTAATAATAATGTTTTTAATAGCAAATATGTCTCTTTAATGCAATCAGGCATCAATTTGGTCACCGGTATAACCTATATAGTAGAAACAATGTACTATATTTTATCAAAATAACTTGCTTGAAAATGTACAAAACTGTTCCGAAAATAAACTTAAAATGTTTCCGAGAAAACTCGTTTCCTAGCCGACAAACCTTAGGTTAATAGCAGTGGTTGAATTTTGAAACATTTAATGAAAATTTGCTACCCAAACGCACTTACTGCGTCTCGATTTTTTTTACAAACATGCATCATATTTCGATGAAAAATGCAAAAATGCAATAAGGAATGTTCCATTTTAGGTATCACCAACGACTTATGGGCCAGCCTGTGATTGCCAAAATAATTTTATAAGATGCAGCTCAAGACACCCTATAAGTAACGCATACAATTTTTTCTCGTATCTTGCATAATAACAATTATATTGAGCTTTTACGTACAAATGCGTCACCCTGTACATATGTAAACAGAAAGTAAACCGGTTATGGATTCTAGGGAGCCTAGTTTGCCCTCATTTGAAGAAATCTTTTTAGAAATCAAAAGCCTCGGTCTCCTCATTAACGAATTTTTTCTACGCAAATTAGCTAAAAATTATAGAACGTTAAACCATAAACTAAAACTACTGCCAAAGAATCAGAGAAAGTGTTTATTTGAAATGATTTTTCTAGATATATTTTATTAAAATGAAGGGCAATGATGGTTGAAGCTGAAACTTAAGGGTTTGGAGAATACTCTTTACATAATCCGTATTTCTTTCATGCTCGTTTCCTAAAAGTTGTCAATTTTGGTGTTTCAAATCGCGACTTTTTACGTTTTGAGAAACACCCCAATTTTTTTCCTTTAAATGCCTCTAACTTTTTGTCTTTAAACCTACATACCTAAATTTTGGTAAATGATTCACCCTTTATATCTATATATATATATATATATATATATATATATATATATATATATATATATATATATATATATATATATATATATATATATGTATATATATATATATATATATATATATATATATATATATATATATATATATATATATATATATATATAATTGAAACTGACCCTGGATATGGGTTCTAGGAGCCCTAGTTCACGCTCATTTCAACAAGTTTTTTTTAAATTTAAAAGTCAGGATCTCCGCATTAGTGATTTTTTAAAAGAAAATTCATTAAAACGGGCACTTGTAAAGCCACGGGAAAAGTCTACGATTGTATTAAATATGGAACAGTTTCACTAAGTTAGGGCAAGAACAAACAACCAGATATGCTATTCAAATTGAATTAAGTCTTAAAATTTTCATCTCCTCTTTATCAGATTTTTTTTTATACAAAAACTCGCTAAAAATCCATTGGAATACCAACAATCTGATTAGATAACGGTAAAGTGAGATAAGATTTTTAAAAAAAAGATAAAAAGTAAAATCACTAATAGGATTAGAACTCATAATGTCGGAGTCGACTATCCGATGTACACGGCTCGCCTGACATATATGTACAAGCAGCTAGCAGGTATATCTCGTAATACATGTTAAGCGTCTAACGTTACTATTTACATAAAACAATTTTGATTTACAATGGGTTTTTTGCTCATATTTTAACGAAATAAACTTAGACACATATCTATGAGCTTGTTAGTCATCTCTTGTCGTATTTTTACGCATATTCGTACTCCTACCATAATTCTCAATTTTGACGTTTTATTAACTTTCTTCAATCAGATTTAATTATTTAAAAATTAATTTATCTCTAACTTTTTTTTTCTTTTAACGTAGAGATCTAAATTTTGGAACATAGCATACTCTTTATGACAGAAACCAGCACACCAAATTTAGTTGCCGTTAATTTGTTATTTCCAGAGATATAATTTTTTTTTTCGAAAGAAAACACAAAATTTTCCGGGAAAACCTAGGCAGATTTTCTTGACTAATGAACTTATCCAAGCCACTTGCAAAAGGAAGGTATGTACCAAATTTGATCAAAGTCGACCCATTATTTTTTTAGTTATCGGTGTGATATATATATATATATATATATATATATATATATATATATATATATATATATATATATATATATATATATATATATATATATATATATATATACATATATATATATATATATATATATATATATATATATATATATATATATATATATATATATATATATATATATAAATTGAAACTGACCCCGGATATGGGTTCTAGGACGCCTAGTTCGCGCTCATTTGAAGACATTTTTTCAAAATTCAAAAGTCGGGATCTCCTCATGAGTGAATTTTTTTAAAGAAAATTCACGTAAATGACATGCTGCAACGTAAAAACTTTACTCCTATATTTAACCCGCTTATGCCCAATTTCACAAAGTTCGAATAAATATTTAACAACGACTTAAAAAATACTTGTTCCATAGTAACTTCACTTTGTCTGCAGAAAAATCAGCGGTCGTCTTAGAACCTCACAAGCCAGCCTGGATCTGAATTAATTCCCTGTCATAAAAACTACAAGTATTTGGGTATATTACTTGATCAGAAGCTATCCTAGAAATAACATATAAACAAGACTGTCAACAAAGCTGAAAAGAGTTTGAGCATTCTGAAAATCACAACCAGGAAGAAATTTGGTTGCGATCCAAAAACATCCATGGTATTCTATGAGGTCTGCACAAGATAAATAATTGACTATTGCTCCCTATTTTATGGGTCAGCTTGTAACAGTTTACTTGTCAAAATCGACAGAATACAATATAAAGCTTTAAGCGTTGTACATAGCTTAATCAAATCTATTCCAATGGAAGCAATATTAACATTGAGTAAGGAGCGCCCGTTGCATATTAGACGATTCTTCCTGGCTAGGAAATTTCTAATCACACAAGATGACATAAACACCGCTCTATGTTACCGTATCCTTGTATTGTACTTATACAACATAACAAGTCAATACTGGAAAGATAAAAATTTACCCCCCCCCCTAGCAGATAAAAATGTAGCAGATTTAAACCTTGCAGAAGTGAAATATACAAAAATTTCGGGACGCAGCAAGTGCGTTATATTAGCGAATTTATTAAAATTGTACACTCTCATTATACGGAATATTAGTAAAGTTAATACTTTAAACTTACACAGCCCTTGAAGATCGATTTTAGAGGTCCTAGTACGCGCACATTTGAAAAATTATTTCAAAAGTGGTACCATCGATCCCTCTATTATCAAAAATCTTGTGTTTTAACTCCTTTTGAGAAAAATGCCCAAAACTCAATTTTCTATGAAGCTAAAGAACTAGATTTTGCTATATCTGTAAACAGTGTAAGTCTCTTTAAAGGAAACTTGTATTACAAATTTCATTAAAGTTATACAAAAGATTTCCAGAAGGAAACTTAATTCATATTTAGAAAAGTAAAATATCTACCAAATTATAAACGTAGCAGTTATTTTTCCTTATTAATCGCCTGAATGATATCGTTTTAGTCAACCTATGCAAACCGTTTTTTTTTTCATTATCAACAATAACAAAATTATAATTTCATACTCAAATGTGGCAGAGTTATTCAGGCGTTTTAAACAAAAATGAGGTCTTGTTCAAAACGTATGAAATCTGCACACTATTGTTTCTTCAATTGTCAAAATAAAACAAAAATAAGGAACCTGAAGAATGAAGAGTCCTTGACGTTTTGTCACAAAACAAAATTTAGGTACGCACCAATTGCGTTATGGTAGCAAATTTTCATTAAATGCTTAAAATTTGTATAACTCAATTTTCTAGAATCCTAGAAAGTTGAGTTTTCGTGGAGTAGGGTATTTACGAGGGCATCATACCAACCAAATTTGATCAAAATAACTTAGTCATTTTCTTCATACAATTTTTTTGTTCGGATTTTTTTAAAAACTGGTCCTATAGGGCTGGCGTACCCTGCATGCTTCTATTGGGATGAAATATCACAAGCGGGTCAAGGTATCCATGTAAACAAGGTAGGGTCGTGTTACACATTATTGTTCAAAAAATATAAACATTTTCCGAAAATAAATATAATTGTCCCGAAACAAATGATCCGATTTTCTATACAACGAACCAATTCAAGCGATTTACACAAAAACGTTCAATCGGTTCACGACCGTGAATATACCTACAAATCACGACCATTTGAGATATTCCAACAATATCTGTGGATTCATCTGCTATAACTGCCAAAAATGAAGCACAATTAATTTCACTAACTATTTCTTCGTAACAGGCCACTAGCATGCACTCCAAAATATCGTTGTGGATTTCTTTGGAAATACATTTAAATGTTGACGCATTCTTTGAATGTTCACTTAACGTACTTAGCGTCAAGCTTCGCCGAAAAATTTAAGAGCCCTCTGAATATCCCTGGATTTTCGGAATTATCCGTTTTATCATGTCCTCGCAGTGATAATTCGAAAGCGCTGCAAAACTTTATACAGTTTATGATTTTTGACAAGATGTATCTATTTCTTGTTACATTTTCATTATGTCGTTGTAAATTAACCCAATATGCGTAGTCTAGTTGTTCTCTAATATTAGTGCGTCCTAATACCTCAAATTCCATAGAATTATACAAACGGATTCTGGAATTTTCATGTTTTTTTATTTTCTCGCTTAGGTGCATTAAATCTGTTACGCCTGCTTCCGTCCTAGCCTTATCTCCCCCAAAAAGCAAACATGGAAAACAATATAAGGCATTTTTTCTATTACACCCACTTATCCAACTGTTTTTTTTTTCATGAATGTCTTTACTAAATTGTCTTTTATAAGTTTTGCCCCGGCTAACACCAGCCATTTCAATCATAAGGTCTGGTAACGGCCGACCTGCCGCTTTTAGTTTTTTTTTTTTCTCATACGCATATTTGAAAAATCTCTTTTCGTTGATTAACTTAAAAACCACATCCATGTCTTTTATATGCAATGAAAACACGCGCTGGCGAATTAAGACAAACTAATAATCTGCAAAACCGCAATCGAATTACTCATACGACAGACAAAGCACACAGATCTAGAAATAATGCAGCCCAAACGCTCAAACACTACGTGTCTCGGCGTTATCTTATGGCGGGCCGCGGGAGGCGAGGCGATTAGCGCGGGCGGCCCAAGCAGTGCACAGCGAAGAAATGAAGATGACCCGGCGAGATTTTGTTGTCTTCGACTGGTTCGCTCTACACTTATTCTCACGTATAAACATAGTAGGCTACGTGGGCGCGCTATAGATAGTATTTAAATATTACAATTGATGGATTATTGATAAAATCTATTTTACGTTATTTTACAATGTCTAAAATAATTTGTGTGAAATGTAAATGACTTTTTTGGCAGTTCTGCAGCTCTGCAGCACTTATACATCAACCGCCACTGAATACGAGCGTTTCATTTGTATGTTGGAGAACTATCTCATTACAAAACTCAAATGATTTCACATCTAACTGACCTAGAGAAAATCGATTTGACTAATCTAATACAAACGCTTAATTTGTATCGTTTTGGTCTTGGAAAACCATCTCGTTACAAAATTTAGATGGTTCCACAGATAACGAACGGCATTACGCTAAAAAACGCGTTATTTCAGTGACGTCAGATCTATTAAAGGAATTTAAGTACACAACCGTTAACTGGTAGTTTAGGTACACCCAATTTTGAATATGAAGTAGGGACCTGAGATACCTCATTTGAAAGATATCTTAATTCTCTATATTAAAAAATTCTTTGGTTTGAAGATTTATTGCAAAAATTAACACTTTAACTTGGCCACAACGCATTAAAAAATTAATAACTAATCGGGTTGCATTTTTGATAGTGAAAACACATTTAAAACACATTAATCTTTATGTAGGAGATGTTCAAAATCCATGCCTTGAACCTCTTGGCAGCATCCTAATCGTAAATAAAAATGTATTCTAACGTTAACCAACATCTGAAGCGTGACCGACCTAATTGCAATCGTTATTCTTCTTCTTAAGTCAATTAAATCGCGTGGTTTAGTTTTGTATGCCATACTTCTCACATATGCCCATAAGAATAAGTCTAATATAGCGTAAGATCGGGTGATCGTGCTGACCATTCTAACGATCCTCGTTTGTTAGGTCGGGGTACTGCTGGACATTGATTTCGTAATGTTGTAGTGTTCCATCCTGCTGGAACCATATTACATTCGTTGGAACTTTTGGGTTTTCTCGATCATGCAATAAGTTTGTCAAAGTTGGCACATTGTTTTGGAGCAGTGCTAAATAATTATTTCCATTGAAATTGCCATTAGTGAAAAAGAGATTAATGACAAGGGTTTTCAACTATTCCTGCCCAAACACTAACCTTCTCGAGGTATTGGGTATTTTCTTCTGCCATCTGGTGTGAACTTTAATTAGACCAGTAGGGACAATTTTGACAATCAGTCTGACCGTGGAGTCTAAAACTGCACTCATCAGAAAATAAAATGTATTCTAGTTGGATACCATTGGTATCTAACATATTTATCGTTCGTCCACAAAAATATGTTCTCCTATCAAAATTGTCTTCTGCGAGCTCTTAAATTTGTATCAATTTATAGCGAAGCATTTTATCTTCTTTTCGTATTCATGAATGGCTAACCAATCTGGCTGCTTGTCAACTCGAAATATGTGTTTTTCTCAAAGTCAAGCATTACATCCAATTTCATATTATTAATATAGTCTTTTGTGGGTTGAAAACTACCACGTTGTCAAACGATTATGTTAATTTGTGTATCTACAATATGATACTTATCACATTTCACTACATGTTGTTTGTCATTATATATTTTTACTTCTTTGAAAGATTGTAGTTATGCAAAGTAAATTTTATTGAGAATCTGTTGTCAAATTTGTTTTACCAAGGTTCGTGAAGACGAAGTTTTTTTCAGGGTCATTACAAACTATAAAGCCAAGAAATACCTATTTATATTACAATTTGGGAAAACAAAGTTTGTTTTCTATTGTTATATGTCGTGAATGTCTTCAAGTATTGATGTTTCTAAATTTATGATCAATTCCCGATAACTTCCATAAACCGCCCGCTGTTCTATTAGGTATTGTAGTAAAGTTTAATGAGCATTATACAAAGCTTGAATAGCAACATAAAAAGTATACTACCTACCTATAATACAGAAAGCTTAGCAGCGCTACCTGATTTAACGTATATGCCTACGTAATAAACACAATGTAACATGTATTTATTAGTTAGTAATACTTTATTTTTCAAACTGTTTTTATGTAGTTTAGCAGTTTAATAGAAACGTAAAAAAAGGTTCGGGACGCAGCAAGTGCGTTATGGTAGTAAATTTTCATAAAAATGTTTTTAATAGCAAATATGTGTGTTTTTTTAAGAAAGCAGGCATCAAATTTGCTTACCAGTGTAACGTATATAGTAAAAACAATGTGCCATGTTTCTTCAAAATAACTTTATTGTTTGAAAATGTACAACAATTTCCGAAAGTAGACTTAAAGTGTTCCCGAAAAAACTTGTTTCTTAGTCAGCCTTATAGATTAATAGCAAATTGAGCTATTCAAATGTGAAGCATTTAATCAAAATTCGCTACCATAACGCACTTGCTGCGTCCCGAATTTCTTTTCTTACAAACACGCATTATATTTCGATGAAAAATGCAAAAATGCAATAACATAAGACGTGTTCGACTAAAAAAAAAAGATAGTTTGTATCACCAACGACTTATAGGCCACCATGTGATTGTACAAATAATTTTTTAAGATATAGCTCAAGACACCCTATAATTAATGTACAAAAATGTTCTTGAACCAAAAAGGTATTTATATTACAGATTGAAATATAACACAGTTTCTCACGAATGTAAACAGAAACCACGCAAGCAATTAACACAAGTGTCAATAAGGAGTTTACGACATAAATGTCATATATATCAAACATATATAAGAAAACAAAATTTAGGCCAATAAATAAAGAAATTCAAACTAATGTCTATAGATGTCGCAACGATACACTCTCTAGAATAACGTCATAATTCAAACCAGCCATGTTAACAACAGAACCTGTTGTCATAGAAACAGATCAACTGTTTTACAGAAAAGTGTAGAAATAACATTTTAATTAAAGCCGATTCGAACTCCAAATTAAAAATTTTAAGTAATTATTAAAATTAAATGGCCAATAAGTTAGGGGATCCAATTAGAAACTAAAATTGTTAAACGCTAAATAATTGTTTGTATTGTTTGGTAATTTGTTTAACTAGAAAACTTTTGTTAATAGAAATTAAGTTATTAACCTGAAATATCTTGTGGTTTCATTTCATATCAGATTACACAATTTTAATAAAACTTTAAAGAAAATTAAGTAACAGGTCTAAAAGGTAAGAATTTTCACTTGATCCCACTAAATCCCTGAAAATAGAGTCTACATAAAGCCGAGGATCGAAAGAAGAAAACAAATTAAGTAAATAAAAAGGTAAATTTATTCAATTTAATATAAATATAAATCCGTTTAATATTGATTATAATTCTTATAAGATAACAAAATTTTACTTGCATACAGATATACAGGTATTCTAAAAGTGTCAGAATTTGAGTTACAAATTAATTTAGAAAAAAATGAACCCAATAAATCATAAATAAATAAATTTAAAGGCGCCCAACTATAAACATATATAGTATAAGATTGATAAGTAATATACATTACAATATCAAGGATACAAATATAGGAGTATATAAATCTACAAATATTACACATATAAAATACTAAACACTTTATAATAATTAAAGTGTACTTAAAATTATACATAAAAACTAAGTACAATATTTATATACACATATTAACCATTTCAATTGACTCCCATAAACGTGGGGCAAATATATACATAACTACAAAACCAATACAATATATATATATATATATATATATATATATATATATATATATATATATATATATATATATATATATATATATATATATATATATATAATAAATATGTGCGAAATTAAGTTTGAAAAGGGAAATGACAAATAAAATGTTGTACGCTTTTGAAAGTAAAATAATTTATCTTTTAAATGAATAAAAGAAGCGTTTCTCAAGTAATCAATGGTAGCCAATGAGTTTGTGAACTAATTTTAAGCAAGCTATAAAAACGTTAAATCAAATCTGAACACTAGAGTGCAAGTGAAATGAACTAGTTAAAAGCTACAGGTTAAAACATTCAAGTGAAAATAAAATAGACGGTGTTTTGAACTGCATACCATGAGAAAAATTTAACTAGTTGGGATGTAATATAAGTTAAAAATGGATTTGTTATGGTTATGATATAAACAAGATTTAGTTGTTTAATATTAAGATGTTTTCTACTAACCTTAAAAATAGGACAATTATCTCCAACACTACTGCTTAAAAAAACAGATAATAAATATTTTTTGTATTGCAGGCATTTAAAACCAGTATTCTTAATCAATTCTTCCAAAGATTTTATAAAAATCGTGAGTTTTAAATGTAGTCAAAAGTTTGGTTAAGTTAAATTATATTAGACGTTAAATGTGACATAATAGACAGATAAAAGTCTATGGTCACTGGTGATAAACATTTTGACAAGGAATATTTAATATTAGCGTGGTGCTCTGGAGTTAAAAATTTATGATGATTCGAAAAATAATTGAAAAGACGCTCTTGTAATTTGGTTGTTTAGATAAGCGGGACGCCATAGTGTTGTTCCCGAAAATAGTGAACATATTTAATAAATGAGTGTCCCAAAGTGTAGGGTGTACATAACATCTCCAACATTTTAAAACGAACAGGCTTTGCTCTACTTAGAAATTCTATTCACGAGCCAAGACGACACCTTAACACTACCAACACACTGCTTTACGACACGTACATAAAAATACACACATTTAAAATACACCCTACACTTTGGGACACTCTAGACAGACTCTCACATAGTAAAGCAGAACATGTTACACAGCAAAAGACGGACGTACAAAGAGAAAATTACAGCATCTTCTAGACAACAAAAATCTCACTCAACACTCACATAATGCCAATTCTACTATAGCAGTTCACAACCTTTCAAATTCCAACATAAGTGACGTCGCCATCATAGTCCTATCCAAAGGTTTTAATTTTGCACCAATCCCTAAATTCATCCCAATAGAAAAGATAATTTCTCAATCAGAAGATGCAATAACCATCATCAACAACTCCCAACTCAGTCCTGACCTCAAAAAAGAACTAATCCCCCGCGAAAAATCATCTCGCATCCCTAGAAAATACGGTCTCCCAAAAATCCATAAGCCTGATATTCCCCTTCGTCCTATCGTAAGTGCCCACCGTTCAGCCACAAAAAAAACTTGCAAAACATCTAGCCAAAACTCTCCAACCATTAGTAGAAAACGCTACATCCTATGTCAAAAACTCCACCCATTTCATTGAAATCTTCAAAACAACACCGTTTCTCAAAACGACATCCTAGTTAGCTTTGACATAGTTTCCTTATTTACTAATATACCTCTATCTGAAACCCTTGACATTCTCAAAAATAAACACAATATTTCCCACGATTCCTTAGCTCTCCTAGAACACTGCACATCTAACACTTATTTCCTTTTTCAAACCAAATTTTACAAACAAGTTCAAGATGCTCCAATGGGTTCACCACTCTCTCCTGCATTGGCTAACATTTTCATGGAAAACTTCGAGACACAAGCCCTCAATTCATCCCAACTTAAACCAACCTGTTGGTTAAGATACGTTGACGACATTTTTGCTGTCTGGCCACACGGTAAAGAACCTCTAGACGAATTCCTTTCTTACCTAAATAACATCAACCCCCAAATGAAGTTCACCATGGAAATAGAAGATAATTTTTCTTTGCCTTTCTTAGATGTACGCATCACTAGAAACCCAGTCAGAGGATTTTCTTACACTGTCTACCGAAAACCAACCCACACTAATCGTTATCTTAACGCCCAATCTCACCATCACCCATCGCAACTAAATTCCGTGGTTCGAACATTAGTAACACGATCCCTTAGACTAACGGACAACAACAACAAACAGATAGAATTAAACTTTTTAAGACAGACATTGGTAGAAAACGGATACGACAACAATCGCATACTACGAAACATTAGAAACGCACAACAACAAACCACTACACCACAACAACAACAAACAGAGTCCACACAACAACACATAGCGTTTCTACCATACATTAAAGATGTCACCGACAAAATCAGCCGAATTTTTAGAACCCATACTATCAAAACCGTATTCACAACAGAGCAAAAACTGCCAAATCTGATAAAAACTCCCAAGGATACGATTCCAAACAAATCCCACGGAGTTTACGAAATTCCTTTTTCCGACTGTTCCCGAACTTGTGTAGGACAAACAAATAGACGCATCCACAATAGAATATATGAACACACCCTCGCAGTTAGAAAATCCGACCCCTCATCCGCACTTGCCATGCATCATATTCACACAGGACACAAAATAGACTTCGATAATGCCAAAACAATAGCACCGGTTTACAACTTCAAAACGAGAATTATCAGCGAAGCAATCGAGATTGAAAAACGTCCCGATTGTTTAAATAAGAGAGACAATGGTCTTCGCCTTCCGACCACTTGGAAACCTATTATATCTTCATTACAAACACACAAAAAGAAAATAAATTCCATAGACAATTTAAGTTCCCCATTATCTGTCTCAACAAATGCCGGTGACCCTCTTAATCCTCCTCATCCTCTAAGTACCGTGACCAAAGGACCCCCACTTAAATGACCGTGACCCTACTACTTTCACTGATAGCGAAGCAGGTAGACGGAACGACATATATAAGACAAGACTTGCAACGAACTGCCAGATCTCTCTGAGGCCTAGGTTTGAACACACTGAGACCTCACAGACGATCTCCGGCGAGATTTGGGGAGTAGGCAGATTGAGGCCCCGTAATCGAGCTACAACATCTCAACCCACCTTTGTCCATCGCTCTAAGGAGTAGGCAGATTGAGGCCTTAAAGTGTCCTTACATATTTCCTTTACCTCTTGAAATGGCTCCAACACAGGAGCCGAAACGTCGAGTTTTCATAAATTCTGGACGCGGTTCAACCCGAGAACCAAGTATGTCTCATATATATATATATATATATATATATATATATATATATATATATATATATATATATATATATATATATATATATATATATATATATATATATATATATATATATATATCTGCGGCCATTAGTGTGAGATATACTCTTGGGTTTAACCGCGTCTATAATTTATTAAAGCTCGGCGTATCGGCTCCTGTTTTGGAGCCATTTTCAAGAGGTTAAGGAAAAGGCTTCAATCTGCCTACTCCTTAGACCGGTGGATTAGAACAAGTTGGGTTGTTGTAGCTCGATTGCAGGGCATCAATCTTCCTACTTCCCAAATCTCATTGTAAATTGTCTCTAAGTCAGGTGCTTTCGTAACGGTACTTAAGCGGATTAGAGGAATTTGGGGTAATGAGGCAATAAAATTGTTCATTAAATTAATTACCATTTTATGTGTTTAATTGGTTTCCAAGTAATCAGAAGTCGAAGACCACCATCTTTCTTATTTAAGCAATCGGGATGCATGGCCAGCGCGTATGAGGGATCGGATTTTCTGTGAAGGTGTTCATATATTCTATTGTGGATATGTCTATTCGTTTGTCTTATATAAGTTCGGGAGCGGCCGGAACAAGTCGTAGTAAATCCGACTCCTCATCCATACTGGCCATGCATCATATGCATAGAGGACACAAAATAGAGTTTGACAATGCCAAAATAATATCTCCAGTTTTGAATTTCAAAACCATAACTTTTCGCGAAGCGATCGAGATCGAAAAAGAGAGAAGATTGCAGACAATGAGTTAACATTTATTCACTATTTAGCTAACAATTTTTCTGGAAACACAGATTTTTGTGAACATTTGCTTTCACAGCGCACTTGCTGCGTCCAGACTTTTTGGGAATATGCTGAACGTATAGGTTTTTCTCCTATAGAATAATTTAAGGATATTTTATTTCTTTAAAATGTATTTTTAGGAGCCGAGAAAACCTATGTCGACGAATTGAGAAATTATTTAATTTAAAGATGGTAGAAGATGACAACAATTTAAGACCTAACAATTTTAAATGGGATCAGCACTGTCCATTTATAATTGCATTTCATAATTCAATGAGGTCTTGTCTTGCCAAAAGTCAGTTAGTCAAAACACATGAGCTGGTTGTTCAGGTGAGTTTTAGCAGGAGGTCAATAGTATTAATTAAAGACACAAGTGGATAAAGGATTATTCATGTCACCCAAGGTTGGTTTCGAGAAAACAGGGGTTAAAGTTTTTTCTACATCATTTCTTTGTTTTGCATCAAATATAAACAATTCATACAGGGTCCAATAAACGTTTATAATAAAAGTAGGTGACAAAAGTAAAGAACTGCAAAAACCTCTATACTTAAACAGCAGTAAAATAGTGCTGCAAATTGAATCATATCTTCCAGAGAGCTGTGGTAATTTAGTCTCCTCAGAGAGGCATTCTCCATTCTCACGAAACGAATTTAGGGTCCATGACTTGGCCGCAAAGAAAATATTCATATTCCTGTACCCATAAACTCCTGAAACGTTATGTTATTCGATTTTTAATAGCAAAGTGTCAGTTTCTTTAATCAACCCACTATTTCTTCCATTGCAAAAATGCAATACTATAAGGGTGTTCGAAAAACTTTTAGCTACCACCAACAACTTATGAGCCAGGCTGTGATTGTCAAAATAATTTTATAAGATGCAGCTCAAGACACCCTATAATTAACGTATACAAGTTTTTCTCGTATCTTATATAATAACAATTATATTGAGCTTTACCGTAGAAATGCGTCACGCTGTATATATGTAAACAGATAAAAATTGAAACTAAACCCGGATATGGATACTAGGGGGCCTAGTTTGCGCGCAATTAAAGAAATCTTTTTAAAATTCAAAAGTCGTGGTCCCCTCATTAACGATTTTTTTCTACGAAAATTAGCTAAAAATTATAGACCGTTAAACCATAAACTTAACTAAAACTACCGCCAAAGCATCATAGAAAGAGTCTATTCGAAATGAAATTTCTGAGCATATTTATCATTTAGGTCTGTAAGTGTAAAACAAAAAAGTTATGGGCTTTTAAAGAAAAAAAATGGGGTTTTCCTCAAAACGTCAAAGTCGCGATTTGAAACGTCAAAATTGGCAACTTTTAGGCAAAGAACCTGCAACAGAATCTGATTATGTAAAGAAAATGTCGCAAGGAGAGTGCTCTGCAACCCCTTAAGTTTCAGCTTCAACCCTCATTGTCCTTATTTTACAAAAGTATTTCCAGAAAATTCATTTCAAATAGACCCTTTTCTGATGCTTTGGCAGTAGTTTTAGCCATAGAGTTATCGTTTAATGATATATAATTTTTAGCGCATTTTAATAAAAAATCTATATATTCGTTATTACACAAGAAACGAAAAAAAAAGTGTCTAGAGCTTTATCTTAAAAAATATTTCTACAATGACTGGGTGGCCCATAAGTCGTTGGTGACACAAACTTTTTTTTTAATCGAACACGCCTTATTATTGAATGTTTGCATTTTTCATCGAAATATAGTGCATGTTTGTAAGAAAAGAAATTCTGGACGGAGCAAGTGCGTTATGGTAGCGAATGTCCATTCTATACTTCAAACTTTAATAGCTCAGTTTTCTAATAACCTAAAGGGTTTGTTGGCCGGGAAACCAGTTTTTTCGGGAACATTTTAAGTTTATTTTCGGAAAATGTTTGTACATTTTTAAACAATCAAGTTATTTTAATGAAATATGGTACATTATGTTTCGCCTATACAGGTTATACTGGTAAACAAATTTGATGCCTGCTTTCTTTTCAAAAACATATTTGCTAATAAAACTTTTATAAAAATTCACTACCATAACGCACTTCCTGCGTCTAGACTTTTAATTTTTATTAGGTGTCACCGGTTTCTGCTTGTTTCTCTCAACTTTAACCTTCGCGTGATTAATAAATGTCTTCTCTATCTTTTGAAATTTGAGTGGTGAGAGGATTTAAGTGAAGATACACACAATGAAGGTACACTTGGATGACCCAAATCACCACAACACATATTTTTAAAGACCTTACGATCGTTTCACTAACCACGTTAGCGTCATCAGAGGATGAAAAATTCCTAACTAAATTAACAGCCACAAATGTATTTATATCATACCTAGATAGACGAACTAAGCCGAAGGTCAAAGTTGTAGTCGGAGACCCATCGTTTGTCTATTGTGTCTATATTGCACGGGCGAGGTTGACGAACTAGTTTAATCTTCTAGTTACAAATTTACGAGCTTATATCTAACTTAAAGGATAGTCAACTAGAAGATTAAAGTAGTTCGCCATCCTCGTCCGCACAATATAGACACAATAGACAAACGATGGGTCTTCGACTACAATTTTTGATGGTAAGATAAAATGTCTATTAAACTGTATTAGGTTTCCCCATACCAATCTAGCATAGTTTTTGATTAATCCTGCTTTTGTAAACTTCACCGAATTAATTAAGTGCTTCATTTAAGTGTCGTAAAGGTTTCCTATAAATATAGTTTGTGTAAATTGCTTTACTGCGCGAGTTTCTCACTCTAACAAATTATCGGACAGACGTTTAATTGATATTCCATACTACCTATACCTACCTAATTTAGTTTATGAATAAATAACTTTCTCTTCAATAAAAAACTTTGGATCAGATTGCTGTGGAAAAATTATGAACAAACTGTCAAATAATGGCATTTCTATTTTAAATTCTGATTGTCAAGATACTATACAGTTGTAAAAGTATTCTTGTCGAAGATAAATAGTCAGTTGTATACTTGTACAAATTCAATAATCTTAGATTAATTATATATTCATGGCGAATGTGGTAAAATTATATGCAAAACTTGCGCTCTTTAACGAAAGAGATCCAGACTTACCAGCCATTAACGAGACTAAATTCAAACGTATTGAAGCAAATTTTCTATGTTTGAATCTCAATACCGCTAAAAAGGTGCCACATACAGTGACCGAAGATTAAACCAGTGAAGTCAATGTTCTAGCTTATTTTGAGGCTCATCCTCGATCACCAATACGAGCAGCCTACGCTGACTTAGGAATAAGCTATTCGTCAATAGAGAGGATCTTAAGTAGGCAAAAATATAATCCATAGTCGTACATATACATGTACAAGAACTTCATGCAGGCGATAATGAGAAGCGTAAGGAGTTTTGCCAGTTCGTAGTCACTCAACTCCAAGAAGACAGGACTTTCCTCTCCAAAGTCATATGGACATATGAGTCAAAATTCACACGTCATGGAGTTTATAACCGAAAGAATATGCACCACTGGGCACATAAAAATCCTCATATAACACGAAATTCACATTTTCAAGTGAATTTTGGACTCAACGTCTTCATAATGGTAATGTCTGATAAAGTCGCATTTGAAATATATAAACAGAATTTAAACAGTGAAGCACACCTGTACATACTAAGAGGTACGGTAACGACTGTTTTTAAGTTTGCCACTCAGCGCTTTCAGAGATTGCTGGTATCAAATGGATGGGGCTCCTTCGCATTCAAATACTTTAGTATATGAAGAACTGTCACATATGTTTGAGGATGGCTGGTTTGGGCGTAATGGTCCTTGGAGATGACCACCAAAATCACCCGATTTGACACAAAAATACTTTACCTCTGGGTTTACATACAAAATAACGTATATGCTCATCCAGTTGATACGGAAGGTGATTTACTTAACAAACTAGTGGCCTGTATGAACAGCTTGCCTGTCAATCACTTGAAGAAGGTGACGAAAGGCGCAGTTAATTACAGAATTCTAAAGAGTTTAGAACAGAATGGCAATCACATTGAACACCTTATTTCGGCTAGTATGTTTGTTTTCACATATAAATAACATATTAAAGTTTGATTGGTAACTAATAAGCTTTTTTATTTAGCATGTTCACTAGTGCTTCGATACCGGTATTTGAAATTGTGATTTGAAATTGTAAATTTGTTCAGTATTCCAGGCCCTAATTTTCACTATATTGTGCCATTTTCCCTTCTCAAGTATGGAATATAATATTTAAGGGATGTTCTTACGATAATTTGTTCCCTGTGAGAAACTTGGGTAGTAAAGGAATAAGTGGTGAAATGTATACAAACTATTTATAAAAACTCTGGACGCAGCAAGTGCGTTATGGTAGTGAATTTCCATAAAAATGTTTTTATTGCAAATATGTGTGTTTTCTTTTTTAAAAAGCAGGCATCAATTTTGGTTACCAGTATAACCTATCTAGTAAAAACAATGTACCATGTTTCATAAAAATAACTTTATTGTGTGAAAATGTACAAAAATTTCCAAAAGTAAAGTTAAAGTGTTCCCGGAAAAACTCGTTTCTTGGTCAACCTTATAGGTTAATAGCAAATTGGGCTATTCAAATATGAAGCATTTGATCAAAATTCACTACCATAACGCACTTGCTGCATCCAGAATTTTTTTTCTTACAAACATGTATTATATTTCGATGGAAAATGCAAAAATACAATAACATAAGGCGTGTTTGCTTTAAAAAAAGCAGGCAGTAAATTTGGTTACCAGTATAACCTATATAGTAAAAACAATGTGCCATGTTTCATCAAAATAACTTTATTGTTATTGAAAACGTACAGAAATTTCCGAAAGTAAACTTAAAATGTAACCGAAAAAATTCGTTTCTTGGTCAACCTTATAGGTTAATAGCAAATTGGGCTTTTCAAATATTTCAATTTCAAGCATTTAATCAAAATTCGCTACCATAACGCACTTGCTGCGTCCAGAATTTCTTAACTTACAAACATGCATTATATTTCGATGGAAAATGCAAAAACATAAGGCGTTTTCCACTAAAAACAATATTATTTGTATCACCAACGACTTATGGGCCACCTGTGATGGTAGCAATAATTTTTTAAGGTGTAGCTCAAGACACCGTATAGGTAATTAATGTATACAATATTTTTTCATATCTTGTATAATAACGGATATATTGAGCTTTATTGATTTTTTTACGAAAATTCTACAAAAATTATATACCATTAAACGATAAATTCTATAGCTAAGGCTACTGCCAAGCATCAGAGAAAGGGTCTATTTGAAATGAATTTTCTGGAAATATGTTAATAAAATGAAGGACGATGACGTTTGAAACTAAGACTTCAGGGTTTGTAAAACATTCTTCTTAAGACATTTTTTTTCCAGAGCCCGTATTAGATTCAAGTTCTTTGCCTAAATGTTGCGAATTTTGACGTTTTAAATTGTCACTTTGACGTTTTGAGGAAAACCCCAATTTATTGTCTTTTGACCTACAAAGCTAAATTTTGGTAGGCGCCTCACCTATAATGACGTAAACCAGCGTACCAAATTTGGTTGCCCTTACTTTGTTAATTCCGGAGATATAAATTTTTTTTGAAGAAAAACCCAAAACATATAAAAATTGAAACTGACCCCGGATATGTGTTCTGGGGGGCCTAATTAGCGCTCATTTGAAGAAATTTTTTCAAAATTCAAAAGTCGGGATCACCTCATTAGTGAATTTTTTTTAAGAAAATTCACTAAAAACCTGGGAAACCTAAGTGAAGTGCTTAATTAATTCGATGAAATTTATAAAAGCATGATTCATTCAAAAACTATGCAACACAGTTCAATAGACATTTAGAGCCTCGGTGGTTCAGTGGTAAGAATGTGTGCCTCTGAACCGAAGGATACTGGGTTCGATCCCAGGATACTCCTTTCACTTTTTCAGTACAAACTGTACAATTAACATCAACCGAGGTTGTGGCATTATATTTGAGCAAGTCGAATGCCTGCACGTTCCGCCCTTCGGAGGGGGTGTAAATCCGTCGGTCCCGTGTCCGTTAGGCACGTTAAAGATCCTTACCTACCTTACAGAAAGGCGGGGGTTGGGCAAAATTTACAGGATAGTGAGGTGAAACTGCTCCCTGGGATCGGTGATTGACCATAGTCGCCGAAATAGACCGACGTTAAAGAAATAAAATAAAAACCAAAACAAATAGACATTTAATTTTTCCATCAAATAATGTTATAAAATACAGATGTTCAATTTGATAATTGTGAGATTTTCTGATACCAAATTCAAGGTTAATTTATAAAAACCTGTATATATCTTCGGGAAAATTGCTATTAGGATAGATACTTGATGTTTTTCTAATAATGTCAGCAAGTATTAGATTTATAGCAATTATCATTTGGTGGGTACTGTGGTCTCTGTGAAGTTGTTGATACGTCAAAAATAATGGATTTTCACGAATATCTGAGAAATGGTTGAAGATTAGGACATGATGGTTCAGACAAAGTTAACTTGAAATTTAAGGGCAAATATAGAATAATATATAAGGTGTTCCATTTTTACATAAGTAAGTTGGTTGCGGTGTTTGGTATAACCGGATGTGCCGCCATCTTGAAAGTATTTTCATTTGAAAGATACACATTGATTAGGTCTATACTAAGACTAGATGCATTCTCGCAACAATTAGAACCGTAGACCGGTTTCGCTCTCATTAGAGCTCTTCAGTACGGCATACTAATTGCAGCAAAAATGCACCAAAAATAACACGGCTATCGTATAGCCAGTCTTAAAACACTAAGTGAGTGGCGAACGTGTCGCCACCTAGTTCGGAACCAAGTACTATGTTGTCACGCCCGCTCCAAATAACACAGAGTATTAAAAATAGAGACGGTATACAACTAACTAACAATTTAAAAAGCCAGGGCTAACAATTTTTCAAATTGTTAGTTAGTTGTATACCGTCTCTATTTTTAATACTCTGTGTTATTTGGAGCGGGCGTGACAACATAGTACTTGGTTCCGAACTAGGTGGCGACACGTTCGCCACTCACTTATAGTGATGGGAAAAACTGTTATATTGCTTTAACAGGTCGCACCTGTTACTGTTATTTAGAAATAACAGTTAAATATAACAGGTGGAAAATAACAGTATGAACTATGAATTATTAAGAATTCCACGTAGACGTAGTAACAGTAGCTGAACCAGTCCGGTGGTGTAGTTGGGTAATGTTTAAAATAAAAAATATTCTTGTATTATGTTTAAAACAATTAATAACTTTTTTATTAAAAAAATGATGGAGGTTTTTTTTGGGTATTCATCACTAATAATAATTTGGTAAAAAATTCAACAATGCAGAATTTCTTTCGAATTTTCTTAACTAATTAAGTATTAGTTAAGCATTGAGCTTGAAAACCTCTATAGCCATCTTTTCCTTGAAAATGAGACTTATATGAAATAAATGAATTATTGTAAGCAAAAAATAAAATAAATAATTTAAAAAAAATTAAAACTAATTTTTTTCTCTCTACCTATAGGGCGAAGTGTGTCTGGTTTCAACTATACCGGGTACAGGGAATATTTTTATAATTTCATTAAAATTGGTACTGTTTCTGAGATTTTTTAAGTTTCAGGGATTTTTTATTTTGCAGTAGTAATAAAAAAAAGATGTTTAAAATCGGACCTATTTCTTAGATTTCCAAAGTGAAAAGTAAAAAGGAATATTGATTTATTAGTTACATAAGGCAAAGAAGAATGAGCAAAAAACTACCTAATATAATATAATACCTAAGGACTCACGTTAAAGCATAACTGTACGTTTGTATACATATCAGTTTTTTCTTAAAACAAAAATGCCATCAGCATATCGAGTTATCTAATGAAGATTGAGTTTACGTCAACGCCTATGTGATTATTTTTTTATATACGCGGTGACCTGATTTTATTTTTACAGTGATATAGTTCATTTTTAATAATTTTCACTTGCTACATATACAGCTTTTTTATTTACATTTTTCATATTTTGTGTTTGTTTGTAAATTGTAAATATATGTGTGTGTCTTGTGTGAATCAACAACCTGTCAAAATTTAAGAGTTTCATTGTACCGACGACCCTACGTTCCCAAAGCTGTGAGCATACTAGTATAAAGTAGTATGTTATGAAGTAAAGTCCGCTCTATACTCTATACCCCATTCCCAGTCTCATGTCCATTCATCCTGTTATAACAGTTGCGGATGAAAACAGTATTATGTTATGAAGTAAAGTCCGCTCTATACCCCATTCCCAGTCTCATGTCCATTCATCCTGTTATAACAGTTGCGGATGAAAACAGAAGCTGCTTCATCGTAGCAGTGCAACAGAAACAGATACGACAACAGAAACAGATACGACTCACTGCGCAACAGCATCCCCTCCACTGTACCTGTTATTTGTATATATCCATAACAGGTTGTTACTGCTGCGGCTCGACAACAGTTAAAATATAACAGACTGTTAAATAACAACCCATCACTACTCACTTAGTGTTTTAAGACTGGCTATACGATAGCCGTGTTATTTTTGGTGCATTTTTGCTGCAATTAGTATGCCGTACTGAAGAGCTCTAATGAGAGCGAAACCGGTCTACGGTTCTAATTGTTGCGAGAATGCATCTATCCTTACATACTTTGTCCCTATATTGGGGTAGAAATGGGCCAGGGCTAACAATTTTTTAAATTGTTAGTTAGTTGTATACCGTCTCTATTTTTAATACTCTGTGTTATTTGGAGCGGGCGTGACAACATAGTACTTGGTTCCGAACTAGGTGGCGACACGTTCGCCACTCACTTAGTGTTTTAGGTCTATACTGAAAAAGTCATATCTAAATTCCTATTACAAGTTCGAATTTTTCTAACCAACGACTTGCGTGAAACAGCCTGTAAAAGTGTATGTATCTAATTATTTTATTATATTATTTATTCTTTTCAGTTCTCCTTCCCTTCCAATGTTCCATGTTCAAATATTAAATGTGATCTTGATTTATTTCTACTTTACATCTTTTCTAATAACTTCTTTAACTGATGTTCTATTTGCTAAGTTGTGTTCTCAGATAACATAATCAATACCCACCTACCAGTCAAGTCGTATTTTGGCTTTTTCTGTTCCCTAGTAACCTACGTCTATTTGTTTCTGGCATCAGTGACTGAAACCAGCCCATGTGAATTAATTTTATTTGTATATGCTCTTAAAATTAGTTCGAATAAGCGAAACTATTTTTCAGGATAAATCTTTTTGCTTAGGACCTGCTACTTTTGGAAAGGTTGTGGAAGATCTACAGTTAACAGGAAGTGTCATACAAACACATGTTAATTCACCCAGAAGTACTGCGTATTTAGCGAACGTACTCTCCCAAAACGAAAAGATTAAAAAATTGTTAGTTTTTGGTGCGACCACAAGGTAAAGTATAGAATCCTGCTTTGATTAATATACGTATATCCATATTTGCCTTACGGTATTTTGAAGATTATTGCACGGTCGGTTTTCAATGAACTGACTGCTGATATATAAAGCTTAGCACTCTACATGCAAATCGATATAATTTTTACCACGTAGTTCCTCAACTTTTTAGTGAATTTTTATTTAAAAAATTCACTAATAGAGAGGTATCGATGGTGAGACTTTGCAAAAATTCTTTCAAATGAGCGCGAATTAGGACCCCTAGAACCCATATCCGGGGTCAGTTTGAATTTTTATATGTTTATATATATATATATATATATATATATATATATATATATATATATATATATATATATATATATATATATATATATATGTATCCGTCTGATAACTCAAAAAATAATTAACCGATTTAGATGAAACTCGGCAAGTGCCTTTCTTTTATTAATGGCTTGGATGAGTTCGTTGGCTAGGAAAATCGGACGGGGTTTTCCGGGAAAATTTTGAGTTTTCTTTCAAAAAAAATTTTTTTTTCCGAAAATTTCGATAAAATTTGGTCTACATATTGCTTTGGGAAATACCTAACTATGTGCCAAAATTCAGCTTTCTAGGGTTACAGAAAATTGAGCTATTCAAATTTGAAACATTTTTGTTTAAATCATAAGTATGTGGTTGCTGTTGGTTAGTCAATGCTTCTCGTATTGACTCATGAAATTCATTTTTAAGTTTCCGAGAAATGTCAATAATACTGAATTCACTGATTGTTAATCATTGGAAGCATTTACGATTATATATAACCCTATTGTAATTTATTATCATTTATCACCTCTGTAGTATAATTATTTTTTTCCTTACGACTCGCAGCGTTTTTAGTCAATTGTTATTAATAGTCAATAGTTTCTTTCCGAATACACACAGCTTCCATTGTCATCTGCTTCTGCCGCTGTTACAATCCTTTTATTTAGAGGTAGAGTTGTAACCACTCATACAGCCAGTGTTTTTTAACCACGTGGCTGGGGGACTGACCGAATTCATTCCCAGTTGCTGTTGATTTACTCATATTCTCTTAATATGTTTGAAGATGTGGTGTGTACTTCATTCCAAGTCACTATTAACCGACTATTTATGAAATCAAATAAGTAAATTAAATCGATTGTCATAAAATATGTAGTGTATTAAGACAAGGGAAAAAGAAATAAAACATATATAACTGTGCACATTTTGATTATATTTTAGGGTGCTTGAGAGAGGTATTGTCACAGCATAATATCTTATTAAAGTTCATTTGTAAATAGGTTTAATTTTTATATGTTTATATATATATATATATATATATATATATATATATATATATATATATATATATATATATATATATATATATATATATATATGATAACTCAAAAAATAATTAACCGATTTCGATGAAACTTGGCAAGTGCCTGTCTTTTATTAATGGCTTGGATGAGTTCGTTATCCAGAAAAATCAGACGGGGTTTTCCGGAAAAATTTTGAGTTTTCTTTCGAAAAAATTTTTTTTCTCCGAAAGTAACAAAGCTGTTTTAATGAAATTTACTATATATGTTGCCTCAACCTTACTACGTACCAAAATTCAACTTTCTAAGTTTAGAGAAAATTGAGTTATTCAAATTTTAAATTTTCTTTCGAAAAAAATGTTTTTCTCCGAAAATTACAAAGTTATTTTAATGAAATTTTGTGGATATCTTGCCTTAGGAAAAACCTTACTACGTATTAAAATTAAACTCTCTAAGTTCATAGAAAATTGAGTTATTTAAATTTGAAGCATTTAATAAAAATTCACTACCATAACGCACTTGCTGCGTCCCGAGTTTTCAAATATTTCACGCGTTTACAAAATTTCTAGTATAGTTCTGTTCCTTTATATCTCTTATCCTTGGTAAGTATTAAAATTTGACGTAAACATGACAAAAGTCAAAGATCGCGGTTGGGCGCTGTGCCTGGAAAGTGAAACAAAAAGGAGATTTATGCTAGTAAGTACAATTTGGAGAACCTAATTCATCACAATACAGTTTTTAGACCTGACGATCGTTTCGCTAATAAAGTTAGCGTCATCAGAGGGATGAATAAAATGGTGAATGAATGAAGAAGATAAATGAGAGTTTATTCATCCCTCTGATGACGCTAACTTTTTCAGCGAAACGATTGTCAGGTATAAAAACTGTATTGTGATTAATTGGGTTTTCCAAATTGTACTTATCAGTGCTTATCACAGGTTCCAATCTTCGCTCAGACGGTTATGCGCTAGACACGTATTTCGACAACGAAGTTGTTTTCATCAGTAGCAGTCGCTAAACTAACTGTATGGGCAAAAATATTATATTTATATACCTAAGCTATCTACAATACAAATGATGTAATACCGGATGATGCAACACCACATGATACAATAACATGCATCATTACCGGATGATGCAACACCGAATAAAGTAACACCGAGTGACGTAATACAAGGACTATTGTTGTGTTAGTGGATACGCCTAACCAGTTGTTGTGTGGGTGCTGAAAGCTACCATTTCGACAACGAAGTTGTCTTCAGCAGTAGCTATCGCTAAACTAACTCTATAGGCAAAATTATTCTATTTATATACCTAAGCTCTCTACACTACAAATGCTTCAAATTTGAATAACTCAAGCTTCTACAAACTTGGAAAGTTGAATTTTGGTGTATAGTAAGGTCTTACCCAGGGCAACATATGCAACAAATTTCATCAAAAAGCTTTGTAATTTTCGGAGAACAAATTTTTTTTCAAAAGAAAATTCAAAATTTGAATAACTCAATTTTCAAAAAATGTAGAAAGTTGAATTTTAGTGTGTGGTAAGGTCTCTTACAAGGCAACATATCCACCAAATTTCATTAAAATAGCTTTGTCATTTTTCCGGAAAACCTTATCCGATATTCCTGACTAACGAACTCATCCAAGCCATTAATAAAAGAAAGGCACCTGCCGAGTTTCATCGAAATCAGTTGCTTATTTTTGAGTCATCGGTTGGATATATATATATATATATATATATATATATATATATATATATATATATATATATATATATATATATATATATATATATATATATATATATATATATATATATATATATATATATATATATAACATAAAAATTGAAACTTGCCCCGGATATGGGTTCTAGGGGCCCTAGTTCGCACACATTTGAAAAATTTTTTGCAACGTCTGCCCGTCGATACCTCTATATTAGTGAATTTTTTTAAATAAAAATTCATTAAAAATGAAGGGCTCGCCTTTTTTTCCCGAAAATGTATTATAAAAAAACCTACTTACTAAACTAACTAAACTTAATAATTATTAACTACTTACCAAATTTTCCTCTAGTTAGTTATAGGTTATAGTAGATAAAAGGTCCCTTAAAAAGTTAACCTTTAAAATATTCACAATTATTTTGTCCACTTATTAAGCAACCCGAAGTAGTAGCCTTTATAATAATAATAATTGTCTTGCTAGAACATGTAAACAACAACGAAATGATCTAATTAAAATCAATCCGACGCGAAGCACTACAGGAAAATTACTACACACGCTCTGCGAAAAGTGAACTGCAAACTACAAGTGTGGAATTTTAAAGCGCACAACCAGATTGTTTATTCGGTCGTTTTTGACGAAGATAGTCGATCATTTCGCATTGAAGTATCCCTAGAGCGCCTAAAAATACACACCGCCGCGCGACTGATGTATATTTATTTATTTATTTATTTATTTATTTATTTATTTATTTATTTATTTATTTATTTATTTATTTATTTATTTATTTATTTATTTATTTATTTATTTATTTATTTATTTATTTATTTATTTATTTATTTATTTATTTATTTATTTATTTATTTATTTATTTATTTATTTATTTATTTATTTATTTATTTATTTATTTATTTATTTATTTATTTATTTATTTATTTATTTATTTAAATTACAACAGCATCCTACAGACAAAATCCAATTATTGGATGCTGGAATACACATAATATTATGATAGAAATTAACATTTCTAAAGGTAGTCAGCAGAACTAAGAATGAAAGAAACTTTAGCGTAACATCAGTTGCTTGACCTCAGCAGCCGTGCAGTGAAAAATGTCAATACTACCACTCAGCTGATTATATAAACTACACATTGTATACAGTGGTGAGGACTGTACCATATTGAGCGTTGCAGTGAGTAAGTAGAAAGTCAAAGTGTTTCTAGCATTAAACGTCGGCACTAGAAAATTTAACCTACCCAGGATATCAGAGCAGTCAATCTCATTCGAAATTATTTTATATAAAAACATAATGAAAGTATAATTACGTCTCTGTTGCAAGCTATTGGCAGAAAATCTTGAGAGTAGGCATGCATGAGAGACATGTTGTGCAGGGTAGATGCCATCCTCCTTAAATACAAGAAATTTTAGGAATCGCCTCTGTACTCGCTCCAAACAATCAATGTACACGGAATAGTTTGGGCACTATATGACACAAGCGTATTCTAGTTTCGACCGGACAAATGCATTAAATATAATTACCATGGTTTTGATTGACACAAAGTCTTTTGAAGTTCTTATAACAAATCCTAACATTCTATAAGCATCCGATGTTATACTCAAAATATGTGGAGAAAACGACAATTTGGAATCAAAAGTAATCCCCAGATCAGTAATCAGCTCCTTTTTTGGTAGATACGAACTATGCATGCTATAACCAAACCGCACCGGAAGTTTCCTCAGAGTGAACGTCATGACATAGCACTTGTGAACATTGAGTGATAGCCGGTTTTCATAACTCCACTTTACGGCAGCATCAAGAGCTGCTTGAATTCTATGACAATCAGACAAGTTATTCACTTCCAAAAAAATCTTAAGGTCGTCAGCATACAGCAAATAATTGACATCATTGTCCACCACCACATCATTTATGAAAATATTGAATAATAAAGGACCCAAAATAGATCCTTGAGGGACTCCAGATGTAGCCATGAACTCTGACGATGTAACACCTTCCACCGCAACATATTGACTCCTATTACTCAGGTATGATCTAAACAGTTCTATCGAATGATCAGAGAAACCAAAAGATTTAAGCTTATGCAATAGGATGCCATGGTCAAGTCGGTCGAAAGCTTTAGAAATATCCGTGTATATGACATCCACCTGAGATCTATGCTGAAAAGATGTCGAAACGTATTGTGTGAAAGAAAATAAATTTGTTACAGTAGAACGACCAGGTATGAAACCGTGTTGGGCAGGATCGATCATCGCCTTTACGTGATTATACATTAAGGGATGCAGTACTGATTCAAAAAGTTTACCAAAGTTATTCGAGATAATGACCTGCCTGTATTCAAGAACACTTGTCCTACTACCACCCTTACCGATAGGACACGACTTAGATATCTTCCAAAGAGACGGGTATTTGGCTTGTTGAATGCAGCTATTAAATATTAAAGTAAGAGGGTAGGCAAAAACAGAAGCACAGTCTCGCAAAATAAAGGAGGGGATCTCATCTGGGCCCGCAGTCAAGGAAGGTTTGAATCCTCTCAGAGCAGTAAGTACATCGTCCTCTGAAACAGAGGTAATATTCAAAGTATTATTTGAAATGACTGGGGAATAAGGCATGTTGTCAGCTGATGAGCTAGGTAAATAGGTCTCCTTGAAAACTCTGGCAAATGCTTCAGCAATGGATTTTGCACCTCTAAATTCACTTGTGCCGTTATACATTACGTTTGGAATATTGTTAGAGCCTTTCTTAGAATTAATATAATTCCAAAACTTCCGAGGTTCATTTGAAATGCCAGACTCACACTGGGAAACATACTCTCTAAACTGTGTTCCAATATCAGTCCTGACTGAAGCTCTCACCCTACTGAATTCCACATAGATATTTTGATCGCCATGACGCTTAAACTGCCTCCAGAGACGATATTTAAGCTTAATCTTCCTGATAATAAAATTTGTAAACCATGGTGGATAAGAACTGCGTCTAGACACTGTTCTCGGGACGTGCATATCCAAGACATTGTATACTTTGCTGTAGAATAGTTCACACAGCACATCGGGGTCGTCATGACTATTCATCAGGAAAGACCAGTCCACACGCAGGAGCGTGTCATAAAGAAGTCTCAGATCCGCTTTGCGAAAGTTGTAAGACGGCACAACCCTGGACGAAATACATTTATTATGGGAGAACCCATCAATCAGGTCCAGCGAAATTTTCAACGATGGATGAAAGGTGTCCTCCCTTACAAGTGGATCATCGCAACGCTCAACCGTGCATAGTCTATTAGACAAAACGAGATCCAGTACTCTCTTATCACAGTTGACAATGTTGTTATACTCACTCAAGTCCAAAAAAGAAATGAGATTTCTAAGAGCCGAGACAGAGCCACTTGAAGAGTACTGAACACTACGCAAATGGTGAAATTCAGGTAGATTGAAATCACCTAGAATTAGTACACAGCAATTATCATCAAATAATTCCAAGGAGCCAATGTATGAGAAAAGAGAATCGTAATCACCATGACTAATGTTCGGTGGAACATAAACAACGAAGACATACCACTTGCTTGACAACCCACTGATTTTAACGCAAAGGATATCAATGACGGGATTTACTACGGCACAAATGCCAGCCAAGTTAATTTCAGTTGCAGAAAGGTCCCGACACACTGCCAACAACACACCCCCGCCCCTGGCTTGACCGGTGACAGAATACTCCCTATCCTTCCTAAAAACATTATAGTGAGAAGGTAAAAACTCCCCACTATACGTACCCGTCTTTAACCAAGTCTCAGTCATAGCAACTAGACTAAAGTAGACGACAAGATATTCACATGTAGCTCCGACAGTTTATTATTAAGGCTACGAACGTTTTGGTAATACAGAGACAAATGTTTAGAGCGTCCAGAGCACACCATATTGCTGTCCGCAGACAGTGACATCCATTCAGCACCGAGTCATTGAGGAGAAAAGAAGGCGGCACTTACCCTACCTCTGGCCTCTTTATAAGACTGACAGTTGGTGTCCCAAACCGCATGATTGACATCCCAGGTCGACCTGGTTATCTCATTAGCTCTCCGACAGTTAGCACAACTGAGATCTACTGCTGCACAGTTTTTAACCTCATGATTGTCCCCGCATCTGGGACAACAAAGGTTATATTGACATATTTTAGCTGAGTGATTGAACCTACAACACCGGAAACAGCGAATAATCTCATTGGCATCATAAACCGCACAGCTGCTGTACCCAACAAATACACTGCCAAATTTAATAATGTTACTATAAGAAGTATTGTCTAACTCAATTATTGCTTGGAAAACATCAGCATTCTTCTTTGTGGGCCAGAATTTCACCAAAGAACACTCAGAGTCATGCTGCAATAGGTGACTGTTCATGCTCCTAAAGTACGGCATAACACTATCCTCCTCAACGTTCTGAATGCCCACGATGCGAATCCTTGGTCTTCTCCCTTTCAACTCTTGGACCTCATAAGCCACCGACAATTTATCTTTCACCACTTTTTTTATAGTTTCGTTGTTTTCTCTGGTCTGGCAACTCAAAAGGACAGCCCCGTTCTTCATATTTTTTACTTTTTTTAGCTGAATGTTGTTTGCTGCAGGATCCACTGTTCTAAGAATATCCGCTTTGGTAACTCTTGTACTCTGCTGTGACTTCGGCATGATAACAATGACCGGCTTTGTTGTGTCCGCTACAATAGAGGAGTAAGTACGAGATATCAGACGATTTTCAGAGTCAGCGTTGGCAGCAGATTTATCAGATTTAGTTTCCTTCACCAAATTAATTAATGTAGACTTCAGATCAGATAGCCTCTCCTCAACCGATGACATTAGATCGGCTTTAACGCAATTCAAGAGCTGAGCCATCCGCAGCATCAGTCCCTCAGACGAAGAGACGCTCAAACAGTCATCACATAGGAAACACAGATTACGGTGCTTGTTCACAATATCTCCCACAGACTCCAAATAACCCAAACAGCAGCAATGAAAAGACCGCCGACAGGAGCCCCCACATGGAATAATAACACTTTGTTTGGTGACTGTACACTTCGCACAGATTCTGGGCTCTGGAGCAGAAGCCAAGGGAAGCGCCGAAATAACTCTCCCTTCAGTGGGATAAACAGGTTTGACACTCTCAGACATGGATGCTGACGGCTTCCTCACAGTTCCAGTAGCGACAGCACCAGGCAAGGGAGAGTCGGCTAGGCTTCTTCTCCGCTTGCGATCTGCCTGACACAAAGAACATATCCAAGACTCACCACGCTCCCGCATATAGGCTACATCATTTGCATTGATCTTTACACAGGTGCCATGAAATGTACGCGTGCATAGAGCGCAATTTAGTCCAAGCTGTTGAGTTTTTATTTTTAGTGTACAGTCCTGGCAAGTGGCAGACATATTATATTATATTCACATATCCATCCAAAATAAAATTCCACTAACTTAAGTTAAATATTTCAACGTCTGGCAATATGTGGATGTATATAACGTGTGCAACCATTAAGACTATACTTCTTCTGATTCTGTATTAATGGCTGCCGACTCTGCGATCCTCGAACCTCGATATACTAATTTTGTTTGTTGAATGCAGGAGGTAAAAAATTGAATAAAAATTTATTAAAATATAGCATAGCAAAAATACTATTTTTTCCACGACAGGCGGCAGTGCGCGCGCACGGGCGCACTTATTGAGGAGCCGCCCCTGCTTCAATGTCGTAATGTTACTTATCGACATTTTCCACATATGCTTACTAACTGATCTATACAGGGTATCTAAAGAGAAACCGTTACAAATCGCAATATCTATAATTTTGTTCATCTCTGAATTGTATCGGTTACTGCTCAAAGGAAAACTTAGTAACCTACGAACTAAAAAACTCACATTCGAGATTTTGTGACCAAAAGGATGATCTGAATCGGATGGTATAAAGCTATTTGTAGAAGTTTCGTTCGTATAAATGTCAAATTATAACCTCTCTATATTTTTGTTTGCAGGAGTAGCAAGAAAGGGTGGTTAATTGGTTGTTGTTCTCCATTTCGTAAGAGAACTTGGTTATTATTGATAAATGTTTAATACGTTTTTATAAGAAAAAATCTCGGGACGCAGCAAGTGCGTTATGGTAGTGAATTTTCATAAAACTATTTTTTAATAGCAATAATGTGTTTTTTTAAGAAAGCAGGCATCAAATTTGGTTACCAGTATAACCTATATAGTAAAAACAATGTGCCATGTTTCATCAAAATAACTTTATTGTTTGAAAGTGTAAAAAAATTTCCGAAAGTAAACTTAAAGTGTTCCCGAAAAAACTCGTTTTTTGGTCAACCGTATAGGTTAATAGCAAATTGAGCTATTCAAATATTAAGCATTTGATCAAAATTCGCTACCATAACGCACTTACTGCGTCCAGTATTTTTGTTCTTACAAACATGCATTATATTTCGATGGAAAATGCAAAAATGCAATTACATAAGGCGTGTTTGATTTAAAAAAAAAGAAAATTTCTATCACCAACGACTTATGGGCCACCTGTGATTGTAGAAATAATTTTTTAAGATGTAGTTCAAGACACCCTATAATTAATATATACAATTTTTTTTCATATTTGTATAATAACAGGTATATTGAGCTTTATTGATTTTTTTTTACGAAAATTCTACAAAAATTATATACCATTAAACGATAAACTCTATAGCTAAGACTACTGCCAAGCGTCAGAGAAAGGGTCTATTTGAAATGAATTTTCTGGAAACATTTTATTAAAATGAAGGACAATGACGGTTAAAGCTAAGACTTCAGGGTTTGTAAAACATTCTTCTTGAGACATTTTATTTCCATAGCCCGTATTAGATTCAAGTTCTTTTCCTAAATGTTGCCAATTTTCACGTTTGAATCGCAACTTTGACGTTTTGTGAAAAACCCCAATTTATTTTTGTTTAAATGCCTATAACTTTTTGTCTTTTGACCTACAGAGCTAAATTTTGGTAGGTAACTTGCCTATAATGATATAAACCCGCGTGTAAAATTTGGTTGCCCTTTCTTTGTTAATTTTGGAGATATAATTTTTTTTCGAAAGAAAACACAAAATTTTCCGGGAAAACCTCGTGGGATTTTCTTGGATAACGAACATATCCAAGCCACTTGCAAAAGGAAGGTACTCACCAATTTTAACGTTTAAAGTCGCGATTTTGACGTTTTGAGGAGAACCCAAATTTATTTTTCTTTGAATGCCTGTAACTTTTTTGTCCTTTAACCTACGGAGCTACATTTTGGTAGGTAACTTGCCTCTAATGATATAAATCCGCGTATGAAATTTGGTTGCCCTTACTTTGTTAATTTTGGAGATATAAATTTTTTTCGATTTTTTTCGAAAGAAAACACAACATTTTCCGGGAAAACCTCGGCGGATTTTCCTGGCTAACGAACTTATCCAATCGACTTGCGAAAGGAAGGTACATATAAAGTCTGAAACTGACCTCGGATTTGGGTTCCGGGGGTCCTAGATAGCGCTCATTTGAAGAAATTTTTTCAAAATTCGAAAGTCGAGATCTCCTCATTAGTGAATTTTTTTAAAGAAAATTCACTAAAAATGTTTACGGATTTTCTTGAAATATTGTTTGCAAATTTTCGTGAAATTTTTGTTGTGTCGTCGAAAAAGTTTTTGTGAAAAATTATATTTTGGTAGCTGGGTAAATAACTTGAAATGTTATTTACCCAGGAAAATCGGACCATTTTTTTAAATTTATTTCATTTATTTTTATTAGCGAATTTTCCTGTACAAAATTTTTTTTTAATAGCGAATTTTCTTATAAATGAATTTAATGAATTTTGAATGAAACATTTGAGAATTTTTGTATCAAAAATTCTTCAATTGATGGAACATTTTTTAATCTAAATTCGTTAAAAATAAGGTTTTAATGGATTTTCATGCAAACAAATTATTTTATTTTCAATTTTAATTACAGATTATATAATTATATAATTTGAATTTTATGTATTCTTTTAGCAGAATTTGGTGTAAAAAATATTTAGCCAAATTTGATGCCTGATTTGATTAAAAAAGCCATAACTGCCATATTTACACATTATTTTTATGAAAATTTCAGACTTTTTTTAATAATTGACCTGCTAAACCATTTGTAGTGAAATTATAGCAAAATAAAATATTCACTATTGACTACATATCTGTTCCTTTTGATTTTGACGTAGTGGTTCTATCCTAGGTTCTTTTAGTGATATTAAGATTGCTTTTTGTCAGTTATAAGTTTTTGCTGATATAAGTATTAAATTTTAGTAGTTTGTATTTTTACTTACATTGATGGGCCTTCAAACTACCACACATCATAGGTGACTTTTAGTTTTTCCTTGTCAAAATTTGCACATATGTCTCCACTATCACATTAATAATTAGATTGAGGTGTTATTACCATTAGTTAGCTTACTATTGTTCTAATGCCATTTCTTTCCCCACTTATAATGGGTAAATTTTGCTGACAATTGTTCTATAATATAATTTCCCGCCAAACACCCCTATTTGCTGAAATTCGTTGAAACCACAACGTTATTCTTGTGGTGTATCTATGTATCTAGTGGTGGTTCTAGGCATATTTCTCTACCTTTTTCAAAAAACTAACCCTGCAATAATCTGCAATATTGCTTTACTTTTTAATGATAATTAAATGAAATGATTACCTATTATTTGCCATAATCTTTTTAGATTAAAATATTTTTTTTCTTTAGGAAACCTCAATACGAAACCTATTTTGACAATCTGGGGATAACAAATGTAAGATTTTTTGCGGAAAAACTTATTGATGTTTCACCAGATGCTCAATATATGGAAGAGGTCGTTGCAGTTTTTGCCACGCCACCAAACAGTTACACTGCAGTTAACGATCCTGTCGATTTGGTAAGTAATTAAAATACATATTATTTTATAAACGATTATAACAGGTTGTTCACTAAAAAAATAAAAATTTTAACAAAATGGAAAACCGACTTCACAAAAAAATATTCTAAAACAAAAAATGCACTAAAAAGTAAAAAATAATTGCGTATTCTTCTGTCTACAACTTACAATCAACTTATTTTTTCCACCCAATGTACGACCTATGCATTTACCACGCAAGAATGTAGGTACCCACTTAAACTTAACCTCTAACTCAACACATAACTATGACTAACAAACAATTATCAAAACATTTATTTAGAGTTCACCTAAGTGGAGACTTTTAAATATATGTGTAGACTGTTAAAAGACAATCAAATTATTAGGATCATATAATGTAAAATTATTGTTATTTTTGGAGTCGGTGTCAGCCAAGATGGGTTTGTAACTACTTAAACGTGAAATGTCTTACTATATAACAATTGGCATACACACTGTACACACATAGACGCAGCAGGCGGTGCCGGCGAGTCGATTGCGCGTGCGCGCTCGGAAGAATGGTTGGAGGGATATAACCGAGTGAGCGAGGCAAACGCGTACGCCGGCCATACGCCAGTCAGTCAAGAGATGATGAGAAGCGATAGGAGTTAGTTGATTATAAACCGATTGCGATTCTTTTTCATTCTACACCGTCTTTCTTAAGATAATTCTTTATGTTTATTATTATAGCTACATTTTCGTATCAATGTTGCTTGATATTGTCGTATTAAATTTCATTTGTAAATAGGCTGAATTAGGTAATGGTACTTTGTCTTGAGAGAGGTATTGTCACAGCATAATATCTTATTTAAGTTCATTTGTAAATAGGTTTAATTAGGTATTGGTATATTGTCGTTCCAAGGTCTCAGGATGTTGTCACAGTATATTGTATAAAATTTCATTTGTAAAATAGATTTCATAAGGTATTCTCGTATTATTAATGTAAGGTATATTGTCGTATTTCCTTGGCTGACACCGACTCCAAAAATAACAATAATTTTACATTATATGATCCTAATAATTTGATTGTCTTTTAACAGTCTACACATATATTTAAAAGTCTCCGCTTAGGTGAACTCTAAATAAATGTTTTGATAATTGTTTGTTAGTCATAGTTATGTGTTGAGTTAGAGGTTAAGTTTAAGTGGGTACCTACATTCTTGCGTGGTAAATGCATAGGTCGTACATTGGGTGGAAAAAATAAGTTGATTGTAAGTTGTAGACAGAAGAATACGCAATTATTTTTTACTTTTTAGTGCATTTTTTGTTTTAGAATATTTTTTTGTGAAGTCGGTTTTCCATTTTGTTAAAATTTTTATTTATTTCTTTATTTTTAGTGAATCTGAAGCTTTATATTTGCTTTAAATAGTCCCAATATGAGTAGACCTACTAAACGCGCTGCTCATATGAGAGCGCCGTTTAAATGAGACCAACGGAGAAGAGGAGAAACGCCTATCTCAAAATAGGAAATCCACCTCCAGGGCCATTTAAAAAGTACTTGTGAAGAGCGCAAAAATAGACTTTCGAAAATGCAGGCTTACATGAAAAAAGTTTTGAACAAGGAAAATTTCCAAAAACGTACTCAACGTCTCGGCTTGACCCACGACCGTCAATCCAATGAGACGAAAGCGCAACGTGCCCACCGCCTCGGCGTGATCCACAATCGTCTATCCAATGAGACGGAAGCGCAACGTACTCACCGCCTCGGTGTGATCAACAATCATCAGCAATGTAGTCGAATTCATTGATTGTTGTTGCCCTTACTTGGTGAAACTTGTCCATACTGCATACAGACTTGGAGAATACTTCTCTAGCTTCACTGTTGGTTTTTAGTGGTGTTTTTAGTGGTGAAGGACGTAGCCAGCGCGTGAGCTAACTGGAGCAAGTGGCCCTTCGAATTCTGGAAGTTCTAGGATGTTCTTCAATGCTTCTGTGACTATAGTTTCGCTGCTTGACAGCATTTTCAGACAGATTAAAATTGAATTAGTACGAAATCATGACAACTACAAATAAATATCTGTTGCTAGGTTATGATATGATGTTTTGATCAAAAAATTTTATCAAATAGAAAATAAAATGAAACACAGATGACAGATGAGGTTTTCAAAATGTCTAAAAACCAACAGTGAAGCTAGAGAAGTATTCTCCAAGTCTGTATGCACAATGTAGTCGAAGTCAATTAAATACGCATTATTAAGGATAACTGAAACACTATTGCTCAGATCTTGATCGCATTTATATGAGACCACACGAGAAGCACCAGCTCACAAATAAAAGAAGAATCATCAAAATCGGTTCAACTAGAATAAAGTTCTGAGATAACACACAAGAACATCATCAATGTAGTCGAAGTCAATTAAATACGCATTATTAAGGATAACTCAAAAACTAGATCAGATCCTGATCACATTTATATGGGACCACACGACAAGCACCAGCTTTCAAATAAAATAAAAAAACTCTGGACGTAGAAAGTGCGTTATGGTAGTGATTTTTCATAAAAATGTTTTTAATAGGATATTTTTTTTAAGAAAGCTTGCATGAAATTTGGTTACCAGTATAAGCTATATAGTAGGAACAATGTACCATATTTTATCAAAATAATTATTTGAAAATGTACAAACATTTTCCGAAAATAAACTTTAAATATTTCCGAAAAAAACTGGTCTCCTAGCCAATGACCCTTAGGTTAATAGCCAATTGAGTTATTGAAATTTGAAACATTTAATGAAAGTTCGCAAACAAAACGCCCTTGCTGCGTTCATACAAAAATTTTCCGAAAATAAAGTTAAATGTTGGTTTCCTAACCAACAAAACTTACGTTAATAGCCAAATGAGTTATTGAAATTTGAAGGATTTAATGAAAATTCGCTACCAAAACGCACTTACTGCGTCCAGATTTGTTTCTTACAAACATACATCATATTTCGATAAAAAATGCAAAAATGAATTAACGAATTTGTTGTATGAAAATTAGCTAAAAATTATAGACCGTTTAACCATAAACTTCACTAAACCTACAGCGAAAGCATCAACTTAACTAAACCGACAGCCAAAGCATCGGAGAAAGGGTCTACTTGAAATGTATTTTCTGTAAATATGTTAGTAAAATGAAGGCCAATGACGGTTGTATCTGAAACTTAAGGGTTCGCAGAACACTCTTCTGGCATCATTTTCTTTTCACAATCCGTATTTGTTTAACGTTCTTTGCGTAAACATTGCCAATTTTGACGTTTTAAATTGGAAGTTTGACGTTTTGAGGAAAACTCCAAAATTTGTTTCTTCAGCTGCCCGTAACTTTTTTGTCCTTAAACTTAGAGACTTGTACATGGTTTACTCTTTATAACACAAATATGCGTACCAAATTTGGTTGCCCTGGCTTTGTTATTTCCGGAGATATGATTTTTTTTAGAAAGAAAACACAAAATTTTCCGGGAAAACCTTATCCGATTTTCCTGGCTAACGAACATATCCAACCCACCTACAAAAAGAAGGTACTCAACAAATTTGCCCAAAATCGGTCTATTATTTTTTGAGTTGTCGGTACGATATATATATATATATATATATATATATATATATATATATATATATATATATATATATATATATATATATATATATATATATATATATATATATATATATATATATACGGATCTCCCCATTTCCCCATTAGTGAATTTTTTAAAGAAAATTTGAATCACCAACGACTTATGAGCCATCCTGTAATTGTAGAAATATTTTTTTAAGATGTAGCTGAAGACACCTTATAATTAATGTATACAATTTTTTTCCGTACCTTGCATAATAACGGATATATTGGTCTTTAAAGATTTTTTACGAAAATTCGACAAAAATGATATACCTTTAACCGATAAACTCTATAGCCAACACTACTGCGAAAGTATCAGAAAAAGGGTCTACTTGAAATGAATTTTCTGGGAATATTTTATTAAAATGAAGGACAATGACGATTGAAACTAAGACTTCAGGCTTTGTAAAACATAGTCCTTGAGACATTTTCCCTCGATAGCTCATATTATTTTCAGGTTCGTTGCCTAAATATTACCAATTTTGACGTTTAAAATAGCGACTTTGACGTTTTGAGGAAAATCCAAATTTATTTTTCTTGAAATACCTGTAAGTTTTTTGTCCTTTAACTTACAGACCTAAGTTTTGGTAGGTAACTTACCTATAATGATGTAAATGCGCGTATGACATTTGGTTGCCCTTACTTTGTTAATTCCGGAGATATCACTTTTTTTCGATTTTTTTCGAAAGAAAACACTAAATTTTCCGGGAAAACCTCGGTGGATTTTCCTGACTAACGAACTTATCCAAGCCACTCGCAAAAGGAAGGTACTCACCTAATTTTATCAAAATAGGTCCATTATTTTTTTAGTTATAGGTGTGACACATAAATATATAAACATATGTATATATATATAAAGTCTGAAACCAACCTCGGATTTGGGTTCCAGGGGTCCTAAATAGCGCTCATTTGAAGAAATTTTTTCAAAATTCAAAAGTCGAGATCTCTTCATTAGTGCATTCTTTTTAAAGAAAATTCACTAAAAGAATCATCAAATGGGATTACCTAGAAAAAAGTTCTGAGGTAACACACATAAAAAACTCGGGACGCAGCAAGTGCGTTATGGTAGTGAATTTTTATTAAATGCTTCAAATTTAAATAACTCAATTTTCTATAAACTTAGAGAGTTTAATTTTTATGTAGTAAGGTATTTCCTAAGGCAAGATATCCACAAAATTTCATTGAAATAACTTTGTAATTTTCGGAGAAAAAATTTTTTTTCGAAAGAAAATTTAAAATTTGAATAACTCAATTTTCTTTAAACTTAGACAGTTGAATTTTGGTACGCAGTACAACCTCTCCTGAGGCAACATATATACTAAATTTCATTAAAACAGCTTTGTTACTTTTTGAGAAAAAAAAATTTTCGAAGGAAAACTCAAAATTTTCCCGGAAAACCCCGTCCGATTTTTCTGACTAACGAACTCATCCAAGCCATTAATAAAAGAAAGGCACTTGCCAAGTTTCATCGAAATCGGTTAATTATTTTTTGAGTTAGCTGTTGGATATATATATATATATATATATATATATATATATATATATATATATATATATATATATATATATATATATATATATATATATATATATATATATATATATATATATATATATATATATATATATATATATATATATATATATATATAAACATATAAAACTTGAAACTGACCCCGGATATGGGTTCTAGGGGTCCTAGTTCGCACTCATTTGAAAGAATTTTTGCAAAGTCTCACCATCGATACCTCTCTATTAGTGCATTTTTTAAAATAAAAATTCACTAAAAACATACAGGCGAATTGAGAATCTCCTCCTTGTTTGAAGTCGGTTAAAAAAAGCAAATAAAAGTATTTGGCCTCGTCCGGGATTTGAACCTGGGAGCTCCCGCACTCTAAGCGGAAATCCATACCTCTAGACCATCGAGTTAGTTGCTGTAACTTTGTTTTAATGTCGTATTCCAGCGGGCGTTGTAGTCATTTTAGTCATAATTCTTTAATGATTTATATAAAGATTATAATGTTTAATGATTTATATAAAGATTATAAATTAGTATCTAGTTATTAAAGTAAATACTGAAATCTCGGATAAGTTTTGTTTCCGCGGAAACACTGTTTATTTCTCAACAGAATGACTGAATCGTTGGTTGTGATGCACAATCATCATCAATGTAGGTAGTCGAAGCCAATTAAATACGCATTATTAAGGATAACTCAAAAACTACTGGTCAGATCCTGATTACATTTATATGGGACCACACGAGAAGCACCAGCTTTCAAATAAAAAAAGAATCATTAAAATCGGTTCACCTAGAAAAAAGTTCTGAGGTAACACACATAAAAAAAAAAAACATACAGGCGAATTGAGAACCTCCTCCTTTTTTGAAGTCGGTTAATTAAATCAGACAACTGGAGGGGTCTGTGAAATTATTATCTCCAGATGCTAAACGGCAAGTTGGTTTTTCTTCTTCGCAAATAACTATTGGATTTTCCTATTAGTGAATTTTCTTTAAAAAAAATCACTAATCAGGAGATCTCGACTTTTGAATTTTGAAAAAATTTCTTCAAATAAGCGCTATTTAGGACCCCTGGAACCCAAATCCGAGGTCGGTTTCAGACTTTATATGTTTATGTATATATATATATATATATATATATATACATCCCAATACTGTTTCGGCGTCTTTACAAAACCATTCTGCTTCTGCGTCTGGTCAAGTATATGACTTTTTTAGATGAGAATATTGCATAGCAAGTTGGTCTGACAGGGTACATGGAGAAACTGGGAATTATACTCTATTATTTTTTGTAAAAAGCAAAGGTTTACATTACCCCACTTTTCAGCGTCGAACCAAATTAAATCTGCTTGAGCATCCAGTGTATAGTTGAAAATATCGTCAACTATACAGCTTTTTTGACGACCGCGTGAGTATTTCTTTCCGGTTTGTCGATAATTCTGCGCCCAGGCAGTGTTGCCGCGTTAGCGCTAAAGCATCTACATACTTAAAAAAAAAGGAAATATAAGTTTAATAATTATGCTCTGGTAACTATATTTTACTACATACGACTAATGTTATGTTGGCGGCAAGGTTTTACGGCGCGAATCAAACAAACGTCACATGTTATGTAGAGTAGTAGCAATTTTATTATTTAGGTTTCTTATTTTTTAGTTTATAAGAAATACTTGCGTGCGTGTTGTGATTCCTCAAAGTCTGTCTATTTCCGTGACTATGGCCAATCACCGACGCCAGGGAGCAGTTTTTTACCTCATTATTCTGGAAATTTTGCCAAACCCCAGCCTTCCTGTAAGGAGGGTGGGGATCTTTAAGGTGCTCAACATTTCCTGGTACACGGGACGGACGGCTTTACGCCCCCACCGAAGGGCGGAACGTGCAGACATTCAACTTGCTCAAATACAATACCAGAACCTCGGTGAAAGGGGAACCCTGGGGATCGAGCTCAGTACCCCGAAGTTCTGAGGCACACGTTCTTACCACTGGACCACTGAGGCTCTTTATAAGAATACTACGATTAACGACTTAACTGTGCTTAAAACAAACCTAAATTAATACTTTAAACAGGATTCACCTCACTGGTTGAAAAGTTGTCAATTCTTCAGGTCAGGCCAGGTAAGGTCAAGTAAAGTCCGGGTAGGTAAGGTCAGGTAGGTATAAAAGGTTAACTTCTAGCTACATACAGTTAGTAGTCTACTCTTTGATAATAGTAAAAGATCAAACAACACTGTGCCTGATTTTCCTAGGCAGTTCTTTAAAGGCTTGCAAAATCATCAGATAACCCAACAACAAAATAATCTCTTAATAATTGGGATCAGAAATTCCATTAAACGGTCCTGATTAAATCCATAGTCAAATACCTATATTAAGTTCTTATCCAAACAGGCTACACTGAATGTTCTTTGTTATTGATATATTTTTTATCGCAATAGAAATGAACAACAATCTAGTACTAAATGCTTTACATTTCAAATAATATCATCATCACACATCATTAAATATTGTTTCCCTTACTTAGTGAAACCGTCCCCTATCAAATATAGATACTTTTTCTCTGGCTTCACAATTGCTTATTTTCTTCTCTGTGACCGGTTTCGCGCTTTTACGACATCGTCAGATGTGTTTGGTCAATCAGTAGTGACGCGGATATACCGTTTTTTGAAAGGGGCCGCCATTTTAAAATGTCTCTGTTTAACAAAGAAAGGTTATATTTAGGCTTTTTGGCGTTCTATGTGCAACATACCTCATATAATGATTTTAAACAAGTAACAATGATACTATTTTATTTTAAAAAATTACGAAGAAACAAAAACAAAAGTGTATCCTGAAAGTCAATTGATCTGGTTAGTTGTTTAACCAATACATTTTACGTCTATAAGAATTGTATGTACCTAAACAGAAGTCATTGGCTCACTATTTTATTTAATTGCCATGTTTATAATACCTTTCCACGCACACGTCACCCTTTTAAAATCTTTAAGTTTAGCAAAAAATCAATTGAAAATAGAAATTTGGTATGTCTGAAGTCCACCTCAAAATACCTTTTTTTCGAAATTTGGTGAAATAATAATGACGATAAAATATTTTTTAAAGGAAAACGATTGCCATTTTAAAGTGAGTATGTTTAGAAAAAAATTACAAGACTTCAAAAAATATTTACTGGACTAATAACAAAGCGATATTTACGAGTTTGAGAACAACAAAAAATCATTTAAAAATATTTTGTCTCGCTGGTTTGCAACACACACACACACACACACACACACACACACACACACACACACACACACACATGCACGTGCGCACACTCTCACCCGCGCGCACACAGCCACACTCGTGCCTGCGCGTTCAGTCGGTTAACAAAACACGTTATGAAATATCATGTAAATTTTCGGAAAAGATACAAATATAAATTAAGCTTTACAATTTTCCTCTGGCTATTAGATTGTGTATAACATTGGCTTGTTCTGTAGTTGTATTAACAATTGTTATTAACGACAAGAAAAACATTAGTACTAATTATTTTTCCACAATTTTTAGGGCTGCGTGATCATTATCGATGTAATTCTTCAAAGTATACTAAGACACAGTAGTTTTCAGTAACATAGCATATGTAATAAAATATACCTGTAAAAAATTCATATTAAAAACCTTAAAATGCCCACTTCCAAAAAACTGTTTTTTGTCTAAAGTTGGAAGTGTTACAAGCTAATCATTTTCTTACAAGGATGGGATTTTATTTTATATTAACATACAAAGTTAATATTGTAGAACATTGTTTTAATATAAGAGTTCCAGTTTAAAAAATTATAAATAAATTAATTTGGCGGTACATTTTATGAATATTAGTTTCCTACTGTGATAGTTTACAAAAAGATATAGAACAAACTTTATGTGCTATTTATGTCTCCATAAAACAAATAAAAAATATATAACTAATTATTAACCTTAAACTCTTAAACGAAAAATGCCTAATTTTCTTTCTACTGATATTATATAATGTTATTCATTATAAATGTTAAAGGGATTGAATGGATAAAGGATTAAAACAATAGTGAATCTATTAGTATACTTCATTTTTGTTTGTCTTTAGCCATTTAATTTACATTTTATTTTACTTGTGTAAATATTTTGCACCAGTACTTTTATCTTGGTCCATGTTTTATTTTTTAACAAGTCTGGATTGGGCTTTAAAAGATTCACATTCATCCTTTCTTTGGTAGTATAATTCTGCTTTATTTACCGTCGCCGGTGAAAATTATCATTATTAATATAGAAACCTTTGGTGCCTTTTACAGCATTAGTTATTTAACCGATATTTAAATGTAGTAAATATATTAAATACCACATACAACTTAATAACACAAAAAATTTTCGCTTCCTCTGAATTTATTTCGGTAAACGTATTTCTTCTCTCGACTCTTCTAGCACATTTTTATATTATTTTCATATTATCCTGCTTATCCGCGGTCCAGCTTTCCGCTCCATACATTATAACACTCCATAGGTATGATTTATGGTGAACTTATTTCACCAGTGTAAGTTACAGTCTTTATTAGTGAGGATAGTATTTTGTCTCTTAAATGTCTTTAATATAAAACTAATATCTTGAATTCTAACTTCATTAAAAATAAAACATTAAGACTTTTTACTCCAGTCTTCAGCAAACAAAAACTTTATGACAAAAACTTAAACTTTAAGAAAAGTAAGATAATAATATATCTAGTAACCATTAGTTGGAGTAAAAAATAAATAAAAGCAAGTCTGTAAATAATATGTAGGGACCATTACAATTGTGTCAAAAATGTTAAGCTAAGTTGTTCCACAGATCTAAAGTAAACAAATAGATGATAAGGAAAAAAAATGCATTCAACGCTAAATCTTTATTGATTTGTGTTTCGTTGATGTGTATTTAATAAGTTAAACTACAAAATATGTATGGTTGTACAATATTATATGAGTATTATAACCTATATATTGTTTCATAAAATTGTTGCGCATAAGTACACTTGGAGAACCCAAATCACCACAACACATATTTTTAAAGACCTGACGATCGTTTCGCTAACAAAGTTAGCGTCATTCGTTAGCGAAAAAGAGGCGCATTATTCTTAATCTGTACATAAATCAAACTAATATAATACATACTAACGGATATGAAATTAAAGATAAAATTAAAAAAAGGTGTTCGCCATATTTTTTAAATTTATTTATAGAAAATATAGCCGACTATTGGAGAAGACATCAGGAATAAAATTAAACAGACAAATGTACCATTAAGGGTCCGCAAATGACAAAAGAGCTGATGTGGGAAAATGAAAAAAGACTAGCAAAGGATCTGCAGTGTACGCAGTGTACTAGACGAGGTGGTCAGAAATATTAAACTATAAATTAATAAAACAATGAAAATATGTGAGGGCAGTACTACAAATGTCGATATAAAGCTAAACAGCCAAAACTTAAGCAAGTAGAAAGGTTGAGTATTATTATGGATAATGATAAATGCAGCAAGGAACTGTAAAGGTGTATCGCAATGGCAAACCATGCATAATAAGAGACAAAATACTCAATAATAAATATTAAAACTTGGACCAAGGGAAGAGGTGCATCAAATCATACGTATGGGGTGTTGTAATGTACGGTGCGGAAGGCTAAAATTTTAATAAACACAGCATTAAGAGAATAGAAGCTTTTGAAACGTAAACATAGAGAAGCATTACAAAGATGAGGCATACCGATAGAAAGACGAATAAAAGGGTGCTATAAGAGGTGAGAGAAAAAATATGCTTGCTGAAAAAAATTGAGATGAGAAAGGCTTTCTGACAACATTATTTTAGGCACACATACATGGAAAAAAAGAAAAGGTAGACCAACAGAAAAACTTCTGAAAAAAATAGCCCAATTGATAAAGTGCGATAGCTACAACGAAATAAATAGCTACTGCTGGTAACAGACTCATTGTTGAGACGAGATTGCGACACCGCATTTAGACTGTGATGTTACGTATAGTTTCCAAGCCATGTAAATATAATATTAACCAGTACACTTAACATTATCTGATGAAGCTGACTTTGTTAGTGAAACGATTATCGGGTGTAAAAAAGCAGTTATGTTGGGGTAGGTTTTACCTATATGTACATTATAGTGGTCGCACATATTGCAAAGATTCCACTTTGTGTATATAATATTAATAATTATAACTAGGCATATATTGTTCGTAGAAAACTATAAATTAATAAAGTCGGTATAGAGTTGAATTCACTGTTCATTTAATTATATTTACAAGTGAAATGTTTTAAATCTATGTACTATTTTCCATAAACCTTCTGATAAATATGCAGTTTATATTCTCTGGTGGTTTACATGTGATAAATTTTAGGACCGATTGTGTAAATGGTAATTTATATTTTAAAGACGAAACAATGAATCCACTACAGGGGAAAATATAATATTTTCTTAAAATCAATAATAAACACCTAAATCCGAAACAGGTTCTTGGAATCTGAAACCCTGTTATTTATCTACCAGCAATGTTTATTAGCACGGCCACGGTCCTAAATTCAGTTAACGGTATTTTAAACGTTGCCACTTCTCCAGACGTTCAATCATCGCATTTATGTAAACGACATATACTCTCTAAGATATACTGTGAATGAGAAGCGCCTCTAGTAGCAAACTGCTGAACTAGACGTTTGTCTAAAAAGTACATAATACGACCATTCTGCACACACTACAAAAATTCGGTACGTCTTTGTCGTTAAAGTAAACTACTTTTTTCTCTGCAATATCCATGAAGTAGGACTAGCAGTTCAAGCACACGCCGTGTGAGGACGCGTTTGTTACTACAACCCATAGAAAACAAGGCAAACATTTTCTGCGTCCGTATAAAGACGCACAAAGGCGGTGGACGCAGAATCATATGTAATAATACAATGTACGGCCGCCTAAAAGGTTGTAGGATGTATATATATATATATATATATATATATATATATATATATATATATATATATATATATATATATATATATATATATATATATATATATATATATATATATATATATATATATATATATATATATATATATATATATATGTTTATAAATTTATGTGTCACACCTATAACTAAAAAAATAATGGACCGATTTTGATAAAATTTGGTGAGTACCTTCCTTTTACGAGTGGCTTGGATAAGTTTGTTAGCCAGGAAAATCCGCCAAGGTTTTCCTGGAAAATTTTGTGTTTTCTTTCGAAAAAAATTTATATCTCCGGAATTAACAAAGTAAGGGCAACGAAATTTAGTACACGGGTTTATATCGTTATATTTAAGCTACCTACCAAAATTTAGCGCTGTCGGTTAAATCACAAAAAAGTTACAGGCATTTAAAGAAAAATAAATTTGGGTTTTCCTCAAAACGTCAAAATCGCGATTTTAAACGTCAAAATTGTTAATATTTAGGCAATGAACCTGAAATTAATATGATCTATGGAAGGAAAATGTCTCAAGAATAATGTTTTACAAAGCCTGAGCTCTTAGTTTCAATCGTCATTGTCCTTCATTTTACTAAAATATTCCCAAAAAATTCATTTCAAATAGACCCTTTCTCTGATGCTTTAGCAGTAGTGTATAGGCTATAGAGTTTATCGTTTAATGGTATATCATTTTTGTGGAATTATCGTAAAAAATCATTAAAGCGCAATATATCCGTTATTATGCAAGTTACGAAAAAAGTTGTATACATTAATTGTAGGGTGTCTTAAGCTACATCTTAAAAAATATTTCCACAATTACAGGGTGGCCCGTAAGTCGTTGGTGATTCAAATTTTCTTTTTTTTAGTGAATTTTTTTAATCAAACACGCTCTATGTTATTGCATTTTTGTATTTTCCATCGAAATATAATACATCTTTGTAAGAAAAGAAATTCGGGACGCAAGCAAGTGCGTTATGGTAGCGAATTTTCATGAAATGCTTCAAATTTTGAATATGCTATTAACCTATAAGGTTGACCAGAAAACCAGTTTTTTCGGGAACACTTTAACTTTACTTTCGTAAATTTTTGTACATTTTCAAACAATAAAGTTATTCTGATGAAACATGGCACATTGGTTCTAATATATAGATTATACTGGTAACCAAATTTGGTGCCTGCTTTCTTAAAAAAACATATTTGCTGTTAGAAACATTTTTATGAAAATTCACTACCATAACGCACTTGCTGCGTCCAGAGTTTTATTGATTGGCCATATGGAAAATTTTAATTATTGAATTATGCATCTAATCCCCTATGGGTTCCAGCAGGTCTTTTTTTATTTATTTTTTACGAGTAAGAAAAATTGACACCCCAAACATAAATGGAAACATAAAGTCATTTTGTTAATGTTTAAATGCAGATTTTTATTTCAGAACTCCTATCCTAATCACTATTTCTCCAAAAACTTAAAGTTTTTAAACTAACATCAATCAAAATAGAAGACTGCTGGTGCTTTCTTATTCACTTTTAAAATTAGTAATTTCACAGACAGTGGCATCCCTAAATTGCCTTAGTTATTTTGTCTTTACCGAGATCTCGTGGATATCGTAATAATTTTTTCCTTTAGTGTGCAATACAGTACAAGGTGTTCTAACAAATTTGAGAGTACTATGTACGATATAACTTAAGTTAAAAAGTCTGGACGCAGCAAGTGCGTTATGGTAGTGAATTTTCATAGAACTGATATGGCACGAAATATTTTTGTATAACTTTTGTTTCTTTTAACATAGAAATATAGATTTTAGTATATAGTTTCCTTTTAATGTTGCAAACTTACGTACCAAATTTGGTTACCATAGCTGTCCTATTTTTTGAGATAAATTTTTTTTCGAAAGGAAACCCAAAATTTTTCTGGAAAACCTGGTCCGATTTTCCTGGCTAACGAACTTATCTAAGCCACTTACAAAAGGAAGGCACATGCTAAATTTTATCAAAATCGGTCCATTATTTTTTGAGTTATCTATGTGATACATACATACATACATATATATATATATATATATATATATATATATATATATATATATATATATATATATATATATATATATATATATATATATATATATATATATATATATATATATATATATATATATATATATATATATATATATATATATATATATATATATATATATATATATATATATATATATATATATATATATATAAACATATAAAAATTGAAACTGACCCCGGATATGGGTTCTAGGGGTCCTAGATCGCGCTCATTTGTAGAAATTTTTTCAAAATTCAAAAGTCGAGATCTCCTCATTAGTGAATTTTTTCTAAGAAAATTCACTAAAAGTATCAGTCTTTTTACCTGTTTCACCTAAAGATTATATTTGGAGGCGTGTGTGCATACGTCCGTAGCAATCTACCCTGCACCAGACTCCCCAATTTAGAAGCTGGAAGAAAAGACATAATATGGATAAAACTGTCTCTCAGGGCTGCAACTAAATTCATCTGTTGCATTTACCTGTCACCTTCTGACAACAACTTTGTCCAGCTCTTTGACTACCTTTCTGCAAAAACCGACCATCTGATTTCAGAATATCCTTCCTCCGAGGTCACTATTCTTGGTGACTTCAATGTCCATAATAAGGAATGGCTAGGATCTTCAAAAACAGATCCACAAGGGAGAGCAGCGGAGGCCTTTGCAGTCAGCAATTCTTTAGCCAATATGGTTCAGCAACCTACTTACTTCCCTCGTATCCCAACACACAGCTCAAATCCCTTGGATCTCCTTCTTACTACACAACCTGAATGCTATAAGATATCAGTCACCGCCCCCCTTGGGCGCTCAGACCACGGCATGGTCACTGCTTCCTGCGCAATGCAACCCGAGGTCACACAGTCATCACACCCACGTATCGTTTGGCACTACAACTCCGCAAACTGGGACGAAATGCGGGATTACTTTTCCTCATTTCCATGGGCGTCTGTCTGCTTCTCTCATCCTGACCCCTCTGATATCTCACAAAACGTCACCGAAATTATCCAAGCTGGCATGGAATTATTTATCCCACGTACACAGAAAACCTCTTCAGCCACTCAAAAGCCCTGGTTCTCTAAATCCTGTGACAAGGCCAGACTTGAAAAGGTCAAAGCCCACAAAACGCTTCTACACAATCCCAGTCAAGAAAATCATCAAGCATTTAACGACGCAAGAAACCGCTATGTCCGAGTTCTTTCTGAGGCAAAAAACTCGTTTAATAACCACATCAAAAACAAAGTCCTCTCAAGCTCCAACGGCGGCAAACCCTTCTGGACTCTTGCTAAATCTATTGGGAATAATTTCTGCAAAAGCACGTTCCCACCTCTTGTCTCAGGGGATGAAATTGTTTCTACCGCCCTGGGCAAGGCTGAACTTTTTGCTTCTTTGTTCGCCGGCAATTCTACTCTCAACCCACCTCCAAATGTTCAACCACCAACAGTCCCCAATGTCGCGCATAAAATGACGGATATCATTTTCAAAACTAAAAAGGTACGAAAGATGCTCTCTTCTCTTAATACCAGGAAAGCCTCTGGCCTTGACGAGATCCCAGCAATTGTTCTCAAAAAATGCGCACCAGAGCTTGCTCCTGTCCTGACTCGTCTGTTTCAGATATCTTATAATAAAGGCATATTCCCTAGTAACTGGAAAACTGCTCGAGTACAACCCATCCCCAAGAAAGGATCCAAAGCGCTTCCCAGCAACTACAGGCCCATTTCTCTCCTTTCAGTCGTCTCTAAAGTGATGGAAAAGTATATAAACACCGAATTACTAAAATTTCTTGAAAAACACAGTCTAATCCACGACAGGCAGTATGGATTCCGTCAGCGCAGATCGACTGCCGACCTCCTTTCCTTTGTCACCCATTCTTGGAACAAGTCTATGGAACAACACGGTGAATCCCAGATTGTTGCTCTAGACATATCCAAAGCATTCGACCAGGTCTGGCACGCAGCGCTGCTTAATAAACTTCCGGCCTATGGCCTACCACCAAAACTCTGTATGTGGACAGCAAATTTTCTCTCCAACAGGAGCATATCTGTTGTTGTGGATGGCCATTCCTCTAAACTGTATCCAATTAATGCAGGAGTTCCTCAAGGTTCAGCTTTAGCCCCTACTTTGTTTCTTCTCCACATGAATGACCTCCTCTCGAGCACATCCAACCCAGTTCACAGCTACGCGGACGACAGCACCCTCCATTCAAATATACAATATTCTAAGCCTGTCTCTTTAGCCCAATTAGATGAGGATCGCAGTTTCATGGAGGGTTCTGTCTCCGTGGATGTCCAAAAAATATTAGACTGGGGAAGTAGAAATCTTGTACAATTCAACCCCACCAAAACTAAGTCTTGCTTTCTTTCTCACAAGAGATACACCAGCACTAGACCCATCACAATGAACAACCAAGTTATTGAAAGTAATGAGTCCTTTTCTCTTGTTGGCATTTCTGTGGATCGAAATCTTAATTGGCACCAACATGTCACATCAATTGCAGAAGCGGCTGCTAAGAAATTAGGTTTCCTCTTCCGGGCTCGCAAATACTTTTCACCAGCTAATCTCTATACCTTATATACTTCACAAATAAGGCCAACCCTCGAATACTGCTCCCACATCTGGGGTGCCGCTGCCGCTTCTACACTCGCTATCCTGGACTCCATTCAAAAGAGAGCTATACGTCTCATCGGTGACCCTACCCTCACCCAAAGGCTGCCATCCCTTGCCCACCGACGTGCCGTTGGTGACCTCTCTCTCTTTTATAGATATCTTCATGGGAACTGCTCAGAGAAGCTTTCCTCCATAGTTCCCCCACCGGCTGCCCCCAACAGATCCACCAGGGGAACAGAGCGAATGCACCCTTTTACTGTCCAGGTCACCAGACATAGAACATCTTGTTATGCCCGCTCTTTTGTCCCGAGGACTTCCAAGTTGTGGAATTCCTTGCCGGCACATGTTTTTCCTTCTCCTCCGAACCTCCAAAACTTCAAGTCCAGAATTAACAAGCTGCCTCTTTCCTCCTTGTCAACACCCACGGTACGATAGTATTTAGGCTGTAAGCCCTCGTGGTGTGTTGTTGAAATTAAAAAAAAAAAATTATATCGGTTCAACATATTGCACATAATTTCCTCATTTAGACTGATCACCGCCAAACATTGCAAACGGCGTAAAAAAGTAACAGTTTTCTGAACAGACCTCGAAGATAGTTTTTATCTTATGTTAATATATTCTGTTACGATATCTATATTCTGCAAATATCGCAAATGTCTTTTCCAATAAGTACTCGACCGAGTTATATGCTAGCCATTTATGCTTATAAATTATTATACCCATATCTTTGGGTAACGATTATGCGACACGACAAACCAATATTTATTATTGGGGCAAGGGAACCTCACGAAACCTTGTCAACACATGTTGAAAACTATTTAGAATCGTGCGATTTTATCGATAGCTATTATTCTGTGTCAAGAATTTTGCTATACAGAGTACTTCATAAGCACGAGTTATGATTTAGAAGTTAGGTGAATTTTTTATTTAACTAGTTTTGATTCACACGTAGATTTAAGATCACAATTATTGTCATCCTCATCACAGTCTAAGTGCGATATCGCCTTGTCGTCGCAACCGGGAAGGACTCTGTCATCTTTTCATTTCATTGCAGCTTTCTCACTTCATCGATTGGGCCAGGTTTTCAGTACGTTTTCCTCTTGGCCTATATTTTCCTTTTTGTTTAAGTACAAATATGTCCTTCAAAATTTGGTGTAAGAAAGTTATTTTTACCCCTTTTACACAAAACAAGACATCAAGCTGTCATAAATCGACTACAAATTGGACATACCAGGGTTCACTCATTAGCTCCTAATGGCAACAGATATGTCCTCTGCTTGCTCCTGTGAAATGCCGTCTACCGCAAAACACATCATCGTCGAATGATCTCTCTACATTGACGAAAGAACCGTAAATAACGTCAGAAGTAAGTGACATCAAAGGAAATGATAAGCTGCAACTAAATTCATCTCTTGCATTTACCGGTCACCTTCTGCCAACAACTTTGTCCAGCTCTTTGACTACCTTTCTGAAAAAATCGACCATCTGATTTCTGAATATCCCGCCTCCGAGGTCACTATTCTTGGCGACTTCAACGTCCATAATAAGTAATGGCTAGGATCTTCAAAAACAGATCCACAAGGGAGAGCAGCGGAAGCCTTTGCAGTCAGCAACTCTTTAGCCAATATGGTTCAGCAACCTACTTACTTTCCTCGCATCACATCACAAAACTCAAATCCCTTGGATCTCCTGCTTACTAAAAATCCTGAATGCTATAAAATATCACCGCCCCCCTCGGTCGCTTAGACCATGGCATGGTCACTGCTTCCTGCGCAATGCAACCCGAGGTCACACAGACATCACACACACGTATCGTTTAGCACTACGACTCCGCAAACTGGGACGAAATGCGAGATTACGTTTCCTCATTTCCATGGGCGTCTGTCTGCTTCTTTCATCCTGGCCCCTCTGATATCTCACAAAACGTCACCGAAATTATCCATGCTGGTATGGAATTATATATTCCACGTACACAGAAAACCTCTTCAGCCACTCAGAAGCCCTGGTTCTCTAAATCTTGCGACAAGGCCAGACTTGAAAAGGTCAAAGCTCACAAAACACTTCTATACAATCCCAGTCAAGAAAACCGTCAAGCATTTAACGACGCAAGAAACCGCTATGTCCGCATTCTTTCTGAGGCAAAAAACTCGTTTAATACCCACATCAAAAGTCATTTTAAGCTCCAAGGGCAGCAAACCTTTCTGGACTCTTGCTAAATCTATTAGGAATAATTTCTGCAAGAGCACGTTCCCACCTCTTGTCTCAGGGGATGAAATTGTTTCTACCGCCCTGGGCAAGGCTGGACTTTTTGCCTCGTTGTTCACCGGCAAATCTACTCTCAAACCACCTCCAAATGTTCAACCACCAACAGTCCCCAATGTCGCGCATAAAATGACGGATATCATTTTCAAAACTAAAAAGGTACGAAAGATGCTCTCTTCTCTTAACACCAGGAAAGCCTCTGGCTTTGATGAGATCCCAGCAATTGTTTTCAAAAAATGCGCACCAGAACTTGCTCCTGTTCTGACTCGTCTGTTTCAGACATCTTACAATAGAGGCATATTCTCTAGTAACTAGAAAACTGCTCGAGTACAACCCGTCCCCAAGAAAGTATCCAAAGTGCTTCCTAGCAACTACAGGCCCATTTCCCTCCTTTCAGTCATCTATAAAGTGATGGAAAAGTATATAAACACCAAATTACTAAAATTTCTTGAAAAACACAGTCTAATCCAGGACAGGCAGTATGGATTCCGTCAACGCAGATCAACTGCCGACCTCATTTCCTTTGTCACCCATTCTTGGAACAAGTCTATGGAAATACACGGTGAATCCCAGATTGTCGCTCTAGACATATCCAAAGCCTTCGGCCAGGTCTTGCACGCAACGCTGCTTAATAAACTTCCGTCTTATGGCCTACCACCAAAACTCTGTACCCGGACAGCAAACTTTCTCCTCAACCGGAGTATTTCTGTTGTTGTGGATAGCCATTCCTCTAAACTATATCCAATTAATGCATGAGTTCCTCAAGGTTTAACTTTAGCCCCTACTTTGTTTCTTCTCCACATCAATGACCTCCTCTCTAGCACATCCGACCCAGTTCACATTTACGCGGACGACAGCACCCTCCACTCAAATATACAATATTCTAAGCCTGTCTATTTGGCCCAACTAGATGAGGATCGCAGACACCTGGAGGGTTCTGTCTTCGTGGATCTCCAAAAAATACTAGACTGGAGAAGTAGAAATCTTGTACAATTCAACCCCACCAAATCTCAGTCTTGCTCTTTTTTAAAAAAGATACACCAGCCCTAGAACCATCACAATGAACAACCAAGTTATTCAAAGTAATGAGTCCTTTTCACTTGTTGGCATTTCTGTGGATCGAAATCTCAATTGGCACCAACATGTCACATCAATTGCAGAAGCGGCTGCTAAGAAATTAGGTTTCCTCTTCCGAGCTCGCAAATACTTTTCACCAGCTAATCTCTATACCTTATATACTTCACAAATAAGACCAAACCTCGAATACTGCTCCCACATCTGGGGTGATACTGCCACTTCTACACTGGCTATCCTGGACTCCCATTCAGAAGAGAGCTATACGTCTCATTAGTGACCCTACCCTCACCCAAAGGCTGCCATCCCTTGCCCACCGCCGTGCTGTTGGTGACCTCTCTCTCTCTTTTTTATAGATATCTGCACGGGTACTGCTCAGAGGAGCTTTCTTACATAGTTCCTCCACCTGCTGCCCCCAACAGATCTACCAGGAGAACAGAGCGCATGCACCCTTTTACTGTCCAGGTCACCAGACATAGAACATCTTGTTATGCCCGCTCTTTTGTCCCGAGGACTTCCAAGTTGTGGAATTCCTTGCCGGCGCATGTTTTTCCTTCTCCTCCGAATCTCCAAACCTTCAAGTCCAGAATTAACAAGTTGCCTCTTTCCTCCTTGTCGACACCCGCGGTACGATAGTATTTAGGCTGTAAGCCCTCGTGGTGTGTTGTTGAAATAAAAAAATAAAATAAAATAAAGAACGGTCCTGGATCCGAAAGGGCGAAGTTAGTCTACGCTGGGTGCCCGGCTACAGAAACGTAGAAGGAACATAAAATCAGATGGATTAACGAAGCTAGGAGCGGAGATAGATAGTGCGGAAGCAATAGAGTCTCCACCGCCAGCGATCAGATCGTTGAAAGATGCAATAGGTGGAACTATCCTGGTGAAATAAGAAGAGATGACATGGAAAAATCAAAATGATTGCTGCATAGCCAGCATTATGTGGCCCAAAATAGGTAGTACTAGAACTAAACAGCTGCGAAGCAAAAGAAAAGCCTAGTCTGCATAGCCCCAGGAGTTATCACAGGAAACTGTGCCATGAGGATGAATCTCCAAAGATGGAGAATCACGATTGGTGACTACTGCAGGGAATTCAATGAGGAGGAGCAATCGACTATATATATATATATATATATATATATATATATATATATATATATATATATATATATATATATATATATATATATATATATATATATGTATATATATATATATTTATATATATATATATATATATATATATATATATATATATATATATATATATATATATATATATATTGTATTTTTGTCGTCTTTGTTTCCTTGCACTACATGGGTGAAGGCAGAATTAGAAGCATAAAGAACTTAAATCACAGCAATAGACACACGACAATACAAATAAAATCTCACAATCGAAATGGAGAACAGTTAAAAGCTGAAAACAGACATAGAACAAACACAGAATATATTCACCTGCCACGCGTGGATATACATCATAATGTAGCGATAACTAAACAAAATAACACACGTAAGACGGAATCGTCACAATATCCCAATGTGCAACGAAAGTTCACACCCGAACTGTGCCGATCCCACCCTAATGACCACCTTCGGGTATATTCGAATGCGCGGATTTGTAAAATGTTCAAATGTTCTAATCTGATAGTGAGAGGGAAAATAGGAAAGTTTTATATCAGCTACTTGAAGTAAAAACCAAATGGGATAGTGTATTTTGTTTATTTATTATGCTTTGACAGTTCTGTTCTTAGGTTCAGTAAATGATTGTATATGCTTCTAAAATTAGAAACCAAAGGATAATAACGTGTTTTGTTTATTTATTATGTTTTGGCAGTTCTGTTTTGAAGTTAAGTAGTACATAATTGTATATATATATATATATATATATATATATATATATATATATATATATATATATATCAATATATATATATATATATATATATATATATATATATATATATATATATATATATATATATATATATATATATATATATGAGACATGCTTGGTTCTCGGGTTAAACCGCGTCCAGAATTTATGGAAACTCGACGTTTCGGCTCCTGTTTTGGAGCCATTTTCAAGAGGTAAAGGAAATATGTAAGGACACTCTAAGGCCTCAATCTGCCTACTCCTTAGAGTATGTGTGTGTTCAACCCTAGGCCTCAGATCTCTCTGAGGCCTAGGGTTGAACACACTGAGACCTCACAGACGATCTCCGGCGAGATTTGGGGAGTAGGCAGATTGAGGCCCCGTAATCGAGCTACAACAACCCAACCTTCCTTTATCCACCGCTCTAAGGAGTAGGCAGATTGAGGCCTTAGAGTGTCCTTACATATTTCCTTTACCTACCTTTGTCCACCACTCTAAGGAGTAGGCAGATTGAGGCCTTAGAGTGTCCTTACATATTTCCTTTACCCACCTTTGTCCATCACTCTAAGGAGTAGGCAGATTGAGGCCTTAGAGTGTCCTTACATATTTCCTTTACCCACCTTTGTCCACCACTCTAAGGAGTAGGCAGATCGAGGCCTTAGAGTGTCCTTACATATTTCCTTTACCCACCTTTGTCCATCACTCTAAGGAGTAGGCAGATTGAGGCCTTAGAGTGTCCTTACATATTTCCTTTACCTCTTGAAAATGGCTCCAAAACAGGCGCCGAAATGTCGAGTTTCCATAAATTCTGGACGCGGTTTAACCCGAGAACCAAGCATGTCTCACATTAAAGACCGCGGAAATCTTTCTGAACATATATATATATATATATATATATATATATATATATATATATATATATATATATATATATATATATATATATATATATATATATATATATATATATATATTCCTTGATTAATTTTTCAAGTAGATAAATTATTTGAGTGAAGTGACTTCTTGACTTTTGTTAATTCAGGAGTAGGACCATTTTGTTTGTTTTAACTTACTGTGTTAAAAAAACTATCAAAATGAAAAGCAGAAGAAATCAGAGTTTAGTTCACCATAATGGGTTCTTAAATAAAATGAGGCTCACAGAAAATAACAAAAGGTAGATAAACTAACCCTTTCAGTGGACATTTTTTATTGTTAATATTAGTACATTTTAATTAAGAAAATTCACTAACAGAATTTGTTTTAAATTTTTTGTTGTTGACCGGTTCGAGTGGGTTAACTAAAACGAAATCATCCAGGCGATTAACAAGAAAAAATACCTGGCGCTTTTATAATATGGCAGATACATTCCTTTTGTAAACATGAATTAAATTTTCTTCTGGAAAGCTTTTGTAACTTTAATGAAATTTGTAATACATTTCAATACAGCAGGTACCTAGATTCACCAAATTTTAATTTTCTATAGCTCCATAGAAAATTGAGTTTTGGTCATTAACATTGTTTTTCTCAAAAGAACGTATAGAACACAAGATTTGAATATTTTTTATGATAATAGAGAGAGAAGTTCTTCAAATGAGCATGTATTAGGGCCTCTAACCCCGATCTTCGACTATAGTGTGTTTAAATTAAAAGTATATTACTTTTAGTAATATGTCGTACTAAAATGTACAATTCTTATGAAAATTCACTATTATAATGCACTTGCTGCGCCTCGAAATTTTATTGTATTAAGATTTACTTGTTTTAGGTTTGTAGTCGAGGTGGTGATCTAGCGATGTTAGAAATGTTAACAGAAGCCGAGGAGTCAAAAGAGGGGAAAGAAAGAATGTGCAATATTCTTGAGGAACAGGCAAAAACTCTTCGTATTTCAATGTCTCGACCACAAGTAAGTGATTACAATATATAAAGCAGTAAAATGAAGTTATATGGCCACTTTTATATGTGACTGGACTGCAGATTCAACACGTAGGTATACACAATGTAACAAAGACAAACTAAGTATGTGGAACAAACCAATGAGATTTCGGTTACGGTTTTGTATCTTTTGTGGTACCTAATCTAGTTACCAGGCATAACCTTCTATTTTAGAAATTACATAGTCTTTGGTTAATTTTATAAAGCTGATTTGTATTATACTGCGTGTATATTTAAACTGTTGTCAGAATGGAGTTCCTCTTACGTAGATATATACCAGATGGTTATATAGCTTCATCTTCATATTAATGTCAGTTTTTTTATTGTTTGGATTTTAAAAATGTTTTGCTGGTACACTTGGTAATTATGACACATCCTGAATTCTAAAACAACACTGCTATATGTTTCTTTTCAAAATTGAGTCGCCAAGAATATTTTACCATATTAGCACTGTAGGGTAGACCGGGGACAATTGAAATATTTCCTTTTTTTATCATTTGTTAACCTCGAGATTTGCTCATACGGCCACGGACTTTTGAAATATTTTTGCTTCTTGATTTTTTTCTCCGCGGCTGTCACAAATTTCTTAATTCTTAAATGAGTCATACAGAGCATATTCAACTGAGTTTCTATATATATTATTGCGCTAAGGTGTAAGGATACATAAGTAAGATATCTAGAATAATCTTGAGCTTGGCAAACTGTTTCATTCTTCCCTGTCACGGGGACGACCGAAACACATACCTGTGGCAATTGAAACAGCATTTGAATTAAAGAAATTTTTATTCCAATGCAAAATAAAACATACTAATAATGGAAATCGTGACATAAAAATAGACACTATAAAAATATTCACCCTGACAAGCAATTGTGACAGACATAAAAACCTTCTTGTCGAGTGCATTCTTCGTGGTACCATTGGCGACATTCGATACACTCCAGCCATTTCTTTCGAGGGCGGCTACTACCATACTGTTCCCGCCAAAGTAGACAATAACAACCCTCCTCTTCGTCGCTTCCACTTTGTTTCTGATTGTTTTGCGTCGCTTGGTTTTCTTAGACAGTCGAACTGCTGTCGGTTTATCTTTTAAATTGTAAGTTTTTTCTTAACTTCCTTCTTCTTTTCCGCTTCATATTCCTCTTGAATAGCATTTTTTCAGGAGTGTCTGAATAAATTGCAGACTTCCTGCTTTTTCGTTTGCCAGATGTGTTTCTGGGAAGTGCTGTTGGCAACGGTCTGGCAAAATTCGGAGAGAATACCGCCTTTGGGGTCAGTGCGTCAGTGCGTGAAAATACAGCCGTTGAAGTGCTTGGTAATGCTGGCGGAGTGTGACTGCTTGGTGATGTTGGTGGAGTGTGAGTTGTTGGTGATGGTGGTAAAGTATGAGCGCTGCTAAGATGACAGAGTTTCACTGATGTTTGTTTCTGGAGCAATACCAGTGGTATTCGATGTTTTATCAGGGGCTGATCTATCCGTGACATAAGAAGGAGCAAAATCTATTTCCGCAAATAAATATCTACTAAAGTGGCATATTACGTTGCAAATAAATCCAGTTACAATGTTTGATTATGTGAGAGCCAATGGAAGCGCTTATTTGACAATGCTGGGAATGTCGTATATGAACATTATTTTGCCTGGGTTATTTCTGATCCAGGCATCGCCACGTGAATTTACAGCCTTCTTGAAAGGACCGTAGACAGATCGGTCTAGCCGCTGCAACTTGTGGGAGCAGTGCAGGAAAAATGATAATGTCTTTTCTTTACAATAGTCCAAGTTTATCAAATAGAAGCAATATTTTATTTTCGGTTAAAGCGTTAGTGTGCTTTTGAAAATAGTAGAGGTAAATCAAGAACTCATCTTCTCGCATCCAGCCGCTGGCGTTCCACGTTCCAATATACTTATCTGGACCGTCACGGACAAAGTGATCCATATATCTTAACCGTGGAAAAAATTGGAGGTACACTGTCACCGATAGCATTTACAGCTAAAGCTACGGTTAGCGTTCCTCTTTCCATGATGTTAGTGCACCTACCTGCTTGGTTCCCTTTTCGGCTACAACTTTAACAGGTTCTTAAATTGTCGTGACCCCTGTGCCGTCGATATTATAGATGTCTTTCCGCTCAAATTTGTACATGTCCATTATATTAGCCAGGTTGTCATAAAGAAGCCTTACGTCCATGACGTTGAAACTTATTTCTCTGGATAGACTTGTGGCTTAAGCGTAGCGGATTGAAACTTCTGAGTTGCGATGCATAATCCCAGAGAACCAATCCTCTTCTGCCATGGCATTTTGCCTTCATGTGTCAGGTATGTCTAAGGAATTTTTCACAGCCAATTGAAAGGCTAATGTGGTAGGCAGTAATCCGTAGAATATATCCGCCGATTGATTGTGTATCCAACAATGTTTTTTTCCTGATTTACGTCAAATATTCGTCTCATAGAATGATAACCTCTGGTGACAGGAATAGCGGATCCTTGCTCAATTGCTTGATTTTTATTTTAAATAAATCTACTCAAATTAGCTGCCACAGCCCTTAACGATGCCTTAATCTTAACAACTTCTTTATATCCTTTTTCATACGTCAAAACAGAAACCCCTCCGTTTTTTTCTATCTTACTCGTGCCACCCTAAAACAAAACAAGCACCTTAAGATAACCTAACACAACCTATAATAGGAAGTAGCACAGAAAAATTCACGACGGAGACATGTTTCAATCGTCCTCCATGTCATTTGTTTCAATTATCACCACAACATACGTTTGACTAAACGCTCAAATATTTTCTTACTCGCGGACGACAGTAATAATTTAAACTTTCCCGGTTAAGGGAGATATACCAAACAAACTAATAAAACTGGTCGAATATGCATACTTACATTCTTCTTTCTTGTGTCACACTTTTTCGTGGAATGGAAAAATTTACTTCGATGGCGGGAAAACAAGTTTTTGGGGACGTGCACATCAACTCTCAACCACTGGCGTCAGTTGCCTTCTGATGGCTACATGCGCTATCTAGACGTGCTTTGTTTAGTATAAACCCGCGTGACTTAACCAGGAAATTCGGCCGATATGGCGGTTGTTTCCATTGTCCCCTGTTTCAAATGTCCTCGGTCTACCCTAACGAAGAAAAAATAATATTCAAAATTAGGATACCTTAAAATTAGTTGAATAATTAACATTTTCCTAAGTTTTTTTAATCTTGTGTGATTTTAGATACAGATAGTCCTTTATGAAACACATTCAAAGCTAGAAACGGAAAATAACGTTATGGTAGAAGGCGTAGTAAAAGAAGTGAATTCAGTTGCCAAAATCCACCACGCGGCCTTACAAGGAAAAATAGTTATAAATCCATCACAAACGGAAATGCCTTTGGTAATGTAGTAGTATATCAAGTAATATAGATATTTATACGCACAGTTCACGAAAAATCGGAATTTTACCCCCATTATTTTTTAATTTTTCGCTATGGAAAAACCTGACGATCGTTTCACTAACCAAGTAAGCGTCCACAGATGATGAACAGTTCTAATCGTTTGACGACCACAACTGTGTTTCTATTCTGTGCAGGTTTTCGGGCTAGACGCTTGAGGATGGTTCAAACAAACAATTTTCTTTAAATGAAGACCCTAAAATAGATTTCTGTGATCTTTAGCATATATACATTTTTAAACACGCATCGAATATGTAGCAAACATGATTTAACTTTTATTTAATCTCTAAACGTCTGTGGTCAATGGTACTGGTGCTGCTAGGCCAACCCACCACTTACGCATACACACATTATTTCACTTTATTTTAATTATCACCATAAGTGCGAATTTCATTAAAAATAAATAATTATCCTATGAATATATTTACCAATGATGATTCTTAAGTTCCTAACTCGAACCACCTTGTACACATTGATATAAAACTCTTCATGAAGTATTTTTCTTATTAAGATTTCTGTTAATTTTTTTATAGGCTAGAGAAATGAATAATAATGAGAATATGCCCAGCATGGATTTTAGTTATCAACATACGGAAGATCTTGAATCGGAGATTCAAATAAAAATATCAGACCCTAGCAACATGTCCATAATTACATCAAATGAAGAAATGTTAGATAATTTAGTGGTACGTATGTTTAAAATTTACTTTAGTGAATAGTGTTTATCGAAATATAAACTCAAAGTTGCCCAACGGAACATGTTGGTATGACATATTTGAAGAAATTTTGTTTTCATGGAAATGCCGAATGAATTTGCGCAAAATTACGCAATAGACAATTTGCATGTTTTGTTTTCCTTATCACATCCCACAAAGATGATTTTTTATATTTTCTTCATTTCACATACTACAAAAATAACGATGCAAAAAATATTTGAAAATGCGAAATTCATAATTGATTTCAAACACCACTATTTTGCCGGCATGATCTGTGACGTCACTGGATGGTAATGTCAACAATGACAATGAGCTTGAGATCCCGATAAACGAATCAAATTCACCATGGTGTTGAAAAACAAGCGACCATACTTATCATACCGTAAGGCAAATGTCAATACGTCATTTATTCACTGTCCAAGAAAGTCACGACCAATAACAGAACGTTCGTGGTCACATAATAATTCGAAATTTTTGGATTTTAAAATTATTTTTCTCTACACTACATGTGTTTTTGGGTATTTTCATGCATGTTGTAATGTTCTATGTATGAAAAACTATTTGGTAAATGTTAAATTCATTTAATGAAAAACCCATGCAAATTGTCTATTCCAACTCTTTCTAGTCTTTTATTTAATTTAAACATAAAAAATCAGGATGAAGTTCTATTTGCTCATTCAAGACAATTAACAAAAACAACAATTTAATAGCAGCATTAGCGTATAATACAAATGAAATTATGAGGGAGTACATTCGAAAGAAGCGAAACTGGGGGGATGGGTCTCTTAGCCTGGTCGTGCGCTGGTCGTTTTCTTGATTGATCGACGCGTGACTTAGCTACTGAACTCCTAGAGGCTGGCTCCACGTGCCACCCCTGGCGTGACTGTCGGCAATGGGAATAACGCCCAGACTGATGGTCTACTAAAGTCTCGCTCCTTCTTTTTGCAGGTGGTAGTGGAATTTTCCTTTACGTGATAGTAAAGGTTTTTCACGCCCGAGGAGGTAACACCCCATGCATCAAGTGGCTGGTGAAGTCCCAACGGACGTTTCCGGTTCTGGTGTGTGAGTCGGTTTCCCTTATAAGCAAAAATGATGATGGCTCCTCCTTGTACAAAAGATTCCGGAGGTAAAATACTCCTCCATTCGGATCTCCGGGAGAGGGGTGTACAGGGGGCGCCAGCATCACGTTTTAACATATCCTCTAATATATGTGGCCTAAATTCTAACCTGAACTCCGTCCACCATTTCCTCCAGGGTAATAGGCCCCAACTCATCTTCCTCACGGAAACCCAAATCAGTGCCAAAACAGCCACTAATCACCTTAATTTCCCAAGGTATTAGCTCCTTACTTCCTTTAGATTACATGGAGGCGTGTGCGCATACGTCCGTAGCAATCTACCCTGCACCAGACTCCCCAATTTAGAAGCTTGAAGAAAAGACACTCTATGGATAAAACTCTCTCTCAGGACTGCAACTACATTCATCTGTTGCATTTACCGGTCACCTTCTGACAACAACTTTGTCCAGCTCTTTGACTACCTTTCTGAAAAAACCGACCATCTGATTTCTGAATATCCTTCATCCGAGGTCACTATTCTTGGTGACTTCAATGTCCATAATAAGGAATGGCTAGGATCTTCAAAAACCGATCCACAAGGGAGAGCAGCGGAGGCCTTTGCAGTCAGCAACTCTTTAGCCATGATGGTTCAGCAACCCACTTACTTTTCTCGCATCCCAACACACAGCTCAAATATCTTGGATCTCTTTCTTACTGCAAATCCTGAATGCTACAAGATATCAGTCACCGCCCCCACCCCCTCGGTCGCTCAGACTATGGCATGGTCACCGCTTCCTGCGCAATGCAACCCGAGGTCACACAGTCATCACACCCATGTATCGTTTGGCACTACAACTCCGCGCACTGGGTCGAAATGCGAGAATACTTTTCCTCATTTCCATGGGCGTCTCTCTGCTTCTCTCATCCTGACCCCTCTGATATCTCACAAAACATCACCGGAATTATCCAAGCTGGCATGAAATTATTTATTCCACGTACACAGAAAACCTCTTCAGCCACTCAAAAGCCCTGGTTCTCTAAATCGTGTGACAAGGCCAGACTTTAAAAGGTCAAAGCTTACAAAACGCTTCTACACAATCCCAGTCAAGAAAACCGTCAAGCATTTAACGACGCAAGAAACCGCTATGTTCACATTCTTTCTGAGGCAAAAACGCGTTTAATACCCACATCAAAAACAAAATCCTCTCAAGCTTCAACGGCAGCAAACCCTTCTGAACTCTTGCTATATTTATTGGGAATAATTTTTGCTAGAGCACGTTCCCACCTCTTGCCTCAGGGGATGAAATTGTTTCTACCGTCCTGGGCAAGGCTGAACTTTTTGCCTCGTTGTTCGCCGGCAATTCTACTCTCAACCCACCTCCAAATGTTCAACCACCAACAGTCCCCAATGTCGCGTATAAAATGATGGATATCATTTTCAAAACTAAAAGGGTACGAAAGATGCTCTCTTCTCTTAATACCAGGAAAGCCTCTAGCCTTGACGAGATCCCAGCAATTGTTCTCAAAAAATGTGCACCAGAACTTGCTCCTATCCTGACTCGTCTGTTTCAGACATCTTACAATAGAGGCATATTCCCTAGTAACTGGAAAACTACTCGAGTACCCCCGTCCCCAAGAAAGGATTTAAAGCGCTTCCTAGCAACTACAGGTCTATTTCTCTCCTTTCAGTCGTCTCTAAAGTGATGGAAAAGTATATAAACACCGAATTACTAAAATTTCTTGAAAACACAGTCTAATCCACGACAGGCAGTATGGATTCCGTCAGCGCAGATCAACTGCCGACCCCCTTTCCTTTGTCACCCATTCTTGGAACCAGTCTATGGAACTACACGGTGAATCCCAGATTGTCGCTCTAGACATATCCAAAGCATTCGATCAAGTCTGGCACGCAGCGCTGCTTAATAAACTTCCGGCTTATGGCCTACCACCAAAACTCTGTACCTGGACAGCAAACTTCCTCTCCAACCGGAGCATTTCTATTGTCGTGGATGGCCATTCCTCTAAACTATATCCAATTAATGCAGGAGTTCCTCAAGGTTCAACTTTAGCCCCTACTTTGTTTCTTCTCCACATCAACGACCTCCTCTCTAGCACATCCAACCTAGTTCATAGTTACGCGGACGACAGCACCCTCCACTCAAATATACGATATTCTAAGCCTGTCTCTTTGGCCCAATTAGATGAGGATCGCAAACTCACCGGTTCTGGCTCCGTGGATCTCCAAAAAATATTAGACTGGGGAAGTAGAAATCTTGTACAATTCAACCCCACCAAATCTCAGTCTTGCTTTCTTTCTCATAAAAGATACACCGGCTCACGACCCATCACAATGAACAACCATGTTATTCAAAGTAATGAGTCCTTTTCACTTGTTGGCATTTCTGTGGATCTAAATATCAATTGGCACTAACATGTCACGTCAATTGCAGAAGCGGCTGTAAAGAAATTAGGTTTCCTCTTCAGGGCTCGCAAATACTTTTCATCAGCTAATCTCTATACCTTATATACTTCACAAATAAGGCCAAACCTCGAATACTGCTCCCACATCTGGGGTGCTGCTGCCGCTTCTACACTCGCTATCCTGGACTCCATTCAGAAGAGAGCTATACCTCTTATTGGTGACCCTACCTTCACCCAAAGGCTGCCATCTCTTGCCCACCGACGTGCCGTTGGTGACCTCTCTCTATTTTATAGATATCTGCACGGGCACTGCTCAGAGGAGCTTTCTTCCATAGTTCCTCCACCTGCTGCCGCCAACAAATCTACCAGGGGAACAGATCGAATGCACCCTTTTACTGTCCAGGTCACCAGACATAGAACATCTTCTTACGCCCGCTCTTTTGTCCCGAGGAATTCCAAGTTGTGGAATTCCTTGCCGCCGCATGTTTTTCCTTCTCCTCCGAACCTCCAAACCTTCAATTCCAGAATTGACAAGTTGCCTCTTTCCTCCTTGTCGGCACTTACGGTACAATAGAATTTAGGCTGTAAGCCCCCGTGGTGTGTTGTTGAAATAAAAAATAAATAAAAAACTGATGTGGTGAGCGAAGTTTTTGTAGTACCGTGTTCTGCCGCTAGAAGCCCATAGAGTTACCAGCTACCATTCGTGAGTCAGTAAGCCAAGCGTCGGCGCTAAAGAAGGTCCCGTGCGGCTTGTGTTAATTTTTTACTGAGACTTGTTTCGTGTGTTCGTCATTTTTGCAATGACTAATTCTCGTGAACAGCGCGTATCCGTAAAGCTTTGCTTATTGCAAAGAAACTCTTGAAATGTTAAAAATGGCCCACAAGAATGATGCTATGGAAGAACTCAAGTTTTTGAGTAGTTTTTCCGTTTCAAAAGAAATTAAATGTCAATTGATGACAAATGTCGCTCTCGTCCTTCAATGGGTCAAACCGATGAAAATGTTGAAAAAATTCCCGAAATCATCCTGGAAGATCGACGACGAACCATTGACAAAGTTGCAGAGCTGCCTGGAGTGACTTGGAGTTCAGTTCGGCGACTTTTAATAAAATATTTGACGATGAAAATGGTAGCTGCCAAATTCGTGCCGCGACTGCTGACTGCTGAGCAAAAGTGAGGTCGCATAAAAGAATGTTGTGCTTTGAAAGAAGGGTCCTGAAATGATTCAATCTTTTTTACAAGGTCACAAGTGACAAATCATAATTCTACGGTTACGACCCTGAAATACAGCAAAAATTAAGCCAGTGGAAGACGCCAAGTTCGCCTTGCCCTAATTAAAATCAAGCGTCAAAACGATGCTGATTTGTTTTTCGATGTTAGAGGAGTTGCCCATCCAGAGCTACAATTGGCGGAGGAAGATGCCTGATTTGTGGCAATTGGGCGACTGGATTTTTCACCACGATAATACCCCTGTTCACGCAGCTCTGTCTGTGCGCCAATTTTAGACCAAAAATGCCCTTACCCCCTGCGAATTGTGTTTATTTCCCCAAATGAAAAGACATGAAAAAAGTCGTTCTGCCGACGTTGCTTAAATGGAAAAAACACGACGGAGGCGCTATCGGGCATCACGAAAGACAAATTTCAAAAATGTTTTGAACACTGCAAAAAAAATGGTCGTTTGCAACAAATTTCACTAAGATTTGAGGCGGTAAATTCCAATCATTGAAAACATATCTGCTCAAAAAGTGTTTTTTTATATACCGAATTACACATTTGGTGAGCAATTTTAAAATTATGAGCACTAAGATGATCGTCGGTGTTCATCACATCATCACATCACTTAAGTCAACAGAGAATGCCCCTGGTAAAATTTTAAATGTGTTATTATATCACCAAACACCAATTGTAAGTTTCCTGTAAAAAGATTGAAGATTCTCAGTCTATCCTTAGAAGGTAGTCGTTAAGACACATCTTAAATTCCAGTAGTGGCACAGACTGCAGCAGGTTTCTGTCCAGAACCAGCAGCGGACACCAACCACCAACCGTCTGATATAAGCAGCGTATTGTATCGTCTGAAGGAAATGAAAACGTTTTTATTGCAGAAAAAGAAATGTTCAAGTCTTTTTGCATGCGTTGCTTCTGTAATATTAGTAGACCAAGTTAACGCCCATTTAATTGTAATACCTTCTGCTCTGTGACCTTATCTACCAAATATGTCAGCTTGACATTATTTTTCCCAAAGTTAAGCACCAAATGCATGTCTATACTTAGAGGAAGAACCCAATCCTTACTCCAATTACAAATTGTTCTGGGGTCTTCCTGCAATGCACCTGGTTCACATAATGGATAGAAATATTATCTGTCTAGACGGAACAGGTAGACTTTAATAAATATAAAAGATCGGCAATATAAATAATAAAAAGCAATGGACCTAGCACCGATCTCTGTGGATGTCCGATAATATTTCTTGCCCACTCTCTCAGATGAATATATCCTAGGATTCAGCCTCTACGTCTTTTCTACGAATCTACGGCAAGTCCAGGATGCCAGTGTGACTCTCGAAAGAGTATTTTCCAAGTATGTGTTCCAGTTCAGTTTTTGGTCTAAGAAGATCCTTAAATATTTAACTCCATGGTAAAATTGTATATGTGTTCCATTCAGAGTGGAAACTTTTATATTTAGTTTCCTTCTGTTAGTGAATGGCACAAGAACTGTCTTATGAGGATTGACATAGCCCCTCTGACTCACACCAGGTCCTTACTATATTTAGGGATGTTTGCGTTATGCTGGATATTACAGATATACTACACTTATCGAAACATATCGATTTTGTGAAAATAGTGCCTTATTTTCTTGTTAATATATAGATGAAAAACAAGGTGTAGTTACTGGTGAAATGGCATTAATCGAAACAACAGCTGAAAGGAACTATTTTTTCACATAACTGACTTCATTTACAGTTTAATTTAGCATTTTATATTACGTAACGTAACTTGCATGTAAGTTTAAAGCAAACTGAAAACCTTGTGGCAGATGTACAGAGTAGTGGTGGTAAGCACCTCCATCCTCCATAGTAAAGGCATTGCGAACGTACCCTAGTTCCAAAGACAGAGCAACTCAGTAATAACCCAATTCATCTAGACAATGTAACTTATGTGGAAGTTAAAAACAAACCCAAATCCTGGTGACATTAATAAGTGAATGTAAGTACCTTCATTGTGAAGTCATTGTGATCATGCGATAATCCCAGAAAAACAGCAGCTGAGTCGTATTTCATTGCTTTAGGCAACATACCTTCTGTGGAAGTCGAAGACAAAGCACAATCTATGGGGCTGATGTACCGAAAAGCGGTTATGAGCATTAACATAGTAGAGGCACTTCAGCAATGTATATTTTCGGTGTAACTTATGTAAGCTGAAACGGTAGAAAATACATGTTTTAGAAGGATATAATAGAAAGAGAAGCTGCAAGAACATAATGTGACATTTATGTAAGAAATAAGACTAATGAGAAAATCACATGTTGTGTGAGAAAAAAGAGAAGTGATTATGCATAAAAAGTAGTGTAAAAAGACGTAAAAAAGCGAACTTGATAGATGGTAGGTTATGAAACGATTGTTAATTCCAAAACAGTGGGCTTACCTTTTATTTAACGTAACTTCTATGGAAGTTGAAAGCAAACCCAAATAAGTTATAAAACGCTTAACTGGACAGCAGACAGAATATCACACTCACTTGCACTTAACAAAAACCTAATAAAAAATAAAAGCTATAACAGAATAACCGAATCCGAAACTCGTTTCTCATATCATATTATCATATGTCATTAAATGGCTGCGTCTTACAGTTTGCAGTAAGAATCACTGCGCAAATGCGGAGTGTCGAATTTCAGGGTTTCCCTTGCTATTTATGTTGTCGCGACTTAACTTTACGGTTAAGACGTTTGAATTTTTAAAACAATTTATTTAATACTTTGAACAATCAATACTTAATTACTTAGTTACAAGAAAAATGAATAATATAATATACTAAAATAAGACGATCAACCTACATGTGATCTAATGTCTATGCATTCGGTGTGCCAATGACTAACTCGGAACACGAATGAACGGTTCTACCTCTGTGAGCAGCCTCTTTATAGTCTTCCCTCCAGGCGTGGCACGATGTCTCTGGATAAACAAGGAATCTGCTGATGTAGATTCTCACAGTGATATTCCGTTCTACTTGCACTTTGAACCTGCATAGTTCTTGGCTCCTGTATGACGACGGCTGACTCAGCGGTTCTTACCGTGGGAAGGCGACATTGTAGCATAACGGGCCATTGTTTGGGCTCCATTTATCTCGCGGGTACACTAATATTTTCTATTGGTGCATTTTCCATTCATCAAATCCGAACTGTAGAGATTGTGCAAATGTTTAATCTATAATTTGCCAATATATACCTTTATTACCTATATATAAAATAAATAATATTATATTTTATTTTTAATTGACAAAAAATTATTAAATTTTCGCAGCGTAATTGTAGTATGTAATATATAATGTAAAGAGCGCATTATTGAGCAAATTAATTTTAACAGAATCGAACGTGCAAAATTGTCACCTATTATTAGGTACCTACCTATTATAATTCTTACCGCAATACCTACCGTATAGGTAATCATTATTATTATCAATATTTTATATTAATTCTTAAAGTTATTTATATTATTGGGAAATCCCAAGCACATTCTAAGCGAATCTTCCGAATAATGATATATGAGTATATTCTCAGTATATTGATGAAGAATTTTCTTAGCATGTGATTGAAGCTTGAAATTCCATAAATGTTATTAGAACATTTCGAAACAAATATTCTGAAAAAAGAACGTTCTCACATTGTGAGAATGTTCTGAGAATATCTTGTGCTGTATGGGCCCTATCAAACTGTGAAATCCTGCTACTATTAACTTTAACACGCTGTATATTTATTTTAGCTTAGGTAAACAGTCCGTTTATAAACTCAGTTTTGTTTTTATTTCCAGATTCCAGACACTGACATATTTGACATAACTGAATTGCCAGGATTATGTCCCAACAAAGAACCATGTCTTAATTTAACCAAGGAGGGTTGTTTTTTGGCTTTGTTGCAAAGAAAAGTGAGTGTCATTTCATAAGTAACATTCAATGGACAAGCTTCTCACTTTTTTTCTTTAATGAAATAGTAACCTAATGAAAATTAAAGCTTATGTATTTCTAAGATACAATGAACTTGCCTGTTACGCCACAAGATGTGTAGGGGGATGCACGTATAGTGGCCACCCGAGGTAAAGTCGCCACGAGTAATTTTTCTTATCCCACTAGCGCCTTCTGTGCGGTAAAATGGTGAACTGTTGCAAGTGTCATTACCGTTAATTTTAGTGAATTTTTATTTTAAAAAATTCACTAATAGAGAGGTATCGATGGTGAAACTGTGCAACAAATTTTTAAAATGACCGCGAAGTAGGACCCCTAGAACCCATATCTGGGGTCAGTTTCAATTTTTATATGTTATATATATATATATATATATATATATATATATATATATATATATATATATATATATATATATATATATATATATATATATATATATATATATATATATATATATATATATGTTCAAAAAGATTTCCGCGATCTTTAATGTGAGACATACTTGGTTCTCGGGTTGAACCGCGTCCAGAATTTATAAAAACTCGACGTTTCGGCTCCTGTTTTGGAGCCATTTTCAAGAGGTAAATGAAAAATGTAAGGACACTCTGAGGCCTCAATCTGCCTACTCCTTAGAGTGGTGGACAAAGGTGGGTAAAGGAAATATGTAAGGACACTCTAAGGCCTCAATCTGCCTACTTCTTAGAGTGCTGGACAAAGGTGGGTAAAGGAAATATGTAAGGACACTCTAAGGCCTCAATCTGCCTACTCCTTAGAGTGGTGGACCAAAGGTGGGTAAAGTAAATATGTAAGGACACTCTAAGGCCTCAATCTTCCTACTTCTTAGAGGGGTGGACAAAGGTGGGTAACGGAAATATGTAAGGACACTCTAAGGCCTCAATCTGCGTACTCCTTAGAGTGGTGGACAAAGGTGGGTAAAGTAAATATGTAAGGACACTCTAAGGCCTCAATCTGCCTACTTCTTAGAGGGGTGGACAAAGATTGGTTGGGTTGTTGTAGCTCGATTACGGGGCCTCAATCTGCCTACTCCCCGAATCTCGCCGGAGATCGTCTGTGAGGTCTCAGTGTGTTCAACCCTAGGCCTCAGAGAGGTCTGGCAGATTGTTGAAAGTCTTGTCTTATATATGTCGTTCCGTCTACCTGCTTCGTTATCAGTGAAAGTAGTGGGGTCACCGTCAATTAAGTGGGGGGCTTTGGTCACGGTACTTAGAGGTTGAGGAGGATCAACAAATGCCGGTGACCCTCTTAATCCTCCTTTGTCCACAACTCTAAGAAGTAGGCAGATTAAGGCCTTAGAGTGTTCTTACATATTTCCTTTACCTCTTGAAAATGTCTCCAAAACAGGAGCCGAAACGTCGAGTTTTCATAAATTTTGGACGCGGTTCAACCCGAGAACCCAGTATGTCTCGTATGTCTCATATATATATATATATATATATATATATATATATATATATATATATATATATATATATATATATATATATATATATATATATATATATATATATATATATGTATCCAACCGATAACTCAAAAAATAATTAACTGATTTGATTTTGATGAAACTCGGCAAGTGCCCTTCTTTTATTAATGGCTTGGATGAGTTCGTTAGTCAGGAAAATCGGACAAGGTTTTCCGGAAAAATTTTAAGTTTTCTTTCGATAAAATTTTTTTTCTGATATTTTAATGAAATTTGGTGGATATGTTGCCTTGAGAAACACCTTACCACATACCAAAATTCAACTTTTTAAGTTTATATAAAATTGAGTTTTTCAAATTTTGAGTTTTCTTTCGAAAAAAATTTTTTTCTCCGAAAATTACAAAGTTTTTTAATGACATTTGGTATATATGTTGCCTTGGAAAAGGTTTTACTACATACCAAAATTCAACTTTCTAAGTTAATCGAAAATTGAGTTATCCAAGTTTAAAACATTTAATAAAAATTCACTACCATAACGCACTTGCTGCGTCCCGAACTTTTATTTATTAAATTTATTCACTACACTGCAAAAGGGCTATAGAAACCATAACATCTTCACGTCAGAGAATATCTGCATAATTGTGTTTTCGCATGTGCCTGGTATAGTGTTGATGCTGAGTTCAGTTAGCCGTGCAACGCAATTGATAAATGTTAGACTGCTAAGTTTTTGCAGAGCCTAAACGTATGGTATAAGGTATGTATCTATGTAATATAATTGATGAATTTGTAAAGTACATTTTGTAGGTTATGACATTTCTCACGAGTTGCAAATTAGTATAATGTGGCCACCAGCGTCTACTATACCCCGTGTGTACCACCTTAACCCATCCATTTTTATTGAGTGTAAAGTTGAAAATTTATATCCAGAAAATACCAAGGAAATATATAAGAACATCACACTAGGCATCATGTGATCCTAAGGCTATCGCACAAGCGAGCAAAGCCGTGAATGAACAGCATATGCCATTCCAAACAGCCAGTAGAACTTATAATGTTCCGCGAAATACTCCCAAAAGAATAGTTGTAGATAAAAATAGAGACGCCAAAGAGAATATTAAAGTCTTAGGCGCTATCCGCTCAGTTTTTACTTTGGATCAAGAAACAAAAATCGTTCAACATATTCAGGAAATGGTATGTCGATTTTATGGTCTCAATAGAAAGATATTAGGTGAATTTGCAGTTTAACTCCCGAACGATTTTCAAAACATCGACTGCTGATAGATAAAATTTGGTGTCGTAAATGCACGCTGATGCTATTGTTACCTTTTGTTTTCTCTTATTTCCCCAGTTATTCGCATTTAAAGTTACTTACACATTACACAGTTTTTTTAACAATTTCCCAGTACGGTCCTGTCTCGTGGAATCTCCTTCCCTCCTAAACATTACATTTGACATAAAGTTTACATTGTGTTTGGGAACCCCAGAATATACTAGAATTATGGGACATTGTCATGATAACTGACAGTTTACACGTCGCTTTTAGTACGGCTCTAGTACCGCTACGCGTTCGGATGCTCTCTTATATTCGAGTATGACGAACGTTATTTCTGAAATTGTGCCTTGTTTACCTTGTTCTGTTAATGACCAGTGGTATTATAGTGGCTTATAAGGTGCATGAGTGGTCCTTTTCTTAGTCGGTGACGTGTTATTTGTTTCCTATGTTGTTTTTGTGATGAGGAAATTGCCTTGTCCGAGGCCGTTAATTTACAAGGTCACAGGTTGCTTACATAAGGGCCGGACCTACACCATTTGCTTGAGATGGTAATTTTGATCTAGAAATGTACTATGTGGATATAGGAGCAAGCTGATACTACATATGTAGTATTTTAGTTGAATTATTTATCCTTTGTTAGAGTTAACATTGTGAGCAAAACACCCGGGTTAGTTTTTTATAAAAAAGATGAGCGGAGGTTATGGTGTTTGTATCGCCAGATGTGCTTGTCGGCTTGCTCCAATATCCACATAGTAAATTTCGAGATAAAAAAGAACGTGCAGATTCCTTAAATAACTCGGAACCTTCCTTTTAAGCCTCTTATCCTTATATTAGATAAGGGCTCATAAATTTGCCAACCAGAAGATTAAAGCAGGTTTTCGACCTCGTAGTTTCACTACACAATAAACAAACGTTGGGTCTTCGACGACAATTTTACCTCGGCCTAGTTCGTTCGCCTAGACGCGATATAAATACACCGTAGCTTGTAGTTTAATTTTAGATTTTTTCTTCCTCTGAAGACGTTGACATGGTCAACGAAACGATCGTAAGGTCTCTGAAATATGTGTCGTGGTGATTTGGGTTCTCCAAGTGTATTTAATTGTGTCAGCCTTTGGGTTCTACAATATATCTTATACCAATAGCTAACATGATAAAAACAGATTCAAAACCTCGCTAAAGCTATCTTCTATTATTTTAAAATAGTTGCTACAAGATTAAGGAACTAAAACATGCAGAGACTTGCCTCGGAAGGAGCTTTTTTTCAAATAAATTAATTCACTTTGTAGTTGGGCTCTTAACGCTAACTCAAAGTAACACGAACAATAGGTGACACCGGCTGAACCTGCATTCTTAAACTAGTTACTGCTATGTTATATCAGAAGAATGTGACCTGGCAGAAGTGTCAGAAAATACTTATTTCTCTAAAACCTTAACAAGTTGAGAAACCTTATTATCCTATGGGAAAGTGGTGTTATGTCAGGTATTGAAACACGGTCACGTTTTGGGCCACTTACCTTAGTAGTTCGAATTAAGCCAACGTTACATACAATACGGTGGCGACAAAGTCGCGACCTGCAACAGACCCTAATAGCCACAAGCTCTTAAGTGGACCACCACAAAAACATCACACAGCAGAGACGTCTTTATAAAACGAAAAAAAAATCAGAAATCAAAAAGAAACTGTGGGCTTATCAAATCCGAATACAGAAGAGGTCAATCAAATTGCAATAAATCTTTTACAAGCAACTTAGTTGTACATTCGTTTCTATAATAAATTTTGCAATAAAGTTTTTCATTGACATTTTTTGCTTTAATTTTTTTGGTAGCTCATCTTGATTTGTAGGGGGAGACTTATATGCTAACATTGAAACCATTTTAAGTATAAACTTTTACAGTCACCATTATCAGTGTCATCAATTGTATTCATCGTACTTTACTGAATCTATTTTTTAACCGACTTCAAAAAAAGGAGGAGGTTCTCAATTCGCCTGTATTTTTTAATTTTTTTTTATGTGTGTTACCTCAGAACTTTTGTCTAGAAGAACCGATTTTCATTATTCTTTATTAATTTGAGAGCTGGTGCTTATGATATAGTTCCAGATAAATTTTATCAAGATCTGACCAGTAGTTTTTGAGTTATTCTTAATTTACCTCCGATAACACGTTTAACAAATGGTGGCAGCGATGATATGCATTTTTGAGTTATCCTTAATGAAGTCGGTTTTCCATATTTTTTTAAATTTTATATACAGAATGTTCGTTAACAATGTTAAAGTGTAAATATAAGTAGGCTTGTTTTAGATATAATAAAATGTGAGGCTTTATTTCTGACTAATTAACAAAATACAAATACATAATTAAAATGTGTACACGGTGATCGAATAAGTGTCTGGTAGCTGATGCCTCTCACACATGTTACAAATAAATTAATGTACAATATAAATAGATTACATATACTTAACATGCCTTCTTACAATTATACTGTACTTACAAATCTCAAGTTTACCTTATATTTAACATAGTTCGAAATTTAACAAATTTTTCTTTACATAACGACTTTCTAAGTATATCAGCAATATTTTCATCCGTATTAATCTTAACTACACTTATAACATTTTCTTTTACAGACTCATGTACGTAGTGATAATGAACCTCAAGTTTTTTGTGAAATTATTATACGTTGCAATGCTAATGCACCCGAATTATTTTCGTATACATTAATCGCCTTTATTAATTTAACATCAAACATTTCCAATAATTATTTTACAAATTTTTAACTCACAGCTTCTGACAATGCTACATATTCCGAAAACGTCGAAGCTTTTGTCACAGACCTTTGTTTTTTTTTAATTTACAGTAAATTCCATTTCCAAATAATCTAATTACATAACCAGTTGTAGATTTTCTATCCAAATTATCACCAGCCCAATCGGCATCAACATAACAATCAAGAATTTCAACATTTTCATTTCTCCTACAAATTAATTTTAAGTCTTTAGTCAAATACAAATACTTTAATATTCTCAAAGCATATTTAAAATGAGTTTCATTGTAACAATTTTGAAATCTACTTAAATAATTTACACTAAAACTTACATCAGGCCTTGTAGCCGAACTTTTTAAACCAATTAAATTTCTATATTTAATATTTCTTTCACAAGTATCAGACTTTTCAAATTTACCTCCATAGGTGTATTATACAACTTACTCTTTTCTCCATTATATCTCTTAATTAACGACTCAATATATTTGGTTTGGCTTAATTTGATTTCATGTTAATGTGACTCATACTCAACGGTAATTCCAAGATACTCTTTCATTTTACCAAGATCCTCCATTTTAAAATTTTTTGGCAATAAAATTTTAACATTTTTTATTTCACCTTCAGTTTTACCACAAATTAGTAAATCATCAACAAAGATCAATAAATAAATATTATCTTTTTCATTTTTATAAGTATACAAACGGAAGTCAAGATTACTACTTTTAAAACCTATCCTTATCAAAATTTTATCAAGACATTCATACCATGACCTCGGACTTTCTTTTAAACCATATAAAGCTTTTATCAATTTACAAACCTTGTTTGTACCATCCTCATAACCCTTTGGTTGACGAATATATACTTCAGAATTTACTTTACCATTTAAAAATGCAGTTTCAACATCCATTTGTTCAATATCTAGGCCCATTTGACAATAATATGATATAATATAAATATATTAAATAATATATAAAATTTTTAAAGTTTGCATTTTAACTACAGGTGAATATATATTATCAATCTCATCAGTTTGTTGAAAACCTCTTACTACTAATCTAGCCTTAAAAGCATCATCAGATTTTTTGTATACACCCATTTTACATCTAAAACCTCATTATCATTTATATTTTCAACTAATTGCCAAGTCTTATTTTTATTCAAACAATCGATTTCTTTATCCATAGCTTTTATCCAAAATTCACATTCATTTGACTCTATCGCCTCTTCAAATTTATTAGGTACATCAGCCCTACAAAAATTTACAGAAATACTATTATTATATACATAATGATCTTCAAATCGCTTTGGTGGCATTTTGATTCGCTGCGATCTACGTAACTCAGGATCGGAGTTTTCGTTATCATCCATTTCACTATTTTCACTTTCAGATTCTTTTACACTTAAACCAATACATTTTACATTTTCTTCAACAATATCAACATATCTAGCAACTATGACTCTATTATTCAAAATCTCGGGACGCAGCAAGTGCGTTATGGTAGTGACTTTTCATAGAAATGATCTGGCACAAAATATTTTATTATAACTTTTTTTTTCTTGTAACATAGAAATCTAAATTTTGGTGTATAGTTTACTTTTTATATCGTAAACCTACCTACCAAATTTGGTTATCATAGATTTTTTATTTTTTAAGATAAAAATTTTTTTCAAATGAAAACTCAAAATTTTTTAGAAAACCTCGTCCGATTTTTCTGATTAACGAACTTGTCAAAGCCATTTACAAAAGTAAGGTACATGCCCAATTTTATCAAAATCGGCCAATTATTCTTTGAGATAAAAATTTTTTTCGAATGAAAACTCAAAATTTTCCCGGAAAACCTCGTCCGATTTTCCTGACTAACCAACTTGTCAAAGCCATTTACAAAAGGCAGGTACATGCCAAATTTTATTAAAATCGGCTTATTACTTTTTGAGATAAGAATTTTTTTCGAATGAAAACTCAAAATTTTCCCGGAAAACCTCGTCCGATTTTCCGGACTAACGAACTTATCCAAGCCATTAACAAAAGAAAGGTACATGCCAAATTTTATCAAAATCGGCCCATTATTTTTTGAGTTATCGTTGTGATACATATATATATATATATATATATATATATATATATATATATATATATATATATATATATATATATATATATATATATATATATATATATATATATATATATATATATATATATATAACATATAAAAATTGAAACTGACCCCGGATATGGGTTCTAGGGGTCCTAGTTCGCGCTCATTTGCAAAAATTTTTCCAAAATTCAAAAGCCCGGATCTCCCCATTAGTGAATTTTTTCTACGAAAATTCACTAAAAGTACACGATAACCTACGTCACTATAACCGATCAAAATACCCATATCAGCTTTTTTATCCCATTTAGAGGTTCTCTTTTGTTCCGGTTTTCTTACAAAAACTTTACTACCGTATAAACGTAAATTTGAAACATCCGGTTTCTTTCCAAAAAATATTTCATAAGGCGTTATTCTTTCAACAGTATTAGATAACGTACAGGTTTTTTTTAAATAAGTTGCCGTGCAAACTATTCCAGGCCAATATCTTTTATGTACATTCGCTTCTGCCAATAAACAACGTGACATATTTATTAAATTTCTATTAAAACGTTCCACAGTTCCATTTAATTCATGTACATAAGCTGGACAGTTATTAATAAAAATACATCTTTCCCTAATGAAATTAAAAACATTACTATTCAAATATTCTTTACCATTATCGCATTTCAGAAATTTAAGTTTTTTCCAGTTAAATTTTCACATTCATTTACATATTGAACAAGACAATCAAAAACTTCTGCTTTGGACTTTATAGTATACACTTTGGCAATTTTACTATAATCATCAATGAATGAAACAAAATATTTTTCACCATTAAAACCAGTTGTTTGAAAAGGTCCACAAACGTCAGTATGAATAATCTCCAAAATACCTTTAGCCTTTTCTCTACTGTTTTTAAATGGAATATTATGCATTTTATTTTCAATACACGTTTTACAATTCATAAATTCTGATTCAAGTTCTTTTAGAATACCATTTAACATTTGTTCTTTAGACAAAGTATTTAAATATTTAAAATTTACATGACCGAACAAACGATGCCAATTTTCCTTTTAAGTCATATTAGCCATACTTTTATTTGCAATATTTACTAAAGATCCTACTGATTTTAATTTACTCTTCATAATATACAGACCTTTTTTTAAGCTACTGCTGTAACATTACCATAGTTATCAATAACTTTTGTCATTTTACCTTTAGAAACAATTGTATTTTTCTGTTATTTTACTGTAACTAATTAAATTTGATTGCATATCTTTGACATAAAATACATTTTTCATATCAACTAGATTTTTCTTACCAAAATCATCAAAGTAACTTACTGCATTTCCCACTTTTCTGGCTTTTACACGTCTATTATCACCCAAATAAACATTTACAGGTTCTTTAAGTAACATACAATTTTCAAAATATTTATCATCATTAATTATATGATCTGTACAACCACTGTCCAAAAGCCATTTTATTTCGTTATAACCTATATCTGCATTACTTATCTGAGTATTGTGCACCACATGATGAGCAACTGTTGTGTCATGCGCTCTTCTCTTCTTATTGGTTTACGAGGTATGCGCTTGTTACACGCTTCCGGCTCCTCTAAAGTATCGTGATGATCGCCATGTACCACCACTGCTTGTTGCTTGGCCACCATTTTTGCAGTCTCTCTGTATATGACCAACTTCGCCACATTGAAATCACGTTCGATTCTGTCTGCTTTTGTCCACCATAAATGCATTTTATTTCCTTTCAGGATTTTCATCCTTTTGATTCTTGATTTCAATCATTTTAATTTTACTTTTTATACATTCATTTATTTGATCTTCCTCTTTCAACGTGTCAATTAAATCACCAATATAACTGTACGTTTCAGGCAACGAATTCAACATATAATTTAATTTTTCCTTTTTCGACACACTTGCACCCGCGTTTTTCAGCTCATTTACAGATTTTTCAAAGTCACTAAAAAAGATTGCAGAATCACTATATTCTTTAAGTTTCAATCTTTGTAATTTGTTTCTGCACACAATTTGCGATGCCGTTGACTGTTTCAAATATAAACTATCAAACTTCTTAATTATTTCACACGCCGTTGTTTTCTCACACACAAATTTGTCTATTTGATATCGCACTGTATATATAGTTTATCGCTTTCAGATCATTTTCATCCCAATCTTCTTTATCTGTAGTTATTTTCGCTCATTGAATAACATCCTTTCATTTTCAAAAACATCGCTATTCGTTTTTTCCACATACTATAATCTTCTATATAATATATATATATATATATATATATATATATATATATATATATATATATATATATATATATATATATATATATATATATATATATATATATATATATATATATATATGGATAAAACTCTCTCTCAGGGCTGCAACTAAATTCATCTGTTGCATTTACCGGTCACCTTCTGACAACAACTTTGTACAGCTCTTTGACTACCTTTCTGAAAAAACCGACTATCTGATTTCTGAATATCCTTCCTCCGAGGTCACTATTCTTGGTGACTTCAATGTCCATAATAAGGAATGGCTAGAATCTTCAAAATCCGATCCACAAGGGAGAGCAGCGAAGGCCTTTGCAGTCAGCAATTATTTAGCCAATATGGTTCAGCAACCTACTTACTTTCCTCGTATCCCAACACACAGCTCAAATCCCTTGGATCTCCTTCTTACTACAAAACCTGAATGCTATAAGATATCAGTCACCGCCCCCCTTGGCCGCTCAGACCACGGCACGGTCACTGCTTCCTGCGCAATGCAACCCGAGGTCACACAGTCATCACATCCATGTATCGTTTGGCACTACAACTCCGCAAACTGGGACGAAATGCGGGATTACTTTTCCTCATTTCCATGGGCGTCTGTCTGTTTCTCTCATCCTGGCCCCTCTGATATCCCACAAAACGTCACCGAAATTATCCAAGCTGGCATGGAGCTATTTATTCCACGTACACAGAAAACCTCTTCAGCCACTCAAAAGCCCTGGTTTTCTAAATCCTGTGACAAGGCCAGACGTGAAAAGGTCAAAGCTCACAAAACGCTTCTACACAATCCCAGTCAAGAAAACCGTCAAGCATTTAACGACGCAAGAAACCGCTATGTCCGCATTCTTTCTGAGGCAAAAAACTCGTTTAATAACCACATCAAAAACAAAGTCCTATTATAATTTCTGCAAAAGCACGTTCCCACCTCTTGTCTCAGAGGATGAAATTGTTTCTACCGCCCTGGGCAAGGCTGAACTTTTTGCTTCGTTGTTCGCCAGCAATTCTACTCTCAACCCACCTCCAAATGTTCAACCACCAACAGTCCCCAATGTCGCGCATAAAATGACGGATATCATTTTCAAAACTAAAAAGGTACGAAAGATGCTCTCTTCTCTTAATACCAGGAAAGCCTCTGGCCTTGACGAGATCCCAGCAATTTTTCTCAAAAAATGCGCACCAGAACTTGCTCCTGTCCTGACTCGTCTATTTCAGATATCTTACAATAAAGGCATATTCTCTAGCAACTGGAAAACTGCTCGAGTACAACCCATCCCCAAGAAAGGATCCAAAGCGCTTCCTAGCAACTACAGGCCTATTTCTCTCCTTTCAGTCGTCTCTAAAGTGATGGAAAAGTATATAAACACCGAATTACTAAAATTTCTGGAAAAACACAGTCTAATTCACGACAGGCAGTATGGATTCCGTCAGCGCAGATCGACTGCCGACCTCCTTTCTTTTGTCCCCCATTCTTGGAACAAGTCTATGGAACTAGACGGTGAATCCCAGATTGTCGCTCTAGACATATCCAAAGCATTCGACCAGGTCTGGCACGCAGCGCTGCTTAATAAACTTCCGGCCTATCGCCTACTACCAAAACTTTGTACCTGGACAGCAAATTTTCTCTCCAACAGAAGCATTTCTGTTGTTGTGGATGACCATTCCTCTAAACTGTATCCAATTAATGCAGGAGTTCCTCAAGGTTCAGCTTTAGCCCCTACTTTGTTTCTTCTCCACGTCAATGACGTCCTCTCTAGCACACCCAACCCACTTCACAGTTACGCGGACGACAGCACCCTCCACTCAAATATACAATATTCTAAGCCTGTCTCTTTAGCCCAATTAGATGAGGATCGCAGACTCATGGAGAGTTCTGTCTCCGTGGATCTCCAAAAAATATTAGACTGGGGAAGTAGAAATCTTGTACAATTCAACCCCACCAAATCTCAGTCTTGCTTTCTTTCTCATAAGAGATACACCAGCCCTAGACCCATCACAATAAACAACCAAGTTATTCAAAGTAATGAATCCTTTTCTCTTGTTGGCATTTCTGTGGATCGAAATCTTAATTGGCACCAACATGTCACATCAATTGCAGAAGCAGAAATTAGGTTTCCTCTTCCGGGCTCGCAAATACTTTTCACCAGATAATCTCTATACCTTATATACTTCACAAATAAGGCCAAACCTCGAATACTGCTGCCACATCTGGGGTTCTGCTGCCGCTTCTACACTCGCTATCCTGGACTCCATTCAAAAGAGAGCTATACGTCTCATCGGTGACCCTACGCTCACCCAAAGGCTGCCATTCCTTGCCCACCGACGTGCCGTTGGTGAATCTCTATTTTATAGATATCTGCACGGGCACTGCTCAGAGGAGCTCTTCTCCATAGTTCCCCCACCTGCTGCCCCAAACAGATCTACCAGGGGAACAGAGCGAATGCACCCTTTTACTGTCCAGGTCACCAGACATAGAACTTCTTGTTATGCCCGCTCTTTTGTCCCGAGGACTTCCAAGTTGTGGAATTCCTTGCCGGCACATGTGTTTCCTTCTCCTCCGAGCCTCCAACCTTCAAGTCCAGAATTAACAAGTTGCCTCTTTCCTCCCTGTCAACACCCACGGTACGATAGTATTTAGGCTGTAAGCCCTCGTGGTGTGTTGTTGAAATTAAATATATATATATAAACTTTTTAATTTCGTGCTCATTTGAAGAAATTTTCCAAAAGTCTTACCATCGATACCTCTCTGTTAGTGAATTTTCTTAATGAAACCTCACTAAAAATTGTTTTTCTGGAGTTTTCATAGTCGTATTTGTACACATTGGTACTATACAATATTTATAAGCTTTATGTTTCATAGTATCAAATGAAATCACGTGCAGAAGCCAATATTCAATCAATAACTTGCAACACAGGATGTAAACACAGAGAAGCAAGCTCATTGTCATTGTTGGCATTACCATCCAGTGACATTATGAAATTTGCATTTTCAAATATTTTTGCATCGTTATTTTTCTAGTATGTGAAAAAATATTTAAAATCATCTTTGTGGGATGCGTATCAGATGTGATACGACAAAAATTGTCTATTGACGAACAGTGCGCTAAGAATTTTCGTTCTTCCTTGCAGTAACAGCTTTGAAATGTCCTAGCAGTTATATATTTTCGTAAAGGTAATCTTGAACAATTCAAAACGTGAATTGCTCATTTTATGCCACAACAATGTTCTTTATGTCTCCAAAATACCTAGCCTTAATTATTTTATAAAAAGAAATACAAAATATTGCCTAAGTTTCAGTATTAAAATAAGCAAATATGTTGCAGCAAGTTATTAGACTGGACAATAAATACATGATTAAAATGGCGGAACACAGAGGACTCTTTGGGACCACAACTGCTAATGTAATTCGAGAGAAAAGAACGAAAGGCTCTAAGAAAAAAGAGGAAAAACAGCAAACATCACAGAAAAAATCTAAAAGAAGAATAAGAGATACAGAGGTTGGTACCTTTTTAGTTTGCTTTTGTGAATTAAAATATTTAATTTTATTTAATTTTATTTACTGGTCGGTAATGCTTATAAGATCTGTTCTTAATTTGTAATTATAAATGCAACCTTAGTGCAGTTCTGTGGCCACAAACCATGTTCCGGTATTATTTTAATTTAGATTTCAAATAACTATTTACAAAATTAAATAACAACCAAATTACAAGAAATTTGGATGAGAAAAATCTTAAACAGAAAAGATTCTTTAAATATTGAAACGCAATTAATTCTAATACTAACACAAAACACAATTATACAGTCTGAAATGTTTGCGTTGCAGTTTGTGGTAGATTCTTAGCTGCAAACTTTCGGAAATTTTAGAAACTTAAATTATTTTATGATCTTATGTAACTTTGTGATATGCGTTTGTAGATTTTCCTACTTAGTGTGATAGGACTCACAGGATATTCTGTAAAATTGGTTTGACATAATCGGTTCTCTCTGAAAGAGAAAGTCTACACCATGACGTGACATAGTGATGTAGCACCTCCCCAGAGATTAAGACATCCTTCCTTTTTATGGCAGTAAACAGCAAAAAAAATATTTTATTAGTTAGAGGTGCTGATTCCACAGATGAATCAGTTAACACAATATAACTGTTATATCATGGGATTTGTTGATTAACAAAACACAGCTTTCCAAACTAATAATTTATTATTACAAACTATTTTCCAACACCAGTGTCAACTAAAATATTTCTCTTCTCTATTATTAAATGTCCATAGAACAACATTCCACTATCGCCTTCTATGATCGCTTCTTATTCACCAACACTTACTGTTTACTCGCTTAATACTCTATAATCACTTTTCTACACGACCTTATTCAATAATGAACTAACTTACTCTGCGCACCGCTCCTCTATTTATACCGTCCATAGAGATTCCAGACGTTCTACACTATTCTACACTACTCTACACCTGTCACCTGTCACTTCTGGTCTATTCTAGAAATGTCATTCCAGAGTGTTCGCTGTGACACTGCCCCCTCTTATATTCGATCGTCCCGGTCGAATTCTGACATTTCTTGGTATGGCGTAAGTCTGTGCACATGGACCACCTTCATCTTGCTCTTCGGGCTCCTCTGAATTCTATAGACGACGTCATCGATCCTTTTGACCACCTTATAGGGATCTTCCCATAATTTCTGTAGCTTCGGTGGCCGTCCCTTGCGTCGTACTGGATTGTAGAACCACACACGATCTCCTTCCTTAAAACCAGCTAAATTAGCTCTTATGTCATAACGAGTCTTCATGCGGTCGCTTTCTACTCGCATATGCATTCGGACAGCAGAGCGGATGGTTTTCCTTCTCGTCAATATGTCGGAGCTTCCTTCAAGCGAAGTTCTTACGTGGTACTGGCTCTTCCGTGTAGTTGCTCTTGTTCTAGTGTTTCTACATGCACAAATATCTCGACGGGCCCGATTCATCCTGTCGACATCGGCTCTGTTCCAACAAATGTGCTTACTGACCTTTTTCTGGGTTGGCTTCACTTTTACATGGCCTTTACACCCTTCGTCTTGTACTCTCATAATTTCTTCTCCACTTGCTTCTGGCTGAGTAACTGGGTCGTCTCTTCCTCTCACAGCTCTATTCACTGGAATGTAACTTTCACGGCAGACGTTGCTATTTTCCTCTATGGTGATTTTCCGCAGTACAAGGTTTCTGCCAGTCGACATTCTTATTTCTTCACCGCCGATAGTCAGGATGTTCGTGCCAAGATCAAGTTTAGCGCACTGACCTTGCAGTATGTCCAAGCCAATTATAATCGGGTCTGATATGGCGGCGACTATGGCTCTCTGATTTGCCTTCCATGTCCCAATTTGCAGCTCGACGTCAGTTTCGCCAAATACCTGGATCCGATCACCACGACCATCTTAGTCTTATTACCGCTTACGTATCCATCTACGACAAGAGCGCTGTCATAATCGCTAACCTGAGAAATGGTTACCGGCCTTAGCTTCACTGTCTCCCTTACGCGTGATCTTAGTGCCCCCCATTCGCCCCTTATATGCCCCACCTTGCCGCAGTTCCAGCAGTGCAAAACATTCGCATGGTGAGCTCTTATTGGGTGTCCATGAGACGTCGGCCTTATTTGTTCTGTTATTTTCTCTAGTAGCTGCATGATCTTGGATGAATCTGTTTTATTTTCTTCTTGTACTTGGAGACTGCGAACTTTCACATGACTTTCCGACGCTTGCTTTACCACTTCAAACTCCAAGGCATGTGCCAAAGCATCGTTCAAGTTTTTGTGTTTTGCCATCCTTAGCGCTTGCTGCGTGTCGGTATCTCTGATGTCGTCAATGAAGGTTTGCACCGACGGCTGGTTTAAAAACTCCATCGGAGCTATGGGGTAGGCTAATCGCGTCAGTTTGACAACTTCGTCGTGGAGATGTTGGAGACTTTCGCCCGGTTTCTGACAATGATTCTAATTGATGTCTAATGCTGTCAAAACTCAGCGGTTGTTCCCTGGGAATACCTTGAAGCACATCTAGAGCATCCCCTCTAAGAGCTACAATTAACGAAGTCGCTTTCTCTCTATCGCCCCAACCATTTGCTATAGCAGCGGCTTCGAACTGGCGTAGATAAATACCCCATGGGACTAAACCATCAAATGTGGGGACCTTAATTATTACGACCGGGCTATCTTCGAGCCTGATGTTTCCTTTGGCTAAGGTTTCGCACTTATTTTCTAGTGATTGTATTTTCTGATGCACTTCCTCTGGTATATTCGTCAGCTTGTCATGTACATCGTCGCTGATACCCCTTACTCTGCTTTCTACTTGTTGGAAGATGTCGTCTTTTACCCGCTTCATACGTTCGTCCACACACGAAGTAATATTCTCAATTCTGCTGGCTTGTTCTTGCAGAATTTTCTTTGTTTCTTCATCTCTTCTTCTGGCTTCTTCGTCTCTTTTTCTCAGTTCCTCTTTTATCTATTCGTCTCTTTTTCTGGCCTCTTCATCTCTTTTTCTCATTTCTGCTTTGGCTTCTTCATCTCTTCTTCTGACCTCTTCATCTCTTTTTCTCATTTCTTCTTTGGCCTCTTCATCTCTTTTTCTCATTTCTTCTTTAGCTTCTTCGTCTCCTTTTCTTGCTTCTTCATCTCTTTTTCTGGCTTCTTCATCTCTTTTTCTGGCTTGTTCGCCTCTGTCTCATTTCTTCTTTGGCTTCTTCGTCTCTTTTTATGGCTTCTTCTCGTGCTAATTTAGCTTCTTCGTCCATTTTTTAAATCATTTCCAATAGCTGTGCGTCCATATTGGCTGTTGCGCTACGTGTCTTAAGCATAGACGTACTTAAAGCTGATACACAGTTAATTCTGTTTCAAGAACACACCCAGTTATTAATCACTGCTGACACTGATCTTCCAGAGATTCTAGAAGTTTTCACGTCCCTCAACGAATATTCTGGAAAATATTACTGCTAGCAGCTTGAAAATCCCACTTCTGACACCAGTTGTTACGTTCTACGGGGTTCTGGATTTGTTGATTAACAAAACACAGCTTTCCAAACTACTCATTTATTATTACCAACTATTTTCCAACACCAGTGTCAACTAAAATATTTCTCTTCTCTATTATTAAATGTCCATAGAACTATATTCCACTATCGCCTTCTATGATCGCTTCTTATTCACCAACACTTACTGTTGACTCACTTAATACTCTGTGATCACTTTTCTACACCACCTTATTCAATACTGAACTAACTTACTCTGCGCACCGCTCGTCTATTTATACCGTCCATAGATATTCCAGGCGTTCTACACTATTCTACACTACTCTACACCTGTCACTTCTGTTCTATTCTAGAAATGTCATTCCAGAGTGTTCGCTGTGAAACTATGTTTAACAGGCTAATTGTAATTAATAATCTTACTATGTCCAAGAGTCCTCTGTCATTACGCTGATCGTATTCAATGCTGCGTTGCTACATTTATGACAGGTATGAAAAGGCAAAAGCCAAATGCAAATAATAATGTTTACTGGGCTCTCCTTGACATAAACCTTTTTATGTATAAGTTGTTATTATATATTATACCTAATCTACATCAACTTTGCATTTTACTGCTAAGTATTTTGATATATTTTCAAGCAATTATTTCTGGTTATTTGGAAAGATGGAACATCATATAGATATATTCCAAACTGCATGGGTACCTAGTCAATATAATGTAGTTTAGTTCTTTTGTTATATTTAATAATGTATTATGTAACCTTGGATTGAGTGACTGATATTTGAATTTTATTATAATCAATGAACTTCTAACTTACATTGAACATAATGAATACCGACAGCAAAATATATTTTCTGATTTCAGATAAGCCGAATAGCGACACCAACGCATTCATTTTTGAGGCACACGCGAAAATTACACGAAGAGCTAGAATGTCCTCGTTGCAAGTTAATAAAAGAAGCAGCAGAACCATCCCAGTACCGCCAGTGGTGGTCGGAAACTACCAAACATATTTTATCTCTGCGTTCGAGTCTGATACGACAGAAAGTCATACATCCCATAAAAGAAAAGAATCCCAATGTGAAAATGATAGCTAACAACTTCTTTTCTACTACTTCTAAACTGGATGAGGTTCTTGCCACGAGTCATCGAGCTTCCAAAATACCAATATTTCCCAAACTAAAACTTTCAAGGCATCTAAAACCTACCAAGGAAATGTGTCCTTTACATGTTACGCTTGTTGATTTTCCTACAAAATATCTAGATTTTACGGATTCAAGTAGTATTTATCGTCATTCTCTGTGAAATATGATATTTTAATGTAATAATAAAGATACTTGTCTGTGATCAAATGATATATTGTTATTTTGAGCGAATTTTCGTAGAAAAAATTCTCTCCCGAAGGTCGCCACTTAATTTTTTTAACTTTCTTCAAATGAGCACGAATAAGGACGCCTAGATCTAATTTCCAGTCAGTTAAATTTTTTATCTTTATTTAAATATGTACTTTTATTGCTAACTGGCGGAAATGTATGTAAAGTCGCACATGGATGTCAAAAACATCTGCAAGTGGTATACAGAGCTTACAGTTGGTCACAGTGAAGACAGAAACGGGAGACCGTCAGATTCTGACAAGACAGTTGCGACTATTGAACAAATCATGCATCAATATCGGAGAATCATCTTCGATTATCTCTACATTTTGGTTCCCGAGGCTATTAAGCACTATACACATGACTAAAAAGTTGACATATCGGAAGGTGTAAGTAATCTACGAGGGTCGGATTATATGCAAGTCGCATATTTTTTTGCATAAATTGCATATTTTAGTGTATTTTGCCTAAATTGGATATTTCCATATATTTTTCATTATTTGCATATTTTACAATTTTTAGGAGTTTCCGTATATAACAAAAGCCATATACTTATTTTAATGTAAACAACTGCTAAGGTAAATTTTTAAGCCGTTCAAATGTAGCTGGCGGAAAAGAGATTCTAAATTCCTGGTATTGTATAGTTCGAGCGCTTCACTCAGATATAAGACAGTGCGCTAGACAGGGTGAGCTACAGAGGTAGCCTCTGGGTTCTTAGAATCTGCCGCCTCCTAGCTTTGTACGTGCTATATGCAAATGAAACTAGTAGCTAGTAGCTGAGAGTATAAAAACAAATTCTTGGAAGAATTGTAATGGCGCTCTTTTTTTGTACTTTACATCAACGTGAAATAAATAGCAAAATGCAATTTGTAGGTATTGTATAAATCTAAAATTCGTAAGAACTAGGGTTTTACGCTCGCCTATCATAAAAACAGTGTCTGGAATTCCCAATAATAACTGCAGAATGTATTGAAAGGACTGACCGCCAGGTAATTTTATTCGCATCTTAAGTCTCGTAAGAAGACATTAAAGGGGATTAGATCTGATTTATTGACACACCAGTAGTGTCAGAATTGACATAATTTGTTTCTCTTATTTAGTTTGCTTGTGCTGCTGGTGCTTAGTTGCACGCACAGTTAATTTACTTCATCTTTAGACAGTGTTAGTGTAGGGTTGTTTTTATTATTTTATACTGTGAAAAAATGTTCTCCAAATTGTCAAGCTGGATACGGCCACACTCAGACCTCTCCGTAGATGGTGACAACGTTTTTTGTAAACCATGCGGCAAAGTGGTAAGTTACTTTTTATTTTAAGCAACTGATCTATTCTCTTTGTTTTTCTAACCTTCCCCATTAATCAGCCCAGTATCTATTTGCAAAATTTTCCGACACCTGATTTAATATCGAAAATTATAAAATTCAATCGAAATAAAAAATTAAATAGGTGACTGAATTTTTTTAGACACAATTAGTTCTCAAAATATTTTTATTTTTATGTCTATCCAAATCTAAGTTCCTAAGATACGGCTCAATGGCTATGATACGTGGTCCAATTTAAAAAAAAATGAATAAACTTATATAAATATTTAAATTTATATGTGCAGTACCCAATATACTTCATAATTCTGAACTTTTCAATATATGTGCTACACACAAATTTTTCATTTTATTAGTTTTGATCACCTAAACACTGTATTAAAATAAAAGATGTTTTGCCTTTCAAATCTACCCTACATTAGTTAAGATCGTAAATAGTGTAACACTAACGTTATCAACTGTTTACGTCTAGAATATGATGTTTATTCGCTCTCACCCATTCTTACAATAAATAATAAACAGTTATTCCGGTGTTTTCAATATCTACTTTCTGAGGCACAAGTGAGATCTACAATAAAAGGAATGGTTATCTCTGTCGCACACACACACAGAGATAAGGATCATTCGTAATATTTGTATAATTTTCTAACTTTTCTACCAGGTTTTGGTTTATCCATTGATTAAAACATTTGCTAACGCTAACAATAGTTTTAAAATAATAAAAACCAGTTAAATATTGCCATTAGGTTAATGAGTAAAAAAAGACAGCATCTCCATTTATCTCTCTATTGAAAATTTGCCTCAACTGTCATTTTTCATGTGGATGTGGGGTCCCTTCCATTTCAATGACCACTCAATAAAGTTGATACTCATAATAAAGAAGATAAGTAAAAATGAGTTATATGACTGTTGATTTCTTTGACACATATAGTATAGAAATTACTCTATAATCCATCGACATGATGATATGACGGATGACGGCTGGTAATTGGCAATTGGCAATGTTGATTGGATGATTGGTGATTAAAGTCTAAAGTACTTAAACAATAGAATAGATCTTAGATTAGGTACCTAATCTAAAGAATAGTGTGTCTTTGTCTAAGTTAAAGAGAAAGAGACTGGTAAAAGGAAGGTTATAAATCTAATACTTAGTTCATTATTTTTAATTTTGTTTTGTATTTGATAATTTTTTGTTGATACTTGTATCAATCTTGAAGATTACCCTAATGGTATATACTGGAAGCAAGACTAAAATAAGCTGGACAATGTGATAATTTGTACGTTTGTTTCAACCTTTAAAATATGTGTAGTGTAATGTTTACGTATATAAGGAGGACAAGACTGTAAGTAAACAATAAGTTATTCATTCCATTAAACCTAATAAATTACTCAATATATATTTTATTTTGTGCCAGCCAAAAAACTTTAAAATTATAGAATTTAAAAAAATAAAACGCTGCAACAATAAAACATCTAATGAGACAAATGATTTCAACCAAAATTGATTGACAGCTTATTTCCTTTCACTCATATATTTTTTTTATAAAGGAAAAGCCCAATCTAGCTTTGCAGCATTTATAAATTAACCAGTTAGTTATAGTAGTTATAGGTTTTTGTTTAAATTTGAATTTGTCTAGAGTAGCATTAAACATAGTTTTTAAACCAATTGTTAAGAAGCATCATGTAACAAAAACTGCTCACTTTATTTAAACTTTGTTTTCTAAAGGTATATTAGTCTGGAAAAACATTTGGGGACGGTCGACTTAACATCAATCAGAAATAACAAAAAAGGCGCACACCACAAGAAAGTGTATGTAATGTAGAGCAATAATCCGAATCTGGACCTGAGCTGACATCAAGTTGCCTAATTAAAAGCTAAAACACAGAGACTTAACAGTTTTAATATAATTATTGAGTAATGTATGAGCTGTCAATACATTTCAGCACTATGGTTTGTAATGCTGCGATATCTTTGTGGTGCTGTCTTCCCAAAATATTGCCTCCAGACATAAACGTCAACATACTCTGGCAAAAATGGAGATGCCATAACCCCCAATCTCCTAAGATATGTTTTGAGGGAGGACCATAATCCTTCAACGGAAAGTTGTGTTGTAGACACCTCAGTAGTAAACAAACAATTTGGGTGGAATCGGAACGCAGAAGTGGACGCTGGACGATGTGCACTGTTGCCAGATGAGTATTACGAAGGGTCATTTTAAATATAGAAGGAAATCAAGGGGTGAACAAATGTTTTTATAATGTAAATAAATTATAATATGGCGTCATCTACATCAATCGATATTTGACATATTTTGCGGAAAGCAGTAGGAAAACGGAAATGTAAAGAGTTAATTTTCAGCCATGGTGGTTCAAGGAAAGAAACGTGGGCCTCTGGACCCAAGGGTACTGGGTTCGATCCCAGATTTCCCCTCTTTTCCCTTTTTAAGTACATCAGTAAGATCAACAGAGGTTGTGCCATTGTAATTGAGCAAGGTAATCTGCACGTTCCGCCCTCCCCGGGGGCCTAAAGCCGTCGGTCCCATGCCCATGCGATGTTGGGCACGTTAAAGACCCAAATTTCCCGGACAGTGAGGTGAATGAATAACTTTAGTAAAGTCAATGAAGCAATTTCCGTTGCAAATTGCTGATGATAAATCCAACTGTATATGCTAATAGCAGACGGTATCCAATATATTATTTTGAAAAGTCACAACGTTTCATGGTAATGAAGCCATTTCTACTGACAACTGTCCTTGATAAACAAAACCGAGAAAATGGCTCTGAATGGGTTTCCCTTCAAAGTGTTTGTTTATATTTTAGTTTCCAACCTTAAATGAGTATAAAACGTGAATGAAGCAATTTCTGTTGCTAATTGCCGATGATAAATACAACTGTATATGCTAATGGCAAACGGTAACCAATATATTTTTTTGAAAAGTCGAAATGTTTCATGGTAATGAAGCAATTTCTACTGACAACTCTCTATGATAAACATAACCGAGAAAATGGCTCTAAATGGGTTTCCCTTCGAAGTGTTTGTTTATATTTTAGTTTCCAACCTTAAATGAGTGTCAAAGGTGAATGAAGCAATTTCCATTGCGAATTGCCGATGATAAATACAACCGTATATGCTAATAGCAGATGGTATCCAATATATTATTTTGAAAAGTCGAAATGAAGAAATTTCTACTGATATAGCAAACGGTATCCAATATATTTTTTTGAAAAGTCCAAATATGTCATGGTAATGAAGCAATTTCTACTGACAACTGGCAATGATAAAGATAACCGAGAAAATGGCTCTGAGTGAGTTTCCCTTCGAAGTGTTTGTTTATATTTTAGTTTCCAACCTTAAATGAGTGTGAAAAGTGAATGAAGCAATTTCTGTTGCGAATTGCTGATGATAAATACAACTGTATATGCTAATAGCAAACGGTATCCAATATATTATTTTGAAAAGTCGAAATGTTTCATGGTAATAAAGCAATTTCTACTGACAACTGTCGATGATAAACATAACAGAGAAAATGGCCCAAAATGGGCTTCCCTTCGAAGCATTTGTTTTTGTTTAAGATGGAGGGACACATGGCCGTCAAGAAACACCTGCATAAAATGGGGCCAAGTCTCTATAAAAATGATTCTAAAATAGTTTCTTTTATCTTTAACCTTAAACATAACGCGTCATATAAGACCGAAACAGCCGTGGGATGTGTTTCAATGGTAATTCTACTAATTCTGTAATTAATTGTTATGTATACTTTAACGTGTGCCTAGATGGGGCAGGGGACATCGCGCTTGCCTCCTAAGCAGAAGGTTACGCGATCGAATCCAGCTCGATGAATGTATGTTTTTTATGTTTTATTTTGACATAGTGCACAGATTTCATACCTTTTGAACAATACCTCATTTTTGTTTAAAATGCCTAAGTTTGTCACCTTGGAGTTTGAAATTATAATTTTGTTATTGTTGATATTGAAAAAACCGGTTTGATTAGGTTGACTAAAACGAAATCATACTGGCATTTATAAGGAAAAATAACTGCTACGTTTATAATTTGGCAGATACTTTACTCTTCTAAATATGGATGAAATCTTCTGTATAACGCTAATGAAATTTGTAATACAATCTTATTTTAAAGAGATTACACTATCTACAGGTATAGCAAAATTTAGATCTCTAGCTTCATAGAAAATTCAGTTTTGGGCATTTTTCTCAAAAGGGGTTAGAACGCAAGATTTTTTTTTGATAATAGCGAGATATCGATGGTAACACTTTCGAGAGAATTCTTCAAATATGCACGTACTAGGACCTCTAAAATCGATCTGCACAGTCTGTGTAAGTTTAAAGTATTAACTGTACTGATATGCTGTATAATAACAGTGTACAATTCTTATGAAAATTCGCTACTATAACACACTTGCTGCGTCCCAGAATTTTTTAGTATGTTGTAACGAACTTCGTCAATCAGATTAATCTTTATTTTTTACAATTTTTGAAATACATTTTAGTACCATAGCCTTTTTGGAATGAAGACATGTTTCAAATGTTGTATCACGTGCCCTTACTTCTTATTTGAAAATTTGGAAGTTGCAATTGTCACTTGAAGGCGGTTAAATGTGGGAGTGAAGTTCTCACGTTGTAAGATGTCATTTTTTAATCTAAAATCGACGTGTTTCGGGTTTTTTATAAATATCCACAATAATTAGTTTATTCCATTTAGCTGTTCGACACTGTATATTGTCTATATAGCTACTGCTATTAGCGGTTACCCTAATGGCTTCTATAACTGTAATATCCAAATCAAATGAAGGCATTTTAGATTTGATAAAATCAGAGACTCTCGAAAAGCAAATATAATCACCCAAAACAATTATGTTTGTGAATATAGAAGACACAAACACCAACACTTCCTCTAGATTGCAAAGGAAATATATGTTGCATCAGCAGAACATGATCCGTACAACTTCACAATGACTAGGTCCAAATTAGGAAGCACTACACCACAAAACTCAGAAACAAACTCTAGACAGAAGCAATCCAGGTTAATTGGCTTGCACACAACAGATGAATGAGTGTAAATAGCCACTCCCCCATGAATTCCTGAAGATCTAACTGCAAACAAAGCACGTAATCACTGCTCCAACACCCTCCTCATTGAGCCAATGTTGTGGCAATTCCATAGGACCCAAAACGGCATCACTTAAATATAACTTTGTATTGATTACTTCATTCCTTAAAGTTCTAAACCTACTTTCTGTTGTGTAATTTGGAATTACGTAAATATATGAACAAAGAACTATAAATATGTTACATGCGTGTATTTTCCAGACTCACGTGATTATGATATTTTTTATTTTCTTTTGACCAGTATAACACCAAATGCTAAGGTCAATAAATTTTGCTGTTATCAATTTACTATTTTATCATAATTAAAAATTGAACTTTGGCATTGTGAAACTACAAAAGCAATTTGTTTTATCACAGTTCTAAAATTTGTAGAAGTAGACGTTAACGGAGACATTTTGCTCTCACACTCAATGCTTGATTTTATCCCCAATGAGGAGCATGCCTCAGATATGTGTGCTGGTTAAGAAATTAAGAAGTTGCCTTTTAAATATCATCACCCTCATATGGCTTTTCGGACAGTTGACTAAATATTTTATAAACATTATAATGTTGATAATTGTCAAGTGAGGGATTTTTTTTCGTTTCCATTTCATTAAACACTCAACTTATTCAAAAATAATCATTGTTTATTAGCTGTAAAACCCGAACTTTGTGTTTTGATGATTTCTTATACTATATAAGAATAATCAGCTTTTATGCAGAATTACGTTACATCAATGTTTATTCCTGGTAAATTTAAATCATTTTTACAGTCATAACAATGACAGTATCAAAAACATTACTTATCATTTACATGTGTTGTACAACACTAGTTCTGCTAAATTTATTTTTATATTTCTCTGTATAAATGTTATCATTTCTTATTAGCTTAAATCACATTTCTTCATTATAGTTTAAAGAATGCAGTTTTTGTTTGTTTTTAGCGATTTTTGTTTTGTTTTCAATTTTATTTTGAGTTGATTACTAATTAGAAAATGTTGTTTCAGTATATATCAACAGATTTTACCAAGGAAATTATGTATAACAACGCAAAATGGTTTGAGTCGACCAAAATGGTTTCCCACTAGTGTTTCTGTCAAATTTTCATCTACCTCCACAAATTCTAAAAGTCCACCAAATACTGGTAAGTATATACTTTGAAAATTAAATTAATTAAGAAATTCTATTCTCATCAAGTTAAGTTTAATGGCCTCCCAATTGAACAAGGATTTTTGATTGAAAAACATTATAAACAAGAAAAAAAATTTTATGTAATAGTATGTATATTTTCCTTCCTCGAACAAGTTCCATGTTTCCCCAGCAACCGAAGAAGGTATCTAACGTTAGTTTTTTTGTTTTTCTTCATTTCTTTTTAACTTTGTATTAAAAATAAATTTTTGAAATTCTGTATTTTTATGAATTTTCGTTAAAAAAATTCGTTAATAAAGAGATCTTGACTTTTAAATTTAAACAAGAATTATTCTTTTCATGTAATAGTACCTATATTTTCCTTCGTCGAACACGTTCCATGTTCCCCCAGCAACTGAAGAAGGTATCTAACGTTAGTTTTTTCGTTTTTCTTCATTTCTTTTTAACTTTGTATTAAAAATAAATTTTTGAAATTCTGTATTTTTAGTGAATTTTCGTTAAAAAAATTCGTTAATAAAGAGACTTTTAAATTTAAACAAGAATAATTTTTGTCGTGTAATAACACCTATATTTTTCTCCGTCGAACACGTTCCATGTTCCTCCAGCAACCGAAGAAGGTATCTAACGTTAGTTTTTTCGTTATTCTTCATTTCTTTTTAAATTTGTATTAAAAATAAATTTCTGAAATTCTGTATTTTTAGTGAATTTTCGTTAAAAAAATTCGTTAATAAAGAGATCTCGACTTTTAAATTTAAACAAGAATAATTTTTGTCGTGTAATAACACCTATATTTTTCTCCGTCGAACATGTTCCATGTTCCTCCAGCAACCGAAGAAGGTATCTAACGTTAGTTTTTTCGTTATTCTTCATTTCTTTTTAAATTTGTATTAAAAATAAATTTCTGAAATTCTGTATTTTTAGTGAATTTTCGTTAAAAAAATTAGTTAATAAAGAGATCTCGACTTTTAAATTTAAAACAATTTCCTTCAAATAAGCTCGAACTAAGCCCCCTAAAACACATATCCGAGGTCAGTTTCAATTTTTATATGTATGTATCATGATAACTAAAAAAATAATTGGCCGATTTTGATTAAATTTGGTAAGTGCGTTCCTTGGGTTAGTCAAGAAAATTCAACCAGTTTTTTCTGAAAAGTTGTCGCTTTTCTTTCGGAATTTTTTGTATCTCCGAAAATAACAAAGCTATGGCAACCAAATTTGGTACTCAGGTTTATGCCATGAAAAGTATATTGTGTACCAAAATTTAGATCTCTAAGGTCAAAAGAAAAAAGTTATAGGCATTTAAAGATAATAACTGGAGAAACACCCAAAACCAAAATATTTTGTGTGGATCACAAAATCTATTGTATATTACAGACAAAGATTAAGTTTTTTGGTGCAAAAAAGTCAAGATATACCAGAAAGATTACTTTGAAAATTTTATAGTTTTTCTTCTTAAAACGTCAAAGTTTCAATTTGAAACGTCAAAATTGGCAACTTTTAGACAAAGAACCTGAAATGAATATGGGTTCTGTAGAGAAAATGTTACAAGAAGTGTGTTTTACAAAACTTTACATTTCAGCTTCAACCGTCATTGTCCTTCATTTTACTAAGATATTTGCATAAAATTAATTTGGCCTGGTGCAACATAGATGATATGGGTGTAAACTAAAAACTCTGGACGCAGCAAGTGCGTTATGGCAGTGAATTTTTATAAAAATGCTTTGAATATCAAATATGTCTTTAATGCAAGCAGTCATCAATTTGGTTACCGGTATAACCTATATAGTAGAAACAATGTGCCATATTTTATCAAAATAACTTATTGTTTGAAAATGTACAAACATTTTCAGACAATAAACTTTAAACGTTGGTTTCCTAGCCAACAAACCTTAGGTTAATAGCAAATTGAGTTATTGAAATTTGAAGCATTTAATGAAAATTTGCGTCTTGATTTTTTTTCTTACAAACATATTTCAAGTCAAGAATCCTGTTGTTAATGTTCTCAACATGATTAAACTGTCCAAGGAGTAGCAGATTACAGAAATTTTTAAAAGCAGACACACGAGCGGAGGGGTTGTTCTGACGACAAGAAACATATTCAGGCATGTTAAAGTCACCAACTAAGAGTGTCTCACGACCATATTTTATGCACAGAGACTCGAGATCTTCAAACAAGAGGTAGTAGTCATTAATTGGAGTATTGGGAGGTATGTAAACAACAAAAACATTAAACGAGGCCCGATGATCCGAGACTCTGACTTCCACAATGTCGACACCAGAAAGAGCATCAAATCCGCCACAGTCCCTCCGAATATCAAGGCGACGAGTAGCAAAGCGAGCGTGCACAGCAAGCAGAACACCACCTCCCCTAGTCTTGCAAAAGGAGGAAAATCCCTATCTGATCTGTAGACTATATATTGATCATCAAACAGTTCGTTACTATAAATATCACTATCCAGCCAAGTCTCAGTGAACGCAAAACAGTCAAGAGGGTATGCCTGCGAGCAAACAAAAGAGTAAACGTCATTAGTTCGTGTCCTGAGGCTCTGACGTTTTGATAAAATATGTTAAATTGCTTCTCTGTTGAACAGGCAAAAGAAGAATGATGATTATGTCTAAAATTTGAGACAGATCTAACAGGCCTGTCGGGAGACTGGGTTTCTACTTCAGCATGGCATTGTGGTAATTGCTATTTCATCTGCAAAATCTCTGCTCTCATCGATTGCAGCTTTTGCTTGTAGATCACACAGTTATGGTCCCAGGCCGCAAGATCATAGGCAACTCCATCCCCTACCTTAGCAGCATTGAAGCAGTTCACACAACAAAGAGTAGAACCCACGTAGTTTTTAACAGGATGGTCACCAGAGCACTTAGGACATATGATTTTGCTCCTACAGAATTTGGAAGTATGGCAAATATGACATTATATACAGAAACTATTCAGAATTCTACGCAGAATCTCAAAATGTCATAATGTACCGGATGTCCAGTTTGAAATAAGGAAGTTGACATCTACTTGTGGAAATACCACTAATCTGAAAATATTTTAGCCAAGTGTCCCCCAATTGCATTAGTACAGTACCAAATTTTGTGTTTTTTCCTGATGATGGTTTTCTCATAATCAATCGATGCACTTCCCGGTAGTTCAGCATATATATATTGTAGTTCCTTTTTTGGTTGTTTTTAATTATCATTTAATTTTTGTTGTTTATTTTGGTTGTACCTGTTGGACTTTTATTACTATTATTTATCATTTTTATCTAAAGTAAAAAAAAATAATTAATAGGGGTAAAATCCTATGTAAACCAGCCTGTATAATTTTGTAATTTAAATCGAATTTATAAATATAGGCAACATGTGGCTGTTACATGGTTGTGTAATAATCTCTCAACAACAACTAAACAAAGTTTGCAAGTGACAGTTTGTGAAAAAATCTGCGAAACATTAAGAGTTAATAAACTGTAATTATGTTCTGCATTCAATATATAACTTGATAATAAGTTTGAACATTTCCAAGGTTAAAGAACTTTTATGTGGTATTCATCTCAGTTTTCTCGCTTTTTTTTTCTAAGATCTTGGTATAACTTAGGATTATAGACCTCATTCAACATGCCACATACACATCAAAAACATAATGTCTGCGGAAGTAGAAATCTTGTACAATTCAACCCCACCAAATCACAGTGTTGCTTTCTTTCTCATAAGAGATACACCAGCACTAGACCCATCACAATAAACAACCAAGTTATTCAAAGTAATGAGTTCTTTTGACTTGTTGGCATTTCTGTGGATCGAAATCTCAATTGGCACCAACATGTCACATCAATTGCAGAAGCGGCTGCTAAGAAATTAGGTTTCCTCTTCTGGGCTCGCAAATACTTTTCACCAGCTAATCTATATACCTTATATACTTCACAAATAAGACCAAACCTCGAATACTGCTCCCACATTTGGGGTGCTGCTGCCACTTCTACACTCGCTATCCTGGACTCCATTCAGAAGAGAGCTATATGTCTCATCAGTGACCCTACCCTCACCCAAAGGCTGCCATCCCTTGCCCACCGACGTGCCGTTGGTGACCTCTCTCTCTTTTATAGGTATCTGCACTGGCACTGCTCAGAGGAGCTTTCTTCCATAGTTCCTCCACCTGCTGCCCCCAACAGATCTACCAGGGGAACAGAGCGAATGCACCCTTTTGCTGTCCAGGTCACCAGACATAGAACATATTGTTATGCCCGCTCTTTTGTCCCGAGGACTTCCAAGTTGTGGAATTCCTTGCCGGTGCATGTTTTTCCTTCTCCTCCAAACCTTCAAGTCCAGAATTAACAACTTGCCTCTTCCCTCCTTGTCGACACCCACGGTACGATAGTATTTAGGCTCTAAGCCCTCGTGGTGTGTTGTTGAAATAAAAGGTGAAAATAAATTTCAGCCTCTATCAGAGCACTCAGTTTCTTCATTTATAGCGTCTCCGAGTTCAGAAATATCAACATTTTGCTGACTATATTATTTTCTGCTAAGGTGTAAATTGGAGAATGCATCTGTAGTCTGATCCCCATCTTAACAGAGCCGTATCCTGACTGGAATGTTCGTAAGTGCAGATCCTGAAACTGTAATTATTTAAGCAAAGTGGTATTAATCCTCCAGTTGAGGTTCCAAGCGATGAGCTTCGTCACCGGTTTAATGTTGATAGCTCAGAGAGTAGGCATAATTTTATGCCTCTAAGTTGCCTTGCAGTTATTTTTATTCTTTGTATTGTTCAGTTTTACTTGGTCAAATATTTTTCATATTTCATAGAGAACTGTAAGATGTCTGGCTATGTTTCCTAATGACATTCGTAGAACAAATTCACCCAAGGTTTCCCTATTATTTGCTATATATTGAATGCAGACAACATCGATTTACCCTGTTCTAATATTGTCCAAATTATTTATCGTTTCTGTCCCTATTTTCATAGTTTTCTGATTAATGACTGTTACAGATAATAAATGTTTTAGTTGTTTATTTGGTTTATAATTTTATTATATTTATGCTCTATCTGTATTAGAATTATATGATCAGTTTAAATAAAGGAAGTCTTGTTCTTTTACAGGTGTTTCAGAATGGAAACGCATTTTTTCAAGATTCATGCCAGTGGGTCTATGCCTTATTACTGTAATGCAATGGCGTGCTTACAGGAAACGTTCGTCAGATCGCGTTGCTCAGAAATGGGAAATAGACTGTTACTGTATGCTGCCTCTCAGGACTGTTTCAAGAATTTGGGGATGGTTAGCAGGTAAGTTATACATTTTATTGATTTATTTCGACTTTAATGAATAGCTGAATTTCATATGAAATAAAAAAGATTTTATGCTGTTTTATTTATTATTTGCAAAGGTTGATTATCTATATCAAGTCCCCGCATTGCGACCTTCTGGTCTATTGTGCCCCTCAGATCTTCATTTACTCGGTCAAAATACCCGTTACCCTTACGAAGTCTAGTCCTGTCCTGTAGTGAATATTTTTTAATGTTGCCAAGTTAACTTTTTACCCGCTAGTGACATGTGCTGTACTTCTGTATATATGTCGCAATGGCACATAATAGGTAGAGGAGTTTCCTCCCCCTCTCCACATCCTTCACATATGGGGTTTGAGTTGATCCTCATCCAAACTTTTTTTCCTAGGTCATCACAGGTGACGAATCATGGTGCTACGGTTACAACCCTGTAATGAAGCAACAATCAAGCTAGTGGAATATCCAATTTCATTCGCCTCGCCCTTAAAAGAGCTCGTTCTTCATTCAGTTTGTTCCACAGGGTCAGGCAGTGGTGTGAGAAATTTTCGAAAATTGCGCAACAGTTTGCAGCGGAATAGGCCTGATTTGTGACTTGTCGAGTGACTGGTTTTTCCACCACGATAATGCCCCTGTTCACACAACCCTGTCTACGCCAATTTTTGAGCAAAAAGGATATGATCCCTCTGCCATCCCCTCTATTCACCTTACCTTGCTCTCTGGGACTTATGTTTTGCCGATGTTGCTGAGGTGAAGAAAAAACGGCGGAGGTGCTATCAGGCATCACGGAAGACGAATTTCAAAAGTGTTTTTAACAATTGAATAAAAGATAAGACAAGTGTACTGGTACCAGTGGAGAGTACTTTGAAGGGGATTGAAGGTTTTTTTTTTTTTTTGAAAATTAAATAAATAAATTCAGGTTCTCTTAGGTACCTCCTTGTAAATCTCCACTCATTCATAATTTTCTTTTCTCTAATAAGATGTCTATTTCATGAGTGACAATCGAAATTTTAGTTTATTGATTCTGTACCACCATTTCGTCCACTTTCTTGATGTTGTCTTTGGTCCTCGTCTCTGCAGGTCGTCCATTTCGAATGGATTATCTGTCCCGTTTGAACTGATTTGACCAGAATTTTATTTGAAAATATGATGGGCAACATTCACCATTCGGTCATACATTGCTGTATAATTTTTGACTGATTGCCTTCTTTTATTAAAAAGTTTATCACCCTTCTTTGCTCCGGTTTTAAATCACTCATTTTCGCGTGTTTATAGCTTCACGAAAATCACAAAAGGTAATAGACAATTTGCATGGATTTTCCCTTACATGAATTTACCATTTAGCTAATAGTTTCTCATACATAGAACATTATTACATGCATGAAAATATCCAAAAACATATATAGTGGACAGAAAAAGACTTTTAATATCAAAACATTTCGAATTATTATCATGTGACCGGAAACGTTCTGTTACTGGTCGTGACGTAGTTGGACAATGAATAAATTACGTGTTTACATTTGCCCTATGGTATGATAAGTATGTTCGCTTGTTTCTCAACATCAAATTGACATTAAGTTGGCTTTATATGTCAAATGTCAATTTTAACTTTGGATCGGTTATCCGATGTGAAGAAGGGTAATTTTCAGAGACACATATACAGTTAAGGGCATGCACTAACTATGTGAAAATAAATTAGAATAGTGGAATACACCCTTCTTTAGCTTGATATAAAAGAAGCGACCCCCAAAATGTGTAAAATACGAAAAAAACATATCCAAATATGAGTACAACTTACGTTTTTCAAATAATAATTTCCAAATAGCTCCAAAACTTTGCTTCTGTCTTCATTTTCATTGTGATTTTCGTCATCTACACTTTTTTTTTTAATTTAATATTATTGACTGCGGCATCTCAGGCCATTAGCACTTTCTTTCCCATCATTCAATATATTTTTAAATTTTCCAGACAAAGTCAACTTGGCTCGCCCGGGAATCGAACCCGGGACCTCTCGCTTAGCAGGCTGGCACCTAGCCACCTGCGCCACGAGGGCGTCCATCTACACCTTAAAACACGTCTATATACAAAATTTCCTAAAAATCGAACACACGCCCCGAAAGTAAACGTTTACGTAAATTAGATATATGTCTGCATAGCACTGCTTACTACTTACACAAAAACGTCGTTAACAATGGGTGATTTATAGAAGAAGATGAACACGTGTGCATTCTCTAAACGTATTAAATGTGGAAAGTAATAAAGGAAGCAATGGGCCAAAAAAACTGTGAAAATATTATTAAAGAAATTTATTTTAATAGAATAAAAGTGATAGATGAACAGGAAATAGCTGAGCATTTCAATGATTTTTTTGTTGAGAGCATAGAAAAATAATAGAATATGGTGTAATTGAAACAAGTAATATACAAATAAATATGATAGAAAATGTAGAGAAACTTGAGAAATTTGAAACATTGAAAGAAGAAGATTTGGAAGAAATAATAAAAATACTAAAAAAAAAAAGAAAACATCTACTGATATAATAGATATGCAAATAATTGAGCAAGGGAATAAAAAAGGAAATAATAAACTTAATTAATAAGTCTATTCAAGAAAGTATTACTCCTAAGGAGTGGAAGATATCAAAGGTAGTTCCGGTACCAAAAAAAGCAAATACCAAAAAAAGCAGTGAATTTAGAGCAGTTAACATGACACCGTTAGCAGAAAAAATAATGGAGATGCATATAAAAAAAACAGTTGTTAAATCATATTGATAAAAATTAGATACTGATTGAAAATCAATCTGGATTTAGAAAAAAACATTAGTATGCAGCTGCATTACAAATTATGGTGTCAAGATGGAAGGAGCTGCGAGATGATAATAAAATTATCTTGACAGTTTGCTTAGATTTTAAAAGAGCATTCGAAACGATAAATAGAGAAATGTTGTTGACTAAACTTGAACCTTATGGAATAGTGGGACAAGCTAAAGCATGATTGGCAAACTACTTAACAAACAGAGAACAACAAACTAGAATTAATACAAAGTTGTCTAATGTAAGAACAGTAAAACATGGAGTTCCACAAGGAACTGTGCTTGGCCCTTTGTTGTTCATTTTGTATATTAACTACATAGGGGATAATCTAGATGACGAAACGATAATAAGTTTATTTGTGGATGATACGGTAATATCTGTATGGGCAGATAGCATAGAGGAAGTCATGGAAAAGGTGAACTGAATAAATTAGAAGAATGGTTAAGACGGAATTGTTTGTTTGTGAACATAGAGAAAACTAAAGTCATGCTGATGGGAAGTAATAGGGAAAATCAAAAAATACAGCTATTTAATCAGGACTTAGAGTATGTAAATGAAACCAAATATTTAGGCATAATTATTGATAAGAAGTTAGAATTTAAGAGCCATGTTGAATACTTGATTAATAAATTAGATAAAAAAAAATGAGATATTTCAAAAGACTTGGAAATTATCTGTCTCCCATGACTCGTTTAACAGTGTATAAGAGTATGATAGCCCCACACTTTGAATATTGTCCGACAATATTGATGTATGTTAATGATATTAATAAAGAAAAACTTCAGGTACTACAGAATAGGGCCATGAGAATTATTTTAGGTGTTAACAGATATAATAGAATTAAAGATATTTGGGACACATTGGGATTTATGAGTATTTATCAGAGACTTGTGTTGTTGAATTTGATTTTTATTTACAAGATAGTGAATAAATTGTTACCGCAATATTTGTGCAATAAAATTAAAAGTGTAAATGATGTACATAGTTATAATACAAGAAATTCTGACAACTATGTAAATAAGGCTAGGAAACAAAGAACAGAAAATTCATTGTTTTATAAGGGCTTAAATATTTATAATAAGTTACCAATAAATGTAAAGAAAAGTAGAAATTTGTAGATATTTAGAAGAGAAATAGTAGTTTATATTAAAGAACATTTTTATTAAGGCAAAGAGTATGTAAAGTATATTTTAAAATTGAAAATAGTTTTAGGTTTGACGTAGTGATAAGAATTATTGTATAGCTTGGTTGCTAATAAAGATTATGATTATTATTATTATTATTATTATTATTATTATTATTATTATTATTATTATTATTATTATTATTATTATTATTATTATTAAAATAGCGTCACTGAGACAACAGCTGATATTATAGCGTCATTTCACTTCTATGCTGGAGTCAAATATCCCTCTCTACGGCGCATCTATTTGTATTATAAGATCACTGCCTCACACAACTCTACAGATATTCATTAAAAAAGTAGCATCAATTTGACAGTAAACAATTATTGTTATGACTACCCATTTGTTTCATAAATAGGTGTATTTCATTTTAATCTTCCCCCGTATCAATAATTTAACAACTATGTAAGTCTGGTATAGTAGTCTGCTCACTGATAAAAAATACATTTTTATTATTATTGTCCTTATCTGCAGTTTGAAAACATCTTTATATCTGTTGCTTTGTCAGCATTCACTTCTGCTGATAAAGTCTGTGAATCATTCTTGACCTCTATAAACAATGCAAGGATTCAGTATGTGGATTACAATCACACAACATTCAAAAACTCCTGGCACAGCAAGTGTGTTATGACAGCGAGTTTTATTAAAAATTCAGCTTTTCTTTCAAAGGTATAGTTATGCACTTGGTAAAGGTAAATAAATAGATTTAAGGTAGGCTTATGAGCAAAGTCGTTGTGGCCAAAATGATAGTTGAATAAAATAAGAACACACTAATTGAAATATTAACAAATTGTCAAAAGTTTTCCATTCCTGCATTCTGAAACCTTTTTTTTTTCCTTAGGGCTCGTCTGCGTCTTTGCCGCCCCGATAGCACCGCAGCCTTTGACTTATTGTGCATGCCCCTTGTCTTTTCTACTCCACCCATTCCAAAATCACTGTGCCTTGAACTAGTCTGCACAGCAATTGGTAGAGTGAAGTTTTATATTGCTCGGTCTATGGTCTAGGCTGTCCGTAGATCAGTTGTCTTTTCCAGTCCAGAGCTTTACACTCCCACAAGATGTGCTGGGCTGTTTCTCCCCCTCGCCGCAGAGTCTGCATGCCAGGTGCCCCTCGAACCGTCCCATTTTATGCAGGTGTTTCTTAAGAGCCGTGTGTTCCGTCAAGAGTCCTGTTATGTTCCTGAGCTGTCCTCTGCTAAGATTTAGCAGCCCCGCAGCTCTCTTTGGACTGGGTTGCCCAATTAATGACTTCCCGTGTTTGAGCCCTGGACAATCTGCCCAGTATGTCTTATGCTGTTCCCTGGCAATGCCTTTCGATACACCCAGGACCGGTTCTGGCCCCAAAAATGGTTCTGCTGATTCTTTCTTCGCGAGACTGTCAGCTTCTTCATTGCCTTTGACCCCCGAGTGACCCGGCAGGTCACCGGTGAGGGTAACCTCATTCTGCCCAGCCTGGTATTCACTTACCAGGCTGGAATTTACCTGTGGGCTACTTAGAGCTTAAGGGCTGCCTGGCTGTCTGTGGCTATGAGGATCCGCTTGTTGGTGTAGCCCCTCCTCTTATTCTCTCGCACTCAGTGGAAGATGGCGTACATTTCGGCCTGAAAGACTGTTCATGAGCTCCGAGTGAAATACTGTGACTTACCCTCGGTCCTTCCAAATAAACGCCTGCCCACGCTCCCCGCCGGATCCATCCGTGAACCAGACGAGCGCGTCCCGTAGTAGGCCCGGCCTCCCCCGGCCATGCCTCGCGGGGATTACCACTGTAAACTTGTTATTCCTGCAGATTCGCGGGTTCGCGAAGTCTGACCTCATTTCAAGCATTCGCTCCTTCACGATCTCCTGAAATTTGCAGGGGCCCCTGCAGCCTGGGTTGGTCTTCATCATTGCAGGCATGTCTGTATAGTCCTAGCCTGGCCTCCCCTATGATAACTAAGTGTAGGGGAGGCAGATCCAGCAACACCTCCATGGCGGTTGTTGGGGTTGAAGACATGGCCCCTGCAATGCCGAGGCATCTTTTCGATCTTGTCTAGTTTTTGTTTGGCACTGGATTGTGTCACCTTAGCCCACCACACCAGTGCCGCGTATGTTAACGATGGTCTGACCACCCTTGTGTACAGCCAGTAGGCCATGCTAGGTCTTAGTCCCCACGTTTTTCCATATAGTCACCTAGTGACGGCTAGGGTCATAACTGCCTTGCGCAGTATTTTTTCAACGTGACCATTCCAGGTTAGCTTGGAGTCCAGTATGACCCGAAGATATATTACCTCCCTGGCCATAGGGATGTTTCTACCGTATAGAGTGAGAGTTCTGTGGCCCTCACACTTCCCCCTTCTCGTAAACGGTATGACAGTTGCTTTCTCGGGGCTCACCCCGAGCGCTTGGCCAACTGTCCACCTTTCCACCACTTTCAGTGCTGTCTGCATGCGCTCGCACACTGACTGTGTAACCTTTCCTCGGACTATGACGACAATGTCGTCCGCATACCCCTGTACCTCATACCCCCCTCCTGAGAGCCTCGCTAGCAGGCCGTCCACGACTAGGCACCAGAGCAGGGGAGACAGAACGCTCCCCTGCGGACATCCCGCCGTGACCCCCGCCAGCAGAGTCCCTCCCGCGAGTGAGGTAAACACCGCCCTGTCCCTGATCATGGAACCAATCCACCTGCAGCAGGTCACCTCTATTCTCCGCTCCTTGACAGCCGCCAGTACCGATCCGAATGAGGTGTTGCTGAAGGCCCTCTCTATGTCTAGGAAGGCCTCAAGCGCCACCTCTGTTCTCTAACGTATTCTCCAGTTTCAGCACCAGTTGGTGCAGTGCTGTTTCTGTTGAGACTCCTGCTCTGTATGTGTATTGTCCGCAGTGTAGAAGATATGCTTCCAGTCCAGCGCCCCTAATGTGCCGGTCGAGAAGTTTTTCAATTGTTTTTAATAATAGTAATAATAATAATAATCTTTATTGGCAACCAAGCTATACAATTATTCTTATCACTACGTCAAACCTAAAACTATTTTCAATTTTAAAATATACTTTACATACTCTTTGCCTTAATAAAAAATTTATTCAATATAAACTACTATTTCTCTTCTAAATACCTGCAAATTTCTACTTTTCTTTACATTTATTGGTAACTTATTATAAATATTTAAGCCCTTATAAAACAATGAATTTTCTGTTCTTTGTTTCCTAGCCTTATTTACATAAGTGTTCTCAGCATTTATTGTATTATAACTATGTACATCATTTACACTTTTTATTTTATTGCACAAATATTGCGGTAACGATTTATTCACTATCTTATGAATCAAATTCAACAACACAAGTCTCTGATTAATACTCATAAATCCCAGTGTGTCCCACATATCTTTAATTCTAGCATATCTGTGCTCACTGTAAACCCATCTTTCAGGAACTTAACATAATGTCACTATACTCATTGGTGGTTTACAGACAATTGTTGGTGGTGAGAGAGAACAGGAAAAGTTTTGACACACATGCTGAAGTGCATAGTTATAACACCAGATATAAAGATAATTTAATCCAACTGAGGCATCGGATAAATAAAACTAAAACGGTTGGGGTCAACTTTTTCAATGCACTCCCAAAGTGGTTGAGAAATGAACCTATTAATAAATTCCGAACAATTATTAGAGATTTTTTAATACAGGCTTGTCTATACAGAACAGATGAATATTTTAATGTAGTGCCGCAGTTGGGATTCTCGATGGCCAGGTGATCCACTGTTTTAGTGATAGGCAGATATTGTGTTTTAGATGTGTATGTATTTTTGTTAGTTTTTAGTTTCACATTTACATGTACTTTATGTATAATTTTTTATCTTGACTGGCCAATTTCATTTTTGTGTGATCTTGTGGCTAATAAAGTTATTTTATTCTATTCTATCTGTTAACACCTAAAATAATTCTCATGGCCCTATTCTGTAGTACCTGAAGTTTTTCTTTATCAGTCTCATTAACATACATCAATATTGTCGGACAATATTCAAAGTGTGGGGCTATCATACTCTTATACACTGTTAAACGAGTCATGGGAGACAGATAATTTCCAATTCTTTTGAAATATCTGATTTTTTATCTAATTTATTTGTCAAGTATTCAACATGGCTCTTGAATTCTAACTTCTTATCAATAATTATGCCTAAATATTAGGTTTCATATGCATATTCTAAGTCGAGATAAATTCCCAACAAACCCGACCTTCCCTCATATGGAACCAGAGGTGGCAATGATATAATAATACCATATCACTGTCTGAAATGTTCTCAAACTAGCCTAAATTATATGTGTTTAAAGATATATAACAAGATACCAGTAGATATAAAGCAGCTGCCAGTTACTTAACAACCACAGGTGGCCCATAAGTCGTTATTGATACAAAACTTGATAGCGTTCATCGTTTTCGAGTTATTTCAATTGTTTTGCAACTTTTACATTTTTGATGCGGCTTTTTTACCAATATATAGGCAGAGTCCCATGAAAATTTTTATTCTTTTCTAAACAATAAAGTTATTTTAATAAAATATGGTGCATTGCTTCTACTATATAGGTTATCCTGGGAACCAAATTTGATGCCAGCTTTCATTAAGAAGGGAAATATTTGCTATTAAAAACTTTTATGAAAATTCACTACTATAACGCACTTGCTGTGTCCAAACTTTTATAAAAAACAAAATGTCTCATATTTAGAAGGAGACAGCTTATATAAGAAAGTCCAGCTGTTTTAATAAATTGCTATTTTATTAATATATTTTGTTGTTGTTGTAAGAACCGTAACAGTTTCTGTTGCAATGTTATGACTATGTTACATTATGCTAGGTGTAGTAAGTAAATAGAAACATTGTCTATCTATGTGTTCTTTCATAACTTTGTTTTGGTCTTTGTTGCATACATTTCATTAATAAATCTTGTATATCAGTTCTAACCGATAACATTTATAAGGTTATCTTTAAATATTTTATGTTTGGGAAATAATTAAATTATTAAAAATGACATACTTCACTGACTAGAGGAAGTTAAATCTTAATAAAAACAAACTGCTATGTGATTGTACACTAATATAGTGGATCTCCGTAAATATAATTGTCGTAAACGATTTTTATATCCATTTGACAAAAGTTGCTCGTGAGCAGGACTCCATATAATACCTATCGAGTCAAACTCTGATGGTTGTCGGGTCCAGGCGAGCTCGGAGAGAGGTTATTTTTCTGTGAGCTTCGAAATAGGCAAGCAACCTCACTCGTATAGCAGTACACCTGTCAAACCAACTTTCACCCTCAAAAATATTGACTCCTGTAGGGTGCGGAACTTCATGGGTAATTAGACGTGCACCACTATATATCTAAGATTGCAGTGGATGGACTGGAATAACCCACTCACATTGAATCTAATCTAATGTAGTCCCAAAGCTATATTGTAATGGGGATTTTTGTAAATCAACATATTTTAAAAAGTCTGGACGCAGCAAGTCCGTTCTGAAAGTGAATTTTCATTTAAATGTTTTTAATAGCAAATATGTCTCTCTAATGCAAGCATCAATCTGGCTACCAGTATAGCCTATATAGTAGAAACAATGTAATGCAAAATAAAAAGATTGGAACCTGAAACCAAAATCTATAGAACACCCACGTTCATTTCTAATATATCGGTTGAAACACCATCGACAACCACATGCAGGAGCGATCCTTCAGAACATTTAATATCCATTAACAGGCAAGCCATATGATGGAAAGTTATTGCGCAATCTGTATATCAGATGGGTGAATGTTAAACATCTAGATTTTAAAGATTAGACACAAACATCAGGAGGAAATGTTGGACCACTGATGATTTGGTTAAGTCTATTAATAAGACAGACAAACTTATCGGATATGGCAGAGGACTATTACTAATCTGGACTTGAGAAGTCAATACATGGGATACAGGAATCTATTTAGGAAGGCTATGAAGGTTGTGAAATATAGCTATTACAGAAATGATGTATGAAACTGCAGGGAGGATCAATTAAGATTCTTGAGGATAATAAACAGAAAGCAAAGAGATTCTGCTGTGTGCTCAGTGGTGGATCCTGGTAGCTCAACCGTGCGCGCGTTTCGCGGATTCCACAGGTGTTTAAGATATTTGAAACTATGTTGAAGATAAGAATTTTATATTTTTCGAAGAAAAATTTTTTTTTAGACTCAGACAGGCCATTTATGAAGGCCTTAGAGTGAGCTAATCTTTAAAGATGATACCTCGTCCAGACTCAGGCAAAAGGCAGAACTCGGATTAACTGAGATAAAAAATTGTTTTGACAGTGAATATGCCGAAGACCACCTACTTCCCCTTCTCGTTTAGCAATGATTCATCGCCGGACTTCACTTCAGTTTTCATTGATGGTGAAAAAATGAACGTTTCTGAGTCGGCCAGATTTGGGCGTATTATTTGACAAATACTTGAGATAGGACTTACACATAAATTGGGCCATAAAAAAATAACGACTTGTGTCACATTAATTGAAATTTCTAAAAAAGATACTGTGGTTGCAGCAACTAAGAAGTGTATGGGTCAAAATCAGAGAGGTGAGCATTTTCAGAAAACCAAATTTTCAAAATATGATCTTAGGTTTTGATATTTATTTTTATTTCATAAATAAACACCGTATGTCCTTAGATTATTTTGAAAATGGCCAGGCAAAAAAGTTATTTTGTATATAGTTTTCGCATTAGTTTATGTTAAAGGGTAAGATATTTCGTCATTTCGGGAACGTTTTTTAGAATTTTATAAAAATATATATACGCAATTTAATCATATAATTGTTACGTAAAATTATTAAATACAAAACTATTAATTATAAAAAAGAGAAATAAAACATAAAGAGAAAGCTCATATGGATTTTTGCCCAGTCAATCCCATTAATCCTTGCTTCTTGTCAATTCTAAGATGTAACTTTGGTTTCATTTTTACGATAAGTGGCTTAACCATTAAGTTTGAAGTGCATGTTATAACGTGATTAAATATTCAATTTTTTCTATAGATTAATGTGTCGATATTTGTATGAATACGGAATTATTTGATTTTTCTAAACGTTCCCGTAAATGACGGGGATGTTCCCGAAATGATGAACTCGTTCCCTGAATAACAATTGTGATAAAAAAAGATTGAAGGCTATAATGCAAGTGTACATAGAATACAAACTCCAATTAAATGAAATAAATTTTTATTGTAGAACTAAGAAAGGCCATTTGCACTTTAAATAGAAATTCTCAGAAATCAACTAACATCAGTTACACAAAAGTCTTACAAAATTAGGGTATTAGGTATGTGTCAAACTTTAACACTTACAATTTAATAAACTATGTCAATTTTAGATATATGGTATTACGGCTTTATAAACATTTACGATAAACCAACAAAATTATTAGATAACTAATTATTGAAGGTAACAAAAATAATCACAATGTTCACTTTTCAAAAATATCAATGTCTTCTTGAAAACAATAAAAATCACGACTACCTTTTTTCTGCAATTGAGGTGTCGGAAGGATTTTCACTATTTGGTCAAAAGCAATATAAGAAACGTCTTTATGATCTATTTTAAATATTTTTGCAGAATCACGTTGGCAACGTAAAAAGGTCACTTTTACTTCACCATCATCATCAACTGCAGAGCAGGCAGTCGCAGCGTATCTATATGTAACTTTTTTTTAATGGTCGGTACGTTTATGAGTAAACATGTCTTAGACACAATTGAATTTGGATGTAAATTTTCTTTATCTTGGACAAAGGATGTACCAGCATGATTGTCATGAAGTCTGTTTGAAAGGATTTGCGTATCTTCGTCATCTGAACTGCTTGAGCCATACACATCATGGTAAATGCTTCCTCTATGGGATTTGAAAGAACGTAGCTCCTGAGTTATTTCCCTGTCGAAAAAAACGTCGGGTTCTTTATTACGACCAGTATTCGAAACAATCTCCAATTGTATTGTCTTCAGCAATTTGACATGTTGATACAGGGATATTGATACATCTGATGATTTTTGCCAAGCTATTTTAGTCACATTCATTATACTGGGTATGGCATCCAATTTTTCAGGGACTGAGTTCTTCACAGTCATGATTTCATTGTTGGTAACTTCCTGGACTAAAACCGTTGATTTCTCAAATAAGCTAATAAAATTCGCAGCTGTTTGGACATCTTGTCCTTTCAAAACGAAATCATCAGCTCTTTTCTTTAATACGCCACCTACGCCGTCCATGGGCCCTTTACCGTGTCCAGGTTCGCTGTAATTCCAAGTTGCTGATGTTATTTGTGGAAAGTGGTCAATCAGAGTTTTTATCCATAAATATATGTTTGTGCGGTTTCTATATTGTGAGGTAGGACCGTCTGAAAAAATATGGAGAGTTCGGACACCCTCTCTTGTACTTAAAATTTTCTGCATAATTGGCTTTAAGTGACCCCAAACAGCATGAGCCTGATGGTCTAGATTATTGCTTACAGTTGCAAATGTACCAGTCTGTGTCGAATCATTATTTTTCCAGTAAAAGACGCCTGTGTGGATGGTCAGTTGGCCTTTTGATGCTCCAAAGTGTGTAGACTGTATTTCTTTCGGATATTTAGTCATATAATTTTCAGCAAAATCTATTTGTAACATAATCTGTGTCTGATCTAAAGCTTCTTGGACTTCTCGCTTTGCCTTAAAGTTTTCGTTCATTCCATAAACATGTCTTTTCAGATCAGAAATATCTTCAGCTAGTGATTTTTTTAGATCTTTTACTGAACTTGTAACAGTCACTGTTTTAGTGATCTTTACAACTTTCTTCTCGCCTTTTATTATTCTGTCTTCATGTGTCGCTTGCCACTGATAATAATTGACGGTATCCTCATCCCTGCCGGGGTTCAATTCAATTTTGTCACAAGCCAAACAAGTACCAAACATACAATCATATGAGGTATCATCTCAGCTGTATGCTTTAATCAATGCTGATGTGGATTTATGTTCCAGTTCACCCAATTTATCAAGTTTGTTTAGTTTGAATTCAAAATTTTCATTTTTTACGCACAAACAGGTGTCGCGATCCTGTCGTTTGGGAGGCACCACCCAATACGGCTTTTCTCGTAAAAGAGTGGCGTATGATAATTTAATCGCCGTTTCCGCAACAAATTTTGCATGTAAATTCTTGACACTTTCTAGAAGTAAACGCTTCTGCTTTCCTCCTTTGGCACAGTCTTTTTTACCGGGAAACATTCTACTTACGTCGTCTTGTTCAAAAAACGAATGAATTTTCTCACGAACACTTTTACTGATGACGAATGTAGGAGGCTTTTTGTCAGATACTAAGATGTTTCTGTTGTCCTTGTTCTTCGGCAAAAATGTTCGGGCTACTGTATTTAGGCGATATTTCTTAATTTGACTGCCACTCACACATTTTTGAAAAACCTCCCTTACTTTAGAATTTTTGGCTAACTTCTCAGAGTTCTGTGTTAGTTGAGATGCTAAAACCTCGCCAAACAATAATTTCTTTTTTACTTCAGGAGTAATGCAACAGTCTTTTATCAATTCGTTAACCTTTTTGTTAGGTGAATCTATGTTTTTCGTCGCTTATCTTTCCGCATGCCGCTTATTTCTTGCAAGTTTTTTTCGCAGACTATCTACCTTCCGTTGCAGAGTGCATATTTGAGATTTTTGTTTTTTTATTGTTCTGTACGCTTTAGATCGATTTTTTTTACAGTTTTTCTACCTACACTTTTTCGTAACGCACAAACGGCAGGATTACTGTCGCTTTCGTTGTCACTTTCTGGAGGGCTATTGTTTAAAATGTTTGCCAGGTACCTTCTTTTCTCTCTATATTTCTGTGAATTTCTCTTCCACACTTTTCTCTGTTGTCTTTTCTCCCTTTCAGTCATTTCACTTATGGCTTTAGTTTTTTTTTCAGATTTTTTTCTTTGGTAATATTCTCTGTCTTTTTTCCTTTTTAATTCTCTTTGTTCGGGAGTCATTTTATCTAAGAACTTGCGCTTCCTAGCGTTAGACTTTTCACGCTGTCTCAAATAAGCTGTACTATTTTTATTTATCTGCTTTTTGGAATTTTTTTTCTTTTTATTTTTATCTTCCTCCATTTTGTCGCTGAAAATAACAAGAAAATTAACTGAAAATAATAAAACCAAATAGGCTTCATAATTTTAACTATCGAATATCATTCTGATCATAAATTCATCATTCTGGGAACGTTCGTCATAGGTCGACAACGTTCCCGAAATGATAGTTCGACAGAAAGTTTCTCTTTACTATAAAACGACACCTTCTTGGTAGCCGGTTTTTGAGGTTATGAATAAGGAGCCAAAACATTTATTAGAATATGGTTAAAATTACACACTTTAACTGCAACTAAAATAAAAAATAGCGTTCTCGTAATGATAAGTAATTAAGGTACGCTGCAAATATGGTGAATTCACAGGCACTTACCAGAAAAAAATTATTATTTAATACATAAAACACAAAAACACTGACTTCGTTGTTGATGAACTGTCACATGCCTGCTCACTAGCTCCACCTAGTGAAAATAGATACGATTACTTGGTCAAACAATGGGCGCGTTCACGAAATGATCTTTTGTTTGTCAGACAACATTAGAAACCTCAAAAAAAGTAATAATCATAATAATTATAACGCAATTATCATCTTGGAATATAAATACGAATAATTCCTATCTGTATAACACCAAAATTAAAATATTTGTTGTATTCTATGTTGTTTTCAACTAAATTTGACAAGGAAAAGTTGTTTGTGGACGCGTTCCCGAAATGACGTTCCTAGTATATTTTATATTGAAAAAAGTATTAAACTAATTAAAGTCCCTGTAATAAGAAATGTGCTGATGATTGCAAACAAAATGTATGATCTGAGTATCTCTTTGTAATATTTAAACGTAATTTTAGCATTAAAATATTATTCGGAAGTGACATCTTCACCTCTCTGATTTTGACCCGTATACTATGCACTTGTGGAATCACAATTAAATTATAATATAGTTGCATGGGAAGGTGTGTTTAAGTGTCACATTACTGGTTTGGGAGCCATGCAGAAGAGAATCCTGAGAATAATGCTAAGGGGGAACCAACAATCCCCTCGCGAAACTTGTACAGTGAAAGCCAGATGCTCGACATAAGACAGCTTTATATTTTTCAAGTACTTACCTATTCTTTCAAAAACAAGAGTTGCGTAATACAGTCGAACATTGCTATGACATGCGTAATAAAATGAGAAGGAAGAACGTTCCACTTAGGAGAACAACTACAGCACACAGAGGCTTTGCTTGCTTTGCTCCTAGATTGTTTGAGGAACAAATTGTACGCATTTCTTGACGTGCGTAGTTGATCCCATAGAATTGGCAAAGTTGTTCATGTTATATGTAATGTTTTCTTTGTTTCATATCGTTAAAGTGTTTTAATCTTGAAACAAAGTTGTTTGGATCCATCTCTGGATCTTTTTGCACATGCCAATTCTCTCCGCTCATACATTTTTATAATTTTTGTTTTTATTCTTTAATTACAGGTGTAGGTTTTATGTTGTCAATTGCTTACTGTGAAATTATATAATTGTATTAATTGTTATACCACATAGCATTAACATGCTTTGTGAGTTATTTGTTTATTTACCCTCTTAATTATTTAATTATTAAACTTTTGATGGTATTTTATTTGGGTAAATAAAAATTATTATTATTATTATCTAAATGGATTTTATTGTTATTTCCAATCCAAAATTCGCTTACACCACATTTCACTAGCCTATATAGTTGATTGGTTATCAAATAAATTTTTTAATAAAGTTTTGCTATTTGTTTCAGCTTACAATTATTTTTAGATATGTCTGAGATAAGCTACATTACCTTATCTGTATTAGTGTCCCAATTTACACTTTACTGAATACAATTTTATCTATTTCTTATATTTTTTGTTTGCAGACAAACATTTACCAGTATCTATAAGGCCGTTCGTCTATGGCTTATACATGAACACATTTGGTGTCAACTTGTCAGAAGCAAGCAATGAAGATTTGACATCCTATCCCAGTCTAAGTGACTTTTTCGCTAGACCCATCAAAGAAGGAGTAAGAAAGATTGACTTTGACAGTGACCTGGTGTCACCTTGTGATGGAACCGTGTTACACTTTGGAACAGTGCATACTAACCATGTTGAGCAGGTAAATATTAGAAAGAAAAATGTTTTCGCTTAGAGCCATTTAATATGCAACGTATCATCAGCTCGGTTCCCAGAGATAATCAGTACTGTCAATCAGCATACATACGCCTGTATAGTTTCAATCAGCATACATACGCGTGTATAATTTCACATTTTTTAATGACGTTCAGCACACTTTCCTCTGTGAGAACATGTCTACCCAGCACTGTTGCAAAATGTATTGTAAGTTTTAAAATGCAGCTTTTTTGAAATCATGAAAATTTAAGCAATGTCCCTCAGCAATATCGACGAAGCAACACGTGTATTTGTTTCCTCTATATTTTTCTCTCTTATTTAATTTTTTTTTTTACATTATGTCAGTCTATCATCGATGGCAAGGACCAGTTTCACCCCACTATCCTGGAAATTTCGTAGATAGATTGTTTAATGAGTCGCATAGACCTTTAGCCTCTCAAAGCTGTGGCCCCAATGGGACTTATGTGCACGACTCTTTTCTAACAGTTCCCGAAATGTTCAGACTCTTCATATAGTCTGCTATCTTTTTGGGGGCTATTTTACCTATTTCGTGGAAAAAATATCCCCCCAAAAATCCTGTTAGGGTCACCCCTCTAAGGTATTTCAGCCTTTTGCAGAACTGAGCTATGCGGTTGCAGAGCAAGTGTTCTGTAGTTTCTGCTGCTTCAGTGCAGTATCCGCAGTTCTCTCTGTCCGCCTTATCCTTCTTCATAAGGTGATACCTTACTAGGGAAAGTCCTGTGATTATTCTCAAGTGGTTCCTGTTCAATTCAACTGTCTGCCCTAAGCGTGGAGTTTTCCTTCAGTATGACAGCATCTGGTTCCTCTCTCAAGTATCAAGTTATTTCTAACCTGGTTTTTTGTTAGTCCACAGTAGGGCTGTGAACCATAGAATGGGTTGTTGCTGCCCTCTATCTGCTTTCTCATTTCCTTCAATGCCTCGATGCCCTGGTACCCACATCAAAGTTACTTTGTTATTCATAGCCTGTTGCTTCAGGGATTTTTTGCAGTTCCAGGTATAGACTAGGTTTTGAACGATTTTACAGTCTTTTGTACTGTCTGAGAGGATGTAGGTCACTCTCTATTTTTGAGTCTCCTTTGTATACACAGTGTATAGACATACTGGCGCCGGCGCTTACCCTCATTATGAGGACCAGCCTAGCTCTGGGGTATATTCTGAGGGCGTGGAAACTGGCCAGGGTTGTATTCATTCCTAAACCTGGGCATCCAACAGACCAGACAAAGTCCCCGAGGCCAATGAGTCTCATGTCCTTCTTGCTAAAAACAATGGAAAAACTGCTCGACTGGCACATTAGGGGCGGTATACTGGAAGCATATCCCCTACACTGCGGACAATATGCATACAGAGCCAGAGTGTCAACTGAAACAGCACTGCACCAACTGGTGTTGAAACTAGAGAATACGCTGGAGAACATGAAGGTGTCACAGTGGGCCTTCCTAGACATAGACGTGGCCTTCAGCAACACCTCGTTCGGATCGGTACTGGCAGCTGTCAGGGAGCAGGGAATAGAGGAGATCTGTTGCAGGTGGATCGATTCCATGCTCAGGGATAGAGCGGTGTTCACCTCACTCGCGGGAGAGTGGAGGGGGTCGCGGGGGTGTCCGCATGGGAGCGTTTTGTCTCCCATGCTCTGGTGCCTAGTCGTGGACGGCCTGCTAGGGAGGCTCTCGGGAGGGGGTACGAGGTACAGGGCTATGCGGACGGCATTGTCATCATAGTCCGAGGAAAGGTTACACAGTCAGTGTGGGAGCGCATGCGGACGGCATTGAAAGTGGTGGAAAGGTGGACGGTTGGCCAACCCTCGGGGTGAGCCTAGTGAAAGCAACCGTCATACCGTTTACGAGGAGGAGGACGTGGGAGAGCCACAGAACTCTCACTCTGTATGGTAGAAACATCCCAATGCCCAGGGAGGTAAAATATCTTGGGGTTGTATAGGACTCTAAGCTAACCTGGAATGGTCACATTGAAAAAATACTGCATAAGGCAGTTATGACCTAGCCATCACTAGGCGGCTATATGGAAAAATGTGGGGACTAAGACCTAGTATGGCCCACTTGCTGTACACAAGGGTGGTCAGACCATCGCTAACAAACGCGGCACTGGTCTGGTGGCCTATAGTGACAATCCAGTGCCAATCAAAAACTATGCAAGATCCAAAGGATGGCTTGCCTAGGCATCACAGGGGCCATGACTTCAACTCCAACAGTCGCCATGGAGGTGTTGCTGGATCTGCCCCCCCCCCCCCTACACTTAGTTATCATGGGGGAGACCAGGCTAGGGCTATACAGAGTAGCCTGCAATGATAGACTAAAGATCAACTCAGGTTGCAGGGGCCACTGCAAAATTCAGGAGATCGTGAGGGAGCCCATGCTTGAAATGAGGTCAGACTTCGCGAGCCTGCGAATCTGCAGGGAAAACATTTTTACAGTGGAAATCCCCGACCACGAGACATGGCGGGGGGAGACGCTGGGCCTACCTTCCTTAAGTTGAATTGTTTTTTGATAACCAATTTGTTTCCTTTCACATTAATCTAATCTGCTCAAAATTGAAAAAAATACATGATTGCATAGAGAATGAAAGCAGCTGCAAACTAATGTCATTCAACCCCTCTTACCATTAAATTTTTTGAATGGGTGGTTCTATGCACTAGAGGGATGCATAAATAACTTCGAATCCAAGAAAAATGTTCCTACTGTTTTAGCATTTCTCCCACACTTGGACTAAATCAGTCATTTTAGGGGGTGCAAATTTTAGTTGGGTCATTCTGTATAAAATACATATGTGTGCCCAGTTGTAATATAATTCTCATGTCTTGGACACCCCTTGGGTGTAATGAAAATTATCATTTCTTTTGACAAATTGATTGTTAATTGATATTTTGCTTCATCTTCTAGGTTAAAGGGGTGACTTACTCACTTGAAAAATTTTTAGGTGAAAATATATGGAAAAACAATAATCACAGCGATTATCGGACATCTCTGCTACACAAAGCTCATGAAAACCATACACTTTACCAGTGTGTCATTTATTTAGCACCTGGAGATTATCACAGGTAATTTATACAACTTTTTTTCTTGCAGACACTACATAGAGTATTCCATGTTTCTCTTTTAAATTAAAGATATTCACACAGCATTTGAGTATAAATTTTAAATGTAGGCCCCTGTAAAAGTTTAAATAAAATGTGAAAAAAAATCATGTCATTAGTACAGAGTGGCTGGATTCCGTAGCTTTTGTTATCTTGAAGGTGTCAGTTTTCACAATACTGTTCTACTTTTTTGTGAAACTAACTATACTGAAATCAAAACTGACATGGCACTATTTGTTTTAAAACAAATTTATATACACAGTTTTACATACATATTTTATTTATACAATTTTATTAAGGTTATATTGTATTGTTTTATCTCTTAAATTTAATTTGATATGTTGTTTATATGTGTATTTTTGCGGTTTATGTAGGCATGTTTGGTGTTGGATTTATATAGGTATTTCATGTTTTTGGTATGACCAACCATGTATATTTGATGGCAATAAATACTATACTATAATGAAACACATTTTAACACGTTGACTGGAGAGCCTCAGTGGTTCAGTGGTAAGAACATGTTTCTCTGAACGGAAGGGTACTCGGTTCGATCCCAGGGTTCTCCTTTCACTTTTTCAGTACAAACTGTAACATTAACATCAACCGAGGTTGTGGCATTGTATTTGTGCATGTTGAATGTCTGCGCCTTCTGCCCTTGGAGGGGGCGTAAAGCTGTTGGTCCCGTGTCCATGCGATGTTGGGCACGTTAAGGATACCTACCCTCATTACAGAAAGGCAGGGGTTCTGCAAAATTTCCAGGATAGTGTGGTGAAACTGTGCCTTGGCGTCGGTGATTGGCCATAGTCGCGGAAATAGATCAACGTTAAAGAAACAAAACACACAAACATATTGGCTGCGGCATTCAAAATAGCATCTTCTCTTTTAGTGTGATATGGGTCTCGCGAGACTGATAACATGACTTAAACGTGGTGTGGTAGAGGTCGCCAGGGAGAACCGATAGTCAAATTGTCATTCATCGCATTAGGGTTTTTTTTTTTTTTTTGTAAACCACCACCTAAAAATTATTATAGGAATCTGTAAATACATTCATTATGACGCTTACATTTAAGACGAAACTAAGTTTTGCTCTGTGTCAGACTCCGGCGTCCTATACCACACCGAATGACACGACCAATTTGAACTAAAATAAAACACTATATACATCTTCATTCGGTTAATTTATTGCAAAATGAAAATCTTTTTGGTATTTTATAATAATAGACACCAAAAAGTAATACAACCAAATTCTCTTTTGTAAAATAAAAGAGAAAGTTCAACATTAAAAGATTAAAAAATACAATTTAGTTATAAAATGTAGCAAAATTTTGCCTGAAATAATTAAGCGTGTCATTTATTAAAGCAAGGACGACACATGCCAGGTTCATTAGGACAATCCTCACAAAAACTAGTACCCTTTGACACGTTTTTACATTGCCTCACGACTGGATACAGTACCAGTTCTACATAAATCTTGATAGCATAGCTGGCTAATTTTCCTTCTTTTTTTCTTCCTGGGACAGATGGTTTTACGAAAGTGTGAACTCTTTTACATATTACTTCAGTCATGGTTTTTGTAAGAGGATTTATAAACTGTTCTGCTTGCAGTTTTCTAAATTCCATGAATTGACAATGCATGTTCAAAATAAAAGTTCAAACATTACTTTTCTGTGCCATTTTGATCCCCTCCATAATACAGTGTGGTACGAAGACATCTGGTCACTATAATCTACTCCCCTTTTGGCTTTATTGTAGTCATGACGCATCTAAGTGTCGCAATAACGTCGCCAATTATAGTTTTCTCCCCAGTATCTTGAACATCGCTAGTATGTGTAGGCTCTGTAAGAACTGAGCCTTTATCAACCGATTTCAGAATTTTGACATACTCATCTGCTGACCATATATTTCTCCTTTTACAATTTTAAAAAAAAAATTTGCGAATTCCTTTTTTGATTGCACGAAGTGTTCCGCAATAAACTATTCTTTCCTCAAACAGCGTTTTAACTAGAGGTAAGCCGGTATAAAAATTATCAGCGTGAAGGTAGTGCCCTTCTTTATTTTCCACCAATTTTATGAGTTCATATACCATTGTTTCTGAATGTCGTTGTCCTTCCACCTTTTAATTTTTGCCAGTGTAATCAATAACTTGAACTGTGTAGCCATCAATAGTTCACAACTTATACACTTTAACACCAAATTTGTGTGACTTGGTATATACTGACAAAATAATAATTGGCCTCTAAAAGGGATCATGTACTCGTCAATAACTAGAATTCTGCCAGGTGTTGGAACATAAAGTTTTTATTGAGCATCTCTAAAGTTTTTCTGATTTTATGCAGCCTGTCACTTGTGTGCAAGAATGGATCTGCATTATTGCAAAAATGAAGGCATCGAAGTAAAAGAAGAATTCTGTCACATTGCATAGTATTTGTTATAAATTCGTTTCTAAACATTGGATCTTTTGATCAATAGGAGTTTACTGTAGGTAGTGAGTTGACTGCTGTTACCAGAATAATTCAGAAAAACCTCATTATTTCATTTATGTCTATCCACCCAAACATGCAACCTGGATTTTGAAATCGATCTACGTTATGTTAAACTTTGATGAGCATATCTATTGGTCTTATCAATAAGTTTTTGCCAAAAATCCTCTGTTACAAAAAGTTTATAAGCATCTAACGGGCATGTAATCCCACTTATCAAAATTGAATGTGGCTGACTCGTTGCATGCAGTGAAATGAAATTGTCCTAAGGTGATGTCATTCCGGTTATTGATATCAAGTGCAGCCATATGGATATCAGCAATACCATTATCTGTGCGTTCATCACCTATATCCACGTCAGAATCATCCGAATCAGAATCAGTTTCTACAAATACCATAGCTAGGCATGTATGAAAAAATACCATGAAAATTTCTTATACTACATGAAATAACGTTACATATTTTATGTGAGTTGCAAATCTATGTGCTCGATTTTATATAAGATAAAAATAAACTTACCTCTGATTGTGTCATCAAAAATATTGTTATGTTGTGGATTCTAATCAGAATCTGACCACGATGGACAGTAGTTCTTATCTTCTTCCCCGCTGTCGACACGGTTTACACATTTTCTAGTGTTTACTTCAAGTCTGTCTATCTGTGTTTTATTCTCTGATGATTTGTTTTCAACGTTAATTACATTGTGTGTCATTTCCATAATTTTTTCATACGGGAGAAAAACATTTTCGGGAGCGAATTAGTAAACGGCACTATATACCAGGTTAACAAAATAGCCGAGAAGAAACACGTGTTCTATTAGAGTCGGTCCCTATTAAAATTAGCCACGAATACATTTAAGATATATCTGCGCATGGCACATTCTTACAGCAGCTGAACCCTACAATTGTATATAGGTCGCCAGAGACTGACACTATTTTATTGTGATATTTCAAAACTAGTTAGAAGTTGTAGCAAGTTTTTGCTACCTAAAACATACTTCTAGCTCAAATATTAACAAAAGTACACCTTCCGCACCAAAACATGTACTTCGCACCACAACAAACTACGGTGTCAGTCCCCGGACGCCGATATCGCAGTTAATGTGTTAAATGCATCTAAAATTTCATTTTTATTTTTATTTTTATTGCAGATTCCATTCTCCAGCAGACTGGAATCCAACACACAGAAAGCATTTTTCTGGTGAACTTTTGTCAGTCAACCCTGGCATCGCTAGGTGGCTACCTGGTCTGTTCTGCTTGAATGAACGTGTAGTATATTTGGGAGAATGGGAATATGGATTTTTCTCTTATACTGCAGTTGGTAAGTTAAAATTCATCTTTATTGTCCTAATAACTCAGTTCACAGTTATACGGCTAGTGCTAATACCACATGTATAATTTGCTTGTATCCCATTTCAGCGAAAAAACTTTCATAATTTACTGATTTGTTCACAACAAATGCCACTTACAGTGACTTCCTTGATTAAGAAAAATGTCTTGATAACTCGTAGATATTTATTAGAATCTATTATAGTCGGTATTCAAGATACAAGAGAATCGCCATTTGAAATGTTCCAATGTGTGAAATGTGTAGGGGGTCGAAAATCATAAGTGGCTCGAGAGAAAAGACATAAATAGCTTTAAAAAAATATGTCAATATGTATGCATGTCTGTAAGGACACCATATAATGTTATCGATTTCTAAAACATATTTAATATTTCAGCTAGATCTGGCGAATCTCAAATATCAACATAATTGTTATATTATAATGATAATGTGTATCAAAAGATCTATAAAATTAAACAGCTGTGATGCAAGGCCACTGACTGTAATGATCAGCAAGTGCAAGCTTAAAGTTTACCTGAGACTATTATGCTATTATGGGGAGACGATTATAAAATTGCAAAAAGAAAAATTAAATATCACCAATGTAAACGAACCATGCACAAAGGTGAAATGCAATGTTGCCAATATTTCCAAAAATTATAAAGGTATGGTGGAGAAACTAAAAGTAATAATGTGGTCGTTAAGGGCAACAGTCACAGTGGAGATGACCTCACATGTGGTTTAAATGAGTAGCATAACGAGTCTGGGTTTGTCAGCGTCAATGAATACAACGGAAGAATGTGTCCTTAAACATCTAGAGGAAACATTTCAATCAAAAAACTTTACTGTAGAAAGTCTTCCATGCGGGAGTGGTACTAAAAGTTGCTATTTCAAAGTATTAGCAGATATGAACCTAAATAATGAGCTGTATAATGGAGAGCACTGGTCCAATAATATAACTGTCCGACGCCTTAAATTTTTTCGAGCCAAACAAGAAGCACCCCAAAGTTTCTAAAGGCCAGAAAAACTCTAAAACTAGGGATTTTAGTGTAGTCTCTAACCAACTTACAATCATTGGGCAATAAAGTTGACAGCTACATTCAGTTTTTGAATGTACATGGTATTGATGTATCTTGCATGACGGAACATTGCGTATCTGAGGAAGTTCTCAATGTATAAACTTGAGTCGACATTGTGTTGCAGATTTGTTCTGTAGAGATAAAGGTAGATATGGTGGGGTTGGTAAACTGTATCCAATTAATGCAGGAGTCCCTCATGGTTCAGCTTTAGCCCCTACTTTGTTTCTTTTCCACATCAGTGACCTTCTCTCTAGCACATCCAACCCAGTTCACAGTTATGCAGATGACAGTACCTTCCACTCAAATATGCAATATTCTAAGCCTGTCTCTTTAGCCCAATTAGATGAGGATCGCAGACTCATGGAGGGTTCTGTCTCTGTGGATCTCCAAAAAATATTAAACTGGGGAAGTAGAAATCTTGTACAATTCAACTCCACCAAATCTCAGTCTTGCTTTCTATTTCATAAGAGATACACCAGCCCTAGACCCATCACAATGAACAACCAAGTTATTCAAAGTAATGAGTCCTTTTCACTTGTTGGCATTTCTGTGGATCGAAATCTCAATTGGCACCAACATGTCACATCAATTGCAGAAGCGGCTGCTAAGAAATTAGGTTTCCTCTTCCGGGCTCGCAAATACTTTTCGCCAGCAAATCTCTATAAATAAGGCCAAACCTCGAATACTGCTCCCACATCTGGAATGCCGCTGCCCCTTCTACACTTGCTATCCTGGACTCCATTCAGAAGAGAGCTATACATCTCATCGGTGACCCTACCCTCACCCAAAGGCTGCCATTTCGTGCCCACCGACATGCCGTTGGTGACCCCTCTCTCTCTCTCTCTTTTTTTTTTATAGATATCTGCACGGGCACTGCTCAGAGGAGCTTTCTTCCATAGTTCCTCCACCTGCTGCCTCCTACATATGTACAAGGAGAACAGAGCGCATGCACCCTTTTACTGTCCAGGTCACCAGACATAGAACATCTTGTTATGCCCGCTCTTTTGTCCCGAGGACTTCCAAGTTGTGGAATTCCTTGCGGGCACATGCTTTTCCTTCTCCTCCGAACCTCCAAACCTTCAAGTCCAGAATTAACAAGTTGCCTCTTTCCTCCGTATCGACACACACGGTACGATAGTATTTAGGCTGTGAGCCCTCGAGGTGTGTTTTTGAAATAAAAAATAAATAAAAAATCATAAGGGATCGTATCGCTTAACAAGCGAATAATTTCATAAAATGTATGTCTGTGGAGAATCCTATTGAAATGTCTGCTATTATATTAACAAAAGAAAAGTTAAATATATGGGCTGTGCATAGACCTCCATCTGTTAGTTTTGAAATATTTATAGAGAATAAAACTCTTAAATTAATAAGAGATGACTCATTTAGCAAAACTTATATAATGGGCGTTTTTAACATTGATTTCTTAAAAGAGAGCAAAGAAAAACAAATTATGTTAAATATGGTGGAAAGTTTTGGTTTGGCGCCTGCTTTCAGGCAGCTCAGTCAAATCACAGAAAATTCTATGTCCTGTATAGATAACATTTTCCTTAACATTGATAAGTCTTGTTACAGTGGAAAAAATCTAAAGTGTGTCTATCAAACCACTGTCTTCAAATAGTGACCCTTTTAGCGAATAAAACGAAAAATTCACTAATGAGGCGATCTGTATTTATAAACCTTCCTTTTGTAAGTGGCTTGGATAAGTTCGTTAGCCAGAAAAATTGGACTAGTTTTCCTGGTAAATTTTTTGGTTTTCTTTCGGAAAGTTTTTGTATCTCCTAAAATAACAAAGCTATGAAGACCAAATTTGGGACATACGTTTCTACTATCAAACGTACCCTACCTGCCGAAGTTCAGATCTCTACGTTAAAAGAAAAAAAACTTATAGGCATTTAAAGAAAAGAAAAATGAGTGCCACTGGTGATCAGAGGAGAGCACAAGAACAAAATATTTTGTGTGGTTAACAAAACCACTTGAATATTACATAGAACGGTTGAGTTTTCCTGACACAAAAAGTTCAAGAAGTAATAGAAAAAATATTTTGACAATTTTATAATTTTTCTTCTTAAACGTAAGTCGCGTTTCGAAACGTGAAAATTTGCAAATTTCAGACAAATAATCTGAAACAAATACGAATTGTGATAATAAGTGTTTTAATAAATGTGTTTCCAAAGCCTTAGGTTTCAGTTTCAACCATCATTGTCCTTCATTTTGCTAAAATATTTTCGGAAAATCCATTTCACATAGACCCTCTTTCTGCTGCTTTGGCAATAGTTTCAGCTATAGAGTTTATGGTTTAATAGTCTATATTTTAACAAATTTTCGCAGAAAAAATTCGTTATTTAGAAGACTGCGACTTAGAAATTTTGAAAATATGTTTTCAAATGAGCGCGAACTAGAGCGTATTGATGGATATAATCACTTTCATCGACAATTCTTAGCAGCAGCAGATGAAACAGACTGTCCTGATGTTCTTCAGGTTTTATGGGCAACTAAATACATTCATCAAAATTTTGCAAAAGCAGCGATTCAAAGTTTATGGAGTCCTATAACGGGTGTTGATTTTTCAACACCTATAACATTGTCGTCATGGACAGAAGGACCAGGTTGTGGGAAGAAAATGTAGAAACGACAGCAATCTTGGCTTCCAACTAACAGTGTAGTACATAAATGTAATAATATAATATACTTAAGTCTAATTTAAAAATGTTGCCGTAAATATTTTTTATTAAGTGAGAACTTCTTTTATTTTACAATTTTAGTATTCTGTTGCTGACTTGAAGATTTGTTTATGGTTTTAGCGAATAAATGCGAAATTTTGGATTTTGGGTTTTTGTTTTAGCGAAACTGAATTTTTTTTTTGTTGCTAAAATTACTTATCCCTAGTTATCAGTTGTTCCATCATTACATTAAAGTTATATTTTCTTTTTACAGGTGCTACCAATGTTGGAACAGTGAAAGTCTACTGTGACCGGATGTTGCAGACAAACATTCATAAAAAGAATGTACGATCCAAGGATGTTTGCCTAGGAAGTTCCTTATCATTCAAAAAGGGAGATCTCTTTGGAGAATTTAGAATGGGTTCTACAATTGTTTTAGTTTTCGAAGCACCTGCACATTTTCACTTCTCTATTCTGCCAGGTGATAAAGTAAAGATGGGTCAAAGTTTAGGCTGTGTTATCAGATCAAAATTTGTAGATCAGATAGAAAGGAAAGACCAACAGAAATATACCCAAAATAATTAGTCGATAAATGTCGTTAATAAACTGTACAGTATTCTTCTTGGTGTATGTATTATTTATGTTTTTGTGAGGTATGTTGCTTTTCACCAGCACTTGATTGATATAATTTCATGAAATCTTATTTATAGCAACCATTTTCTTAGAAAACTAGATATCAAATGTAGAAGTGTGCGAACCCATGTTTTTTTTTCGCACCAAACTATAAACGAACCCAAGAAAATATGTTGCTTTGAACATCGAACTAAGATTCACAGGTGAACTTCGAAATTCTTAAAAAATTTAAATGGAACATCAAACTAACCAAAATTCTTCAATGTTTATATATCATTTCTTTAAATACAAAATTTAGGTATATTGTAATATACAATATTTGGTACATAGGAGATATCTATTCTTTTGCAAAATCCTTTCTCGAACCATAACTATGGTCAGGGCGACATGGGGATTCAATGCCACTATGAGCACATGTAAGCACCTGCAGAAGGTAAAGCTTTCTTATACTCAACAATGGAGTTTCCCTATATAGATCACCAGAAGGATATTGACTATATTTTCCTGTCATTACTTTAATTGCTCTTCTTTGCATCCTTTAAGGCTATGCAAATGGCTCTTAAACACTCCTCCCCAACTCAGTAACCCTTACCTGAGATGTGACTCAAACAGGGTGCAGTAGAGCGTTTTCAGGCTTCGCGAATCAAGGGTATTCTTCAGAAATTTAATCTTGTGTAGAATGACTCTTCAAGTTTTTCACAATACCCAAATACCTGTAATGGGGTGGTTTTACGTGCCTTTTGCTTTTCTTTCAAACAAAGGTTTTTAAAATGTAAAAACTAATTATTATTGTTTCTAAATTGGTAGAAATTATTTAATCAGGTACGGTTTTTAAATTCGGCAACGTTTGAGCGGCAGAACGTGTATTCAACAAACTGCCCAATTTACCTTGAAAACAATGTTTAAGTTTTACGGCCTTCAAGGGAGGTCTAAATTTATTTGGAACACTAAAACCGTGCATCTGGGGTCAAACTCCCAAAATTTTACTATATATTCAGCCTTAGTGTATACCGAGTGACAACCACGTCACAATCATTTTAAAAGGACTGTTAAAGTAACTCTAGTTTAGGGAGTCTTATGCTAAGAATAAAACCCTACATCTAGTTTTAAAATGGCTTTAATACAAAATAAAATTTAAACGGATAACATTTTAACAGCACAATAAATTTTAAATACACCCTTTAGTTTCAAAGGTTTCCGTATGATTAAAATTAAACAAAAAACTCTTAATTCCAATAATATAAATCCTCAAGTTATTTAACAGTATTATGTGATAGATTTTCCCAAATCTTAGAAAGGCCTAAATGTTACGCAAAATTGATACCCGGGAAAATTAAATTGGTTTCGCCCCTGATATAAGTTCCCATGAATTTAATAATCGACTCTTTCTCAGCTTAATTTTAGCCCTCGAATTCTTATCTAACAGTCCCTTAGGTTCCTAACTAAAAACCTTTATGGCTCCAAGCCCTATCTTATCCTTAGTATAATTTTACAATTGCCCGTCTACTAAAATCCCTTAAGACAAAAACTACAATTTTAGTATGATTCCAATTCACTCTTATTATATTCTAGCCCCTACGGCTCAATCATCCATACTATTTCTATCTTACAGCCTATGGCCCAAAATATATCTATACAAATGTTATATAAAAATTACATTCAGTACCCGAGACAGCTAGCCTCTCAAATAAAAGCCACATTAAGCATTAGTTAGATATGGAACGGACTTACCAAACCCCTAGGGCACTAAGCCAGCCTTGTATCTTGCTTACCAGCCCCTCCATCGGCCGTTCAACCACGTGCGTCTGCGATAATCGCCCTTTTTAAAACACTCCTAATTCACTCTCTGAAATTTTTACCCAATTTTCTAAATATTCTCTGATTATATAAAGAAAGAAAACCCTTGACATTTTTGTCGCGGCGGTACTCCCCAGCCCCAAGGCGGCCGAGTTCACACTAACTTTTTAGACACGTATTTTCTACTCCACCTATTAAATTCCGAGTTTGCACTTTTCTATGTGGAAACTAAATGACCCCCTTAGAGGTTAACTACTTGTGTCGTATCATCCACGGTGCGGTTTTTAGTTACAAAATGCATCAAATTGACTGTTGTACCGCGCATTTTCGCTTGCTAAGGTGTTTTAATTACACATAATTAGATACACTCAATTCCCGCATGTTTTGTAGCCTACATATTTTATGCATTTTATCATGGAATTATTTACGATCGTTTTATTACTTGTGGCGATTTTTCATAAACTTTTCTGAGATCAAAATCCAGTAATTTTCTTGCATCTTCTCTGAACATTTATGTATAGAGAAATATCATAAAACTAGATACTTAAACGGTAAGCACTTTGCTTACATACCTAACAGTGCTTGAAGCATCAATAACACCATCGCCAGATGAATAGATAGATAGATAAATACATTTATTTGACCACTTTTTACACTTAAAAATACAATAATTGTGGCAAGTCGAAATACACTAGTAAAAAATCCAAGTTTTAAAAGTACAGAGCAAAAATGCATTGACATATAAATTAGTTAAAATGAACTATACAATAAGTGAACCCTGCAAAATACAAACTACTACATGTGAACATACAGACTAAGCCACATAAAAACGAAAAGAACAAACAAAAATAAAAAAGCTGTATATATACACACGGCCATATATACAGCGTTATCTAAAATTCACACAAACGGCGAGATACAAACATTATAGTACTATGGAGGCATCCATGTACTCACGGACTGAATAGTAAGCGTTTTGCTTAAAGTAGTGCTTTATAGCATTTTTAAATTTCCCATGATCTAAGGACTTTATATGAACTGGTAGCTTATTATATAAAGCGATATGCAATGAATTGTTTACCAATTTTTGTAGTCTAAATCTCTGCAGTCGTATTAAACTAGCCGATCTTGTACTATAGTTATGGTATGCAGAGTTTAGTTGATAATCAGATTTATCTCTGTGTGTATTCAATAACTGACTAAAGATGTATATCGTGGGAAGAGTCATAATTTCCAGACTAATAAAGTACGGCTTACAGTGTTCACGGCAACCACATCCAGCAATCAACCTAACCATTATTTTTTGGAGCCTGAAGATTTGTATAGAATTTGATAAATTGCCCCACAAATGAGTGTCATACGATAGGTGGCCGTGAAATAGGCTGCCATAAGTGAACTTCCGTCAACCGAATTCCTCAACCTCCTGATCACAAAAATTGAGATTGACAACTTATTCTTCAACAGAGAAATATGAGCATCCCACTTAAGGGCTCCATCTATAGTAATGCCAAGAAGGTTAGCATCATTTCTCACTGACACTTCTGGATTTGTGGAAAATATTACCGTAACAGTTTTTTCTGTGTTTAATTTCAAGTTGTTCTGTGTGAACCACAGTTCTGCCAACTTCCCAGTAGAGATCATTTCAACCTTCAGCTTATCTGGGTTGCAGCTTTGGCATATAAGCGACGTGTCATCAGCGTAACAGACGTAGCAACCCTGTGGCATGAAATGAAATAAATCGTTTATGTATACTATGAAGAGAAGCGGCCCCAAGACAGAACCCTGCGGCACCCCACAGCCCCAAGATTCGATATTTCTTCATTAGAAAAGACGCGCTGCTTTCTCATATGTAAGTATGAACTTATTGACTTTAACGGAGGACCTCTAACACCATATCTGAACAATTTTTTCATCAGCAGGTCATGAGAGACACAGTCAAAGGCCTTGCTTAGGTTACAAAGCATAAGGCCGACATGATTACCTACCTCAAAACCCGCAACTATATCTCCAACAACCTTGCTGACTGCCTGCACAGTCGAGCGCCGCCTTCTAAAACCGAACTGGCAGTCACTCAACAATTCCCCACTTTCAAAATACTGGCTGAGTCGTTTCTGAATTATTATCTCAAATATCAGTAATCAGTAATTATCCAAGCAATTTACATCACCTTTTTTTAGCAAAAATATTACCCTGGAAATTTTAAAACAGTCCGGTAAATATCCCCTGAGATACACAAAGGTTAAATATATGTGTCAACGACGAGACCAAATGTTCCTTTATTTCCTTGACAATAATGCTATTAATGTTATATATATATATATATATATATATATATATATATATATATATATATATATATATATATATATATATATATATATATATATATATTAGAGGTGTGCGAACCTATGTTTTGTTCGAACCGAACTATGAACGAACCCAAGCAAATATGTTGCCTCGAACTTCGAACCTCTGAAATAGTTTGTCTAATGTTCACAGTCGAACTTCGAACTTCTTAGAAATTCAAAATCGAACATCGAACTACCCAACATTCTTCAGTGTTCATATATCATTTCCGTAAATACCAAATTTAGGAATATTGTAACATACATTATTTGATATGTAAAAGATTTCCATTCTTTTTACAAAAAGGAAGGGTTCGACAAATTTGCAGGTTGATTGGGTGAAAATGCTATCCGGTGCTGATCGTTGTGGACATAGGTCAACTTTAAATCAAATACAAAAACGAAAAATATTTAAAACTTTTTGAGATTTCTAGATCTATAAATAAGCTCAATTATAAATATGTTGTTGTTGTTTGGCTTTGGCTAGGCAGTTTTATCGAACAAGAGAAGGTTCAAAGTGAGCATGATAGGTATAAAATAACCACTTAAAATTTGAACTTAATATATTATATATTCTTATGAAAATTCACAACCATAATGCACTTGCTGCATCCCGAACTTGTCACCTAATTGTAAATATGTAACTGTTTTGGCTCATTGTGAAATAAAGCATATTGAAACCAGTGTTTTCCAAAGGCAATCTGCAATTATCCTCATACATTCTGAAAATTTACGTTACCAATGGTCTTCGAACGCCGCCTCATAATGTTCTTACTGAAAAAGGTGTTGGGAGGCTAGGATATATAAGAAAAATAATTCTATGATTGCTAAATGGCTCCGCTGTGTCTCAATGTGTCCCATCAACTGTCAAAAATATGCATGAGTGCAATTTCCTAAAATGACACTATCGACTCAATGAGACCGATAACGAGTTTAAAGCGCCGCTACCGAGTTAACAGGGCCGCAACTTCGCTACCTTTGGCAGCATTCAATGCCTGTAAAGTTAAATTTCGAAGTATTTTTGAGCAACGAACTTCGAACTACTTTGGAGAATTAAATATTTCGAACTTCGAACTACTTCAACATCGCTAGTGCGAACATATTTTCGAACCGAAGGTTCGGTTCGCGTTCGGGTTCGGTTCGAAATTTCGAAGCTTCGCACACCTCTAATATATATATATATATATATATATATATATATATATATATATATATATATATATATATATATATATATATATATATATATATATTAGAGGTGTGCGAACCCATGTTTTGTTCGAACCGAACTATGATCGAACCTAAGCAAATATGTTGCCTCGAACTTCGAACCTCTGAAATAGTATGTCTAAGGTTCACAGTCGAACATCGAACTACCCAAAATTCTTCAGTGTTCAGATATCATTTCCTTAAACACAAAATTTAGGAATATTGTACCATACAATATTTGATATGTGAAACATTCCCATTCTTTTAACAAAAAGGAAGAGTTCGGCAAATTTGCAGGTTGATTGGGTGAAAATGCCTTCTGGTGCTGATCATTTTGGCTCATGGTGAAATAAATCATGTTGAAACCAGTGTTTTCCAAAGTCAATCTGCAATTATCCTCATAAATTCGGAAAATTTACCGATCAACGCCATCATAATGTTGTTACTGAAAAAGGTGTTGGGGGGCTAGGATATATAAGAAAAATAATGCTGTTATTGCTAAATGGCTCCGTCGTGTCTCAATGTGCCCACCAACTGTCAAAAATATGCATGAGTGAAATCTAAAATTATGCTATCCACTCAATGAGACCGATAACGAGTTTAAAGCGCCGCTACCGAGTTAACGGGGCCGCAACTTCGCTATCTTTGGTAGCATTCAATGCCTGTAAAGTTAAATTTGCGAAGTATTTTTGAGCAACGAACTTCGAACTATTTTGGAGAATTACATATTTCGAACTTCGAACAACTTCAACATCGCTAGTGCGAACATATTTTCGAACCGAAGGTTCAGTTCGGGTTCGGTTCGAAATTTCGAAGCTTCGCACACCTCATATATATATATATATATATATATATATATATATATATATATATATATATATATATATATATATATATATATATCAAAAGCATTTGACCTTTTAAGATAATTAATGGCGTCCAAAACTTCACTTTCTACAACCGGCAGCATAACAGAAGAGCTACAGGCCATAGGAATTTCAGAAATTTGCTACCTTTGTAGCTCCAAATTTACTGGTAGAGTTTTTACAATGTCATCTGCCACTGATACAAAAAATTCATTCATATTATCAGCTCTTAGTTTGCTATCTAATTTTGACGCTCTATCAAAGTTTCGTTCATAATTTATGACCTTCCATACATCCCTTGCTTTATTTTTTGAAGTGGCTATAAAGTTACTAAATGCCTGTTTTTTTGTTAAAATTATGGCATCTCTATAGTTCTTCAGTAACAGCTTGTATACTTCCCTATCCGAGGAGTCACTAGTCACATCAGCTATCACCTTAACACTTAAACACATGTTCTCATATCTCTCAATTCTTGAGTGTACCAATGCATAGGCGGTTTATTAGAATTTAAATGTTTCAGGGGAAAATTGTGAAGTATGAAACTTTGACAAAGATTGGTTATACCTGTAGCCAAATATTTAATATTGTTTGACTCATAAAAAAAACCAATCGATGCCTCCAAGATAATTTTGAAAGTCCTGAATCCCTCGACAAGTTATCTTTCTAACCTTTCGTTGTTGTCGTTTACTACTCACATCGACTTTTACTTGAATAACCTGTCTGTAATGGTCAGAGAGGCAAGGATCGACCACTGCGGCAGTAAAGCAACGCTCATCGATATTTCTCAATATATTGTCAATACAACTAGCAGACCCATTAAAGACCCTTGTGAAACCCGAGATTGTAGCTGCTATACCATAACTTTCAATAATGCAGGTTAGATCTGATAACACTCTAGAAAAACCAGCAAAATTTATATTAAAATCTCCTAAAATTATAATTTGCTTATACTTGTCATTAAAATCATACAATAACTTATCTAGCATACTTAAGAAAATCTCAATGTCACCCATGCATGACATGTACAAACAAATAACCATTATTTTGTGGCTAACCAATTCAACTGCACTAAATTCACAGTCGATCTCTCTTGAGTAGCGTTCAACGTTAAGTACTTTACAATTCACATCAGCCTGTGCATACACACAGACACCTCCATGTACATGATTTATTCTAGAAAATGCAGTCATCAACTTATCTTTACTTACATTTAAGCATTTTAAGTCATTTGTCTTGCACCAATGTTCACTTATACAAACAAGTGCATAGTCACAATCGCTAAGGTAAAATGATAACTCGTCAGTTTTATTACTTAAACCCTGTATATAATATAATAATAACGTTTATTTAGCAAAAATGCTACATATAAAAATTACAATAAAAATAAATGCAAAGCTACAAACTTATTACTAACATAAAACTCAGTCTTAAAACACTTATTACTAATATACTTCTATCACAAAAATTCTATGAAACAACTGATTGCACAACACTAATGATAACAATTTAAAACTAAAGCTATCTATATTTTGGTCAGGTACTCTCTAACTTTGGTTTTAAACAACCTAACACTTTCTATGTTTTTAATATCACTAGGAAGTGAGTTATATTCTTTAGCACCCTTGAAAAAAACTGGATTTTGTTCCATCTTTGTGTTCTTATGTTCTAGAAAGAAGTCACTCTTACCTCTTGTCCCATAATTGTGCACCTCATTGAAGTATGTTAGACATTCTTTAAGATAGACTGGCATAGTTCCTTTTTTTATTTTATGTAGAAAAACAAGTACATTCAATCTTAACAGTCTCTCAACATTCAACCATTCTAACACCCCCAACATGTTTACAATTTTCTCATATTTACTGCAACCTAATATTATTCTCATTCCTCTATTCTGAAGTAACTGTAATCTATGTACAGCTCCTTTATTTGCCAAATACAAAACTGAGGAGGCATAATGAAAATATGGCAGGACTATAGTATTATAAATAGTTTTCCTGGCCCATATGGATAAATAAGGACTGGCTCTTTTTTGAAATTTTTTACACAGATAATCTACATGCTTACTAAACATCAAATTGTTATCCACCATTATACCTAAATACTTTATGGAATCCACTATTTCAATAATTTGTTTATCTATTTGTAGTCCATTATTGATCTTCATTCCCAACTTGGCAAAATTTTTTAAAACCATCATTTTCGTTTTTTCAAGATTTAATTTTAATCTATTTATTTTCAACAATTTACTTATGTTTTCTAGATCATCTTGTAACTTTCCAATTATTTCATTATAATCATCTCCTGTTATATAAACTACCGCATCATCTGCAAACAAATGACATTTAGTGTGTGTTAAGCAGTTTTCAATGTCATTTATATATAACAAAAGAGGACCCAGGACGCTGCCTTGAGGAATGCCCCATGGAATTTCTTTTATTTCTGATACCTCCGCTTCACACTTAACATTCTGTACCCTCTGGCTTAGGTAACTCTCAAACCACTATATTAATGTGAAACATACTCAAAAAACTTACATTATCATCAGATTTGCTTACCCCACATTTTGAGTTTTCTTTCATCTGGTATGAAAATTTTAATATTATTTTTTGATAACATATTTTTAGTTCTTAAATTGGATTGTGTTGAATTCCCTGTTGATAAACGCCTAGAAGTGCAGGAGAGTTTTGTGTATTCATTTTTCTGACTTGTTTTCAGTCACCTGCAGAAAGCTTTTTTAATTGACAGTTATTGTCGAAATAAGGCAAAAGTAGATGTCGTGTGGACCTGTTCAGCCACAGAATGTTTGGCTGAATTTCTTGTACGGTTTCCCAGTGAGCTCATTATTTATGATAATTTTCACAATTTGACACAATGGCCTGAACGAAATATCAACGCTAACTGTTGAACGCAGCTAAAACATACAGTTCCTGTTTTGGAATTTTCCTTGGCACCCTGGAGGATGAATTTCGTTGATCACTCGTTATGTATACTAGTATTGATCATTATGCTATGCACTGTTTAAAACTTTGTACATATGCATACAAAATCATCAAAGTTACATATTATCACCTGTTGACTTGAAACCTGTTACTGCTTGGATCAAACAACCTAGCAAATCTCGCTCGAATTAAGTTTAATCTCAATCTCACATAAATAGGACTCTTATTATATTTAATTTAACCCATGGTCAAGTCTTTGAAAGTTGACTCAGGGAGTCTTCAGCCTTTTATGATGGATCTAAAAGTTATAATTTTAAAGATAAATATTTAAGTTGAAATGTAGATCGTAAGAAATTTAAGAAAATAGTATATTATTATGTATGTTTCGTAATAAAATGTTTGTACCTGGTACAATATACATCTTGAGCTTTTATTTATAAATTTAAGGTACCCAGTGATTGCATTCAGTGATTATAGTTTAGTTCCCTTTTTGTAAGATCCTTCCTACCATCATAATTGTCCAAGTGAAATTCAGAACTAGAGTTGGATATATGCTGCTAAGGTAAAGGCTGGAGTTGCCTATGATCATGCAGCCTGGGACCATAACTGTGTGATTTGCAGGCAAAAGCTGCAATCAATGAGAGCAGAGATTTTGCAGATGAAATAGCAATTACCACAATGCGATGTTGGGGTAGAAACCTAGTCTCCTAACAAACCTGTTGGATCTGTCTCAAATTTTACACATAATCATCATTCTTCTTTTGCCTGTTCATTTATAGTAGCGAACTGTTTGATGATCAAGATATTGTCTATAGATCAGATAGGGATTTTTCTTCCTCTTGCAAGACTAGGGAAGGTGATGTTCTGCTTGCTGTGCACGCTCGCTTTGCTACTCGTCGCCTTGATATTCGGAGGGACTGTGGAGGCCTTGATGCTCTTTCTAATATTGACATTGTGGGGGTTAGAGTCTCGGATCATCGGGCCTCGCTTAATGTTTTTGTTGTTTATATACCTCCCAATACTCCAACTAATGACTACTACCTCTTGTTTGAAGCTCTCGAGTCCCTGTGCATAAAATATGGTTCCGAGACATTCTTAGTTGGTGACTTTAACATGCCTGAATATGCTTCTTGTCGTCAGAACGACCCCTCCGCTCGTGTGTCTGCTTTTCAAAATTTCTGTAATCTACTACTCCTTGGACAGTTTAATCATGTTGAGAATATTAACAACAGAATTCTTGACGTGGTTTTGTTTACTGACACTTGCTTGGTGGGGGAGGCTCCTGATTCGCCTGTGATTCCTGATCGTCATCATCCCCCCTTAATCATAGAGTTTCCGCTCGGTGGTTCTGTGGTCTCTTCCCCTGCTGGTGACACTAGGCAAAGGTCATATAACTTTCGAAAATGTGATTTTGTCAGATTGTATGCGGAGCTCAGCGACTTGTGCTGGGATGACATGGATGGGCTTCAGGATTTTGAATCTATGCTTGACTTTTTCTATTCCAGAATTTACGACTTGTTTGATCTGTATGTTCCCATGACTGCTCCAAGAGCATGTAATAGGTATCCCCCGTGGTTTTCTAAAGAAATTAAGGTTAGTATCAAATATAAATATTCATTATGGTGTAAGTTTGAGAAGTCTGGAAATGTGGAGTTTCTGGATAGATTTAGGGAGCTGAGACAAAAACATGACTGCTCTTCTCAGCGCCGTCAATACTTTTCTATTGGGAATTCATCTAAAAACAACAGGCAGTTGACAGTTTTGCTTCTTATTTTGCGGGATGTTCTGGTTCCACCCCCACCTCATCACCTACAGCCGCCAGCCTGGCTTCGGGTGACATCACAATGTTTTTTGTTGATGACTTTAGAGATGATGAAATTATTACAGCTGCTAAGAGAATTAAGGCTAGCATGTCCTGTGGACCTGATCTAGTTCCTGGCTTCTTGGTGCGCGACTGCTTATATGCTTTCCTGACTCCACTTAAGAAAATTTTTAAACTGATTCTTAGATCTGGAACATTCGCGATTTGGAAGCTGTCACGGGTTTTCCCTGTCTTCAAGGCGGGGGATAGTGGTGATCTATCAAACTATCGACCAATAGCCATAGTATGTGTCTTCTGTAAGATTTTCGAGGCCTGCCTTTTTCAGCTAAAACTGTTTCACTTCAAAAACAGACTCTCTATTTCTCAGCATGGTTTCATTCCAGGGAGATCGATTGTAACGAATTTAGTTGACGTTACACAGTTCATTGCGTCCGCTCTCGACCGCTCTTCACAGGTTGATGTTGTGTATACTGATCTATCTAAGGCCTTCGATTGTCTAAATCACTCTGTTCTGATTGACAGGATGAGGGCTATCGGATTCTCCGAGGGCTTGCTTGGCTTATTCAGATCTTACCTGGATGGAAGGAGGCAATTTGTTGAGGTTGGGGGCTTCAAATCTAACATCTATCACGTAACTTCGGAAGTGCCGCAGGGTTCCATACTCGGTCCCTTACTGTTTAATATATTTATTGACCCAGTTAAACATGTTTTACATGTTCCTTTTTTAATGTATGCAGATGATATTAAGATTTTCGCAAATATTTCGAATGTTGATGACTGTTTGCAGCTCCAGAACTGTCTTCAGATCCTTGATGAATGGTGCCGGAGTGGTCTTACTATGAATGTTTCCAAGTGTTGTGTGATGTCCTTTACTCGAAATAAGCACACAATTACTTTCGGGTACAATATAAGAGGGCTTCCGCTTGATTGCCCCGGGACAGTTAAGGACCTTGGAATTGTTTTTGATGGTACTCTATCTTTTAAACCACACTATGAGCAGACTGTCAGTTCTGCTTACAAAACTCTTGGATTTCTGATAAGAAACAGCAAAAATTTCTCACAGACTGACACCCTCCTCCTGCTCTTTCGTTGTTTGGTTAGGTCCCGACTTGAATATGGCTCAGTTGTGTGGGCTCCTATTTATGAAATACATGTGGCAAGTCTAGAATCAGTGCAAAGGAAATTTCTTAGGTTTCGTGAGGATGGTCGATATCTATCTCTTGGTTTTCCTCACGAAGGTTTACTTCTTCGCTTTAGTCTGCAGAGTCTGTCGATGCGCAGGCAATGCAGTTTCATTATATTATACCAACTGGTTTATTCTGTGTTTGACTGCCCTAATCTGCTTCAGCAACTTAATTTCAATGTACCTCGTATTGCAGCATGTTTTCCATTATCTCCCGACTGCTCATACGCGATTGCTGCGATCGTCTCCAATTTACCAGATGTGCAATGATTAATCTGTACTGCAAGACCGCCTAAATATCTTCTCATGTAATATATCAGAGATAAAAATGTTTTTCAAAGCGATCTAATTTGGGACTCTCTTTTGTATAGTTTGTTTGATTATTGTTTGTTATTATGTTTTGTGTATTGGCCCATCCTTAATTTGACTTTTAAGCTGTTGGATGGTGTATGAATAAATAAATATACAATTTTTGACGCAAAACGTCCAAGCTGGAGCTCCCACGGACTTTGTATTGGCAAGGAACAAACTCAAGTAGGTAATCGGATCAGGCTAAAAATAACTGCCACGAATCAAAAAGTTCACAGCAAGTGTGTTATAGTAGTGGATTTTCATAAGAATTGAACACTAATAATACAGCAAATTACTAAAATTATTACTTTAAATTTAAGCAGATTTGATGGTCGGTTTAGAGGTCGTAATGCGCCCTCGTTTGCTGATATTTTTTTTCGAAAGTGTTAGCACTGATATATTATCGTAAAAAAATATTCAAATCTTGTTCTAGCATCTCTTTAATAATAATAACAAATACTTAAAATGCCCAAAACTAAATTTTCTACAAAGCAAGAAAATAAAATTTGTGATATCTGTAGATAGTGTAAGTTTCTTTAAAAGAAACTTGTATTACAAATTTGATCAAAGTTACACAAGCTTTCCAGAGGAAAACTTGATTGATACTCTGAAAACGAATGTATCTGCCTAATTATAAACGTGGCTGGTATTTTTCCTTATTAATCGTGAATGATGTCGTTTTAGTCAACCTAATCAACCTGGTTTTTTCAACAAAAAAGTTTTGAATAAACAAATTCCTTATTAGGGAATTTTCTTAATAAAATACAATATATGGAGACGGCAACTTGCTGCCCTAGAAAATTTTATATTATATTGTCACACCCGTCTCTATGAGAATTGAGTTTATGAACTCTGTTACTTCTATGGTCACAGGCATCTTGTAAAGTGTGTTGGTAACAGCGAATACTCTAGAATTATTTTTCGAGAATTATGCATCTCGCGACAGTAAAAACTTAGTTGCACTGACCATGCGCACTTTGCAGAATTATTTGAGTAAGGACATAAAAGACTTCCCTAACGTGCCACACAGTCTGACCTTCCTGACATCAGTTTGCCTAATTAAACGCTAAAAGGGGAAGGAAAACCAACCCTTTCATTCATGTGAGCATAATGTATTTTTCCTTCTTTTAGCTTGTGATTGGTATTCCTTCCCCTTTTAGCGTTTAACTAGGCAAACTGATGTCAGGAAGGTCAGACTGCTTGGCACGCCAGGGAGGTCTTTCATGTCCTTACTTAAATAATTCTGCGAAGTGTGCATGGTCAATGCAATTAAGTTTTTACTGTCGCGAGACGCTCGTTTCAGAATTATCTAGAAATGACAGATATAGAACAATGTAGGAAGGTCTAGAACTACACTATGGACAATATATATATATATATATATATATATATATATATATATATATATATATATATATATATATATATATATATATATATATATATATATATATATATATATATATATATATATATATATATATATATATATATATATATATATATATATATACAGGGTGTTACAAAATAGTGGGCCAACCCGCTAACCACGGATTAACGGGACGAAAATTTTATGACTTTTCTTATAACATTTTTCTTCTGGGGGCCCCGTTTTCGAAATACAGAGTGTTAAAATTGAACTTAAAAAATAGTTTTTCATTTCTAATTTTTATGTTTATGAAGTTATCTCCATGAAATTTTTCACGTAGCCTTATTTCAGAACTAGACGCCATCTGTGTAGATGAGGAGAGAAAAATCAAATCCCAAGGGGGGTACAGGGGGGTGGAACAAGTATTGACCCTCTAAACTTTTTTGTGCGCACGCCAATGGTTTCAAAACAAATGACTTTTGTTAGACAAAATAATTTTATAGCTTTTGTTTTTCTAGTTGAATTTTGAGAAAACGACTAGTTTATGAGTTATTGTAAGTTGTATGTTCGGACCCAAACAGATCAGAAAGAACCTACGAAACGTTATCTCCATGAAATATAACATGTAGTTCCCCCGACCTCAACCCCTTAGATTTTAGTTTCTGGGGATATATGGAAGAATTTGTGTACAGGGTGCCTATACTCGATGGAGAACATCTGCGGGAACGAATCCTACAAGGCGCAGAGGAATACCGTATGAAACCAGACATTTTCAAAAAAAATCGGTTTTCTCTTATCAAAAGAGCCCGCCTGTGCATCCTAGATGGTGGTAGCTATATTGAGCATTTAATTTAATTATAATTTTATTTCTATAACATCGCTTTACTTACCATTTTTCCTTATTTTTAGTTTAGTTTTCATGTTAATACTAGACTGACAGTTTAAGTTTAATACAAGTTATACTTATAAAACGGTTTTGATGACTTCTAATTACACATGTGTGAAACAAGTATGTATGTATTCAAGCAGTAATATTTAAGGCAATGGAATGAGCTACAATTTCTGTGTATTACATTCTTTCTTCTGATTGCAAAAAAGTAAAAGTAAAAAAAAATTCCAAATTTTTTTATATTGTTGAGACATGTCACCGGCGTTGACGAACGCAAATAACCTACGATATTTTTTTTTTGTTCCCTCAGGGCTCGTCCGCGGCCTTGCCGCCCCGATAGCACCGCAACCCACCTACGATATTAGTTTCTATTAGACCACCGGCGCCCGAATAAAAAATGTAGGGGTTTGATTTTTCTTATTCACGCAGATGTCGTCTAGTCGTGGTATAAGACTACATGTTATATTTCATGGAGATAACGTTTCGTAGATTCTTTCTCACCTGTTTGGGTCCGACCATACAACTTACAATAACTAATAAACTAGTTGTTTTATCAAAATTAAACTAGAGAAACAAAAGTTATAGAATTATTTTGTCTAACAAAAGTCATTTGTTTTGAAACCATTGGCGTGCGCACAAAAAAGTTTAGAGGGTCAATACTTGTTCCACCCCCCCTGTACCCCCCTTGGGATTTGATTTTTCCCTCCTCATCTACACAGATGGCGTCTAGTTCTAAAATAAGGCTACGTGCAAAATTTCATGGAGATAACTTCATAAACATAAAAATTAGAAATGAAAAATTATTTTTCAAGTTCAACTTCAACACTCTGTATTTAGAAAACGGGGCCCCCAGAAGAAAAATGTTATAAGGAAAGTCATAAAATTTTCGTCTCGGGGATCCGTGGTTAGCGGGTTGGCCCACTATTTTGTAACACCCTGTATATATATATATATATATATATATATATATATATATATATATATATATATATATATATATATATATATATATATATATATATATATATATATATATATATATATATATATATATATATATATATATATATATAGAGAGAGAGAGAGAGAGAGAGAGAGAGAGAATTTTAAGTAACGAAATAAAAGACCTCCCTGACGTGCTGTTTACACACAATCCTCCCAACTGACCGACCTGCCCTGACATCAGTTTGCCCAATTAAAAGCTAAAAGAGGAAGGAAAATCAACCCTGCCATTCATATGTGAGCATAATGTACTTTTTCTTCCCCTTTCTCCTTCTTTTAGCTTTTGATTAGGCAAACTGATGTCAGAAAGGCCAGTTGGGAGGATTGTGTATAAGCAGCACGTCAGGGAGGTCTTTTATTTTGTTACTTAAAATATTCTGCGAAGTGCGCATGATCAATAATATCGGGTAATTACTGAGGCGAGACCCTCGTGTTGCTGTATAATAAGCGATCATAGAAGGCGTATAGTAAAATATAGTGGCGCTAGAAAATAGTTGCTTATAATAAATTAGTAGTTTGAAGAGCTGTGTTTTGTTAGTCAAAAAACCCATAACCCCGAAGAACGTAACCAAATCAAGAAAGTAAATGTAGTTAGATAATTACAGAATTCATTGAATTGTGACTTAACAACTCCCCAGTCGAATGTGTAGATATTATATCATTTCTGTAGTTTCGGTGACCGTTCCTTGCGCCGTACTGGATTGCAGAACCACACACGATCTCCTTCTTTAAAACCACCAAACTTAGCTCGCACGTCATAATGGGTCTTCATGCGGTTGCTTTTTATTCGTATCTGCATTTCCACAGCAAAGTTGATGGTTTTCCTTCTTGTCAATGTGTCGCAGCTTTCTTCAAGAGAAGTTATTACGTGATACTGGCTCTTCCGTGTAGTTGCTCTCGTTCTGGTGTTTCTACTTGCAAAAATATCCCACACAGTCGACATCGGCTCTCTTCCAACAAATGTGTTCACTGATCTTTTTCTGGGTTGGCTTCACATTTACATGGTCTTTACACCCTTCGTTAGTACTTCTCTCATAATGTCTTCTCCACTTGCTTCTGGCTGAATAACTGGGTCGTCTCTTCCTCTCACAGCTCTCTACACTAGAATGGCACTTTTCACGGCAGACGTTGCTATTTTCCTCTATGGTGATTTTTCGCACTACCAGGTTACTGCCAGGTGACATTATTATTTCTTCACCGCCGATAGTCAGGATGTTAGTGCCAAGATCAAGTTTAGCGCACTGACCCTGAAGTATGCCCAAGCCAATTATAATCGGATCCGATATAGCGGCGACTATGACTCTCTGCTTTGCCTTCCATGTCCCAATTTGCAACTCTACCTGGCTCCCTTACTCGCCATCTTGGAACCATGTCGCAGCGAATAATTGTCCTAGGTGCGCCTGTGTCGACGACCATCTGGGTCTTAGTACCGCTTACGTATCCGTCTACGAAAAGAGCGCTGCCAGAATTGCTAACCTAAGAAACGGTTACTGGCTTCACTTTATCCCTTGCGCGTGATCTTAGAGCCCAACATTCGCCCCTTATATGTCCCACCTTGTCGCAGTTCCAGCAGCGGAAGGCATTTGCACGGGGAGCTCTTATTGGATGTCCATGAGACGTCGACCTTATTTGCTCTGCTATTTTCTCTAGTAGCTGCATGATCTTGGATGGATCTGCTTTATTTTCTTCTTGGACTTCAAGACTGCGAACTTTCACATGACATTCTGACGCTTGCTTTACCGCTTCAAACTTCAACGAATGTGCCGAAGCATCGTTCAATGTTTTGTGTCTCGGCATCCTCAGCGCCTGTTGCGTGTCTGCATCTCTGATGCCATCAATGAAGGTTAGCAGCGACAGCTGGTTTAAAAACTCTATCGGTGCCATGGGGTAGGATAATCGTGTCAGTCTGACAACGTCGGCGTGGAGATATTGGAGACTTTCGCCCGATTTCTGACAACGATTTTTCAACTGCAATCGATACAGCTGTTGTAAATGCTGGTCGCCAAACCTCATCTCTAATTGATGTTTAATGCTGTCAAAATTCAACGGTTCTTCCCTGGGAATACCTTGGAACACATCTAGAGCATCTTTTCTGAGGGCCACAATTAGCAAAGTCTCTCTCTCTCTCTCTCTCTCGCTAACCATTTGCTGTAGCAGCGGCTTCAAATTGGCGTAGATAAATACCCCACGGGACTGAGCCATCAAATGTGAGGACCCTAATTCTTACGACCGGGCAATCTTCGAATCTAATGTTTCCCTTGACTAGGGTATCATACTTCTTTTCTAGTGATTGCATTTTCTCCTGTACCTCCGCTTGTACCTCTTGCACACTCGTCAGCTTGTCATGTACATCGTCGCTGATACCCCTTACTCGACTTTCTACTTGTTGGAAGATGTCGTCTTTTACCTGCTTCATACGTTCGTCGACCACGACGTAATAATTTCAATTCTGATGGCTTGTTCTTGCAGACTTTTCTTTGTTTCTTCATCTCTTCTTCTCATTTCTTCCTTTGCTTCTTCGTCTCTTTTTCTCAGTTCCTCTCTTATCTCTCCGTCTCTTTTTCTAGCTTCTTCGTCTCTTTTCCTGGCTTCTTCTTTAGCTTCTTCGTCTCTTGTTCTGGCGTCTCATCTCTTTTTCTCATTTCTTCTTTCGCTTCTTCATCTCTTTTTCTCATTTCTTCTTTGGCTTCTTCGTCTCTTTCTCATTCCTTCATCTCTTTTTCTGGCTTCTTCTCGTGCTAATTTAGCTTCTTCGTCCATTTTTAAATCATTTTCAATAGCTAGGTGTCCATTATTGGCTGTTGCGCTACGTGTCTTAGGCATAGACGTACTTAAAGCTGGTACACAGTTTATTCTGTTTCAAAAACACACCCAGTAATGAATTACTGCTGACACTGATCTTCCAGAGATTCTAGAAATTTCCACGTTGTTGAACGAATATTCTGGAAAACATTTCTGATAGCAGCTTGAAAGAAAATCCCACTTCTGACACCAGTTGTTACGTTCTACGGAGTTCTGGATTCGTTGACTAACAAAACACAGCTTTTCAAACTACTAATTTATTATAACCAACTATTTTCCAGCACCAGTGTCAACTAAAATATTTCTCTCTATTATTAAATGTCCATAGAAGTTACAAAGTCCATAAACTTAATTCTCTTAGACAAATGAGACAATATATATATATATATATATATATATATATATATATATATATATATATATATATATATATATATATATATATATATATATATATATATATATATATATATATATATATATATATATATATATATATATATATATATATATATATATATATTATATATATTATATATCAATTTGCTGAAAGGGGAAAATACCTATAAGTAGAATATACATTTTGTACCGTATCAGCAATTTTATTGTTTTTCTCCATCAGAAAGGTAATATTTGTTATGCTCGGTAGTATCTGTTAGGCTCATTGTGTTTTTTTATTTTAAATTTATTTTCATGTGCTTCAAATGATTGGTTCCAAAGCTTTTTACAATAATTATCAATACCAGGTTACAGAATGACATTGATGGCCTAACACAGCATAGCGAGATTATGATCTGGTCTTAGATATGTCCATTATTTTTATTCAGGGTAATTTCGTAATTTTTTGGTCAATGTTTTTATTTACTAAACATCTCTTTAAAGAGTATCTCTCCTATTGTGTATTCAGTTTCTAGGCAAAAATTGGAGATATTCACGTTTGCTAACTGTCCTATCGAGAAGCATCTACGAGCTGCTTGCATGCGGTCGAGTGTATTTCAGGGTCACGTTGGACAAAAACAAAGAGGTTGTAAGGGATAGAGGTAACAAAGGTGCAGTTTTGCAATACAAGAAGCCTGTACACTTTTCCTAACTGGGCGGAGTTCGGTGACTTGAGTGGGAGAAACGTCAGGGACGTATTTAGGAATTTTTAGTTTGGTTAGAAATAAAACTGAAATTATTCAATCATTGAAATGTAATGCTTATTCATGAATTTCTTAAGCTTTTGTATAAATAGGTAACCTAAAAAGGTTCGGAACGCAGCAAGTGCGTTATGATAGTAAATTTTCATAACAATATTAAATAATATATTTATATAAGCTGTAAGATTTAGCCTTATATTAAAAGTTATGAAAATTAATTAATTTAATTAGGAACAGTAAAACAAGGTAAAGAAGGACAAGCAAAAACATGATCTATGACATATATTTATAGAGTAATTTGGATACAAAACTCAAACAAAGCAATTGATAAACAGGAAATATACTCTAGAAAAATAAACTAGAAAGCTGGAAAAAAAATCCTTTGGTTGATGCATTGAGGGTGATTGTGTGCATGCAGGAGAAGAACCCCAGGAGGAAGAGGGTTTCTGCTCCTCACCCAAAAATTCGGGGGGTTCTCCTTCCCCTTGTGCATGCATACAACTACCTTCAAAGCATAAAGCACAAGAAAAATTTCTTGTGAGCAACCCCCAAGAAGGTTGCTGGACCTGGGCGAATATGGGGTAGACAGGGTTTAAAGGAGGTATTGCTGTAAAATGTGAAAAACGCATGTTTTCAAAGTCCCTTAATTTTCTTGGGGGTTGTTTGCCAGAAAATTTGCCTTGTGGGCGAGGAAGGTTTTAAGCATGTTGCTGGAAAAAAATATCTAAAACCCTCATGCAGTCAACTGCAAATTTACCGAAATTACATTCTACTTCGTCGCCTATAATGTCTTTTTCAGATAATGTAGAATACAGAGCTAAATTAAATAGGTCCACTTGCATTTTCATTTTTTTTTTTATATTACATTTATACGCACAATATGCGTATAATTAAGGGAACCCTTAATTAACATTGCAGCAACACAAACTTGAAAAGTGGAGAAATTATTTACAGTATGTTAACAGTTATAAACTTGATTTCATCATGTTACAGTAGTATTCTGATAATAAAAAATTACATCTAACTGTATGCACACAACAGCTGGTGTGTTACGAGATGTGATGAAACGCCAAACTGACTGTACCACAGCATTAGCATAATATTATTATGCTGCCACATTATCATATCTCTCTAGTAATGGTATCATGTCAAAAACCTACACTAGAGGCTAAATTTCCAATTTCTTCTTTGTTTATGGTGTCTGTTTCTACTGTCCTAAATGTCCAATTTGATATTGTCAATAAATAACACTACCACACAATGACAAATGACAGCTGAGCTTCAGCACATACGCAGTCTAACAAAGTTGTCGGATAGAGTAAATTATGATCGGAGGGATACCTAAGTTGAAAATCATGAGAAATGGGTAATTCGAAATTTGCAGGTATTAAACACAGTATTTTTTAACTGACTGATAAAATTAAATTTTATAAAATGTTTTCTTTATTATCAGAAGTTGTAAAAATTTCATATGTTTATACATGAAAGGTTTAACTACATGAAATTTCTGAAGATCGGGCAACCCCGGTCAGCAACATCTTGACATCTGGCAATGGTTGTGACTTCCATTATTTAGATTTTATCTACAATTTATTTAAATAGCATAACAGTACAGGTAGCTGTATTGCTCTGCCTTTGTCCAACATTGTAGATATTGCATTACAGAATTTGAAGTGATGTCGAGGATTATTTTATTATTAATTTCGAATAACTTCATTTTTCTTTGATCAAAAGACTTGAAAATTGGTACACAACCACATCTCTGTATGTTCTTTTAAGTTGTAAATTTTCGTTCAAATCACTTAAACAATTTGAAAGCTATTGCGTTTAAAAAAATATATTTAATTTTTTGTTAGGAAAAACTATGTGTTAAGATCTGATGAACGAACTCATCCAAGCCATTAGCAAAATAAGCGTAATTCCAAAATTTTCTCCAAATCAGTGAAATATTTTTTGGGTTATTGGTTGGATAAATTGTTGGATGAATATATTGGATAAAGTTTTATATTCAAAAGGTTGGATAAATAATAATAGTTTTTATTTCAACAACAGAAGAAAATACAACATAAAGTACATTGTACTGTTTACAAATTAATGTTAACATTCCTTGTCTTTTTTAAAGAAATAGAGATTAATTTCATTGATTGCTGTTGCCCTTACTTCGTGAAACTGGTCCATACTTCATACAGACTTGGAGACTACTTCTCTGGCTTCACTGTTGGTTTTCGTTTTTGTAGGTGAAGGACGTAGCCAGCGCGTAAGCTAACTGAAGCAAGTGGCCCTTCTGAATTCTAGATGTTCTTCAACGTCTCTGTTACTGGTTTTGCTGCTTGATAGTATCCTCAGACAGAAAAAAATTGAATTAATACGAAATCATGACAATTACAAATAAAGATCTGTTGCTATTTTATGATGTTATAATCAAAAAAATCTTTAAAAGTGAAAATAAAGTAAAACAAATATGACGGATGACGCCTTTAAAATGTCTACGTGATGTATATCAATATTTAACATAAAGATAGAAGAAACCTATAACAGTAATAACTATAATAACAATTACAACAATAAAATAACTAAACAAACACATTAATAAAGCAGACTATACAATGAAAATATCGACACACATCATGTCTTATAACAACTTTTTGGAAAAAATAGTTAGATTTATGTTGTCTGATTTATTTAATTAGGAAGAAGAATATCTCAGAAATCCTAAATATTGTCGTGTATATGCTTTTTTACTTCTAAAGCTTAAAACAAGTCTAGTTTACACTTGTCATGACAAAAATGTTGTGGTTTTATGCCGTTATTTACTGTGGGTCTATGTTGGGTATCAATAATATGTTTTGCAAATGTAGATTTGTCAGCATGGTTATTTCTAAATGCAAAAATATGTTCTTTGTATTGGGTGTTAAAATTTCTAGAAGTTTGATCGATGTAGATTGCGTTACGTGTGCATTTCACAAATTTTGAATACCTATACAAATACAAAAGTAGCTTTTAAATCTTAGAACATGACGCTTGATTTATTAGATTATTTCAAATAATTGATTGGAAGTATTATCACAGATGATGGTAAGTGTAGGAAAGGTCTGAAGAGGATCGCGATGGCAAAACAAGCATTCAATAACCACAGTACTGTTCTCACTAATAAACATTTTAACCTGTACATGAGGAACAAATGCAAGTCGTACGTGTATGGAGTATGGTAATGTATGGGGCGGAAACTTGGGCTGTAGTTAAGTAGGATATGAAGACAATATAAGCTTTTGAAATGTAGACAAGAAAAATTTCAAAGACAGTGCAGGTTGATAGAAAGACGCTTCAAAGTGTGCTAGGAGAGGTGAAAGAATAAAGAGGGTTGCTCAAAGAAATAGAGAGGAAGCTAAAATTTATTGGTCATATTATAAGACATAATAACTTTCCGATAACATTATTTGAAGGACATACGAGTACTTGAAATGTACACTGAATTATTGGCCCTTAAATAAGAGAAGTTTGTTATAAACAGCCCTTAAACTTCTACTTTTATCAAATAGATTTTTGTTATAATGATGTATTCTAATAGAAACATACATAGAAGATATTAGTTTAATTAGATGGCCATAATGGCAAGTCAAAAGATTTTGTTCTCGAAAGTGAACTTCAAGTTTTTTAAATATGCTGTTTTGGTTTATTATAGTTTTTAATATTCGCATGTTTATTTCCTTTACATTTATAATCACCGCAGATTCATTTAAGTATGTTTGAAGAACTTTTTCTGCAATAGTGCAAATAGATATTACATCGTCAGATGGGTATGTGAGGAGTTGACCTTTGTCTTTCTGATCTATAAACGATGTTAATAACACAGACCTCTCCCCAACAAGTTCACCCGTGCATTCTTCGCATCTCAGAGCTTTTGTTATTTTCCTTACTACATAGCCAGATATATATGTCACGACTTCTTTCTTAAACTCTGATATATTCATATCTAATATTTGAAGAACTGTGTCGTCGTCAAAATTATCTATTTGACTCATGTCTTCATCTGGTTCTTCAGATATTCGTTCTCGCCCACAAGTTTTATTTATTACCTCAATGGGTGACAGAATAGGAATTGCTTCCAAAGGGATACAATTTCCTTTAAATGAATCTTTTAATTCAAGATGCACCATCATCCTTTTATATGCACTTTTAAATTGCTTTGCTGATGGGTTATTGTTATAGCCTCCCATGGATCTAATTTGCCCAAAAAAAAGCTCAATATGATCCTGACTGATTTTGTAAGTGGGAAAATACAGCAAAAAATTATTGTCGGCAATTAAAGTTTTATAAACAAATTGCAAACTTTGTATGCAAAATAAAAAGCCAATTATACCCATTTTTCTACCACTCTCACACAGAAGCGGTCCATCAATTATCCTAAGTGACGTTAAATATTGTGATAGCTCTTTTAAAAATACATTAATGTTTTCAAAATTTTCTGCGTTTATTGCTTTCTTAAAATCTGAATTGTTTAAATTTCTAGAATTAAGAATGTCAAATAAATTGTTTATAAGTCGGATAAATTTCACAGTTCCCTCACATTCTTTGAACTCCTCAAGATGTAAAACTTCATTGCAATATTCCAAAGAATGTGCCACTGAGTGGCTAAAAAGTTGTGTGGCTAATTTAACCTTCATTTTTTGGTTTGTATAAAATATATGCGATTTTCTTAATTTATTTGCCAAATGAACGCCCTCCTGATCCTGTAACTCATTTAATTTTACTAAATAATCCCACTTTATATTTTCCCCATTCTCATCAATTATTAATTTTTTATCGCCTAATGTGTTTCTTATCAGTTTGATCATATGACATGGATCAAAAAAGACTGCAATTTTCCTACCTGAACTAGGATCAACAAACGTAGAGTTAATGTTCCTCCAATTCAAATCGCAGCCAAGTTCTTTTGCTAACGTTAGGTTATTTGTTGCCTCATCAAAAGTTATTGAGACCACGTATATGCCCGACTCATTTAGTAGCGTTAAACACTGTAATACCAAATTTTGTTTTTGTGTACCCCTTAAAGAGTCGATTAAAAAATATCCAAGAGGAAGCTTCCATGATTGATTAATGCTAACAAGCATAAAAACAAGAGCTTCTTTGGCTACAGGGTTACAATCGGTCTCAAGATTTATACCAAAATCTACAAACCCATAATATTTTACCCCATCCCATTCTATATGTTGGCGAATTGCCATCTCATCTATGACTAAAGAACATATAAGTTTTCCATTTGTGCTTTCTGATTTTGACTTTAATAAGTTGAACACCTCTGACGTAAAACCAGCTTCCCCATTAACGCTTTGATACCATCTAGATATAGTTTTTGGATGAGGAAGAGCCGAGTTAAATGTGTTTCTGACAAAACTGTAAGCTTTGGGAGAGTAATAATGCAGCGTAAGAGAAAAAGCTTTAAGTTGATTTTCATACTTATGTTTACGACCTAATTGTCTTTGGAAAAATTCTTCATTAGGTCCTATTTGCATTAATGTTTCTAATGTTTCGTCGGTTACTTTACCTTTTAGTTGTTTGATTATATTCGCAAGGGTTGCTGTTCTCTTCTTATAATGATGAACACTACTGCTGAGCCGTTTAATTTTTTTTCGTGCATCGAATAACTGCTTCTTCAGTTTACGTTTGCGCGGTGTAACAACCTATAAAAAAAGTTCAGTGATAAACCATTTATTTTCTCAAGTAAAATGAATATATAAACAAAATTTCCAACAACACATTTTGGTTAATAGTGGTTGAGATAAATTGCAAAACAGTTGTTTCTAACTTATTTAATCATGGACTATACAAACTTAAACACCATATAAAATGTGATGGAATAACATATTAGGTTTTTTAAAATTATACTGATTTCATAAACGGCAAAAACTGAATTTAACTCACCATGTCCTTCAAAGTGGGTGGCATTGAAGGTGTTTTCATTTCAGCAAATCCTAAACTACTAAACGATCTTTGCGGTACCTCTACAACAGTTTTCTCTTCATAAAAACCAGCACTTGTTGATGGCCGAGAATAATCCATTACAGGTACATTGCTACCAGACCAAGTACTAGTTGACGGGTTAGCTGCAAATGGCACATTGATAGCAGTTATATCAGTCATTGGCTGCTCGCCAAAAACGACTTGTGTTGATGGCTTGTTTGTTACCTGCATAAATAAATTTGAAACGAATACCATTAATGTAAATTTGCAGGGCTAATTAAATTACGATAAATATCATAACAATATATTACGTGAATGTAATTAGTAGCATAGTTACTAGAGATGAGCGATATATAGCTACCGGTGATTTAATCGCTTCTATTAAAAGATCGCTGTTAGTAGCTGTTATTAAAACACAAAACAACAGCGATTGTGAAAACCGAGATTTACACAAATCATTAGAGTAATTATTTCTATGAAATTCATCTTATACTAAAAACTCCATGACAAACAGCAATTGCTGTATTCATAATACACGCAATCGCAGTTTGTGCGAGCGAGTAGAAGTATCTGTATACTTTCCTTCTCGCCAGTATTAGAATACAACATTTCTCCTTTTCTTATAGGTAGAAAACGAAAAACTCATGATACAAATAACGCGAGATATGATAATGAGACTATCTATTTTTAGAACCGTCACGCGCATGGCGTCATGTGGTGAGTCCAATGCAATAATAATATGCTGTCGTACAGTGGAGTTTGACGGTTCATCACAACCCCTTAACAAATTAGGTATTTTACTGATATTTGAGTGCATACAGTTGGAATTAACTTTTTAAGATCAGAATACTATACTATGATTATGTGACATGATGATCAAATCAAGTTTATGAATGTTAAGGCCCCCTGTAAATGTCTACGAACGTCTTCTCTACTTTTTAAGTTTGTGTATCACCAATGCTAATTCAGGGCTCCCCTTAATTATTATACTTCACTTGTGCATATATATATATATATATATATATATATATATATATATATATATATATATATATATATATATATATATATATATATATATATATGTAATATAAAAATGGAATGGAATGTAACTTCAACCACATTAAAGTGACGTATAGAAACTTTTTGATTGCGAATGACTTTGTGTTAAGTGTGTAGTTGGCCTTCTATAACGTTACTCACCATGTGATGTCATAGGAGGGGACGGGGCATATGCGCAATATCATATATCTTGTAAGTCATTATATCATGGAAAAACCTGCTGAATCTAGAATTAAAGCAGCACCGAACTGTAGCATATATATGCCTTCCAACTTTTTCATTATATTAAAATAAAAATAATATGTAGATTTCTCTCATCGTATATTCTTGTAATATGCTAATTTTATAGAACTTCTATTAATAGTAAAAATCTGAGTAGTTTTAAAATTAATATATAATTTAAAAGTTATCTGAAGATCATAATGTGGTTTCAATTAAGCGGTTAACACTAACACCTTGTAAGTGTTTAAAATAATAGCATACGCACATGCAGCATTGTAAATGGCTAAACCACAATCGCAGTAGCTGTTTAAAGTCCCTGTTATTTAAAAATAGCCATCACTGATATCAGTGCCATTGAAAAACCGCTGTTTGGCTATATATATATATATATATATATATATATATATATATATATATATATATATATATATATATATATATATCTCACTAATAGTTACATAAATTAATAACCTTGATTCAGTACTTACCAATACAGGTATAGAACTTTTTTTTTATGTATACTGCAAAAGGTGATTTTTCTAAATCATAAGATTCCTCGGTAAAATGTAAATTGCACACATTTGAGTTCATAAAAATATCTTCATCGCTTAAATTTAATGCTCGTTTCCAAGCCTCGTATCTTTCACCAGCTTTGGGAAATCTGAAAATAATATCTCAAATTATCTACTTTATCAGTGACTGAACCTCTAGAAAGATGCAGTAATAGATAAAACAAAACTATTCTACTTTTTTTCTGCTTCTACTGGAACTACATAGGTAAATACATCTAATTCAAATAATAATTGCCAAACAAAATGCCTAATTTCATTACAAATATTCAATAAATAATGCATTATTAAGATTTTATTTCTTGAAAAAACACAATTGACAATAATAAATGCTAAAGATTTAACAAAAGCAATACAATGTGTAAATACGGACCTGTGAAAACCAATAAACATTTGGCGCCAAACAAGGAAACAGAAGACATGTAAACAACTTACCGAAATAAATGCACAGTTGCTTTATCCTTTTCATAATTGGCACTTTTATTGTACATACAGTTCTTCACAATACACCTTGGCATTTTTTAACTTTTACACTCTTAAAACACTGCTAAAAAACGGCAAAACACACAAGATAACCTCTAATCGCAAATCAACAAACACATCAAATACTTGTTGACAGCTTACAATAACTTCAAGAGCGGTTGGGGGAACGAATCAAAACAAAACACATTAGCGCGTTATTCAAAATTTTGTTTGTGATTGGACGGTGACAGGAGTGGGAAATCGACAGGCTGCAAACTCGGCTTTGTTCCCTCTAACATATACAACCTCTTTGGACAAAAACAATCTAAAAATTGATCGTGCGTTATCCATAGAGAAACTGATGTTTTAATTTTTTTGTTTTCGGTATTCTGTCATCTGTTCGATCTGTCATCTGTTCGATCTGTCATTGTCATTTTGTCATAGTCATAGTCATAACAGAACCAGGGGAAATATTAATTGTGCCGTGTCTGTAACTATTAAAGTTAACAATTTTCAGGCTTTACCCGTATTTTTTTTGTGATAACAATGAAAAAAGAGAGTTCGTGTGACCTGACGGGCTTTGAATCTGCCAAAGAACTTTATACAAACTTTCTGAAATGTAGTTTACAGAATAGTACAAATGGATCTACTGATAAGGAGTGTGTGTCATACTTATTTAACAGAGGTCTTTTATGCCCCTACTGTGATACTAAATTATATTCTTATAGACATATCAATGAACATTTAAGTTTTGAACACAATGCTCATATAGAACTGGAAGAATTGGTGTTTTTTGTTCCGGATGGTAAGTCTCATATTTTTCAAAACCTTGTACACCAATAAACTGTATAGACAAAACTGAGCAGGCTTCTGTTTTAGAATTTAAAACGTGGAAAAAGCAAACGGAAAACAGACTTAAGGCAAACTATGATGATTATATGTCCCCAGTAAGTCTAGTACCTTTGAAGTCTGTACCAAAGAAGACATATTACAGGTATGGTATTAAAATGATCAAACTTAAGGGAAATAAGAAGTCTAAAGCCGATTACACGCATTTTCTTTAATTGTAGACCTTAATAAAGTGATACTTAGTTTCATTGAACCACAGTCAAGAAGTGCTTAGCAAAGTCAAACAAATCTGACGCCACCCAATGAAATTGGGAATCAGTCATGCTTTTGTGTTGAGAAAATCTTACTATTTCTCGCAACAGATGACATGAATTTCAAATTTATTTGTGTTTCAGAATGAAGAGAATGTACCTATAATAATTTTAAATAATGATAATAATAGTAAGGTAGATGAGAACACAAAAAATAATCGATAGTGCAATAAACTTGGAGATACATCCTGAACTATTAGAATCAATATCAGTAAACCAGTTTGAACCAAAAATGGATTTGTTAGATTGCTTCTGAATTGATCTTTGTTTTGTGTTACATATTGGCCTCTACTGTTTCACCATGAGACTACACACTCCTGTGTGTAGTTTTGATGATAATATTCACTTCTTCAGATACAACTTTTGTATTTGAAGAATGTCATATTAATAGCTACTACAGACAAAGAATATATGACAATAGATGGCACACAAGTTGTTTTATTGATTAGGTACATAGGTGATAAGTGTTGACTATTAGATATTTCTTGTGTTGGTGAATATATTCATAGTTTTATCTAGAATTCACAGTTATGGTGGTATCTTTCCCTAGGTTAAACTTGTTGGTAATTATCTAATAAAACGTTTTTGCATAGAAGTAATGCTATTTTCTTGTTTTTAATTTAATAATAATTTAACAGTAATCCAAGGGCGTACCCAGGATCAAAACTGGGGAGGGGGAGCCATGGTCGTTCAGGTTGTACCATCTTATCGCTGAAAGGGTGAATGAAACCAAAATTTTAAGAAAATTATGTATAATTATAGTAGTGCTTTATCAACTAAGTTATTACAATTAATTGCTTGAAAATAAATTATTCTAGTTACATGTCTTATAGTAGTATAATTTTTCTTGGATTTGTACAAAACTTGTTCAAAACTCTCGTTTCAATCCAGTCCTAATTTTCCTTGAAGAATTTCCGATGGACGCTCATCAAACACAACCCAGTCAGTCTATCTTCTCCCATTGTACTTCTCAGCCAGGTCTTTACCCTTCGAAGGGTACTGAAAGATCGTTCAACAGTAGCCGTAGTTGATGGGAAAGCACTTAAAATGATGAGTGCATGGTTTGTTGCAGGGAAAAAATATTAGCCTCCTCCAAAAGTGCAGCCACTTCAATATCCTTTAATTTGTCTCCTGCTAAATCCTTCTTTTTCCACAGATTATACCACAAATATAATTCTGCAGAGATATCACCCAACTCGTAAAATTCCATGAAAGATTTTGCATTTTTCTCCTAATCTTTTGAAGTCATTTCTGGCATGTATGAAGATGGGATAAGGCAAAAGCACGTGTATTTTCGTGTGAGAATCTAACATTAATGATAAAGTTAAAGAGTCAAGATAAGGGACGATTAACAACCGTCTCCAATATTCAGTCGCAGTTTCAGATGGCGGATTACTTCTGTGTATTTGCTTTTGAACAATTCGTGGGACTGTTAACTCAACGCCGACTTTCTCTGTGATATGTGATTTTTCAAGTAATTCATCAGAAACATGTTCAATTTCTTGTCGATCCTTCTTGATGACATCAAGGATTGCACCAATATGTTTCCTCACCATAATTAAATCCATATTTTTACTTTGTAGAACGTTCACAACGGGTTCCAAAATTGCAGAGTACTTTACAATCATGACTAAACCTACGATGAAAATTGGTTTAGTAACTGCACAGTGCAATCGATAGGCAAATTTTCTTGTAGCATAGTTTCCTTCGACCGAGAGATGTTCTAGCCCATTGACGATTTCATGCAAGCTGCCTGAAAACTTTCTACTGCTCTTGTATTTCTCAGACCATCTGGTCTCACTAAGCCTTGATAGATTAGATGCTGAATTCCTGCGGGCTCGCGACTCACGAAAGAAGGATATTGTATCCTTAACTGTTGCAATTAAGTTTCTTATTTCCGGTAATTTGCTAGCATCATTGACCACAAGATTTAGTTTGTGGCTTGAGCAATGGAAAAATAAAGATTTATTGTACTTTTTCTTCAAAATGGCCTGTACACCACCTTCTTTTCCAGCCATCGTTGAACATCCGTCAAATCCAACACAATTCTTTGCTGAAAGATTCTGATCAACTGAAAAACTCTGAATTGTGCTAGCGATTGTAGGGGCATCTTGAGATTTCAGCTCAACATAGCCTACAAATTCCTCTCTGATCTTTTCTTGATTCTCATCATAAAACCGCAATCCGATAGAAAGCTGTTCTTTTCTAGCGATATCTCCTGTTTCATCAGCCATTACAGTGTAAGCTTTTGCTTGTTTACAATCTTCAATAATTCTTTCTTTGACAACTTCACCACATAATTTTATAATCTCATTTTGAATTTTTGGTGAAGTGTAGACTGCATTTTTTCGACATGCATCCAAATGATTCTTTAGCTTCACATCACCACAGTCAATTCTCAAATTTAAAATGTCAAAGAAAACCCCCTCATATCCTTCCTTTCCTCTAAGTGGCAAATCATGAGTTTCACAAAATATGATACAAGAAATAATTGATAACAATATTTGTTTGTTTTCTTCAATCATCTACTGGTGACCACTTTGCTACTGTACATCAACTGGAACATTTTCAAGGAACGCTTTTGCAGCACCTATTGAAGTTTTGTGGTAGTGACTGCCGACGTGTTTTCTACAATCTTAATGTATATCTTTAAACTTCACGTATGACCTTACCATGAATGACCCCAAAACTCCTTTAACTATAGCAATACTAGGAGGAAAAAGAACACAGTGCATACATAGAGCACCTTTCAAACGACTTGAGTACACCAACCAAGGAGTATATTGATCTAACCAGCGGTGGTTAAATTATCTTTTCAAATGGCTGGCATCAGAACCAAAATCGTAATTTGATGGTGGAACCTAGGGATTTGTAAGCAAATCCTTCCTTTTTTCTGATGGCAACTTAAGGGCATGACCAACATAATGACCAATGTCATTTTCATGGTAGCCATCGTATTCTTCAATCGTTTTAGATGTCCCAGGAACAGCTACGTGTAGAGGTGAAGAATTACTGGACCCGTGTTCCATAATAGACAAAGAATCCGATGGTTCGGTCAGTTTAGTTCCATCTTCATCACCATCACTGCTTCCACTTCCACTACTGTCATCTTGGTCCTTTTTCCGTTTGAGAGGTTTTCTGCCTGAAAATAATAGAAATTGACATAATTCAAATTTCAATAAAACAGGCTTATCCATTAGTTGAAGACAATACAAAATTCACTGCTTTAACCTATATCAATAGATCCAGCAATAGATTGAAATCATTTTTATTAAATTTTAATTTAAATATTGCGTTCAGAACAAACAATAATCTCAGTAAATACATTAAGAACAATAAAGCAAGGAGTTTGAAAGAAAATAAATCAGGTGCCTATCAACTAAATTGCGGAAGTTGCGATAAATTTTATATCAGAAAACTTTTTGAACTCTTATTTCAAACCACAAAAGAAGTTTTGATTTGGATAATGGTATTTCACATTACGTGACTTATTTAAGAAATGAAAATCATAATTTTGATAAAGTGTAAATCTCATTTTGAAGTAATTTTCATTATATTATATGATAAATTTAATTTAAGATTGTATTTTCTACATAAATTGAGAAATTACTTAACTTACCTTTTTGAAACCAGTTTCTTATATCCATTTAGGCAGCCTCAGTGTTCTCCAAACGTAAATAAGAAGGTAAAGTAATAAACTATAATAATTGGTTGTTTAAAAAAATACTTAGTAGTAAACACCAACAGTTCAAGTAACATACAAATACTGATCAAGTAGCGGCGGACGGGTCAGTTTATATAGTGATGCGGTCATGCGGAACTCTCTAGATCGAAGAGGAAGGCGGAGACCTTTCTAGAAGATTTCCTTTTCTCTCATTGGCTGCCGCCTGTAGATAGACTCTAGCGATCTCTCAGTCTTTCTCGAATACCACAAACTGGCTGACAGAGTTCGCTACCAAACGCTAAATGGCTCTAGATCAGTGTAAATCTTTGCGAGATGTACGATAATTATCCTATTTGTTTGTGGTATTATTTTTTTTAATGTTTTTTTGCTTTGGGGGGGGGGGGGGGGTAATCTTTGAATATAGGGTGTCACACGGTGCATTCTAAACAGCGCAGCCGAGACGTGGAAGAGAAACGTAAATACCACATACAGTGTTGTCGGGTTGTAGTTCTTTTCATTCAATAAGATGAAATAAATATTTTATATTTTTTAATATATTTTTGCCTGTATCAAATACATCTAAAAATAGGTCTTACAGCATCTACAAATAATGTAACAAAACATAATATTGTTACATTTAAGTTCATATTTGTTAAATTTGCAGAGAACTACCTGAATGCTTTTTAGTGAATTTTCTTCGAAAAAATTCACTATTGGGGAGATCCCGACTTTCGAATTTTATGAGCGCGAACTAGGTCACCTGGAACCCATATCCGGGGTCAGTTTCAATTTTTATATGTATATGTGTATCACAGCGATAACTCAAAAAAGAATACGCCGATTCCGATAGAGTTTGGCATGTGCCTTCCTTTTGTAAGTGACTTGGATAAGTTCGTTAGCCAGGAAAATTAGACCTGGTATTCCGGGATAATGTTGTTTTCTGTCGAAAAATAATTTTTTCAAAAAATAAAAAAGCTATGGTTACCAATTTTGGTATAAAGTAACATTTATATTTCTATGTTACAAGCAAAATTGTTCTAAAAAATATTTTTGGCCTGATTATTTCTATGAAAATTCACTACCATAACACACTTGCTGCGTCCAGACTTTTTGAACAATCTTTTCAGAAACATGCTTAGAACCCCAAGAAAAATCCATTAATTTGCATGCTGATGACCTCCTGGGCAGTTTGAGATGAAACGACTGCTGATACATAAAGTTTGGTATCTTAGATGCACGCTGACAGTAATGTTACCTTTTGTTCTCTTGTCTTTACAGAGTTATTTACATTTAAAGTTTTTTACACATTACATACTTTAAACAATTTCTCAGCTGCTGGTAGATAAAGTTTGTTATCTCACATGCACGCTGACACTATTCTTACCGTTTGTTTACTTGCCTTTGCCGAGTTATTTACATGTAAAATTTTTTATACATTACATACTTTTTAAACAATTTCTCAGCAGCTGGCAGATAAAGTTTGGTATCTCACATACACGCTGACACTATTCTTACCGTTTATTCTCTTGCCTTTGCCGAGTTATTTACATGTAAAGTTTTCTACACATTACATACTTTTTAAACAAATTCTCAGTACAGTTCTGTTCCGTGACACCCCTTCCCCTCCTAAACATTACATTTGGCATACAGTTCACACTGGCCTTGGGAATCCCTGAAATATTCTGGACACATGGACTATTGGCTTCTACTGCCAAGTTATCACTTCGCTTTTAGTAGACCGCTAGTACGCGTACTCCTTTAGACGGTTTCGTATATATCCATGTGTTCACAGGCGCTATTTCTGAAATTGAGCATTGTTTACCTTGTTCTGTTAATGACCATTTGAGTAGTAGTGGTGGTTTAAGCATGCATGTGTCGCTAGTTCCTTCCGGACGTTTTTTTTTTGTAACATCTTTTCAAAAACATGCTTAGACCTCCTCCCCTGGATGCACAAACGACAAGAAAATGTTCTTGTTTACACCCCACCATAAAATTACGAGACTAGGAGTAAATAGGGATGCCGGGCGGGGTAGGTAGAAAAAAGTAAATATGAGCAGAAAATGCGAAGAAAACGGCTTAAAGCTGTCTTTTTCACATATAAAAGCCATATCCCCCTTTAAACCTGCCTCCCCACACAGCACCCCTATTCCCCCCAGCTTCGGTTACTTTTTGGGGGCTGCTCTCAGGAAATTAGACTTGTGGTTTATGCAACGAGGGTGGGTTGTATGCATGCGAGAGGGGAAGGAGAATCCCTCAAGGACATAGCCCCTTCATTGCAAAAACAATGTAGAAAACAAATAACATTGGCACGGACCAGGAACCAGCGACACATGCACGCTTAAACCACTACAACACTGATGGTCATTAAGAGAACAAGGGAAACCAGGCACAATTCCAGAAATAACGTGGATGAAAACAGTGATATATAAGAAACCTTCTAAACGGGTACGCGTACTAGCGGTCTACTAAAAGCGAAGTGATAACTTGGCAGTAGAAGCCAATAGTCCATGTGTCTAGAATATATCAGGGATTCCCAAGGCCAATGTGAACTGTATGTCAAATGTAATGTTTAGGAGGGGAAGGTGTGTCACGGAACAGAACCGTACTGAGAATTTGTTTAAAAATTATGTAATGTGTGAAAACTTTAAGTGTAAATAACTCGGCAAAGACAAGAGAACAAACGGTGAGAATAGTAACGTGCATGTGAGATATCAAACTTAAAAGATATGCAATTCAAACATTTTAATGAAAATTAGCTACATAGCGCACTTGCTGCATCTGGACTTTTTCTTTATTAAGTTAAGAGAATTAAGCATATTTATGTTTTTGATGGTATATGTGTATTAAAAAAGTTTTTTCTTTAGAGTTTTTATTTATTTTGTTAATAAAAAAAGTGTAAGTATTATTAAGAGGTTCACTTGAAGTGCCTGGAAATCTCAGGGATTTTGATTTCTGCTAGGGACCCTGTCACAGGTAGATATATTCGATTATAACACTATTTGGTCCTTTGTTTCAGCCTTCGAAGGGTCAATGTCATATGATGCGGCCACATCCGGGCTTATTGTACTGTATATTAGTATTTTGTGTTTATTTGTATATTATTTGTATCAATCCTGAATGCTATAAGATATCAGTCACTGCCCCCCCCCCCTTTTTTTTTTCTCCATCAGGGCTCGTCCGTGGCGTTGCCGCATCTATAGCACTGCCGTCCTTGGCCTATTGTGCACCCCCCCCCCCCCCCGGTCGCTCAGACCACGGCATGGTCACTGCTTCCTGCGCAATGCAACCCGAGGTCACACAGTCATGACACCCACGTATTGTTTGGCACTACAACTCCGCGAACTGGGACGAAATGCGAGATTACTTTTCCTCATTTCCATGGGCGTCTGTCTCTTTCTCTCATCCTGGCCCCTCAGATATCTCACAAAACATCACCGAAATTATCCAAGCTGGCATGGAATTATATATTCCACGTACACAGAAAACCTCTTCAGCCAATCAAAAACCTTGGTTCTCTAAATCCTGTGACAAGGCCAGGCTTGAAAAGGTCATAGCTCACAAAACGCTTCTACACAATCCCAGTCAAGAAAACCGTCAAGCATTTAACGACACAAGCAACCGCTATGTCCGCATTCTTTCTGAGGCAAAAAACTCGTTTAATAACCACATCAAAAACAAAGTCCTCTCAAGCTCCAATGGCAGCAAACCCTTCTGGACTCTTGCTAAATGTATTGGGAATAATTTCTGCAAGAGCACGTTGCCACCTCTTGTTTCAGGGGATGAAATTGTTTCCACCACCCTAGGCAAGGCTGAACTTTTTGCCTCGTTGTTCGCCGGAAATTCTACTCTCAACCCACCTCCAAATGTTCAACCATCAACAGTCCTTGATATCGTACATAAAATGACGGATATCATTTTCAAAACTAAAAAAGTACGAAAGATGCTCTCTTCTCTTAATACCAGGAAAACCTCTGGCCTTGACGAGATCCCAGCAATTGTTCTCAAACAATGCGCACCAGAACTTGCTCCTGTCCTGACTCATCAGTTTCAGACATCTTACATTAGAGTCATATTCCCAAGTAACTGGAAAACTGCTAGAGTACAACCTGTCCCCAAGAAAGGATCCAAAGCTCTTCCTAGCAACTACAGGCCTATTTCTCTCTTTTTAGTTGTCTCTAAAGTGATGGAAAAGTATATAAACACAGTCTAATCCACGACAGGCAGTATGGATTCCGTCAGCGCAGATCAACTGCCGACCTCCTTTCCTTTGTCATCGATTCTTGGAACATGTCTATGGAACTACACGCTGAATCCCAGATTGTCGCTCTAGACATATCCAAAGCATTCGACCAGGTCTGGCACGCAGTGCTGCTTAATAAACTTCCGGCCTATGGCCTACCACCAAAATTCTGTACCTGGACAGCAAATTTCCTCTCCAACCAGAGCATTTCTGTTGTCGTGGATGGCCATTTCTCTAAACTGTATCAAATTAATGCAGGAGTCCCTCAAGGTTCAGCTTTAGCCCCTACTTTGTATCTTCTCCACATCAATGACCTCCTCTCTAGCACATACAAGGTAGTTCACAGTTATGTGACGACAGCACCCTCCACTCAAATATACAATGTTCTAAGCCTGTCTCTTTAGCCCAATTATATGAGGATTGCAGACTCATGGAGGGTTCTGTCTCTGTGGATCTCCAAAAAATATTAGACTGGGGAAGTAGAAATCTTGTACAATTCAACTCCACCAAATCTCAGTATTGGTTTCTATCTCAAAGAGATACACCAGCCCTAGACGCATCACAATGAACAACCAAGTCTCATCGGTAACCCTACCCTCACCCAAAGGCTGCCATCCCTTGCCCACCGACGTGCCGTTGGTGACCCCCCCCCCCTCTCTCTCTCTCTCTCTCTCTCTCTCTTTTATAGATATCTGCACTGGCACTGCTCAGAGATCCTTTCTTCCATAGTTCCTCCACCTGCTGCCCCCAACAGAGGGGAACAGAGCGAATGCACCCTTTTACTGTCCAGGTCACCAGACATAGAACATCTTGTTATGCCCGCTCTTTTGTCCTGATGACTTCCAGGTTGTGGAATTCCTTGCCGGCACATGTTTTTCATTCTCCTCCGAACCTCCAAACCATCAAGTCCAGAATTAACAAATTGCCTCTTTCCTCCTTGTCGACACCCACGGTACGATAGTATTTAGGCTGTAAGCCCTCGTGGTGTGTTCTTGAAATATAAAAAAACATAGTTTCATCCATATAGTTGGGATGTGTGAGTGGTTATAGTAAATAACATATTAAATTGTAGCATAATATTACGCCTTATTAAAATTTAAAAAAGTTTCAGCAGGCAGCAGGTGCGTTGTAGTAAATTTTCATAAGAATTGTACACTATTAGTATGGCATATTACTAAAATTAATACTTTAAATTTAAACAGACCTAGAAGATCGGTTGTAGACATCCTAATATGCGCTCATTTCAAGAATTTTTTCAAAAATGTTACCATCGATTCATAAAAATATTCAAATCTTGTATTCTAGCTCCTTTAAAAAAAAAACTTTAAATATCCAAAACTCAATTTTTTATGACGCTAGAAAATTGAATTTCTAGGTACTGTATCTCTTAAAAAAATTGTATTACAAATTTCATTAGAGTTGCAAAAGCTTTCCAGAATAAAACTTAATTCATATTTAGAAAAGGAGCGTATCTGCCAAATTATAAATGTGGCAGGTATTTTTCCTTATTAATCGCCTAGATGATTTTGTTTTAGTCAACCAAATCGAACCGATTTTTCCAGCATAAAAATAAATAAATAAATTATCTATTGGTAAATTATACTGAAAATTATAATTTTGAACTCAATAGTACAAAGTTATCCAGATGTTTTAATTGTCCCTATATATGGGAAGTAATTTGCCAGGCCTGAGAATTTACTAAATTGTTAGTTGGTTTTACACAGTCTATTTTATAACATTTTGTGTTATTTGGACAACATACTACCTGGTTCCGCACCGAGATGGCGACTCTGTCGTACATCTCATAATGTTCTTGGAGGCTGGGTACCATAGCTGTATTACTTTATAGGTGTGTTCTTGCTGTAATTAATATATCATACTGACGAGCTCTAATGAGAGCGAAACCGGTCTGCGGTTCTAATTATGGTGTGAATTCATCTAGTCTTACATACATTGTCCCTATATTAGGCAGGAAATGTCCCAGGACTAACAATTTACAAAATTGTTAGTTGGTTGTATACAGTGTCTATTTTATAACATTTTGTGTTATTTGGAGCTGTCGTGACAACATACCACCTGGTTCCGCACCGAGATGGTGACACTGTTGTACATCTCACAATGTTCATGTAATTCTTCCCTAATAAATAATATACAATGACAGCAATTACTTAATAATGAGATTGACAAATCCCATTATAGAAAATATTGTAAAACTTTAAAAAGTGTGATAAAGCAGGCCAAGCAGATGGAGAATGATAGATACATAAAAGAAAGTGGAAATAAGGCAAGGAAACTCCTATGTGTCCAGGGAGAGGTTAAATTCTAGATTTAAAATTGAAGACTTCACCAAGAATGAGAAAGAATATTATACAGTGCTGGAAAATGTTAATGATAATTTAGTCAATATGTGCTCCTATGTAAAACCCAATGTGCCTTTGAATAATAACACACATAACTATAAATATAGTGTTACAAACTCTGTTTATATGGATCCTGTAAATGAACCTGAATTGATAGAAATAGTGAGAGGACTAAAAAATACAAAAAGTAGTAGCACAGATGGTATTTCAACCAAGATTGTTAAGGACAGTTTACACTTGATTATTAAAGCCCTCTTGCATATAACAAATATGATGCTTGAGACAGGGGTGTTCCCCACAGAATGTAAGTTAGCAAATGCCATTCTATTGTTTAAGAGAGGATGTAGGTTGACAGTAGCTAATTATCGACAGTTGTCCCTTACGTCTGTATTTGCCAATATATTCGAGAATGTGATTGCTAGTCGAATTATGAGCTTCTTAGTCACTAACAATATTCTTTGTAATAATCAAAATGGTTATATAAAAGGCCGGTCCACAAAAAGAGCTATTTTTCAAACTGTAATGGCAATACTAGAAGGACTTAATGAAAGGAAACATGTAATGGGAGTTATTGTAGATTTGTCAAGGGCCTTCGATTCTGTCGATCACCTAATTCTGCTTGAGAAATTGCAGCTTAATGGAATAAGAGGTGTTGCTCTCATACCTGAATTCCCGTAAGCAACGTTTAACCACAGTAAATAATAGAACAGGCGAAAGTATAGTATCATCTTACAGGACTACTTACAAGGGGGTTCCACAAGGTTCTGTATTGGGACCTCTTCTGTATGTTTTGTATGTAAATGACTTCCCACAAACGCTAAAAATTGAGGATAATACAATTATTATGTTTGCAAATAACACTGCTCTGATTCAAGCATGTCAAGATGAGACACTCTCCGTTGACAAAATAGAGGCTAATATGAGTAAAATGAAAGAATACTTCGAATTCAATAACTTGCGATTAAACATTGACAAGACACGGGTAATTAACTTTTCATTTAACTTTAATAAATCCAACAGTGCACAAAGCCTAATGCTATATGGTGAGAGAATAACATATCAAAGTACTGTCAAATTTTTAGGTGTACACCTTGATGAACGACTGGACTGGAAAAGTCATGTAAACAGTCTTGCAGCAGGTCTCAATTCTTTTTTGTATGCTATGAGAGTGATCAATCAAAATATTGGCATGCAAGGTGCTATAACAGCGTACTATGCATACGTATCCTCTAAACTGAGATATGGGATAATTTTTTGAGGCAACTCAGTGGAATCTGACAGGGTGTTTTTGGTTCAGAAACGTTTTGTAAGGCTGATATTTCACCTGAAACACAAAGAGTCTTGCAGAGAGATATTCAGGTGGGAAAATATACTTACTGTTCCATCACTGTAGGTTTTGGAGAGTATAGTATTTGTTAAGCAAAATTATGTCTGCTTTTGTGGTTGTGAGAACGGACATACTTACAATACAAGATGTAGAGATTTGAGGGCACCAAACACATATTTAACAACGATACAAAGAAATGTGTATCATCAAGCCATTAAGCTGTATAATCACCTCCCTAGCGAGGTTAGAAGCTTGCCCTCTGACAGATTTAAGGTACATCTGGGAAGGGTTCTTACTGACCAGGTTTTGTACAGAGTGGAAGACTTTTATAGTATCAATTTTAATTATAAATGCTTTATGTCCACTTGAATTGAGTTCCACATTTTAATTGTACATATTTATACACCTTTTATGACAGTGTTTGTGTTTTGTTTGTGTGGGTTTACTGTTCGGATTGTGTTTTGTTTGGTTTTCTGACATGTTCAATGATTGTTGCAGTACATTGTATTGTATATGGAACTAGATAGAGTCATTGTTGTGGTTGTTACTTTGAGATTATGTGTATCATAGTATAAGTATTTATAGTTTATACTTTATATTTTATAGAGTATTCTGTTGCTGCTGCATTTCGATTTTATTGTGTATTATCTTTTATTTTTTTACATTGTTGTATGCTGAGGAGATTGTTGTGTTGTATACCTATGACGTGTTCTACACCCGTCTGGGTACTTAAGGAACCAATAAAGATTATTATTATCATTATTAATACAGACTATGTTCAATCACGTGATACGTGAACTGATGCTAGCATTTGAATAAGCTTTTTAAGTAGCAGAAATGCCAACTAACATGTATTGTTAAATTTTTAATTTTCTGTATTTTTTCAGATGTAGGAATAATGTAAAGCTTCTAAATAATGAAAATACATTTGTTTGTCCATCATCTTTGGAAACTTATATGGATGGTGATATTCTTAGGGCCTCATTTTGGAGATCTCATCTATGTGAGAATCTTAAAGAAAACGGTGAGTTTTTTCTGTAGAAACAGATTTATATTTTCTGGTGTTCGTTAAATTAAAACATTAAATCTGGACGCAGCAAGTGCGTTATGGTAGTGAATTTTCATAAAAATGTTTTTAATAAGTACATAATGTGCTTTTTTCAAAAGAAAGTGGGCATCAACTTTGGTTACCTATATAGTAGAAACAATGTACCACATTTCATCATAATAACTTGATTGTAAAAGTACAAAAATTAACAAATCATTTTCATGACATCCGCTATCAATTGGTAAAAACGCAATATCATAGTTTTTGATATGCGCCAAAAATGTGAAAAGTTGCAGAACAATTTAAATAGCTCGATAAAAATGAACACTAAACATTTTTCCCCTATGCATTTAACATGCATTATAATTCGATGGAAAATGCAATAAAATAAGGAGTGTTCAATTAAAAAATATATATATAATTTGTTTCACCAACGACTGATGGGCCACCTGTGGTCATTCAAATAATTTTTTAAGGTGCAGCTCAAGACACCCTATAATTAACATAGACAAATTTTTTTGTTGCATAATAATGGATATACTGAGCTTTATAGTAGAAATGCGTCACCCTGTATATGTGAGTTCTAGGGGGGCATATCTTCTAACAATTGCAAAGTCACGGTCTCCTCAATAGCGAATTTTTTCTATGAAAATTCACTAAAAATGACAGACTCTTGAACCATACACTCTAACTAAAACTACTGCCAAAGTATCGGAGACATTTTTCTGCAAATATTTTATTAAAATGATGGACAATGACAGTTGAAGCTGAAAGTTAAGGCTTTGTAAACACGTTTCTTGCAACATTTTCTTTCCTAACCCGTATTTGTTTTAGGTTCTTTGTCTAAATATTCCCAATTTTGACGTTTTAAATCGCGACTTTGACATTTTAAGAATAAAAACTATAAAAGTTTCAAACTAATTTTTCTGGTAGTTCTTGACATTTTTGCGGCAAAGAATTTAACTTTGGTCTGTAATATACAATAGTTTTTGTGATCCACACAAAATATTTTGGTTTTATGCGTTGCTCTGGTCATCAGTGACACCCATTTTAGTGAATTTTCTTTAAAAAAATTCACTAATGAATGTCTTCAAATGAGCGCTAATTAGGCCCCCTAGAACACATATCCAGGGTCAGTTTCAATATATATATATATATATATACAGTGTGTCCACAGTGTGGGTAAGGTATAAGTGACAAAACATTTTTGAATTAGATTATGATATTCTGGGAATCGCTCCTGCTTTGTCTTAAACTATGATGTTGAGGAAATGAACAAAATCAGTTAATATACAGGGTGGTTTAGAACTGATTTAATTAAATGTGTTAAGAGTAAACTACCTTCGTCTATAAAGATACCGCAAAAAGTTATTAACAAAACTTGTTTAGAATTAAATTTTATGACAGGCTCTCAATTTTCAGCCAGACAAGCCTACTTTGAATTTTCAAGTAAATTATTAACATTTTTTCCCTATCAACATGGACCGCAGGTGCGTAAAGTAAGTAACCATGCAATGTTAAATAATAATTTAATAGTAAAATACAAAATGCTTATTGCTAACAAAAATCAAAACGAACAATGAAAAATAAAGAAATTATTCAAATGTGCTGCCACCAACCGATACACATAACTCAGCCCGTTTAGTAAATGATTTGTACGGATTTTGAATATGTGCGTTATGGTAGCGAATTTTTATTAAAATCTTCCCAGCCCAAATAGATTAAACAATGCTTTGTATTAATTAGATAGTTGGATTCCCCGGTCCGTGCAAGTTCTGGGCTGACCTTTAATGTATCGAATTTCGACCACATAATTATAATGCATGTTTGTAAGAAAATAAATTCGAGAGGCAGCAAGTGCGTTATGGTAGCGAATTTTTATTAAATGCTTCAAATTTGAATAGCTCAATTTGCTATTAACCTATAAGATTCGTTGGCCAGCAAGCTAGTTTTTTCGGAACATTTTAAGTTTATTTTCAAAACATTTTTGAAAATTTTCAAACATAAAGTTATTTTGATGATATATGGTACATTGTTTCTACTATATAGGTCATACTGGTAACCAAATTTGATGCCTGCTTTCTTTAGAAACACATTTTCTGTTTAAAACATTTTAATGAAAATTCACTACCATAATGCACTTGCTACGTCCAGACTTTTTTTAGTGAATTTTCTTAAAAAAAATTCACTAATGAGGAGATCCCGACTTTCGAATTTTGAAAAAATTTCTTCAAATGAGCGCTATTTAGGACCCCCGGAACCCAAATCCGAGGTCAGTTTCAGACTTTATATGTTATATATATATATATATATATATATATATATATATATATATATATATATATATATATATATATATATATATATATATATGTGTGTGTGTCACACCTATAACTTAAAAAATAATGGACCGATTTTGATAAAATTTGGCACATACCTTCCTTTTGCAAGTGGCTTGGATAAGTTCGTTAGCCAGGAAAATTCGACGAGGTTTTCCCGGAAAATTTTGTGTTTTCTTTCGAAAAAAATTTATATCTCCAAAATTAACAAAGTAAGGGCAACCAAATTTTATACGCGGGTTTATATCATTATAGGCTAGTTACATACCAAAATTTAGCTCTGTAGGTCAAAGAACAAAAAAGTTATAGGCATTTAAACAAAAATAAATTGAGGTTTTTCACAAAACGTCAAAGTTGCGATTTAAACGTCAAAATTGGCAACATTTAGGAAAAGAACTTGAATCTAATACGGGCTATGGAAATAAAATGTCTCAAGAAGAATGTTTTACAAACCCTGAAGTCTTAGTGTCAACCGTCATTGTCCTTCATTTTAATAAAATGTTTCCAGAAAATTCATTTCAAATAGACCCTTTCTCTGATGCTTGGCAGTAGCCTTAGCTATATAGTTTATCGTTAATAGTATATAATTTTTGTAGAATTTTCGTAAAAAAAATCAATACAGCTCAATATATATGTTATGTTATTGCATTTTTGCATTTTCCATCGAAATATAATGCATGTTTGTAAGAACCAAAATTCTGGACGCAGTAAGTGCGTTATGGTAGCGAATTTTGATCAAATGTTTAATATTTGAATAGCTCAATTTGCTATTAACCTATAAGGTTGACCAAAAACGAGTTTTTTTATATAAATAAATGATTAAACATTAATTATGACTAAAATAATTAAAACGCCCGCTGGAATACGACATTAAAACAAAACTCCAACAACTGACTCGTTGGTCTAGAGGTATGATTTCCGCTTAGAGTGCGGGAGCTCCCAGGTTCAAATCCCGGACAAGCCCAAATACCTTTTATTTGCTTTTTTTTAACCGACTTCAAACAAGGACGAGGTTCTCAATTCGCCTGTATGTTTTTAGTGAATTTTCTTAAAAAAAATTCATTAATGAGGAGATCTCGACTTTTGAATTTTGAAAAAATTTCTTCAAATGAGCGCTATTTAGGACCCCTGGAACCCAAATCGGGGGTCGGTTCCAGACTTTATATGTTTATATATATATATATATATATATATATATATATATATATATATATATATATATATATATATATATATATATATATATATATATATATATATATATATATGTCCATAGTACACTTTGAGCACTTATACAGTTCATACACCTTATACACTTTGTATATATTCTGGATGTGTATATCACAAAATTTAATAACGATATCGCTCTACAGTATGTAAAATGAGGATTCTTTGACCAAATCAGTTCCTATAAATCATTGCGGGTGCACAATCACCATTTTCTGCATTTACTTACTGGATAAAATTTTACGTCGGAGATGGACGTTATGGAGACAAGTATAATTGGGAATTAATATTTTATGCTTTTCATTCCACATCAAAAAGCAAATAATGTGAAAACACCGCAAAACATGTATTGACTTGCGACATTAAATAAAAAAAACATGTGTAAGTACCTGTTTGAATGCCGAGAAATCATGAAAACTATTAGGTACACGCTTTTTTATCGTTGTTGTATGTCAGTTGTATATAAGCAATCGGTCAAAATGATTTCAACCCCATGAATTTATTGTATTGGCATTAGTGAGAGCTACAATACATTAGAGAAATAGCATTCACGCTTTGTTCTTCATATTCATAACAAGCATTATAGAAATATCCCTAAGACAACGTTATTAGATTAAATAACAACTGGATTTTCATTAGTATTTTGCTTCCAATAGTTGAAAAATCGCCAAATGAGTGATCATATAAAGACGGTTGTGTTAATAATTTTCTATCCTTTAAAGCAAGCGCGGGCAGTACGGTTAAAAATGTGTCACAACTGAGAATTAAAGCCAAAGCAAAACAGACCACGTTTATAGTCTATATTCTCACTGAATTTTTTAAAATTTTATTGTGCTATTCTGAACACCTAATTCATCATAACAGAGTTCTAGAAAACTTCGTAATAGTTTTACCGAAAATAGTAATAAATTCCTGTTTTCATCTATCCCATTGACAGATGGCGCTGTTAGACGTCTTTAATTGGTTAGTTACTTAGTTGCCCGGTAGGATGTACGATTACAACATGACTTACGATTAGAACAAATAGTATTAACGTAAACGAATTTTAATATTCTTTGATGAGAATACAGCCGCCTGCACTGTTACGTTTTTTGTTTGAGTTATATATTATGCACCTATAAACAGCAGATTGGCTGAGTTCAACAGGCGCCAACAGTTGAATAGTTGTGTCAACAAAATGCGTTCTCCAGTCCCGCTGTGCTTCTTTTGGAATTCAACTGTTGCCAATTTCTTAAAGCGTGGAGTGAAGCATCTATCAAGTCACTGTAGTCAGCAGATAAGCGCTTAAACACAGCTGCGGGCGCCTAGTGAACTCGGCCATTGTTAACAAACATGTTGCAATGGGAACCTGTACACAATGAAATCAACCTATAATTATAGTTTAGTTCACTGCCTGTATATCACCAACCACTTTTTAAGTGACTTTGGACATATCACACAAAAATGTCTATTTTTTACTAGAAGTTATTTCTCCTGTTATTAGCGAATTTTTGTTAAGAGAATCAGGAATTGATGAAATCGCTGGGACTTATTTAGGGTAGGCATAGGTACCTATGTTATAAAATCTTTTTATGCAAAGGTGGCTAGTGGCAGTATCTTGGAAACTACAATAGGAGGCGTAAAATTTTCCCTTGAGTCATAAAACATACTATTATGGACCTCAAAATAAAATAACAATCGAGGGAACGCGAATCGTATTTGCTCGATTGCCGATTTTACGAATAATGTACATGTTTGGTTTGTTTTGAATAGCAATTAACAAGCCTATTACCCAACTTGTCCTAACCTATTATGTTTATGGCTACATTGAATTATAACTTTGAACTGGAAGGAAACTCGGGTGAACTGCAGTCTAGTCAATTTTCAAACAGAAAGATGTGTGGCATAAGAATTTTTGCTATATTTTAATTGTACTCATTTATTTTTCATTGCGGCTTAATTTTTACAGAAATCATTTCGTATTTACCAATGCGTAATATCATTTTCTTGCCATAACTAAATATAAAAATAGATCTTTGAAACAAATTAAGTTTACTTGGAGAACCCAGATCACCACAACACATCTATTTAAAGAGCTGACGATCCTTTCACTAACAAAGTTAGAGTCATCAGAGAATGAAAAATTCTAGCAGTGAGAATTTTACATCCTCTGATGACGCTAACTTTGATAGTGAAGTGAGCTTCAGATCTTTAAAAAGAGGTGTTGTGGTGATTTGGGTTCTCCAAGTGTACTTATCAGTGCTCATCACAGGTTCTAATCTTCACTTAGTGAAACAAATTACTTGCAAAATCAGTAGTAATTGAAACAGGGTTCCCACTCGTCTGGAAAACCGGGAAAAGTCAGGGAATTTGTAGAAGAAAAATTCTTTTCAGGGAAATCAGGGAAAATTGTGAAAATATTGACTAAGAGTCGGGGAATTTTTGTCCCTGTTAGGGAAAAATTATTTATTGCCTTTTTATGATAAATAATTGAAACAATATGTTTGCTTTTTGTGAAATTCTGAACCATTTACTTAATGATTTATTTTTCCACAAAACCACAATATTTGTTTTTCTTTAGTTGTGCGTTCAATGGTCGCTTTGTATTTGAAATGGGGAAGTGTTTTCCGCCATGACGCGAGGACCTACTGTATTTTGTAGTAGTGTAGCGTTGCACTTGTTGGGGGTAAATTGTAAAAGATCAAAGTCGGGAAAATATATTTTGGCATGTCAGGAAAATTAGGGAAAAGTCAGGGAAATTGATGTGCTGTTTTTAGTATGAACCCTGTGAAAGCTCGCAGTAGAATGTTAAAAAATAAAAGAGTGAATCTTTTTTGATGTTCTTAAAATGAGTATTATTTGACCAAATCAGTTCCTATAAATCATTGTATAGATGAAAAATCACAATTTTCTGCATTTACTTACTGGATAAAATGTTATGTCGTAGAGGGAGGTTACGGAGACATGTATAAATTGTGAATTAATATTTTATACTTTTCATTCCAAAGCAAATAGCAAATAATGTGAAAACACATCAGAAAATGTATTGACTTACTAAATTTAAAAAAAAACATGTGTAAGTACCTGTTTGAATGACGAGAAAAAATGAAAACTATTAGGTATCGTTACTGTATGTCAGTAGTATGTAAGCAATCGGCCAAAATGATTTCAAGCACAAGAATTTATTTTATCATTGTCATTAGTGTACAATACAATAGAGAAATAGCATTCACGCTTTATTCTTCATATTCATAACAAGCATTATAGAAATATCCCTAAGACAACGTTAAAAGACTAAATAATAACTGGATTTTCATTAGAAATTTGCTTTCAATAGCTGAAAAATCGCCAAAAGAGTGATCATCGGTTGTATTAACAATTTTCTAGACTCCAAACCAAGCGTGGGAAGTACGGTAAAAAATGTGCCTCAACTGAGAGTTAAAGCAGGCAGAGCATTTTTATTTTTATAGTCTATATTCTGACTCGATTTTATTATGTTATTCTAGACACCTGATTCATTATAACAGATTTCTAGAAAACTTTGCTGTAGATTTACCGAAAATAGTAATAAATTCTTGTTTTAATCTATCCCATTGACAGATGGCGCTCTTTGATTGGTTAGTTCTTTGACATTCTTTGATTGGTTAGTTATTAGTTGCACGTTAGGATGTACGATTACGACATGACTTACGATTAGAACAAATAGTATTAACGTAAACGAATTTTAATAATATTTGATTAGGGTACAACCGTCTGCGTCGATATGTGTTTTTGTTTGAATTATATATTATTATACAGCAATAAACGGAAGATTGGCTGAGTTCACTAGGCGCCATCAGTTGAATAGTTGTGTCAACAAAATGCGTCACCAGTCCCGCTGTGTTTCTTTTGGAACTCAACTGTTGCCAATTTCTTAAAGCGCGGAGTGAAGAACAAACTTGACAAAATAGTGCTTGAAGTCAAGATTTCGTTCATCTGTCTCCAACCGCTGAAACGTGTCGGTAGTCAGCAGATGAGCGCTTAAACTCAGATGCTGGCGTATATAATAAACTAGGCCCATTTTAACAAAGGTTATGTCGCAATGGGAACCTGTACACAGTGAACTCAACCTATAATTATAGTTGAGTAGTGGCATTGGCGATTGGCCATAGTGCGGAAATAGGCCGACGTTAACGAAAAAAAGTATACATAATCCCTAACCCCCCTTCCAAACTTTGCTAACTCTGGGTAATCAGAGTCATGAACTGACGTACAAAATGTTACCCTAGTGTAATTAAATCATTGAAGTTCTGCTATTTACCGTTAGATGGTGCGAAGATCATGCCATATCAAGTGTAAATTATTATTATTCTGAACTTTCACTTATAACTAACAAAATAACAAATTACTTCAATTTTAAACAAATTTGATCTGTCAATTTTTGATGTTTTTAATCTTTATGAAATTCTGATTGTAAAAATAAACCAATTATTGTCAATTTGGCGTATTAACATACATAAGCCAAAAGAAAGAAACAAAGAAGATTGTTTGCTCTGAATTTCAACTAAAATTAACATTCTAATGTTAGTTAATAGTATGGGCTCATTCTACCCAATAAATCAGAGGGCGTTAATGAAATAGATTGTTTTTAGCATTGTAAGATGGGGAAGTAAAGATATAAAAAAGTAGACAATATTTTCACTAAATAAACAAATTATTAATTATCAAAATTGATCAACATGGGTAGATAATAATTTATGAGATTAAAAATTTTTGTTTAAGTGATTGATTTTCTAAATAGATACAGATCAATTTAATCAATTTTTGTTCAAACAACTTTCATTTTGGTATGCTGACACTTCAGGAAAACGAATACGTAACGGGTGTCCAAACTGAACGTATATATATATATATATATATATATATATATATATATATATATATATATATATATATATATATATATATATATATATATATATATATATATATATATATATATATATATATATATATATATATATATGTTTATATATTTATGTGTCACACCTATAACTAAAAAAATAATGGACCGATTTTGATAAAATTAGGTGAGTACCTTCCTTTCGCGAGTGGCTTGGATAAGTTCGTTATCCAGGAAAATCCGCCGAGGTTTTCCCGGAACATTTTGTGTTTTCCTTCGAAAAAAATCGAAAAAAATTCATATCTCCGGAATTAACAAAGTAAGGGCAACGAAATTTGGTACACGGGTTTATATTATTATAGGTAAACTGCCTACCAAAATTTAGCGCTGTAGGTTAAAGGACAAAAAAGTTACAGGCATTTAAAGAAAAATAAATTTGGGTTTTCCTCAAAACGTCAAAGTCGCGATTTTAAACGTCAAAATTGTTAATATTTAGGCAATGAATCTGAAATTAATATGATCTATGGAAGGAAAATGTCTCAAGAATAATGTTTTACAAAGCCTGAACTCTTAGTTTCAATCGTCATTGTCCTTCATTTTACTAAAATATTCCCAGAAAATTCATTTCAAATAGACCCTTTCTCTGATGCTTTGGCAGTAGTGTTGGCTATAGAGTTTATCGTTTAATGGTCGAATTTTCGTAAAAAATCATTAAAGCGCAATATATCCGTTATTATGCAAGTTACAAAAAAAAGTTGTATACATTAATTGTAGGGTGTCTTAAGCTACATCTTAAAAAATATTTCCACAATTACAGGGTGGCCCATAAGTCGTTGGTGATTCAAATATTTTTTTGTGATTTTTTTAATCGAACACGCCCTATGTTATTGCATTTTTGTATTTTCCATCGAAATATAATACATCTTTGTAAGAAAAGAAATTCGGGACGCAGCAAGTGCGTTATGGTAGCGAATATTCATTAAATGCTTCAAATTTTGAATCAATTTGCTATTAACCTATAAGGTTGACCATAAAACCAGTTTTTTCGGGAACAATTTAAGTTTACTTTCGGAAATTTTTATACATTTTCAAACAATAAAGTTATTTTGATGAAACATGGCACATTGTTTCTAATATATAGATTATACTGGTAACCAAATTTTGTGCCTGCTTTTTAAAAAAAAACATATTTGCTATTTAAAAAAACATTTTTATGAAAATTCACTACCATAACGCACTTGCTGCGTCCAGAGTTTTTCTTCTTTAAATTCTTGTAACTTTGTTTCTTTTAACTTAGAAATCTAAATTTTGGTATTTTTATAACATAAACCTGTGTACAAAATTTGGTTACTACAGTTTTCTTATTTCCGGAGATATCATTTTTTTCCGAAAGAAAACCTAACATTTTTCAAGAAAACTGGTACGATTTTCCTGGCTAGGTTAGGTTAGGTTTGTATGTGAGTGGGCCATATCGGCCCTCCACCGCGACCTTAAGGTCTATTGTGGCTCACGCCTAAAGTCTATATTTCGCCCAACAAATCCAGCCTCCTGCAGAGGTCGATAATCTTTGTGGGCGAAAGTTGATCCAGGTCTTCTGGAGAAAGCTTTACCTTGCCAAAGAGCAGGTATCTAGTCCTGTCCGCTGCTGGACAGTAATACAGCACATGCTCTGCTGTTTCTTCATTCTCCATGCAAAGCCGGCACTCGGTCTCCTGACTGACCCCAATACGGTGCATGTGGTGACGCAAGCGGCAGTGTCCTGTATACAGGCCGACTAGAGTTCTCAGTTGTTGTCTGTTCAACTCTAGAAGCTAACTCCTGGCTAACGAACTTATTCAAGCCACTTGCAAAAAGAACGTACTCATCAAATTTTATCAAAATCAGCCCTTTATTATATATATATATATATATATATATATATATATATATATATATATATATATATATATATATATATATATATATATATATATATATATATATAATTATTATTATGCTTCGAACCGCCCCATTTTATGTAGGTGTTTCTTGACGGCCATGTGTCCCGTCAAGAGACCTGTTGTGTTTCTGAGCTGTCCTCTGCTAAGGTTTAGCAGCTCCACAGCTCTCTTTGAACTGGGTCCGTCAATTATTGACTTCCCATGTCTGAGCCCTGGACAGTCCGCCCAGTACACCTTGTGTTGGTTTCTGACCCAGGACTTAATGGCTCCCCTGGCAGTGCTCTTTGACACGCCCAGAGCCGGTTCTGGTCCCATAAATGGTTCTGCTGACCCTCTCTTCGCGAGACTGTCAGCTTCTTCATTGCCTTTGACCCCCGAGTGGCCCGGCACCCAGATGAGGGTCACCTCATTCTGCCCAGCCAGGTCGCTCGTCTCGTCTCGGCACTCACTCACCAGCCAGGAATTTACCCGTGGGCTACTTAGTGCCTTAAGGGCTGCCTGGCTGTCTGTGGCTATGAGGATCCGCTTGTTGGTGTAGCCCCTCCTCTTGTTCTCCCGCACACAGTGCAGGATGGCGTACATCTCGGCCTGAAACACCGTTGCATGGGCTCCGAGGGAAATACTATGACTTACCCTCGGTCCTTCCGAGTAAACACCTGCCCCCGTCCCACGCTCCCCGCCAGATCCGTCCGTGAACCAGACGAGCGCGTCCCGTGGTATGCCCGGCGTCTCCTCCCGCCATGCCTCGCGATCAGGGATTTCCACTGTGAAGTTGTTTTCCCTGCACATTCGCGGGCTCGCGAAGTCTGACCTCATTTCAAGCATGGGCTCCTTCACAATCTCCTGAATTTTGCAGTGGCCCCTGAAGCCTGGGTTGATCTTCAGTCTACCATTGCAGGCTAGTCTGTATAGTCCTAGCCTGGCCTCTCCCATAATAACTGTGCAGGGGGGGTAGATCCAGCAACACCTCCATGGCGGCTGTTGGGGTTGAAGACATGGCCCCTGTGATGTCTAGGCAAGCCATCCTTTGGATCTTGCCTAGTTTTTGTTTGGCACTGGATTGTGTCACCTTAGGCCACCAGACCAGTGCCGCATATGTTAACGATGGTCTGACCACCCTTGTGTACAGCCAGTGGGCCATACTAGGTCTTAGTCCCCACGTTTTTCCATATAGCCGCCTAGTGACGGCTAAGGTCATGACTGCCTTACGCAGTATTTTTCCAATGTGACCATTCCAGGTTAGCTTAGAGTCCAATACGACCCCAAGATATTTTACCTCCCTGGCCATTGGAACGCTCCTACCGTATAGAGTGAGAGTTCTGTGGCTTTCACACTTCCTCCCCCTCGTAAACGGCATGACGGTTGCTTTCTCGGGGCTCACCCCGAGCCCTTGATCAACCGTCCACCCTTCCACCACTTTCAGTGCAGTCTGCATACGCTCCCACACTGCCCCACAAGGCCCCCTCTATGTCTAGGAAGGCCCCCAGCGCCACCTCCTTGTTATCCAGCGTATTCTCCAGTTTCAGCACCAGGTGGTGCAGTGCTGTTTCTGTTGAGAATCCTGCTCTGTATGCATATTGTCCGCAGTGTAGAAGATATGCTTCCAGTACACCGCCCCTAATGTGCCGGTCGAGCAGTTTTTCCACTGTTTTCAGCAAGAAGGACATGAGACTTATTGGCCTCAGGGACTTCGCCTGGTCTGTTGGACGCCCAGGTTTAGGAATAAATACAACCCTGGCCAGTCTCCATGCCCTCGGAATGTACCCCAGAGCCAGGCTGGCCCTCATAATGAGGGTAAGCACCGGCGCCAGTATATCTATCCCCTGTTGGAGCATGATGGGCATTATTCCATCAAATCCCGGCGATTTGTATGGCTTAAAGCTGTTAATGGCCCATCTGATTTTGCTCCAGGTCCCTCTACTGGTACCTTAAGGTCTATTGTGGCTCACGCCTAATTGTCTTTTCACCCAACAAATCCAGCCTCTTACACAGGTCGATAATTTTTGTGGGCGAAAGTTGATCCAGATCTTCTGGTGCAAGTTGTGTCTTGCCAAAGAGCAGATGTATGTCCTGCCCGCAGCCGGACAGGAACATAGCACATGCTCTGCTGTTTCGTCACTCTCCATACACAGCCGGTATGCAGTTTCTTGTCCGAGCCCAATTTGTGCACATTGTGATGCAAGCGGCAGTGTCCTGTATACAGGCCGACCAGAGTTTTCAGATGTTGTCTGTTTAGTTCTAAAAGTTTTTTTGCCTTTGACTCTGAAAGGGCATTTATAAAGCCCTTAGAGTGTGCTAATCCTGGCAGATTTTGCCAGGGTTGGATTGCCTTTCCATCTGTCCAGGTCTTTAAGGTGTGTTTTGCTGTGCATGAGGATATCCCCAGCACAGGTTCTGGTCCGATAAAGTCCCCACGGGCGCCTCCCTAGTGAGTGCATCAGCCGCTATATTGCCATCAATGTCCGAGTGACCCGGTATCCAGACCAGCGACCCCTCGTTGTAGCTGCCCAGTTCATTGAGGGCAGTTTTGCACCTCCATACCGTTTTTGAGTTGCAATGGTAGGAACCAAGTGCCTTTATAGCACCTTGGCTATCTGAAAATATTTTTATCGATTGGTATGTGCAATTGTTTTGTATAATCTCCCTCGCACACATCTTGATGGCATACACTTCTGCCTGGTGTATGGTTGTATACTTTCCGATGCTAGATGATATTCTTGCATCAGTGCTGCTTCCATATACGCCAGCTCCTGCCCCTAAATTGGTTTTGGAGCCGTCCGTATACCAGCAGAGATCTGTCCTCAATAGGGATGTTTCATTTCATTCCCCGTCCTCCTTTTCCGGAAGGGCGGTTTGGAAGACAGGTTTCTACTGATCTTAGCAGGGATCAGGTCTGAAACCATTCCCAGAACCTCATGACTCTCAATGTCATTGAGGAGTCTGGTCCTTCCCAGACCAATTGCCTTCGGTATTCAGTCTGCCGCTTGTTTTACTCTCTATGTTGTCCACCTCGCCTCCCCCTCCAGTCAAATGAGGAGAGGTGGAACGTTTAGCAGGACTTCCAGAGCAGCTGATGGAGCAGTGTTCAACATGCCCGTTACCAGACAAACTTGTCTTTGTGTGTTTGCACTGAAAATATGGAATAATCTGTATCGTTACAAATAATTTTGAGACATGGAGCTCAACTGTGTTTTATACATGACTTTTTGATATCTTTCATAATAACATGTTGTATCAATACTTATATTTTACCCTTTCTAAAATTGTGCTAATCTTTACAGGCTCTGAACCTACATCACTCACAAGGACATCAACCATACATAATGTGTTTAAACCAACATCTGATAAAAATATAAATTATCAACTTGATGGTGCAAATTCTAACACTTCGGAAGATCCGAAAAGAAAATTATATGAATTACATTTACCAACTCCTGAAGTGAAGCATGACCAGCAAACTTTGAGTACCAGAGAAGTAAAAGAATCTCAAAAGTTGGAGTTAAAAAAATTAACAAAACGGATACTTCAGACTGATTTAACTGATATCGACCCATGTTTCGATGAAACATTAAGTAAAGTTATTCCAGTTTTAAACAACCTGTTGGATAAACACGATATTACAACGATAGTGAAGACTAAGGGGAAGCCCCCATTTATTTATTATCCATCTTCAGATGAGGAGTCCTTATCCGATACAGATAATGAGTCAAATGAGAATTCCTTCAGTGAGCAAACAACCAAAAAACGTATCTTACAGTTAGATAATAATTATAATTTAGATAACATTATCAAGAAGAAATCTAGATGTGATAAAAATAGAATGTTAAATTGGGGTGTGTGTGCAAATGGGGAGATGAATGTTGATGATAATTTAAAAGGTGAATTATACATACACAGTGGTTTTGATCATGATTATTTATAGGAAGTAATTTGTTATTATTTAACCAAGTATATGATACAAGGGAAATTCTGTGGTTTACACTATAAGCTTTGAGTGATTCTTTTCAAATAAGTAAGGTAAATGCAAAGAGGTTGTAAGGGATAGAGGTAACAAAGGTGCAGTTTTGCAATACAAGAAGCCTGTACACTTTTCCTAACTGGGCGGAGTTCGGTGACTTGAGTGGGAGAAACGTCAGGGACGTATTTAGGAATTTTTAGTTTGGTTAGAAATAAAACTGAAATTATTCAATCATTGAAATGTAATGCTTATTCATGAATTTCTTAAGCTTTTGTATAAATAGGTAACCTAAAAAGGTTCGGAACGCAGCAAGTGCGTTATGATAGTGAATTTTCATAACAATATTAAATAATATATTTATATAAGCTGTAAGATTTAGCCTTATATTAAAAGTTATGAAAATTAATTAATTTAATTAGGAACAGTAAAACAAGGTAAAGAAGGACAAGCAAAAACATGATCTATGACATATATTTATAGAGTAATTTGGATACAAAACTCAAACAAAGCAATTGATAAACAGGAAATATACTCTAGAAAAATAAACTAGAAAGCTGGAAAAAAAATCCTTTGGTTGATGCATTGAGGGTGATTGTGTGCATGCAGGAGAAGAACCCCAGGAGGAAGAGGGTTTCTGCTCCTCACCCAAAAATTCGGGGGGTTCTCCTTCCCCTTGTGCATGCATACAACTACCTTCAAAGCATAAAGCACAAGAAAAATTTCTTGTGAGCAACCCCCAAGAAGGTTGCTGGACCTGGGCGAATATGGGGTAGACAGGGTTTAAAGGAGGTATTGCTGTAAAATGTGAAAAACGCATGTTTTCAAAGTCCCTTAATTTTCTTGGGGGTTGTTTGCCAGAAAATTTGCCTTGTGGGCGAGGAAGGTTTTAAGCATGTTGCTGGAAAAAAATATCTAAAACCCTCATGCAGTCAACTGCAAATTTACCGAAATTACATTCTACTTCGTCGCCTATAATGTCTTTTTCAGATAATGTAGAATACAGAGCTAAATTAAATAGGTTCACTTGCATTTTCATTTTTTTTTTTATATTACATTTATACGCACAATATGCGTATAATTAAGGGAACCCTTAATTAACATTGCAGCAACACAAACTTGAAAAGTGGAGAAATTATTTACAGTATGTTAACAGTTATAAACTTGATTTCATCATGTTACAGTAGTATTCTGATAATAAAAAATTACATCTAACTGTATGCACACAACAGCTGGTGTGTTACGAGATGTGATGAAACGCCAAACTGACTGTACCACAGCATTAGCATAATATTATTATGCTGCCACATTATCATATCTCTCTAGTAATGGTATCATGTCAAAAACCTACACTAGAGGCTAAATTTCCAATTTCTTCTTTGTTTATGGTGTCTGTTTCTACTGTCCTAAATTTCCAATTTGATATTGTCAATAAATAACACTACCACACAATGACAAATGACAGCTGAGCTTCAGCACATACGCAGTCTAACAAAGTTGTCGGATAGAGTAAATTATGATCGGAGGGATACCTAAGTTGAAAATCATGAGAAATGGGTAATTCGAAATTTGCAGGTATTAAACACAGTATTTTTTAACTGACTGATAAAATTAAATTTTATAAAATGTTTTCTTTATTATCAGAAGTTGTAAAAATTTCATATGTTTATACATGAAAGGTTTAACTACATGAAATTTCTGAAGATCGGGCAACCCCGGTCAGCAACATCTTGACATCTGGCAATGGTTGTGACTTCCATTATTTAGATTTTATCTACAATTTATTTAAATAGCATAACAGTACAGGTAGCTGTATTGCTCTGCCTTTGTCCAACATTGTAGATATTGCATTACAGAATTTGAAGTGATGTCGAGGATTATTTTATTATTAATTTCGAATAACTTCATTTTTCTTTGATCAAAAGACTTGAAAATTGGTACACAACCACATCTCTGTATGTTCTTTTAAGTTGTAAATTTTCGTTCCAATCACTTAAACAATTTGAAAGCTATTGCGTTTAAAAAAATATATTTAATTTTCTGTTAGGAAAAACTATGTGTTAAGATCTGATGAACGAACTCATCCAAGCCATTAGCAAAATAAGCATAATTCCAAAATTTTCTCCAAATCAGTGAAATATTTTTTGGGTTATTGGTTGGATAAATTGTTGGATGAATATATTGGATAAAGTTTTATATTCAAAAGGTTAGATAAATAATAATAGTTTTTATTTCAACAACAGAAGAAAATACAACATAAAGTACATTGTACTGTTTACAAATTAATGTTAACATTCCTTGTCTTTTTTAAAGAAATAGAGATTAATTTCATTGATTGCTGTTGCCCTTACTTCGTGAAACTGGTCCATACTTCATACAGACTTGGAGACTACTTCTCTGGCTTCACTGTTGGTTTTCGTTTTTGTAGGTGAAGGACGTAGCCAGCGCGTAAGCTAACTGAAGCAAGTGGCCCTTCTGAATTCTAGATGTTCTTCAACGTCTCTGTTACTGGTTTTGCTGCTTGATAGTATCCTCAGACAGAAAAAAATTGAATTAATACGAAATCATGACAATTACAAATAAAGATCTGTTGCTATTTTATGATGTTATAATCAAAAAAATCTTTAAAAGTGAAAATAAAGTAAAACAAATATGACGGATGACGCCTTTAAAATGTCTACGTGATGTATATCAATATTTAACATAAAGATAGAAGAAACCTATAACAGTAATAACTATAATAACAATTACAACAATAAAATAACTAAACAAACACATTAATAAAGCAGACTATACAATGAAAATATCGACACACATCATGTCTTATAACAACTTTTTGGAAAAAATAGTTAGATTTATGTTGTCTGATTTATTTAATTAGGAAGAAGAATATCTCAGAAATCCTAAATATTGTCGTGTATATGCTTTTTTACTTCTAAAGCTTAAAACAAGTCTAGTTTACACTTGTCATGACAAAAATGTTGTGGTTTTATGCCGTTATTTACTGTGGGTCTATGTTGGGTATCAATAATATGTTTTGCAAATGTAGATTTGTCAGCATGGTTATTTCTAAATGCAAAAATATGTTCTTTGTATTGGGTGTTAAAATTTCTAGAAGTTTGATCGATGTAGATTGCGTTACATGTGCATTTCACAAATTTTGAATACCTATACAAATACAAAAGTAGCTTTTAAATCTTAGAACATGACGCTTGATTTATTAGATTATTTCAAATAATTGATTGGAAGTATTATCACAGATGATGGTAAGTGTAGGAAAGGTCTGAAGAGGATCGCGATGGCAAAACAAGCATTCAATAACCACAGTACTGTTCTCACTAATAAACATTTTAACCTGTACATGAGGAACAAATGCAAGTCGTACGTGTATGGAGTATGGTAATGTATGGGGCGGAAACTTGGGCTGTAGTTAAGCAGGATATGAAGAGAATATAAGCTTTTGAAATGTAGACAAGAAAAATTTCAAAGACAGTGCAGGTTGATAGAAAGACGCTTCAAAGTGTGCTAGGAGAGGTGAAAGAATAAAGAGGGTTGCTCAAAGAAATAGAGAGGAAGCTAAAATTTATTGGTCATATTATAAGACATAATAACTTTCCGATAACATTATTTGAAGGACATACGAGTACTTGAAATGTACACTGAATTATTGGCCCTTAAATAAGAGAAGTTTGTTATAAACAGCCCTTAAACTTCTACTTTTATCAAATAGATTTTTGTTATAATGATGTATTCTAATAGAAACATACATAGAAGATATTAGTTTAATTAGATGGCCATAATGGCAAGTCAAAAGATTTTGTTCTCGAAAGTGAACTTCAAGTTTTTTAAATATGCTGTTTTGGTTTATTATAGTTTTTAATATTCGCATGTTTATTTCCTTTACATTTATAATCACCGCAGATTCATTTAAGTATGTTTGAAGAACTTTTTCTGCAATAGTGCAAATAGATATTACATCGTCAGATGGGTATGTGAGGAGTTGACCTTTGTCTTTCTGATCTATAAACGATGTTAATAACACAGACCTCTCCCCAACAAGTTCACCCGCGCATTCTTCGCATCTCAGAGCTTTTGTTATTTTCCTTACTACATAGCCAGATATATATGTCACGACTTCTTTCTTAAACTCTGATATATTCATATCTAATATTTGAAGAACTGTGTCGTCGTCAAAATTATCTATTTGACTCATGTCTTCATCTGGTTCTTCAGATATTCGTTCTCGCCCACAAGTTTTATTTATTACCTCAATGGGTGACAGAATAGGAATTGCTTCCAAAGGGATACAATTTCCTTTAAATGAATCTTTTAATTCAAGATGCACCATCATCCTTTTATATGCACTTTTAAATTGCTTTGCTGATGGGTTATTGTTATAGCCTCCCATGGATCTAATTTGCCCAAAAAAAAGCTCAATATGATCCTGACTGATTTTGTAAGTGGGAAAATACAGCAAAAAATTATTGTCGGCAATTAAAGTTTTATAAACAAATTGCAAACTTTGTATGCAAAATAAAAAGCCAATTATACCCATTTTTCTACCACTCTCACACAGAAGCGGTCCATCAATTATCCTAAGTGACGTTAAATATTGTGATAGCTCTTTTAAAAATACATTAATGTTTTCAAAATTTTCTGCGTTTATTGCTTTCTTAAAATCTGAATTGTTTAAATTTCTAGAATTAAGAATGTCAAATAAATTGTTTATAAGTCGGATAAATTTCACAGTTCCCTCACATTCTTTGAACTCCTCAAGATGTAAAACTTCATTGCAATATTCCAAAGAATGTGCCACTGAGTGGCTAAAAAGTTGTGTGGCTAATTTAACCTTCATTTTTTGGTTTGTATAAAATATATGCGATTTTCTTAATTTATTTGCCAAATGAACGCCCTCCTGATCCTGTAACTCATTTAATTTTACTAAATAATCCCACTTTATATTTTCCCCATTCTCATCAATTATTAATTTTTTATCGCCTAATGTGTTTCTTATCAGTTTGATCATATGACATGGATCAAAAAAGACTGCAATTTTCCTACCTGAACTAGGATCAACAAACGTAGAGTTAATGTTCCTCCAATTCAAATCGCAGCCAAGTTCTTTTGCTAACGTTAGGTTATTTGTTGCCTCATCAAAAGTTATTGAGACCACGTATATGCCCGACTCATTTAGTAGCGTTAAACACTGTAATACCAAATTTTGTTTTTGTGTACCCCTTAAAGAGTCGATTAAAAAATATCCAAGAGGAAGCTTCCATGATTGATTAATGCTAACAAGCATAAAAACAAGAGCTTCTTTGGCTACAGGGTTACAATCGGTCTCAAGATTTATACCAAAATCTACAAACCCATAATATTTTACCCCATCCCATTCTATATGTTGGCGAATTGCCATCTCATCTATGACTAAAGAACATATAAGTTTTCCATTTGTGCTTTCTGATTTTGACTTTAATAAGTTGAACACCTCTGACGTAAAACCAGCTTCCCCATTAACGCTTTGATACCATCTAGATATAGTTTTTGGATGAGGAAGAGCCGAGTTAAATGTGTTTCTGACAAAACTGTAAGCTTTGGGAGAGTAATAATGCAGCGTAAGAGAAAAAGCTTTAAGTTGATTTTCATACTTATGTTTACGACCTAATTGTCTTTGTAAAAATTCTTCATTAGGTCCTATTTGCATTAATGTTTCTAATGTTTCGTCGGTTACTTTACCTTTTAGTTGTTTGATTATATTCGCAAGGGTTGCTGTTCTCTTCTTATAATGATGAACACTACTGCTGAGCCGTTTAATTTTTTTTCGTGCATCGAATAACTGCTTCTTCAGTTTACGTTTGCGCGGTGTAACAACCTATAAAAAATGTTCAGTGATAAACCATTTATTTTCTCAAGTAAAATGAATATATAAACAAAATTTCCAACAACACATTTTGGTTAATAGTGGTTGAGATAAATTGCAAAACAGTTGTTTCTAACTTATTTAATCATGGACTATACAAACTTAAACACCATATAAAATGTGATGGAATAACATATTAGGTTTTTTAAAATTATACTGATTTCATAAACGGCAAAAACTGAATTTAACTCACCATGTCCTTCAAAGTGGGTGGCATTGAAGGTGTTTTCATTTCAGCAAATCCTAAACTACTAAACGATCTTTGCGGTACCTCTACAACAGTTTTCTCTTCATAAAAACCAGCACTTGTTGATGGCCGAGAATAATCCATTACAGGTACATTGCTACCAGACCAAGTACTAGTTGACGGGTTAGCTGCAAATGGCACATTGATAGCAGTTATATCAGTCATTGGCTGCTCGCCAAAAACGACTTGTGTTGATGGCTTGTTTGTTACCTGCATAAATAAATTTGAAACGAATACCATTAATGTAAATTTGCAGGGCTAATTAAATTACGATAAATATCATAACAATATATTACGTGAATGTAATTAGTAGCATAGTTACTAGAGATGAGCGATATATAGCTACCGGTGATTTAATCGCTTCTATTAAAAGATCGCTGTTAGTAGCTGTTATTAAAACACAAAACAACAGCGATTGTGAAAACCGAGATTTACACAAATCATTAGAGTAATTATTTCTATGAAATTCATCTTATACTAAAAACTCCATGACAAACAGCAATTGCTGTATTCATAATACACGCAATCGCAGTTTGTGCGAGCGAGTAGAAGTATCTGTATACTTTCCTTCTCGCCATTATTAGAATACAACATTTCTCCTTTTCTTATAGGTAGAAAACGAAAAACTCATGATACAAATAACGCGAGATATGATAATGAGACTATCTATTTTTAGAACCGTCACGCGCATGGCGTCATGTGGTGAGTCCAATGCAATAATAATATGCTGTCGTACAGTGGAGTTTGACGGTTCATCACAACCCCTTAACAAATTAGGTATTTTACTGATATTTGAGTGCATACAGTTGGAATTAACTTTTTAAGATCAGAATACTATACTATGATTATGTGACATGATGATCAAATCAAGTTTATGAATGTTAAGGCCCCCTGTAAATGTCTACGAACGTCTTCTCTACTTTTTAAGTTTGTGTATCACCAATGCTAATTCAGGGCTCCCCTTAATTATTATACTTCACTTGTGCATATATATATATATATATATATATATATATATATATATATATATATATATATATATATATATATATATATATATATATATATGTAATATAAAAATGGAATGGAATGTAACTTCAACCACATTAAAGTGACGTATAGAAACTTTTTGATTGCGAATGACTTTGTGTTAAGTGTGTAGTTGGCCTTCTATAACGTTACTCACCATGTGATGTCATAGGAGGGGACGGGGCATATGCGCAATATCATATATCTTGTAAGTCATTATATCATGGAAAAACCTGCTGAATCTAGAATTAAAGCAGCACCGAACTGTAGCATATATATGCCTTCCAACTTTTTCATTATATTAAAATTAAAATAATATGTAGATTTCTCTCATCGTATATTCTTGTAATATGCTAATTTTATAGAACTTCTATTAATAGTAAAAATCTGAGTAGTTTTAAAATTAATATATAATTTAAAAGTTATCTGAAGATCATATTGTGGTTTCAATTAAGCGGTTAACACTAACACCTTGTAAGTGTTTAAAATAATAGCATACGCACATGCAGCATTGTAAATGGCTAAACCACAATCGCAGTAGCTGTTTAAAGTCCCTGTTATTTAAAAATAGCCATCACTGATATCAGTGCCATTGAAAAACCGCTGTTTGGCTATATATATATATATATATATATATATATATATATATATATATATATATATATATATATATATATATATATATATATATATATATATATATATATATATATATCACTAATAGTTACATAAATTAATAACCTTGATTCAGTACTTACCAATACAGGTATAGAACTTTTTTTTAAGTATACTGCAAAAGGTGATTTTTCTAAATCATAAGATTCCTCGGTAAAATGTAAATTGCACACATTTGAGTTCATAAAAATATCTTCATCGCTTAAATTTAATGCTCGTTTCCAAGCCTCGTATCTTTCACCAGCTTTGGGAAATCTGAAAATAATATCTCAAATTATCTACTTTATCAGTGACTGAACCTCTAGAAAGATGCAGTAATAGATAAAACAAAACTATTCTACTTTTTTTCTGCTTCTACTGGAACTACATAGGTAAATACATCTAATTCAAATAATAATTGCCAAACAAAATGCCTAATTTCATTACAAATATTCAATAAATAATGCATTATTAAGATTTTATTTCTTGAAAAAACACAATTGACAATAATAAATGCTAAAGATTTAACAAAAGCAATACAATGTGTAAATACGGACCTGTGAAAACCAATAAACATTTGGCGCCAAACAAGGAAACAGAAGACATGTAAACAACTTACCGAAATAAATGCACAGTTGCTTTATCCTTTTCATAATTGGCACTTTTATTGTACATACAGTTCTTCACAATACACCTTGGCATTTTTTAACTTTTACACTCTTAAAACACTGCTAAAAAACGGCAAAACACACAAGATAACCTCTAATCGCAAATCAACAAACACTTCAAATACTTGTTGACAGCTGACAATAACTTCAAGAGCGGTTGGGGGAACGAATCAAAACAAAACACATTAGCGCGTTATTCAAAATTTTGTTTGTGATTGGACGGTGACAGGGGTGGGAAATCGACAGGCTGCAAACTCGGCTTTGTTCCCTCTAACATATACAACCTCTTTGGGTAAATGTGACAAACAAGGCTCGGCTAAGGAAAGCTAATTTTTATTTCTTCGAAACATGATATTTCCCATAGACTTATAATAAAAGGAGACTTGACTATTCATTCATAAATAGCCATTTGTTTTGTAACAACCATTAGCATAAGTGGAAAAGAGATGCAAGAGAGAGAGACCACATAACATTCCGACTCTCGACAACGTCGCAAATAATTCCGACTCGTGTTTGTTATGCCACCAGTGAAAAAATAAATCCAATTTTCCACACACCTGACACTGGCGAACCATGTTCTAATGTTTATAGATAAACTTTTCTTTAAATAACACAATTAAAATTAAAAAACTCACTAATACAAAAATTCCGACTGCTAGCAACACCGCCTAGAAGAGTTGTAAAATTGGGCGGCCGATGACTAATGACAGAAATGTTGACTGGAAGAAGTGAACAGGGTTGCCGCTTGATATTGAGAATCTAGCATTACCGCATCTTCATAAATTTTATATTTATTATCAAGCATCAGATACAGCAGCTCTATTGATATACTTATTGTACCTATAGGAGACTGTTATAAATAATAGCTTCACTATGAAATAGGGACAAGACGCTTTTATTATTTAATATTATAAATTAAATTTTGTGTCATAATCTGAAAACATTGGGCGTGAACGAACGTTTGGCAACAGTGTTAGGTAAAGCGTAGTAAAATTATACAGTGGACCATACAATCGCCCAAATACATTAATATGTTATCAGATCTCTGATTGCTTTAAAATGTAAATAATTGTATCTCTATTCTTTATATATCTATGATATTTCCACACAACATGAACCATACTCTCGACCTAAACAAAGTTTTATCAAACAAAATGTATGTAGTAATAACAAAAAAATGTGAAACCCATGTAAATGGGCCTTATTTCTACATATGACAGATACAGGTATCCTGCATAAAAACCGACGTGGAGCAGGTGCGTCTAAAAGACTTTTAAATTCAATGAATGAACTCAAATTACCTTCCTACCAAGATATACCTTTAGGACGTTATAAGGGCCTAATTACTTTAAAAATAAATCATCATCAGTGTAATTCCTGGATTTTGTAATCCAAGCAGCAAATTCTTTTCTGATGATGCTACTTTAATCATCTTGTATAACTCCTTTGTCTGTTCAAGATTAGAATATGCTTGTCTACACTGGTCTCCTTTCTACTCTGTTTATAAAACTCTTTTTGGAGTCAATACAACATAAATTCCTGAAATATATTCTTCAGTAAACACCACTATCCAGAAAGGAGTTTTCTTTACAGTTCGTTATTAGACAGATTTCAGTTGGACTCTCTAGAAAAAAGACTAATAATACAAGAAATGTCTTTTTTGCTTAAGCTCATCCATGGTAACATTGACTGTCCTCAACTTCTTTCCCAGATATCCTTCCGTACAAAATCCTCCCAGTATCATACTCGAAATGCAAATACATTTGCTCTTCATGTTCCAAGAATGAACATCTTAATCAAATCCCCTGTTTATTTTATCTGTCATATTTATAATGACTCCCCAGCAGACATATTCAGAACTTCTAATTTACACTGCTTTCTTGTAAGCTTCAGAGACTCTACCCAGTGCCGGCCTTAACCACCAGGCGCCCCGGACGAGTCAATCATTTGGCGCCCTTTATTATATGATAATGATATATTATTTATGTATAATTATATATTAAAATAATGAAAGAAGTTAATTGGATAGCACATTTGTTTTAAATTTAAGATAACTCTAAGCTTGTCTGGCAGTTGGTTGAACTCGAAACGTGTTAAAACTTTACTTTTATAGCTTTTTTGTCAGCAAGTTTTCTAATAAGACAAGCAAAATCTAGGTTTTCTGCAACTTGATTTTCCATGAATAGTGAGGCCAAACTGGTCAATCTGGTTTGAGACATTGTAGACCGCGAGTAGGTTTTTATCAATTTCAGTTTCGAAAAACTGCGTTCACCACTTGCAACAGTCACTGGTATTGTTAACAGAATACGCAACGATATCCAGGTGTTGGGATATAATTCTTGAAGGTTATGCTTCTTGATAAAGTTTAAGGCTTCAATAGGCGTTGCTTGAGTGTCTTCAAGATAATGTTGCAGCCGTAAAATTTCATCGCACAACAAATTGCCATTGATATCTGATTTAAAGTTGACCGGTAACTATTCCTGTAATTTAGCACAACGTTTTAATAATCGTTCTTTATTTTGATTCTTTTTTTATGTTAAACAAGAAACTTCACGTCATAGAAAAATCTTGCATCTCTTCAAATCTTTCTTTTATAGATATAAGCACAGTATCCAAAAGAGCATTAAGAAACTCGCGGCGCCCCTGCGCTCCGGTGCCTTGGGCGAACGCCCGGGTCGACCCCCCCCCCCCCCCCCCCCCCAGGCACCGGAGCGCAGGGGCGCCGCGAGTTTCTTAATGCTCTTTTGGATACTGTGCTTATATCTATAAAATAAAGATTTGAAGAGATGCAAGATTTTTGACGTGAAGTTTCTTGTTTAACATAAAAAAGAATCAAAATAAAGAACGATTATTAAAACTAAAGCCGTCGCTGACTCTACCTAATACTTAGGTCACTTTTATTTTGCTTTTTGTTATTTTAGTTTTTAGATTTTCATTTTTTAATTTTATTTACATTAGTAATTGGATTTATATACCAGTTAATGTATATATTTCAATAAATAAATCTAACTTGTGATAATCCGTGGTTACTTTCAATAACTTACGAGCAGGATTCGAAAGTGGTAGTTGTATAAATCTTCGTGTGGGGGGCTACTGTATCATTACTTGAATATTAAAAAAAAATCGGGACGCAACAAGTGTGTTATAGTAGCGAATTTTCATAAGAATTGTACACTCCAGTTATACAGCATATTATGAAAGTTAATGCTTTAAACTTGCACAGAAGTTGAAGATCGATTTTAAAGGTTCTAGTACGCGCACATTTAAAAAATTATTTCAAAAGTGTTACCATCGATCTCTCTATTATTAAAAAAATCTTGTGTTCTAACTCCTTTTGAGAAAAATGCCCAAAACTCAATTTTCTATGAAGCTAAAGAATTAAATTTTCCTATATCTGTAGATAGTGTAAGTCTGGTTAAAAGAAACTTTTATTACAAATTTCATTTAAATGATACAAAAGATTTTCAGGAGGAAAGTTAATTCATATTTAGAAAAGTAAAATATCTGCCAAATTATAAACGTAGCAGTTATTTTTCCTTATTAATCGCCAGAATGATTTCATTTTAGTCAACCTAAGCAAACCGGTTTTTTCAGTATCAATAATAACAAAATGTCTGCTGAAAATTTTAATTTCAGACACAAGGTGAACAAGTTATTCAGGCGTTTTAAACAAAAATAAAATATTGTTCAAAACGTATGAAATCTGTGCACTATTGTTTCTTCATGTGTCAAAAAAAAAAAAGGAATCTGAAGAATGAAGAGCAAATCCTTGACGGCTTGTCAGAAGATGAAATTTCTAGACGTAGCAATTGCGTTATGGTAGCGAATTTTCAATAAATGGTTCAAATTTGTATAACTCAATTTTCTATAAACCTAGAAAGTTTAGTTTCAGTGGAGTAAGGTATTTACGAGGGCAATATACCAACCAAATTTGCTCAAAATAACTTGGTAATTTTTTTTAGATACAAATTTATTTATTTCGGAAAAATTAATTTTTTTTTTTAGAAAAACTGATCCGATAGGGCTGACGTACCCTGCATGCTTCTATGGGGATGAAATATAAGATCAGGCCAAGGTATCCATGTAAACAAGGTAGGGTCGTGTTACACATTATTGTTCAAAAAATATTAACATTTTCCGAAAATAAATATAATTGTCCCGAAACAACTGATCTGATTTTCTAGAGAAGAACCAGTTCAAGCGATTTACACAAAAACTACACTAGCCAAGATATAATTATTCACAAAAAGCTTTTTGACAAAAATTTAAAAAAAATGTACACGAAATTTCACAAAAATAACTTAAATGTTCACAAAATTTATATAAAATTCTTTTTACGAAAATTAGTTAGGTAAAAATATTTTACACAATTTGCTAAACAAATAACTTTTCAAGAAAATTCGAAAACAGATTTTCCATGTGAATTTGCAAGCACCTTATTTACAATAATCTATTAAACAGTACTTGATAATCACGAAAATTTCATAATAATTTGACAAAAAATGATTTCTGCGAAAACTGACATATATTTTAGACGAAAATTTGCTGAGAAAATACATAAAACTTAAATTACATAATCTGCAATTAAATTTGAAATAACATACGGGCTGCCCGATTTGAAAAACGAACTCATCCAAGCTATTAATTAATTATTGCCGAGTCATCAAAATCGGTTAATAACTTTTTGAGTTATCGTGTGGATATACAGTATGTCCACGAATTGAGTGTGGGTAAGGTATAAGTGACAAAAAAATTTCGAATTAGATTATGATATTCTGGGAATCGCTTCTGCTTTGTCTTAAACTGAGATGTTGAGGAAATGAACAAAATCAATTAATGTACCGATAACTGATTTAATGAAATGTATTAAGAGTAAACTACCTTCGTTTATGAAGATACTGCAAAAAGCTATTAACAAAACTTGTTTAGAATTAAAATTTATGACAGGCTGTCAATTTCAAGCCAGATCAGCCTACTATGAATTTTTTTTAGGTGCGACTATATTTAAATGACATTCGACGGCCTCTCTAATTAGGTGTACTTTAAAAAATACTTGAAACTGTATTAAAAAATGTCTTTACCATACTTAAACTTGGGGTAGGTTTGCTTTCATCTCAACCAATAAAAAAAGTAAAGTAAACGCACAATTGGACATTCGAAGCAATAATTGGTGAATTGCATGGCTACTAGAATTCTGCTTTGTTGTTTGTTTCCCGGGATACTACTTATTTGGAAAATTGAAATGTCAATTTTATTTGTCACGAACGGCAAGCTTCTGTATTTAAAAATGTTAACAACAGAACAAAAAGTGTTTATTGTGCAGTGCTATGGTTTGGGTGAAGAACATTCTTATCATGATAAGAAAATTCCTTGAACGCTGGCCAAATTATTCGGTTTCCGCTACTGGTGTAAAAAAAGCTGTTACAAAATTTATGCATACTGGGAGTGTTTTAAATGTTAAGAAGACAAAATCCGACCTAAATGAAGAAGACAATGCTGCAGCCGCATTAGCTATGGATTCTGTTAGGTGTTTTCCGAAATTATCATTAAGAAGAAGGGCATTAGAAATTGGCAATATTAGCAAATCGGATTTGCAACAAATTTATCGTACCAACAAGGTGAAACCTTTCAAAGCAAAACTTATACACACTTTGGAAGAAAATGACGAGTCAAAACCATTAGATTTTTATTTATGATACGGCGAGCAATATCTACAAAATCACAATTTTAGCAGAAGTATTATTTTTTCGGACGAATCCACTTTCACCACTAATGAGGTGGTAAATTCCCAAAATGCACGACATTGGTCTATGGAGAATCCAAATTATAGAGTTAATTGCAGAAGACAATACCATAAAAAAGTAAATGTGTGGTGTGCTGTTTCTTACACTGGGATAATTGGGCCATATTTTTTTGAGCGGAATATGAACCAGTACAGTTATCTGGAAATGCTGGAAAATATTCTTCAAGACCATTTGCATAACATGTTACTAGAAGATAGACAAACAGCATACTTTCAGCATGACGGCCACCCAGCACATGCAACAGGAATCGTTCGAGAATGGTGAGATCGCGAATTTCCTAGTCGGTGGATTGGTCGATATGGGCCAATACCTTGGCCTCCCAGAAGTCCCGATCTTACCTTAATGGACTTTTATTTATGGGTCTATCTCAAACAGAAAGTCTACGCGGCTGCATTAAACAACGATCTTGATTTGTTGAAACTGAGGTTCAGAGAGGCAATTGACGATATTCCAATTGAACATATTCAAAATTCCTACAAAGCATTTACTAAACGGGTTGAGTTATGTGTATCGGTTGGTGGCAGCACATTTGAATAATTTCTTTATTTTTCGTTGTTCGTTTTGATTTTTGTTAGCAATAAGCGTTTTATATTTTACTAATAAATTATTATTTAACATTGCATGGTTACTTACTTTGCGCACCTGCGTTCAGAAAACCACAGGTACAAAACTTCATGTTGATAGGGAAAAAATGTTAATAATCTACTTGAAAATTAAAAGTAGACTGATCTGGCTGAAAATTGAGGGCCTGTCATAAATTTTAATTCTAAACAAGTTTTGTTAATAACTTTTTGCGGTTGCAAGAGCATTGAAAAAGTCGACCCTAACCGTTTTAGTTTTACTTAGTCGATGCCTCGGTTGGATTAAATTATCTTTATGTCTGGTATGGTCCTCACCAGGGCTGGACTGGTATACAAGATGCATTAAAAAGAAAAGACGGACGTATCCGATTCTTGTTTCAGTTTTGCCCAAACATGAAGCTTCTTAGTCGTGGTATTACCCTAATTTGCAGCTGTTTCAGTCTCCGATCTTTAGGTAAGGTTTTACTAGGCAAATGCAATAAATATATATCGAGATTCTAGAATGTCTCACTGCTCGTGGGCCACACCTGGGAACCAGTGAGCAGTAAAACATTGGAACATATTTATAGACCTCCAAAGTCCAAGTTATTTCTACAAGTATAGCCACATAGAGGGCTTCTATTACAACAGATCACAGAATACAGCTAGAAATAAGATGCACTTTTAAAAACTCTTTCGGTTACTTGCTGAGTGAATGGGCAAATTAAAGAAACAAAATAATAATCAGGTCGACAAAACTCTTGTCAATTTTTCTTAAGAAAATCCCTCAATGACAGGGACACCTATATAAACACATCACGGATTGTTGCAAAGACCAAAGTAGTACAAAACTCTTCAATTTTTCTTAAGAAAATCCCTCAATGACGGGGACACCTATATAAACACATTACGGATTGTTGCAAAGACCAAATAGTACTTGTAAATAAAATCAATTCAGTAAATTTGAGCAACTTCTAGGACAGTTATATAAATATCAAAAATTAATAAAAGTTAAAATAAAATATTTCTCACTACTTTCTCAGAATAGTCTTGGATGGTAAATCTACGGATTTTACTAGATCTATTCTAATGCTAAACGGTACGTAATTTAAACGAGTTTCTTAAAAACGGCTAAATAAGAACTGTACTTTACTTGAAGTCAGATGCTAAAAATTTAATGATCCTCTCGGGCTATCGACATATATGGCTTAAAATATGTATCTTTGTTTACTTGTAGAAGCGTGTGTTTCTTTATTTAGCTTATTGTATCTGTTAAAATTTGATGACTGAAAATTTTGCAAATTTACTAATTTTCACATGGCCTCCTCAAAGTGATAATATTCTGGTATTTGTTTTATTTAGCTTCTTTTGATTGTGTGTATATTTTATAAAGCTTTTTCATTATATACAGGCGTTTTTAAAATGGTATTTAGTTGGAAGATATTAATTACAGGAATTTGTCATTGTTTCTTTTACAGAAAAAAAGTAGGTTTGTGTTGTTGTGATTTGGGGTCTCCAAGTAGCCAATAGTACATAAATAATGTAGTTATTTTTTGTAAAAAAAAAACAACTTTTTCAGCAACCTTCAGGGAAGTACCCACTTCCCGAACGCTTTTTCTTTGAGAAAGTAGCATTTCTCTGGCCTAGTCCGGGAAGTATGTAGTATCACATCGTTGTTGTCGAACTTCAGCGACAATATTTGCTGATAATGGTGGAAACATCACAAATTTGAAGAGACACGGTGGCTGGAAGTCTACCAATGTCGCTGAAGGATATATAGACAATTCACTAAGATACACAATTAAAATTGCCAATACCATTCAAAAATTATTAGATGAAAACAATCAATATGAAACGGAAACTTTACCTTCTTGTTCTGACTACAAAAGGCATTTAAATATACCAAGCATTTCAAACAAATTAAATCCTTTCAATATTAGCAATTGCTTGAATTTTAATATAAATATTAATATAAATAAGAATTAGAATGTTTCTGTTAGTACCTATCTTCTGTTCGAATTTCAATATTTAATACAAATAAGAATTAAAATTAATTAAAAAACTTCTGGACTTTTTTGTCTCTAGGCATATAACTTGGGAATGCAGACATGTTTTCGCCGAACAGCAGCATGGTTTTCTTAAGGGAAGATCTACAACGACCAACCTTCTTCTTTACCAGAATGTATTGGTCTCAGCTTTGGAGGATAGGTTACAGATTGATTCGGTGTATACAGATTTCTCCAAAGCGTTTGATAAGGTAAATCACGCCTTATTATTGTCAAAACTTGCATTGTTGGGTTTTAATGCCAATTTGTTGTCTTGGGTGCGCAGCTTCCTTATGGGTAGGTCCCAGAGTGTAAAGATCAGGAACTTCATTTCTGGTAGTATTACTGTTTCTTCAGGAGTTCCTCAGGGTTCACATTGTGGACCAGTCCTCTTTAATCTTTTTATCAATGATGTCATACATTCACTTAAGCATAGTCAGATTTTGATGTTTGCTGATGATATCAAAATTTTCAAGATTGTTCGTTCCAGACAGGACGCTTTACTTTTACAGGAAGACTTAAATCGTTTTGCTCGGTGGTGTGGTGACAATCTTCTGACTCTGAATGTTGATAAGTGTTTCTGCATTACATTCACTAGAGCTCAGTTTCCCATTGACTTTGTGTACTCCATGGGCTCTGGTGCTTTACAGAGGAAGGAAATGATTAAAGACTTGGGCATTGTATTGGATAGGGAATTATCTTTTGGGGATCACATGGAGTACATAGTGTCTAAGGCATATAAAATGTTAGGATTTATTCATAGATCAACTCTGGATTTTTCATGCAATAGCTTTAGAAGGCTGTATTGTGCTCTGGTTCGCTCTTTGTTGGAATGCTCTTCTGTAGTCTGGAGCCCGAATTACAATATTTATATCAATCAGATTGAGGCCGTACAAAATAGATTCTTAAGAATTTGTGCTTACAGAATGGGCTTGCAGAGAAATGATCTTAACCTTTCTTATTTGCGGAATCGGCTGCACTTGCAGTCACTGAGAGGTAGAAGGATTGTCAGTGATGTTTGTTTTTTGCACAAATTATTAGTGAATAAAATTGATAGTCCTTCTTTGCTTGAGTTAGTCTCTCTAAGGATTCCGAACTGCACGAGAGCGAGGGAGGTTTTTGTGGTTCCCTTCCATCGAACCAATTATGGCTTTTTCAGTCCGATGTCGAGAGTGGCGAGAACTGCAAATGAGTATTCGGAGCTCTTGGACATGTTTAATGATTCTGACCGTGTAATTAGAGGAATTTTGAGAGGTGTTATTGATTGAATTGTCATACATATGGTATACAGGTTATGTTTTGCTTTTTTTTTTATGTTCTCATATTGTGATTATTTAAGACTAATGTAGTTTTAGATGTTCTTATTATTATTGTAAATGGTTAATCCGTTGAAATAAATAAAAAATAAAAATAAAAATAAAAATGTTCGAAATTTTGTTCTACAAAGAAATATAATAAAGAAATGTGTCTCATTGATTTGTTATTCTACACGGTTGCCGAAAAAATAGTGTACGCAACACGTCCGAAAACAGTTTTTTTGGACTCGCCTACGGCTCGTCCTAGTATTTTGTCGACTCGTCCAAAAAACAGTATTTTCCGGACTTGTAACGTAAATTACTATTATCATCAAAAACATCTAAACACCAGAAAAATAAAAATTTGTAAGGCGTAATTTTACAAAACATGTGTAGGTTATGCTGTCCATCAACTGTTCGATTGTTGCCATGCATACGTAGATCTCTTCAGCTTGGGGATGATTTAGAAACTAAAATGATAATAGAGTTTTCAACTATTGCAGTTAGCCGCTGGATCACACACAGGCCTTTATTGTCATAGATACCTTATTTATTGGAATGAGTCATGAAAGTGCAGTTTAGGTTTTTACACCTCGGAAATATACCTTGGTAGTTTTTTCTTTTTATATTTATTTGGCATTGTTATTGGTTTTTGTATTTCTATATTAGCAATACTTGTTGATTTATTAAGAATTATAAATGAACTGCAGAACTTGCAGAAACAGACCTTTTACCCTGTTGCTACCAAAATATACTTTGGTCATCTAAAGTTTCATAAAATTTTACTGTTTTTTGCTGTGCTTGAAAAAAAACATATTTATTTATCTTGTACATTGTAACCTTAGCTATTTCCACTTATATTTTCCTTTTTTTCCTGTGCTTGCTAAGTACTTTTTTCTATATTTGCAATATTTCTTTAATATTAATAATTCTAAAATTATTAATCTGCAAAACTTACAGAAACAGACGTTTTACCCTGTTATTGTAGAATGGGGTTACTTGAAACACTTTTCAACTCCCAAGTTAAAACAAAATTGGAACACTAAGGATGAAGTTCCGTTCTCATATGTTATGACTATGTATGAGTATATACAGGGTGATTCATAAGTGGTGACCAAAAATGAAACCCCATGGTCTTTGAACAATTTTAGAGACGATATGTCCTATAAAAACTTTTCCTACAATGCTTCATTAAAAAGATACAGGGTGTTGAAGTTGAATTTCAAAAAATAAAATTTCCCAATTGTTTTAAAAGTAGCACATATATTTTGCTGAAACTTCGCATGTGTAGGCTGTTATGGAAGGCATGTATTCTAACATAACAATTGAATCGGCTAATCCAGCAGTGGCGCGCGTACCCACATGGTATTGGTTATCCCTCAAGAACAAAACGGTTACGCCAATGATGGAAAATTTAATGTCTTGAGGATTCATTGTTGCTTGAATATAACGAAAAGCATTATTTATCAGTTGTTGTAGCTGCTCTGGTGTATTTATTTGTTCACTGTAGACCAGTTGCTTAAAATCACCCCAAAGATAGAAGTCAAGTGGGTTTAAGTCCGGTGATCTTGCAGGCCAATGTATTGGTCCAGTTCTGCTAATCCATCTTTCATTATAATGTTCATGTAGCCATGTAACAACGTTTCGACTATGATGCGCTGGTGCACCGTCATGCTGGTACCACTTCATACCTCTTGTTGCTAGTGGAATGTCATCTAGAATGTTTTCTACACGGTTTTCTAGGAGCGCTAAGTACGAAGATCCATTTAAACGTTGTGGCAGGACTTCCATGAACAGTGAGCCGTTAAAAATACCACACCATAAATTAATGGAAAATCTATGTTGAAATGCGCGAGTCCTTGTTGCATGTGGATTTTCCAATGACCAGACATGCTCATTATGAGAAGTATAAATACCATTTCTTGTAAATGTTGATTCGTCAGACCAGAAGATTAGATTAGGGAATAAGATATTTTGATTGTTCATTTCCAACATCCATTCACAAAAGACTCGTCGATGCACATTATTTCCAGGTAGAAGGCAATGAACATTCTGTCGATGATATATATGTAAGGCTTCTTGATGTAAAGTTCTCCAAACAAAGCTCTGAGAATATTGTAACTGCGTGGCAATCCTCCGAGTACTTGTAGAAGGTTGATGCATCACTGTATCCACCGCGCTCTCTTCGTCTTCAAGTTGATGTTGTCTTCTACCATTAGCTCTAGCGTCAGGACGTTGTCTAATACCGCACTGCCGAAATCTTGAAAACGATTGAGAAAAAACCCTTGGTGTAGGTTGACGGCGAGTGGGAAACCTACGTTGATATTCCCGACAAGCAGCTAGAGCATTTCCATCAGCATATCCGTAGATAAAAATTATATCTGCATACTCTTCTGAGGTGTACTCCATTATAAGAAGTAAAAGAGTAGAAAAATTTGCAATTTTATAAAGGTTACCACTTACACCTATTCAAAATAATAACTTGTTAACCTAAACGTCAAGTGACACTTAATGACAACTTTGGCAAACCAGACTACTACTTACTAAAATACAACAAAGATAATCGTCGTACAAAAAATTGTCAAGACATTAAATTTTCCATATCAAAAAGATGTCGTGCGTGTATTCAGGCCAATGGAGGCATAAAAGTGTATCATTGCGATTTTCTACCAAACAACGACTGGTTAAAAATCATGAACTGTGCTCTAAAACACTTACCTGATTCATTGCTTACTCGACAAATATGCGTCCTACAGAAAATTATTTTGTTCACGAATGAAAGTAAAATTCAAAAAATAAAAAAAATATCATTGGCGTACCCGTTTTTTTCTTGAGGGATAACCAATGACATGTGGATACGCGCGTCGCTGCTGGATTAGCCGATTCAATTATTATGGTAGAATACGCGCCTTCCATAACAGCATACACATGCGAAGTTTCAGCAAAATATATGTACTACTTTTTAAAAAATTGGGAAATTCTATTTTTTGAAATTCAACTTCAACACCCTGTATCTTTTTAATGAAGCATTATAGGAAAAATTTTTATAGGACATACCCTCTCTAAAATTGTTCAATGAACATAGGGTTTCATTTTTGGTCACCACTTATGAATCACCCTGTATACAGAATGGCGCAGCAAAAACGAAACAGACCCGATTTTTCATATTTCCTGGTATTTAAAGAAGAATTGCTTACACACCCCAATTTTTATTTCGATGGGGAAACATTTTGTCGATATTTGAAACCCTATCAGTTCATCCCTCTAGCAGGGGTGAGTTTCACCCTTGAAATTTTAAACGGAAAGGGGTATTGAGTAACTCATTATTTTGAAGCCAATCAAATTAGTATTGAGTAACTCATTATTTTGAAGCTAATCAAATTAGTATTGAGTAACTCATTATTTTGAAGCTAACCAAATTCTCTTTTTCAAAAGTATCAGTTTTTGAAAATCGGTTGACTACTTTTTGAGAAAACACATCTCAAAGTGTTGTCTGCCAAACAAACAAACAAAACAAACATGTTTCTTGCATTATTTTTTTATTACATTAACAGTATACTAATGTATTAAATATTCAAAATGAAAATTTCATGGAAGTTCGACTTAGACATTTAATACATTAGTATACTGTTAAAAGGTAAGAAAAAATAATGTAAGAAACTTGTTTGTTTTGTTTGGCAGACAACACTTTGGAATGGGTTTTCTCAAATCTGCTCCACCGATCTTCAAAATCTGATACTTTTCAAAAAGAGAATTTGATTAGCTTCAAAAGAAGGTGTCGTTCAATACCCCTTTCCGTTTAAAGTTTTAGGGGTGAAAATACCGGCAAAACATGTCCCCCTCGAAATAAAAATTGACGTGGACGGCGATTTTTTTTTAATTAACAGGAAATATGAAACATCAGGTCTGGTTCGTTCTTGCTGCGCCACTCTGTATATATATATATATATATATATATATATATATATATATATATATATATATATATATATATATATATATATATATATATATATATATATATATATATATATATATATATATATATATACATACAGGGCTTTCATTAATTCCCGAACCCCAGGTGACCGCTTAAGTTAGGCAACCCGACATACACGGTTGTACAAGCTGAATTAATGAAATCCCTAAGATGCCAGTGTTGTCTCATATTTCCTTTGGGGTTTTATCAAAAATATAAAAATTATAATAAGGTGAAACAGTAAATGTCTTAAATATAGTTATTATTTAGTATTTTTAACAGCAAGTCTGTTCATGTATGGTTTACTGTTATTGATTGTTAAAAAAATAAATTAAAAACAATAAAATATTACTTTTATTTTGTATAGATATCAAAATTTTGTTATGTACGTAAACAAATTGAGGTGCGATTATTTAAACTTCTAATTTACGGTTTTAGGAATGTGTATTGTGTAACGTTGAATAAATATGTACCTGTTTGGGCAGATTACTGACGAACAGATTTGGTAGGGCTTCGTTCCATGTGATGTTGAATATCGTCAACAACATAACCTTAACATACCTACACTTTTAACTTATGTAAAAACGGAATGAAAATGCTAAGTTTTGATAAAACTGTTTATTTTTATTGTCCAACAGATGGAAAATTATTTGAAGAAATTATTCGACACTGGTCGAACTTGGTAAATGCACAATATACATACAAAATAACTGTCAAAAGGAATTGAGTGCCAATGGACTGAACTGTCAATTGTCAATTGATTTAGTAACTTTAGGGTCCCTAGTCTAGTGGTTTTTTTGGTTACTTTTGGACTGCCAACTCATAAAATCATATTCCACTAAGAGAGAGACAGAATCCGGTCACGTGGGGTTTGGGAATTAATGAAAGCCCTGTATGTGTATGTATATATATATATATATATATATATATATATATATATATATATATATATATATATATATATATATATATATATATATATATATATATATACAGGGTGATTTATACCATAAGGCGAAAAATTAAATTTCGGGCTCTAAATTGAATTCTAAGCAAAAAATGAAAATAACATTTATCCCATCGGCCTTTGTTTCGGAGATATAAACATTCACCATTTTTTCCATAAAATGAGTAGTAGATAGTGCTCTGAAAAAAAAAGAAAAATACTTATTTATTAATGTTGACGGTTGTCACAGAGTTAAGTATTATTCTCAATTGTCAGTGTTAAAGTGCTCCGAAACAAAATAAAAATACTCATTTATTATTGTTGACGGTTGTCACATAGTTAAGTATTCTCAATTGTTAGTGTTAAAAAGATAGAAATTTCGCCAGAAATCCAGTTTAGCAATGAAGAATATGCCGACATCATTTTTGTTTGCGGCTTCTGCAACGGAAATGCTCTAGAAAGTAGTCGGGAGTATCAAAGAAGATTTCCGAATAGATGTCTGCCATCTCGCTGTGTATTTTCCGATGCATTCTAAAGACTGCGATAACGTGGAATCAATAACCATCATACTGGTGGTCTAAATACACGATACAATGCTGCAAGGCAGAAAAAAGTAATTGATGCAGTGCTCGACGATCCAGGTATTGGTACTAGGAAAATTTCTAGATTATGAATGCTGCACATGAAATTGAAAACAAACAAGCTTTTGCCGTAGTCTATAATTCATTAGTTTTACGTTGCCAGGCTTGCATTGCGGCTGGCGGTGGACTTTTTGAACATTTATTATGAATTGAAGAAATTATTTTGATTGTGTAATAGTTCAGTGATTAAATTAAGTTTTGTTATGGGCAACTAATTAATCTTTCAAAAGTTTGTACCACGATATCTCCGAAACAAAGGATAATTGGAAAAAATGTTTGTCTTCATTTTTTGCCTATTGGAGCTATCTGATTGTCCTCCAGACCTATTCGTTTTCAACACTTAGAACTCACGAAAATTTGTATATCTAGATAACAGGGTGAGCACCATTACCACCTGACCGGCATTACACTATTTCCTCTACTTTGCTCATCTTTTATTCATTCAAAATTAGTTAAATTTACTCATGCATTGTTCTTTCCATATTTTCTGTGTTTGTCCCTTTTTATATGCTTTAAGTGTGCATATTTGCAGTATTTATTGCAGATTGATTAATAACGATTAGTGAACAACAAAATATGCAAAAAAACACCTTTTGCTCTGTTATGGTGGAAGAGATATACCTTGGTCATCTCGCCTTATATTTTCACAATTTTTCTTGTTTTCTTTTTGCCTGTGCGTGGAACAAATAATTTAGTTTTTCTAGTGCACTGTTATTTCTATATGTGTTTTGACGCTTTTTTGTATTTTTTGTTTATGCCATATCTGCTGCTTAAATTGATTAAACTGCAAAACTAACAAAACTAATCCCTTTACTCTGCTATGGTGGGGAAAATATAAGTTGTTATTGCTACTTATGTTTTTACTTTTTTTTTGCATGTGCTTGCAAAACACCTGTTTTCTTTTGCAGTGTTTTTCTACATTTTGTATGTATTTTTCCGTTTTGTATTTTTTCTTTTGTTATTTGTACTTGTAGTATTTATTTGGGATTGATAAATAATGATAAATGTGCTGAAAAACTTGTGAATAAAATCTTTTACCCTGTGTCAAATTTTAGGCAATAAAGTTTGTATAACTAGCTTAATTTAGATTTGATTTTTGGTGGCCTTTTTTTATCAGTTTTTATGGTCAGAACCTCCAGGATAAATAGACTTGTTTAATGGACTGTGTGAAATGTTCTTTTTATACTAATCAAGTGCACTTCCTCATAGAAAATGTGATGTAGTAGACATAATTAAGCTTAAATGTTACAATGTTAAATATACAATGTATTTGTTTTTATAAAATTTAAAAAAATATATATTGCAAAATAGTAATGAGCTTCTTGTTTAATTCTTATATTGACCTGACGTTTGGAGTAACGCCTTCGATAGTGTGTCTCGTCATAAACTATACTCTTATGGTTTCCACAGTGTTGTTCACTCTGCCAAAATCACACCTTAACAACAGGAAACAGATAATTAGGCTTGATGGTAAAGCATCAAAAGTAGCATTCCACAGGGTTCTCTTTTTGGGCCATTATTATTTTATATATACGATTTGCCTACGTCGATAAGAGCAGATGATGTTTGCCTCTTTAAATGGGGGAAAAACATCAATACTCACTATTATATCTACGGCTTATAATCCAAGTCCCCAACGGTCACGACTTTTGGGAATAATAATCAATCAACACCTAAATTGAAGAGTCATTAAAAGTGCAGCTTCCAATAGCAATTTTTGTTTGATAATGAGGGTTGTTCAGATACCTGGATTTGAGACTGCAAAAACAGCTTGCTATTCGACTTTTCACACTATAGCTACATATGGTCTTTTGATATGGGAAGGATATTCTGAAATGGAACATGTTTTTTTCTTGCAGAAAAAAGCGGAAAGATACAGTGGTGAGGCCGAATAGAAACAAGACTGTCTGGCTTCTTGGTAGGAGTCGTACTGCACTTCGTCATATCATCGGGCTGTTACCAGGTCATTGCAGTTTCAGAAGACACCTTACATTGATAGGTGTGGAGAGGAATTCCATTTGCCAGTATGCAGTGAAACTGAAGAAACGTCTTACCACTACCTGTGTGAATGAGGCTTTTGGGAGTCTTTGAACAGAAATGTTTGGATCAAGGACTTTATGGAGGAGTCATAAGTAAGTTCTATTTGACGAAATACCGTCACGGCCTTTATTTTGAAGTTGGGGTTTGGTGACAAAACCGAGGAGAGGTGGGGCATAGTTGCTGCATGCCAGGGTTGGCAACAAGGGCCTGATGCTACCACTACTACTACTACATGAACGTGTTCTGTAAAAAACGTCCTGTACTTCAAAACACTAAGTATGATAACGTTTTTGATTAGCAGCTGAGTCTTGCTTTATTTTAATTGATGTACAGTTTCTCACATTCATGTATAATTTTTACAACATTTTTATATGGTCAGTTCGACATTTGAAAGATCTCTTAAAATCAAGAAAAGAATAGAGTTGCTATTTAAAAAAATGCTGAACGTGTCATTACTCTAAAACAAATGAAAGTGGAAAACTGACTCATGAAAAAAAAAAATTTTTAACAAATAAAATTGACATGTTTGAGGATTTCAGCAATGAGCTAACATGATTGAAAATAGATAATGTGCAAGATAAAGGAGCATATTTGTATATTACATTACCTGATATAATCTATGTTCCACGTGATAGCAGATGGTGTCGTCATTAACACATTGGGTTTCTACAAGAAATACATGGCTTTACATCCAATGTGTAGTCTCTCATGACAGATTTTTTTGTGGTATTTAGGTGAAAAATGCACAAGCTCAATCTAATCGAATCAACACAATGTCCATATACAAGCTGCAATTCTTAGTTCTTAAATTAACGGGATGCTTGCTTGTATACTGACCAGCATGAGCCATTCGTCAGCTAGTTTACTGGCCAATAAATGTAAACTAGACTTTTTTGAAGCTTTAGAAGTCAAAAAGCACACACAACAATAGCTGCCTTATTTTAAATCAGTAAACTGATTTAATGAATTCCTCTTTCTTGGATATTCTTCTTCCTAATTAAATAAGTGAAAGAAAATAAATTTAACTATTCTTTCAAAAAAGTTGTTATAAGATAATGAGTTGATGTATGTCGATACTTTCATTGTATATAGTCTGCTTTATTAATGTTATTGTTCAGTTATTTTATTGTTGTAACTGTTATTATAGGCTAGTTCTATTTTTATGTTAAATATTGACATACATCACGTAGACTTTTTGAAAGCCTCATCCGTCATCTATGTTTCATTTTATTATCAATTTGATGAATTTTTTGATCAAAACATCATAACATGGCAACAGATCTTTATTTGTAGTTGTCATGATTTTGTACTAATTCAATTTGTATCTGTCTGAGGATGCTCTCAAGTAGCGAAACTAGTCACAGAAACATTGAAGAACATCTCGAATTCATAAGAGCCTCTTGCTCCAGTTAGTTTACACGCTGGCTACGCCCTTCACCTACAGAAACGAAACCCAACAGTGAAGCCAGAGAAGTAGTCTCCAACTCTGTATGTAGTAACCTCTTCTTCACTAGTAAGTGTAAACACAAAGGAGTTTGCTTGACAAATATTATAAGTAGAGGTGTGCGAAGCTTCGAAATTTCGAACCGAACTCGAACCGAACCTTCGGTTCGAAGATATGTTCGCACTAGCGATGTTGAAGTAGTTCGAAGTTCAAAATATGCAATCCTTCAAAATAGTTCGAACTTCGTTGTTCAAAAATACTTCGAAATTTAACTTTACAGACATTGAATGTTGCCAAAGGTAGCGAAGTTGCGGCCCCTCTTACTCGGTAGCGACGCTTTAAACTCGTTATCGGTCTCATTGAGTCGATAGCATTATTTCAGATTTCACTCGTGCATATCTTTGATAGTAGGTGGGACACATTGAGACACAACGGAGGCATTTAGCAATCACAGAAATATTGTTCTTATATATCCTAGCCTCCAAACACCATTTTCAGTAACAACATTATGATCGCAGTGTTCAAAGGCGATCGGTAACGTAAATTTTCAGAATTTAAGGATAATTGCAGATTGCCTTTGGAGAACATTGGTTTCAACATGCTTTATTTCACAGTGAGTCAAAACAGTTACATATTCACAGTCAGCAGACAGTTCAAACTTGTAAGTAGTTATTTTTAACTGACTTCAAAAGGGGAGGAGGTTCTCAATTCGACTGCATTTTTTTTTTAAATCTGTGTTACCTCAGAACTTTTATCAAGGTAAACCGATTGTGATGATTCTTTTTTTATTTGAAAGCTGGTGCTTCTCATGTGGTGCCATATAAATTTGATAAAGAACTGACCAGTAGTTTTTTTAGTTATTCTTAATGAAGTCGGTTTCCTATTTTTTTAAATTTTTATTGTTATATACCTATCATGCTCACTTTCAACCCTCTTAATCTGTTTGCTAAAACTGCCTAGTCAATACCAAACAACAACATATTTATAAGTGAGCTTATCTATAGATCTAGAAATCTAAAAAAGTTTAAAATATTTTTTGTTTAGTGGTTTTGATTTAACATTGACCCATCTCCACAACGATCAGCACTGGAATGCATTTTCACCCAATCAACCTGCAAATTTGTCGAACCCTTCCTTTTTGTAAAAAGAGTGGGAATCTTTTATATATCAAATATTGTATGTTACAATATTCCTAAATTTTGTATTTAAGGAAATGATATATGAACACTGAAGAATTTTGGGTAGTTCGATGTTCGATTTTGAATTTCTAATAAGTTCGAAGTTCGACTGTGAACCTTAGACATACTATTTCAGAGGTTCGAAGTTCGAGGCAACATATTTGCTTGGGTTCGTTCATAGTTCGGTTCGAACAAAACATGGGTTCGCACACCTCTAATTATAAGTACAATTTGGAGAACCCAATTCATCACAATATAGTTTTTAGACATGGTGATTGTTTCGCTAACAAAGTTAGCGTCATCAGGGGGATGAATAAACTAAGCGAATAAAAACTAAAACTACTATTTATATATTAGTGTCAAGCAGTTGTGAACAGCGTGCTCTACGAAAGTATACGGACTCCCACTGTTGAGTCTTAAATCCCTGTAATTAAAATTGCATATCTACGTTTGTAAAACTGTGTGTCGTTATCAAATATTCCTTCTAAGAAGGGCACACTGATTATTAAAATAACAGTTCGAACAATGGACCACATAGAACTGGACTTACTTTAGCAAGCATCTGACGCGACTGCCTGACATTTTTGATTATCGTGAGATTTTCTTTATCTACATGATGATTATTATCCCAAATATTCTGAGCAATACATGATTTATTAATAGTGCCATATGTTAGTACCCCAAAATGTTGTAAGGGGGTGGTTTTACGTGCCTTTTGCTTTTCTTTAATACAAAGATTTTAAATGACTGTAAATTCTAATTATTATTATTATTAAACTTTAAGTAATTATTCATTTGTTTATATTTTGGATTGGCAACGTTCGAGCAATAGAACACCTATCCAAAAACTACCCCTTGTTACCTTGAAACTAATATTTAAGTTTTAAGACCTTCAAGGGAGGTCTTGTCTAAATTTTTTGTAGAACACTAAAAACCGAGCATCTGGGATTAGATTCCCAAAATTTTACTATATATTCAGTCTTAGCATATACCTAGTTACCCAAGCACATAAAAGTCACTCTATAAGAAAGTGTTAAAATGAACTCTAGTTTAGGACTTCCTAAGCTAAAAATGAAAATAATCAGCTATTTTTTGTGGGTAAAAACGGTGAGATGGCAATTGCTTAGAACACTTAAACACTTGTTTATAATCATTTGCATTAAAACTTCCTTTACATATTTCTATTTTGATTTATTGTAACTAAAATAAACTACACAGCAATCTTTACATTATATAGATTTACTTTATATCACATAAAAGTGCAACACCTCGCAGTGTCCAGTGCCGTGGATTATGATCTGTTTCGAAATCAATGGAACCAACATATTTTTGGTCTGTGCGTTGTGGTTTTCTATAAATTGGACACTCATAAAGCTTAGGATCTTTACCAGACGTTGTGTTTATGGCATAAATATAAATCACTGGCATCTGTTCATATAGAACTTTGGGTTTGCTTTCTATTAATTTTCCTGATCTTCTGTCCAAACCAGCACCTTCTAAGAACAATCCGTAGACGTAGATGCCTTCAGCTGGCCCTTCCTTTAAATCTTCCTTGTTGTACCTCGTTATGAGATTCTGGAGCACAACTGAGTCCAATGCCCAACCTTTGTGAGCTCTTGTTACATCCTAAAATATAATAATATTAATAATAATAATAACACCACAGTAGACAAACTCCGCATCCAGAAGTCGTATACTTGAGCTGGGGGAGCTTACATACACATATAGACAAAGGACACCACCCATAACTCATCAGAAGCCGACCTTTCCACATTGGAGTGAAAAAAGCCGATTGTCTGAATACAAGACTCGAACCTGCGACATCCCAGTCCAATTCTAGAGGTTACTCGCCTCATGAACTGAGCTATTTGGTCTGTTAATAATAATAATCAATTTGTTAGTTCTATATACCCACTTGGTGTTGAACATGTCATACAATAAACAAGAGTTAACCTAAAATAAACATTTACACAGATATACATATATCATCTAAACATGATACAACATGCATTTAAACGAAAAGTTAGAAATCAGAAGTGACAATTTATCACTGAAGAACTTTTCCAGTCTGTAATAAGCTCTATTCGTCAAAAATATCTAAATATTTTGTTTGGTTTGCTCCAGAGGCTTGTTCCTAACTTCATCTGGGATATGGTTATAAATTTTTATCAGGCTATATTGCAACATTACCTTTGATTTTACTTGCCTTTGGTATTGAAGAAACTGAGTTATTACTTCCCTATCGTCACAACGTGTAGACGTATCGCATTGGCGACAAAAATTTCAATTTTTTTTCCGAATAAACGTAAAAAGTAGCAAAACAAATTAAGCATGATTTGAGAACGAAATTTTTGTTTGCCTGTACTGCCCTCCTAAGCCAAAATGACGTAACTCAAAATTTGTCTATTTCTGTATTATACCACTTTGGTGGTATTATATTCATCATATTTCCTAAGCACAAAAAGACAGATCTGGCGTTTTAAGGATTGGTAAGCACTGATGAAAAGAGCGTATCTCAAAACAGCCTCAAAAACCTAAGGTGCTTAGACGTAACTCAGGTTTGCTATGCAAAACTTACGTATCTGAGAGATGCGACAATCCTGCTTAGTAAAGTAGCTATACTGCATATGATGAACACTTGACTTGTGCTCTGCCTATACACAGATGTCAATGTCATCTAACTGTTGTTAGTTTATCGCCGGTTTTGTGATGTGGTTTTTACCAAATCACGTGAAAAATAACTATTTGGCATGAAGCCGCACTTGGAAGAAACAAAGAGCAAATTATAAGCACATTCTATAACTTTCTGAAAACCAAAAGAAACCTGTTTAAATTACAATGTGGCTAGGTAACTGCGCAGCACAGAAAAAAAATTGGGCTTTGTTTCCATTTCTAATTTATATAGTGAATTCAGATGAAATTAGTGCAGACGAGATTGTTGTTAAATACTTTGAGCCGGGCCATACTTTTATGGCAGCGGACTCCTTCCATCACAACGTTGAACTGGCAATGAAACGGATGGGTACAATGTATGATTTTAATGATTTTGTACAAGTGGTAAAAAAATGCTTCTCATGGGACAGAAGTGTTACCAGTGAAACTGGAGAATCTTTTCGACTGGAAAGATTACTCTTCGCAATATAAACTCGGAAAAATGATTCCAAGACCATACTTACAAAGTATGGTTCGAGTAAATTTTCAAAGAGGGTCCTTCAATAAGGAGTATAAAACAGATTTTGAAGGAGCATCTGAAACAATTAAGTTCGTCACTTCAAAAATTACGAAAAATAATAAATTCACCAGAGCCTGTCATATGCAATAAGGTTAATGGAATATCACAACAAAGAAAGAAAGACATTGTACAAAATCTGGCGGATATAATTAAGAAAAACCAACTAACATTTTGGCAGAATTTGCCCACATCTGACAGATTAAACTTATTATTGTCTTATGGTAATGATTATTATATTAGCTAGAATTTTTTTCTAAATTTAATTAGGATATTGATTTTATTTCAAGTTGTGCCTAAGAACAAATTACAATCATTGTATTACGATGGTTATTATATAAGCTAGAAGGTTTTTTTCCCAACTTTAATTACCCGTTTAATTTGAAATTGTAGTTCAGAACCAATAAATAATGTAATGCCTTAAATATGTGTAGGTATTTGAATTTTTTTCCGTCCTATTTATTTGCAGCAAAATTTATATTACTATTGCAGTTGAACTATATTGACGTAACGCAAGTGAAAAAACTGAGATCAATTTCTTAAGCAAATTGGACATATCGCAATTTTTTTGTTAAAAGTATGTTTTCAAAAAATCATAATGGCATTAATTTTATATCTACCTATTTGAAGAGGTGATTTGCAGAATATATAACAAATAATAACAAAATAACACGTGCTGAACATAGCTTTCTAAAATGTTTTATTTTAGAAGTAACACATAGTGAGATGCGTCATTTTGGCTTAGGAGGGCAGTGTAGGTCTGTCTGTTTGTAGCCACAATAACTTTAGAATGAATTGAGATATCGTCTTCAAATTTGTTATACAGCTAGCACTCGACAAACAAACGGTTCGGATTGTTTTTGGGTAAAATCTTTTTTTTTTTAATTTTTTTATTTCTACAACACCACGAGGGCTCACAGGCTAAATACTATCGTACCGTGGGTGTCGACAAGGAGGAAAGAGGCAACTTGTTAATTCTCGACTTGGAGGTTCGGAGGAGAAGGAAAAACATGTGCCGGCAAGGTGTTCCACAACTTGGAAGTCCTCGGGCCAAAAGAGCGGGCATAACAAGATGTTCTGTCTCGTGACCTGGACAGTAAAAGGGTGCATTCGCTCTGTCCCCCTGGTAGATCTGTTGGGGGGGCAGCAGGTGGAGGAAATATGGAAGAAAGCTCATCTGAGCAGTGCCCGTGCATATATCTATAAAAGAGAGAGGGAGAGAGGTCACCTACGGCACGTCGGTGGGTAAGCGATGGCAGCCTTTGGGTGAGGGTAGGGACACCAATGTGACGTATAGCTCTCTTCTGAATTGAGTCCAGAATAGCGAGTGTAGAAACGGCAGCTGCCCCCAGATGTGTGAACAGTATTTGAGGTTTGGCCTTATTTGTGAAGTATATAAGGTATATAGATTAGCTGGTGAAAAGTATTTGCGAGCCCAGAAGAGGAAACCTAATTTCTTAGCAGCCGCTTCTGCAATTGATGTGACATGTTGGTGCCAATTGAGATTTCGATCCACAGAAATGCCAACAATTGAAAAGGACTCATTACTTTGAATAACTTGGTTGTTCATTGTGATGGGTCTAGGGCTGGTGTATTTCTTATGAGATAGAAAGCAAGACTGATATTTGGTGGAGTTGAATTATACAAGATTTCTACTTCCCCAGTCTAATATTTTTGGAGATCCACAGAGACAGAACCCGCCATGAGTCTATCTAATTGGGCTAAAGAAACAGGCTTAGAATATTGTATATTTGAGTGGAGGGTGCTGTCATCCGCGTAACTGTGAACTGGGCTGGATGTGCTAGGGAGGAGGTCATTGATGTGGAGAAGAAATAAAGTAGGGGCTAAAGCTGAACCTTGAGGGACTCCTGCATTAATTGGATACAGTTTAGAGGAATTGCCATCCATGACAACAGAAATGCTCCGGTTGGAGAGGAAATTTGCTGTCCAGGTACAGAGTTTTGGTGGTAGGCCATAGGCTGGAAGTTTAGGAAAGGAGGTCGGCAGTTGATATGCGCTGACGGAATCCATACTGCCTGTTGTGGATTAGACTGTATTTTTCAATAAATTTTAGTAACTCGGTGTTTATATACTTTTCCATCACTTTAGAGGCGACTGAAAGGAGAGAAATAGGCCTGTAGTTGCTAGGAAGCGCTTTGGATCCTTTCTTGGGGACGGGTTGTACTCGAGCATGCCTCTATTGTAAGATGTCTGAAACAGATGAGTCAGGACAGGAGCAAGTTCTGGTGCGCATTTTTTGAGAACAATTGCTGGGATCTCGTCAAGGCCAGATGCTTTCCTGGTATTAAGAGAAGAGAGCATCTTTCGTACCTTTTTTTACGTACCTTTTTTTGAATGTAGTCGCATTATTATAGCGAGGTTTTATTGGTTTAAATGAATTAAACTTTTGCTTTTGTATATGGATGTAAATATTGCACATTAGTTAGAAATTTTTAATTAACTATTTGTCTTTTACTCACACCATAGTTTGTTAGTGGCATACCAGCACGGGTATTGAAATGAATATAAGAATTAAAAATACTTGTCATAGTTCTGCCTCCATCTTATTAAGTTAAGAAAACGGCCATTATCTGGGAGTAAGTAATTAAAGCCTACTTAGTGTCCGTAACCTCTATGGGAAATAATTACAATTGACCTCTGGCTTATAGTTTTCTCCACTTAGCTACCCTAGGACAGGGCTGCTCTTAAATAGTACTTTCTGACGTACTACAAAGGCCTTAGCAGAAGCTTTCACGGGGATTTAACCACGCTCTATTTATAAGGAACAAATATTGCGACTGGGGGACAATAATTAAATAGAATAATATCTCAGAGTCTGATTGTGAGTGACAATTTAAATCACGCCCGAGGGACCGATTGTTAATAACCATCGGGTGTCTGCTTACCCAAAGTTCATCACAATATTTATTGCTGTTATAGGTTAATTCTATTTTTATGTTAGATATTAACATACATCACATATACATTTTGAAGACGTCATCCATCTTTTTTTTTTAGAACTTTCTGATCAAAACATCGTAACACAGCAACAGATTTTTATTTGTAGTTGTCATGAATTTGTATAAATTAATTTAATTTTCTTCTGTCTGAGGACACTGTCAAGCAGCGAAACCAGTTACAGAAACGAAAACGAACATTTGTGAGGCCAGAGAAATAGTCTCCACATCTGTATTTAGTATAAAAATAACCCCTCCCCTTTATATCGCAAAATTATCAGACGACAGTCTTCATATTTTTTTCTTTATTTTCCAACAGCTTTGAAAATTTTAATGTGATGAATTGGGTTCTCCAAATTGTACTTAACAAGAAGGTAGTAAAAAAGGTAACTTACTTGTCTCATAGCTGTCAGAAAACCTTGTGGATTGAAAAAACCTGTCATCCAGAAAACATTTGGTTTTCCATTATTGCACCAATTTCGAAACTGTGCATCTCTTTCTAGCAATTCTGTGTACCAGAAACCCAAAGTTGCTGATTCCCATGAGATCTTAAAGTGTAAAATCGATTAAATTCATAAATATAAAGATAGCCTGTCATTTCTTAATGCATTAAGTGGTGTATGATAAAGTCAAGCATAGATATACACAATGGATCTGATTCCAGAATGTAGGATATATTAAAAAAAAATTCTGGACGCAGCAAGTGTGTTATAATAGTGAATTTTCATAAGAATTGTACACAATTATTATACAGCATATTTTTTTTTCCCTCAGGGCTCGTCCGCGGCCTTGCCGCCCCGATAGCACCGCAACCCTTGGTTGATTGTGCATACCCTTAGTCTTACTCCACCCATTCCAAAATCACTGTGCCTTGAACTAGTCTACACAGCGATTGGTAGGGTGAAGTTTTATATTGCTCTGTCTCCGGTCTAGAGTGACCGTAGATCAGTTGTCTTTTCCGGTCCAGAGCTATACACTCACACAAGATGTGCTGGGCTGATTCCTCCCCCTCGCCGCAGAGTCTGCATGCGAGGTCCCCTTCGAACCGCCCCATTTTATGCAGGTGTTTCTTGACGGCCATGTGTCCCGTCAAGAGACCTGTTGTGTTTCTGAGCTGTCCTCTGCTAAGGTTTAGCAGCTCCACAGCTCTCTTTGAACTGGGTCCGTCAATTATTGACTTCCCATGTCTGAGCCCTGGACAGTCCGCCCAGTACACCTTGTGTTGGTTTCTGACCCAGGACTTAATGGCTCCCCTGGCAGTGCTCTTTGACACGCCCAGAGCCGGTTCTGGTCCCATAAATGGTTCTGCTGACCCTCTCTTCGCGAGACTGTCAGCTTCTTCATTGCCTTTGACCCCCGAGTGACCCGGCACCCAGATGAGGGTCACCTCATTCTGCCCAGCCAGGTCGCTCGTCTCGTCTCGGCACTCACTCACCAGCCAGGAATTTACCCGTAGGCTACTTAGTGCCTTAAGGGCTGCCTGGCATACAGCATATTAGTAATGTTAATACTTTAAACTTACACAGACCTTGAATATCGATTTTAGAGGCCCTAGTTTTCTGGGAAAATTTATAGTTTTCTTTCAAAAAAAAAATTTATCTCTGAAAATTACAAAGCTATTTTGATGAAATTGGTGGATATGTTGTCTTGGGAAAAACTTACTACACACCAAAATTCAATGTTCTATGTTTATAGAAAATTGAGATTCAAATTTGAAGCATTTAATGAAAACTCGCTACCATAACGCACTTGCTGCGTCCAGAACTTTTTTCAATATCAACAATAACAATTTACGACTCAAAGGCGACAATTCGCTACTATAAATATCACTGTCCAGCCAAGACTCTGAAAACAAAACAGTCAAGAGGGTGTGTCTGCGAGCAAACAAAAGAGTAAACATCATTAGTTCATGTCCGGAGGCCCATGACGTTTTGATAAAATATGTGAAATTGCTTCTTTATTGAACAGGCGAAAGAGGAAAGTTCATCACTGATAGAAGGAGAAAGTGAACAAGTTGATTGCTATTGAATACCAAGTATATCAGCCCGAACAGACTGTAGTTTCTGTCTGTATACTGTACACTCATGGTCCCAGACACAATTTTTTTCCTTCCTCAGGGCTCGTCCGCGGCTTTGCCGCCCCGATAGCACTGCAACCTTTGGCTTATTGTGCATGCGCTTAGTCTTTTTACTCCACCCATTCTAGAATCACTGTGCCTTGAACTAATCTACACAGCGATTGGTAGGGTGAAGTTTTATTATGCTCTGTCTCTGGTCTAGACTGACTGTAGAGCAGTTGTATTTTGCGGTCTAGAGCTTTACACTCGCACAAGATGTGCTGGGCTGATACCTCCCCTCGCCACAGAGTCTGCATGTGAGGTCCCCCTCGAACGGCCCCATTTTATGCAGGTGTTTCTTGACGGCCATGTGTCCCGTCAAAAGACCTGTTATGTTTCTGAGCTGTCCTCTGCTAAGATTTAACAGCTCCACAGCTCTCTTTGAACTGGGTTTGTCAATTATTGACTTCCCATGTCTGAGCCCTGGACAGTCTGCCCAGTACACCTTGTGTTGTTTTCTGACCCAGGACTTAATGGCTCCCTTGGCAGTGCTTTTTGTCACGCCCAGAGCCGGTTCTACTCCCATAAATGGTTCTGCTGACCCTCTCTTCGCGAGAGTGTCAGCTTCTTCATTGCCTTTGACCCCCGAGTGACCCGGCACCCAGATGAGGATAACCTCATTCTGTCCAGCCAGGTCGTTCGTCTCATCTCGGCACTCACTCACCAGTCAGGAATTTACCCGTGGGCTACTTAGGACCTTAAAGGCTGCCTGGCTGTCCCAGGCACAATGGTCAGTAGCAATGATTTTTTCAACTTTAGCAGTATTTAAACAGTTAATACAACAGAGAGATGTGGAAGTGCAGCTATTCACAAGATGTTCTCCTGCACATCTAGGACAAACGGTCTTTCTCTTGCAGTTTTTAGATGTATGATGCAATCCATAACATCTAGAACAACAAATTATGTGAACGGCATCATACACGGAACAGCGATCGTATCCAACAAAAAGTTGGCCCATGTTCAAGGCACAATTATAGGAGGTGTTATCCAACTGCAAGACGGCCTGATACACATTGTTATTTTTCTTTAGGTGACTAAAAGAGATCAACTTTATATCTGCATTGGCGAAGACACTGGTGTTCTGCAGCTTGAGAAGTTGAAACAGCTTGTCTTCTCAATCTCTAAAACAGGCCGACAATACAAACACGGGGATGCAAATTCGTCACTTGCTTAACATTGTACTTGTCTAAAAAGTTAGTATCTGCCAGAGATTTGAATTTTTCAGCACCAACGTTAGAGGAACAGCTAACCATCAAACCTCCATTGTCAATGTGTTTAACCTTGGAGACGCAGATCTCAGCTATCACAGGATTAATAGATTGGAACAAATCAGCCTTAGTAGCCTTGCTGGACTGGGCAGAATCTTTAGGTTTCACAATCATTGATGCCCTACTTGATACAGCTTCTGAGAAAAGTTGAGTGTTATGTACAGAAGGAGTTGCGGCGCTAGATGATCCAACTTGAAGAGGCGGCAGTGGATTGAAAATCCCCGTGTTGGAGACACTTTTCACGAGATCTATGTTTGACTCCTTGAGATTGACGACTTCAGTTCGTAAATCTCCAATGATAGCCTGCAGCTTAGTCATCTCTCTATAGAAAATATCTAGGGATACGTAGCATGACACATCATCACTAACTGAAGGTTGAAGATCAGGATCAGCAGCATTACCCAGAAGTACATATTGATCTTCACAGTCAGCACAAAAATATTTAACTCTGCGTTTTCAAAGTGGCATGCATCTCATCCCTGACACTGAGATTCCAGAGCAACCTTGGCATTCTAATAAGCTGTATTTATTACAAGATGCAAGCTTAGACCTCTTCAAGCTAATGTTGCACCTGCCACATGACTCCATGATTAGCGATAACAACAACTATTAGTAAAGGCTGCAGCCAGCAATTATGAAATATGCTGGTTGCCCCCTATATATTAAAGGATTGGATAGTTTCAATTTCAGCAGAAGGTTATCTTGTGCACAAAATTTAATCTTATCATATTGATAAGAAAAAATCCGAAACTATTCATTAAAATAAACACAATAGAGGACCTAAATTCATTAAGTGCTATCATACACAAGTTCAATTTACACCATTAGAAAGATCACAAAGAGAACTGCACAATCATATAATTTCCACCAAAAAACACACATGTAAATTTAGCATCAAGAGGGACACTATCTTCTAACTGTCTTGTTTGAAATTGTTAAAATGTAATTTTCTTGATTAAGGTTTAAAAAAGACTAAAATGGTACTAAACCACAAAGAATGAGACATCACTGAATTTTAAATAAAAAGAACTTTCAGAATATGATATCATAAAATGAGGGCCTTATTAAAAAAAAAAGTTGATGTTGGTCCCGCAAAGACGAAACGCGGATTCAAAAATTAGCAATGCTATGTTAAAGAAAATGAAAAACGGCTGTGGAGAAGGGTTATCCGTATTGGTTTAGGTCCACCATTATTAAGGCCAGAAAAAAATAATATGTAAAATCGAAAAATCCAAATTTTTCAAAATAGCTAAAAAAACCACCAAATTTTTCGGAGATGTCTAACCGTCATTTTGTTGGGCTTTTGAGTGCGCAACTTTTCTTCCATTTAGTTAAGTCTGTATCTGCTACCGTTTTCTAGATCCCCATAGTGGCCCTCCTTATTTTGGATACACTGTATATTTTCTAAGTAATATACTTATATAGAATAACGAGTTGTAGAATATTTACAGTATAGTTGAGAAATATCAAACTGAAACATCGAGACAGCATCTGTCAAACATGACGAATTATCAAGATGCTGATATTTTATTTACCTACCTACATGAGGTCGCGAATAATCTCGCAAGAATCGGTTCCCGGCGGCCGTTCTGTGGACCGGAGCCTGCAATAGGCATAAGTAGGAAGACAGTCTCTGTCGCCTTAGACAGGTGGACAGAGAAAGCAATGGAGAGGCACTGGGGGTCGGTTGGTGACTGCAGGCAGGCGAGGGACTTCGTGGAGGGGCCGGACAGAGATAAAGCTGTCTGGCTACTCGGAAGGAGTCGACCTACGCTTCGCCGCATCCTTGTGGTGCTAACAGGCCACTGCGCCCTTAGAAGATACCTAACATTGATAGGCGTAGAGAGGGATCCCATTTGCCAGGAATGCGTCGAGGATGAAGAAACGTCCTACCACTACCTGTGTGAATGCGAGGCTTTTGGGAGTATTCGAGCAGAATTGTTCGGATCGAGGACTCTGCAGAGGAATCAGGTAAGTACCGTCCAATTGAAAACCGTCACGGCCTTCATCTCGAGGTCGAGGCGGTTTGGCGACGGAACCGAGGAAGAGTAGAGCATGGTTGCTGGGTTGCTGGGGTTGGCAAAAAGGGCCCATTGTGGCCTACTTGCTTGGCGTTGGCCTCCCCACCACTGCTACTACTACTACTACCTACCTACCTACATTTGCTTCAGTTGGGCAAATAAAAGATTTTGCAGCGAAGCTTACCTACTTATTAGTAATTATTGTAAGTAGTAGATATGTCTGATTTGAGGAGCTTTACAAGAGGTTGTATAAGAGAATTTATTGAGTTGTGCCAAGCTCTCACTTGCTTGTGGAAAGTGAAATCAAAACAAAGAAATCATATGGATAAGAATGAAAAGTCTGGACGCAGCAAGTGCGTTATGAAGTGAATTTTCATATAAATGATCTACACATCTTTGTTTACGAAAATTATGTATGCCCAAAAAATAAAATAAAATTTGCCTGAAATATTTAAGACCTAGATTTTATTACCACATACAATATTTTGGTGGTATATAGACCTTCATGTTATTTTCATGCAAACTCTGTAGACAAGTCTCTAGAATTATTATTATTATTACGTTTATTACCTTAAATTGCATATAATATGTCTATACAAAGAGTCTAAGACTTTTTTTAATTCTACTTAAAGGTTGAGGTAATATTACAGTTGGAAATTTTAGGTCGTCGTAACTTTGACCTGATGTTAAGAAACGAAGTGTTGCACTCGCCTGCTCAGGAGGTGTTATTGAGCTCTCATAGTTGTGTCTTGCTATTTGATTAAAGGTGTAACCAATTCAAGAAGTTTCATATAAATATTTTCCTCCATTCTAAAGTAATTGCGCCAATCGTCTAGTTCCAGTCTTATTTCATTCTATAGATTCACATGAGAGAATGTTTTACGTTTTAAAAGCCATTCCTTACACCATCTATTACAGTCTTTTAAATTGTTTACCATACCCATGCCACTGCCATCAAACATAAATCATTTCTACTGCAAAAAATCAAATACTTGGGGCTCATAAACACACAATATAATGTATAGAAACGTATGTGGGCTAAAAAGTTGGTGTTTGCGGATATGTACGTACGTTGATGAATTAAGACATGTACGTTCATCTGTGGGCCGCTTAACAGGAGACTATATTGGAAAATAAAATAATGAATGAAAATGAAAAACTTGCGTCTTCATTGCTACCATGGGTATTTATTGATCGACTGTCACATCTCTGTTATCACATTATTACAAAGATTATTACCTTTAACCATCTTTCTGGTATTCTAGCATCGTACATTGCATCTAATGCTGTGCGAAGACTTTGACTCATCACTATTGTACCATCAATTGCCAGTTTTAAATCACATAAAGTAGACTGCACCTGCAAAAAAAAAAGGTAAATTTTACCACAACTCTGAAAATATAGGATCCAAACATATTTCATATTACAATTTGCTTAAGTAACAATCAATTTCTTGAAAGATTATGATCTAGTCCTTTCTCTAGTTACTTTATTTCACAGTTACCAGGGTTGTTTGTACCAACAATAACATAACATAAATTACAGTCCATCAGAATACAAAAAAATATTATAGGACCCTTAAGTGAAAATTGTAACCTGTGATGAGCACTGATAAGTACACTTGGAAAACCAAAACTGCCACCCCCCACAACACATTTGAAAAAACCTGACGATCGTTTCACTAACCAAGTTAGCTTCATCAGAGGATGAATAATTCTTAATGTTTGCCGACTGCAACAGTGTATATGTTCAGTGCAGGTACCTGGCTTGTACGATTGAGGGTGGTTCAAATAAAGTAAAAAATGTTTACTGCTTGCTTGCCGGAAGTTTATCTCTACCTGAACTCGGTTATCAACATTCCACATTCCGATTATTGGTACATTTAGTAAAGTAATCAATAAACAAACTGAACATAAACAGCGGGGTCAAATTCATACAATTTTTGTAATTATTATGTTTAGTATTGTGAGAGCCTCAGTGGTTCAGTGGAGAGGCAAAACTATGTCCCTTGAAGACTTTAATAAACACATGAACGCTCCAGCATTTTTTACGTAAAAGAGAAAATGGTCATTTTGAACAATATCTTTAGTGTTTTTTCATTTATTAGTTTTTAATAGCGTTTGTTACATTTTAGATATGTTAATGGTTAATAAAGTCTTCAAAGGACATAATTTTGTTTGGATCTGAACTCAAAAAATCTTGATTTTCTCAAAAACGGTTGGTTTGTTGAAAAATTGACAAAAGGAGAAAAAGATAAAAAATTGAATTTTCTATAAAATTACGGGACTTTAACTTTTAGTTATGTTAGGGTAAGGGTGACCCACCCCTAATTTATCCCTTTACGAGTTTATATCCACTTTTTTCACAATTTTTGTAAAATATCTATGTTGATAAAAAAAAACATCTACCAAATTTGGTTGTTCTATGTTGGGGCACTGCTGCAATACAGCTGTTTTTTGTAATTATTACAGGTCTTCCGAGGTCAATATCTCACCAACCATGGGCGTCAGAGAAAAATTTAAATGAAAAATTGGCATATTTTGAGGTCCTCTACCCGCATAAATTCTGTGTCCATTGCGTTACGAATCACCCTGTATATATATATATATATATATATATATATATATATATATATATATATATATATATATATATATATATAAATTTTTTAATTATTCGAAAAAAACCAAAATTTTCAATTTTCGTTTTTCTGTTTTCAAGCAAAAACTGAACGAACAACACTTTTTTAACTATGACATTGTTAGGACACTTTTTTATGGGTATTCTAAATATGTCATCATATTTTCCAAGGCGTTCTTGATTTCAGGGGTTACAATACTTAACTTTGATTTTTCTTATGTGCGCCATACTAGATTTTTGCAGCTGACAATGATATGGCAACACTAGAAGAACGTGGCATGGAGGGGCGACAGGTTCACATGTGCTACGCGTTTAGTACGAGTTTGAACTCGGTCGAGTCATTTGGTTGACCGTTATCGTCGTTGTTGCCGTGAAATCGGTTTTGTGTTCTAAAAATGAATGACATTAAGTTCGAGCAACAATGTGCTATCAGATTTTACTTGAGACTTGGGCAGTGCAACAGATACTTTTGCAACACTTCAGCAGGCTTATGGGGACATTGTCAAGAGCTCAGGTTTTTCGGTGGTTTAAGGCATTTTCAAAAGGAAGAGAGTAGGTGGGAGATGAGCCACGAAGTGGAAGATCTTCAACTGCAATAACCGATGAATGTGTCAACAGAATCCGCGATCTTTTGAGTTCACTGTCGGTTGACGGTCAGAATGGTCAGGGAAGAGTGGTCACACCACCGTTCATCAAGTTTTGACCAATGAATTGGGAATGAGAAAGATCTGCTCGAAAATGTTTCAAGAAAACCTTCCGCAGGAACAAAATAACATTAAGAGGGAAAGGTGCCTTGATGTTTTAGAATCGGTTGAAAATAATGAAAATTTTTTGGAACGTGATGAAAGTTGGGTGTTTGAGTATTGAGGAAACCAAACGCCAGAGCATGGAATGGCACACTTTAGGCTCTTCAAAGCACAAAAAAAAGCAAGAATGAGCAAATCAAAGATCAAGGGTATTCTAATTTGTTTCTTTGATAGGCAGAGAATTGTCTACAAAGAATTTGTGCCTCAAGGACAGACAGTGAATCAACATTTTTACCGACAGGTTCTCGAAATATTCGAAAAAAGGTCATTTGTGTGTGATCAAACATCAAGAAAAATTTCATCCTGGATCAGGATTATGTGCCTTGTCACACAGCAATTTCCATAAACGAGTTTTTGGCCAGTAAAATCATTACTGTGGCTTCTCAACCTCCTTACTCACCTGACTTGAGTGTTTGTAATTTTTCCTCTTCCCAAAATTAAAAATTCATCTCAAAGGACATCATTTTGGGACACTCGACAACATTCAAACGGCTGTAACTGACCAGCAGAAGGCTATTTCAGTATCCACGTTCCAGCACTGCTATGAGGAGTGAAAGAACCGTCTCCAACGCTGTGTGGCTTCCCAAAGGCAATTTTAAATAATATTTAAAAAAATCAGTCTCATTACTTAACATATCAACCTCGTAAGAATAACAAAAATTGGATGAAATCGGCCCCGCCGCCTATCGCCAGTTTGTTGATTGATCACTTTATTAGAAATACCAACAATCGAAACGTGCAAATGTTGATATGGATGTTAATTGCACTTGTTGATATTAAATCCATATGTAAACATTTAATATACTTTATTATTTCACTAACTGAATAAACTATATGATGCATTTAACTATAAAACAATTACAACAGTACATGAGTACATAACAGATAACTGACCGAGCGTGGAGGACGTGTGTTCACTGTAGCGGTTGGTAGCGAGGAGAGGGAGAGAGATCGCCTGGTGTCTCTTATAGTTGCCGTAGTTCTTGACAGCTTGCTGTCGAATAACGTAACGCAACGTTTAGCTGTCAAGAGAAACATAGAGTAGTGTTGACGGAAACACTGCGGTCGGAACCACCGCCACATACTCCCCTCTCAGTGGCAACGCTATTAGTTCAAGTATCTTCGTGGAAATCGAACTCTGCGTCCATGGCGTGTAGTTTGAACGGGAACGGGAACTTCACTGTCACTTTCAGTTTCACTAGGTATTGGATTTTCACTGTCACTTTAAGTTTCACTAGGTGTTGGACTTTCACTGTCACTTTCAGTTTCACTAGGATGTCTCTGAGGCTGGAAAGTTGTCTGTTCGTTATCACAAAGAATGAATGCGGGTTTAAGACGGTTTGTGGTCCGTATAAATGGTAAAATGGCGACCTTCTAGGGTATATCTAAAGTATTTAACTGCCTGATAAGCGGCTAGAAGTTCGCGATCGTAGGTGCTGTAAGATTTTTGGGCTGAAGTAAGCTTTTTAGAGTAGAAACCTAGGGGTTCTAGTGTTTGATCACGTAGTTGTTGGAGGGAAGCACCCACGGCATAATCAGAAGCATCGACATGGAGAATCAGTGGTAGCGAGGAGAGGGAGAGAGATCGCCTGGTGTCTCTTATAGTTGCCGTAGTTCTTGACAGCTGGCTGTCACATAACATAACGTAACGTTTAACTGTCAAGAGTATTTATGCAGAAACATAGAGTAGTGTTGAGGGAAACACTGCGGTCGGAACCATTGCCACAGTTGATAACCGAATTCAGGTTAGGGTAAACTTCTGGCAAGCAAGCAGTAAAATTTTTTTACTTTGTTTGGACCACCCTCAATCGTGTACCATGTACCTGCACTGAATATATACACTGTTGTAGTCGGTAAACATTTAGAATTATTCATCCTCTGATGATGCTAACTTCGTAGTGAAACGATCGTCAGGTTTTTTAAAATGAGTTGTGGTGATTTGGGTTCTCCAAATGTACTTATTATAGGACACGTCAGAAGAACATACAAATATAATAGGAAAACATATTTAGCGAAATGATAGTTGTAAAAATAAAATATTACAACTAAAATGTAATTTGTATTAGTATAACCATCGGCATAACCCTACATACAAAGTAAATATGTTTTTTTTTTTCCATTCCACTATGCAGCATCACCTGGTCTTGATTGAAAATTATAACTCATATACTGTATGAAAGCAATTTTCAAACAAAATGCTCTTGATCATAAGCTTGAATATGGATTTTATGGTAATAGATTGTAGAAAATTTGGCAACATGTTGTATAATATATATGCAGTACATGGTGAATGCATATGCTAAGTATGTTTAAAATTATCTACAATAATAATATTTCTAGTTCTTGTAAAATGTGAATGTCTATTACTTGCAATTTGTAAAGTGTCTTTAATTTTATGGCTGTAAGAAAGTGTTTTCAACAGATAGATGCTACAAGCAGTCAATAGTTTTTTTTTTCGAAACACATCTCGACATGATTCCCTAAATCTAAGTCTAAAGATGAGACACACTATACGCTGTTATAGCAGAAAACTCGGTTAATGCTTGTTGCTCCACCACTCACTGTGATATTGTAACTGATTACACTGTACACTAAGCTATAATCGAAGCACATAGTTCGCCCTATGTAATTTTTTAGAAATATAATCAGTTTGATTAAGCCAAGTTAGTACACCATCAACAACAGTGCCTACAGATTTAGATGCAGAGATCAGAATGTTTCCAAAAGGAGAAACAAAAGCAAGATACTGTTCTTGCAGTACAAGTAAATTGAACTATTTTGATCTTATTATCATTTCATAAGAGGTCATTAAGCTGGGCCCACTTTTTGAATTTATGTAATCTATTCATAACACGAATAGATTACATAAATTTCAATAAATCACTATCTGAAGCTGAAACGATAATCTCCGTATCAACGTACATGAACACCTCGCCTTCCTGTATATAGTCCAGCAAGTCATTCATGTACACCAAGAACAGTAACAGTCTGAGTATACGCCCCTGACGAGTTCCTAGGTTAACGGTTAACACAACAATTTTCAGATAGAAACCCTTGAACGCTGACAATAATGCGCCCCTCAGTCACAGAAGACAGTGTTTTTAAGTGGTTAATAATATTATATCCTCACTTTTAGTAACAGGAGTAAAAAACATTGATAAAGTCATTAATACTTTTGAGAGTTATTGGGTTTAAGGAATCTTTTTACATCCTATTTATTATTTCTAAACGTCAACACGTTTTGGTTTGACATGATTGAAGGAAACGAGAATTAAAGGCTTTTAATCATCCCATTTATTGATTTTCATTTTTTTTAATACAGAAACTTGAAAAATGTCTATTACAATATACTTTTTAATTTTATCAAAACAGTGTATCAGATCATGCTACAGATGTAACGATTACGTTTTTTATCTACTATCGTTACTGCTTGAAGAACATATAAAAGACCCCAGGTAACTTAAATTATTGCAAGCAACCCTATCTTAATGAAGCATATCAAATTTTAGTTCTGAAATTATTTGCTGAAAATTCACTAATGCCTGACCACCGTAAACCCTGTACTGCATTTCAGGTGTGTACGTTGAAATTCAAATATCTGAAGACGCAATAAGTCTTTGTTGAGAAAATATACGTCGCATTACTACTGGACAAATATTTCTGAGAACGAAATGAACGTTGAGAATATGCCCGAATATTCTAGATATTATTATCTTAAAAAGCCGTTGGAAATGTTCTAAAATTTTCAGAGAAGGTCTTGATCTGGTCCAGGCCATTGCATGATCAAGGGAAGTCTTGATCTATCTATCTCTGTCAGACCTACATGTCGAATAAAAATTTAACCTTCAACATTATGGATTGTAGACCAGGGGTCTGAGGCGTTGAGACGGGAATTTGGTTAAACTTCGGCGCTCAAATCTCTACCTCTTGAGGAGTGGTCGGCTAACACTTCTCGGGTGAACATGTCTGTAATTATCGTGATTAATAATCATTCTAAAACAGGGTGTAAAGTTCTCTTTTGTTATCGCTAATGTCTAACAGCTAATGTCAATGACTATTAGAAATCTTTTTATCGCATTTTGATCTTGAATTAATGAAGCGTTATTAAAACACGCAACTTAAGCAGTGAAGTTTCGTTTTCTAATATGGTGAATTCCCGAGTGGGTCACACGCAATTCAACTAAGTTACCAAGTTCAATATCAATCAGTGCCAATTATAGTAAATTTATCTGTCGACGACGTCTTCAGGTATTAACTCATTTAGAGGCAAGAACCACCTGTTCGACATCAGTTCATGGAAAACACCTCTCGTTCTCTCCAATTATCTCGCTCTCTTGGGGAATTGAAGGCCTGTGTTCAGCACTAGTGGTTGCTAGCGCATGGGAAACATCCTCAGGCACTCATCAGATAACTGAAAGCGGTACAAATGCCCCCAGGTGACACACGATGCTGGTGAGTTTTCTTTTGAATTCTATCTGTATGGAGCTATCGAACCTTTAGAGCAGCCCTCTGGATTTCAAGCATCAATAAATGAACTTTCAATTTAAAGTAATGAAACTGGAATTTTATCCATGTTAGTGAGGTGTGTCTGATTTTAAATTTAAATTTCGTGTTCATCCCTAAGACTGTCAATTTTATAACGTTAGTAATACCGCTCTCAATTTGTTATTAATCAATATTTGCATGTAAAATATCGAATCTGTGAATTTCTTAATATTTTTAATTGACAATTGCTAAGGTAAAAATTTAAAGTAACACCTTGTTTGAGCTTAAGTCAAATTTATTTTTTATCATTGAATTAATTAAAATAGATTGGCCACTTAAGCATTTTGTAATAACTCTTTTAAGTTTATTTAAATTCGAAAACATCAGTAAAACTGATTAGAGAACGTTAACTTTCTTATATCTAATGTTTCTTTTGAGCTGCATACTACAGCATTCAATTTCTTTATTTAATATGTGTAATATTTATATCTTCTTGGTAATGTAATGTAATTGTTTTTCATTCTGTAATATGCTCTGATAAATTTCCTTGTGGAAAGACCTTATACTCAACTTATTTTCTTTTTCATTGAATAATGTAAATTTCATCTGAATTTCAACAACAGTGACCAAGTGAATCTTGGCTGCTGTCACAATTTATATCAATAAATTTGATACTAATTATATATACATACATCTTTGTTTAATTGAAAAGAAATTCCTATCCAGAAAAATCTCTAAAATTCATAGACAACACAAACTAAAGATATTCATATAGACTATCTAGATATCGAGGAAAATTTCGGGAAACATCACAACGACGAGGCCCTAGTCTGGAGATCTCACAAATATAAGACTTCAGGCAGTGCAAACCAATCAAAGCATAAGTAGTAAATAACATCAAAGTCTTTCAGCCTTACAAATCATTTCTAATCTTGCTAAATATAAATCTGATAGATAGAAACCTTTTAGGGTAGGGTTGATAGGCAATAGTGACCTCACTACCGAACAGACTTGGGTTCACTTGAGGTTAATCACATAATACTGCGTTTCGCCGTTTTATTTTAGGGAGCTTGCACTGGGTTATTTCTAGTGGAGTTTCAAGTTTATTAAAGGGGGTTACGCCTTTTTTTTATTTAAGGGAGTTTCTACGCTTTAAATTTTATTTGAGGAAGGTAACACAGAGTGATAATATTTGTCAAGAGATCTAAAGATCTGCCCTTTTAATTATACCAAAAATCAACCAGAAAAGTGCTACTCTATATACTACATGCATATTCAGCTTTATTTACCTCTTTAATAACTCTGTGGATTCTATCAATTTCTTGACGTAGAAAAATATTCATAGGAAGAAGCGCACCCATTCTATTCAAAGCTTCCTTAACCTCAAAACTATTGTAAGGTGGTGGTAGTTTCTGAAGCATATCCTGTGCCAAACTATACACTATGCTTTCTCTAGTTTCACCGCCAGAACTTCCTCCTTCTTTAGGCTGAACATTCAAAATTGTATCCAAAATATCTGTTTAAAAGATTAAAAACTTAATAATATAATTTATTAGTTAATATACCCACTGAGTGTTGAACATGTCATACAACAAAATTTACAGAAGCACAAACCTCACAAAATAGATGCATAAACAAGCCAATAATAAACCTAACCTAGCCTAAAATAAAAATTTATAAAGATATACACATATCATCTGCACATTATATACAGGGTGATTGGCGAGTCGCGTTCATTAGAAGTTTCCGGCCATCTAGACCGAATTCTAAAGAGAACATTTGGGTTTGGCAATAAGCGGTTATGAGGAATCCAGTGTACTTACATGGAAGTACATGGGTTTTCCGGTTAACCAACTTCGTTATTTTAAATGGAACACCTATATATTTTTGCATTTTAGTGAATTTTCATTAAGAAAATTCACTATTAGAGAGGTATCCATATATATATATATATATATATATATATATATATATATATATATATATATATATATATATATATATATATATATATATATATATATATATATATACATACAGTGTGTCCCAAACTGGATGGGAATGTATTGCTATCTTCATTATTATTAGAGATAGGGAGACGGTTAAATTAGCAATGTTTTGTAGAATTGCATGCTCGTTCCAAATATGACTTGTATTTTACCCTGCCTCTTTTCGTTTTCGAGTTATTTTGAAAAAAACAAAATTTGTCGATTTCTTTTTTCTTCAATATCAAAGTAGGCGTTGATCTGACATGTCTAAGACTTGCACATTATCAGGACACTTTTTACAGAGTAATCTTTTTGTGCTATTCTCAACTTTGGATTGTCATTAGTTTTTGAGCTACAGGTATCAACGTTTGTTTTTATTATGACAGCCATATTGGATTTTTTGCTCATGTGAAAAGCCTGTGAACAGACTTTCCAATGATGTACAACATGCTTGAGAAATCTTGTAATTGTAAATGGTAATACAAAATCCTGATTCTTTTACAGGCATGTTTGCCTTAGAAGAACACGAAATTTGTGTGGGTAAGAGAGTCAAAATAAAATAAAAAGAATTGTGGTAAATATAATTTTTGTACCTGATATTCAAAAAATTTTATATAAGAAATTGTACCTTTTGCTGTATTAATTTGATATGTAATATCAGCATTTGCATGTAAACCAAATACTTCTGGAGTGTCTGTAGCTTGTAAACTGTTGATATAATCGACATAGCCCTGCAGATTTCTGGTTTGGGGAACTTTGTATCCTTTATAAAATTCAAACCCTGGTCGTAAAAGTACATCACAAAACCACACCTGCAAAGTTATACAAATAAATAAAAAATTTAAATACTATGACAAAATTATATTTATATTAACAATATTGAACAAAACAGCTATACGTAAAATTCCAATAAAAATAAATTTAAAACTCTTAACTTAAACTTATAACCAAATACTATATAATGACAATACGGGACACTCCTATGCTTTAGCATTGGTGATATTTGTGACAAGTACACTAGCGCCACCTCGCGTGAAGTACTGACAACTGAGCGGGTAATTTGAATTGTATATTTACCTGCATATTCTTAATTTCGACAATTGGTTTATTATAGATGAACATAAAAACTTGTACATGACAAAACAGTGAACATTTTCTGTTTATATAGTTATAAATAGAATTTGTATCAACAATCAGCTTGAAACCTAAATGAATTCAGCATGTATAATTCTGCAAATTTCTCTTACCCATAATCTTATTTCATCATAATTTAATGTACTACCTTGAAACCGTCGTTAAACTACTATTTCAAGGGTAGGTATAGGAATATACTGAAAGCTGTTTCTGAGGATATTAAGTTACAATCTGTACTTACCTATAAATAATTGTTCTAGGTATAAATGGTAGCACAGTAATCAATTTGCTATATCTCTACATGAAAACTGTCTTATTAGTCTAATATTTTAAAATATGTAACTGATATACTTAGTACGTAATTAAGAAATTGTGCAGATGAAAGGTGGGACTAACCCTTACGTCCGTGAATAAATCTATTATAGTGCTGAATCTGCTATTTCTACTTGTCCCTTTAAAAACTTGTCTCGGGAAGATAATTAAAAGCCTTTACCAAGTAAAATAATTTCAAATGTTTTTTTTTCTTCAACTTCGGCCTATTTCTGCGACTATGGCCAATCACCGACGCCAGGGAGCAGTCTCACCTCACTATCCTGGAAATTTTGCTGAACCCCTGCCTTTTTGTAAGGAGGGTAGGAATCTTTAACGTGCCCAACATCGTATGGACACGGGACCGACGGCTTTACGCCCCCTCCGAAGGGCGGAACGTGCAGACATTCAACCTGCTCAAATACAATGTCAGAACCTAGGTTGATGTTAATTTTACAGCTTGTACTGAAAAAGTGAAAGGAGTACCCTGAGATCGAACCCAGTACCCTTCGGTTCAGGGGCACACGTTCTTACCCCTGAACCACTGAGGTTCTGATTTTTAATGTTAAAAAATGTGACAATTTATGCCATACTGAAATAAAGAAGGACACAGAGGAAGATAGAAAAACAGTTTTGTTATATCATTATTAATGCAAAACTGTTTTTGACTTCATATTTCTTTTTTTTTTTTTTTTGATGCACTGGAAGACAAGTTATGATTGAAGCCTTTCGAAGTTTATCTATAAATAGGTACGTGATGGTAAATATTACACAATAAATTATCTTCTGCGAACTGTACATATTGGCATAAAAGTGATTCTGAATTTGTCTTCTGCTTCAACAAATTAATTCTTTTGGAAGTGACATTGAAATGTAAAATGCACCTTGTGTCTTTAATACTATATCCAAATCAGTTCTTTTTGATAATAGTACCCTTTTCTTGCATCTATAATACAAAATTATCGTCAATCCATGTTATAGTTATTGTTCAATATTAATTATTAGGCGAATTTGTAGAAAAAATCGCTGGTAACAAAAGCAAACACAAAAAATCATATTCACGTTTCGCCATCCTTTGGAAACTTATGAAATGTCTTTGATAGATTTAGCATGTTATAATTCGAACAATTATAGATTGCACACACCCAACCACTAACATTCATTATAAAAAGCACAGCTCAAACTTAATTATACACATTTAAACACCAGCTGTTGCTAGTGTTAAACGTTCTCGAACGACGTAACATCAGTACTATCCGCTAGGGGCGCTGATATTCTTGAAACACGAAATCAGTCAGAGTGTCTTGTATTGTCATTATAAAGTATTTGTTATAACTAATATAACTCAGTCTTAAAACACTTATTGACTTAGATAAACAAACAAGTTGATTTACACTGTTTTTATTGTATGTATAACTCCAGTTTCCCTAAAGTTCTCAGCTTTGTCAAATACAGAATGAAAGTAAGATTTTAAAATTCAAACATCTACTCCATGTTAAATTCCACTTGGAACTACCTGTTTTATGGGGCCATTTATGACATAGTCAGGTCTATCAACTATCCTCGCTTAATTATTATCTTGTGCAAACATGTTTAACAATGGGCTTTTGTTAGTTTGGTCAATTTGAGAGTTTAGTAAATTCCTGTATCTTTTGTTTGTTAATTTCTACCGTTCCCCACCGATTTAATTTTAAACTTTTTGTACCTAATTTGAGGATGTAATTAAAAAGAGGTTTTCAAGTGAAAGCAAATGTATCAGTAGCAATAATTATCAAATAATAGCTTAGATGGATGAGAATCATTCTAGAAGATAGTCTTAAATAAAAATTCTTAGTCTGGCCAGATAATTTTTTAGTTAATTTTTAGAAGCATGCCCAATTATACTGGATAAAACATTGAGCTGCAAGCCCATTATTCCAATTTTAATTCTTTCACTAAATTTAGTAGGTACAAATAAATTAAAAACTTAAACTTTCTTAAGATAAATGTTTAAAGATTCATACAGTTATCTGTTAGCTAAATTTGCAAGAAAAATTACGCAAAAACAAAGATAATGATTTTCAGAAAAATAAAAACACTTATGTTTAAAGGGGCAGCTTTTATTATCAGATTAATGACTCTAAATAATTAAGAAAACAATTACATACGCATTTTTTTAAATATTGAAACAAAGGCAAAAAAATTTAATTCAAAATCATTTCCTTATTACTAAAAAAAATAAAAATTCTAGCAACGTCACATTAAATGTCACGATAAAAAAGAAGGTGAATATAATGGAATGGAATTAGTGCAATAACATATACAAAAACATATCATGGGGTTTTTGTCTGGCTTGTTCCAAGATAACTTTCTAGACGTGAAGACAATTACCAATGTTTGAATGGAAAGAAAAAAACTCACTTGTGTTGGGACTCTGAAAATACCCGATCTCGTACTCCGGAAGGGGTCACAAGTTACTATATGTGACGTTGCTGTTAGCTGGGAGGGCCCGAGTCCACTTTCCCATGCCGTACAGAACAAGGCGGGTATATATAGTGGCCCATTGTTTATTCAGGCCATGCATGACCGATACCCCGGTACACAATTAGTCATGGCACCCCTTATCGTCATTTCCAATGTCAAGGCAAGACATCAGGTCCATAACATCTTTAACGATACAAGGCAGTATCTCAATACATCGCCACTTTATGCGTCAGTCCTGAGTGGAATGTATATAACATCTCTCCATCTAAATCCTGCTATTCAATACAAATTGCTATTTGATTTTTCAGAAAAGTGCAACAAGCATTGAAAATTCCTTAGATAGTTGTTAGAGCAAAGTGAAATGTTACGAACGCTCAAAAAGCTGATCGTAACATGCAAAAACCGACTCATTTACTATTTAAAACTAAAAGTACATTCATTTTAATCAGGTTCTCCTTTAGAATGCTAAATGACTTCCGAGCTATATTGTCGTGGTCGAACTCACTTAATAGGTTGCTATACATTTTACCAACTATAGCTGGACTAAAACTGAGCAGAAGTCGCTTTGGTAATCCTTCATATACCTGTCGATGATGCAATCGCCTGCACTGGTTGATTAGCTGTGGATGGCACACACGTACTAGGCAGTTATGTGGCTGCAGGTGACGTCATCATTATTGATTTTTCCTATGATCTGTACAATGTCATGTTGTGAGGGCCAGTGGAATCCTTTCTGTTGCTAATTGCTAGGAGCCAGGTTCGACGTAACTTGAAACAGCCATCTCGATTGAGGATGTTAGGATGTCTCCGTATTTCAAATGCCTTCCTCCTGATTTGCTGGTGATATCCCTTCACTTTGACAATAACCACCATTTTGCCCAATAGGACTCTGTAATTTTCGAACTGGCATGTTCAGCTAACGTCACCTTTTCTGGTTGCAGTAACTGTAGATATGGTTGATGCTCCAGATATCTTGTTTTGATGGTTCTTGTTGTTTCCCCTATGTATACCTTTCTGCATTCGCATAGTAACTGATATATTCCTGACATATGAAGAGGGGTCACTGGTCTTTACTCATCTAAGGGTTAATATTGGGACCTGCCTTACAGTAGCCGGATAAATCCCAGCCGGAAAGAATCCAAAGATTCCCGATTGTGCCATAGAATTACATAATACTAGATGGCATGCGTCTTAGTATTATAAGGGCGAGGAGAGAGAGAGAGAGAGAGAGAGAGAGAGAGAGAGAGAGAGAGAGATGAAATTATATGTGTTAACAGCAATATAAGTTGACTATTTTTGGGGTAAATAGTCAATGCGACATTAAATGCTATAACAAACAGTTAACAGTGCCTTTCAAAAATGAGCTTTACATGTGTTTCGTTTAATTAATGTACCTACGGCCTGATACTATGATGGTAAAAGCGTAAATTAAAATTCTTCTAAAAGATTGTACATTTATAGCTGGTTATTTTTCTGCGAAACATTTCTGTCATCAAACTCTTGGCGGTGAAAGCTGCCACCAGACGCAAAAATTGACACAGAGTACAGTGTTATTAAAAACGGACTGGCCCGATACTGCAGCAATAGGAGATAACATTGTCTTGAAAAAAAAATTGTCCTTTGTGAAATCAGCCGCCAGTTGCTAGGGGCGGAATTTTCACGTTACGGTGTCTGTAAAAACCAACTCATTTGATACTGTTGTAGTAGTGGGACATAACACCTTTTGAAAAAATGTTTCTTGCTACGCAATCGTTGGTTATAAAATCTGCCGCCAAAAGGTCGGGGTGGATATTTTCACACTACAGTGTTTTTAAAAACCAGGTCATTTGATACTGCAGGACAGGAGATAACACTTTCATGAAACATGTTTCTTGCATGGCACTCGTTGACGGTTACATCTGCTGTCGAACGTTGAGTGGGGAAATTTTCATACTACAATGTTTTTAGAAACCACATCATCTGATACTGTAGAAACAGGAAGTAACATTTTCGAAAGAAATTTTTCTTGCTATGCACTATCGTATATATATATATATATATATATATATATATATATATATATATATATATATATATATATATATATATATATATATATATATATATATATATATATATATATATATCCATCTGATAACTCAAAAAATAATTAACAGATTTCGATGAAATTCGGCAAGTGCCTTTATTTTATTAATGGCTTGGATGAGTTCGTTGGTCAGGAAAATCAGATAGGGTTTTCTGGGAAAATTTTGAGTGTTCTTTCTAAAAATTTTTTTTTCTCCGACAATTGCAAAGCGATTTTAATGAAACTTACTATATATGTTGCCTTGGGAGATACGTTACTACGTACCAAAATTAAACTTTCTAAGTTTATAGAAAATTGAATTATTCAAATTTTAAATTTTCTTTCGAAAAAATTTTTTTTCTCCGAATCTTACAAAGTTATTTTAATGAAATTTGGTGGATATATTGCCTTAGCAAAGGCCTTACTACATACCAAAATTAAACTTTCTAAGTTTATAGAAAATTTAGTTATTCAAGTTTGAAGCATTTAATAAAAATTCACTACCATAACGCACTTGCTGCGTCACGAATTTTTAAAAACCATCTCATAGTTTTGTTGCTATGCATTTGTTGAAATATACCGCCAAAAGTTGGGGGCGGAAAATTTCACACTACAGTGTTTTAAAAAACCAAGTCATCTGATACTGTAGAAACAGGAGATAACATTATCAAGAAAAACAGTATCAGAAGACTTGGTTTTTAAAAACACTGTAGTGTGAAAATTTTCGCCCTGCACTTTTGGCGGCAGATTTTATAACCAACGAGTATAGCAAGAATCATTTTTTCGAAAGGTGTTATGTCCTACTCCAACCATATCGGACGAGTTGGCTTTTACAGACGCCGTAACATGAAAATTCCGCCGCCAGCAATTTTTAATTTATTTTTATTTATTTATTTATTTAATATGCAAATACATTTAGTAACTTAGTGATAAACACAAACATCAAACAACCAGGCTTACAAAGTAGATACATACATCTATGTCACATAAGTATACACTTGTCCGTAACATTATAACCTACCTATTTTACATTGCGTTACTCTTGTCTACTAATGTTTATTTAAGGAACAACAAATGCAAAACCGCCTAATAGGCTCCTCGACTTAATCAGCAAAAACTAAAATGAAATAAAAACAAACAAAACTAAAACACGCCAGCCACACCACAGTTAATTTAACCCCCCCACGCCGTCCAATGTAGAAACAACAGATACCAATTTGAAACACTCCACTCCAATACTCATATGTCTTACCATAGAACAACTTCACACCACATCTTTTCCACCATATTATCAGCACATTCACATCCACCGACTCTCTTCTCTTCTTCTTTGACATTCTCCCTTACTAACATCCTCCCACTCTACACTGTCACCTCCTCCCCTATGCTCCATTACCCTATCTTTCTCTCGCATTTTTCCCTCACTCTCCACAGTCCGCCAAACACTTATAAGCCCCGAAAACACTCACCCAACTTACAAAATGCATCTGCCATGTTCGTGCAAATATTTATTACTACAAATTATTCCTGTTCTCATATGCCCCACTTTACATTATTTTATAATATTCTTTAAAGTAACACAATTATCAGCAACATAAGATCTTAGCGCTCTTTTAAATTTGTATTTACTTCTAATAGTTTTAATAGAAGTTGGAAGTTTGTTGTACAACTTTGGACGAAAAAATGTTATGTACCGCTGAGATACCGTTTTTCTGTCGAGGAGCTGATTTCAGAAATGACAAGAAATTTTTTTCTAGACAATGTTATCTCCTATTGCTGCAGTATTGGGCGAGTTCGTTTTTAAAAACACTCTACTCCATGTCAATTTTCGCCCCTCTCTCACCGCCAAGAGTTTGATAACAGAAATATTTCGCAGAAATATAACAAGCTAATTTTAGTTAGTTAATTGTCAATTGCTTGCCAGTAGACTTACCATATGCTGCAACATGATGTTCTTTGTCAGTTATATAATATGTAAGCATTTTGAGACGCGAAAACTGTCAGCCTCCATTTTTCTTAACAAAACAACATGTGTAACACAGTTACAAGCACTTGACAAATTGAGAAACACTCACAGAACTGATTTTCCATCATTAATGTCTCCCATAATTTCTTTAATTAGCTGACATGTGGATTTAGTTGTCGATCTTTGTTGCACATATACATTCTGATAAAACTTTTAAGTTGAGCGTTTTTTTAGATACTTACATATACTGATTAATAACATTTGGTAGGTGGTAGTGAACTTTTCCTTTACGTAACAGTAAAGGATTTTTTCATGCCCGAGGAGGTACCACCCCTTGCATCAAGGAGCCAGTGAAGTTCCAACGGACATTTCCGGTTCTGGTGTATGAGTCGGTTTTCCTTATAAGCAAAAATGATGATGGCTCCTCCTTGTACAAAAGATTCCGGAGGTAAAATACCCCTCCAATCGGATCTCCGGGAGAGGGATGTAGGGGGGGCGCCGGCATCAAGATTTAACATATCCTTCTCGAATATATGTGCCCTAAATTCTAACCTGAACTCCGTCCACCATTTCCTCCAGGCTAATAGGCTTCAACCCCTCTTCCTCACCGAAACTCAAATTAGTGCCAAAACAGCCACTAATCACATTAATTTCCCGGGGCATGAGCTCCTAACTTCCTTTAGATTGCATGGAGGCATCTGCGCTTACGTCCGTAGCAATCTACCCTGCACCAGACTCCCCAATTTAGAAGCTGGAAGAAAAGACATACTATGGATAAAACTCTCTCTCAGGGCTGCAACAAAATTCATCTGTTGCATTTACCGGTCACCTTCTGACAACAACTTTCTCCAGCTCTTTGACTACCTTTCTGAAAAAACCGACCATCTGATTTCTGAATATCCTTCCTCCGAGATCACTATTCTTGGTGACTTCAATGTCCATAATAAGGAATGGCTAGGATCTTCAAAAACTGATCCACTAGGAAGAGCAGCGGAGGCCTTTGCAGTCAGCAATTCTTTAGCCAATATGGTTCAGCAACCTACTTACTTTCCACGCATCCCAACACACAGCTCAAATCCCTTGGATCTCCTTCTTACTATAAATCCTGACTGCTATAAGATATCAGTCACCTCCCCCCTTGGTCACTCAGACCACGGCATTGTCACTGCTTCCTGCGCAATGCAACCTGAGGTCACACAGTCATCACACGCACGTATCGTTTGGCACTACAACTCCGCGAACTGGGACGAAATGCGAGATTACTTTTTCTCATTTCCATGGTCGTCTGTCTGCTTCTCCTATCCTGAAGCCCTCTGATATCTCACAAAACATCACCGAAATTATCCAAGCTGACATGGAATTATCTATCCCACGTACACAGAAATCCTCTACAGCCACTCAAAAGCCCTGGTTCTCTAAATCCTGTGACAAGGCCAGACTTTAAAAGGTCAAAGTTCACAAAACGCTTCTACACAATCCCAGTCAAGAAAACCGTCAAGCATTTAACGACGCAAGAAACCGCTATGTCCGCATTCTTTCTGAGCAAAAAACTCGTTGAATAACCACATTAAAAACAAAGTCCTCCAACGGCAGCAAACCCTTCTGGACTCTTGCTAAATCTATTGGGAATAATTTCTGCAAGAGCACGTTCCACCTCTTGTCTCAGGGGATAAAATTGTTTCTACCGCCCTGGGCAAGGCTGAACTTTTTGCCTCGTTGTTCGCCAGCAATTCTACTCTCAACCCACCTCTAAATGTTCAACCACCAAGTCCCCAATGGCCTGCATAAAATGACGGATATCATTTTCAAAACTAAAAAGGTACGAAAGACGCTCTCTTCTCTTAATACCAGGAAAGCCTTTGGCCTTGACGAGATCCCAGCAATTGTTCTCAAAAAATGCGCACCAGAACTTGCTCCTGTCCTGACTCGTTTGTTTCAGACATCTTATAATAGAGGCATATTCCCTAGTAACTGGAAAACTGCTCGAGTACAATCCGTCCCCAGGAAAGGATCCAAAGCGCTTCCTAGCAACTACAGGCCTATTTCTCTCCTTTCAGTCGTCTCTAAAGTAATGGAAAAGTATATAAACACCGAATTACTAAAATTTATTGAAAAACACAGTCTAATCCACGACAGGCAGTATGGCTTCCGTCAACGCAGATGAACTGCCGACCTCCTTTCCTTTGTCACCCATTGTTGGAACAAGTCTATGGAACTACACGGTGAATCCCAGATTGTTGCTCTAGACATATCCAAAGCATTCGACCAGGTCTGGCACGCAGCGCTGCTTAATAAACTTCCGGCCTATGGCCTACCACCAAAACTCTGTATGTGGACAGCAAATTTCCTCTCCAACAGGAGCATATCTGTTGTTGTGGATGGCCATTCCTCTAAACTGTATCCAATTAATGCAGGAGTTCCTCAAGGTTCAGCTTTAACCCCTACTTTGTTTCTTCTCCACATCAATGACCTCCTCTCTAGCACATCCAACCCAGTTCACAGCTACGCGGATGACAGCACCCTCCATTCAAATATACAATATTCTAAGCCTGTCTCTTTAGCCCAATTAGATGAGGATCGCAGACTCATGGAGGGTTCTGTCTCCGTGGATCTCCAAAAAAATATTAGACTAGGGAAGTAGAAATCTTGTACAATTCAACAAAATCACAGTCTTGCTTTCTATCTCATAAGAGATACACCTGCCCTAGACCCATCACAATGAACAACCAAGTTATTCAAAGTAATGAGTCCTTTTCACTTGTTGGCATTTGTGGATCAAAATCACAATTGGCACCAACATGTCACATCAATTACAGAAACGGCCGCTAAGAAATTAAGGTTGCTCGTCCAGGCTCGGAAATACTTTTCACCAGCTAATCTCTATACCTTATATACTTCACAAATAAGACCAAACCTCGAATACTGCTCCCACATCTGGGGCTGCTGCTGCCGTTTCTACACTCGCTATCCTGGACTCCATTCAGAAGAGAGCTATACGTCTCATCGGTTACCCTACCCTCACCCAAAGGCTGCCATCCCTTGCCCACTGAGGGGCGTTGGTGACCTCTCTCTCTCTCTTTTATAGATATCTGCAACGGCACTGCTCAGAGGAGCTTTCTTCCATAGTTCCTCCACCTGCATCCCCCAATAGATATACCAGGGGAACAGAGCGAATGCACCCTTTTACTGTCCAGGTCACCAGACATAGAACATCTTGTTATGCCCGCTCTTTTGTCCCGATGACTTCCAAGTTCTGGAATTCCTTGCCGGCACATGTTTTTCTTTCTCCTCCGAACCTCCAAACCTTAAGTCCAGAATTAACAAGTTGCCTCTTTCCTCCTTGTCAACACCCACGGTACGATAGTATTTAGGCTTTAAGCCCTCGTGTTGTGTTGTTGAAATAAAAAAAATAAAAAAAGTTTAGCTAAATTACTTGATATAAGTCTATTATTTGATAACTATGTCCAAAGTTCAGCTTTATGAAAAAGTATGACAATGTGAAAATAAAATTATAATAGCGATATGAAAAGCAGCCTCTGTAAGTCTTTAAAAACCCCAGCACTCAGATTGCTGCATATTTTTTTCTAATTATAAAATTTACGTGGAAAACTGGTACAAATTCATTGGCCTTTCAAACGAAAAAACACATTTTTTCTTTAAAGGAAACGCTTTAAGATTGGAAGCACTAATTGAAAAATAAGTAAACTTATTTACAATTATTTAAACGAAATATAAAAATAAGTGCAAAAGGTGAAACTAAGGTAGACACATGCAGCATCTCAAATCAGAAGCGTGGTTGGAATACAAAGCTAACAAAACCAAACTTGTATGTAAGGAATATTTAAATATTTACATAAAAACTTATTTGCCAAACAGTGCATGTTCTGTGAAATTGCTCATAAGTTGCGTGGCTCAATTTGATGTGTTTTTTTGTGAATTTCATATGGTATACATACTTGAGTAAATGTTATTAATAATCTTTTGTCAAAATCATCGGTTACTCGACCACCATACATGACTTCCCCCAACATATAACATACAGTTGGCCAAGAAATACCTTTTTTAGGATCCATATCGTCCAAGTGGTTTTGAATGAACTGTACACTAGCGGCAAAATCTGCCTGGTTAAACTCATATGGAATATTCCAGCCTGAAAATACTAGTGTTAATAGAACACAATAGGAAAGGCATGCAAAAATTATCATGCTTTTATTTACAGGTATTTCTTAAGTAGGGGTCAACAAACCGGGACCTATTCTGTGTCCCAAAATAAGTTTTTTTGTTGTTATATATACATGGGGTCTTAGGGCAGCTATAGTCGAGTTACAAGCTGCGAAATATAAAAAAATCAGTTTAAAATTTTCAATTTCTAAACCGCTTGGGACAATTTAACCAAATTACGTGTACATATTTAGAACGACAATGGGTATGACACAAAAAACTACCACCTTCAGAAACTTAACTGGGTACCATCAATAGTTATTTACCAAAAATAAAAAGCACCCTCTATAATATTACAAATATTATAGGTCGTCAGATCGGCTTTTGCATTATCTTCATTTTTTTGCCTCTTTACATTTCTCTGTATTCCAACCTGCTTAGCAACAAAATTAATTTATTTGCCTAAGAGCATTTTACAACACTCATTACATTAACCCCCCGGCGGGCGCGTTATTTCAAATATGATGAGCCGCGCTGCGGCACTTCATGCTGCATATAGCAAACACGCTAATTTAGTTTAAAATATAAACTTTATTGAGATATTGGAAGCAATCGTAAAGGAAGGGTATAACGCCTTTTAAGGGTTTCTAAAACAAACCCTGAAGGAGGCTAGGGGGTCACAAAGGAGTATTCACCTAAGCGGGCACGCTGCGGAGGTCACAAAGGAGTGTTCACCTAATATGAATAACCTAACGTCAAATCAATCATTGTCTCCAATACACAGAGGACATAACATTTGGATAACCGTTCAGAATTTGTAAGAGACGATCTAACTTACCCAAGAGGCTTAAGCAACAGGTATTGCTCCAGTGGAGAAGGGTATGGTTCTTAAAAAAAGACAGCAAGATGTTCAGTGTAGCATACACACTGGAATTATATCATGGGCTTCAGGTAATTTAGCATACTAGACTACCTCTTGGAGTACTACTTCTAATTGGATCCTTAAATTACCAAATAATTTGCTCCAAATTATTAATGTCCCATTTAAATTCAAATCCAAAATTATAAGTGCCAAATATGAGATATGACGACACACTGAAGAGAGAAATAAAACATAACCTTTCAAAAGAGTTTAATCTGAACAGTATTAATCGTTGGGTAAATAATTTATATACACACCAGGAAAACACTGACCACTCAGTCACACCAATGCAGACATCAGACACATCAAAGTTTTAATTAGCAGCCTACCTTCACAATGATGGCTTTGTTAGTAGTATTTGATCTTTCAAGTTGAGTAACATTATCCCTTATCTCTATTATTTTGATTTCACCAATTACTTTAAGCTGACAAAGGCTTTGGAGAAAGTAAACATAACAGAAATGGTATAAAGGACCAGTCAATTTTTTTTTAAATTTGGGTATTTAAACTAAAGGTTGTCTCTCTGTATAAATGCATTTATGGTGCTAATATTCTATAAATACCTAGTGGGCCAAATTTTCGCCTTTCTTGTAGAACAGTATGCAGAAAGGCTACAGCATAGAGAAGAGGTGGCCATTGAGGCTGGCTTGAGTAGTCTAAATAATCTTGAGTTACGTTCTGGTAGGTCCTCTTCATACTAGCTCTGATACCCTGTGGAGGCTCATTTGTGAACTTGATGGACATCTGCAGGAGACCTATTGGAAACTGCTGATGTACTTCCGTGGTTAGCCAGACTCGAAATTCCTCATGGATTGTTTCTGTATTTACCACCATACTCATAACTTCAGTTGCAAATGGTAATGATAAATGGATATTCTGTAATAATACCCAACCACCAGATACCATTGACGATTCTATCATGTCTCTGGCTACCACTTCTTGCCCTTGTCCCATAGAAACTGCCTTTATACCTAGAAGATCAATATATAATTAAGTGTAAAGTATGTAACAATCAATTTCTTAATATTCGTACTTATGTCCTTTGCCTTTGCCAAACTCAGAATTTGTGGAGAAGGATCAGATCCAATGGATAGAATGCAGATTAGTGGACATCTTGGTTCTGATTCCAACCAAGTGGCTTCTAAATCCAGAATACTTGGTTCACCATATTCTTTTCCCAGAGAATCTAAAAATGATAGTTAGTCTCAATTGAAAATTCCAGAATGAGAGAATTTTTTGAGGATGATTTAATTTGTTCGTTACAATTGTTCAGTACATAAAGACTTTGTGACACACATTTCATGCCACAATTCTTCTTTACAAACTGCATCTGCTTCAGAATCTTTGTTTAAAGATCGCCAATTCTCGCATTTAATTGTGACAAAACAAAACACTCTTTTTGCTTTGTGACTGTTAAGACGCTGATTTTAAAGAATTTAATTAATTACCGTTTTAATTTTTAAAAATATTGTTTTAAAAAGTCCATACGCAGTAAGTGCGTTAATTGTAGCAAATTTATTTCAAACTCTAATAACTTACTTTTTCATTATCGTAGAAACTTAAATTTTAGTATTGCATGTTTCTATTAATAGTCTAAGAGCCAGTGGCCGGGAGACTTTTTTTTTCTCCCTTAGGGCTCGTCCGCATCTTTTCCGCCCCGATAGCACCGCAGCCTTTGGCTTATTCTGCATGCCCTTTGTCTTTTCTACTCCACCCATTCCAAAATCACTGTGTCTTGAACTAGTCTGCACAGCAATTGGTAGGGTGAAGTTTTATATTGCTGTCTCCGGTCTAGGCTGTTCGCAGGTCAGTTGTCTTTTGCGGTCCAAAGCTTTACACTCACACAAGATGTGCTGGGCTAATTGCTCCCCCTCGCCGCAGAGTCTGCATGCGAGGTCCCCCTCGTACCGCCCCATTTGATCCAGGTGTTTCTTGATGGCCATGTGTCCCGTCAAGAGTCCTGTTATGTTTCTGAGCTCCACAGCTCTCTTTGGACCGGGTTGCCCAATTAATGACTTCCCGTCTTTGAGCCCTAGACAATCTGCCCAGCATGTTTTGTGCTGTTCACTGACCCAGGACTTGACGGTTCCCCTGACCGTGCCTTTCGATACGCCCAGAACCGGATCTGGTCCCATAAATTGTTCTACGGATATGCTTCCAGTACACCACCCCTAATGTGCCGATCGAGCAGTTTTTCCATTGTTTTTAGCAAGAAGGACATGAGACTTACTGGCCTCAGGGACTTTGCCTGGTCTGTTGGACGCCCAGGTTTAAAAATGAATACAACCCTGGCCAGTTTCCATGCCCTCGGAATGTACCCTTAGCTCCCCACAGTTCCAGGATAGCCAGCAGATTATCAACTAAGAGGGATCAAAGCAGAGCGGCTAATACTCCTTCCTGCGGGCACACCCGCGCAGACTTGAAGCTGACTTTCCCTGCAGAGGTGATAATGGTCTTATTGTATAGCATGGTTTTCATCCAGCCACAAATGTAAGCGCCACCCCTCTAGCGACAGCAGATTCGTAAAAGGAGTTGGGTAGTGCACTGTTGAATGATCCTGCAATGTCGAGACATGCTATCAGCACTACCGCTCTGTTACCCAGAGAGTGTGTGTTTTTCTCAACAAGATTATTGAGTCTAACTCAATAGATTTGCCAATTTGGTAGGCATACTGGTGGGTATTGAGGAGGTTAGTGTTTGAGATATTCCCCCCAATGTTCCGACCAGTATTTTTTCCAATTCCTTAAGTAGGAATGAAGTAACGTTGAGAGGCCTCAGCGATTTGGTTAGGAGATCATTACGTCCCAGTTTGGAAATATAGACTCCGCTAGTCACAGTCCAGCTGGATGGGATATAATTCCAAGCCAGACTGGCTCTATTCAGCCTAATGAGGAATTGGAGGGGAGCCTCCAGTCCGATCTGTTATAAAATAGTAAATGAAAACAATTTAAATTTGGCTGTTAATAAAAATTTCTCACAATTAAAAATGATAGAAACCACTGTCTATTAAACCAATGCTTATGAAGTTTGTTCAAAACAAAGATTACATCTTATAGTCACTTACCCATAATGTACTTCCTAGCTTGGGACAATGTTCTATCTGGACTCCATGATCGTATCAGTAACAGCTTTCTAAACACATCTAAACTCTTCTGATAACCACAAGGAATCTCTTCCTCTTCTGGTTTCTCCTTTTCATACCAAACCCTCCATTCCTTTTCGTGTGATTCAATCTAAAATATAATATTTATTATAATACACCTGCATTCTTGTGGTAAATCAAAACCTTTGATAATATTTCAGCAAACACTTCCAGTTTTGAAATTTCGACGAGATTTAACCATGTTATATCCAAGATCCACTTAAAAGGTTTTGGAGTTACTGCATTCAGATCAAGAGATGCACCACCTTTAATAAAAGACATAAACTCCTCATGGCTAATTATTCCCTTTTGTAAATCAATCTTCATTGCCATCATCAAAGTGAATAATGCTTTGTGACGTTCGTATAGACTTCTTTGAGTAAACGTCCAAACCTGAAAATAGTTAATTAAATACCCTCATAACAAAAACATGTTAGATTTTGTATTTTGTGAATTAAGGTTTGAAATCAACTGTCAAAGTGTATATTCTGCTGAAGACATTAAGCAAAAATACGTAAAATGTTTTCACCATGTTGAATATTGCTTTAAATCTTTTGTTTCATTTCAAAAATTTAGAAATCAACAGCATGGTAAAAAACCAAAGAGATAATTGAAAATTCTTAAAAGCTATGGTATGTTTACAAAATTTACACAGATATTGTATTCTCAAAAAACAACATAAATCTAATATTAGAAATGCTAAACTACTACTAGCAGTCACCCCATTCCCATAGTAGTCGCACCACAAAGCCTATGTTATTTATTAACAATGTTTCTCCATGCACTTTTGTCCTGACAAGCTACTTTCGCTTTTTCTACACTCATACATTTCCGCATTTTCTGGCGACTCTCACCAGCAGTCATCAGCAATCTTTATGCTTTGACTCAGAGGATATAGTGTATGTCAATATTTTAGGACTACAGGGCTGTCCAATGATTGATCGCTTCTCTTATAAGGTACATCCAATTGCACAAAGCGTAACATACTTTCAGAACTTGCTAGAATCTTTGACCCTTTGGGCTTCTTGTCTCCTCTCACCCTCTCTGAGAAGTAGCTGATGCTGTTGCTGTGACAGCTAGGCATTGCTTGGGACAAAAAGTATTCAAATCGAGTCTAAATGGGATATGTACATATCGCAACTATGTTGTTTGTCATCATTGTCAATTCTTCGTTACATGACTCCTGATAGTATTACTTCTTCTGCCTTGCATGGATTGTGCAATGCTTCTGAGATTGTATATGGTGCAGTAATTTACCTTCATGTAGTATCTAGCAGCGGAGTCATAAAGGTATCACTCTTGTGTCTAAGTCTTGTGTCTCCCGGTTGAAAATAGTATCAGTGCACCGATTGGAGATTTGTGCAGCTGGCTTGCTGGCAGAATTGATGGAGTTCATTCAGGTTACATACCGAAGGACGATTTCTGTTGATAAAATATTTTGTTTGTCTGATTCCACGGTTGCCCTTCAGTAGATTAAGTCTTCGCCCCATCAATGGACGACGTTCATCGCCAATAGAGTGGCTCTCATTCAAGAAAGTATACCCCTTGTTGTTGGGGTCATGTTTCTTGATCAATCAACCCTGCAGATTGTGCGTCACTTGGTCTTACTCCCAATAAGCTCCTCCATCACCCACTATGGTGGGCGGGTTTGGCATTCTTGTCAACCCCATCAGATACATGGATTAATACAGAACCTTTAGTGGAAGAGTCTGATGTCATGATGTGTGAGCAAAAGCAAGTTGTGTGAATGACAAAGGGCATTACGTTTGCCTGGCCCCTTAATTTGTTTTTAAAGATACTCTTCGTTAAGGAAAATTCAAGGAATAGTTGCTTATAGTGTGAGGTTTATCAAAAACCTCCAATTACCCAGGAAGGACAGAATTTTAGGAGCATTATGTGAGGTTGAGCTTCAAATCATGCACTAATCATCTTAGTGAAAGCAGTGCAAAGGGTGGCATTTGAAACAGAAATGCGTGACATTGAGCATCATCGGCCTTGTGCTAAGCCTATTCGTAAGTTAGCCATCTGTGTGGACAAGGATGGTATTTTCAGGGTAGGTGGTCGACTTCAATGCTCAGATTTATCTTTCGATGCGAAACATCCCACGCTTTCATCCCGATCACACTAGCTTACAGACATTGTGATTCGCAGCGTCCATCAGAAAGACTTACAACCTGGGCCTCATACTTTACAATATTTATTATCACAAAATTTTTGGCTTCTTTTGGAACACCTGGCAATTAACAGTGTGCTTGGTCAATGCTACGGTTGTTTTCGTGTTCAGCCAAAAACTCTGACACCCTTAATGGAGTTTCTCAGCTGAATCCATTCTCTCACACTGGAATTGATTTCGCACGTCCATTTCTTGTTACTCGAGGAAAATATTGTGGTGTCAGAAGTGTGTGCGCGTATGTGTGTCTTTTCGTTTGCAACCTCAGAGGCCTTTCTCACCATCTTTTGGCATTTTGTGGCTCAAAGAGGTCGTTGTGACAGTGTGTGACAGTGACTACGGTACCAATTTTATTTAAGACAACCGATTGTTGGCCTCTTATGCACAGCAGGTGACGGACTCCCCCTTCCACATTTCAAAAAAACTTGGTCAAAACCGCTTCATAAATAAAAAAGTTATGAGGCTGTCCCGCTTTCAAATAGGTCACTCTGTATATATATATATATATATATATATATATATATATATATATATATATATATATATATATATATATATATATATATATATATATATATATATATATATATATATAGGTGCTTTATTGTCCAAAGATAAAAATCTTATTGACAAGCAAAGTTTTCAAAATATAAAAACACAAAAATATAAGTTCACAACAAATAGTAATATAAATGCATAAGTAACTAGTATAACTATATATAAATAGCAATATAACAAACAATATAACATAAATACACAGCTAACTAACAATGTAATACAAACACACAATATACAGAAAGCAGTCCAAATGAAAACTCCCAAACAACACCAATCGAATCTGTCACAGTAGTGCATCATTACAAAATTCATCTATTGAATAATAATATTTTGCAATTAAAAATTCCTTAAGCTCTTTCCTAAAAATTTCAATGTCACCAATCCTCCTCAAGTTTAGTGGTATCTGGTTAAATATCTTCTTACTATTATATATTAATAATCTCTTTAACAATGATGTGGACGGTATAGGAAGAGGAATGCAGTTCTTTTGTATTGTATCACGAGAAGACACTGACCTGATTTCATCTTTATATTTTGCATGCATAAGGCATGCAGTCTCCAAAACAAACAGAGGCGGTAGGGTCAATATCCGCTCAGAAACAAATAAAGGTCTACAAGAGTCACGGACACTAACCCCACACAAATATCTGAGGGCTCTTTTCTGCAGAATAAATACAGAATAGAAAAGATAACATGCACAAGAGCCCCAGTAACAAATGCCATGCCTTAGATGGGACTTCACAAGTGAGAAGTAAACACTTCTAGATGTACTCTTGTCCAAGCTTTTTGAAACAACTCTTATTGCGTGACAACCTGATGAGAGCTTCTTACATAGATGATTTATGTGTTTCAAATTTTTATGATTGATCAATGTATAGTCCCAGAAACCTAACACAGCTCTCCTTCCCAAGTTCTTCAGCTGCTAGAGTCACAGCAGGCAGACTACATTTGAAATGCATGATATTAGTCTTAGAGACATTCAAAGTTAACAGATTTGAAATAAACCAGTTTTCTATCATCTTCATATCCTCTGCCACAGTGCGCTCCAGTGCTCCAACACTATCACTACTCCACAAGATGGTTATATCATCAGCATAGATAGTCATATGACCCTTAATTTTCAACATAGACATGTCATTAATATAAAGTAAAAACAGCAGTGGGCCAAGAACAGACCCCTGCGGAACACCATGGTGAATATGTTGGTACCCAGAGCTAATATGACCAAGTTGAACACTCTGCTGACGATCAGATAAATAGGACCTCAACCATTCAAGCAAAGTCCCCCTAAAGCCATAAGTAGGATATATATATATATATATATATATATATATATATATATATATATATATATATATATATATATATATATATATATATATATATATATATATATTGTAGGATATAATATTTAAATTTAAATCTGCCGCCATGTAGTTGGTCATATTTGTTAGGAGTAAGTTGGCCATGCTGGCTCGAATGACGTCAGAAGGTAGAGAAGGTTAAGAAGGAAGAAGGAAGAAGGTTGAATGTCGAGTGCCGAAAGTAGTGTTGTATTATTGAAGGAAGATTAAAAGTATTTAAATAACCGTTGCATTTTATTAGCCACCTTCACGGAATCCCGCATAAGCTCCCACAGTTATCAGGTGTGGGGTTGTTTCGTAAAGTGCGCTAATTACATCGAAATGAGTGTTAACGAGAATGGACCTGATCAGCAGGAAAATGGCGGATTCACGGCAGAAAGGCCTAGAAGTGAGAATGGTTTAGAAAGAGGACCTGTTGCTGCCGATATTTGCATCGAAAATGTTACCGTTGCAGGCATTATTGAATGTGCTGTGAAAGCTGTGAGTACCAGTAATAATAAGTGTACATCGAACAATGAGATATCTAATCTCATCCCCTACTTCAACGGAGAAGATGACGACGTTGATGCATGGTTTCAACGCATCCAAACAGTTAAAGAAACGTACGAGGTCGACGACAGAGTTTTAACTTTGGCGGTGATCAGCAAGTTAAAAGGTAGTGCATTAGAATGGTTCCACTCAAAACCCGAACATGCTTCAAGACAGTGGCGTGAATTGCAGATGCTTATGAAAGATATGTACGGCAGACGAGAAGATAAGTTGAAGCTAATGAGACGCTTTCTCTCCAGGAAATGGCGTAAGAGCGAGCTGTTTACATCGTATTTTCACGACAAAGTCCTAATGGCTAACAAGCTGATGTTGGAAGAAAGCGATATCATAAACTACGTCATTGATGGAATCGAGGATTATGTGCTGCAAACACAAGCCCGAATGAAGGAATTTTCCAGCCTGAATCATTTATTAACATTGATGAGTGAAGTGCACCAAAGCGGAAGTCAGCCATTGTCAGCTACGGCGAGACCGTTTCAATCTAGGCCCGCGAACTTTCGAATTCAAACGACCCAACCTACGAGTGCTACAACCGTAGCTCAACGCACGCCATTGAATTGCTACAACTGTGGAGAGGCCAATCACATCTCACCGAATTGTCCAAGGCCAAGGCAACCAAAGGGCGCATGTTATCATTGTGGACAGATGGATCACCAGTACTACGCATGTCCAGGAGTCAGTAGAACTACGGTACGTCAGCCGAATAGGAACGAAGCAGTAGGTCAAACTGATGGTAGTTCAAATCGCCAGATGCGTCAAAATTTGAACATGGCGATGTTGGTGGAGAATTATGCCGATGATACGATTTATCAACAAGAAATGGTCGAGGATATGGAACCTTGTGTGACGGTAGAGCTAAGTGACAGGGTCAGTATGTTCCCATTTAAAATTATAAAAGGTATGTTAGACTCAGGAAGTCCAATCTCTATAGTAAAGGAACAATTTGTACCCCATCACCTAAGGCAACCTTACCTATCAAATAGTTGCTTCTCAGGTATAAACTCTTCTAAACTTAATGTGCTTTCTGTTTATCAGGGAACTGTTGTTGTTGAGAATATAGATGTTGTACTTATGTTACACATAGTACCTAATGATACGATGAAATATGATTGTGTTTTAGGCCGTAATTTTATCCTTAAGCCTGGCATCAGGGTAACTTTTGATGGAGGTGTTAAAGTAGCTAAAGTCGATGAGGGGAATACTAGTGTAATTGAAAAGGCCAACGAGTTTGAAAAACAGCTGTTACTGATAGATGATGTACAAACCAATCCATTAAATGTAAATGTTAACCCTAAGTTAAATGTAAGTGACAAATTTAAAGTTGAAAATTTGATAAATGATTTCATTAACTTTGAAAGACCTGCTGAACCTTTGTTGCCATTTGAGATGCATATAAGGTTAGTTCAAAATTATGTTACTGTCAATATAAGACCACGACGACTTTCGTTTTCTGAGAAGATTGCATTAGATTTTATAATTAGTGACCTGCTGGAAAGAAATATTATACGAGAGAGCTATTCCCCCTTTTCTAGTCCCATAGTTTTGGTGAAAAAGAAATCAGGTGAATATAGAATGTGTGTCGATTTTAGAGAATTAAACAAGTACATTGTTAGGGATAATTTTCCGTTACCTTTGAAAGATGATCAGTTAGACCAATTAAGGAATAAACGCTATTTCACAAAAATAGATTTATGTAGTGCATTCTATCATGTCAAAGTTGCTGAGAACTCAACTAAGTATACATCTTTTGTAACCCCGATAGGAAAATATGAATTTTTGAAAATGCCTTTTGGGTTATCAATAAGTCCTTCTGTATTTATGAGGTATATCTCTTATGTTTTTAAAGAATTGTTAAGCCATAATAAGGTGCTAATTTACCTTGATGATATTCTTATAGCAACTAATACTTTTGCTGAACATGTGACCATTTTGTGGGAAGTATTTACAGTTCTGAATAATAATTGTTTGGAATTGCAAATGAGTAAATGTAAATTTGCAATGCATGAGATAATTTATCTAGGTTATATCATAAATTATGAGGGTATACGACCCAGCGAAGAAAATGTGTGTGCTGTTGTTAACTACCCAATACCGAAGTGTACTAAAGAGGTACATTCCTTTGTGTCCCTGGCTAGTTATTTCCGACGGTTTATACCAAATTTTAGCACCATAGCGAAGCCATTGTATGACTTATTGAAAAAAAATGTCAAATTTAGATTTGGAGCAGAGGAGTTAAAAACGTTTGAAATTTTAAAACAAGCATTGTCTGCACATCCAGTCTTAGCAGTTTATTCCCCACAGGCAGAGACTGAACTCCATTGTGACGCTAGTTGCTCAGGGTTCGGATCAACACTGTTGCAGAAGGCGGAAGATGGGAAACTTCACCCAGTATTTTATTTTAGCAAACGTGCGTCTGATTCCGAAGCTAAATATCATAGTTATGAATTGGAATGCCTTTCTATTGTATATTCTTTGAAACGTTTCCATGTCTACTTGTATGGGATTAAATTTGTTATAGTTACTGATTGTGATAGTTTAAGATTGATGCTAAGCAAGCAAACTCTTAATCCGAGAATAGCTCGATGGGCTTTACTGTTACAGAATTATGATTACTCAATCGTACACAGACCTGGAACAAGAATGGGTCATGTAGATGCTCTGAGTAGGTGTCATAATATTCTAGTTTTGGAAGAAAATTCGTTCGAACAAAACCTTTCTTTGAAACAAATAAATGATCCTACTATTTCTAAACTAAGGGAACACTTGGAGAGAACTAACGATCGCTTTTATGAGTTAAGGAACGGGTTACTCTATAGAAAGATGGGAGGTCGGTTATTATTCTGCGTTCCACAAGATATGGAAAATCAGATAATGTACACTTACCATAATGAGATGGGGCATGTAGGTGTTGACAAGGTATACCATCTTATAACCCAGGTTTATTGGTTTCCGAGGTTGAGGGAGAAAATCAAGACTTTTATATCCAGTTGTTTGAAATGTATCACCCATTCACCGGTTAGTGGTAAACAGGAAGGGTATTTAAATGTAATTCCGAAGGGAGATCGTCCGTTTATAACGTTGCATATAGATCATTATGGTCCGCTCGCAAGGACGCCCGCAGCCAATAAATATGTTTTCGAGATTATTGACGCCTTTTCCAAATTTGTCAGATTGTACCCTGTAAAGACAACAAAAACTAAAGAAGTAGTTAAGTGTTTGGAAGATTATTTTTGCAGCTATAGTAAGCCAGTACAGATCATTTCAGATAGAGGGTCTTGCTTTACCTCACACGAATTTTCACGATTCATGAATGTAACTGGTATAAAACACATCAAAGTAGCCACAGGATGTCCAAGGGCTAATGGACAAATTGAGAGAGTAAATAGATTCCTCACATCCATATTATCTAAAGTTGTTGTTGATGAGAATTGGGATAAAGCATTAAGTAAAGTAGAATTTACTATCAACAATACAGTGAGTAGAGCTGTAGGCAAAACCCCCAGTCAGTTGCTATTTGGGGTAGATCAACGAGGTCAGTTAGGGGACGATTTCAGGATGTACCTTGAGAGTTGCCAAGACTCAGCTCGTGATCTTGAGGCTATCAGAGAATCTGCTGTTGTACAGATAAATAAAATACAAGACGAAAACAAAAGACAGTATGATAAGCGTCGGGTAGAAGCGAAGAAATATAAGGAGGGTGATCTGGTAGTGGTGGTTAACTCGGATGTTACTCCAGGGGTTTGCAAAAAGCTGATACCTAAGTTTAAAGGTCCTTATGTGGTCAAGAGGGTTCTGCCTCATGACAGGTACCTAATTGTGGATGTGGAGGGGTTTCAAGTAACACAAATTCCTTTTGAGGGTGTTTTCGATGCCTCAAGGATAAGGTTGTGGTCTGAAGCGCCAAGCAGGTTAATTTAATAAGGTGTTTCTGTATTTTTTGTTACTTAAGAACACAGTGTTTTAGTTTACTCTAAAGTTTCATTGTAACTGTATGTAAATTCAAATTTCTTTCACTTTTGTCATTATTATTATTATTTTAAGAAGCTTTATTTTAATAGATTAGTAATTTGTATCCTCTAGCATGCCCAGCATATTTATAAGAATGAATTTCTGTTTAGTGTGTTACTTTGAATTAAAGTTGTAGATTCCTGTAAGTAAGGTTGTATTTTGTATTTTCGATCGAGGTCGATCAAATGTCAGGTTGGTCGAACTGTAGGATATAATATTTAAATTTAAATCTGCCGCCATGTAGTTGGTCATATTTGTTAAGAGTAAGTTGGCCATGCTGGCTCGAATGACGTCAGAAGGTAGAGAAGGTTAAGAAGGAAGAAGGTTGAATGTCGAGTGCCGAAAGTAGTGTTGTATTATTGAAGGAAGATTAAAAGTATTTAAATAACCGTTGCATTTTATTAGCCACCTTCACGGAATCCCGCATAAGCTCCCACAATATATATATATATATATATATATATATATATATATATATATATATATATATATATATATATATATATATATATATATATATATATATATATATATATATATTTGTGTGTGTGTGTGTGTGTGTGTGTGTGTGTCTTAAACGTACTATAAATGATGTAGATAATGTACACGTACAATCAGCTCCTGTTAACATGAAGTTCGGAGTGCCACAGGGTGGTATTCTATCACCACTTCTATTTTCTTTTTTTTATGACATAAGAAGTTATTTGCACGTGGATGCTACTGCAGATTTTATTAATTGTTGTTGGCTGTACTTGGTGAAAACAATCCATACTAATGTAGAGACTTGCTCTGGATTCACAATTGCTTGTTTTCTTCTCTGTAACTGGGTTCGTCTTTTGACACTATCGTCAGACAAGAGAGAATTGAATTTATTTATATAATTACAAATAATAAAAATCCGATCAAAATATTTTAAAAAATAAGCATCACAGATGACATCTTTAAAATGTCTATGTGGTGTATGTCAATATTTCTGTTATTTTAAGCAAACTCACCTCTCTTGTAAGATATTGAAGGATAATCTCAATTCTCACAGCTGTATCTGCATTTTTCTCTGATTTTGTTATAGAATTATCAAACAAATTCAAAAACTGCTTGAGTGAATTTTGGTACATCACATTCACATTGCTCATTTCAACAATCAGGAAATATAAAATAGAACCTCTAGCAGCTACAGCTCGAAACTCTTCACGAGCAATGTTGATCTTTTTCTCTGTATGTGCAGAAACTGACAGCTTCTGCGTAACTTCTTCTGATGTTGCTTTTGTTACTTGTAAAACGTTTATTAGTTCTTCATCGTCTACCAGAGACCCCTGTGTCGAATTTAATCTACTGAGTAGATTAGTTTCAAGCTCTTTCATTCTACGTTGATTTTGCATCACAGATTCAAACAGGTTTACTCTTTCAGCTTCTAAATCTGATTTTTCCATTAAAATAACTCGTCCAAGCAGCTGATCTTCCAAGCCTAAAATGCAGATTGTTATACAATTCTAAATTAAGAAAGTAAAATTAAAGACCCACCTAACATAGTCACTGTAAAATCAATTATTGAAGTCTTAGCACTAATTTCAGGCGAATATGGTGGATTGGGAAGTTTTGTTGTTATATATAACATAAATCCTTTTAAAACATCACATTCTTTGTCACCCACAATTACTTTCTCAATAGAACCAGACTTAATGAAGTTCTTTTCCAGAACATTATCCAACACTGGATCAAGTTCAACATCAATATCTTCAATGAGTAATGGTCTACCTGTAAGTATAAATTATTAAATAATTCTTCTCTTCGAACTCACAGCCTCCGAAGAGCCCTTGGCGCCAGAGGCTCACTCGGGGCTACAACACCAAAACTTTAAATTTACTCAACAAAATGTACAATTTAAAAACATTTCAACAGAATAAGAACGAATTTTGGAACAAATGTCTCTATACTGCAGCGACGAATCGTGTTCTCGACAGGTCCCTCACTTCTTTACGAATATTGTTATACAGCTTAATGCAGTGATGGTTTACCCTCATTTAAACACTAGCTAACCTGTGAGGCTGCACAGAAATTAAAAGTTCTTTTAGATTTTCAGAAAAAATAACACACGAATATCCTGATTTGATGCTAATTTAAAATTATTTGTAATAAACTTAATGCAGAGAATATTGCAAGCAAAAGATAGTAGAGAATAAAAGTTAATAGAAAGTACAAGCTAGTTTTTTACTCTATCTTTGTAGTCTAATAGAAACTTAAAAAAAACATACTTACCAAGTGATAAGCAGTCTTCTAGGTGGTTCCTAAAATATTTGTGATCGAGTGAAGTGATCTGTAAGTTATTATTCGCTTCTTTATTCTTGATCCACATTTTTCCCTGGGTCTGTGGATCAATCAATAAAGGATATGATCTTGACTTTGTGGCAATAAGTGCATTTTGAACTGATAGTTCATCATTAGGAAGCCCTTGCAAGGTCCATTCAGATATCGTCGAGCTCTCTACAAGCATATTTATAATATTCAGTTTAGCAGTGAAGGGAATATCTCTTGCTTGAAGAATTTCCATCCAACTTCTTACAAGATTTGCACGAAATTCTTGATTGTATGGTCCAGTGTAGGACAGAAAACCTGTTGCTAAGACGACATCACCAACCAATAAGCCTGCAGAGAAAAATGTTGATTGATAACAGGCTCAATTCTGAACTGATTTAAAACCGATTCAGGATAAGTACTATCATTCTAAAATGCATGTATTATTAACAGGTTGACTACTAAGCACATTTTAAATGATCTTAAAATAGTGCTCGTCTACCCATTTGGGTGGACATTGCAACTCAAGTTTTGTAACGCTTGTGTTTCGTTACTACTTTAATTATCCAAAATAAACCCGTAAGAGACTTAATTAATAGCCGACAATCCAATATCTGTAGGGCATTTCAGGTTTTGATTTCAAAAAAATTATTTTATGGAAAGTCGCCAATGTTTAACTATCCTAAACACCGTACTGCATTTTATATGTGTACACTAAAAGTCAAATACCTAAAGACGCAACATGGCTTTGTTAGTAAATGATGCGTCGCATTTTGCGGAAATAATATTTCCAAGAAATAAATCTCGTTGCTACTGGCTCTGGAATTTTCCGTAATCGGTGATGTCACCGTTTGGAAAACGTTGCAGAGAATTGTCGGCAAAGCCGCCGATCGGAGGTCTCGTTTTATCTCATTCCAAGAATGGAGGCTAGAAAGAGCTAGCGCACAGCCACTAACGGTCAGAGTACAAAATTTTGCGTGCAGGCAGGAAACATTTGCCGAACCGGAGACATGAGAAGGGGAGTCTCTGCTGGGGCTTCTTAAAGTGAACACCATCAGCTTCGGTGGCTATTAAATTATCTTAAAACGGGGTAGTAATGTTTTTTTCTGTTATCTGTACTACTCAATAATTAGTGTCGGTGATTATCTAAAGTAATTCAAGTGATTTTCGAGTTTAAATAAACATAGTATTCAGCCTAAAAACGGGAGTTAAGTTTTGGTTCCTTGTTTCGAATTGTTGATTTCTTGTCATGATCAGAAAGAATTCCTGGTTATTATCGTACCTTAAGTCAATTGGTAGTGAATTTTACTTAAGCAAATTCACGTTTCAACTGCGATTCGCAAAGTTTCCATAAAGCGAATTCGGAACATCGACATAGGTGTCAAATGGTCATGTAATATTGGAGCGGTAACACCCACCGGCCCAATAATCTCTGATGGGAAGTCCCAGTCGTTTTCCCCAAATTTTTCTGCTGTTGTTGGAGTCTGGAATCTGTGTCAAGCACTCATAATTGATCCCACCTGGAGAGCATCTTCACTGGGTCACCAGGTAACTTTAGCACCGGAAGATTGGTGAGCCTGAACAAATCTTTTCTCTGAATCAGCAGAACTTTCATGCCGAAATTTAACATCTGAAGTTTTAATAACCTGAACTTTCAAAATCACGTAATCAAGTTTAAGCTTAAACACTATGTCAGAGAGGTGCTGTCAGCACAACTATATATTTCCTGTTTAATCTCTAAGATTTTGTCTATTTTTTGTAAATTTAAACACACAGTTTTTATGAATTTCTTTTAAATTGTAATTAGCAAATTTTGTCTGTAAAATATCTAACATATATATTCTCTTTAATATCTCTTAGTTTTCATAATTAATATATAAATTTCACATAGAGAAATACTAATAGATTTTCTTTCTTTGGAGCCTCACTCAATAACTGGCCAGTAATTCACTAGAAAACCTAGCAACTGATTGACAAACGTCAAGTAATTTACCTAATCATTTGTGTTTATGTTTATTTTTGAGCGATACCCTAAGTAATTAACAGTAACATTTTAGTAATATGCAACTATCATTATGGGGTTAAGGAGTCGCGGGCCAAAGGACTCCAGGGGGCAAGCTGAGGAAGTGGAAATAACAACATAAACTCCCGATGAAGCTTTCCCCAAGACCGTCATGCGCGGTAAAAATCCGCATCCTGCACGAGGTGACCCTGCTAATAACTAAACATGACGGATCTAGACAAGGAGGTCGAACTAAACTCCCCCAATCTACGGTGTCACGTGACCCGTGCCTATGGATGGATGGCACCAGGGCGATGGTGTCGTGAACGGAACCTCTGGAGTACCAGGCAACCCTCCAGAGTAACCCGCCTTGCACCACACAGGGGGTTCTGATGGTGTGGACAGTATTTCCCCCATTCTCGTGGGAACAACATGAAGATTATAAATACATATAAAACCACAACCAATGAGGCTCGAGGAGTGGCTCCGGCTACAGACTTGTGCCTTGAGTCTATCCCGGAAACGGAGACGAGCCAGGGGGCGGCAGCGGACTCTGGAGGTCCCACGACCGGCGTAGATACGGGGGATCAGGGGGTAGCTTCGGCCAGAGACCTGTCCCCGACACCCAAGCTGGAGGCTGGGTCCCACCAGAGGGCGGCGAGCTCCGCGGACTCCGGGGGCCCCTCCACCAGTGAGGACTCTACTGTTAGAGTAGAGGGACTGCCCCGGCAGTCCAAGCGTCTTTCCGGGGCGCAAAGAAAGAAGCTCCGGAGGGCGCAAAAAATGGCGGCCGGGACCTGGACGGTCGAGAAACCTGTAAAGGCGCAAGAGGGGAGTGCGGGTCAGAAGAGGACGCGCTCGAACTCTAGCACGCCCACTACAGACAGACGTTCCAAAAGGGCCAGGGTGCCTGTAAAGGCGCAAGAGGAGAGTGCGAGTCGGAAGACGCCGCGCTCTGGCTCTAGCACGCCTACTACAGACAGACCTCCCAAAGGAACCAAGGCCGGAACACCGGCGCAGACTGGCTCTTACAGGCAGGCTGCGGAGGGCCTCGGGATGGCGGTGATTGACAGACGCCATCCTGAGGTCACGCTAGACCAGGGGAAGGCGGACCTGATCCAGGCTGCGGTGGTAGCTGCGGTGGACTCTCTTCAGGAAGGGGAGAGCCCGCCTCAGTTCCACCGGACGCGCCTGACGGGGGGCATCCTCTGGACAACCTGTGCCGGCCCGCAGTCGCGGGACTGGCTGCGGAAAACGATCGGGGGCCTCGGTCAGATTTGGGAGGGGGCGGACTTGACAGCCGTCGAGCCCAAGGAACTCCCAAAGAGACGCAAGGTCCTCGTACGGATCCCTGACACCGTCCCACAGGAGACGGTGATCAGCAGACTTAAGATCCAGAACCCTGAACTGGGGACGCAACACTGGTCGGTTCTAAGCAGGAAGGCAGAGAAGAAAGGACAGACGCTCGCCTTCTTGATCGACCCGACATCTTCCAGAGCCCTTGAAGGAACCTCCTTCAAGGCATTCTGGGGCATGGGAAGGGTTAGCTTCCGCCCACTGGGGAAGCAATTAAGGGTTAATGGGACTTAGGTTCCTTCAGGTCAACCTCCAACACAGTAGGGCAGCCACGGCCGGACTACTAATGGCTCTGAGGAACACGGATGTGGCCCTCATCCAGGAACCGTACTCCTACAAAGGAGAGATCAAGGGACTCGGCGGAGCTACTGGAAAGCTCATCTACAGCAGGTCCAGCGAGAATCCGAGGGCCTGCATTTTTGTCAGGGAAGGGATAGAGTTTCTCCCTCTAATGAATTTCTGTTCCAGGGACCTGGCAACGATCAAAATCCGATGTGGAGGAGCGGATGGGCTGAGGGACATTACTGTCGCGTCAGCCTATCTGCCAGGGGACAGCACGGACCCTCCTCCACCCAACGAATTGGAGCAGCCGATGGTGGGTAGCAGAGCAGGTGGATGGCAGACCATCATCGGCATGGATGCGAATGCGCACCATGAGTTGTGGGGTAGCTCGGACACAAACTCTAGGGGTGAGGCACTTTTACAATTCTTTATGAAATTTAATTTAGACATATTGAATAGAGGTAATAAACCGACATTCGTCACAACACGGCGTGAGGAAGTTTTAGACCTAACAGTTTCCACCCAGTTTCTGGGTGACTTTGTTAAAAGCTGGGCTGTGTCTGGGGAAGTGAGTAGCTCAGACCACAGATACATCCGGTTTGAAATCGCCAAAGTCGAAAGAGAAACGGTATGGTACCGGGACCCCCGCAAGGCGGACTGGGAAGCCTACAGGGCAGACCTAGCTGTGGAACTGCGGGGGGTTGAGAGTGCCATAAGGGATTCAATAGACCTCGAGATTGCAGCAGTCCAATTGCGAGACGCAATTACCTCGGCCTATAACGCCAACTGCCCCCTGAAAATGAGGGTGTCCACCAGGAACGTCCCATGGTGGAACGAGGACCTCAGGCAAAGGAGGACGCAGGTTCGTAAGCTGTTTAACGCGGCCAAAAGGTCGGGAGCATGGGATGAATATAGACAGGCCCTATCGACCTATAACAAAAGACTGAGGCACTGCGAAGAAGGAGTCGTGGAGGAGGCACTGCGAAGAAGTGGAAAACACGTCCGAGAGTGCTCGACTACACAAGATCCTGTCTAAGGGCCCTCAGACTAACATAGGCTCCCTTAGAACACCCACGGGAGGCTTTACAAGCTCGGGGGAGGAAACTATGGAAATTTTACTCCAGACGCACTTCCCCGGCTGTAACATAATAAACCAATCACCTCCGAACTGGGAACACTCAGAAATAGAGGCGCCTTATAGGCGGGCATCTAGAGTAGACTCGACAGTCGCTAAAGAGGTGGTTACCTGGAGCAAAATCAGATGGGCCATTAACAGCTTTAAGCCATACAAATCGCCGGGATTTGATGGAATAATGCCCATCATGCTCCAACAGGGGATAGATATACTGGCGCCGGTGTTTACCCTCATTATGAGGGCCAGCCTGGCTCTGGGGTACATTCCGAGGGCATGGAGACTGGCCAGGGTTGTATTTATTCCTAAACCTGGGCGTCCAACAGACCAGGCAAAGTCCCTGAGGCCAATAAGTCTCATGTCCTTCTTGCTGAAAACAGTGGAAAAACTGCTCGACCGGCACATTAGGGGCGGTGTACTGGAAGCATATCCTCTACACTGCGGACAATATGCATACAGAGCAGGATTCTCAACAGAAACAGCACTGCACCAACTGGTGCTGAAACTGGAGAATACGCTGGAGAACAAGGAGGTGGCGCTGGGGGCCTTCCTAGACATAGAGGGGGCCTTTAGCAACACCTCGTTCGGATCGGTTCTGGCAGCTGCCCGGGAGCGTGGAATAGAGGAGACCTGCTGCAGGTGGATCGGTTCCATGCTCAGGGACAGGGCGGTGTTCACCTCACTCGCGGGAGGGACTCTGCTGGCGGGGGTCGCGGCGGGGTGTCCGCAGGGGAGCGTTCTGTCTCCCTTGCTCTGGTGTCTAGTCGTGGACGGCCTGCTGGGGAGGCTCTCGGGAGGGGGGTATGAGGTACAGGGCTATGCGGACGACATTGTCATCATAGTCCGAGCAAAGGTCACACAGGCAGTGTGGGAGCGTATGCAGACTGCACTGAAAGTGGTGGAAGGGTGGACGGTTGATCAAGGGCTCGGGGTGAGCCCCGAGAAAGCAACCGTCGTGCCGTTTACGAGGAGGAGGAAGTGTGAAAACCACAGAACTCTCACTCTATACGGTAGGAGCGTTCCAATGGCCAGGGAGGTAAAATATCTTGGGGTCGTATTGGACTCTAAGCTAACCTGGAATGGTCACATTGGAAAAATACTGCGTAAGGCAGTCATGACCTTAGCCGTCACTAGGCGGCTATATGGAAAAACGTGGGGACTAAGACCTAGTATGGCCCACTGGCTGTACACAAGGGTGGTCAGACCATCGTTAACATATGCGGCACTGGTCTGGTGGCCTAAGGTGACACAATCCAGTGCCAAACAAAAACTAGGCAAGATCCAAAGGATGGCTTGCCTAGGCATCACAGGGGCCATGTCTTCAACCCCAACAGCCGCCATGGAGGTGTTGCTGGATTTACCCCCCCTACACTTAGTTATTATGGGAGAGGCCAGGCTAGGACTATACAGACTAGCCTGCAATGGTAGACTGAAGATCAACCCAGGCTTCAGGGGCCACTGCAAAATTCAGGAGATCGTGAAGGAACCCATGCTTGAAATGAGGTCAGACTTCGCGAGCCCGCGAATGTGCAGGGAAAACAACTTCACAGTGGAAATCCCTGATCGCGGGGCATGGCGGGAGGAGACGCCGGGCATACCACGGGACGCGCTCGTCTGGTTCACGGACGGATCTGGCGGGGAGCGTGGGACGGGGGCAGGTGTTTACTCGGAAGGACCGAGGGTAAGTCACAGTATTTCCCTCGGAGCCCATGCAACGGTGTTTCAGGCCGAGATGTACGCCATCCTGCACTGTGTGCGGGAGAACAAGAGGAGGGGCTACACCAACAAGCGGATCCTCATAGCCACAGACAGCCAGGCAGCCCTTAAGGCACTAAGTAGCCCACGGGTAAATTCCTGGCTGGTGAGTGAGTGCCGAGACGAGACGAGCGACCTGGCTGGGCAGAATGAGGTGACCCTCATCTGGATGCCGGGTCACTCGGGGGTCAAAGGCAATGAAGAAGCTGACAGTCTCGCGAAGAGAGGGTCAGCAGAACCATTTATGGGACCAGAACCGGCTCTGGGCGTGTCAAAGAGCACTGCCAGGGGAGCCATTAAGTCCTGGGTCAGAAACCAACACAAGGTGTACTGGGCGGACTGTCCAGGGCTCAGACATGGGAAGTCAATAATTGACGGACCCAGTTCAAAGAGAGCTGTGGAGCTGCTAAACCTTAGCAGAGGACAGCTCAGAAACACAACAGGTCTCTTGACGGGACACATGGCCGTCAAGAAACACCTACATAAAATGGGGCGGTTCGAAGGGGACCTCGCATGCAGACTCTGCGGCGAGGGGGAGGAATCAGCCCAGCACATCTTGTGCGAGTGTATAGCTCTGGACCGGAAAAGACAACTGATCTACGGTCACTCTAGACCGGAGACAGAGCAATATAAAACTTCACCCTACCAATCGCTGTGCAGACTAGTTCAAGGCACAGTGATTTTGGAATGGGTGGAGTAAGACTAGGGGTATGCACAATCAACCAAGGGTTGCGGTGCTATCGGGGCGGCAAGGCCGCGGACGAGCCCTGAGGGAACAAAAAAAAAAAAAACTATCATTATCTTATTGTTTTGGTACATGTATGTAAATTAATAATTTCTTGCTCTTGAGATTCTTGCTATTTATCTGATTGTTATTTGTGAGCAATTAATGTTTACCTGAGATTTACCAACCATTTTTATTTCATTTTGTTTGCTATTCCAAATTTAATTTATATGAATAAATTTATATATTTTGTTATATTAAAGTATCTGTTTAATTGAAGAGAAATTCCTTCCTAACTTCTGTCTTCTTTTGGAATCAGCGCAAACAATTATTTCTTACTAACTATTCTCTAGATATCTAAATTTCTATGTAACCTAGCACTAGTCTGGAGAGCCCACAAATCTAGGACTCTGGGCAGTGCGAAGCAAACAAAGAAAGAGAACGTGAGTATCAAACTATATCCAGATCTGTCAGCCTCCTAAAAAGTGCTGCTAATCTTAATAAATTTGATAATTTGATAGATAGCTACTTTAGGGTAGGGTGTTATAGGCAATTGTGACCTCACCATAGAGCAGATCTATATCCACCTGAGGTCAATCACATATGCCACGGATCTCGTTCTCTAAAGCTTTTTGTTTGAAGGAGGTAACAGTTTTTGCAAATGTCCACTCATGGTGTCCAATACTGGACTAAATTTTCAATGCCGGGACTTCAGTATTTAAATAAAACATTTCGGTATCTCTGTATTCAATACTGAAAGTATCGAGATTCTGGAAATTTTAGATTCATTCGGGCAAGCACAGCTTTCAGAAATTTATCTTCCTTTGAAAGAAAAGAAATCGTCAGTTCTTGTTTTTTGATAGTGGTTGATTAGGCAATTTTTTCAAAATTTTTTTGTGTAGTTTTTGAAGTCAAGGGTTTATTAATATCATTGTCCCAAAGATTAATCTCGTGTTTACTAGTCTATCTGGATCAACTTTCGCCCACAAAGATTATCGACCTCTGCAGGGGGCTGGCTTTGTTGGGCGAAATATAGACTATTAGGTGTGAGCCACAATAGACCTTATGGTCGCAGTGGAGGGACCGGTATGGCCCACTCACAATCAAACCTAACCTAACCTGCTAGACTAGTGAACATGAATACCACTTGTAGACCCACCTTTTGTTCTTAATTGCTTTACATTGTTTGCATTGGGCTGCTTCACCATTGGTTGGTTTCAAATAAGAATTGAAAGAAATGATTTAAGAAGACAATGAACTGTTCTTTTTCTTGTCCATCCAATTGGTTGGATAGTACAATTGCCAATGTTAGAAAAATATATATTGCCCACTCACTTGGGTGCACATATTTTAGTACACCAGAAGTTTGTCCTAAACATGAGGATCAAAAAGGTACCTATAAATTCGTCCTAGTATTCAGCTTGACACCAGTGAGGAAACCTTTTGTCCACCCATTTGGGTGGACGTAGCAGTCAATCTGTTAAAAAGATATATCATCATAGACTGTAGTCAGTAGCGTCATAAACAGTGGGTTGAATTAAATACTGTGACGAAGTAGATATTTTCAGAACATCTGTAGATATTGAAAGCGGCTGTTCGGAAATAAATATAATATAAATCACACGGGTAAAAATTCCACACACTAAAAATTGTTATTTTTATCATTAATATTTCTTAAAAGTACGCATTTGCGAATTATCGCGGCGGAGTAAAAACATATCTGCAGAAGATAAGGATAAGGTATCTACCACCGATTAAGATTTTTCAGCCGGGGACTGCAGAAAAAATAACGATTGAAGGCAGAAAGAGTTCACCGTTTGCCGTAGCGTGTTGAAATCTATAACTTGAATTTTGATTCAGTAAATGAAAAGTCTCCTCGTAAAAATTGCAACAAAACGTTAGAACACAGTACCGTCCGTACCGTTGTTGTGTGAGACAATTTCGTATTCTAATAATTCTACCGAACGCAGTCGAGGTAAGAACATTTTAGGCTTGTCTTATTGTATTTAGTTATAGCGAATTTTCGGTTATTTTTCTCAGTTCCCACGCGTCTCCGTCGACGTCGAGATTGCGGGATCTAGCGTAATTCCCTCCATTACGTTATCTCATCATTGTTGGCGTGTCGTAATACTTCTGGAAGGTGATGCTGTAGCTAACACAGATCTCTCAAGGGTATTGCGTACGACCGTTCCGATTCGACCCTGGTCTGGACGCTGTATGTACACAAGCAGGCCAAGGTCGAGTTAGTATATGACAATATCCTTCCACAGGGTGTTCCCCTATAACCCTCCCGTTCCTTATCGACGCCCTGACGTCGAGGCGTTTGATCTCGTGGTACCGACTTCGACAAATAGACGCCATTATAACTATTTGAGGAGCGTGTCTCCAATCGAGCCACTTAACGACTTCATCCACGAGTTGTAAACCACGACACTCGGAGTTTCCGTCCGCATGACTCCTGCAAAGCGATCTAATTTGTGACTCTTTTTTGTATTGTTAGCTAGATTGTTGTTAGTTATGTTTTGTGTATTGGCCCATCCTTAAATTGGCTTTTAAGCTGTTGGATGGTGTATGAATAAATAAATAAATAAAAACTCTGGACGCAGCAAGTGCGTTATGGTAGTGAATTTTCATAAAAATGTTTTTAATTGCAAATATGTGTGTTTCCTTTTTAAGATAGCAGGCATCAATTTTGGTTACTAGTATAACCTATATAGTAAAAACAATGTGTCATGTTTCATAAAAATAACTTTATTGTGTGAAAATGTACAAAAATTTCCAAAAGTAAACTTAAAGTGTTCCCCGAAAAACTCGTTTCTTGGTCAACCTTATAGGTTAATAGCAAATTGAGCTATTCAAATTTGAAGCATTTAATGAAAATTCGCTACCATAACGCACTTGCTGCGTCCCGAATTTCTTTTCTTACAAACATGCATCGCTGAAAAATTCAAAAATTCAATAACATGAGGCGTGTTTGATTAAAAAAAAAAGAAAATTTGTATCACCGACGACTTATGGGCCATCCTGTGATTGTAGAAATATTTTTTTAAGATGTAGCTCAAGACACCCTATAATTAATATATACAAATTTTCTTCATATCTTGTATAATAAAGGATATATTGAGCTTTATTGATTTTTTACGAAAATTCGACAAAAATTATATACCATTAAACGATAAACTCTAAAGCTAAGGCTACTGCCAATCATCAGAGAAAGGGTCTATTTGAAATGAATTTTCTGGAAACATTTTAGTAAAATGAAGGACAATGACGGTTGAAACTAAGACTTCAGAGTTTGTAAAATATCCTTCTTGAGACATTTGATTTCCATATCCCGTATTAGATTCAAGTTCTTTGCCTAAATGTTGCCGATTTTGACGTTTTAAATCGCAATTTTGACGTTTTGAGGAAAACCCCAATTTATTTTTCTTTAAATGCCTATAACTTTTTTGTCTTTTGACCTACATAGCTAAATTTTGGTAGGTGGCTTTTTTTTTTTTTCCCTCAGGGCTCGTCCGCGGCCTTGCCGCCCCGATAGCACCGCAACCCTTGGTTTATTGTGCATACCTCTAGTCTTACTCCACCCATTCCAAAATCACTGTGCCTTGAACTAGTCTGCACAGCGATTGGTAGGGTGAAGTTTTATATTGCTCTGTCTCCGGTCTAGAGTGACCGTAGATCAGTTGTCTTTTCCGGTCCAGAGCTATACACTCGCACAAGATGTGCTGGGCTGATTCCTCCCCCTCGCCGCAGAGTCTGCATGCGAGGTCCCCTTCGAACCGCCCCATTTTATGTAGGTGTTTCTTGACGGCCATGTGTCCCGTCAAGAGACCTGTTGTGTTTCTGAGCTGTCCTCTGCTAAGGTTTAGCAGCTCCACAGCTCTCTTTGAACTGGGTCCGTCAATTATTGACTTCCCATGTCTGAGCCCTGGACAGTCCGCCCAGTACACCTTGTGTTGGTTTCTGACCCAGGACTTAATGGCTCCCCTGGCAGTGCTCTTTGACACGCCCAGAGCCGGTTCTGGCCCCATAAATGGTTCTGCTGACCCTCTCTTCGCGAGACTGTCAGCTTCTTCATTGCCTTTGACCCCCCGAGTGACCCGGCACCCAGATGAGGGTCACCTCATTCTGCCCAGCCAGGTCGCTCGTCTCGTCTCGGCACTCACTCACCAGCCAGGAATTTACCCGTGGGCTACTTAGTGCCTTAAGGGCTGCCTGGCTGTCTGTGGCTATGAGGATCCGCTTGTTGGTGTAGCCCCTCCTCTTGTTCTCCCGCACACAGTGCAGGATGGCGTACATCTCGGCCTGAAACACCGTTGCATGGGCTCCGAGGGAAATACTGTGACTTACCCTCGGTCCTTCCGAGTAAACACCTGCCCCCGTCCCACGCTCCCCGCCAGATCCGTCCGTGAAGCAGACGAGCGCGTCCCGTGGTATGCCCGGCGTCTCCTCCCGCCATGCCCCGCGATCAGGGATTTCCACTGTGAAGTTGTTTTCCCTGCACATTCGCGGGCTCGCGAAGTCTGACCTCATTTCAAGCATGGGTTCCTTCACGATCTCCTGAATTTTGCAGTGGCCCCTGAAGCCTGGGTTGATCTTCAGTCTACCATTGCAGGCTAGTCTGTATAATCCTAGCCTGGCCTCTCCCATAATAACTAAGTGTAGGGGGGGTAGATCCAGCAACACCTCCATGGCGGCTGTTGGGGTTGAAGACATGGCCCCTGTGATGCCTAGGCAAGCCATCCTTTGGATCTTGCCTAGTTTTTGTTTGGCACTGGATTGTGTCACCTTAGGCCACCAGACCAGTGCCGCATATGTTAACGATGGTCTGACCACCCTTGTGTACAGCCAGTGGGCCATACTAGGTCTTAGTCCCCATGTTTTTCCATATAGCCGCCTAGTGACGGATAAGGTCATGACTGCCTTACGCAGTATTTTTCCAATGTGACCATTCCAGGTTAGCTTAGAGTCCAATACGACCCCAAGATATTTTACCTCCCTGGCCATTGGAACGCTCCTACCGTATAGAGTGAGAGTTCTGTGGCTGTCACACTTCCTCCTCCTCGTAAACGGCACGACGGTTGCTTTCTCGGGGCTCACCCCGAGCCCTTGATCAACCGTCCACCCTTCCACCACTTTCAGTGCAGTCTGCATACGCTCCCACACTGCCTGTGTGACCTTTCCTCGAACTATGATGACAATGTCGTCCGCATAGCCCTGTACCTCATACCCCCCTCCCGAGAGCCTCCCCAGCAGGCCGTCCACGACTAGACACCAGAGCAAGGGAGACAAAACGCTCCCCTGCGGACACCCCGCCGCGACCCCCGCCAGCAGAGTCCCTCCCGCGAGTGAGGTGAACACCGCCCTGTCCCTGAGCATGGAACCGATCCACCTGCAGCAGGTCTCCTCTATTCCACGCTCCCGGGCAGCTGCCAGAACCGATCTGAACGAGGTGTTGCTAAAGGCCCCCTCTATGTCTAGGAAGGCCCCCAGCGCCACCTCCTTGTTCTCCAGCGTATTCTCCAGTTTCAGCACCAGTTGGTGCAGTGCTGTTTCTGTTGAGAATCCTGCTCTGTATGCATATTGTCCGCAGTGTAGAGGATATACTTCCAGTACACCGCCCCTAATGTGCCGGTCGAGCAGTTTTTCCACTGTTTTCAGCAGGAAGGACATGAGACTTATTGGCCTCAGGGACTTTGCCTGGTCTGTTGGACGCCCAGGTTTAGGAATAAATACAACCCTGGCCAGTCTCCATGCCCTCGGAATGTACCCCAGAGCCAGGCTGGCCCTCATAATGAGGGTAAGCACCGGCGCCAGTATATCTATCCCCTGTTGGAGCATGATGGGCATTATTCCATCAAATCCCGGCGATTTGTATGGCTTAAAGCTGTTAATGGCCCATCTCATTTTGCTCCAGGTAACCACCTCTTTAGCGACTGTCCAGTCTACTCTAGATGCCCGCCTATAAGGCGCCTCTATTTCTGAGTGTTCCCAGTCCGGAGGTGATTGGTTTATTATGTTACAGCCGGGGAAGTGCGTCTGGAGTAAAATTTCCATAGTTTCCTCCCCCGAGCTTGTAAAGCCTCCCGTGGGTGTTCTAAGGGAGCCTATGTTAGTCTGAGGGCCCTTAGACAGGATCTTGTGTAGTCGAGCACTCTCGGACGTGTTTTTCACTTCTTCGCAGTGCCTCCTCCACGACTCCTTCTTGGCGTCCCTCAGTTTTTTGTTATAGGTCGATAGGGCCTGTCTATATTCATCCCATGCTCCCGACCTTTTGGCCGCGTTAAACAGCTTACGAACCTGCGTCCTCCTTTGCCTGAGGTCCTCGTTCCACCATGGGACGTTCCTGGTGGACACCCTCATTTTCAGGGGGCAGCTGGCGTTATAGGCCGAGGTAATTGCATCTCGCAATTGGACTGCTGCAATCTCGAGGTCTATTGAATCCCTTATGGCACTCTCAACCCCCCGCAGTTCCACAGCTAGGTCTGCCCTGTAGGCTTCCCAGTCCGCCTTGCGGGGGTCCCGGTACCATACCGTTTCTCTTTCGACTTTGGCGATTTCAAACCGGATGTATCTGTGGTCTGAGCTACTCACTTCCCCAGACACAGCCCAGCTTTTAACAAAGTCACCCAGAAACTGGGTGGAAACTGTTAGGTCTAAAACTTCCTCACGCCGTGTTGTGACGAATGTCGGTTTATTACCTCTATTCAATATGTCTAAATTAAATTTCATAAAGAATTGTAAAAGTGCCTCACCCCTAGAGTTTGTGTCCGAGCTACCCCACAACTCATGGTGCGCATTCGCATCCATGCCGATGATGGTCTGCCATCCACCTACTCTGCTACCCACCATCAGCTGCTCCAATTCGTTGGGTGGAGGAGGGTCCGTGCTGTCCCCTGGCAGATAGGCTGACGCGACAGTAATGTCCCTCAGCCCATCCGCTCCTCCACATCGGATTTTGATCGTTGCCAGGTCCCTGGAACAGAAATTCATTAGAGGGAGAAACTCTATCCCTTCCCTGACAAAAATGCAAGCCCTCGGATTCTCGCTGGACCTGCTGTAGATGAGCTTTCCAGTAGCTCCGCCGAGTCCCTTGATCTCTCCTTTGTAGGAGTACGGTTCCTGGATGAGGGCCACATCCGTGTTCCTCAGAGCCATTAGTAGTCCGGCCGTGGCTGCCCTACTGTGTTGGAGGTTGACCTGAAGGAACCTAAGTCCCATTAACCCTTAATTGCTTCCCCAGTGGGCGGAAGCTAACCCTTCCCATGCCCCAGAATGCCTTGAAGGAGGTTCCTTCAAGGGCTCTGTAAGATGTCGGGTCGATCGAGAAGGCGAGCGTCTGTCCTTTCTCCTCTGCCTTCCTGCTTAGAACCGACCAGTGTTGCGTCCCCAGTTCAGGGTTCTGGATCTTAAGTCTGCTGATCACCGTCTCCTGCGGGACGGTGTCAGGGATCCGTACGAGGACCTTGCGTCTCTTTGGGAGTTCCTTGGGCTCGACGGCTGTCAAGTCCGCCCCCTCCCAAATCTGACCGAGGGCCCCGATCGTTTTCCGCAGCCAGTCCCGCGACTGCGGGCCGGCACAGGTTGTCCAGAGGATGCCCCCCGTCAGGCGCGTCCGGTGGAACTGAGGCGGGCTCTCCCCTTCCTGAAGAGAGTCCACTGCAGCTACCACCGCAGCCTGAATCAGGTCCGCCTTCCCCTGGTCTAGCGTGACCTCAGGATGGCGTCTGTCAATCACCGCCATCCCGAGGCCCTCCGCAGCCTCCCTGTAAGAGCCAGTCTGCGCCGGTGTTCCGGCCTTGGTTCCTTTGGGAGGTCTGTCTGTAGTAGGCGTGCTAGAGCCAGAGCGCGGCGTCTTCCGACTCGCACTCTCCTCTTGCGCCTTTACAGGCACCCTGGCCCTTTTGGAACGTCTGTCTGTAGTGGGCGTGCTAGAGTTCGAGCGCATCCTCTTCTGACCCGCACTCCCCTCTTGCGCCTTTACAGGTTTCTCGACCGTCCAGGTCCCGGCCGCCATTTTTTGCGCCCTCCGGAGCTTCTTTCTTTGCGCCCCGGAAAGACGCTTGGACTGCCGGGGCAGTCCCTCTACTCTAACAGTAGAGTCCTCACTGGTGGAGGGGCCCCCGGAGTCCGCGGAGCTCGCCGCCCTCCGGTGGGACCCAGCCTCCAGCTTGGGTGTCGGGGACAGGTCTCTGGCCGAAGCTACCCCCTGATCCCCCGTATCTACGCCGGTCGTGGGACCTCCAGAGTCCGCTGCCGCACCCTGGCTCGTCTCCGTTTCCGGGATAGACTCAAGGCTCAAGTCTGTAGCCGGAGCCACTCCTCGAGCCTCATTGGTTTTGGTTTTATATGTATTTATAATCTTCATGTTGTTCCCACGAGAATGGGGGAAATACTGTCCACACCATCAGAACCCCCTGTGTGGTGCAAGGCGGGTTACTCTGGAGGGTTGCCTGGTACTCCAGAGGTTCCGTTCACGACACCATCGCCCTGGTGCCATCCATCCATAGGCACGGGTCACGTGACACCGTAGATTGGGGGAGTTTAGTTCGACCTCCTTGTCTAGATCCATCATGTTTAGTTATTAGCAGGGTCACCTCGTGCAGGATGCGGATTTTTACCGCGCATGACGGTCTTGGGGAAAGCTTCATCGGGAGTTTATGTTGTTATTTCCACTTCCTCAGCTTGCCCCCTGGAGTCCTTTGGCCCGCGACTCCTTAACCCCTGGTAGGTGGCTTACCTATAAGGATATTAACTAGCGTACCAAATTTGGTTGCCCTTACTTTGTTAATTCCGGAGATATAAATTTTTTTCGAAAGAAAACACAAAATTTTCCGGGAAAACCTGGGCAGATTTTCCTGGCTAACGAACTTATCCAAGCCATTTGCAAAAGGAATTTTTCCACCAAATTTAGTCAAAATCGGCCTATTATTTTTTGAGTTATCGGTGTGATACATATATATATATATATATATATATATATATATATATATATATATATATATATATATATATATATATATATATATATATATATATATATATATATATATATATAAACATATAAAAATTGAAATGGACCCCGGATATGTGTTCTAGGGGGCCTAGTTCGCGGTCATTTGAAGAAATTTTTTCAAAATTCAAAAGTCGGGATCTCCTCATTAGTGAATTTTTTTTTAAGAAAATTCACTAAAAATAAATAAATAACCGCAAATAAATCTGCTACACCCATACAAACTTTCGGAAGGTCACGGAAATACCGGGGGAACGCTTAAAGTCCGCAACCTCGGAGGTATCTATATGGCCTGTTACATCATAGGCTACCTGACCCTCTCCACAGAGCTATCCAGGCACTCTGATCACTACCGTGGCCAGAGCCTTGTGACGAGGTCGCAGACATCCTCGCAGGGAATAAACCCTTTCAAAATCTGGCGCCCGGGACCGTTCCCGTAAATCCCTTAATCTGTTCCACTGCGTAATTCACCCCGCAAATCAGGCCTCGTTACAATACATTTACTATTATTATTTTTGTTTTCACCACGAACTCTTTTACAACTAAATGCACATGTCTTTAGCTTTAAAACAGTTTAAAAGTGTTACCAGGATCAAATCTTACATAATTTTATAATATTAATCATAACATTTGATTTGACATACCTAATTGTTCTTTGAATTCTTTACTCTGTTGCGTCCATCTTATCTTTTCGCCACCTAAACCATTGATAAGAGCGGTGGCTGTGTTCATTTTTCTCAAGCAGGAATTGGCAGCATCAGTTAACCGTTGCTTTTCCATTACTGCAGAATCATATTGCTCCTTAACTTCCCTTAGTGATTTTTCTCTTTCTTCCAACTCTTGTTCTGCTCCAGCTAAATCTTCCATTGCTGTCTACAAACATAAAAACATTATTTACTTTTGAGAAATTTAAATTGTGCAAGTAAAACTAGGTGTTTATGTAGCTTTTTTTTTTTGTTCCCTCAGGGCTCGTCCGCGGCCTTGCCGCCCCGATAGCACCGCAACCCTTGTTTATGTAGCTTATGTAGTTATCTATTTTTCATAATATGATACATCAATTTTAGCCAATTCGTATTAAGAAAATCGCTTATAACAAGAGCAGAACTTAAAAACTTTCAAAAAAGGTCTTTAAATGAGTGGGAGCTAGAACTTCTATAACATAAATTCACGGTCAGTTTCAGTTTTAATGTTTATACAGGCTGGCCACTTGAAAACGAAACAGGCAGGCATTAGGGCACTTAGGGTGGAAATTATTTCACTGTTTTATGCAAATAATCAATGTGCTAATAGAACAGCAGAATTACAATCAACAACGTTTAGATAAGCATGTTAATGAAAAAAGTATGTTTAGGAGTCAGTGGCAATTTCAACAGACTTGTTCTGTTTGTAATAAAAAATGAATCACTGAAAGACAGAAGTAGCGGTTCTTGGTCATGTTACTTTGAATCACACGATAAGTACGAGGTAACTGACAAGTGAGTCTCGTTTTGAGCGAAACATGAAACATCATAAACTCCATGAATACAAATTCCATCTTTCACACGAACTAAATGAAGATGACTTTGACCGCCTTCTGGCCTTTTGTGAAGTGCTAAGTGAACGAGTGGTGAATAATCCGAATTTTCTTCTTAACCCTTTTTGTTCCCTCAAGGCTCGTCCACGGCCTCAGGGATCACCCCTTCCACAAAAACCAGCATGCGTACCAGCGGAGGAAATTGACGAAACCGGAGGTCCATGCTGTGACACGAAAGGTGGAAACGTCTCTACACTACGGAGAGAGCACATTAGCTGTGTTTTTTGATGTTGAGGGGGGCCTTTGATAGAGCAAGGATGGATATGGTCTATGCCACCCTACAAAACAGGGGATCGCCCAGATCCCTTATAAGTTGGGTGACGAGCAAGCTGGAGGATAGGAGAGTTTCGCTGACCTTAAGACGCCGGGGGCTGGACGTTGGAGTGACCGTCGGCTGTCGTCACGGCAGCTGCCTTTCGCCTCATCTAGGGTGTCTGGTCATGGAGCGGCTCCCCGAGAATGGCTTCTACGCCCAGGCGTATGCTGATGATGGGCTGGTCTTAGTCACCGGCAAATTCCTCAGCGCAGCGTCTGTGCATGCATGCAAGCAACCTATAGCATAATTGAAAGAAGATGTGGTGAGCTGGGACTCTCCGTAAACACAGCGAAGACAAAGATGATGCTGTTCACCAAGGAAAGGAATCTGGAGGGGTTCAGGGTGCCGGTGATGTTTGGAAAACTGTTGTTGCAAGATATTACGAAATAATAAAGAGGAATTGTTTACAATAAAGTTAGATTTTAAATTATACCAGACAAATAAGAGATGCACTCACCTGTGTAATGGACTGTATCTTCACGTGGGTTTTAGGGTCTTCTTTGGAGGTCGGGCGACTATCTTCACCCCAAATGAGGCAAAAAATTATGTAACAAGAAAATTAGACCAGAAAATCTGGAGCACATCCCTAGTCTGGAGTACTAGCAGTTTTCAGGACGACTGATTCTAACGCAGTGACGCTGGTTTACGTCGCGAGAGAGAGAGAGAGAGAGGCTGTCACAAAATCTGCCCCCTCTCCTCCTCTCAGTGGTGCCAACCACGGCGAGCAGCAATCCCTAAATGTCTGGCGGCAATTTCAAATTCAAAAATATATACAAACTTGCATCAACATTCCGCCCACCAAATAAGGACTACTTATTTCCGATTAAAAAATGCAAAGATTAAATTAAATTGGTAGATACACTATAACTAACTATACAAATGGTAGATGTGTACTGGCCGTTTACTGCGAAGGTAAAGGGCACAGCTTGGTCATAGGACGATCTAAAATACTTGTGCTTGTTCGTACTTGAGCGACACGGGCAACGCCATCACGACCCGGATAGAGTTTCAATATGCGCCCTAACTTCCACACAAGCGGAGACACTGTCTCATCTTTGATGACAACGAGAGTACCAATCGAAGGAGCTTCTTGGGGGGTAGACCACTTATTGCGCTGCTGCAAGGTGTGCAAATATTCACTTTTCCAGCGTTTCCAAAAATCTTGATGCATTCTGGAAACAAGTTGCCAACGAGAAAGTCTGGTAAGTTTGACATCAGTCACGTCTGGGTCAGGTGGGGCACAAAGAGGCTCCATGGTCAAGAAGTGCGCAGGGGAAAGCGATGTCATGTCATTGGGGTCTGTACTAAGACTACAGAGCGGTCGGGAATTAAGAACTGCTTCAATCTGTGCCAGAACAGTGGTCAGTTCCTCGAATGTCAGAACCTGTGTGCCAACAACACGACGCAAGTGAGTTTTAATGGAACGAACCCCTGCTTCCCACAGTCCTCCAAAGTGCGGCGCTGCTGGGGGATTCCAATGCCACTCAATTGACAAGGAATCAGTCACCTGATGTGCGTATGAAACCAACAATCGGTTGGCCCCGACAAAATTAGTGCCGCAGTCACTGTAGACATTGTCACAACGACCTCTTCGAGCCACCAAGCGCCGAAAAGCAGCAAGAAAAGCCTCCGAGGTGAGGTCTGATACCGATTCAATATGCACAGCCTTTGTGGTCATGCAAACAAAAATACACACATATGCCTTCGCACTTCTGACACCACGATATCTTCCCTGGGTAACGAGAAATGGACCGGCAAAATCAATTCCAGTGTGAGAGAATGGTTTCAGCTGAGAAACTCTTACTGGAGGAAGATCCCCCATTACAGGTGTCAAAGTTACCGGGCGAACACGGAAACAACGATAACATTGCCCAAGCACACTATTAATTGCCCGGCGGGCCGAAAGAATCCAAAAATTTTGTGACAACAAATACTGCAAGGTACGAGGTCCAGGATGTAAGTGTTTCTGATGGACACTACGAATCACCAAGTCAGTGAGCAAGTGTGAACGTGGCAGAAGCATGGGATGCTTTGCATCAAACGACAAGTCCGAGCATCTAAGTTTACCGCCCACCCTGAGAACACCATCCCTATCCACAAATGGGGCCAGCCTACGGATAGACTTTACACAAGGTCGACCATGCTCAATGTCACGCATTTCCCTCTCAAACGCCAACCTTTGTACTGCTTTAACAAGAAAAGTCAGTGCAGTGTAAAGCTCCGCCTCACTCAATGCGCCCGAAATTCTGTCCTTCCGGGGTAATTTCAGATTTTTGACAAACCTCATACTGTAAGCAATGATACCTTGAATTTTCCTCAGCGAAGAATACCCTTCTAACAAATTCAGCGGCCAATCACACGAAACAACCTTTGTCATGCACACAACTTGCCTTTGCTCCGACATCATGACATCGGACTCTTCACCTAAAGATTCTGCGCTAATCCATGTATCGGATGGTTCGGACAAGAAAGCCGGACCCGTCCACCATAGCGGGTGATTGAGAAGCTCATTAGGAGTAAGTCCGCGCGATGCACAATCTGCAGGGTTGATTAACCCCGAAACATGTGACCAGCAACCAGGGGGTACCTTTTCTTGTATGAGCGCCACTCTATTGGCCACAAACGTTTTCCATCGATGGGGAGATGACTTAATCCACTGAATGGCAACTGTGGAATCAGACCAGCAAAATATATTATCAATAGAAATAGTCTTTCGGTATGTAACCTGAACGAACTCCATCAACTCTGCTAACAAGGCTGCTGCACAAAGCTCCAATCGGGGTACTGATACTTTTTTTAGTGGGGAGACACGAGACTTAGCACACAAGAGAGATATCTTTATGGCTCCGCTGGCGGATACAACACGAAGATAAATTACGGCCCCATAACCAAGCTCAGACGCATCCGAGAATCCATGCAATGTAGAAGAAGTAGTACCTTCAGCAGACACATACCGCGGAATTGACAACGATGACAAACAAGAAAGTTGCGATTTGTATGTGTCCCACCTGGATTCGACTTCTAGTGGTGGTTTTTCATCCCACGAAATGCCTAGCTGCCACAGGAACTGCATCAGCTGCTTCGCAGAGAGGGTGAGGGGAGACAAGAAACCCAAAGGATCAAAGATTCTAGCAAGCTCTGACAGTATGTTACGCTTGGTGCATTTGCGTTCAATTGGATGTACCTTGTACGAGAAGCAGTCAGTCATTGGACACCACTGTAGTCCTAAAATCTTGACAGACACTAAGTCATCAGAGTCGAAACACAGAGATTGCTGATGACTACTGGGGAGAGACGCAAGAAATTCGGGATCATTGCTTGCCCATTTTCGCAACTCAAATCCAGCCTCTCCGAGCATTCCTATCAGTTGAGATTTCACTTCAATTGCAGAATTGGAATCTGGCACACTAGTTACTATGTCATCCACGTACGTGTCAGACCTTATGACGTCTGCTGCAAGAGGATATTTACCACCTAAATCTGTTGCCACCTGTAAGAGGGTCCTAATGGCAAGATAGGGGCTAGAAGCAACACCAAAGGACACTGTATTGAGTCTGAACTCTTGCACTGGCTCAGAATTGGAAAACCGCCAAAGAATGCGCTGGAAGTCCCTATGCTCCTCTGCCACCAATACTTGCAGAAACATTTGCTTAATGTCTGCAGTAAAGGCGACTCGATGAGCCCGAAAATTCAACAGGACTGTCACAATATCCTGCTGCAACTTGGGTCCAACCAATAGGGTGTTGTTGAGCGAGACGCCATTTGAGGTCTTAGCACTGGCGTCGAACACCACCCGTAACTTTGTAGTGGTACTTTCGGGTTTCAAGATACAATGATGAGGGATGTAGTAGACGGCACTAGGATGTGATACCTTACACGACACAGGAGACATGTGCCCATCGCTCAGATACTCACGCATGAAAGCCACATACTTTCTACGGATATCTGACTCTTTGGACAATCGTCTCTCTAGAGCATGAAGCCGTCTCAATGCCATGGAATGTGACTCACCCAGATCTGGCATCCCATCACGAAATGGCAGGCCCACGACATATCTACCATTAGAGTCACGTGAATGAGTGTCCTGGAAGATCTTCTCACACAGGGCATCTTCCGGACTCGCTAATGTGCACTGAGGCACTTGCTCCAATTCCCAAAATTGTCTGAGAGTTTTGTCCAGAGAAACATCGACCGACGTACAAAAGGAATCAACCACTAAATTCGATTGGGCTGGTACACTACCCAAGATTACCCAACCAAACACTGTATTGATAGCAGTAGGTTCCTGATCCTTACCCTTTCTAAGTCCCGGTAACAATGCCATTGCATATATATCAGCACCCAATAAAATATCAATGTCCCCTGGCTGACCAAAAGTATCATCCGCTAAAGCAAGGTCTTTGATATGATTCCAGACATATGATTGTACGTCCGTTGAAGGTGCCTTGTCGCAGATTCTGGGAACCACAATAGCATCGATATCGAAACTAGGATTAGGTTTGTCCCGAGGTCTCAACCTAAATGAAGTAACCCCCAAATCAGTAACGGTGGCCATCTGATTTATCCCCTGAATTGGAACAGAAGCATGTGACTTCGACAGAGAAAGTTTGCTTACAAGGCGCTGCGTAATGAAATTTGCCTGACTTGCACAATCGAGCAGCACACGACATCTATGATACACCCCATAAGCATCACACACATCCACTTTACATGTGGCAAATAATACAACAGGGAAGCTGGGAAGCGTGCTTGTCAATATGACTTGACCGGTTACTTGGTCGGGTCTGTTATCACTTTGCTCACATGTTTGTGTATCAGTCTGACCAGAGCTTGATGTAAAATGCAAATATGTGTGATGTTTCCTAGTACAAACACGACAATTAAATTTCGAGGTACACCCTGCGAGTTTGTGAGACCCAGCCAGACAATTATAGCACAGACTTTTCCTCTTCACTAAGGTATGACGATCCTTAGGAGACATTTCTAAGAACTTGTCACATTTCGTCAATGAGTGTTCCCCCTGGCAACACACACAAGAAATTGATGAATCTGACTTACTAACACTAGTCACCAAAGAAGTGGTTGGTTTCGGCTGCACGAACTGTTTCCCTTTCAACATTTGAGGACCCTTCTTCACTGAGACCGGTGCTACGGTTAGCGCAGATGTTTCAAGAGCCTTGCACTGTTTTTCTAAAAAATCACTAAGGTGCGAGTACGTGGGGACCTCACAGTCACCAAACTGTATTTCAAATTGCTTTCGGATAGAGGAATCTAACTTTTGCAAAAGGAAATTGAATTTCGTAAAGTCCCACAAATCATACTGCTGCTCTTGATATAAATCTAACGCACATACGTTTTCAGTAAATGTTGTCAACAAATTCCTTAAATCTCGAGATGAATCGCCTGACACCTTCGGAGCATTAAGAAGAGCTAACCAGTAATTCGTAAGCAACACACGTTTATTTTCATACCTTGAAACTAGCGAATTATATGCCACTTGGTAATTATCCGAAATGAGGGGTAGGTTTTGAACTATTGAAGCTGGTTCTTTTGTCAAGGAAGCAAGAAGATACTGGAAACGCTCAATATCTGACAAAGTGTCATTTTCATGAATCAGAGTCCTAAACAAATCGAAAAAACGTGGCCACTGACCAATCGCCCCGTCAAATTTCGGAATATCGATCTTAGGCAATCGAACATTACGTCTGCCACCCGTTCCACTATCAGAGTGAGCCTCATTATCGAGCGACTTAGCTACATCGGCAGCATCAGCAGTAACCTTACCACAAATTTCAAAATAGATTGACTTGATGCTGTACTGTATGTTGTCGAAGTCTGTCTGAATCTCCGATTGTAAAGCCAAATTATCCTTATCCTTCATTAAAGACACGATGTCCAGATGTAAAGAATCAAACAAATTTACAGAATCGTTAAGACCTTGGTATCTGATTCTAAATTCATTCCTTTTTGTGGGTTCAGCCTTGGCGTCTAATGCAAACCTTGATAGGTGTTGCACTCGATTCATAACAGAGTTACGTTTATTTATCAACTTTTCCACCTCCATTTCAAAAATGACAAAAAACGAAAAGGCAAACTAGAAAAGACTGATATAACCTGAACCCAATCGGATGATAACCACGTGTTTCACGTCGAAAAAAACACGTTTCAAACAAGTAACAGAGCTCGAAAATCGCCGATTGCGAGACACTGAAAAACAAAACAATTTTGACGCTAAAAGGCCGTAAAACAAATTAAACAAGCAAAACAATTACACTAACACGGATTTGCCGACCCGAACACGTGTTCTAACCAAACCCTGGAGGCTATAAATTACGATTTTTAACAACAAAACCGCCAAACACGTGTGCATAAATTCACGATATGAACACCCACAAGTGTCAATTCTAATCAAACAAGCATCGGCTTCGATGGACCAAAATGTTGTTGCAAGATATTACGAAATAATAAAGAGGAATTGTTTACAATAAAGTTAGATTTTAAATTATACCAGACAAATAAGAGATGCACTCACCTGTGTAATGGACTGTATCTTCACGTGGGTTTTAGGGTCTTCTTTGGAGGTCGGGCGACTATCTTCACCCCAAATGAGGCAAAAAATTATGTAACAAGAAAATTAGACCAGAAAATCTGGAGCACATCCCTAGTCTGGAGTACTAGCAGTTTTCAGGACGACTGATTCTAACGCAGTGACGCTGGTTTACGTCGCGAGAGAGAGAGAGAGAGAGGCTGTCACAAAATCTGCCCCCTCTCCTCCTCTCAGTGGTGCCAACCACGGCGAGCAGCAATCCCTAAATGTCTGGCGGCAATTTCAAATTCAAAAATATATACAAACTTGCATCAACAAAAACCTTTAGCTTTAGTGCGGGGGGTCAAATATCTGGGGGTGGTCCTGGACTCCAAAGTATCATGGGGGTCGCAAATAGAACGAGTAGTGAGGTAGGGAGTAGCGACCCACTGGCAGCTGCACTGTGTGATAGGGAGAACCTGCGGACTTGATCTTCTGATCCTTCATTGGATTTACACTGCGATCATCAGGCAGAGTGTCCTTTATGAGGCAGTGGTTTGGTGTGAACCAAACTGCTACCTGGAAGCTGGCCAAACTTTAAAGCCTGGCAGGTCTGGGTATCACCAGCGCTATGAAGAAGACCCCCTCAGCCGCACTAGAAGTCTTGCAGATGATACCACCGCTTCCCATCTGTATCAGAAGGGAGGCTATGGCGTCGCATCTCAGAATGCGAGACTCTGGAAACTGGTGCAGAGAAGGAACAATAACGGGATACACAAAAATTGCCAAGGAGGTGGAAATGGAAAATGCAATTTCCACCATCAAGGTACAAAATGCAGAGGACTATATTAGGCTGACTAGGACATAAACCCCCAGGATCCCCAGCAAGGATCAGTGGAGGGAAAATGGGGTCGCTCTCCAGCCTGCTAGCCTGGTCTGTTTTAGTGACGCATCACGGCTGGAGAAGCAGCACTCTTCCAGGGCAGGAATATACATCGATAGCCTGAGGCAGCGCGAGAGATATGCTCTGGGCGCATATACCACGGCATTCGAAACGGAGATGTACGCTATTGTGTCTGTAGCTAATCGACAGGATGTGAGGATGAGCCCTGAGTAATGGGTATACATTTGCTCAGACAGCCAGGCGGCCTTCCGGACAATCTGCGCGCCCAGAATTAGGTCAATGCTGGTTCAGGAGTGCCATAGCGGTCTTACAGGACTATCCAGGACAAAGGAGGTGCAACTTGTGTGGGTTCCGGGACACTGTGGTGTCGCGGGGAATAAAGTGGCGAATGACCTCCGAAGGCTTGGTTTCCGGCAGCCGTTCTGTGGCCCGGAACCTGCTATAGACATAAGTAGAAAGATGGTCTCCGAAGGAGCCAGGTAAGTTCCGTCCAATGGAAGACCGTCATGGCTTTTATGTTGAGGTCGAGGCGGTTTGGTGACAGAACCGAGGAGGGGTTGCCTGGCGTTAGCCTCCTCACCATTGCTACTACTACTAGTACTAAAGTAAAACACAGACCTAAAGTAAATTAGTGAGTGCATATATAAACACACATGCTGGAAGTGAAAATAATATTAAGAACATAAAAGGTTTTCTTTACATAACAAGTTTTTACTATTCTTATTTGTAACAAAGAAACTTAACCAGGTGCCAAGAACATTACTTTCATTATGTACCTTCAATCTAGCTTCCTGTAGTGCTAAATTAGCTTTTAGAGGTAAAACCTCTCTATTCACACTGTGAAAAAACACCATGGCTTTGGTCCAAGAAAGCAATCCAGCCACATCTCCGCACACACGCTTTGCAGTATCCATATTATAGTCTTCCATCTCGAAGTAAGGCTCCAACAGGTCTACCATTTCATTATTGATTATGTCTTTCGGATAATTTTGCAACTGGAGCAGGAAAGTTGTAGATGCCATCATCTGAAAATATTACAACTCACCTATAAGTATATTTATAACATTCTTAAAATTATTAGGATATAAATATAAATGATAACATATAAATAGTAGTTCTAGTCTTTATTCACATCACCCTCTGATGACGCTAACTTTGTTAGCGTAACGATCTTCATGTCTAAAAACTTTATTGTGATGAATTGGGTTCTCCAAATTGTACTTATTATCACTACAATTATAACAAAAATAGAGATGAGAGCAAAACTTGCTATAATCTTAGAATAAATAAAACTAAATTATTTAAATTCATTGATTATTTAAAACTGGAAAATTTACCAATTACAGAAAACGACTAACTATAATAAAATTTAAATTAAAATGTGGAAACCAGAGAAGATGACTTATAGCTTATCACAATATGAAGTACCTCACATTTATTAATATTACGTGATATAAGCCATTCAATATTCTACTATTCAGAGATAATAGAGAGATATTTTTGAAGACTGACGTAATAACTTAAAGGGTTGGCATAAACCTTACGTGCATTCTTGGCTAATGGAACGAAGGTCCCATTAGCGAAGAATACACATTCAGAAGAAAGACCAGGTAAACCAGATATGTAAATGAGAAAAAGTATCAGTCCGAGAACTGCACCCTGTGGGACACCACTGTTAACTGAAATAGTGTGAGATATTTAAAATCCAATTCTCACTCCAGAAGTTCTTTCTGAAACGACACACATGCAAGGATTTTCCTGTCAACACCATAACCTTCAAGCTTTATCAAAAGCCTTCTTTGTGGAACTCTGTCGAAAGCCTAAGCAAAGTCAAGGTAACCTTTTTCCACAGGACGATCAGCGAGAAAAGGGTTACCACAAATCGAGATAACCTAGGTTATAACAAACCTTCCTCTAATGAAATCATGCTGTTCTGTAGGAATATATCGCAGATGTGACAAAAAGGGAAGCCAGTAAAACCTTATTTTCTTCTTTAATTTTGGAAACAATCGGTGTCAAACAAACTAGTGGATAATTAAAAGAATCAGAAGCATCACATTTGTTAACTATAGATGTGACAATATTTCCATTAATCAAGGCAGTGTTAAAAGAGACACAATATTATTAGATAAAGAGTCTACTGTAATAATAGTAATAATAATAATAATACTAAAAAATATAATAAATTTTCAGATAGGCTTACAGACGGCTTTTCCACTGAAAAACGATTTAATACAAACACACGAATTATATTCCGCTAAAGAACGCTATTTAAATGCACGCTTCAAGTTATAAAATCGCCACGATATCTTTACACCAACTAGAGCATAAGAGTGGGCAGTCTCTGTCTAGGATCAGACCATCCAATCTCCCACTTAGCGGGCTACCTACACCCTACCGCACTGACACAACAAGCGCTTCTAGCCTGCTAGATCAGTTCCAAGAGAGAATACCAGAATGAAGCAAACTGCTTCTCTAGTGTGTCGCACTGCTGTCGACCGTATTGATGGAGAACAATAGCTCTCGTTCCCCATCGTTGTAAGTCGACGTTCCGATGATCGAATAAACAGCTCGCTCGTGTCTCTGTCCTCGCCGCCGGTAAACTATCATATCAAATAAATTCTGACGCTATACTTAACGCGAATTTCAAAAGTTGATAAACCCATTAAAAATGCCCGCTTCATTACCGTTTCCCCTCTCTGCATAAAAATGTCTGTCTCCTTGAAAATTGAATATTTTAGGATCATTCTCTGGACAGGTTTTACAGAATCAATGTAGGTACTGTTATATGGATTCATACAACAGATGCATAGTTTAACTGAGAGAGGACAAAGGCACAATACAGCAATTTAAGCACATCCACACTCGAAAATTGCCTACAGTTCCTCATTATAAAACCAAGAGCTCTATTGTTATCTTTGGAGTCTTATTTAGATGCACATTAAAAGACAATTCACCATCAAAGTAGACACATAAATCCCTCATGCATTCTACTCTATCAATTGTGGATGTTTTAATACAATAATTGAACAGCCCAGAAAATTCCCTAGATAATTTTACACTTATTTACATTCAACTCCAACCTACTCTGCAGGCGCCATTTATGAAGAGAGTCAAGCTGTTCTGAAGTGTAAAACGATCCTCCTGTGATCTTACTCTTACAAACAGCTTTAAATCATTTGAATAAAAAAAGCCTTGGTCTGTGCAGTTTCTTATTCAAGTCGTTCATGAACAATATATAAGCGGTTGCAGGTCAGAACCCTGAGGCACTCTAGACATTGCAATAAATTCATAAGACCTGAAGCCGCTGAAATTAGTAAACTGTACCCTATTTGACAGCTAACTCTGCAGTAGGTTCAAAAAGGTACGACTAAACCCATAAGATATTACTAATCTTCTCAAAAGGAGTGGGTGAACTTTGCCACATCAACTTTCACCTTCAAAAATATCGACTCCTGCAGGGAGCTGCTTTCATTCTATGTAATGTTTTTTTTTTGCGATTTTGAGCGATTGGTTTCTGAGAATCACGAGGGGTCCCAACAAAATTTTCACCCACTAAATGTCCGATTTAGCAAAAGTGTGGAAAAAATGCTAAAATAGGTCAATTTTAACTTGAAGGATCAAATTTTTTCTTGGTTGAGGTTATTTCTGCGTTCCTTTAGCGCCCAGTCACCCCCTCAAAAAAATTAAATGGCAAGAGGGGTCAAGTGACACATCATTTTGATTCTGCTTTCATTCTCTATGCAATCATGTTTTTGTTTCAATTTTGAGCGATTGGTTCTTGAAAATCACGAAATTGTTTTAGGCTCATTGAAATTTGCAAGATTGTTAACCTAGTACACTTTCGTTCAAATTATAAACATTTTTTTTCCGTAGGAATAGAGTAAGAAACGTATCTGGACCAATGTTTTTCATTTTTAAAGGAACAAAAAATGTTTGCTCAACATATTAAAATTTTTATTTTTACAGTTTCTACTTGATTTCATGAATTATCATCGTTCAGTAACTAGGCTAAAAAGAAAAGATGTAATTTTTTAAATGGTTTATAGCACCGAAAAAAGAATTGAACTAATAAAACTGTGCTATGAAAATAACAATTGTGCCAGTGTTGCTGCTAGACTTTTCAACCAAAATCATGTGGAACAGTAGGAGTAGGTATTGGGGCACTTGGGCCAGACAGTGACGTCACATGTGGTTAAGTATGGGATCTGCGTTACCGACATGACAGTTGACAGTTGACAGCTGCCAGTTACCGACATGACAGTTGACAGTTGACAGCTGCCAGTTACCGACCCAACAGTATATAGATAGGGGGCCCCACCCACAAGGACTCCGTCCCTTCCAAGATGGCCGACTTCCAAGATGCCCGACTTCCAACATTGACCTGTCTAGGAAACTTTGGCCAGACAGTGACGTCACACGACTTGGGCCAGACAGTCACATTTACATTTAGCCTTGTTATGTAACCTGTAAACATTCTAAGGTCATTGACCATGTCTTTGGCCAGACAGTGACGTCACACGACTTGGGCCAGACAGTCACATTCCAAAGTGTCTAACCTATTACTTCAAATTATTATATTTTGAAAAAAACCATTTGGAGCAGGTGAGTTTCGAACCCGGGGCATTCAGATGGGAGGCAACGATGCTACCCATTGAGCTAAGCAGACGCTTGTTAATTTATTGTTTTAGGCTGGTATATATATATACGACTTTTAATTACAAACAAACCATACATGTAACATAATTAAAGTTTTTGTTATTATTAGACAAATGGATGATTTACAAAATAATAATTAATATGTTTAATATTAGAGGCGGAACCAAAACGGAGGAACCAAAATGGCGGAATAAAAAATGGCGGAATGAAAGATGGAAGCCTAACCTGTGATACCTTAAGCTGACATTATAAAAATGGCGGCTTTCGTTCTTAAAGATGGTGCCTTTCGCTTGATGGTTGAAGACTTATTTAAAGATACGTCACCCCAACCTTTAGAGCCGACAAATGAGAGTGAGGTTGATAAGCGAGAATAATGGTATTGGTCGAAGACTCTATGATTTAAAGTTACGCCCCCCATTAAAACAAACCATTCATAAGTTAAGGAGGCCAAATCAAATTGGAATATACAATAAAATGGCCACTTCCGGTCTAAACTTTAAATCCTTGTATCTTTTCAACGGAAAGTGATAGAAATGAACTGACTTTAAAAATATATCGTTTCATAACAAGCTCTACAAGAAAATGAGATAAAAAACTTTAAACCCTTATCGCGGAAGATCCGTGAGATGTACGATAGAACCAACACATGCACGGTGTTAAGGAGGTCAAATCAAATTGGAATATACAATAAAATGGCCACTTCCGGTCTAAACTTTAAATCCTTGTATCTTTTCAACGGAAAGTGATAGAAATGAACTATCTTCAAAAAATATATCGTTTCATAACAAGCTCTACAAGAAAAATGAGATAAAAAACTTTAAACCCTTATCGCGGAACATCGGTGAGATGTACGATAGAACCAACACATGCACGGTGTTAAGGAGGCCAAACCAAATTGGTATATACAATAAAATGGCCACTTCCGGTCTAAATTTTAAATCGTTATATCTTTTCAATGGAAAGTGATAGAAATGAACCGACTTCAAAAATGTATGTTTCGTAACAAGGTCTACAAGAAAAATGAGATAAAAACTTTAAACCCTTATCGCGGAAGATCCGTGAGATGTACGCAGGAACCAATACATGCACGGTGTTAAGGAGGCCAAATCAAATTGGAATATACAATAAAATGGCCACTTCCGGTCTAAACTTTAAATCGTTATATCTTTTCAACGGAAAGTGATAGAAATGAACTGACTTTAAAAATATATCGTTTCATAACAAGCTCTACAAGAAACTGAGATAAAAAACCTCAAATCCTTATCGCGGAAGATCCGTGAGATGTACGATAGAACCAATACATGCACGGTGTTAAGGAGGCCAAATCAAATTGGAATATACAATAAAATGGCCACTTCCGGTCTAAACTTTAAATCGTTATATCTTTTCAACGGAAAGTGATAGAAAGGAACCGACTTCAAAAATATATCGTTTCATAACAAGCTCTACAAGAAACTGAGATAAAAAACTTTAAACCCTTATCGCGGAAGATCTGTGAGATGTACGATAGAACCAATACATGCACGGTGTTAAGGAGGTCAAACCAAATTGGAATATACAATAAAATGGCCACTTCCGGTCTAAACTTTAAATCGTTATATCTTTTCAACGGAAAGTGATAGAAAGGAACCGACTTCAAAAATATATCGTTTCATAACAAGCTCTACAAGAAACTGAGATAAAAAACTTTAAACCCTTATCGCGGAAGATCCGTGAGATGTACGATAGAACCAATACATGCACGGTGTTAAGGAGGTCAAACCAAATTGGAATATACAATAAAATGGCCACTTCCGGTCTAAACTTTAAATCGTTATATCTTTTCAACGGAAAGTGATAGAAAGGAACCGACTTCAAAAATGTATGTTTCGTAACAAGCTCTACAAGAAACTGAGATAAAAAACTTTAAACCCTTATCGCGGAAGATCCGTGAGATGTACGATAGAACCAATACATGCACGGTGTTAAGGAGGCCAAATCAAATTGGAATATACAATAAAATGGCCACTTCCGGTCTAAACTTTAAATCCTTGTATCTTTTCAATGGAAAGTGATAGAAAGGAACCGACTTCAAAAATGTATGTTTCGTAACAAGGTCTACAAGAAACTGAGATAAAAAACTTCAAACCCTTATCGCGGAAGATCCGTGAGATGTACGATAGAACCAATACATACACGCTGTTCAGCAAAGCAAACTCTATAAGCATATTCAATAAAAATGTTACTTCCGGGTAGACACTTCCGGTATAGCTATTCTTAGAGCTACATACATGTGTGACACATCAAAATAATCGTCTTGTTGAACAGAAGAAATATAATATTTAAGTAAGTTAGAACAAGCTGTACCTAAACCAACACATCTCTATCATTTCAGAGTAATCTTAGCCATGTGACCAGTTAAACTAAGTATCTTGAAGTGTAGCTTTTATGTTTATGAGATATAAAATAAGAAAACCAAAGAGTTAATTGTCTATAACAACAACAAGCAGAAGGGGTTGACTTGGTACCTACAGCTGCTACATACTTGGTAAAAAATGGGGTGCCACTAGCATTTCAGAGTAATTTTAACCACACAACACTCTAACTAACTGTCTTGAGATGTGGCTTTATGTGTTAATGGGTGGAAATAACAAAACTAAAGAGTTGATTGTCTATTACAACTGTCAGCTAAAGAAGCATTTAGGTAGCCGGAATACCGATATCCTAAATATTTCAAGAGTAATCTTAGTCATACAACACTCTTAACTAACTGTCTTGAGATGTGGCTTTATGTGTCATTGGTTGGAAAATAAGAAAACTAAAGAGTTGATTGCCTATTACAACAGTCAGCTGAAGGAACATTTGGGTTATCGGAATACCGATATGCCAAATGTTCCAACCGAAGGAGCCCACTTAGAGTCATCTCCAGGGGCTCGGAATACCGATGCCCTAGAAGTGTCGGAAGCAACATTTCAATTAACACCAACAACCGCTAAATACTTGTTGGACTTTAGTATGTTTGGTATTAAATTTGGCTTGTTGGATAACCAATCATTTTTATGAAAAATGCAACAATTTTTATTTCTGCGTAAGCGAATTTAATCAGAAATATAGAACCAACCTTCAAGAAACCGAAAAAAGAGGATAAGAACATTAAGAACAAACATTCCGATACCGAAGTGATCCTAAACACACCATATGATGCAAATTCTGTAAATCTCTTTAACAGAAGAAAAACAGAAGTGAAACATCGTAAGACAAATAGAACCGACGTACATAAAAGATGTGTCTGAGGAGAAACGTATACAGAACCTTATTGAGTTTACTAAGTTTTAAGTATACGAACATAACAGTCTATGTACCAACCAACCAACCAACCAACTGTTTTTGAGGTGTAGCCTTTATGTATGTATGTAGGTAATTTAATTTTCGATAGTGTAAAATAAAATTAAAAAGTGTGATATATGAAAAAATAAGAAAACTAAAGAGTTGATTGCCTATTACAACGGTCAGCTGAAGAAACAATTAGGTAGCCAGAATACCGATAACCTAAATATTTCAACCGAAGGAGTTCACTTAGAGTCACATCTAGGGGGCCGGAATACCGGCCCCCTAGATGTGCCGGAAGCAACATCTCAAGTAACACCTAGAACTGCAACATACTTGGTAAAAATGGGTGGAGCTCAGATTGTAAACGACTTGATAGGTGGTACATATGTTTGCAAAGATTTCATTCTAAATTTAACCTGTTGGATATCCAATCATTTCTATGAAAAGTGCAACCAACCAACTAACCAACCACCCAACCAACGTTGAGGGGCGTAGAGATAGCAAGCTATCTACAAGTGGACCCCTCTGAACCTATGATGTTAATAATGGATTAAGAGATTGAATTGGTACGTGTTTATATTGAAGGCTTGCAAGCTACGTACAAGTGTCTGAATATATGATGGTAATGATGGGTTAAGATATTTAATTGACATGTATTAAAGGCTTATCGGTTTTTCACCTGAGTCATTGTCATTCTAAATGTATCAGAACGAAAACCGGATCCTTTGCTCTGGTATATCTTGCTCAGTAGGTGCCAGACGTCTTCAAAAACAACATTCTTTGCTTTACGAAATGGGAGATGGGCAGCCCCCTTGTCGAAACCTTCCGAGTTAAAGGTAAACCCCACTCTGTCTTCGGGATCAACATCATGGACTATATGACTCACAATATCTTTAATACGATCTTTGACCCACTTCTCTGGATCGTTGATATCGTCAGGTATATCTTGTAGTCTAAAGCATACGCTTCGTCTATCAAGTTTAAACTTCTTATTGGAGGTCACTGTATCTTCAAGTATTTGGAATGCCATTGTTTCATGCTACACAACTGACTGTGTTGGTTAAAGGACCGAAGTTTAGCCTCGTGTTTATTAAAGACTAAAGTTTAGCAAGTACTATTTGTTTTTCACCTTCACTGCTGGCTACCGACTGAACCTTAGCTCCTCGTCTTAATATTCGACAAACAACACAGACAACACAACTTATTGTTTTCACCTTCACTGTTGGTTAACGACTGAACCTTAGTGGACGCTTCACGTCTTAATATTCAACAGACAACAACGACAGCTGTCATACAGCTGTCTGACATGACAGACAGCTGTCATACAGCTGTCATACAGCTGTCTAACACAGCTGTCTAACACAGCTGTCTAACATAGCTGTCTAACACAGCTGTCATACAGCTGTCATACAGCTGTCTAACACAGCTGTCTAACACAGCTGTTTAACACAGCTGTCTAACACAGCTGTCTAATAGGGCAGACATATGTCTAACACATGTCTAGCAGATGTGTAACAGTCACTCTTTTTGCGGAACACAAGCTGAATGTTTTTAAGTCAAACAAGAAGAAAACAATTTAAAACACATCTACGATGACCATGAGGCAGCCTACATGGACTTTGAACAATTTTTAAAAATAGATGCGGCCAGGTTAGTTGATTAACCATCCAGGTCAGTTACAGCTGACGCTATAAATAAAAACGATGCTGGAAGCGAGTGACGTCACAAGAAACGGTGGTGCATGTGCCCAGGTTATACCGGGTTAGCTCCATGACAAGGTGGTGGACCAGTCGGGTCAGCTAAGAGTCGGGGTGGTGGAATGGTCGGGTCAGCTAGGCGACCGGGTCGTCTAGCTGACCCGACCATTCCACCACCCCGACTCTTAGCTGACCCGACTGGTCCACCACCTTGTCATGGAGCTAACCCGGTATAACCTGGGCACATGCACCACCGTTTCTTGTGACGTCACTCGCTTCCAGCATCGTTTTTATTTATAGCGTCAGCTGTAACTGACCTGGATGGTTAATCAACTAACCTGGCCGCATCTATTTTTAAAAATTGTTCAAAGTCCATGTAGGCTGCCTCATGGTCATCGTAGATGTGTTTTAAATTGTTTTCTTCTTGTTTGACTTAAAAACATTCAGCTTGTGTTCCGCAAAAAGAGTGACTGTTACACATCTGCTAGACATGTGTTAGACATATGTCTGCCCTATTAGACAGCTGTGTTAGACAGCTGTGTTAAACAGCTGTGTTAGACAGCTGTATGACAGCTGTATGACAGCTGTGTTAGACAGCTGTGTTAGACGGCTGTGTTAGACAGCTGTATGACAGCTGTATGACAGCTGTCTGTCATGTCAGACAGCTGTATGACAGCTGTCGTTGTTGTCTGTTGAATATTAAGACGTGAAGCGTCCACTAAGGTTCAGTCGTTAACCAACAGTGAAGGTGAAAACAATAAGTTGTGTCGTCTGTGTTGTTTGTCGAATATTAAGACGAGGAGCTAAGGTTCAGTCGGTAGCCAGCAGTGAAGGTGAAAAACAAATAGTACTTGCTAAACTTTAGTCTTTAATAAACACGAGGCTAAACTTCGGTCCTTTAACCAACACAGTCAGTTGTGTAGCATGAAACAATGGCATTCCAAATACTTGAAGATACAGTGACCTCCAATAAGAAGTTTAAACTTGAAAAGATATAACGATTTAAAGTTTAGACCGGAAGTGGTCATTTTATTGTATATTCCAATTTGGTTTGACCTCCTTAACACCGTGCATGTATTGGTTCTATCGTGCATCTCACGGATCTTCCGCGATAAGGATTTGAAGTTTTTTATCTCATTTTCTTGTAGACCTTGTTACGAAACATACATTTTTGAAGTCGGTTCCTTTCTATCACTTTCCGTTGAAAAGATATAAGGATTTAAAGTTTAGACCGGAAGTGGCCATTTTATTGTATATTCCAATTTGCTTTGGCCTCCTTAACACCGTGCATGTATTGGTTCTCTCGTACATCTCACGGATCTTCCGCGATAAGGGTTTAAAGTTTTTTATCTCATTTTCTTGTAGAGCTTGTTATGAAACGATATATTTTTAAAGTCAGTTCATTTCTATCACTTTCCGTTCAAAAGATATAAGGATTTAAAGTTTAGACCGGAAGTGGCCATTTTATTGTATATTCCAATTTGCTTTGGCCTCCTTAACACCGTGCATGTATTGGTTCTCTCGTACATCTCACGGATCTTCCGCGATAAGGGTTTAAAGTTTTTTATCTCATTTTCTTGTAGAGCTTGTTATGAAACGATATATTTTTAAAGTCAGTTCATTTCTATCACTTTCCGTTCAAAAGATATAAGGATTTAAAGTTTAGACCGGAAGTGGCCATTTTATTGTATATTCCACTTTGATTTGACCTCCTTAACACCATGCATGTGTTGGTTCTCTCGTACATCTCACGGATCTTCCGCGATAAGGGTTTTAAGTTTTTTCTCTTATTTTAGTCGCCATTTTTTAATTCTGCTTACTTAGACGAGTAACATGACACTAAACACGTGGGGGTTAGCTTAAGAAGGGAATTGAACCTGTAACCAACCGTTGTTTCTCTCTTTGTATTTGTTTGACGCTACCATAAGAGTTGAACCTGTTGTCCATTTTGTTTCTGAGCTTCCTTCTTTGTTTTGCCAGCGACCTCTATTGTCTCTATGAATGGTTTGTTTTAATGGGGGGCGTAACTTTAAATCATAGAGTCTTCGACCAATACCATTATTCTCGCTTATCAACCTCACTCTCATTTGTCGGCTCTAAAGGTTGGGGTGACGTATCTTTAAATAATGGAGTCTTCAACCATCTTTATCAGCGAAAGGCACCATCTTTAAGAACGAAAGCCGCCATTTTTATAATGTCAGGGGTATATATGTCAGCTTAAGGTATCACAGGTTAGGCTTCCATCTTTCATTCCGCCATTTTTATTCCGCCATTTTGGTTCCTCCGTTTTGGTTCTGCCTCTAATATTAAACATATTATTATTTTGTAAATCATCCATTTGTCTAATAATAACAAAAACTTTAATTATGTTACATGTATGGTTTGTTTGTAATTAAAAGTCGTATATATATATACCAGCCTAAAACAATAAATTAACAAGCGTGTGCTTAGCTCAATGGGTAGCATCGTTGCCTCCCATCTGAATGCCCCGGGTTCGAAACTCACCTGCTCCAAATGGTTTTTTTCAAAATATAATAATTTGAAGTAATAGGTTAGACACTTTGGAATGTGACTGTCTGGCCCAAGTCGTGTGACGTCACTGTCTGGACAAAGTTTCCATGGTCAATGACCTTAGAATGTTTACAGGTTACATAACAAGGCTAAATGTAAATGTGACTGTCTGGCCCAAGTCGTGTGACGTCACTGTCTGGCCAAAGTTTCCTAGACAGGTCAATGTTGGAAGTCGGGCATCTTGGAAGTCGGCCATCTTGGAAGGGACGGAGTCCTTGTGGGCGGGGCCCCCTATCTATATACTGTTGGGTCGGTAACTGGCAGCTGTCAACTGTCATGTCGGTAAAGCAGATCCCATACTTAACCACATGTGACGTCACTGTCTGGCCCAAGTGCCCCAATACCTACTAGTAGGTTAGTCACCAGTACGTCAGTAATTCAATTGCAAAATTTGAGAAAACAAACTCTGTTACAAACAAAACAAAAACACAAACGTCAACATCCCCTCCAAAATAATAGTGTTGAAGTGGTTGTTCTTGCTCAACTTTTAATGGATAACAGGCAATCTGTAGGAAAAATAGCTTAAAAAAGTGGTGTGTCAAAAAGCAGTGTTCATCAGCTTATACAAAACGTTCAATATAACACTTTTTCAAGAATTAAGCGAAGATGATCCGGATCGAAGTTTACAGTTTTGTGAAAATTTAACTGAGCATTGATGAATAACCAAGGTCTATTTTATAACATTTGTTTCTCTGATGAAAGTACGTGTATGTTGAACAGTGAAGTGAACAGGCACAATTGTTGTTATTGAAGTAACACAAACCCATACATCTTCAGTAAAGTCACACCCAAACACCCTAAAAATTAAACGTGTGGGCAGGCATTCTGGGTGACCACATTATCATACCACTTTTTGTTGAAGGCAATTTGGCTGGTGAAAGTTATTTGAAGTTGTTAGAAGACCTTATTAAAGCAATCGCCCAAGCACTGAAAGAAAACCTAAATCTCCAAGAAAACCAACTTTTCTTTCAACAAGATGGAGCACCTTCCCATTATCATGTACGAGTACAAGGTCTCTTAGATGCTCATTTTCCAGCACAATGGATAGGTCGGAGATGTCCCGTGGAATGGCCACCTAGATCGCCCGACCTAACCCCTTCGAATTTCTTTTTGTGGGGCCACTTAAAGTCAAGGTTTATGCTACTCCACATGAATCTCAAGAAAAAATTTGGTCCTCCTTCAAGTTCAAGTTGACCTGTTTTAGCATTTTTCGCACACTTGGGACGAAATCGTACATTTTAGGGGGTGCAAAGTTGGGACACCTGTATAGTAAAATAAGGATTCAGGCCAAATGTCATTTTCTTAGTACATCCTTCACAGCTAAGTTGGTGAAATTTGAGATAATTTTAACTGTCATAAAGATACAAACTTATTACAAATCCTAAGAAATGTTGCTACAAGGTCACTTCAGCTAAAACCAGCTGCTTAAAGCAGACATATTAGTGGTGTCTCGTTTTTATAAGTATTACACATTGATGAATAGTACTAAAGACAAAACCAATCTGTGTCTCCTATAATGTCTGAGCTGCTACAGACATACTTTACTATAATTTCTAAGTACCTACCTTGAGTGATTCTGACCATGATGGCTTTGGACATGGCGCTGCAGTGTCTCCGACTGAAGGTTGTAATTTTCTTTGGAATAGTATTAAAACACAATCCATAATTCTCATAATCAAGTGAGGTGGTCTTCCTAGTTTTCTAACAGTGGCTGAAAGTGAAGTTTGTAATGGTTACTATAAATACGGGGTTGGCAATGCTGTCCATATGTGCAAGTCTTCAGGCTCGCCATGAAATAGTTTGAATTTTGCGTTTTTAAATGGTTTTGGCCCAAAACCTACCATTAAACGTTATCTTCTAATAATTTATACATTCATGCTTAATTAAAGCATCTCTTTGTTTAATTGCTGGTTTGTATTAATATTATTTTATGCATTTTTATGCAGTTGTGAAATTTCAGTTAGAAATTAATATTTATTTAATAAGATTGCAGTTTTAGCTTCAATATTTTCTCTTTTTAATCAAATCAAACATTAAGCATTCATTCATCAATTATACCTCAACTAGGCTTTACTTTCATATTCCATTTTTTACAGCAGGAAATATATTAAAAATGTTGTACTAATGTATAGACATTAGTGCCATTTGTGAATTTGATATAGATCAAATTCACAAATGGCATATACAGAATCTATGATGGTAAGCCAGTCTATGTACTTTCTTAGTTCTATATTATCAAAGCTTGTTAGCTCTGACATTATATTTCGTAAATTGACCAAGTAAAAGGTCAACCTTAAAAAAAACGGCATGTTTTCTTGGAACACGAATTGAAGTAAATTTTTGAAATCATATTTTACACATGTACATATATTTATGATTCCTTACTGGGTTATTTTGGCAGGCCTGTTAGATATTTGATGACAACATCTTTGTCGGTTATCGGTTATTAAAAAAAGTAACCGTTTTCATTAATCTTGACATCTTGACAACCAAGATGATAAAATCGGCGAGTTTCAGTTGGTTAAATAAGTGATCAATTCAATGATTTGAATGGTTAAATGTTCAATTGTCTAAAAACAGTTATTTCTTTATAATAATAAACATAATTTCGTAGATGCACGTACACACGTGATACAGTGTGTCCCAAACTGGATGGGAATGTATTGCTATTTCCGTTATTATTAGACATAGGGAGACGGTTAAATTAGCAATGTTTTGTAGAATTTCATGCTCGTTCCAAATATTACTTGTATTTTACCCCGCCTCTTTTCGTTTTCGAGTTATTTTGAAAAAAAATATTTGTCGATTGCTTTTTTCTTCAATATCTAAGTAGGCGTTGATCCAACATGTCTAAGACTTGCACATTATCAGGACACTTTTTACAGAGTAATCTTTTTGTGATATTCTCAACTTTGGATTGTCATTTGTTTTTGAGCTACATGTATCAAGGTTTGTTTTTATTATGGCAGCATATTGGATTTTTTGCTCAGGTGATAGCCTGTGAAAAGAGCTTTCCAATGATGTACAACATGCTTGAGGAATCTTGTAATTGCACTGACAATTTTGAGAAAAACCGTTTTGAGGATAGTAGACTATGAAATCCAATACCAGAAAACAGATGACAAAAAAAAAAGGTCTTCAAAAAGCAGTAGGCCATGAAGTCTAACAATAGACTTCTACTTTTAACATAATTTTCCATAATAATTCACGATAAAAAAAAAGGAACTTTGAGCACACCAATGAATCGGCCCATTATTACAAATGATATTTTACATTACAACATTATCCTAAAAATTGTTGTAATTTAATAAAATAGGTAAACCTAGTTAATAACTAAATTTACTAACAGAACTCAATAAAAAGCATGATTTACGAAGACGCCTTTGAAAATTGTTTGATTTTTAAACGTTAAGTCAACTGAAAAAAGGTTGCTATGGATATAACACCATCGCGACAATTAAGAATACTGTCATTCTTAATTATCTGAACAATTTGAATTTTATTTAACACGTTGCTTAAAATTTTGTACTAAATAGTTTGTTTCCTGTTTATTTTAAATATTATTCAACAATATGTTCAGTAATGAAGAATATTTTGACATGTTGGAATGTTATATTCGTTCTAACCGAAATACGGATGTAGCTGCAAATTCATATCAACACAACTACCCAGAAAGAGGACAACCAAACACCAAAATATTTCGCAGGGTAGTGACCAATATATTGAACGACGGTAATTCCACGCAAAGAAACTATCAATGCCTAGAAATGAAGAGAGTTAATGCCGTCTTACAGGTTTTAAACGAAAACCCTCCGCAATCTGTTCGGTTTTATGGTAAACAAATTGACGTTCCAAAAAGTACAGTACACCGTGTATTAAAACAAAGTCACTACCATCCATACAAACCTACAATCGTACAAGGCTTAAATGTTGACGATTACCCTAAGCGACTTCAATTCTGCAGATGGTATCAAGGGCAATGTCAGCAAGATGAAAATTTTCATTTTAAAATAATATGGACTGATGAATCCAGATTTGCAAATTGTGGTGTGTATGATCGCCATAATAGGCATTATTGGGCAAATAAAAATCTCCATCTAAAGGAAGAAAGACGATTGCAAGACAGATTTGGTATTAATGTTTGGTGCGGCTTATTAGGTAAAAAAACTGTTATTTTTATTTCTAGATTAGACAGTTAATTAAAACAAAATTCAAGTAACTTCATTGTTGGTCTGTTCTTTTTTGAAAATAATTTAACTGGGAAAATGTATCTTAATCTATTGAGAAATGATAACTTACCAATAATTAAAAGAGTTCAAGATAATTTAGACGAGATTTGGTACCAACAAGACGGTTGTCCAGCTCACAATGCTAGGATCGTCAAATAATTTTTCTACCAAAATTTTAATAATCCTGTCATTTGTAACAATGGGCCGGTTCATTGGTGTGCTCGAAGTCCTGATATAACACCCATGAATTTTTATTTTTGGGGTACTCTGAGGAATGATGTGTATAAATTCTATCCACCACAAAATATCAATGAATTATGAAATAGAATCACGGAAGCTATAAATCATATTAACCAAAACACCCTCACCAGAGATTGCAGGCATGTTTCAAAAAGAAGCAGGAGTACAAAATTTTTAAGGTTTAATTATGACTTTGCTTCAAAAAATATGAAAATTAATTAATATCTGGTGAACCAATACCGATAGGTATAAGGACATATTGGAAAAAAGTTGTTTAAATTAAACAAGGAATTCGAAAAAAATATAATATACAGGGTGGTCCATTAAAAATAACAGAGCTACTATAACTTTTCAGTACAAGCAGAACACTGCGTAATTGAAAATATTTTGAATGGATAGAGCATACTTAATTATGGTCTCAACCAAATTTTCAGATCAATCCCATGTTTTGTTTTCCATATACGTCTAAGGTACCATCAACCGTGGGACAGCCTGCATATAATGTAAAAGAAGAAATATAAAAATACCTATATGTGCTGGTTTGATTGTGTTCAGTGCAGCTTCAGCTTCTTCTAAAGCTGGTTTAGCTGCTTCCAATTTTTCCTCAGCTAAGGCTTTCTCTACAGCTATCGAAGATACTAGTGCTTCGGCTTTTTCTTTGACCTTTTGAACCTGATTCTTTACAATTTCTGCTTGCATTGCTCTTTCTGTAACCTAAAAAAAGTTACTGTAACATGCCTTGTCATTTACTGGTATATATGGTTAAATTATTTAACAAATATTTAAGTTTCAAGTGCAAGTATTTTTACCAAAGTTTTATAGCAATCTTAGAACGATTAATGCCAAAGAAGAAACAAATTGCACTAAAGTGATTTCATAGATTACTTCGGAAATAGTTAGTTTAATACATACAAGGGAAAATACTTTTAAGAAATATTCAATAACTAAGGCTAGTCATGACTACAGTGGCTATATAAAGACAGTGCGGCTATGTGTTTGTGGCCGCCATGTTTCATTATTTTTTGTACAAGAGCCTTATACGAGAAACAGGCAAATCGAAGTATTTCTGTGTTAATCGATGCATCAGTGAGAAAAAATCACACGTAAAAATTATGAAGAAATGACGCCCATGATATTTCATTGCCAGTGTCTTTTTTAATTAGAAATGTAAATTAAAATCTTGTTCTCCATTCCCTGAAAATTTCAAATCGACTGTGATGTCAATTGTCATAGGGTGTGTATGTATGTGTGCGCGCACGTGTGTTTGTGTGTGTTTGGCTTAAAATGGCCGGCAACAACATTTACCAGTTGTTAACTTGCTATTGCCTGCAGATTTTTTTAGAAGGTACATTTCTGATGAGACATTCGAAAAAATGGCAAACATGACAAACTTGTATGCCGTTCAAAAAGATGTCAGTCAGTTTCCACCAACCGCTATCGAAGAAATAAAAAAAAATCTAGAAAATAACATTGTCATGGGGAATATGAAATTGTCTCGAGCTGAAATGCATTGGAGCCCATCAGCTGGACTTCGTCTCGTAAGTGAAAACATGAATCTACGTAGATTTTAGAAGCTTAGACAAACTCTTCATTTAGTGGACATAATTAGCCGGGAAGAAAGTAATTCCGATCGATTGTAGAAGGTTCGCTGTTTGTATGATTCAATCAGAAACAGGTGTCATGATCTGCATTTGGTGCGAAACTACTGCGTGGACGACAGATTGTGCCATTCAAAGGCAACATCAACATAAACCAATACATTAAAAATAAGCCCAAAAAGTGGAGAATAAAAATTTATGTATTGGCTGGACAAAGTGGTCTAATTTATTATTGTTTGATATACCAGGGGTCAACTACAGAAACTAAGCTTTTGTATACACATTGTGGTACCGCAACAAGCATAGTAATGCAACTATCTGAAAGGGTAACTGAACATAACCATGGGCTGTATTCCGACAATTTTTTCAGCACATATCAATTGTTCCAATTTCTTGCCGCTAAGTCTATGTAGGAACATTTAGACTAGATCGTTTTGCTCATCCCAAAATGCCAAGTGATAAAGACATGAAGAGGGAAGGTCGGGGATCTGCAGCTGTTTGTCTAAGTAAAGATGGAATAGTTCTAACAAAATGGTATGATAACAAGAATGTTGTAACAGCATCTAATTTGGTTGGTATTGGCCGGCCAGATTATTGCCAAAGATATGACAAAACAAAGAAGGAGTATGTACAAGTTCAAAGACCAGAGGCAATACAGTTGTATAACACCAATATGGGTGGAGTAGACAAACACGATTTTTTGCTAAGTATATATAGATCGTATGTAAAATCCAAGAAGTGGACTATACGAATGATAACACACACTGTGGATGTTACCTTAGTGAACTCTTCGATAGAGTATAAAAACCAAGCTAATAAATTGGGTATTCAAAAGAAAAACAAACATTTCGGCATTCCATAGAGGAAAATCTTATACTTTCGAGAAATCCCCCTAAACGAGGAAGGCCTTCCAATAGTGCAGATCCTCCCCAACCTCCCCTAATGGACTAGACCAGTCAATCAATCACGATACGATGGATATAATCATCTTCCAGAGTTCGACAACAACAAAGACAACTCACGGTGCAAAATGTAAGGTTGTAAGCTAAACTCTCATGTGTTTTGTACTAAATGTCAGGTTCACCTGTGTTTCCAAAAAGGTAGAAATTGTTTTTATAAGTTTCGTTCACGATAAGTATTTGTACATAACTTTTTCTTGTAAGTTTATTAGATATAAATGAATAAAGTTTACTTTTGAAATCAACGTTTCAATTTTTGCTACTGTTCCACTGACTGTGTTTGTCCCTCCCGAGGGATATGCTCCAAAACATGAGAGGGAGGGGGAAATAATTTTTTTTAAGCAAAAATTACAAATTTGTATTCACTAGACTCTAAAAAGACAAGAAAAATAATTTTCCTTTTGCGTTTTGCCTCTGGTACAGTGAAAGGGTTAACAAAATTATGAACAAGTATGCATGTATAGTTATTTAGAAGCTCTCATTTAATTTCTTTCTTTTTTTACCTCATTATTCCTACTTATCAATAACATTTAAATAAACTGATATGAATAAAATGTAAAAGTAAATATTTGTGTTTTTGCGTTTTTAATATCATTGATATGGTACCTATTAACAAAATTATGGATAATTGCGGCCCACGTTTATTTCATTTTACCTCTATGTGGCTCTTGCCTGCTAAAAGGTTGCCGATCGCTGACATAGACAAGTATCGATGACAATGCAATATTTTTAGGTAACCTTCATCGAAAGGTTTTAAATATTAAAGTAAAAAATTCATAGGGTTGTTGTATACCTCTGTTAAAACTCTTTCAGCCCTCTGAGAAGCATGTGCCAGTTCTTGCTCCATTGCGGCCAACTCCTTTTTCAGTATAAGTACAGATGAAGATGCTTCTGCCAGTTTCTCTAACCCAGTGTCCATTCGTAATGCCCCATTGCTAAGTTCTTTTTGTTTGCTATTGTAAATGCTCTTGTATCCTGCTATGAAATTCAAATAGGATTTTGGAGTTACGTGAGTTGCTCTTCTAAATCTGTAATTGATTATTAAGTAAACATTATCTGAATTGTGTACTAAACCATTAAACTTACCTCTGAAAATACTCAACTGAGGTCTGAGCAACGATGTCTTGTATTGAACCTAAAGCATGGAATAGTTGCTCCTTTACATCGCTGGAGCATGCTATATTAAATTCTGTTAAAAAGTGTCTTGCTACAGAGACAAGAGCATCTTTAGGCCAAGGTTGAAACCAGTCAATGGTGCATCCTGATATTAAAGCTGGAAATCTCAAAGCTCTTGTTCGGAATTTCTCACCTACCTGAAAACAAAATTCATTATCTTTTTAGTGAATTTTTATTTAAAAAAATTCACTAATAGAGAGGCATTAATGGTGAGACTTTGCAAAATTTTTTTCAAATTAGCGCGAACTAGGACCCCTATAACCCATATCCGGGGTCAGTTTAAATTTGTATATGTTATATATATATATATATATATATATATATATATATATATATATATATATATATATATATATATATATATATATATATATATATATATATATATATATATATATATATATATATATGTATGTATCCATCCGATAACTCAAAAAATAATCAACCGATTTCGATGATACACGGCAAGTCCCTTTCTTTTTTTAATGGCTTGAATGAGTTCATTAGGCAGGAAAATCGGAGGGGGTTTTCCGGGAAATTTTTGAGTTTTCCTTCAAACAAAAATTTTTTCTCCGAAAATTACAAACCTGTATCAATGAAATTTACTAGATATTTTGCCTTGGGAGAGACCTTACCACTTACCAAAATTCAACTTTCTAAGTTAATAGAAAATCGAGGTATTCAAATTGTGAATTTTCTTTCGCAAATTTTTTTTTCTCCGAATATTACTGAGTTATTTTAATGAAATGTGGCGGATATCTTGACTTAGGAAGGACCTTACTACATACCAAAATTAAACTTTCTAAGTGTACAGAAAATTGAATTATTCAAGTTTGAAGCATTTAATAAAAATTCACTACCCTAACGCACTTGCTGCGTCCCGAACTTTTAGTAAATTTTTATTTTAAAAAAGTCACTAATAGAGGTATCGATGGTGAGACTTTGCAAAAAATTTTTCAAATGAGCGTGAATTAGGACACCTAGAACCCATATCCGGGGTCAGTTTCAATTTTTATGTGTTTATATATATATATATATATATATATATATATATATATATATATATATATATATATATATATATATATATATATATATATATATATATATATATATATATATATATATGTATATATATATATATATATATATATATATATATATATATATATATATATATATATATATATATATATATATATATATATGTGTATCCAACCGAAAACTCAAACAATAATTAACCTATTTTGATGAAACTTGGCAAGTACCTTTCTTTTATTAATGGCTTGGATGAGTCCGTTAGCCAGGAAAATCCGACAAGGTTTTCCGGGAAAATGTTGTTTTCTTTTGAAAAAAAAAATTCTCCGAAAATTACAGACTTATTTTAATGAAATTTAATGGATATGTTACCTTGCAAAAGACCTTCCTACGCACCAAAATTCAACTTTCTAAGTTTATAAAAAATTGAGTTATTCAAATTTTTATTTTTTTTAGAAAAAAAAAAATTCTCCGAAAATTACAAAGCTATTTTAATGAAATTTGGTGAATACGTTGCTTTAGGGAAGGCCTTACTACATACCAAAATTGAACTTTCTAAGTTTATAATAAATTGAGTTATTCAAATTTGAAGCATTTAATAAAATTCACTACCATAACGCACTTGCTGCGTCCCGAACTTTTTTATTATTAGTTAAACATCTTACAAAATTGATATAGCTAGTGTGTTAGAAAATTTGGGAACCATCGAGTGAACCAAGAAGACATCAAATAAAAATCAGACTAAGTAGATTATAGATTGTTGAATGAGTCGTATAGGCTTTTGGCCCCTCAGCACTGAGACCCCAATGGGTCTTTTGTGCATGACTCTTTTTAGTGAATTTTCATTAAGAAAATTTACTAATAGAGAGGTATTGATGGTGAGACTTTCGGAAAATTTCTTCAAATGAGCACGAATTAGGGCCCATGGAACCCATTTCCATGGTCAACTAAAATGTTTATTTATATATATATATATATATTATATATATATATATATATATATATATATATATATATATATATATATATATATATATATATATATATATATATATATATATATATATATATATATATATATATATATATATATATATATATATATATATATATATATATATATATATATATATATATATATATATATATATATGTATGTATGTATGTATCCAACCGATAACTCAAAAATACTTCACTGATTTGGACCATTTTTGGGAATTACCCTTATTTTGTTAATGGCTTGGATGAGTTCGTTCATCAGATCTTAAAGCCCAATTGTTCTTAACAAAAAATTAAAAAATATTTAAAAAAATGCAATATCTCTCAAATTGTTTAAGTGATTGAAACAAAACAGACATGGTTATGTACCAACTTTCAAGTCTTTTGATCAAAGAAAAATAAAGTAATTCGAAATTAAAATTATCCTCAACATCACTTCAAATTCTGTAATGCAATATCTACAATGTTGGACAAAGACAGATGATGTTATACTGCTATGCTATTTAAGTAAATGGTGGATAAAAATGTAAACACTGGAAGTTACAAGTATTATTGTAAGATGTAGAACATTGTGAAACATACGACTGGGACGCCATCTCGGTGCGGAACCAGGCAGTATGTTGTCAGCACAGCTCTAGTTAATACAAAATGTTATAGATGAAGACATGTGTACAATTAACTAACAATTTTGTTCTGGCCCTTTTCTTTTATAACATAGGGACAATGTTTGATTTCAAGAGCGCTAAAGTTCAGCATGCAACAATGTTCTTTGCAAGTATGAAAACCTGCTCAGAAAATGAGAACGATACTGATAGATAAGTTACTAGATCCATCATCTTGATTATCAAAGATTTCGCAGGTTAGTTTAGTAAATAGCACTTTAAAGCGTATTTCTGTATTTCACATATTGTACGTTTAAAAGAGGTACAGTCTCCCGCTTAAAATTAGACATACCTACGCTTAAGCATTTTTCTTAGAGCTTCCGGATAAACCTTTTAATGACAAATACGTATGGCACAAAGAAATGTTTCAAAATAATTTTCAAGTTCCTATCATAGCCACCAGAGGGCATTATAACAATTGCCGATCTAAAAAGTTATATTTTCTTACAAAAATCGCTAATAAATTATGTAACGGTTTCATAATCTTTGGAAAATTATGAACACATCTTTCTGCTATAGTTTTCCAGATGAAAAAGTTACAGCATGATAAAAAGTTGGGTGTGTGTGTTTTGTTTCTTTAACGTCAGTCTATTTCCGCTACTATGGCCAATCACCGACGCCAGAGAGCAGTTTTACCTCACTATCCTGAAATTTCGCTAAACGCCTGCTTTTCTGTAAGGAGGGTAGGGATATTTAACGTGTCCAACATCACATGAACACGGGACCGACGGCTTTACGCCCCTCCGAAGGGCGGAACGTGCGGACATTCAACTTGCTCAAATACAATGCCACAACCTGAAAAGGTAAAAGAAGAATCCTGGGATCGAACAGAGTACAATTCAGTTCAGAGGCACATGTACTTACCACTGAACCACCGAGGCTCTACAAAATATATTCTTTTATATATTTCAACAACACACCACGAGGGCTTACAGCCTAAATACTATCATATCGTGGATGTCGACCAGGAGGAAAGTGGCAACTTGTTAATTCTGGACTTGAAGGTTTGGAGGTTCGGAGGAGAAGGAAAAACATGTGCCGGCAAGGAATTCCACAACTTTGAAGTTCTCGGGACAAAAGAGCGGGCATAACAAGATGTTCTATGTCTAGTGACCTGGACAGTAAAAGGGTGCATTCGCTCTGTTCCCCTGGTAGATCTGTTGGGGGCAGCAGATGAAGGAACTATGGAAGAAAGCTGCTGTGAGCAGTGCCCGTGCAGATATCTATAAAAGAGAGAGAGGTCACCAACGGCACGTCGATGAGCAAGGGATGGCAGACCTTGGGTGAGTGTAGGGTCACCGATGAGACGTATGTCTCTCTTCTGAATGGAGTCCAGGATAGTGAACGTAGAAGCAGCAGCGGCACCCCAGATGTGGGAGCAGTATTCGAGGTTTGGCCTTATTTGTGAAGTATATAAGGTATAGAGATTAGCTGGTGAAAAGTATTGGCGAGCCCGGAAGAGCAAACCTAATTTCTTAGCAGCCGCTTCTGCAATTGAGGTGACATGTTGGTGGATTTCGATCCACAGAAAGTGAAAACTTGGTTGTTCATTGTGATGGGTCTACGGCTGGTGTATCCCTTATGAGATAGAAAACAAGACTGAGATTTGGTGGAGTTGAATTGTACAACATTTCTACTTCCCCAGTCTAATATTTTTCCATGAGTCTGCGATCCTCATCTAATTGGGCTAAAGAGACAGGCTTAGAATATTGTATATTTGAGTGGAGGGTGCTGTCATCCGTGTAACTGTGAACTGGGTTGGATGTGCTAGAGAGGAGGTTATTGATGTGGAGAAGAAACAAAATAGGGGCTAAAGCTGAACCTTGAGGGACTCCTGCATTAATTGGATACAGTTTAGATGATTGGCCATCCACGACAACAGAAATGCTCTGGTTGGAGAGGAAATTTGCTGTCCAGGTAGTTTTGGTGGTAGGCCATAGGCCGGAAGTTTATTATGCAGCGCTGCGTGCCAGACCTGGTCGAATGCTTTGGATATGTCTAAAGCGACAAACAGGGATTCCCTGTGTAGTTCCATAGACTTCTTCTGCGCTGACGAAATCCATTGTGGATTAGACTGTGTTTTTCAAGAAATTTTAGTAATTCGGTGTTTATATACTTTTCCATCACTTTAGAGACGACTGAAAGGAGATAAATAGGCCTGTAGTTGCTAGGAAGCACTTTGGATACTTTCTTGGGGACGGGTTGTACTCGAGCAGTTTTCTAGTTACTAGGGAATATACCTCTATCGCAAGATGTCTGAAACAGACGAGTCAGGACAGGAGCAAGTTCTGGTGCGCATTTTTTGAGAAGAATTGCTGGGAGCTCGTCAAGGCCAGAGGCTTTCCTGGTATTAAGAGAAGAGAGCATCTTTCGTACCTTTTAAGTTTTGAAAATGATATCTGTCATTTTATGCGCGACATTGGGGACTGTTGGTGGTTGAACATTTGGAGGTGGGTTGAGAGTAGAATTGCCGGCGAACAACGAGGCAAAAAGTTCAGCCTTGCCCAGGGCGTTAGCAACAATTTCATCCCCTGAAACAAGAGGTGCGAACGTGCTCTTGCAGAAATTATTCCCAATAGATTTAGCAAGAGTCCAGAAGGGTTTGCTGCCATTGGAGCTTGAGAGGGCTTTGTTTTTGATGTGGTTATTAAACGAGTTTTTTGCCTCAGAAAGAATGCGGACATAGTGGTTTCTTGTGTCGTTAAATGCTTGACGGTTTTCTTGACTGGGATTGTGTAGAAGCGTTTTGTGAGCTTTGACCTTTTCAAGTCTGGCCTTGTCACAGGATTTAGAGAACCAGGGCTTTTGAGTGGCTGAAGAGGTTTTCTGTGTACGTGGAATAAATAATTCCATGCCAGCTTGGATAATTTCGGTGACATTTTGTGAGATATCAAAGGGGTCAGGATGAGAGAAGCAGACAGACGCCCATGGAAATAAGGAAAAATAATCCCGCATATCGTCCCAGTTCGCGGAGTTGTAGTGCCAAACGATACGTGAGTGTGATGACTGTGTGACCTCGGGTTACATTGCGCAGAAAGCAGTGACCCTGCCGTGGTCTGAGCGACCAAGGGTGGCGGTGACTGCTGTCTTGTAGCGTTCAGGTTTTGTAGTAAGAAGGAGATCCAAGGGATTTGAGCTGTGTGTTGGGATGTGAGGAAAGTAAGTAGGTTGCTGAACCATATTGGCTAAAGAGTTGCTGACTGCAAAGGCATCTGCTGCTCTCCATTGTGGATCGGTTTTTGAAGATCCAAGCCATTCCTTATGATGGACATTGAAGTCACCAAGAATAGTGACCTCGGAGGAAGGATATTCAGAAATCAGATGGTCGGTTTTTTCAGAAAGGTAGTCAAAGAGCTGGACAAAGTTGTTGTCAGAAGGTGACCGGTAAATGCAACAGATGGATTTAGTTGCAGCCCTGAGAGAGAGTTTCATCCAAAGTATGTCTTTTCTTCCAGCTTCTAAATTGAGAAGGCTGCCTCCATGCAATCTAAAGGAAGTAAGGAGCTTATACCCCGGAAAATTAAAGTGATTAGTGGCTGTTTTGGCACTGATTTCGGTTTCGGTGAGGAAGAGGAGTTGGGGCATATTAGCCTGGAGGAAATGGTGGACGGAGTTCAGGTTAGAATTTAGGCCACATATATCGAGAAGGATATGTTAAATGCTGGCGCCCCCTGCACACCCCTCTCCCGGAGATCCGAATGGAGGGGTATTTTATCTCCTGAATCTTTTCTACAAGGAGGCGCCATTATCATTTTTGTTTATAAGGGAAACCGACTCATACACCAGAACCGGAAACGTCCATTGGAACTTCACCGGCCCCTTGATGTAAGGGGTGGTACCTCCTCAAGCGTTCTAAAATGAATAGATTATAATTTGGCCTTGAACAGACATAGATTAAAACGGTTTGTTTTGTTTGATGGAGTTTTAATTGCTACTTAGTATTAATTACTCCATATTGCGTTTCAACTCACGATATGGTTGCCAGGAGGCGTTTTTCAACAATAACTTAGGTTTTGTGTTTTTTCTCAAAATTTTCAAATAGAAGCATAGAATTTTCTCATGTTAGTAGGATGGGAAGTGAAAAAGTGAGAGAGTTAAAACACAATACTAAGCAATTAATATTAAATACCAATTAAAATGTTATCAAACAAATTAAACTGTTCTAATTTATGTTTGTTCAAGCCCAAGTTATGTTATATTCATTTTACAACTCTCCATTATGCTGTAACTTTTTATTTGGAATGCTAGAGCAAAAAGGTATAAGTGAAAATTGTTCAGAATCTTTCAAAGATAATGAAGTCTTTACATAAGTTATATATTTATTAGCGCTTTTTCAAAGAAAATATGACTTTTTATATCGACATTTGGTATTACATCCTCTTGCGTCTATGATACGAACTTGAAAATATTTTCCAAAAATTTCTTTGTGTCGTATTTGTAATTAAAGTTTTTATCCGAAAGCTCAAAGTTATGTGAACACCCTGTACATGCCTACAGTCTACATTATTTATTTATTTAACACACCACCTGTTGTTGCAAGATATTACGAAATAATAAAGAGGAATTGTTTACAATAAAGTTAGATTTTAAATTATACCAGACAAATAAGAGATGCACTCACCTGTGTAATGGACTGTATCTTCACGTGGGTTTTAGGGTCTTCTTTGGAGGTCGGGCGACTATCTTCACCCCAAATGAGGCAAAAAATTATGTAACAAGAAAATTAGACCAGAAAATCTGGAGCACATCCCTAGTCTGGAGTACTAGCAGTTTTCAGGACGACTGATTCTAACGCAGTGACGCTGGTTTACGTCGCGAGAGAGAGAGAGAGAGAGGCTGTCACAAAATCTGCCCCCTCTCCCCCTCTCAGTGGTGCCAACCACGGCGAGCAGCAATCCCTAAATGTCTGGCGGCAATTTCAAATTCAAAAATATATACAAACTTGCATCAACATTCCGCCCACCAAATAAGGACTACTTATTTCCGATTAAAAAATGCAAAGATTAAATTAAATTGGTAGATACACACTATAACTAACTATACAAATGGGAGATGCGTACTGGCCGTTTACTGCGAAGGTAAAGGGCACAGCTTGGTCATAGGACGATCTAAAATACTTGTGCTTGTTCGTACTTGAGCGACACGGGCAACGCCATCACGACCCGGATAGAGTTTCAATATGCGCCCTAACTTCCACACAAGCGGAGACACTGTCTCATCTTTGATGACAACGAGAGTACCAATCGAAGGAGCTTCTTGGGGGGTAGACCACTTATTGCGCTGCTGCAAGGTGTGCAAATATTCACTTTTCCAGCGTTTCCAAAAATCTTGATGCATTCTGGAAACAAGTTGCCAACGAGAAAGTCTGGTAAGTTTGACATCAGTCACGTCTGGGTCAGGTGGGGCACAAAGAGGCTCCATGGTCAAGAAGTGCGCAGGGGAAAGCGATGTCATGTCATTGGGGTCTGTACTAAGACTACAGAGCGGTCGGGAATTAAGAACTGCTTCAATCTGTGCCAGAACAGTGGTCAGTTCCTCGAATGTCAGAACCTGTGTGCCAACAACACGACGCAAGTGAGTTTTAATGGAACGAACCCCTGCTTCCCACAGTCCTCCAAAGTGCGGCGCTGATGGGGGATTCCAATGCCACTCAATTGACAAGGAATCAGTCACCTGATGTGCGTATGAAACCAACAATCGGTTGGCCCCGACAAAATCAGTGCCGCAGTCACTGTAGACATTGTCACAACGACCTCTTCGAGCCACAAAGCGCCGAAAAGCAGCAAGAAAAGCCTCCGAGGTGAGGTCTGATACCGATTCAATATGCACAGCCTTTGTGGTCATGCAAACAAAAATACACACATATGCCTTCGCACTTCTGACACCACGATATCTTCCCTGGGTAACGAGAAATGGACCGGCAAAATCAATTCCAGTGTGAGAGAATGGTTTCAGCTGAGAAACTCTTACTGGAGGAAGATCCCCCATTACAGGTGTCAAAGTTACCGGGCGAACACGGAAACAACGATAACATTGCCCAAGCACACTATTAATTGCCCGGCGGGCCGAAAGAATCCAAAAATTTTGTGACAACAAATACTGCAAGGTACGAGGTCCAGGATGTAAGTGTTTCTGATGGACACTACGAATCACCAAGTCAGTGAGCAAGTGTGAACGTGGCAGAAGCATGGGATGCTTTGCATCAAACGACAAGTCCGAGCATCTAAGTCTACCGCCCACCCTGAGAACACCATCCCTATCCACAAATGGGGCCAGCCTACGGATAGACTTTACACAAGGTCGACCATGCTCAATGTCACGCATTTCCCTCTCAAACGCCAACCTTTGTACTGCTTTAACAAGAAAAGTCAGTGCAGTGTAAAGCTCCGCCTCACTCAATGCGCCCGAAATTCTGTCCTTCCGGGGTAATTTCAGATTTTTGACAAACCTCATACTGTAAGCAATGATACCTTGAATTTTCCTCAGCGAAGAATACCCTTCTAACAAATTCAGCGGCCAATCACACGAAACAACCTTTGTCATGCACACAACTTGCCTTTGCTCCGACATCATGACATCGGACTCTTCACCTAAAGATTCTGCGCTAATCCATGTATCGGATGGTTCGGACAAGAAAGCCGGACCCGTCCACCATAGCGGGTGATTGAGAAGCTCATTAGGAGTAAGTCTGCGCGATGCACAATCTGCAGGGTTGATTAACCCCGAAACATGTGACCAGCAACCAGGGGGTACCTTTTCTTGTATGAGCGCCACTCTATTGGCCACAAACGTTTTCCATCGATGGGGAGATGACTTAATCCACTGAATGGCAACTGTGGAATCAGACCAGCAAAATATATTATCAATAGAAATAGTCTTTCGGTATGTAACCTGAACGAACTCCATCAACTCTGCTAACAAGGCTGCTGCACAAAGCTCCAATCGGGGTACTGATACTTTTTTTAGTGGGGAGACACGAGACTTAGCACACAAGAGAGATATCTTTATGGCTCCGCTGGCGGATACAACACGAAGATAAATTATGGCCCCATAACCAAGCTCAGACGCATCCGAGAATCCATGCAATGTAGAAGAAGTAGTACCTTCAGCAGACACATACCGCGGAATTGACAACGATGACAAACAAGAAAGTTGCGATTTGTATGTGTCCCACCTGGATTCGACTTCTAGTAGTGGTTTTTCATCCCACGAAATGCCTAGCTGCCACAGGAACTGCATCAGCTGCTTCGCAGAGAGGGTGAGGGGAGACAAGAAACCCAAAGGATCAAAGATTCTAGCAAGCTCTGACAGTATGTTACGCTTGGTGCATTTGCGTTCAATTGGATGTACCTTGTACGAGAAGCAGTCAGTCATTGGACACCACTGTAGTCCTAAAATCTTGACAGACACTAAGTCATCAGAGTCGAAACACAGAGATTGCTGATGACTACTGGGGAGAGACGCAAGAAATTCGGGATCATTGCTTGCCCATTTTCGCAACTCAAATCCAGCCTCTCCGAGCATTCCTATCAGTTGAGATTTCACTTCAATTGCAGAATTGGAATCTGACACACTAGTTACTATGTCATCCACGTACGTGTCAGACCTTATGACGTCTGCTGCAAGAGGATATTTACCACCTAAATCTGTTGCCACCTGTAAGAGGGTCCTAATGGCAAGATAGGGGCTAGAAGCAACACCAAAGGACAGTGTATTGAGTCTGAACTCTTGCACTGGCTCAGAATTGGAAAACCGCCAAAGAATGCGCTGGAAGTCCCTATGCTCCTCTGCCACCAATACTTGCAGAAACATTTGCTTAATGTCTGCAGTAAAGGCGACTCGATGAGCCCGAAAATTCAACAGGACTGTCACAATATCCTGCTGCAACTTGGGTCCAACCAATAGGGTGTTGTTGAGCGAGACGCCATTTGAGGTCTTAGCACTGGCGTCGAACACCACCCGTAACTTTGTAGTGGTACTTTCGGGTTTCAAGATACAATGATGAGGGATGTAGTAGACGGCACTAGGATGTGATACCTTACACGACACAGGAGACATGTGCCCATCGCTCAGATACTCACGCATGAAAGCCACATACTTTCTACGGATATCTGACTCTTTGGACAATCGTCTCTCTAGAGCATGAAGCCGTCTCAATGCCATGGAATGTGACTCACCCAGATCTGGCATCCCATCACGAAATGGCAGGCCCACGACATATCTACCATTAGAGTCACGTGAATGAGTGTCCTGGAAGATCTTCTCACACAGGGCATCTTCCGGACTCGCTAATGTGCACTGAGGCACTTGCTCCAATTCCCAAAATTGTCTGAGAGTTTTGTCCAGAGAAACATCGACCGACGTACAAAAGGAATCAACCACTAAATTCGATTGGGCTGGTACACTACCCAAGATTACCCAACCAAACACTGTATTGATAGCAGTAGGTTCCTGATCCTTACCCTTTCTAAGTCCCGGTAACAATGCCATTGCATATATATCAGCACCCAATAAAATATCAATGTCCCCTGGCTGACCAAAAGTATCATCCGCTAAAGCAAGGTCTTTGATATGATTCCAGACATATGATTGTACGTCCGTTGAAGGTGCCTTGTCGCAGATTCTGGGAACCACAATAGCATCGATATCGAAACTAGGATTAGGTTTGTCCCGAGGTCTCAACCTAAATGAAGTAACCCCCAAATCAGTAACGGTGGCCATCTGATTTATCCCCTGAATTGGAACAGAAGCATGTGACTTCGACAGAGAAAGTTTGCTTACAAGGCGCTGCGTAATGAAATTTGCCTGACTTGCACAATCGAGCAGCACACGACATCTATGATACACCCCATAAGCATCACACACATCCACTTTACATGTGGCAAATAATACAACAGGGAAGCTGGGAAGCGTGCTTGTCAATACGACTTGACCGGTTACTTGGTCGGGTCTGTTATCACCTTGCTCACATGTTTGTGTATCAGTCTGACCAGAGCTTGATGTAAAATGCAAATATGTGTGATGTTTCCTAGTACAAACACGACAATTAAATTTCGAGGTACACCCTGCGAGTTTGTGAGACCCAGCCAGACAATTATAGCACAGACTTTTCCTCTTCACTAAGGTATGACGATCCTTAGGAGACATTTCTAAGAACTTGTCACATTTCGTCAATGAGTGTTCCCCCTGGCAACACACACAAGAAATTGATGAATCTGACTTACTAACACTAGTCACCAAAGAAGTGGTTGGTTTCGGCTGCACGAACTGTTTCCCTTTCAACATTTGAGGACCCTTCTTCACTGAGACCGGTGCTACGGTTAGCGCAGATGTTTCAAGAGCCTTGCACTGTTTTTCTAAAAAATCACTAAGGTGCGAGTACGTGGGGACCTCACAGTCACCAAACTGTATTTCAAATTGCTTTCGGATAGAGGAATCTAACTTTTGCAAAAGGAAATTGAATTTCGTAAAGTCCCACAAATCATACTGCTGCTCTTGATATAAATCTAACGCACATACGTTTTCAGTAAATGTTGTCAACAAATTCCTTAAATCTCGAGATGAATCGCCTGACACCTTCGGAGCATTAAGAAGAGCTAACCAGTAATTCGTAAGCAACACACGTTTATTTTCATACCTTGAAACTAGCGAATTATATGCCACTTGGTAATTATCCGAAATGAGGGGTAGGTTTTGAACTATTGAAGCTGGTTCTTTTGTCAAGGAAGCAAGAAGATACTGGAAACGCTCAATATCTGACAAAGTGTCATTTTCATGAATCAGAGTCCTAAACAAATCGAAAAAACGTGGCCACTGACCAATCGCCCCGTCAAATTTCGGAATATCGATCTTAGGCAATCGAACTCTACGTCTGCCGCCCGTTCCACTATCAGAGTGAGCCTCATTATCGAGCGACTTAGCTACATCGGCAGCATCAGCAGTAACCTTACCACAAATTTCAAAATAGATTGACTTGATGCTGTACTGTATGTTGTCGAAGTCTGTCTGAATCTCCGATTGTAAAGCCAAATTATCCTTATCCTTCATTAAAGACACGATGTCCAGATGTAAAGAATCAAACAAATTTACAGAATCGTTAAGACCTTGGTATCTGATTCTAAATTCATTCCTTTTTGTGGGTTCAGCCTTGGCGTCTAATGCAAACCTTGATAGGTGTTGCACTCGATTCATAACAGAGTTACGTTTATTTATCAACTTTTCCACCTCCATTTCAAAAATGACAAAAAACGAAAAGGCAAACTAGAAAAGATTGATATAACCTGAACCCAATCGGATGATAACCACGTGTTTCACGTCGAAAAAAACACGTTTCAAACAAGTAACAGAGCTCGAAAATCGCCGATTGCGAGACACTGAAAAACAAAACAATTTTGACGCTAAAAGGCCGTAAAACAAATTAAACAAGCAAAACAATTACACTAACACGGATTTGCCGACCCGAACACGTGTTCTAACCAAACCCTGGAGGCTATAAATTACGATTTTTAACAACAAAACCGCCAAACACGTGTGCATAAATTCACGATATGAACACCCACAAGTGTCAATTCTAATCAAACAAGCATCGGCTTCGATGGACCAAAATGTTGTTGCAAGATATTACGAAATAATAAAGAGGAATTGTTTACAATAAAGTTAGATTTTAAATTATACCAGACAAATAAGAGATGCACTCACCTGTGTAATGGACTGTATCTTCACGTGGGTTTTAGGGTCTTCTTTGGAGGTCGGGCGACTATCTTCACCCCAAATGAGGCAAAAAATTATGTAACAAGAAAATTAGACCAGAAAATCTGGAGCACATCCCTAGTCTGGAGTACTAGCAGTTTTCAGGACGACTGATTCTAACGCAGTGACGCTGGTTTACGTCGCGAGAGAGAGAGAGAGAGGCTGTCACAAAATCTGCCCCCTCTCCTCCTCTCAGTGGTGCCAACCACGGCGAGCAGCAATCCCTAAATGTCTGGCGGCAATTTCAAATTCAAAAATATATACAAACTTGCATCAACACCACCCAGCAGCACAAAGCCAATTTAAGGATGAGGAAATACAAGACATATAAAAGAATATATTACATTACATCACTAATACGCACAGAAACAATTATTTATGAGAGAGACAGAACAGCAGAATATATCTAGGCTGTATCCTGCAAATTGGAGTAATTTCTACACATATAATAGACTGGAGACCGTGATTATATATGTGGAACGTTAACAAAGACAAGGACGAGCCCTAAGGGAGAAAAAAAAGCCCTCTCAACAACACAAGCCTTTATAGAAAATACAAGATCAAGAAGTCTGTTATTTAAGTTCTTTATTGAATTATATTGTAACAAGAATGTCATGACCATATTTCATGTATAAGATTTCTAGCGCCTCAAGAAAAACTGTGTAGTCGTTAGTTGAAACATTGGGAGGTATATACATGACAAAGATGTTAAAAGAGACTGTACTGTTGAAAATGTTCACTCCAACAATGTCAATATGAGGAAGGTGCCAAGCAAAGGACACTGCCGATGAATATTAAGAGTATGTGAATTAAGATCAAAGCGAACAGCAATCAGCAGTCTGCCATCTCGGGTCTTACCAACGGAATGAAACTTTCTATCAGTTCTGAAAACATTATAGGTACTATTGAATTAACTCACTATTATGGAATCCGTCATCCAGCCAGGTTTCCGTGAAAGCAATGCACCCAAAACATAGTGCTTGCGAAGAAACAAAATCATAAATAGCTTTAGCTTTAGTTCTTAGACCTCTATCTTATTATGTACTTCTTTTCTTACATACTATTTTAGACATTTTTTTAGAATAACAACGTTTTACAGAACTAGTTAACATTAAATAAAATATTTGCCTACAACAAACTGCGACGCTATAATGACGCAACATTAAATGTGACGACGTTATAAGAGGGCTTACTGTATATCGTTTACTAATAAATTTATATAAAGTTGCTGAAATCCAGTTTCACACACATACAGAGATCGATGTAATCATGCAAAAACATCTTTAATAATTTAGAGAAGCTACATAGAATAGAATAATTTCTTCTTTTTTTAGATCAATCTGTTTTATCCCAGATAAAGTTAACTTCGTTAGAGAAATTAGAGCTAAATGTTAAAATCATGGTTATGGTAAAGTGAGTTTCACCAAAATTTACTTATTGGTGCACATGGCCTATTCGAAATTTCATATTTCAAAAAGAAGTAAATTGTTGTACTTACCGGAGAGAAACAAAATATGACATGCAAATTCTGATAAGTTCTGTTCATAAAATATTCCATAACCACTTCATGATTTAATGTTCTCTTTGGATTTTCTCGTTTCATTATAGGTGAGAGTTCTTGTATAATTTCTGCTTGTTCATCTTTAGTAAAAAGGTTTGAAATAACACCACACGAGAGTATATTATTTAAATACTCAAGAAATCCTTCCTCCTTAATATCCAAATCAGTAAATATGAAAGTAGTTCCTTTACCTTGGCAACCACAAGATCGGTACAATACTTTAAGGTCTTCAAGGAAGTTGGTTATATTGTAAGAGCGAGTAAGAGTTATTTGGAAGGATTTGTAACCTGCTATGAAAGACGATAGTTTCGTAAGGGATTGTTTTCCACTGCCACCAACACCTGCAATAAAACAAATATGAAACAATAAGTGTATACATGGATACAAGAGCTACTTTAAAATTCTTGAGATATTCCTATATAAAAAAAGCCTGGACGCAACAACTGTGTAATGGTAGCAAATTTTCATAGACATGTTTTTAAAATTAAATGTTTTTTAATGGTAAATCAAACTTAGTAGAAAGTATAACCTCTTTATAGTAGAACCCACATATCATATCTCATCAAAATAACTTTATTGTTTGAGGAAGTAGAAAAACTTTCCTGGAAAACTGGTTGGACTTGCCTGGCCAACGAACCTATCCAAGCAATTTACATAAAAACTACATCTACCAAGATTTAGTTATTGACAGAAATATTTTTGACAAATAAAACAAAATGTTTGATGAAAATTTGCAAACAATTTGTTAAATAAAAATTCGCCATTGTTTTTACAAAGATTGGCTAAGTAATCTCACACGAAAAGTATCTAAAAATCGTTTTACGAAACAAAACAAAAATTACACGAAAATTTGCTAAAGAATTTTTTTCACGAAAATTCGAAACCAATTTTTGCACCAGAATCCTCAAAAATATTTTTTTACAATAACTTATTAAATTATTAATTAATAACATTTCACAAAAATTTGACAAAAAATTTGCAATAAGATTGAAAAAATTTCTGAGAAAAACTGACCAGATATTTTCTATATGAAAGTTTGCTGAAAAAATTCATAAAATTGAGATTATATACCTAATCTGTAATTAAAATTAAAAAAAAAAAGAAACAATGAAAAACATTTTTTTTTAGCTTTTCACAGAAATTTGAATCAGTGTAAATAAAGACAAATAAAAGCAGAAAATACCTATATTTTCATGTCACAAGTTGTCAGAAATAAGAACGTTAGTTAAGTCTGTCACTTTGAACTTTCATTTGACATTTGTGAAAACAATGTATCAACTACTTATGTATTATGAAAATGTAAACATACTCAATGCCAGACTTGAAAAGGTCAAAGCTCACAAAACGCTTTTACACAATCCCAGTCAAGAAAACCGTCAAGCATTTAAGGACGCAAGAAACCGCTATGTCCGGATTCTTTCTGAGGCAAAAAACTCGTTTAATAAACACATCAAAAAGTTAGTCCTCTTAAGCTCCAGCAGCAACAAACCCTTCTGGAGTCTTGCTAAATCTATTGGGAATAATTTCTGCAAGAGCACGTTTCCACATCTTGTCTCAGGAGATGAAATTGTTTCTACCGCCCTGGGCAAGGCTGAACTTTTTGCCTCGTTGTTCGCCAGAAATTCTACTCTCAACACACCTCCAAATGTTCAACCACCAACGGTCCCCAATGTCGCGCATAAAATGACTGATATCATTTTCAAAACTAAAAAGGTACGAAAGATGCTCTCTTCTCTTAATACCAGGAAAGCCTCTGGCCTTGACAAGATCCCAGCAATTGTTCTCAAAAAATGCGCACCAGAACTTGCTCCTGTCCTGACTTGTCTGTTTCAGACATCTTACAATAGAGGCATATTCCCTAGTAACTAGAAAACTGCTCGAGTATAACCCGTCCCCAAGAAAGGATCCAAAGCGCTTCCTAGCAACTACAGGCCCATTTCTCTCCTTTCAGTCGTCTCTAAAGTGATGGAAAAGTTTATAAACACCAAATTACTAAAATTTCTTGAAAAACACAGTCTAATCCATGACAGGCAGTATGGATTCCGTCAGCGCAGATCAACTGCTGACCTCCTTTCCTTTGTCACCCATTCTTGGAACAAGTCTATGGAACTACACGGCGAATCCTAGATTGTCGCTCTAGACATATCCAAAGCATTTGACCAGGTCTGGCACGCAGCGCTGCTTAATAAACTACCGGCCTATGGCCTACCACCAAAACTGTGTACCTGGGCAGGAAATTTCCTCTCCAACTGGAGCATTTCTGTTGTGGATGGCCATTCCTCTAAACTGTATCCAATTAATGCAGGAGTTCCTCAAGGTTCAGCTTTAGCCCCTACTTTGTTTCTTCTCCACATCAATGACTTCCTCTCTAGCACATCCAACCCAGTTCACAGTTACGCGGACGACAGCACCCTCCACTCAAATATACAATATTCTAAGCCTGTCTTTTTAGCCCAATTAGATAAGGATCGCAGACTCATGGAGGGTTCTGTCTCCGTGGATCTCCAAAAAATATTAGACTGGGGAAGTAGAAATCTTGTACAATTCAATCCCACCAAATCACAGTCGTACTTTCTTTCTCATAAGAGATACACCAGCCCTAGACCCATCACAATGAACAATCAAGTTATTTAAAGTAATGAGTCCTTTTCACTTGTTGGTATTTCTGTGGATCGAAATCTCAATTGGCACCAACATGTCACATCAATTGCAGAAGCGGCCGCTAAGAAATTAGGTTTCCTAGCTAATCTCTATACCTTATATACTTCACAAATAAGACCAAACCTCGAATACTGCTCCCACATCTGGGGTGCTGCTGCCACTTCTACACTCGCTATCCTGGACTCTATTCAGAAGAGAGCTATACGTCTTATCGGAGACCCTACCCTCACCCAAAGGCTGCCATCCCTTGCCCACCGACGTGCCGTTGGTGACCTCTCTCTCTTTTATAGATATCTGCACGGTTACTGCCCAGAGGAGCTTTCTTCCATAATTCCTCCACCTGCTGCCCCCAACAGATCTACCAGGGGAACAGAGCGAATGCACTCTTTTACTGTCCAGGTCACCAGACATAGAACATCTTGTTATGCCCGCTCTTTTGTCCCGAGGACTTCCAAGTTGTGGAATTCCTTGCCGGCACATGTTTTTCCTTCTCTCCCGAACCTCCAAGCCTTCAAGTCCAGAATTAACAAGTTGCCTCTTTCCTCCTTGTCAACACCCATGGTACGATAGTATTTAGGCTGTAAGCCCTCGTGGTGTGTTGTTGAAAAAAATCCTATCGAATTAATTATTTCTTACCAACGTTAACTTAAATAATTCATTATTTTTCTTTGAAAATTCTCCAAATAACCCCATAATCTGATCGGTTATTAGAATTAAATAAAAAGACAAAATAAAATATTTAAACTAATCCCTACATGAATTATGCTATGCAACTATATATGTAAATATTTTTAAAACTAAAGTCTTTAGGTATATGGAGTCTTACACAAAGGTTGAAGCAGAGGGCATGCCTTTCACTTCTGAAACATAAAATACATGCTGTTCCATTTGAAAACATTGAGTTATCGCAGTTTGAATTTTTTTCAATTCAGTCACCATTTGACAGTGCCTGTATATGGATCTCAATTTTTTTCGGAGGAATTATATAGACAAAAACCTTCCAGAATGTGTCATTTTCACAGGACTTCGATATTTATTGGTACAAATGCTGTATCGCAATCTTTGATATGTGCCAAGACGTGAAAACTTCCAAAACCAGCCCCTTGCTGCTATCATCTTGTTGCCATCATCTTGCTTGACAAACTCCTGAGTTCCCCCATGCACGGGGATCGCTTTGCGATCCCCTCATATTCGTTAAAACAAATAAATACATATATATATATATATATATATATATATATATATATATATATATATATATATATATATATATATATATATATATATATATATATATATATACAAAATAAATAAATAAATATTTTATCTCCCTTCATCGAGACGAGTACAATGATATCCCACACATACCCTCTTACTTGAAAACTCAAAATTTTGGGTTTGTACATGTCATATTTGAATTACACTCGTCGAGATGAGTACGGTGATACCCCACACATAGGTGCCTAACCATACAAATAAAAAACTTGGTTTGCGCCTGCGCTGTCAGCCATTTTTTAAATCTGTTGTTTTTATAAAAATCAAAATGGTGGGCTCTCTTACTTTGACAGGTTAGTCTAAATGTCTTTTAAAAATTCAAATTTCTCAGATACTTCCGGTCGGCCATCTTGGATTACGTCATCTCATTCTAAATCTCTTATCACACTCTATCCATCCACTATCTTTGTTCTATCACTTTGACTACAAAGTCACCGGATTTTTCACTTCCGGTCAGCCATCTTGGTCACCATCGTGGATCACATCATCTCAGGTTAAAGCTCTTTTCTCTCTCTATCCAACCCGCCACCTTGTTTCGTCACCCTGACGTCACAGATAGGCGCAGAGCCTGGCGGAGGTTGCAGAACTGCCCATCTATACCTACTACTGATATTGTCTTTCTCATATGCAAGATCAAAATTTTATTATGCGCGTTTGATATAGGGAAGCTGCAAATTTCCTTTGCGGCTACCACTGGATCTTCCTGCCCTGCCCAACCCTCAACAACCCCGAAACCGGCTACACCCAAGCCGAATCCAGCTCCCCCTGCAAAAGCAGCTTCCACTGCAAATGCAGCTCCCGCCATAGACCTGTCCAGTGCACTTTCCCTTATTACCAAGATCAATTTCACACAGCTGTAGTTGGTCGCGGGGAAAGTCCAGAACATTCTCCAAACTTCCCCTGATCTGCTGACGCTGATCACTTCCGCCATCCCCAATCCCCGAAATCGTGTAAATCTTCAAGAAGTAAATGATTTCTCGAAGAAATCCACAATCCCTGCAGGTTGTATCATGGAATGCAAACGGAGTAGCCTGCAAAAGAAATGAGCTCCAAGAATTCGCTCAACGCTTAAAACTGGACGTTATTCTAGTCCAGGAAACCAAAATGCCTCTTCCAACCAATGCGAAACTCGCCAACTATAATTTGTACCACAATGAGCGCCACATTTCCAGAGGTGGCGGCACAGCAGTGTATGTCAAAACAAATATTGACCACCACCCTCTGCAAAACATCGAGGCTACACAAATTGTAGTCAACACTTCCTCTGCAGACCCAATAAAGCTCATTTATGCATATAATCCTCCACAAAAGAGGATTCTAGATGCCGACCTAGACCTCTTATTCAATACCAACCAACCCATAATAATTGCTGGCGATTTAAACTCCAAACACCCCAATTGGCATTCTCGTAATGTCAACACAAATGGGAAAATCCTCCAAGCCTATGCCGACAACCATGCAAATTGCACGGTTGACGCTCCCCAAATACCCACCCAGTCATATTGCAGCTCGGAGACGTAAATGACGAACCCGCCCTCCCAAGGAAAAAGGTACTGTGGTCAATTTTCACAGATCATCTTAAAAACACCCTTGGCAATATTCCGGTTATTCGCAGCATCCCCGAACTCGAGGGTGCAGTGCATAATCTACAGTCCAAAATTCAATGTTCTATTGAACATGCATCAAGGACGTACCCCGCCCCTAGCAATCTGCCGCCATTTCCATCCAGTATCAGATAAATGATACTCGAAAAGAACCGCATGCGTAGACTAGCTCAACGCACCAGAAACCTCACCGACAAACGAGATGCAAACAGACTCATCAAAGAAGTACGATCCGCCCTACAAGAACTCCGCAACAATCGTTGGGAGGAGCACCTGCAAACCCTGTCTACCCAAGACAATTCCATCTGGCAAATGGCTAAAGCCCTTCGCTCCCAAAAACTTCCGATATCCCCACTTCACGGCCGTAACAGTGTCGTATACACGGATGCGGAGAAAGCTACTGCATTCGTAGATCATCTGGAGTTGCAATTCAGCCCGAATTATAGCAACATTGATCTGTTGCATGTAGCAAGAACGCACCGCTATGTCAGGAGTGCGCTTCGCGGCACGCCAGACACAACTATCGAGCCCACAACTTTCGAAGAAGTTTCTCAAATAATTATATTATTAAAAAATAGGAAAGCTCCGGGATATGATGGAATCTCCAACGTATCCCTGAAAAACTTCCCCCGCAAAGCCGTGGTATTCCTAGTAAGGATTATGAATGCCATGCTGTGACGCCAACCCTTTCCTTCCATGTGGAAACTAGCCGATATTATCAACATCCCGCAACCCAGCAAAGATCCGCTGTTCCCCCAGAACTACAGGCCCATTAGCCTACTACCATTCATCAGCAAAATCGTCGAAAAACTGATTCAGAAAAGGCTAGCTTCATTCACCTCAGATAATCATATCCTCCCGGACGAGCAATTCGGCTTCAGACACCAACACTCCACCACTGACCAAGTCCTTCGTGTGGTGGAAAACATCACCGAAGGATTTAATAGAAACAAGTCAACTGGTGCAATATTTCTTGACATTGCTCAAGCCTTCGATAGGGTTTGGCATGCGGGCCTCCTAAACAAACTTCTATCATTTAATTATCCTCTCCCTCTGATTCTGCTAATCAGGTCATACCTGCAACAGAGGAAGTACCAGGTCAAACATCTGGGAGCCAGATCTAGAACATACTCAGCCACGGCTGGTCCCCCGCAGGGTTCCTCTATCTCCCCTCTGCTGTACAATATATTTGTCGCAGACATTCCGACTGCGCCCCTAAACGTGACATAAGCACTGTATGCAGATAACACTATCATCCTCAGCAGCTCCAGTCAGCCGAGGATAATAATCGAATGACTACAGACCGCTGTAGTCGAGCTGCAAGGCTGGTATAGGAAATCCCTTCAAGCCATAAACCCCGTTAAATGTCCAGCAGTCCTATTTTCCAAGAGGAGACACACACCTCACGAACACGTATCATTAGACAACCGTCTAATTCCCTGGCAAGATTCCGCCAAATACCTCGGGGTTTTCCTCGACAAACACTTAACATGGCGCCCCCGTGTCGAACACGCCCGACGAAAAGCCTCGATGTTCATCTCGAAGCTGTTCCCACTTCTAAATAGAAATTACAAATTGTCCATGAACAATAAATTGCTCATGTACAAAGTTGTCATCCGGCCAGCCTTGACCTATGCATCCCCTGCATGGGCCACCGCGGCCGCAATACACATCAAGACCCTTCAAATCATCCAGAATACAATTCTGAGAATGGTTACCGGAGCACCATGGTTTGCCAGATTCATTCTGATCTGGAAATGCCTTCGATACTTGAGTTTATAACTCAACTATCCACAACTCAGTTTGCTAAAGCCGCTTCTCACCCAAATGCTCTTCTCCGTAGTGCCACCGACTACGATGAGCAACTTCCATATAAGCATAAGCGTCCAAAGCTTATACTTACCCGCTAACGCCCCCGTGGCAAAATCAGAATGAAAACATTCAAACTCAAACGTCATTGTGTGTATTCTTTCCTACGGAGGTATGGACTAAGGTCCGACACTCCTAGAGATTGAGTTTTAGTGAGTAGGTGTACTAAGAGTACGAGTCTCACAGTACCTCGATATCCCACGGCACTACGGTGTCGTGAATGAGGTCTGCATGAGGCATCTCTCCCTCCTGTATCAAAAAAAAACCTCTTATGAAACATATAAGTGAGCCTACAGCTCTGACTTGTGCTGTTCTGGATCTTGGAGCTATATTTGACAGTAAATTATCTTTTGAGTTGCATGGTCATAGTGTTGTTCAGTCAGTTACAAGGATGCTAGGTTTTATAGTGCATAATTGCAAATTATTCCAGGCTCCTTGTTTACTAGTGTTTTCTTTCTCATATATAAGATCAAAACCTTATTATGCATGTTTGATATATTACCACTATTATGAAACACATAAGAAACCTCTCGAGAGCATACAGCTCCGGCTTGTTCTGACAGTGTTGTAGATCTTGGAGCAACATTTCACAGTAAATTATCTTTTGGGTTGCATATTTGGGCAATCAAACACAGAATTAAAAAAAAATTATATAAAAATATAAAGAAACTACACTGCCTGCGCATCTCCAAACTCTGTAAGTTAATGCGAAGAAGTAAATTTTTCTGGGGAAAACCAATAGGAGGATATCAATCAACTTCTCAAAAGCTAAGAAATTTCATAAATTACCTTTATACTGATTCAAGGTTTGTCCCATGCATCTCATGGAGCTTGCTTTGCTGTGTAGGAGCCCACACAGCAAAGCCATATTTAATACGGGACCTAACGAGACAACAAAAGAGGAGAGAAAAGGTGTCAGTCAGGAAGAAATTTTTGCTGTTTCTTATTAGAAAAGAGAACCAGCCGTCTATGTGGTTTAAAAGATGTGAGTTCCATCAAAAACAATTCCAAGGTCCTTAACTGTTTTGGGCAACTAAGTGCAAGCCCTCTTAAATTGCAACTAAAAGTAATTGACAGATTATTTTGAGAAAAGGGCACCACACAACACTTAGAATCATGTGTGGAAAGTGGAAAGGTTGCTCTAACAACGCCACTCATCAAGGGCCTCATGTTGCATCTTTCCTAAGGCTTAATTAACGTTTTGGTGGTTTGCCTTATTCTGTAAGTCCTTGATCCAACACCTACTTCTGTTTTGGATCCATCAGTCTACCAGACTATTTCTGCAGCTACAAAAGGGTATTTTTCCCACGTTTCCCTCCCTGCTATATTTGTATAGGAAATTTTCTTGAAGCTGTACTTAAGGACCATATTATCCATGAGTATACACATAATCAGTTTTGCTTTAAATTCCTTGTACAACTTTTGATACTCTGTTTCATGCTGTGGCCTTATTTGTGTTTGATTTTGCAGTAGCCTAAGCACCACTGAATGTGTTACTCATTATGTAAATATGTGTACAGGCGGTGGGTCAAAAACGATTTTTAACTCTGCTGTTAGTACATAGTGTAGAGTTAACATTAACTGAGGTTGTGACATTGTGTTTGAGCAAGTTGAATGTCTGCATGTTTTGCCCTTCGGAGGAGGCGTAAAGCCGTCGGTTCCGTATACCATGCGATGTTGAACACGTTAAAGATCCAACCCCCCCCCCCCCCAGAAATAAACCGACGTTAAAGGAAAAAAAATGGTGAAGCAATATTTAGACATAAAATTTAGATGTTAGTGAAGTAGGTTTTTAATTTCAATTTACTCCTTTACAACTTATTCATAGACTGTTAACCAACAACACACTTACCTACAAGCATAACATTCCCTCTAGGATGGCGAATAACTCTAGATATTTTCACCAGGTGCAACATTGCATCTGGGAAAAACACAAGGTCCATACCAGAGCCTCTGACCATTTCATTGAACTGTGCCAAAAACATGTCAAGTCTCTCGCGTAGTTCATTCTCATCGCTAACAGGTTCATAAACTTTTGGCAGCTCCATGTCTGCATCTTCTCCTTCCTCACCTGTGGGTTCTGGAGCATCTCTTAATATAAATAAATAGAATCAATTTATTTTCTAGTTCTTGCAAACAAATGTATTTTTTCATTGGAATTATAAAACTATAGAAAAAATAGAGTAAGGGACTTTTTAACTACTATAACCTATAACTAATTAAAGGAAAACTTGGTAAGTAGTTAATAATTATTAAGTTTAGTTAGTTTAGTAAGTAGGTTTTTTTATAATACATTTTCGGGGAAAATAGAGGCGAGCCCTTCATTTTTAGTGAATTTTTATTTAAAAAATTCACTAATAGAGAGGTATCGATGGAGAGACTTTGCAAACAGTTTTTCAAATGAGCGCGAACTAGGACCCCTAGAACCCATATCCGGGGTCAGTTTCAATTTTTATATGTTTATATATATATATATATATATATATATATATATATATATATATATATATATATATATATATATATATATATATATATATATATATATATATATATATATATATATATATATATATATATATATATATATATATGTATCCAACCGATCACTCAAAAAATAAGCAACTGATTGATGAAACTCGGCAAGTGCCTTTCTTTTATTAATGGCTTGGATGAGTTCGTTAGTCAGGAAAATCGGGAAAATTCTGAGTTTTGTTTCAAAAAATCTTTTTCTCCGAAAATTACAAAGCTTTTTTAATGAAATTTGGTGGATATGTTGCCTTGTAAAAGACCTTACCACACACTGAAATTAAACTTTCTACATTTTTAGAAAATTGAGTTATTTAAATTTTGAGTTTTCTTTTGAAAAAAAATTTTTCCTCCGAAAATTACAAAGTTATTTTGATGAAATTTGGTGGATATATTACGCTGGGTAAAACCTTACTATACACCGAAATTCAACGTTCTAAGTTTGTAGAAACTTGAGTTATAAAAATTTGAAGCATTTAATAAAAATTCACTACCATAATGCACTTGCTGCTTCCCGAACAGCATACTGGCTCCAACTGTGAAACTCTGATGTATGGGTGTATCACGTAAAGAATTTATGAAAATTTTGGTAGACTATTTAAGTTCAGTTAAGACTTTAACTCGTCACAGATTTATTTACTTGTAACGGAAACAAATGTCAAAGTAAGGACTGATCGAACTAGCAACTTACCTCATAAAGTCAACGAATACTGGTGAAGGTTCAGTCTTTTTCCTCATCTCTGCACCAAGTTCTTTTTCAACAAGATCCAATAATACCACATCAAACCAATCTTTGTCATCTTGTATTGTAAATCTGTCGGAAAATACCCTGGTACATTCGTGCTTCCATAAAACCATCATACATTTTTCAGATTCAATCACTGTTGAAAGTGTCCCTACCTAAAAAATGACTCAAATGTATTTTCTTATGAAAGATTAGGGACCAATTTCATGCAACACTTTTTACTCCCACATTGTCACAACGTGTGGAAGTATCGCATTGGCGACAAAAATCTCAATTTTTTTTTTTCGCTTAAACGTCGCAAAAAATGTCAAAACATATATAAAACATGATTTTGAAACGATAAGTTTTGTCTATCGGTCTGTAAGTCTGTCTGTTTGTGGCGATGATAACTTTAGAACAAATTGAGGTATCGTCATCAAATTTGGTATACAGTTAGGACCCAACAAACAAACGGTTCAGATTTTCTTTGCGTAAAATCTCTCCAGAGGGTTGGAAATGAATGGGGGTGATTTGGTGAAAATTTACATTTTTTCGTTAAAACTTGAGTAATATAACGCTTTAGGGTTTGTTTATTAGAAAAGTTTAGATTTCTAAAAACATCTGGTATTCTGTGCCGAAATTAAATTAGGAGTTGAACATGTGGGGTGACAGAAATATTGAAATGTTTTGTTTGCTAAAACGGCGTAAAAAGACTTAAAATACGAAATATAGAAAACTTGATTCTCGAACGATTTTTTTTTTTGGCTGCCTGGGCCAGTCTGTCGGTCTATCAGCCCGTATTCTCGTTTGTTAGTAGGCGCAATAACTTTCAAACTAATCGAGATACAATCTGCAAATGTGGTATCCGGATAGCACTTGACAAAGGAACGCTTAGAATTGTTTTTGGGTAAGATCGCTTCAGAAGGTAGCGATAAATGGGAGGTGATTTGGTAAAAATTGACATTTTTTCGTTAAAACTCGAGTAATATAACGTTTCAGCAGTTTATGGGTACAGGAATACGAATACTTTTCTTTGTGATCAAAACATGGACCCTGAATTCATTTCATGAGCATGCCTGTCTGAGGAGAGTAAATTATCACAGCTATGTGGAAGTTATGATTTAATTTGCAGCACGATTTTTGTATTTTGTTTTCTTCAAGTCAGCCTATATTTAGTATCATGGACAATCACTGATGCCAAGGAGCAGTTTTACCCCTTCAACATGGAATCTTCGCTACCTCTGTTTTTGTAAGCAGATTATGTATCTTTTTTTGCCCAACATTGTGTGGTACACGGGTCGGATGGCTTCACATACCCTCCAGTGCAGGCATTCAACTTGCTTAGACACAGTTCCACAGACAAACATTATATATATATATATATATATATATATATATATATATATATATATATATATATATATATATATATGTATATATATATATATATATATATATATATATATATATATATATATATATATATATATACCCTAAGAGGTAGCTAAAAAAACTTTGAACAAAATTCTCTTGTGATTATCTAGGCTATATCAGAAAAATATATTCGACTTTGTGGAACTTCTGGTTACACCGGAAGTAGCTATCAATTTCGTTATTTCAAATGGAATGTTATACTTTTTATTAGATTTTTGGATAGACATTAAAAAATAAGTATGACTTTGTGTAGCATTCCTTATAGCTAGCTACCTTTGATATTTGTGAAAATATCACGACTTTCTTTTTTTTTTAGCTCAGATTTATATGTAACGTATGCTGTGCGCTGAGTTTTGAGTTTTTGCTGCCCCAAATTCGAAATATCAATAGACGAAATTCAAAGATTTGAAATAGTTAAAGAATAATTTATCTTCATCGTACAGGGTCTATTTTTTTGGGTCAAAACACACCTAACTTTAAAGTAGCATAAAATGTGTTCTTCAAATGGAGCACCTTATTTTTTATGGATTGGTTAGGTCATTAAATTCTGCATCGATATTTATTTATTTATGGACCAGGAGCCCATTTAAGATAAGTACAAAAAGAAAAAATATATACAATAAAAGCAGTTAACAAAAGCATACAAAATGGTTACAAGTTAGACATTTAACTTACAAAGTGACAGCTGATTTAAGAAAACTGATTTTCCTGTAAAAAAGTCAAGTTCATCAGACAATTTGTTGGCCAACACTGAGCATCTAGTTAAATAAGAGTTATGACTGTAGTTGGTATGATTAAAAGCGACAAGAAATGAACTCTTTGAACGAGTTACTCTTGGTGGAACAAAGAAGTTGATCATAGAAATTAAGTTAGGACAAGATACCTCGAAGTTAATTATGTTATAAAAAAGTTTTAAATCTTTTTGTTTGCGTCGAACGTCAAGAGGCATGATATTAAAATACGTTAGTGAATCATCGAACCTCCTATAATGATGGTGGCTTTTGAAAGCAAGATACTTTAGAAACTTGCACGGTATCTGTTCAAGATTGACAGAATGACATGTATAGTAGGGAGACCATACAGAAGAGGCATATTCAAGATGAGGACGTACAAGAGAAAAATAAAGAATTTTAACAGATCTCATGTTGGTGAAATGAGAGGTACATCTTTTAATAAAGCCAAGCAACTTCAGAGACTTAGAAATCGCATAAAAAACATGAGGAATAAATGAAAAAGATTAATCAAATGCAACACCCAAATCTCTAACTAATTCAACAGAGTTCAACCCTTGATGTAATAGGTATGTTCAAGTCTGTTCCTATTCTATAAAAAGAAATTGATTGGCATTTAGATGAATTGAGTTCTATCCCATTGGTAAGACACGAGCTTATTAAGTTGTCAATGTCATACTGAATCTTAAAAGAGTCTGAGGGACCTGTGATTCTGGAAAATAATTTTAGATCGTCAGCAAAAAATAAAAATTTACAATGAGAGAAACACTCATGAATATCATTAATAAAGATATTAATTAGCAAAGGTCCCAAGTGAGAACCCTGTGGCATGCCTGACAAAACTTTTATCCCATTGGACATAAAATTCGCTATCCGTACCATCTGATATCTGGCAGAAAGGTAACTACCTATCCAGCTGAGAAGAGGATCGCCAACACCAAACATATGTAGCTTATGAATTAAGAGGTCATGGTTTACTCTGTCAAAGGCCTAGGAAAAGTCGGTATAAACTGAGTTAACCTGACTACCCGCGCCCAAGGACTCCGACAAGTAGGCACTGTACACCAACAAGTCTAGATCAGTAGAACGGCCTGATACAAATCCATATTGCTGGTCAATGATTGAACCACTAAGGAGAGATGTCGGAGTCTCGCATAGAAGATCTTCGAATTTTTTTTAGAAATAACGCTAAGAATACTTATCAGTCAGTAGTTTTCAACAGGACCTCTGTCACCAGATTTAAAAATTGGAAGAATGAAACTAAGTTTCCAGCATGTAGGGAAAAAACCCATTTCCAGAGATAAATTAAAGATGAACCACAAGGGCCTGGACAAATTAAAACTACAGTACTTAAGAAGAGAGGGGGGAATACCGTCCGGCCCAGGACTTAACTGACATCTAGGGCTGCAAGTTTAGAATAAATGTCAGATATTTTAATGTGGTACACTGAGAGATTCAGCTCAGCATAACAAAATTCATGTGTAGGGGCAGAACACTTATTACCGCTGTAAACCAACGAAAAATACTCAGTGAACATGTCAACAATATCTAATCTCGATGAACATATTTGATTGTTATATTTTAAAGTACTTGGACAATCAGCACTCTTACACTTAGAGCTAACAAATTTCCAGAAAGGTATAGTATTATTACATAAAGATGACTCAGTTTCGGAAACATAGTGTAAGCTTCACGAGATTTTATCTTACATAGAGACCTTAATTTAGAAAATTCAACATACTCATCAGCAGACTTGGATACCTTATATTTGAGATGTGCTTGCTTTTTTAGATAGATTAAGTTTTTGAGTTCAGGTGTAAACCACTGTGGAAACTTTTTAGAAGAAAACTTCTTTAAAGGAACATATAAATCAATAGCAATGTACAAAATATCATAACGCATTTTCAACATCAATTCAAGGGATTTATTTTCAAACAAAGTATCCCAACTAACTAAGTCTAAAAACCCTGAAATTGAGACAACGTCAGCAGACTTGAAGTCCCTGTAATAACCATCTGGAACAAATCCAACGTTGTTGGTGGTGCACCAATCGTGAAGCAGCTGAAACTGAAACGGTGGATGGTGCGAATCTTCAGGAATTAGAACTATATCTGGAGGCTGAGGAACAATATCACTGTTAGAGTATAAAACAAGATTCAACAGTGAACCGTTGATGGAGAGGAGACTATTCAATATAGTATGGGTTTTGTATAGCTACAGTTGATAGTTTTCGAGTTATAGTGATTTGTTTTATCTTCACTTGTAAAAATATTGGTATTGTCACTGTATGAGGCACAGAGCATCGGAATAATGTCAAGTGACAGCTGAATATCTGCTTAACAAGGAAGTCAACAGTTTTTACATCTCCATTGTTTGAGCTTACTTACGTCTAATAAATGTTTAATTAATTTAAATAGAATTATCAAAACTAAAATGAGCTGTTCACAAGGCAAATTATTCAATCATATTCTCGCAACTAGATAATGTGCCGACACAAACACTTACAGAAAGCAACTGCATGCAATGATTGTTATAATATTTTTACCATACAAAAAGGAAACACAGTTTAATAAAGGTAATTGTGATTATGTGAACCAGAAAGTGAAGTAAACTATAATAACATACCTATAATAATAATAATCCACAGTCCATATTACATAACTGGCATTAGTAGTTCGCAAAAAACGTCCCACAATTTGACGAAACATTTTGCCTGAGGATCTTTCGTTCGGATATGTTTGTGCATACACACGGGATGCTAGAATTTTTTTTGCTGATAGTCGCTTATAATAAGTGCCATATCAACCAATTCTTCAGTATTATAATTCATTTTAAGTAAATAACTCAAAAGTTAAAACATGACTTGGCTCAAACACCAGAGCACTGAAAATAGTTATAGTTTTGGTAAGGTGACTTTTATCTGACAATAAATATCAGTTGCCCTATTATTTGTCTCCTGTATCTGACAGAATATAGTTTTTACAAGTGGAAGTAAAAACAAACCACTATGACTCGAAAACTGTCAACTACAGCTATAGGGAAATACATGCTACGTCTATGCAGGATTTAATGATCTACCTGACCAATCCATAAAAATAAGGTGTTCCATTGGAAAAGTTATGCCACTTTAAAGGTATTTTGTAACCCCAAAAAATACACCCTGTACAATGATGATAAATTATTCTTCAACTATGTCAAGAACTTGAATGTCGCCTATTGATATTTCGAATTTCGAGCAGCAAAACTCAAAACTCAGCCCACAACATACGTTTGAAGTAACATAAATCTGGTCCCCTGTGGGTTCGGGGACTAACTAAAATAAGAGGCCCAAGGTAACTCCTGCCTGTTGTAAAAGGCGACTAATTGAAATCAAACACTGGCGGGGGTCTTGTCCATGTGGGCCTGGAGGGAGGCGGATATCTCTGGGGAGTGATGTACACCCGGATTTTGAGACCTCCACTCTGGGCTTAGAAATGTACGGTTGCCCGCGCTTGGTTGTTACTCGGGAGCGGGGTTCCGGATGGATGCCGCCTTGGGTTGTGCTGGCGGGTGTCGCGTGTCTAGACGACCCGGAGGGGGTTGACAACTCTGATGAGTGGTAAACACCCGGAGTTTGAGGCCCCCACTGTGTGCTTCGGAACGGACGGACGGCCTCGCTTGTGGATGCACGGGAGCCTTGGGTCCAGCACTGGTGGGTGTCGGGTCTAGACGAACCCTGAGGAGAGCTGAGATCTTTAGGGGTGGAATACAACTAAGGGTTGAGGCCTCTTCTGTGAGCTTCGACACGGACAAACAACCTTACTTGGATCCTGCTCGAATGCGGGACTTTGTGATACTGCCCCGAGTCAAACACTGACGGATGTCTGGTCCAGACGAGCTCGGAGAGAGGTTATCTCTCTTTGAGCTTTTTGTTGTCGCATTATGTTTAGACAGCTTTTACAGCGCATCGATTCTGCCTTTTGCGAGGTTATAGTGTTTGGCTATTTCAGGTACACCACCTGCTGGGTCATTGAGTAGGTTGTGGTGCATTGTTGAAAGTAGTGTTACCCCCTTATTTTTTAGGAGTATGTGAGACCATTGTTAAATCTTTGTTGAAGCTATACATCTAACTGCCTGGAGGACTTACTTTTGTTAGGCAAAAAACTATTAGGTATAGTGAATTTCCGTAAAAAATAGTTTTGTTTTTTCGGAAAAAAATTGTTTCTCCGAAAGTAATGAAGTAAGGGCAACCATATTCGGCACTTATGTTTGCATTATGAAAAGTAAACCACGTACTAAAATTTCGGTCCGTAGGTTTAAAGACAAAAATGTTATAGGCATTTAAAAAAAAGTTTTCGTCAAAATGTCAAAGTCACGATTTAAAACGTCAAAATGGTCAACATCTAGGCGAAGTACCTGAAACAAATACAGATTATGTAAAGAAATTGTCGCAAGAAAAGTGTTCTGCAAACCATTAAGTTTCAGCTGCAACCAGCACTGTCCTTCGTTTTACTAAAATATTTCCAAAAATTTCATTTCAAATAGACCCTTTCTCTGATGCTTTGGCGGTAGTTTTAGTTAAGTTAATGGTTACACAGACTATAACTATTAGATAATTTTTGTAGAAAAAAATCGTTCATGAGACCGCGACTTTTGAATTTTAAAAAGATTTCTTCAAATGAGCGCAAAGTTTTTTTGAAGCAAAATATTCAAGAAATGCCAGCAAAATTACTTTGAAAACTTTATAGTTTTTCCTCTTAAAACGTCAATTTCGCGATGTGAAACGTCAAAATTGGCAACTTTTAAGCAAAGTAACATATGCAATTTTTCCAAAAAAATATTTTCGTCAGGTAACAATTTTTTTAATCATCATAAGGTTTATGGAAAAACAGCAAAATAAAATATGGTTGCCATTCAAAAAAAAACTTATGATGTCACCATTCAGAAATAGGTGGCGTCACAAATGTTATTTTTTAATATAAGTTGGCAATTGAAAAGATAAAATTGAGTTTTCTTTAAAACATTAAATTAAACATTTATGAATTATGTTTCAAACTTTATCATCACATTGTATATATATATATATATATATATATATATATATATATATATATATATATATATATATATATATATATATATATATATATATATATATATATATATATATATATACATATAAAGTCTGAAACTGTCATCTGATATAAATAAGTTTTCAAAAATTCATAAGTTGTAATATCTTATGATTTTTTCTTCAAAAAAACAGTAGGATAGTCCCTGAACATTTAGTGTTTATTATTTTTAGATTATTGCAAGAAAACTTACCATGCCTTGCCAAATTCTCGATAGGTCCCTTAAAGAAAATACATAATGAAATTTAGCGGGCGTTGGCAAAAGTTTTGAACGTGTTGATTTCCACAGGAGTCTTGTCAATGATATGAGTTTCTTGACAAGGTTGCGCACTTCAAGAGCAAATGTACGCTTTATGTTGTAATGACCTTGAGCGATTACACTAAATATTTTGTCAATTGAAGCATCTGATGGAAGAGGGCAGTTAAAAATACAAAACTGTCTTTTCAATCTGGATGGTATGTCATTTCTACCACCGCCAGGTTGTCCCATTGCTGCCATGAACTGGACATCTACTATTGTTATAAACTCGCCTGGTTTTTCTAAGCTGTAGAAACCTCCCATTTCCATGGTCTGCCTAACAATTTCATTTGTGACCTGGAATCATGTTTTATTACACAATATAAAATAAACAAATAAATATCGCCTTTGTTAACTAATCATTATAATAATTATTATTACAACCCCTACTACAATTATTGTTACAACCCCACAGAAATCTAAAATAGAAAAAGTCTAAATGTCTGAGGAGTCGCAGCTAAAAATCAAAACTTAAAACAAAAACTAACAATGAAACCACATATACTATGGCATTCGATACGGAGGAGTACGCTATTCTGTCTGTAGCTACTCGACAGGATGTGAGGATGAGCCCTGAAAAATGTGTACACATTTGCTCGGAGAGTCGGGCGGCCATCCTGGCAGTGTGCATGTCCAGAATTAGGTCAATGTTGGTTCAAGAATGCGCTGACGCGCTTGCGGGACTGTGCAGAATAAAGGAGGTACCACTAATGTGAGTCCCGGGAAACTGTGGTGTGGCGGGGAATGAAGTGGTGAATGACCTTGGTTCCCTGTGGCCGTTCTGTGCCCTGCTATAGTCATCAGTAACAAGGTCGTCTCAGACTACCTTGATAAATGAACTGAGGAGGCCATGGAGATAAACTGGAGGTCAGTCAGGGGCTGTAGGCAGGCGCGGGACTTAGTGGAGAGGCCGCATAGAAACAAGACAGTCTGGCTTCTTGGTAGGAGTCAGCCTGCACTTCGCAGCATCATTGGGGTACTAACATGCCACTGTACTTTCAGAAGACACCTTACATTGGTAGCTGCCGAGAGGGATCCCATTTGCCAGGAACACGGCGAGACTGAAGAAACGTCTTATCACTACCTGTGTGAATGCGTGGCTTTTGGAAGTCTTCGAACAGAATTGTTTGGTTCGAGGATTTTACAGAGGAGCCAGGTAAGTTCCGTCCAATGGAAGACCGTCAGGAGGTTTGGTAACAAAACCGAGGAGGTGTAGGGCAGGGTTGCTGGGTTGCCGGGGTTGGCAAAAAGGGTCCGATGTGGTCTACTTTCCTAGAGCTCGCCTGCCCACCATTGCTACTACTACTAAGTATGAGAAAGGTGTCGGCCCGATTCTGTGATTACTCATGGTGGACAACAAGTGGATACGGCTATCAATGTCGAAGCAGTATTTATCTTTTTAAGCAAAATTCATCACCGTTGATGAAACCTGGATACATTATAATACGCTAAAGACCAAGCAACAGGCAAAACATTGTTTTTTTCTGAGTGAATCTGCTCAGAGGAAGGCAGAGCTGGTCCCATCGACTAGAAAGATCATGGCCAAGATTTTTTTGGATAGGAGGGAATAATCCTCCTGGACTTTGCAGAAAGGAAGAATGATGTCAAGGCAGTACTAGGGTGGTGTTTATATATATTATTATATTAATTATGTAAGGTTCCGACACAAGTTTGGTCGAAGGAAGTTAAATGCTATATTTCAGTTTGGCTCACGCCTTTGTTTGAAATATAAAAATCCTTATATTAAAAAAATCTATTCTTATTTATCCAATCTAGGTAAAGACTGATTCTGAACAAGTGCTGTAAAAAAATGTGAAATTATGCTTTTCCAAAAATCATATTATATATATATATATATATATATATATATATATATATATATATATATATATATATATATATATATATATATATATATATATATATATATATATATATATATATATGTCTATCGTACACTTTGAACACATTTTGTATGATACATCGCACAGTTTGAGCACATTTGAACAGTTTGAGCACGGTGTCCGAACTAACTTTGTCATGTATAGCATTCTTCAAGCACGGCAAGTGTCCAAACTGTTCAATGGGACACGTAATGGCCAGTTTCGACACCTGTTACGTGTTCGTTTTCCTGTGTCAGAATACCAAAATTGCAAGTAGTTCAAACAAAAATTTATCAAATTGACCTGTATCTATTCAGAACTCAATCCCTTCAACAACATTCTTAAATCTTGTAAATTATTATCTTCTCATGTTGATTAATTTTCATAATTAATAGTTTGTTTATTCTGTTAAAATACTTTCAACTTTTTTCATTTCTTAACTTCTGTATATCTGACAATACTAAAAAAAGATTCAATTTAATTTACCTTCTCTGATTTAATAGGGAGTGTGCAACACGAAGGTCCTAACTTAGTGCATTGACTAACATTAGAATGTTAATGTTAGACAACTGTATCTGCTTCTTTCTAGCATTGACTAACTAGAACATAGACAGTGGATTCTATCTATGAACCTTGGGCTGGCTTGGCTATTTTTTACCATGTTGTCAATACATTTTTGAAGCAATGAGTATTAAGACAAATTACGTGCAGAGCAGTAACTCAAAATCTGCATAGGGGCATAAAAGATATTATTGCTACAATATATTTTTTATTCTGCCTTTTCGAGCTTGAAATTCATATTTCAAAAGTTAATCTAGGTTGGATTGAATTGAGCTGTCCGATATGCTGTCATCACAATTCTAATATGGCTGCTGGTAGGCACACATTTGGAACTACTCTATTGTTTTGAATAGCGGTGTATGACGTTCTCGTGTTTTTTAAAGAGTCTAGTTTGTAAATTGTTTATAAATGTTTCCATTAGTTTAAAATTGGTGTAAATATAAATATAGTAATGTAGTATGTTATCAAATAAAGTACTATTTTTTTAACTTCAAAAATATGCCTACGACGTGTTGTGTTGTGAAATGCGGAAGTCGTGGTAATCGCGATAGAGTCAAGTTTTTCAGAATACCGAGTGGAGTACAATTTCCACATAAACCAAAGTTGAAGAGCTCTCCAAAATCCGGAGATTAGGGTGGATACGCAATTAAAAGAAAATATATAACAGAATTTACACTCAAGTATAGCAGAGTATGCAGTAAGCATTTTATCACAGGTACAACTTCATTCTTTTCCTGTACTAATGCTAATTAACTTCACTGCGTAAAGAAATATAAAAAAAGTAAGTCAGTAAATTTTAATCAAGCCACATTTGCAAATTAAGTTTATTACCTAATATGGAAGTAAATTATTTTTGAGCACAAAAGAATTCAGGTATATAGGTATATTTTTCAAATAAGTATGAACATAAAATAAATATTATATTTATTACTAGAGTCCGTTTAATTGAATTGGGGTAATTTAAAAATTATACATCTTGTTCAAAGTTCATAACATATTTAATGAGGCCTAAAGCTAAGTAAAAAATTCGATATTAATATAATAATAAACATTAATATAAAGTATGGATTATAATATTGAAACTTTATACGATAAGGTAGATACATATCCACAAAATAGTACATAAATGTAAATAAAATCAATACTACTAGCCAAATGCTAATGAAAACATCACATTATTTCATTGTAAGCAGATAGACTTTTATGGGCTTTCATTTGTTGATTAGTGTAAAAACTGTGGGTAAGCACTAAATAGTTAACGATATCAAAAGCATCAAACTGGTGGGAAACTATATAGTTCTTCACAAGGAGGCATTGGGCCCGTCGTCAGAGTATAGGTATCAATTCCTTCAATAATACGAATTTTCTCTCGATATCTTCTAGCAACGTCTTCATTTCCATTTTACAGTGATAATAGATATTCACTCTTGTCAACACAAGCCATTTTTAACACGCGCAAAGCACAATTTCAAAAGTTAACATCCATGGAACACGAGTTTGTTTGTGTTTGTGTGCCTACCAGCGGCCATATTGGTGGTATTTAAATCACGTGTACTGGACAGCTCTATATGTAGTTTATCGTAGATATTCGTGACATATTTCTGATGGCTCATGCAATGAACAGCATGTAGGTACATATGTTTTTTAAATGGTATAAATGGATAAGGACAGAAAACATATTTCTAATTTTTGTTGTTTCAAAATTTTCTTCACAATAATAATACATGGGTAAAAGAACAAAATTACAGCAATAAGTTTAAACTACCTAAAAAACTGAAATCTTTGCTGTGTGACGTAATTCGATAGTCAATCTCCAAACGGGCGTTGCGCTATTATATTGTGAATTCCAAGTTTAATCGTTTGCTATTTATTTGACTTGTCGCTGAAATGGAAACTAATAATATAACTAAAAAGTTCCATAAAGTATTGCATCTCACTTTATGTACAACAGTTTTAGACAAAGCTTACCATCTTACATACAAGTTGTATTTTTACCTTATGGTTATGTTCAAATCCTCTGTGTAAGGTGGTTGGTCGGCAAGATATAGATCTTGGTTGGTCGGTAGTGAAGGCGGTTGGTCGGAAATTTTCCCTTCCCCTCAACTTCTTGTGTGAGATGTATTGTTGTGTGGTTTTTATTTCCGCTAGCTTTTAAATTGGGCGAACCGAGCTTTATTTATTAGGGAACGGGAGGGGTGACGCGAGGTGAGTTTAGAATGTTTTTTTCACAAACGATGCTTGAGCTACTTCCACTAAATTTCTGTAGGGGTGCATTTTAATCTGGTTATTCCTTGCCCCAGCTTTTCATTTGTGCGAACCGATAATCTTTGGGGAAGAATAAAAGGGGTGGCGAAACGTCCGATCTTTTAAATTTTTTAAACACTCATATAATTACCCCTATATATCCATAAACCGCGAGAGATAAATCTTGTGGTTTCAACCCCCAAAAAAGTTAATTATGGGACTCGTGGGGTTGTATGGGGTACATATTCAGAAAGATGATTGGGGAATAATCTGCAAATTTACAAGCATATTTTTTAGCACTGCCAGATACAAGTATCTGACAATAAAGTGCTGCCAAGCAATGAAACGGCTATCAGAAATTACTAAACTTAACGCTTCTTATCACTTAAAGTGATTTTGGAGCTATTTTTGAAAATTTGCAATGATATTTCCTGAGTATGCTAGAGAAATTATGTTTGTTACATAGCATTTCAAGTAGATGGTTCAAATCAAACTTGCAATAGTCTCTAAATCTAATAGATTTAACTTTTGTTATACAGTTTGGCTTGTTACAGTGGTTACTTTATCTTTATACCTGGAATATTATTTTAATTGCACGTTATATCGTAAATACAAGTGGATAAATTGACTGAAATTAAATAAATTATAGTATAAATAAAGGAATTTAAAAAGAACCAGTACCTGTAATAAATAATGGTAATCCTGCTTTTTAGACATTTCAGAAGTAAACAAAGAATCGGATAGATTCGAAATGCAGAAATAAACGGACCACGGGCGACGATGTGCACTGTTGCCACATGAATATTACCAAGTGTCACTTTAAATAAAGAAGGAAATCAAGGGGTACACAAATGTTTTCATAATGTAAATAAATGATAATATGACGTCATCGACATACATCGATATATGACATATTACGGAAAGCAGTAAGAAAACGTAAATGTAAACAGTACATTTTGAGCCTCAGTGGTCCAGTGGAAAGAACGTGTGCCTCTGGACCCAAGAGTACTGGGTTCGATTCCCAGGTTTCAGCAAATATTATCGATCTCACTTTAATTCTAAAGGTGCGTCAGAAAATTTTTATTATTAGAGAGCACATTCGGACAGCCGGGTTCCTTTTAGTTCAAGGTTATATTTGAATGGATGGCTATAAAGCTGTGTTGCACAGTTCCGATATGGTAGCAGCTTTTAGCCTTAGCCCTTGTTAACAGCGGCAAACCTTTTATGTAGCGGAATTGGTGGAGAACAAAAATAATAATTCACAAAAAAATTGGCTTATAGAGGTAATACATTTATAAGCGCCTGCCTCCTACATCTTGGGAAATTCTATGTTTCATTATAGGGTCGCAGTGTATTGTAGGCAAATATATTGTTTAACGATGAAACTGATTCGGTATAACGTTGTTATTCTAAAATAAGTCTAAAATAGTACGTAAAAAAGGAGTAGATAATATATTGTGTAAGCATGTACATAATACATACGTAAATGAATACTGTTTTTTAAAATAATTTTGCAGTCACAAATATGTACATGTGTTTGTACATTATATTCATTCCCAATGATTCGTTTTACGTCGCTTGACTTAACGTTGCCGTTGGTAGATCCCTAACTAGGACGTTAAGCGGGGACTTGCTGTACCTGTAGAGTATATGATAACTGTCAGGGATGAAAACCCCTAAATATATGAATATAATTATTTTATCATCGACAGTTGTCAGTAGAAATTGCTTCATTACCATGAAACATTGCAATATATATATATGATACTGTCTGCTATGAGCATATATAGTTGTACTTATCATCAGCAACTCGCAACGGAAATTGCTTCACTGCCTTTTTTTATTACTCATTTAAGGTTGGAACCTAACATAAAAAACAATCACTTCGAAGGGAAACCTATTTTGAGCCATTTTTCGGTTATCTTTACCATCGACAGTTGTCAGCAGGAATTGCTTCATTACCACGAAACATTGCAACTTTCCAAAATATATCGGATACTGCCTGCTATGAGCATATACATAGTTGTATTTATCATCAGCAATTTGTAACGGAAATTGCTTCACTGACTTTTTTATACTCATTTAAGGTTGGAACTTAAAATAAAAACAAACACTTCGAATGGAAGGGAAACCTATTTTGTGCCATTTTTTCGGTTATGTTTAGCATAGACAGTTGTCTTTAACGTGCCCAACATCGCATGGGCATGGGACCGGCGGCTTTACGCACCCTGGGAAGGGCGAAACATGCAGTCATTAACGTGCTCAATCACAATGGCACAACCTCTGTTGATGTAACTGATTTACTGTTCTTTCCACTGGGCCACCGAGGCTCAAATTTTACTGTTTACATTAACGTTTTCCTACTGATTTCCGTAATATATGTCATATATGTATGTCGATGACGCCCCATTATCATTTATTTACATTATGAAAACATTTGTTTACCCTTTGATTTCCTTCTTTATTTAAAATGACACTTGGTAATATTCATGTGGCAACGGTGCACATCGTCGCCCGTTCACTTCTACGTTCCTAATCTACCGGATTCTTTGTTTACTTCTGAGGTGTCTGTAATACAGGACCATCAAATGTGATTGTATTTCACAAGGAGACATCTGCGTTGATTAAAACTATTAGGTTTGTGTGGTGTGTTCAAAGTCACTTTAAAAGTGGTAGGTCATGTAGAGGTTCCCATTGCGCCATAACCTTTGTTAACAGTGGCCGATTTCACCATGCGCCAATAGCTGAGTTTAAGCGCTTATATGCTAACCACTGATACGTTTAAGCGGTTGGAGACAGATGAACGCACTGTTGACTTCAAGCACTATTTTGTGACGTTTTTCTGTCATTTCTCTTCAACAAATTGGCAACAGTTGAGTTCCAACAGAAGCCCAACGGGACTGATGAACGCATTCGTTGACACAGCCATTGAACTGTTGGCGCAGGCAGTTGTATCCTAATCAGAGAATATTAAAGTTCGTTTACGTTAATATTCTTTGTCCTAATCGTAAGGCGTGTCGTAATCGTCAATCCTAACGGGTACAAGGAACTAACAAAAGAAAGCCTAACTGCGCCATCTGTCAATGGGATAGATTAACACAAGAACATAGGAATCTATTAAAAAGTTTACTAGAGATCTGTTACAGGGAATTAAGTGTCTAGAACAACACTAAACACAATAAAATAGAGTGAGAAATTATGAATATTAATTTATATGATCACTTATTTGGCGATTTTGATTTACTTCAGCTATTGAAAGCAAAATACTAATACTAATGAAAATCCAGCTATTATTCAGTCTAATAACGTTGTGTGTACCTACCTACTTTTCATTATTTCTCGTCGTTTAAACACCTACTTACACACGTTTTTTTTAAATTTAATTTCGGAAGTCAATACATTTTCTAATGAGTTTTCACATTACTTGCTATTTGCTTGAAATGAGCATAAGCATAAAAACATAATATATTAATTCAAAATTATACTTGTCTCCATAATTACCTCCACCTATGACGTAAAATTTTATCCAGTAAGTAAATGCAGAGAATGGTGATTTTTCATCTACAATGATTTATAGGAACTGATTTGATCCAATAATCCTCATTTTACATACTGTACAGCGAGATGGTTATTAAATTTTGTGATATACACATGCAGAATATATACAAAGTGTATAAGGTGTATGAAGTGTATAAGTGCTCAAAGTGTACCATGGACATATATATATATATATATATATATATATATATATATATATATATATATATATATATATACTCGTTGTTCGTTTTTTTCGTGAAGAGTTATGTTATAATTTATTGGGTTGAAGTTCGTGGAAACTTCTTCATTTTTGGACAAAATTAAAACAACATTTGTGTTTTTGATGTAACGACGTTTCGCCGCCTCATGCGCGGCTTCTTCAGGTTATTTATTTATTTATTTCATTTTATATTAATTTATTAACATTGCACTTTTACGGTGGAGAGCTGTAAACATTGAAATGATTTAAAGAGAACCTACTATCTAAGAATGCCGTTGTTTTAATTTTGTCCAAAAATGAAGAAGTTTCCACGAACTTAAACCCAATAAATTATATAAATATATATATATATATATATATATATATATATATATATATATATATATATATATATATATATATATATATATATAAGCCTTGATCTTTTCACTATATTTTATTTACATAGTTAAAAGCTTTTATCAAGCTTAAAGCTGAAAATATAGTCTACATTAGATGTTTTTCTCAAACAACTCTCTTAAACTTGTTAAATGTCTTCTAACCTTATTAAACCTCTACATTTTGTAAAAAAGACCATTGATAACCTTACCTTACTTGATTTTTACAGATCAAGTAAATTGTATAACAAAGACTTTACCTGATCACCCCAACAATTAATCTCAGGCAGATTAATATCATCTATAAATATGATCATCTTCTTCCCATTAGGGGCACCAAATGTATTCCCCATTCTTTTGTCTATGTAACTTTCAATTGTTTTCTGAAACTGGTAGGGAGTTGTGGCACTTGAAAAGTTAAATGACCGACTTATGTACACTTCAGGATTAGCTTTCTTCATATATGATTTCATCATGACAGTCTTGGCAGTGCCCTGTTCACCAATGAGTAGTACAGCCTTCTCTTGCTTACCTATTGTTTCTATCAAGTAATTTATGCGGACATTATCTGGGATAGGAATGAGAATCGAAGCATATTCTGGTGTCGCTAGTTCTGGATACACATAGTTTGTAACCATGGATGACCAAAGTACCCAGTCTCCATCATTGTTTACTACATAGTCAAAGACAGTTGCCTAAAAATAAATTAAAAATACAATAACATTGAATCAGTTACAATATATTCATGAATAGATGTGCAAAAAGTTACCATGAAATGTTGTCTATTTTAATGCCACCAAACACAACGATTTTTTTTAGATTTTCTTCAAATGAGCGCGATCTAGACCCCCTAGAACCCATATCCAGGGTAAGTTTGAATTTTTATATGTTTATATATGTATATACAGGGTGATTCACGTAGCCCGTTCGTCAGAAAATGTTTGATTTCCCGAATCGTGTTATTGTCAAATTTGGTATCCAGCCACAATCGATTGCTGCAATTCTAAATAAAATATTTCCAAAATCGCGGCGCTCCCGAAAATACCGGAAATCAGCTCCATCTTTGTTTTTTTTAATATAAATACCCAACTTTGACTATATACTTGGATTCTGCATTAAATTCTGAGTCCAGAACGTTTAATTGTCAACATATATCTGTGATAGTTTTGACATATCACATTTTGCACAAAAAATTGGGGTCGCAGGGGTCTCTTCAGAAATTAATTACTTCTAAACCATTGGAAATAAATTATTTTTAGGGAATTTTCATTAATAAAAATTCGTTAATAGAGAGGTCACGATGAAAAGTTTTTGAAAAATTTCAGATGAGCGCGAATTTGGGCCCCTAGATATCAAAACCAAGATCCATTAAATTTTTTATATGTTTATCTATATAGGGTGGCGCATTGAAAACGAAACAGACCAATTTGCGCCCAGAGATTTTTTTTTTTAAGAAACGCTGAAACACGTCAATTTTAATATTGAGGGGGACATGTTTTGACATAAAACTCAACTTTGTCACATCAACCCCTTAAGGGTGGTGATAACAACCCTTATATTTTAAATAGGCAACATGGGTCGAGTTTTACATCATTTGAAAGCTCTTTCTTTTCTGAATTCAGCGCACTAATTTCTTTGGAAGTTTTATCAACTCGTTTAAAAATTATTCACAGTAGAAGATGCAAAAACGCATTTCAGTCATTCCGATAAGACATGTGCTGATAGTCAATGTTTTGTTGGTTTGTAAAGAAAAAAATTGACTATCAGAACTTTTCTTATCGGAATGAGAGAAATGCGATTTATTATTTCAGTTTATCGGTCGGTTTGATACTTGATAGTACTACCGAAAATTAATTTCACAATGGTGTATTCTGTAGAAGAAAGAGTTGAAATAATTACTCTTATTTTCAAAAACGATGACTGTGCCAACCATACCGCAAATTTGTTTAATGAACGACATCCGAACAGACATGTTAACAGAAAATACATTTTGGAGTTAGTTGAAAACTTTCGACAAAGTGGTTCAGTAGCCAACAAAAAACGGGATCCTGAACGTGAATTTCCGGCTAGAAATGAGACTACTGAGATTGAAGTTTTAGGACAAATTGCTGCAGACCCAACTTTGAGCACAAGAAAATTGGCCACTGTTTCAAGCACCAAAAGAAGAACTATTCAGCGAATATTGAATCATCTTAAATTTCACCCGTATAAAATTCATCTTGTACAACAACTGAATGAAGATGATTTTGATCGGCGGCTGGAGTTTTGTGAAGTTATGACTGCACGAATAGCTGATAATGGAAACTTTCTGTTCAATATCTGTTTTTCAGACGAGTGTACGTTTTTATTAAACTCTACAGTCAATCGTCATAATTGTCGTTATTGGGCAGATAATAATCCAAGAAATTTTCACGAAGTCCACACTCAAACTCCACAGAAATTAAATGTCTGGACTGGCATTTTTGGAGACCGTTTAATTGGACCAATTTTTCTTGATGGCAATTTGAGTGGCGAAACGTATTTGGAGTTACTACAAGATATCACTTACCCTCTACTAATTGACATTGTTGAAAATGATGATCGCTATCAAGAAAATCAATTAGTGTTTCAACAAGATGGAGCTCTTCCGCATTTTTCATAACGTGTTAGAGAGTTTTTGAACAGAGAATTTCCAGAGCAATGGATTGGGCGTAGAGGTGCTATTGAGTGGCCCCCTAGATCACCGGATTTAACTCCTTTAGACTTCTTTCTATGGGGCCATTTAAAGAGTAGAATTTTTGCAACAGAACCGGAGTCTCTGGAAGAATTAGGACGACGCATTGTTAAAGAATGCCGTCTAATATTTCCACAAATGCTCCAGAATGTCAGAGCTCATTTTGAACAAAATTTGTACTTTGGTATGGAAGCTGGTGGTCAACAATTTGAACACTTACTTAACTTAATAAACATTTTTGAACGTTTGGTTTTGTTTTTTAGTTTTTTTTTTACGAAAAATTGACTAATTAGTGAATTTCTTATCACAATGAATGAAATATGTTCTTGCAACTTCAACTGTGAATAATTTTTAAACGAGTTGATAAAACTTCCAAAAAAATTAGTGTGCTGAATTCAGAAAAGAAAGAGCTTTCAAATGATGTAACACTCGACTCATGTTCCCTATTTAACAAATAAGGGTTGTTATCACCACCCTTAAGGGGTTGATGTGACAAAGTTGAGTTTTATGTCAAAACATGTCCCCCCCAATATTAAAATTGACGTGTTTCAGCGTTTCTTAAAAAAATATATTTCTCAGGATGCAAATTGGTCTGTTTCGTTTTCAATGCGCCACCCTGTATATATATATATATATATATATATATATATATATATATATATATATATATATATATATATATCAGGGTACCCAGCAGAAAAAAAATCAAATTCCCTGACATTTCCAGGCCCAAGTGATTTTTTCACAATACTCTTAATGAACAACACACATCTCTGAATACTTTTTTTTATTAAAAAAAAATAATAATAAAAATTCAGATTTTTATAAAATCATTATCAAAAACAAAAATATGGTTAATTCTGTTAAAGAGTACAGAAACGTGATAAATTTCTACCTGTCAAATTACTAAATTACTATACGTTTTGCAGTAACTACTTAAGACAATCATGAATTATTGAAAGTGCGGTCGTCAGATTATCGTTAATTTCTATATTTCCCACTTCTCATAATTTATTTACACTATCATACACAATGCATTGCAATGATAAACTTTTCTCTTCTGGATTACAATACAAATGCCAAATATTTACACTTCAACTTCAACTCTATGTTATATGATCATAAAGGATAAAATATAATAAACACATTCACGCAGCTTTACGCCGCCAATAGCTAGAACGCATTTTGCATTTTATGCATTCAAGGAAGAGCATTCCAAGTGAGATAAACGAATGAGACATGTTTGAGATACATAAAGAAGACACTATATTGTATTGCCGTATGACATGTTGCGCGTTCATTAATGGTTTCAATTAATGTACCAAACAGCAGCACTAGGAGAAAATATTTATGTAAAAAAAAATCATATAATATAAATATATGAAATCAAAATAAAAATAAATCTGCTACTGACACAATTTTAAAACATATAATTTCCAGGTCTATTGAACGATTTTCATGACATTTGAGCAAAATCACGAATTTCCCTGATATTTGGGGTTATTTCAAATTCCCTGATTTTTCCAGGTCGCTGGGTACCCTGAATATATATATATATATATATATATATATATATATATATATATATATATATATATATATATATATATATATATATATATATATATATATATATATATATAAAATATATATAAAGATATAAAAATTGTGGTAAAAAATTTTCGTAAAAATATTTCAAACTGATAGCTCAATAAGTTTTCCTTTAACCCAGAATCTTCAATCTTGAACCATAATAACACCTATGTAAACACACGTAGGTACTAAATTAAAGAAAAATAACATAATGAGCAGATAACTACAAATTTGTTCTAAAAAACCTTTTTTTGTTGTTTATTGTTTGCAAAAACTGGATGGGTTGATCTAAACAAAACCATCTAAACAATCAATAAGGAAAAATAGCATGCCATATTTATAATTTGACAGGTACATTCCCTTTGTAAATAATTTTTTTTTCTGAAAAACTTTAATGAAATTTGTAACACACTTTTTTTATTCAATTACATTTGCAGTACTTACATATTGTATCGAAGACCAATTTTTAAATTTTTAGCTCCAGATAAGATATAATTTTTTTTAAATAATCGCTAACTGGGACTTTAAAACCGATATCCAAGGTCCATTTAAATTTAAAGAATTAGTTTTAATAGTATATCTTACTATTAGTGTACAATTCTTATGAAAATTCACTACTATAACGCACATGCTGCGTCCCGAACTTTTTTATTACTAAACAATTACCTCAAGATTTTTCTTTGTATTAACAGGTAAGCTTAGCTGGTTCAGATTTTCTTTTAGAAATATGTCATACTTTCTTCTATCTTCAGTTTCTAAGTATGCACCCATGCCCCAGATGAGTGCAAAAACATATAATTTCTCCATGTGCTCCAGGGTTAGGGTTTTTGTTTCTTCCACTTTCTCTGGTTCATCAAGTATGTCATCATCTATATCACCAGTATCTGATTTTACTGCAGACGAGTCTTCGGTCTCCTCAATCACTTGCGGAAGTAATCCTTAAAATTAGGACAATGATTATTCAAATACTGTTGTACAAAAAACAATATGAAGTTTATTTAGATGATAATTAATGTACTCAAATATACAGGGTTTAGTACTGATTATTAGAAAAAACCAAAACCATCTTTGTATAACAAAAACACTGATTGGGATGTATTCAGAAATCAAATTAACGAAAATATGGGCTGCCAAATAAAAATTTAAATAGCCAGTCAACTAGAGGCTGTGACAAACCACTTAATAAAAACAATTCAGAAAGCACCATGTGAAGCAATGCCCGGGGTAGAAGATGGAGTTAGTGATACAGGTAACATTTCAATGCAAATAATAGAACTAAATGTAGAAAACAGAGAGGTCATATGACATCGAACTCACAGTTCACAGGATAAGAGATTCTACAATTGCCTAGCTAAAAACTAAAACGTACACTACAAAATGTTAGAAGCGAGACATTTCAGTCATACCTAGGAAATTTCTCAAAAAAAAAAGATCATTTCATCTGGATATCAGCAAGAGCTTTTTTTATTTTTTATTTCAACAACACACCACGAGGGCTTACAGCCTAAATACTATCGTACCATGGGTGTTGACAAGGAGAAAAGAGGCAACTTGTTAATTCTGGACTTGAAGGTTTGGGGGTTCGGAGGAGAAGGAAAAACATGTGCCGGCAAGGAATTCTAAAACTTGAAAGTCCTCGGGACAAAAGAGCGGGCATAACAAGATGTTCTATGTCTGGTGACCTGGACAGTAAAAGCGTGCATTCGCTCTGTTCCCCTGGTAGATCTGTTGGAGGCAGCAGGTGGAGGAACTATGGAAGAGCAGTGCCCGTGTAGAAATCTATAAAAGAGAGAGAGAGGTCAACAACGGCATGTCGGTGGGCAAGGGATGGCAGCCTTTGGGTGAGGGTAGGGTCACCGATGAGACGTATAGCACTCTTTTGAATGGAGTCCAGGATAGCGTGTGTAGAAGCGGCAGCTGCACCCCAGATGTGGGAGCAGTATTCGAGGTTTGGCCTTATTTGTGAAGTATATAAGGTATAGAGATTAGCTGGCGAAAAGTATTTGCGGGCTCGGAAGAGGAAACCTAATTTCTTAGCAGCCGCTTCTGCGATTGATGTGACATGTTGGTGCCAATTGAGATGCCGTTCCACAGAAATGCCAACAAGAGAAAAGGACTCATTACTTTGAATAACTTGGTTGTTCATTGTGATGGGTCTAGGACTGGTGTATCTCTTATGAGAAAGAAAGCAAGATTGATATTTGGTGGAGTTGAATTGTACAAGATTTCTACTTCCCCAGTCTAATATTTTTTGGAGATCCACGAAGACAGAACCCTCCATGTATCTGCGATTCTCATCTAATTGGGCTAGAGAGACAGGCTTAGAATATTGTTTGAGTGGAGGGTACTGTCGTCCGCGTAACTGTGAACGGGGCTGGATGTGCTAGAGAGGAGGTCATTGATGTGGAGAAGAAACAAAGTAGGGGCTAAAGCTGAACCTTGAGGTACTCCTGCATTAATTGGATACAGTTTAGAGGAATGGCCATCCACGACAATAGAAATGCTCCGGTTGGAGAGGAAATTTGCTGTCCAGGTACAGAGTTTTGGTGGTAGGCCATAGGCCGGAAGTTTATTAAGCTAAGCAGCGCTGCGTGCCAGACCTAGTCGAATGCTTTGGATATGTCTAGAGCGACAATCTGGGATTCACCCTGTAGCTCCATAGACTTGTTCCATGAATGGGTGACAAAGAAAAGGAGGTCGGCAGTTGATCTGCGCTGACGGAATCCATACTGCCTGTCGTGGATTAGACTGTGTTTTTCAAGAACTTTTAGTAATTCGATGTTTATATACTTTTCCATCACTTTAGAGACGACTGAAAGGAGAGAAATAGGCCTGTAGTTGCTAGGAAGCGTTTTGGATCCTTTCTTGGGGATGGGTTGTACTCGAGCAGTTTTCCAGTTACTAGAGAATATGCCTTTATTGTAAGATATCTGAAACAGACGAGTCAGGACAGGTGCAAGTTCTGGTGCGCATTTTTTGAGAACAATTGCTGGGATCTCGTCAAGGCCAGAGGCTTTCCTGGTATTAAGAGAAGAAAGCATCTTTCATACCTTTTTAGTTTTGAAAATGATATCAGTCATTTTATGCGCGACATTGGGGACTGTTGGTGGTTGAACATTTGGAGGTGGGTTGAGAGTAGAATTGCCGGCGAACAACGAAGCAAAAAGTTCAGCCTTGCCCAGAGCGGTAGAAAAAATTATTCCCAATAGATTTAGCGAGAATCCAGAAGGGTTCGCTACCGTTGGAGCTTAAGAGGACTTTGTTTTTGATGTGGTTATTAAACGAGTTTTTTGCCTCAGGCAGAATGCGGACATAGAGGTTTCTTGCGTCGTTAAATGCTTGACGGTTTTCTTGACTGGGATTGTGTAGAAGCGTTTTGTTAGCTTTGACCTTTTCAAGTCTGGCCTTGTCACAGGATTTAGAGAACCAGGGCTTTTGAGTGGCTGAAGAGGTTTTCTGTGTACGTGGAATAAATAATTCCATGCCAGCTTGAATAATTTCGGTGACGTTTTGTGAGATATCAAAGGGGTCAGGATGAGAGAAGCAGACAGACGCCCATGGAAATGAGGAAAAGTTATCCCACATTTCATCCCAGTGTGCGGAGTTGTAGTGCCAAACGATACGTGGGTGTGATGACTGTGTGACCTCGGGTTGCATTGCGCAGGAATCAGTGACCATGCCATGGTCTGAGTGACCAAGGAGGGCGGTGACTGATATCTTATAGCATTCAGGTTTTGTAGTAATGAGGAGATCCAAGGGATTTGAGCTGTGTGTTGGGATGCGAGGAAAGTAAGTAGGTTGCTGAACCATATTGGCTAAAGAATTGCTGACTGCAAAGGCCTCCGTTGCTCTCCCTTGTGGATCGGTTTTTGAAGATCCTAGCCATTCCTTATTATGGACATTGAGGTCACCAAGAATAGTGACCTTGGAGGAAGGATATTCAGAAATCAGATAGTCGGTTTTTTCAGAAAGGTAGTCGAAGAGCTGGACAAAGTTGTTGTCAGAAGGTGACCGGTAAATGCAATAGATGGATTTAGTTGCAGCCCTGAGAGAGAGTTTTATCCAAAGTATGTCTTTCCTTCCAGCTTCTAAATTGGGGAGTCTGCCTCCATGCAATCTAAAGGAAGTAAGGAGCACATACTCCGAGAAATTAAGGTAATTAGTGGCTGTCTTTTCTTCCAGCTTCTAAATTGGTGAGTCTGGTGCAGGCTAGATTGCTACGGACGTATGCGCACACGCCTCCATGCAATCTAAAGGAAGTAAGGAGCTCGTACCCAGGAAAATTGAGGTGATTAGGGGCTGTTTTGTCACTGATTTGGGTTTCGGTGAGGAAGAGGATTTGGGGCCTGTTAGCCTGGAGGAAATGGTGGACGGAGTTCAGGTTAGAATTTAGGCAACATATATTCGAAAAGGATATGTTAAATCTTGATGTTGGTGCCCCCTGTACATCCCTTTCCCAGAGATCCGAATTGAGGGGTATTTTATCTCCGGAATATTTTGTAAAGGAGGAGTCATCATCATTTTTGCTTATAAGGGAAACCGACTCATACACCAGAACCGAAAACGTCCGTTGGAACTTCACCGGCCCCTTTACGTATGGGGTGGTACCTCCTCGGGCATAAAAAAAATCCTTTACTATCACGTAAAGGAAAATTCCACTACCACCTGCTATGGATTGGATTGGATCAATGTCTACCCCTTTAAAAATAAGAGTAATAAAGGGACTATCAATTGTCCAATAGTTATGTTTTTCGACATAGTCGGAGGATACAAAACATTATGATTTTGCATCCAAACACCCACAAAATTTTATTTCTCCCATTCAAAATTCAAAAGATTTTTGGTCCAGAACAGATAAAGAGAAAGTGAAATCATTTGGTCAACATCCATCTGAAGTCTCTCAACCACACTCTGATGATCCCGATGAAGAAATAGAAAAATGTCTTTAGACACCGCTTATTCACTCCTCGTTATGTCACTTCTTTTAAATTAAATTTCATGTGCTACACTAACATAAGGTAAGTGTAGCCATAATTAGTTTCCGCCAGAAGGAGAAGGGGGAGAGGCAGCATGGAGCGGCATACAGAGAAGTTGTAATCCTCCTCCACTTGTTTGTAAGTCGCTGTAGAGACAAACTGCCTCTAAAAATTGATTGTGTGAAGACAGAAAACTGAGACTTTATTGCTGCACCAATAGAGAAAGGCAGGGAGGTGACCTTGCTTCTATTGTCAGTGTTGCTGTTTGTTACTTAAAGTTTTTAGTCATTCACTAGAAAAATCAAATAAATTCACGAGGCATTTACAGTGCGAGTGAGTTCAAATCACTGCATTGTAAAACAAGAAGTGTTCATAAAGCGAATCTATTGTAGGTTATTTAACCGCACAAATTTAAACCTGCATACCTTCTAACAACTTCAACACTTGCAGAGTAATGTTACACTGCAACACATCTATTACCAGTGATAAATTTTGAGTACCCCATGAGTAAAGAACACCAAACGACTCATCAAACAACTTCTGGAATATTTCTTGTTCACGTGGTGTTCGTTTTTTCAACCATGCTCTAACCACCGGTTTCCAGTTCAAACCAGAAGAACTCATGTAGACCATACCATTTCTGGAAACCGTTGCAGGTGAGGCATTGTCGATGTTATGAGGTTCAAAGATGATTTTGCAAGTCGGAGCCATGGATAATCTGTCACCATTAGCGAGAGTTAAAGTTTTATTGTCGTCCAGGACCGAGTTTAAATTTTCTATCCATATGCTGTCCACAGGACCATCCAGAACTAACCAAACGTATTCACCTGTAAATAAAATTTACTGTATTAGAAGACTGACACTGTGGACGTAAACTGAAACAAAAAGCAGAATCACCTCTCAGAAAACACAAAAAAAACCAGTGGTGCTAGATACATATTTCGACAACATCGTGTCGATTATCAGTAGCTATCTATATACCTGAACTACCTAATCTACGAATTATGTAATACTGGTGATGTAATACCGGATGATAAAATACCGGATGATGTAATACTGGGTGACATAATCCAAGGACTATTGTTGAGTCAGTAGACAGGCCTACACGGTTGTTGTGTCGATGTTAAACACAATAATGAATTCTTTCCTGCTATATGAAATAGTGTTGAATTAACTGGACCCATATCTATGAAGTCAATAAATTATGTGGGTTCAGTTTGTAGATTTCTAAACTTTTCAAACATTTGATTTGGAATAATTCGTGGTTACTTTTAATAATTTAGGATTACTATTGCATATTGTATGTCACCAGTCAATCATATGTTGGGCTTCGCTAGTTTTTTCTACTCTATTGAATCTGAAATGAGCCAGGTGGTCTTTAAATAATGTTATTGATCTCCGTGTGAATCTGAAATAAGCTATATGCTCTTTCAATAATTTTGTTCTTGATCTCCATGTTTGCTCGATATAGATTTTCTCGCAATTATTAGAGATATTTGATAAATGCCCGATTTTTGTCCGAAATCAATAGTATCCTTTGGTCCACTCAACAAGCTTCCTAAATTGTTAACTTTATAGACGATAAATAAAGGGCAGCAGAGGAGGGTCATAATGTGCTAATGGCTGATCAAAGCCACAGCCAGTAAACCGAAACACACACATAGACGATAAATACAATTTGGAGAAATCAATTCATTACAATGAAGTTTTTAGACCTGACGATCGTTTCGCTAATAAAGTTAGCGTCATCAGAGAGATAAATAAACTAAGTGAATAACGACTAGAACTACTATTTATATGTGTGTGTGTGTGTGTGGAAGGAATTGGCTTTGGACATTACGTCCATTGGCCACAAAACTCTGCAGTAAATTTGTACCATTGTTATATCTATACATTGTTATAAAAAGCGATTCTCCTTCAAATATATTTATAATTTGCAGCATGGATATTAATACTTACAGCAATAGGGAGGGTTAAAGCGATAGACGTACCTTTATGTGTAAGCTCTTACAGAGTATGACTATTTCTAAATGGCTATAGCATAAGCAATATTTATCTTCTAACATATCGATTTTGGCAAAATATAAATGTTTGTGTTCTTACTTATTATTAAGGATAGAAACATAGGATTCTCGCTTCTCGCCCAGGTGTCCTTCAGGGCATTTTTTTTTTAAACAAACAACACTGGACAGCTAATGACATGGGATAAAAAACAATAGGTGAGACAGTAGGAAAACTAAATTTATATTAATATTATTATTAACTAAGGCTAATACTAAAATAAACATATAGAGAAATAGCAAAACTAAATTTTGATTTTTGTATGCCGAATGAATTTTATAAGTATATTATAGATTTTCAGGCTATTTGTACAAATAAGTGTGGCTAAGTTCACAGGAAACTCTACTCCTGCATCTTTGAGTTCTTTCCAGAGTTGTTTACGTGTCGGGTTATACAAACTGCACTGAAACATGAGGTGTTCTAAAGTTCCTAGGTAACTGTTGTCACATGTACAATAAGGATTGTTACAAATGCCTATTTTATGTAGGTGTTGTGGGAAGCAGCCGTGATTCAGCTTCATTCTGGTAATTACAGTAGTATAGTACTTTGGCATAATAAATTCGTCAATGTGTGGAATTTTTTTAGGCAACATTGGATGAATAAGTGTATATCGGTTAGTTGTTTTGTTAACAAACTCATGCCAAACACTTTCCCACGTTTCCTTTATTTCAAATTTAATTTTTTGATTTACATCGTCAGCAGTAATCCAGTTTATTATTTTGTTTGGACTTTCAATAGATTATTTAGCTAGTTTGTCTGCTATTTCGTTGCCTGCTAGTCCCGTGTGCCCTTTTATCCACATAAATATGACTCGATTACCACCATCCTTTATCGATTGATACAGACTGATAATGTCACATATTACTGGATTTTTGCCATGTCTGGTGTAATTTTTAAGTGAAAGCAGAACTGATTTGGAATCTGATAAAATTAGCGTATGTTTAATTTTGTTTTCAATTGACCATTGAAGTGCTTCATACAAGGCATATGCCTCCGCAGTGTAAATAGATGCTATATTATTTTATTTAATTTTTTGGTATCTACCGTCTTGGGAATAAAAATCACAGCCTGTCCCAGATAAGGATTTTGAACCATCTGTATATATTTGTGTATATTTGTCAAACTTTTCCAATGTTGATTTAAGTATGGAACGATTTAGAGATGGGAAAATGGTGTAATTTGGAAATATTATATCTATTTTGTGCATTTTTTGATAGAGTAGGGTAAATATTGGGATTTTGTCTTTTGGAACAATCGCGTCAGCAAAGTGCATTGTATTGCCGTATGCATCAACCAATGGTGGATTTTTTTTTTGACCAATAAGTATTAGTCAAGCATTCAAGAAAAAGCCAATATAATACCTTTAAACGTAATGGATAATAGTGTCGCCATTCTATAACTAGTTTTTTGGCCAAAAATGCCGCTCTTAAGTATATCGGTGGTTCCTGGCTTTCCACTAGGACCGCATTATTTGGTGATGATTTCATCGCACCAATACATATTTTAATTGCTTTCGTTTGTATGCGATCTATTATTTTTAAATTAGAGTTTGAAGAAGATCCATATACGATGCAACCATAATCTATAATCGACCTAATGTAACATCTATAAAACATTAGACATATCTTAACATCTGCACCCCACGTTGAATTACAAACTGACCTTAGTAAGTTCATTCCTCGTTCGCACCTTCCCTTAATATATTTGATATGCGAAGTCCACAACAATTTCATATCAAAGATAACACCCAGATATTTATATTCTTTAACTATTGGAATTTCACAATTTTGAAGTCTTATTGTATTGCTTATTCTTAATCTATGCCTAGTAAAAAACCTAACGCAAGTTTTTTGAGGACTAAGTTCAAAGCCTTGCTCAAAGAGCCACTTATTTAAAATTGACATAATATACTCAAGTTTATTGACACAATATTGATATGAATAACCATTAATGTATAAACAAATGTCATCAGCATACTGAATGCACTGCACTGAATCTTCAAATAGTTTATGCAACTCAGCTGTGTAAATGTTAAATAGCAAGGGGCTTAGAATGGATCCCTACGGCAGATCTCTAGATGTAAGTAATGGACCATGTAAGTTGTTATATGTATCTCTAATATATATTTGTCTTGCATTATATAACTCAACAATGTTACTGACAACTCTGTCCGACAATCCGTCTAATATTAGTTTGTTTTTCAATATTTTTAAATTAACAGAATCATATGCTCCCTGTATGTCAACAAAAACACAACCTACGTAATTATTTTTAGAAAAACTGCATTGAATATCTGACACCATGTGAGAAATTGCATGTATAGTACCTCTACTTTTGCGAAAACCATATTGGTTTTGCGGCAACAATGATCTATATTCATAAAACCATTCAAGTCGCGCCTTTATAATTCTCTCAAAGGTTTTGAAGATGCAAGAAAGTAAGGAAATGGGACGGTATGAGGACGTTAAAGCTTTGTATAAGAGGCAGATGATGATATCTTTTATAGAGTCAGTATAATTACAGTTCACCCACCAATCGTTATATATTTGTAATAAGTATACTTTAGCAGTATCTGACATGTTATTTAACATGTTATAGGTAAATTTGTCTTTACCTGGTGATGTGTTTTGTGTGTGTTTCTGAGCAGTATCCAACTCTTCCCTGTTAAAGGGTTGACCCATAATGCTATTATCATCATAACTGGCCCCTTCGGTGATCAAAGACTGATATGCAGATGGAGGTGCAAATTGTTGTAATAGGTCATTAATAAGAGATTCTGGTAAAGGCATGGTTTTTGAACTGAAATTTTTATTACAAATTCTCCTCACAAAGCGCCATATATCTGACAGCGGTGTCGTCCTTTTAAGGTTAGAAACAAAATCTTGCCATGCATTTTTGCATTTAAGTTTAAACAAACGTTTTGACTGAGCATCTATATTTTTATAGATTAAATAATTGGTTAAATTTGACGTTAACTGGTATGTGTGCAGTGCATTCTTACGCTGAGCTAGTACATCAAAACATTCATTATCGAACCAAACTGGAAGTCTCGATTTTGAGTTTGAAGCTTTTTTGAGTTTCATTGAGCTATCCGCAGCATTTGCTAAAGAATTCACAAAAAATACAAATTTCTCTTTAGAGGACATGTTTTTGGGTGCCTTTGACATAGCTTTATCTAAAACATCTTGGAATGCATTCCAGTCTGCTGATGTTTCGCTCCATTTCAAATATGGCTTAGTCTTGTCTTGCATGTGTTCTTTATGAATAACAGTAACTACCGGGAAATGATCAGAGCCAAGGGTATCATCAAGCACCCTCCAGGTCGAACAATTGGCTAAAGATGGACTGGCCAGTGTTATGTCAATAACTGATGGTAATTCATTAGGTCTAGTGATCTTAGTTGGTGTTCCATCGTTCAGGACTATAATATCATGATTATCAATAGCATCTGCAAGGCGAGTGCCTGCAGCATTATCTCTTGGAGATCCCCATAAACTATTATGGGCATTAATATCGCCTCCCATGACCACCTTTTTATTTTGAAACTGTTGCAGTAAACAATTCCAATCACCATAACTTACATTATTGTTAGGAGGTACATATAAGGAAATGATATATAAATCCAATTCTATTAAACAAATCGCGCACACTTCTATCTGTTGATTGGAAATGCCCACCACATCAATTTTTTTATATTTTAAATAGTTTGCTATAAATATAGCTACTCCACCTCCTTTTCTATCATATTGCCTATCCATGCGAACAATAGTATACCCATTAAAATTAAAATTATGTCTTACGTTTAAATGAGTCTCGCTTATTATAACTATGTCTATTGAATTTTGCAATAAAAAATTAGATAATGTATGTTTATTTCTTTGAATAGAACGCGCATTCCACTGCAAAATTTCTAAATTTTTTTTAAGTTGTTTGTTCATGAATTTGTTTTTTTAGCAAGATATGTAGATAACAACTCTTTTATATATGCTAAATCTGGTATGTTAATTGCTGTTGCTGTTCCGGGTATTAATTTCTGTAGAATGGCTGGAATTATTTCCGAAATTTGCTCAACAAGTTTATTTTTATATTCCTGGTATTCATCTCTATGAGGGTTTGGTAACACAGAAGATAACTGAGTAGGTTTTACAATGGATTGGGGTAGAGGTGAATGAGAAGGAGATCCGCTTGTTTTCCTTTTTTTTGGACTGGTTAGTGTTATTGACCTTGTTTTGTGAATATCGCTGGTTTCTTCTAAACGAAGCTGAAGGAAATTTAAAAGGAGATATTGTCGGAAATTCCCTGTCATAATTATCAGAAAGCAGTGCGAAACGATTACTACTCAAAATATTGGAATATAATTGTGGATTATCTGAAATACTTTCGGCTTCTTTGTACGAAATGTTTTTTTCCGCCATAATCTTTTTGATTGCTTTTTGTTTTACAAATACTGGACAGTTTTTATCTGTAGATATATGCTCATTTGATTTGCAATGTACACAAACTTTTATATTAGACACACAAGTGCCCTCATGTTCTTGCGCGCAGTGTCTACATCTTTGTTTAGCGCGACACTGTTGTTGCACATGACCGAACCTCATACACCTATAGCAGATAACGACCGAATAAATATATGGTTTAACTGACAGTCTAACTCCATTAAGCTTAATATATTCTGGCAACTCTGACCCATAAAAGGAGACTATTGTAGTTTCCCTAGGTACTAATTTAAAAGTTCCGTCTAATTGCGTCACCTTTCTCATAATACGTTTGACTTCTACTACTTCTATACTGGATTCTATTTCTTTTAAAAGATAATTATCATCAAAAAATGTATCCACATAACGAACAACACCTTTTCTCTGCTTTAAAAATTTTGGTATATATGCAATAAATTTATTTTCTATCAAATCTCTATTTTCAATTAATGCATTTTCTGATAAATAGGAATCACATTCAATTTTCACTCCCTTTATTCCTATATTCTCAATATCCCTAACAGAATTTCCTAATTTTGCAACTTTAAAAATATAATGACCGATTCTAGATGCGTGAAGTTTACCTACATTTTTTTGTTCATGTTCAATATAAACAAAGAAAGGACCTTTATCAGTCGAACGATATCGAATACTTTTATCAATATTATTTCTCTTAATTTCAGCGTCTACACGTTGTGAATTCTTAACATTCCTTTCATCCTTATCAGCTAAATTTACATTAGTTAAATTATCATTTTTATTTATTGATTCTAAATTATTTGAATTAATAGATGGAACAATCTCACCGGTTACGTTTTCCTTATACTCGTCTACATCAATAAGCATATCTTCTCGATCTGGTCCCTTTCTATTATAGCCAGCTTCACCATATTCTCCACTATCCATTTTTAATTATATTTATCATACAATTTTTTTTTAAAACGTAGGTTAATTTACTTTTTTTCCGTAAATATTATCAAACTACTACAATACTTTATTTTAAACTTTAGCTAATTGCTGATTTTAAAACAAAAATATCGGCAGCACTTTTTAAGTGTTAACGCTTCGACTTACACTCGACGACTGTGTACTATTTATATGTTGGTTGCCAAGCAGTTGCGAACAGCGTACTCTAGGAAGGTATACAGACAGACCCCCCACTGTTGAGTCTTAAATCTCTGTAATTAAAACTTCATACCTGTCTTTGTTATACTTCTAAGAAGGATACGCTGGTTATTAAGAAAACAGTTCGAACAATGGACTACATAGAACATTTTTGTTCAAATTTCTAAAAACGGCCCTGTTAGACCGTTATTCTTTGATGTTTCTGAATATACTTACCTGGCTTAATTTTAAGCGTTTTACGCCACAATGCTGAAAATATGCCATCAGTCCAATCATTAGTGGCTACATCTAGACGTCCAAACATTTGAGCTGCAGTAATAGCCTTGGGGTTCATTCTCATTTCCCTGATGAGTAAGAAACATTTAGGTAAGAAATATACAATTTAACACAAGTTTTACAGGACATTGACAATATAATAGTAATACAAAAAATTAGGTAACATTTTCAAAACCGACTGGTCTTATATTCATTGAATGTAGTTGCATTAACTTGAAACCATTTCATACTAAAGGCAGATGTAGAGGATTTATCTCTGGGTCACAATAACTTATTAGCTTATCTGCAACTAGTTTTGCTTTTACAGCATTAACAGGTGGAAAGGAATCATAGAGATCACTTGCTAGGATCTAGTATTTTGATCTAAAAATTATATAGCATATAATAATAATAATATTCCATTGAACAAAACATACTAATAAAAAAAAATGGAAGCCTATGGAATACGAGGACAACTACTTAAGTTAATGGATCCTTAAAAAAAGACAACAGTGTCTTGTCCATATATCTGCTGATGGCACAAAAATATAGTCTGAACACACCACTGTGGTTAGAGGTGTACCGCAGAGCTCTATTCTGGGATCTCTACTATATATAATATATACCAACAATCTGCCAAATTGAACTCAGGATAGGTTAGGTCAATAAGCAGATGACACCTATTATTGTGAGTAGTTACCAAGGATAAATATTAAAAGACAGGATAGAAAAAGTTATATAGGCTGTTGAAAAATAGTAGTAGATGAAAAATCTGAAGATGAATACTAAAAAAAAATCATCCTGAAATTTGATCCGAGGAACAATCAGAGTATGACAATTCTGTGGTTATCAGTGACAAGATAATAGAACCACAGCGTACGGCAATATATCTAGGTATGCATCTGGATCTTCAGGTCTTCGTTTAATTCTAGGTAGGTCAACATCTCTGAAAGCAACGTAGTACTGTGCGTATATGAGAGACTCCCACGAACAAAACGTCTTCTTCTGCTCTGGGATACCTTGACGCGCACAGTTTCGTAGGGCAGAGATGAGGTTAGAAGTTCACATGTGGAAAATGTGGTAGAATCTCATTGTCTTTGTTTTATTAAGAGCAGACCACGAATACCATCAGGAGCTGCTGACGGTTTGTTTCCTTTGGCTGCGTACACTGCGTCTCATAGGAGCCGGGGGTTACCGTTCATCTCTGTTGGTGTTCCCGGACCGACCTGGAGGAACCAGGGGTTGCGTTCCAAAGCTTAGGCCTCTCCGGGACCGTTAGGGATGAGCAAAACAGAGTATCTGTGAGTGGGCCGCCATCGTGGCGATTGTGTTATTAACGGTCTTCCAAAAGCAGTCTTCCATGAAGCTGCTCCCACGTTCCCGGCGATGGGTCGAAATAAGGATATTTCTCGGCTGCAGTAGATTGAAATCGTACCGACTGCGCTATTGCCGATCGAGTGGCACTTGGTCGGTTTGCGGGCCATTGTTTGTGGTGCCTGGGTGCCTCCCATCTCCTTGGGGGGGGGGAGCTTCCTCGAGGTATGAATTCCTTCTCCATGGGGTAATGTCCCTGAAGTGGTTGGATGCCAAGTATGAATGCGGGGTCGTAGATTACCTGTATTAATAATGGTCTTAGTGTGCATCTAGCTTGTCTTGATGTTGCATCCGTTGTATTTTAGAAGCTGCATGCTTGCTTATATTGTCCACTCGTTTAATATTATTTCCCAGCACTGCCGCTTTGTAGAGTTTCGACTGCGAATGATAGTCCCGCTTTTATGCACCACCCGCATAACCCTACATTGCTTTACAGACTTCATTCATTTTTAACTGCCTCTGCCTCTGGTTTCTAACAGTTTTGTTATATGAATAATATAGTTTACTTTTAAAGTAAGTGTGAGTAACGCCCTGTTGATTCCAATGTACATGATAATTTGCTTCTGTTTCTTACAAACCCCTTGTAAATAATTTGTAAATATTTTCTCACAATGACTTGTGTAAATAGATTGTTCAATTCGGCATTTTATTCGGCTTCTTCCACGGTATCCACCCAAACCCCTATTAATAACAACTTCTCTAATAAAGGCCATAACTAGAAATCACATGTGACTTTGCCTTACAATTTAAGGGAACCATGTCTTCACTGTAGCTTACACTGGGTCTAAGTGACTGCTGATAGCGACTTAGTAAGGAGACTTTCTGAAGGAGCGCATCCACGTCCCGAAAACTCGATCGATGCTGGTGCCTGAACATAACACCGTAAGAAAACTGTAGTTTTACCATTACCACAGAAATTCCCCATATTAAGGAAAAGTAAGATCAATCCGAAATATACCCTTTACAATTTACAAAGAAATGGCATTACTCAATCCATAGTATTTGTGTATCAAGAAATTCTACCAAAGAATAAACCAGTACTGTAGCACAGTGTCTGCTCCTGACCAAATCTTCAAAATGCTGGTATGCATACAATACACACACAAAGATATAAGCTGAAACAATAGTAAATGTTCTAGTTTCCATAAATAGTGGTCTACAACTGGTCTTATTATCAACTGACAACAGGATCCTGATTGCTTTTTTTTATGTAGCATTAAGATATCAGTAATAACTGGACTGTTTCCCCACACCACAATGGCATATGTTGCTTTCCTGTGAAAAATCGTATAGTAGGCTGTTAATGCTACGTCTTAAGTATTAATCTTTTTAATTAGTCTTATCACAAACAGAGACGACAGAAGACTTTCACACACTTGTGTATGATGGGCCCAATGAAAATCTGTCTGCATGTAAATTCCCAAAAATTTTATTGGTGGTTGCTGTAGTTGCAATCGAGTTATATTCATGACCTATGTCATGCTCTTGTGTGTAATAACATTATATAATCATATAAAAGTGTAAATAATAACTAGTGTCTGTTAGAATAAGTATGGTTCCTCCTCAAAAAAAAAAGAGAGTATATATACGCATATGTGTATATAAAAACATTAATCAGAAAGTTGTATAAAAAAAACTTAAAAAATTATTACACAAAATTATATATACAAAAAATTATATTACAATAAAAAAAGCATTTCGTAAGTAGTCAATTCGGTACCTATTAACATGTTAAAAGATAGGTGAAGACAATACATTTGGGGGGTGATACAACCATGATGCATTTGTATTTCGTACAGTGTGCATACAAAAGCACTAACCACTACAAACATTAAAGTCTGTGGCTAATGGATCTAACGATCCGAGGCCAAACATAACAACATATTCATGCCTTTGTTTTTTTTTTCTATTAAGTTGAACTAAACTAGCAGTGAACCAGTGATTAGCACTTTGCAATGTACCAGTGATTTGCTCAGCTTTTTTTCAATCACTGCTAATATTTATGAAGATGGTGTCATCTGCATATAGGCAAACTCGCCGTCACATTTTGTGGTAAGTCATTAATGAAAATGGAAAACAACAAAGATCTGAGCAGTGAACTCTGGGGTAGCTCATGACATGTTATCTGTTTCCAGCTGGAATAGATACATTCAATTATAAGTCTTTGGTATTGGTTGCAGTCGTTTTACTCATTTTTTTTTTCTCCCTCAGGGCTCGTTCGCGTTCTTGCCGCCCTAATAGCATCGCAGCCTTTGGCTTATTGTGCATGCCCTTTGTCTCTATTCGACCCATTCCAAAATCACTGTGCCTTGAACTAGTCAGCACAGCAATTGGTAGGGTAAAGTTTTAAATTGCTCTGTCGCCAGTCTAGGCTGACCGGAGATCAGTTGCCTTTTGCGGTTCAGAGCTTTACACTCGCACAAGATGTGCTGGGCTGATTCCTCCTCCTCGCCGCAGAATCTGCATACCAGGTCCACCTCTAACCGCTCCATTTTATGCAGGTGTTTCTTGACGGCCATGTGTCCCGTCAAAGTGTCCTGTTATGTTTCTGAGCTGTCCTCTGCTAAGATTTAGCAGCTCCACAGTTCTCTTTGGATTGGGTTGCCCAATTAATGACTTCCTGTGTTTGAGCCCTGGACAATCTGCCCAGTATGCCTTGTGTGTTCCCTGACCCAGGACTTGATGGTTCCCTTGGTCGTGCCTTTCGATACGCCCATAACCGATTCTGGTCCCGTAAATGGTTCTGCTGACCCTCTCTTCGCGAGACTGTCAGCTTCTTCATTGCCTTTGACCCCCGAGTGACCCGGCACCCAGATGAGGGTGACCACATTCTGTCCAGCCAGGTCGCTTGTCTCGTCTCTGCATTCACTTACCAGCCTGGAATTTACCCGTGGACTACTTAGGGCCTTAAGGACTGCCTGGCTGTCTGTGGCTATGAGGATCCGCTTGTTGGTGTAGCCCCTCCTCTTGTTCTCCCGCACACAGTGCAGGATGGCATACATTTCGGCTTGAAAGGCCGTTGCATGGGCTCCGAGGGAAATACTATGACTTACCCTCGGTCCATCCGAATAAACACCTGCCCCACGCTCCCCGCCTGATCCGCCCGTGAACCAGACGAGCGCGTCCCGTGGTATGCCCGGCGTCTCCTCCCGCCATGCCTCGCGATCGGGGATTTCCACTGTAAAGTTGTTTTCCTTGCACATTCGCGGGCTCGCGAAGTCTGACCTCATTTCAAGCATGGGCTCCTTCACGATCTCCTGAATTTTGCAGTGGCCCCTGAAGCCTGGGTTGATCTTCAGTCTACCATTGCAGGCTAGTCTGTATAGTCCTAGCCTGGCCTCTCCCATAATAACTAAGTGTAGGGGGGGCAGATCCAGCAACACCACCATGGCAGCTGTTGGGGTTGAAGCCATGGCTCCTGTGATGCCCAGGCAAGCCATCCTTTGGCTCTTGCCTAGTTTTTGTTTGGCACTGGATTGTGTCACCTTAGGCCACCAGACCAGTGCCACATATGTTAACGATGGTCTGACCATCCTTTTGTACAGCCAGTGGGCCATACTAGGTCTTAGTCCCCACGTTTTTCCATATAGTCGGCTAGTGACGGCTGGGGTCATAACTGCCTTATGCAGTATTTTTTCAACATGACCATTCCAGGTTAGCTTTGAGTCCAATACGACCCCAAGATATTTTACCTCCCTGGCCATTGGGATGTTTCTACCGTATAGAGTGAGCGTTCTAAGGCTCTCCCACTTCCTCCTCCTTGTAAACAGTATGACGGTTGCTTTCTCGGGCTCACCCCGAGCCCCTCTTACTCCATAGTCTTCCAGTTTTTTTAAAGCATTCCGTTCGACACAGAATCAAATGCCTTCTGCAGGTCACAGTAAATGCATTGAGCTATGTTGCCACTATTTAATGCTTGTGTGATTGTTGTTATTCTGATATGTCAGCCTAAAAATCTAATAGGACATCTACAACATATGTAATGTGATTTATAAAATATGAAAAAGAAGTAGTCCAAGGAAGGATCACAAAAGGCACATCTTAACGGTTAATAATAAAGCTGGTAGGATAAATCAGTATGTTATTAAACTTACTTGTGAATGTCACCCATCTGTGTAAGTGACCTCATTAAAACCTGTATACATGTTGATTTTCCAGCTCCAGTTGGGCCCAAAGTCATTATCCCATGTCGAACCCTTTGAGTTTCATATAACTAGAAAAAAATATATAATGCATATTTATGTGCAGGTTGTTTACTACTAAAATTTGAAAACATCTTTACTAAGTGTTTTTTGGTGCCAGTGATCTAAACACAAAAGGTTAATAAGAAAAAAAACATAACTTTTGCAATCATTTTCGGAAATCTTAATAAATACGACTACTTTTTCATAAGGTATAGCCAAATGCTATATAATGACAATACAGGAGACTCCTATGCTTAAGCATTGGTAATATTTGTGACAAGCACACTAGCACCACCTTGCGTGAAGTACTGTCAACTGAACGGGTCATTTAAATTGCATATTTACCTGAATATTTTTAATTTAGACAATTGGTTTATTATAGATAAATATAAAAACTTGTACATGACAAAACTGAAATTTTTCTGATGTAATTATAAATATAATTTGTATCAACAATCAGCTTGAAACCTAAATGAATTCAGTATGAATAATTCTGCAAATTTCTCTTACACATAATCTCATTTCATCATAATTTAAAGTACTACCTTGAAGCGCCGTTAAACTACTATTTCAAGGGTAGGTATAGGAATATAGGTACTGAGAGCTGTTTCTGACGATATTAAGTTACAATCTGTACTTACCTATAAATAGTTGCTCTAAATATAAAGAGTAGCACAGTACTCAATTTGCTATATCTCTACATGAAAACTTATTAATTAATGTTATTAATCTAATATTTTGAAACATATAACTGATATACTTAGTACATAATTAGTATTTGTCAAATAAATGAGTCTGAAGCGTTTTATTATTAAAGGACACAGAACAAGAAAGAATAACAGTTTTCTTATATCAATTATCATTAATGCAAAACTTTTTTTGCCTTCATATTTCTTTTCTTTGATGCACTGGAAGACAGTTTATGATTGAAACCTTTCAACCATCTGTTTACGAAGTTTATCTATAAATACATGATGGCAAATATTACACAATAAATTATCTTCTGCGAACTGTACATATTGGCATAAAAGTGATTCTGAATTTGTCTTCTGCTTCAACAAATTAATTCTTTTGGAACTGACATTGAAATGTAAAATGCACCTTGTGTTGGCTAATAGTACCCTTTTCTGGCATCTATAATACAAAACTATCGTCAATTCATGTTATAGTTATTGTTTAATATTAATTATTAGGCGAATTTGTATAAAAAATTCTCTGGTAACAAAAGAAAACACAAAAAATCATATTCACATTTCAGCATCCTTTGGAAACCTATGAAATGTCTTTGATAGATTTAGCATGTTATAATTCGAACAATTATGCACACACCCTACCACTGACATTTATTATTAAAAACATAGCTCAAACTTAATTATACACAGGTAAACACCAGCAATCACTAGTGTTTACATATAAACAGGTTCTCGAACGACGTAATATCAGTACTACCCGCTAAGGGGCTGATATTCTTAAAACAAGAAATCAGCCGGAGTGTCCTGTATTGTCATTATATAGTATTTGGTATAGCTTTAAACTACAGCATAGTTGATTTTTGCAATAAATTTTAAACATATAGCATTTTTGAATACAGAATGAAAAGATCTTTCAAATGAGGTATCACAAGGTCCTACTTCCTATTTAAAAATTTGGGGATTGCAACTGTCAAACGAAGAGGGTTGAATGTAGTGGTGAGGTTATCACCTTGCAGGATGTCATTTTTTAATCTAAAATTGACATGTTTCGGGTTTTTCATAAATATGCACACTAACTGAGATTGTGAATGTATTCCATTTGGCTGTTCCACACTGTATATTAATTCAATAGTATTCATTTGAAAAACTTTTTAGCATATATTTATAATTTGAATTTTTACTAAAAAATAAACTGAAAATTTTGTTATTCTTTACTGAATGAGTAAAGATTGGAACCTGTGATGAGCACTGATAAGTACAATCTGGAGAACCCAATTCACCACAATACAGTTTTTAGACCTGTCGATCATTTCGCTAACAAAATTAGCATCATCAGAGGGATGAATAAACTGAGTAAATAAAGACTAGAACTACTATTTATATGTTAGTTGCCAAGAAGTTGTGAACAGGGTCCCCTAGGAAGGTATACAGACAAACCCCCACTGTTGAGTCTTAAATCCTTCGTAATACTGTGTGTCGTTATAAAATATTTCATCTAAGAAGGACATGCTGGTTATTAAGATAATAGTTCGAAAAATGGACTACATAGAAGCGGACCTACTCTATCCATCGAAACATTTTTGTTCAAATTTCTAATAATATATATATATATATATATATATATATATATATATATATATATATATATATATATATATATATATATATATATATATATATATATATATATATATATATATATATATATATATATATATATATACTTTCGTAAGCATCGAGTGACGCAACTGCCTGACATTTTTAACTAACTTGGGATTTTCACTTGCCATATCTCAGTTGCGCTAAATGTTCTCTAAATCTAGTTTCAACATATTTAAGTTCACAATCATTACAAGCTATTTCATAGATTCCTAACACATCTGTGGTTTTTATCTTTATCCTTTGAGTTACCTAGCAAATTTTTAAAGTATTTTTTTGTAGAAAATGTTAGCTGCAAATTAGCTTTCTTAAAAATGCTATTAAAACCTTTAAGTTCCCAATCCTTACAACCTATTTCATAGATTCCCATCACTTCTGTGGTTTTATCTTTATCCTTTCGGTTACCTAGCAATTTTTGAATGCATTTTTTTGTAGAAAATGTTAGCTGAAAATTAGCTTTCTTAAAAATGTTATTAAAACCTCTCGTAATTCGCGGTTCAATTGGCAAACAGACAACGGATTTGTCTGGCTGATCTTGTCTGAAAGTCATAGACTCTGCTAACATTTTCTTTGTTTTATGTTTATTGATTAGTTTCTCCACTAGCAGACAGAATAACCATGATACTTAGCTACATTTTTAATATATTCAAGTTCTCTGTTGTATCTTTCTTTAAAGAGAAACTGTATTAATCTATGAACTAGAAAATTCAAACTAGCTGTTTTTTTGTGGAAAACTAAGATGTGAGCCAATCGAAATGTAACTCACAGTAGTGGTTTCCTTTCTGTAGGTGTTAAATTCTAAAGTGTCTCTATTTTTAATGACTAATACATCAAGAAAAACTCTGGGAGCAGCAAGTGCATTATGGAAGTGAATTTTCATAAAAATGTTTTTAATTACAAATATATCGCTCTAATGGGAGCAGGCATCAATTTGGTTACCGGTATAACCTATATAGTAGGAACAATGTACCATATTTTATCATTATTTTGATAAAATATGGTGAAAATGTACAAAAATTTTCCGAAAATAAACTTTAAATGTTTCTGAGAAAACTGGTCTCCTAGCCAATGAACCTTAGGTTAATAGCAAATTGAGTTATTGAAATTTGAAACATTTAATGAAAATTCGCAACCAAAACGCCCTTGCTGCGTTCATACAAAAATTTTCCGAAAATAAAGTTAAACCAACAAAATTTACGTTAATAGCAAATTGAGTTATTGAAATTTGGAGAATTGAATGAAAATTTGCTACCAAAACGCACTTACTGCGTCCAGATTTTTTCTTACAAACATGCATCATATTTCGATAAAAAATGCCAAAATGCAGTAACGAATTTGTTCTACGAAAATTAGCTAAAAGTTATAGACCGTTAAGCCATAAACTTCACTAAACCTACAGCGAAAGCATCAACTTAACTAAACCGACAGCCAAAGCATCAGAGAAAGGGTCTATTTGGAATGAAATTTCTGTAAATATTTTAGTAAAATGAAGGCAATGACAGTTGAATCTGAAACTTAAGGGTTCACAGAACACTTTTCTTGCAACATTTTCTTTTCACAATCCGTATTTGTTTCACGTTCTTTGCCTAAACATTGCCAATTTTGACATTTTAAATTGCGAGTTTGACGTTTTAAGGATAACTCCAAAATTTGTCACTTTAGCTGTCCGTAACTTTTTTGTGCTTAAACTTAGAGACCTAAATTTTAGTACATGGTTCACTCTTTATAATACAAATACGCGTACTAAATTTGGTTGCACTCACTTTGTTATTTCCGGAAATATGAATTTTATATATATATATATATATATATATATATATATATATATATATATATATATATATATATATATATATATATAAACACTGATCTCCCCATTAGTGAATTTTTTAAAGAAAATTCACTACAAAAGAAAATTTGAATCACCAACGACTTATGGGCCAGCCTGTAATTGTAGAAATATTTTTTTAAGATGTAGCTCAAGACACCCTATAATTGATGTATACATTTTTTTTTCGTATCTTGCATAATGACGGATATATTGAGATTTAAAGATTTTTTTACGAAAATTCGACCAAACTGATATACCATTAACCGATAAACTCTATACCCAACACTACTGCCAAACCATCAGAGAAAGGGTCTATTTGAAATGAATTTTCTGGGAGTATTTTAGTAAAATGAAGGACAATGACGATTGAAACTAAGACTTCAGGCTTTGTAAAACATTATTCGTGAGACATTTTCCTTTCATAGCTCATATTAGTTTTAGGTTCATTACCTAAATATTACCAATTTTGACGTTTAAAATCGCGACTTTTGACATTTTGAGGAAAACCCAAATTTATTTTTCGTTAAATGCCTGTAACTTTTTTGTCCTTTAATCTACAGAGCTAAATTTTGGTAGGTAACTTACCTATAATGATGTAAACCCGCGTATGAAATTTGGTTGCCCTTACTTTGTAAATTCCGGGGATATGATTTTTTTTTCGATTTTTTTGGAAAGAAAACACAAAATTTTCCGGGGAAACCTCGGCGGATTTTCCTAGCTAACGAACTTATCCAAGCCACCTGCGAAAGGAAGGTACTCACCAAGTTTTATCAAAATCGGTCCATTATTTTTTTAGTTATAGGTGTGACAGATATATATATAATATATATATATATATATATATATATATATATATATATATATATATATATATATATATATACATACATATATATATATATATATATACATACATATATAAAGTCTGAAACCGACCTCGGATTTGGGTTCCAGGGGTCCTAAATAGCGCTCATTTGAAGAAATTTTTTCAAAATTCAAAAGCCGGGATCTCCCCATTAGTGAATTTTTTTTTAAGAAAATTCACTAAAAGGTAATTTCTTATTGATCTCTATTTCATGCGTGAATTAAATGGAGCCAAATTTACTGTTTAATTTGGCAATAAAATCATCTACTTTGCATACATTTGTATTAAATACTGCAAAAAACATCAGCCACATAACGAAACTATACTCTGGGAAAATAGTCATTTTTGTTTGCTAGGTCTGTTTCAAATTTACTCACGAAAAGATCTGAAATGAATGGTGAAAGGGGTTGCCCATTGCTGTTCTATAGATTTGGTCAAAAAATTCATTATTAAATTGAAAAATATTCTGAATCATGTAAAGATATTCTTTGCAGACCTCTTCATCTGTGTTGTTCATTTTTAACAAATGGTCTAAATATTTTAGTGTTTCTTTTATGGGAACACTGGGAAACAACGAGCCCACATCAAACGATATTAAAACCTCGCCTTCAACCAACTTAATATTTTTAACTTTATTAATAAATTCAGGTGAATTTGAAACTTAAAAACTTGTTTGTTCGTTAGGCAAGCTTTCAAATTCGTTGGTTAACCATTTTGCTATATTATATGTCGGGGAATCTATAGCTGAAACAATATGTCTCAGTGATTTTCCGGGTTTATGGATTTTCGGGAGACAATATCTTTAGGAACCTTAGGATTTGAAACTTGCAGTCCTGATTCTATTGCGTTATATACTCTATCTTTATAATCACTTTTGTCTAAATTCACAACCTTATTACCTTTGTCTGCTTTAATAAGAACATTTTTTCTCTCCCAGTCATTTAACTATATTTATTTGATTAACGTTTTTGGTATTAATAGGCTTATTTTCATTTAAATTTTTAGTTAATAATATCTTTACATGCTTGTCTAATAAAGTTTTTGACTGCTCAGGTAATTGTTTAATAGCTGTTTCAATACCGGCGATGACATCTAATAGATCGTCCTTTTGTGACTGCAAAGCAAATTATAGCTCTTTAATTAAAAGGTCGATCTCATTTTTATTAAACGTCTGCAAAGAAGGATTTTATAAGAGGTCAGCTTTCTGAGGAGATGATTTTTCCTTTTTAATTTGAAATTTTACAACTTAGTTTATTTACATTCATTCATACTCACTTAGTTTATTTATGCCTCTGATGACGACAGGTCTAAAAACTGTATTGTGAGGAACTCGGTTCTCCAAATTGTACTTATTCTTTACTGTTAAAGAATGTGGCTCATAGTTAAAGAAAGAAGGGGGGTAGTCATTTTTTATTATGAAATACAGAGGTCTACAGTAGAGATTTCTTCTCTGGTTTCATAAGTGCATGGAGGCAGAAAATTTAGTTATCAAAACAACCCTTTTGTTCTTTGTAAGACTACTAAATAGTGTAGTATACATCTTCTGAAAACCTCTTTATTCTCAGCAATTGCTACAGGAATTCTCACCACATAATTCTCTGAGTGTCGTAGTGCACAGAGCAGATGAGACTTATACAGCTGATAATCTTACATCTCATGAATCATTGTATCATGATTTTTTGCAAACTTGCAGGAAGTATCCATATAACTATTAAACTTACCTGAATTAATTTCAGTACCCATGGAGGATGGTTTACCAATCCTGCAATTTCAACTTGATTGTTAATCGCTTCTTCTAGTTCTGGATAAGAGGTCTTTTCTAAAGCTTGATTCGGAAACAAATCGGCTACTAAAGATATAAAAAGCGGTTCATCTTCATCAATTAGTTTTGACAGATTCATATCTCGCAATACCCTCATTACTATCGTGCTTTCTGTGTCTTTGTTGTTGACTCTCTTTGCAGCTCCTAAACTTCTTAACACAGACAGGATGTTTCTGAGTCCAAAATCATAATGAACCTATAAATCACTTTATAATGTAGATTATAAAAATATAAGGTTGCCTAAAGTCAAAGCCCACTGAGATTTTGATGGTTCTATATCTAAAATAAAATGTATCCAGTAGATTTTTTTACCACCATTTTAATAATAATAACTGAAAAGATAAACAAAAATATGATATTGAGGATGCCGATACTTGATTGTAAATCCATTGTCAACTTAGGCAAATGAACAAATTGATTTACACTATTTTATATAATGTATATGTAAAATTACTGCAGTTTCCCTGAAGTACTCAGCTTTATCAAATACAGAATTCCTAACAAAAAATAGTGTTATAAATCCATATTTTGCAATTGTGTTTTTTATATTCTTTATTTACGAATGCAAAACAGTACATTTTGTATTTTTTTTAAATTGGATAATTAACATGAACAATTCGACATGAAATTACATATATTTTGACGTTAACTTAAATTATATCGCTGTCAAGTACTTTAGAAACTATACAGATACTCTATAACTGGAAACTGTTTTGTCCATTGTGAATCTTTACAACTGATGTATGTTTCTGAGTTCTTCTAAAATAGCTTTAATGACCTTGTGCTCCTCCGATTCACTGTTGAGTGATATATTTGTTCTTGATGCTACCATATGCGGGTCTGCGAGTTGTCTTGTTGAATACATACATACATACATACATACATAAATATATATATATATATATATATATATATATATATATATATATATATATATATATATATATATATATATATATATATATATATATATAAATTGTGGGGTATGATCTAGGGTTCGTTTATTGTGATTGATCGAGAGCAATTCACGGCACTTTACTATTAACTATTTATTAATTACTGTTAGGGAGATTATATATTACAATGATGATGATCGGTACATTTGATATGACTTATGATAATAACTGGTGGATAGCTTCACTATCTAGTTGCCCGTCTAGCAACTTTTCTTCTTAATTTCTCGTGACACACACACACACGTATCACTTACAAATTTGCGTCTTTACGTCTTAAGTTCTCTCAGTCGTCTCTGATTCTAATCGCCTCTCAGCGCGATACTCCCCGCACGCCACTACCCGACTTGCGCACACCCTTAATATAACTTATAACTAACGACAATGTTTGAATACGTTGCCATAATGACTGAATAAACCAAACTTTTTATTTGTTAAATGAAAATTAATAATATTTCTCCCACAACTCGGCCAGACTGACTAATCATACGCCTCGGATGATTCTAAGGCAAAGTGCGTGCTCCAGGGTTTCATGCCATCAGCGCTGGTAGAAGTGAGCTTCGCTCCTTCTCCTGTGCCTGTTTTCTGAACATCATATCGGTCGTTCCTCTTGACCTTGGTTACTCTGTAGGGACCTAAATACCTGGGGAATAATTTGTTCTGATTACCAAATTGAGTTCGTCTGATAGCCACAACGTCATCTATTTGATACTTTCTAGCTATCCTTTTGTTCCTATTGTAGGTCTTTATATTTTCTTCTTGTATTTTATTTATAGACTTCCTTGCTTCGTCACGTAAATTTTCACGGCTTTCTTCAAATATTTCTTCGTGAACGTCTTGTAATATTTTTGTTAAATTGTCATCTTCTTTTCTCTTCATCGTTGTCCCAAACATGAGCTTGAAGGGGCTGGTACCTGTGCTTCTGCTAAGCGATGAGTTTATAGCTCTTTGCAAGCAAGATGTATGTTTGTACCATTCGGGGGGGTTGTCTTGAGATAAGCGTCGTAAGGCAGAAGTGACAATTTGTACCATTACCTCGGCTTGTCCATTTCCTCTAGGAACTCCAGTGGTAACTTCTACGTGTTCAATCCCTTCAGCAACACAGTAGTTCTTGAAATCTTCGGAACGAAAAGCGCCTCCCTTATCTGTGATGATTCGACGTGGATTTCCGAAAACTGATTGATTTACAATAAGTCTTTCGACAACTTCTTTAGAACTAAGAGTCTTGGTTGGAAAAATCCAGGTAAACTTCGAAAATGCATCTATCATTATAAGGATATATTTGTATTGCTTCTTCGTCGTCTCAAACGGTCCACAGTGATCTAAATGATATGTATCAAGTGGTACATTCGATTTTGGTATAGGATTGAGAAATCCTTCCTTCTTTCCACTTTTCCTATTTCCCAATATGCACTGCACACAAGCGCTGATAAAATGCTCTACCTTCTCTCGTAGCCGCGGAATAAAATATTCATGGCTCACTAGGTCAACTGTTTTTGCAGTTCCGAAATGACCTGTGATGTGTGCTGACCTGATTATCTCAGTTGCCATAGAGCTGGGTATAACCAGAAGGTTTTTCCCCTTGTCATCTTTGTACAGAACACCATTCAACAGAGCATAATTACCATAGGCTTGGTCATTTTCTAGGATCTGGATAATTGGTTTAAGAGAACTATCTTGTAATTGTGCCGCTTGAATCCTCCTCAAAAGTGGCCTCTCTATGGTTAGAACATTAATATTTCTACTTAACGCATCTACGTGGTGTATACGTTTTCCACTTCTGTGTTCTAATTCGTAATCGAATTCCTCAAGGAACAATGCCCACCTAGCCACCTTTGTCACTAATTCCTTCTTTTCCATGGTCTGCGTAAAAGCTTTACAATCGGTGACAACTTTAAACTTCTTGCCTAATAGATAAATTCTAAATTTCTTCAGAGCTTCTACAATGGCTAATACTTCTAACTCGTAACTGCTTAGTTTTTCTTGAGCAGGGGTGGTTTTTCTACTCATATAATGTACAGGATGTAATGAGCGATCACCTCCCTCTTGTAATAACACTGCACCAAAACCTTGTTTGCTAGCATCCACATGTACTTCTGTTCTGGAATCCTGGCAAAATATTTTTAAGACTGGTTCGCTGGTCAATGCTAATTTCAGTTCTTCAAACGAGTTCCTCTGCTCTCTTCCAAAGATAAAATGTTGTCCATCTTTCAACAAATCAGATAACGGCTTAGCTTTTATAGAGTAAAGTGGTACGAATTTTCGAAAATATGACGTTAGTCCTAGAAAGCTTTGTATCTGCTTAACGTTGGTAGCTTCTGGATAATTCCGTATCGCTATAGTTTTTTCCTCTGAAGGACTTATGAATCCATCCTTGATACGATAACCCAAAAATGTAATCTCATTCTTTAGAAACTGACATTTCTCAAATCTTGGTTCTAATCCGTAAATAGTCGCTGTTTCAAAAACTAATTTGAGTCTTTCTAGTCCTTGTTCTTCGTTCTGGGCGGGTATTACGATATCGTCCATGTATATCACAACAATGTCTTTATTTATCAACGATCTGAAAACTTGACAGACATATCGCTGAAATACACTGGGACTATTGCATAACCCAAAAGGTACTACGCAGAATTCAAATTGACCGTGGTGCGTAACAAAGGATGTGTACTTCCTGCTCGATTCTTCCACTGGAACGTGAAAAAATCCATTTTTCAGGTCTAGTGTGCTGAATATCTTCGCACCGGCTAGCTTATCTATTACATCTTCAATGAGGGGGAGGGGATAATGATCCCTCAGATTTTTTTTATTTATCTTTCTGTAGTCGATACATATTCGTAAATTTCCGTTCTTCTTCCTCACGGGAACTATGGGACTAGCATATTCGGAACAACTCGGTCTAATTATTCCCTTCTCGAGCCACTCTTCTATTTGTCCTTCAACTTCCAACCGTTCCTGAAAAGCGAGTCTTCTTGGTGCTTCGTGGATAGGAATGTCATCCTTCAGTATAATTTTCATGGAAACTTCTGATGTCACAGTTTCAACGGGACTGTAGCTTTCTATTAGTTCCTCTACCGCTGCTTTTAGAGTTGGACTATTTGTGCCTATGTCAGTCTTCTGGTCGTCCATTGCAATAATATTCATTAAGAGTGTTTCACTATCTTCTGTTTCTAGTTTCCGAACACTGATTCCATCCGGCTTAATCGAAATCTCCGCTAATGATAACAGTTCATTACCTATTATTACTTCAAAACTTGTAGCATGCTGTGGTATAATATGGAAGTTCAAGCTAAAATACTGTTCATCGATTTTAGTGTCTATTTCCATGTATCCTAGTGTCCTGACTGTCGACTGACCGATACCTTTCAATAAAATTGATGAATTTTCAACAGGCAGTCCTCGTAAGTGATTTTCATACACATCGCTTCTGATGGCGTTAACGTCACTTCCTGTATCGAGGAGAACATGTGTTATGAGGTCAGCTATCTGTACACTCAAACAATTTGGTTTAGGATCAACTGCTCTAATTGTCTGTACTGACGGTGTACCGTGTTTATTTTGGCTGCCAGCTGCACGTTTCGGACACTCATTTGATTTATGCCCAAAAGAATTGCATGAAAAGCATTTATATCCTTTCGCTTTAGAAGGACATTCAGTTGCTTTGTGACCTTTGACTCCGCAATTGAAACATTTTATTATCTTATCGTCGCGTCCATTCGTCTTTGGTTTGTAACTTGTCGAACTACCAAAATTCTTGGATGTAGCTTTAGAATCATTATTGTATGTTTTGTTCTTGGATTTAATTAAATCGTAAAGCTTAATCTTATCCTTAAAATCTGCAAAATTCTTGGCGCCATATAGAACTATTTTGTTTGTCTGATCGTCTTGTACTCCATCTATTATATACTGAATAATTATTTCTGCGTCGAAGTTGGCACGACTTCCAATTTCCCTCATCATCAAAGCATATTCTTGTAGCGATTCCTCCTTTTTCTTCTTCCTTTCTGATAAAATTTTGTGTACTTGGATAGAGCTAATCTTTTCTTCGAATTCTTCCTTCAGTAAACCTTTCAAAGTCTCCCAATCTCTCACGTGCCTCTCGGATTGAATAAACAGTTTCGCATTGTCTCGCAAACATTTTTTCGCAAATATTAGCATCTGTATTTCATTGAGTCCAGTCAAACTCGCCGCTTCTTCAAAATCTTCGATCCACCTTTCCACAGGATAATCACCTTTCCCTGAAAATGTCCTCATCGTATCTTCTATATCTCTAAATGTCAATACACAAGAACTACGTCTGTCCCCTGTCCTATGACTCGTCATATCATCTTTAGAAACGCCGCATATTTCTTCTCGTCCGGGAACCCTCATCAATTCCCTCAGCCTCTTTCTCATATCTGATTGTGAAGCGTCTAAATCATCGTTATCTTCTTCAGCATCTTCTTCTTCACCATTATTTTCATCTTCATCCGATCCTTTATTCTTCAATTCGTTCAAAAAATGACATATCCTTGCAGCTATTTCCGAATTGTCTCCTGAATAATCTAAATCGAGAATATAGCACACCGCTATCAAGTCAGCTAGAGAAAAAGTTCCTTCGACCTCTTCTATTTTGCCTAGAAATTCCGGTGAATTTTCTTTAATCTTGTAGCCAGTAAATTGTCTTAAATTCTTCCTGGCCAATTTCGGCAAACCCTTCTCGCCTAATGCTATAGAATGCAATGCCTGAATAGCTTTGTATGGAGCATTTGACAGATTAAATGCAATCTTCGCATGACTGTTTAAATCTGACATTTTGGCCGAAAAGTGAGAAAAATAAACCCAAACCAATATTCAGTCAACAATTGGCAATCACAAATGTAAAATATTAATTTACCTATACAAATAGTGGTTACACAATGCAACAAAGGACAAAGAAATGCTAATAATAAATCAACAGTTATAAATATCAATAATTTGCACCTTCAAATGTTATATCTGTTAAAGAAAATCAATAAATCATTTCATCATTTTAAAAATAGAATTAACATAGTCTGAAAATAAAAGAATGTAATAGAATCTACTAAAATTAAATCGCTGTAATAAATCGTTTACTACGCTTAAAATATTACACAAAGATATTCAAATTCTCTGCAAGCAGGTAGCAATACTTGTAACAGTACGGCCCTTCTAGAAATATATAAATGTCTATAAAAACGTTTAACCCAACATCTGGTCTGTGGTCCGTAGTGAACGGGATCCGGTTCCAATTTAATGTAGCCAACTAACTAACGCCTGCAATAATGTATGCGTTAAAAACATTCATACCTTAAAACGTCGAACTGGAAGCGTTCGGTCGTGTTAGGGATGATGTCTCTTGAAGCTGATGCCACAGTGACGACGCTGCTCTAGTCACCCCTCTGTCTCCGCCTGCTCTTCCGCTGCTCACTCTAGACCAACGGTGTCAATTCCTTAAAATCTTACTTGTTCTTGTTACTTGTACATCTAATCTTCTTTAGGTGTCTTCGATACGAATTACAATCGCGGACGAGCTCCCAATAAATTGTGGGGTATGATCTAGGGTTCGTTTATTGTGATTGATCGAGAGCAATTCACGGCACTTTACTATTAACTATTTATTAATTACTGTTAGGGAGATTATATATTACAATGATGATGATCGGTACATTTGATATGACTTATGATAATAACTGGTGGATAGCTTCACTATCTAGTTGCCCGTCTAGCAACTTTTCTTCTTAATTTCTCGTGACACACACACACACGTATCACTTACAAATTTGCGTCTTTACGTCTTAAGTTCTCTCAGTCGTCTCTGATTCTCATCGCCTCTCAGCGCGATACTCCCCGCACGCCACTACCCGACTTGCGCACACCCTTAATATAACTTATAACTAACGACAATGTTTGAATACGTTGCCATAATGACTGAATAAACCAAACTTTTTATTTGTTAAATGAAAATTAATAATATTTCTCCCACATATATATATATATATATATATATATATATATATATATATATATATATATATATATATATATATATATATTTCACTACTTCTTGCCACTTTAATGTTAGTTTTTATCTTATTATTCCATTATTTATACATTAATTTACATTCATTCAGCTTTATAAGGTTATAAATTTATAAAATGTTTAATGTTTTATACAAGCATTTAGTGGGATAAAACCAGTTTACCATAAAATATTTTTGTACCCGGTTTTGTGTTCTCTGCAATTGTTGTGATCTCACTTTTGGCGAGAAGCCCAAATAACCATAATCTATCTCATATGTGGTACTATTAATGAATTATATATTAGTCTCTTCCATCTCTCTGTTAAATAATATTTACACCTTCTAAAGGCTCCAGTAAGACTAGATATTTTTTCCTTGCATTATTTAAGTGTTCACCAAAATTCAACTGCTTCTCCAAGGTATTTATAGTTATTTACAGGTTTTATTTTTTGACTGTTTATATTAATATTCATATCCTTAATGCATTTACCTTTTTGTGCCAAAATTATGTACACTGTTTTATCTAAGTTTATTTTCAAGTTTTACTCAACAACCATCTTTAATATGTATCCAAGTTAGCATTCACTATTTTGTCCAATGAATCCTGGGAGTTGTGATAATACAACAGGACTGTGTCATTTGCAAAAGCTATGAATGTTTTTCATTTTGCTAACAACAGATTCTGACATGTAACAAGCACAAAATACAATAGGGCTGTGTCATTTGCAAAAGCTATGAATGATTTTAATTTTGCTAACGACAGATTCTGTACATATAACAAATCCAAATTGGTCCAAGCACAGATCCCTGTGGGACACCACCTTTTACAATTTTGGAGGTGCTTCTTTTACTATTCACAACAGTTTGCCTTCTGCCAAATAGATAACTGGATATAAGTTTATGTGCAATGCCACATATTACCACATTATACAGTTTGTTTAATAGACTAGCTACGATTAACTGTGTCAAATTCTTTTTTCAGATCTACAAACATTGCCAGCATATATTTTTTCTCATCAAGATTAGTAGTGATAAAACTCTATGACTTAAATAGCTGCCATTTGTGTACTAGTACTTTTCTGAAAATCAAACTATGGTCAACAGATTTAAATGTGCTAGTCACAAGATCAAGTATTCTAGACTTGAAGGCCTTTTCTAGAGATGTAGGGCTTTTATTTCTAGGGTCGTGGTAATCCCCTGATTTGTAAATCTGTGTTCAGTACCTGCTTTAATACTTCTGGATAATCTTAACACTTCATTCATTAATTTCGTAATAATAGGTAATGTAAATTCTAAAGTACATTTTAAATCTCTTGTAATAATATTATCTATCCCATCACTTAGATTATTTATAATTTCAAGGATTTCTTTCTCATCACAAAGTTTAAAATATATCGTTTTTCCTTCAGCCTGATTATCAAATTGTACACTTTTAACAGTTTATTATTTTTAACTTCTTGGCCAATGTTGTACCCTTCGTCTATAAAATAGTTATTTAACTTATTGGCCATTTCTTCATCATTGGAGATTTTGTTACGATCCATTAATCACTAGTCAAGTTTCTTATTATTTTCATTAGTAAATTTATTTGTTAAAACATGGTTTATTATTTGACAATCTTTAAAGTTTGCCTCATATCATATTTTAAAACTGTCTTTAACAGATTGATTGTGGTTGTCTTGACTGGAAACCATTATACACTATAAATGTAGAGACTTTTTCTGTTGCTTCACAAGGTACTCTTAATGTTTGATGCTTCACAGTCATTTCACATGTTCCTCAAGTGCTAAGCAAGTGAGTAATACACGCGTCAGGCAAAAACTCAATTGTGAAAGGAATCCTCTTTAATATAGATTTTGTTATCTTTGCAAATAATATTATTTATGGAAGTTAAATTAACAAAACACTTAAAAATCATTTAAATAAGCATGTGAAACCTACTATATTTTGTGAATTTTAAATATGTAATCACGAACACCTTAGTAGGATCTGCTTTTGAAATTTCAAGAGATTAATTTTTATTATCTGCACTAAATACATCATATCATATAATACTAAAATATACAGGATGTTTCATTTAAAGAACAAAATTTAGTTTTACATATGCTATATTTTCTATTACAAAACAACGAGTGAAGATTGGAACCTGTGATGAGCACTGATAAATACAATTTGGAGAACACAATTTATCGCAGCACAGTTTTCAGAACTGATGATAGTCTCGCTAACAGAGTTAGCGCCATCGGAGGGATGATAGTTTTACTGCTTGCTTTGATTGAAATCTTAAGTGCTTTCGGTCAGTGGCTGTAGACAGGCGAGGGATTTTGTGAAGAGACCGACTCCTATTAAGAGACTGTCTGACTTCTTGATAGGAGTCGTTTTGAGTTTCGCTGCATCATTGGGGTGCTAACAGGCCACTGTACTCTCAGAAGACACCTTCCCTCCCATTTGCCAGGAATGCGGTGAGACTGAAGAAACGTTTTACCACTACCTGTGTGAATGTGAGGCTTTTGCGAGTCTTTGAACAGAATTGTTTTGTTTGAGGACCCTACAGAGTAGCCAGGTAAGTTCCGTCCAATGGAAGACAGTCAAGGCCTTTATTTCAGGTCGAGGAGGTTTGGTGACGAAACCGAGGAGGGGTAGGGCATGGTTGCTGGGTTGCCGAGGTTGGCAAAAAGGGCCCGTGGTGGCCTTCTTGCCTGGCGCTAGCCTCCCCACCATTGCTACTAATAAGAGCTTTCTGGGCTGTTATACCATTATGAGGAAAAGAGAATTCCTCAGCAACACAACTCCAGACGTATTGTAGCATTGTATGCTTACGTCATCTACAATGACGTCGCAGCCTGAAGCAACAATGCAGGAAAAATAAGTTAATTAGTAGCAACAATGCAAGGACAATGAGCAATAAAGAAACCACTTAGCATTAGAACAATAAACAATAAGAAGATGGCTCGGCAACGCCCAATTCCGAGACCATAAAAAGGCAGGCCCCTTACTTAGCAGGGCATTCCTTTGGATTCCGATACTAGCATTCACTACCTAGTATTATATTTTGGCTACTTGGGGTATGCCTGTACATTGTGTGTTGGTATTTCAAAATGATGTTTATTTTGGTATTTTGAAATCAATCCAGGAAAAATAGGTTAATTAGTAGCAACAATGCAAGGACAATGAGCAATAAAGGAACCACTTAGCATTAGAACAATAAACAATAAGAAGATTGCTCGACAACGCCCAATTTAGAGACCATAAAAAGACAGGCCCCTTACTTAGCAGGGCATTCCTTCTTTGGATTCCGTTACTAGCATTCACTGCCTAGTATTATATTTTGGCTACTTGGGGTATGCCTGTACATTGTGTGTTTTGGTATTTCAAAATGATGTTTGTTTTGGTATTTTGAAAAGAACTAATTTTAAGGGTTTAAGTTACATGCAGTGCATAATGTTATTGCTGCCAAAGCTTATGAAAAGAGTAACGAGAAGATAAGGGAAAAATTTGCATGCTGTGTTTCTGTTCTGGATTTAAATTCGTAGGTTACTAAAATTTGTGTTTAATTTTTGTTTTCTATCATTATAATGCTCTGCAACATTGTTAAATGTATCAGTATTGCAGAGCAGTATAATGATAGATGGACAGGCATAGGCGCTAATTATATTTACTTGGTAGTATTTAGGGGTGTGGTTCTTTGGATCTTGTTGAACTTTTTTTTAACGGTTGTAGCGTATGGATGTCAAATTGTAAAGTGTATCTATTTTTAATGACTAATACATAAAAAAAGGTTATTTGTTGTGTGTGTGTGTGGAAGGAATTGGCTTCGGACATTACGTCCATTGGCCACAAAACTCTGCAGTAAATTTTTAAGATTAGGTTATTTGTTATTAATTTCTATTCCATGTGTGAATTTAATGGAGTCAAATTTACTGTTTAGTTTGGCAATAAAAATCTGCTTTGCATACATGTGTATTAAATACTGAAAAACTATCATCCACATAAAGAAATCATAATCTAGGAAAATAGTCATGCACTCATTGAATTATGGCTCCCAGGTCAACGGAACTGTTAAGTTGTAAAATTAGATTAGTAGGTGCAGATACTGCTTTTCTAAAATCCTGCAAACAAAAATTATTTATTCCCAATTTTATCAACTTCAATGTTAAAATTTCTAGTAATACAAAAATAGGCCTAAAAGCGGCAAATTTTGCTAAACAAAAATGGCTGGATTTATAAATGCAAACTCAAAATGTAGTATGTCAGAAATAGAAGCATGTAGTTTATATAAAAAGTTAACCTTTAAGTTAGATAATTTTAAATCTCAAGAATGGTGCAATTTTCAGAGGAACATGTTGATAGTCCTCAACACGAAGTTAGTGAAAAAGATCAATACAAAACAGTAAATTAAAACAGCTTGTAAAATATCAAATTAAAAAAGAAAAACCATCTCCTCAGAAAGTTGACCTCGTAGAAAACCTTTCTTTGCAGACGTTTAATAAAAATGAGAGCGCCCTTTCAAATCCTAAAGTTTCAAATCCTAAAGTTCCTAAAAAGTACTGTCTCCGGAAAATCCATTAACCCGGAAAATCGGTGAGACCTATTGTTTCAACTATAGATTTCCCGACACACATATAGAGAAATGGTTAACAAACGGATTTAAAGGCTTGTCTATCAAACAAAAAGTTTTTCAGTGTCAAATTCCTTTGAATTTATTAATAAAGTTAAAAATATTAAGTTGGTTAAGGGCGAGGTTTTAATATCGTTTGATGTGACCTCGTTGTTTCACAGTGTTCCCATAAAAGAAACGCTAACTTATTTAGACCATTTTTTGAAAATGAACAACATAGATGAACAGGTCTGCAAAGAAATCAAAGAATATATAAATTTAACAAATCTTTGCATGGATCAGAATATTTTTCAATGTAATAATGAATGTTTTGAACAAACACATGGCACAGAAATGGGCAACCACCTTTCCCCATTCATTGCAGACCTTTTCATGAGCAGATTTCAAACAGACCTAGCAAACGAAAATGACTATTTTCCTAGAGTATATTTTCGTTATGTTGATGTTTTTGCAGTATTTAATACAACTGCATGCAAAGTAGATGATTTTATTTCCAAATTAAACAGTAAACCGATTTATTACAGTTATTTGGCTAGCTAATAAGTCGTTTAGGCAGTATAAACAACGGATATTTGCTGGACAATAAATCTGACTCATTGTAACTTCACGTCAAAGTATGAAAATTCGCCAGAGCCGACATGCAGATTTTGTAGGAGGAACCGTATTACGCCGGTCTGACAGGCGCAATAAGATTTATTCTAGGCGCATGTCAAGGAAGCGGGCAGAAAAGACGGAACGTAAACGGTTGGGTTTGAATCATCGCCGTGACAACAGGTAGCCGTCGTCCGTGCCTTGCTAGGTAATTTGTTAAAGCGTTAGTTAGGTATAATACCTGGGGGAAGATTGTTCCGTGTCGCTATAGAGTAGCGAAAAGGCCGTGTGTTGGTCTGTTATTAATAAAGGATAATAGTCTAGGAGGACTGTGTTCTGTACAGGTATCAGTTTACAAGGTTAGTTATCACTTCGGGCAACGTGCAGAAGTATAATTTGTAAATGGTTAAACTGGTTGTGTTTTATTAATGCTGTTCTATGTGAAATATTAACAGCGGGGTTAGGATTTCACGTGTATATAGAGTGTACTGGATTTAGTAGTGGCCAAATAGTCACGATTGCCCATCTAAGGGAGATCTAAGTAAGGTAAATAATTATACCGTACTGTAGTGGAATTAGGGTGTTTTATCGAATCAAAGCGTACTATACAGGGTGAACCACGCTCGCTTGGAGGGACGTACGTCCTCTGGGAAATCATGGATTTATTCTGAAGAGTATGCGCTCGCTAAACCAGGTGGTTAACTAGCTAAAGTGTCCAGCCTAGGTAAGGGCCAAGCTGGTCACGTTTCGTACCCATATAAGGGACACGGGAGCACGGATAGTGCTGATTTAGGGTAGTATTTAGCGTGCCCGGCATCGTGTGCTGTATTAGTGCGACTATGTTTGCTTTGAGGGACGTTAAAGTCCTCGGAGGAAGCAGAGATCAATCCAGAATGGTACGCAATCGCTGGAGGGCCTTGTAGGCTAGTTAGGGTGTTCCATAAAAATTAGGGAACGAATTACCTAGTGGTATTCATTAGCGAGTTAGGGTCGTGTCAGCGTGGGAACCGTTTGCTTGCTCCCGTCGCGGAGCTATTCTCCATTTGATGTTTGGGGGCCCTGCTTTATGCTTGCCATGCTTTGTTTGCTGTGCTAATGTTAGCCGCCTGCTTAATTGGTATTAATTATTAGGCGTATTATTTTAGGCGAATATCACTGTATTTGCAAATATTACACATTTCTTGTATCAATACTATTGTAAAAGAATGTCTTGCCAGAGATAACATTATCTGAACTGAGATATGTGTCTCCGTATTCGCATGAATTGTAGCGAATTTTTGGTTTTAATTATTTGATGGAATTTTATTGTTGTCGATTTCATTTTGTAAATATTCTGAATGTTATTAGAGAGTTTTTATGTAATTAGTTGCGTTTCACTGCACTGCCTGTAGGTATTCGTACTAGTGTAAATGTGTTAGGGCTGGAATCCTGTGACAGATTGTAACTAGCGGAGGTATATTGTAGTCGATAGTTGCCTGCTTAGAATATTTCTGCTTCCAACTTTGTAAGTTAGGGAAAATAGCCATTATTCGGGAGTGAGTGATTAAAACCCACTTACCTCTCAAGAACTCTACGGGACATAATAACTTATGACCCCTGGCTATAGTTTTCTTCTCCACTCGAGTTACCCTGGGACAAGGCTGTTATGAAATAGTAACATTGTGGTGTTCTACGAGGACCTTAGCAGAAGTCCTCACGGGGATCTGACCTCGTCCTATTCAATAGGGAATAAAGATGGCGCCCGAGGATAGTTTAACATAAAAATATTTAGGTCACGCCCGAATGACGGATTGGCAACTTATCCGTCGGGCCGTGTGCTGAGCCGGAGTTCATCACAATATATATATATATATATATATATATATATATATATATATATATATATATATATATATATATATATATATATATATATATATGTTAGAAATTTGAACAAAAATGTTTTGATGAATAGAGTCGGTCCGACTCTATGTAGTCCATTGTTCAAACAGTTATCTTAATTATAAGCGTGTCCTTCTTACAAGAAATATTGTATAACAAGACACAGTATTACAAAGGCAGGTATGCAGTTTTAGTGACAGGGATTTAAGACTCAACAGTGGGGTCTGTCTGTATACCTTCCTAGAGCACGCTGTTGGCAACTGCTAGGCAACTAACATATAAATAGTGGTTATAGTCTTTATTCACTTAGTGTATTCATCCCGTTGATGACGCTAACTTTGTTACCGAAACGATCGTCACGTCTAAAAACTGTATTGTGATGAATTGGGTTCTCCAAATTGTACTTAACACAGACATACTCGGAAATATTTGACGATCTGGCAATGTTGCACTGGTTCCCTTCATGACATCATTCCACTCTTATTGTAAAAATACTATATTTTTTTAAAGAAGATACATTATTGTAAGTAACTAGAAATTGTTAAATGTTTAAAATTACCTGTTTTGTGAGCTGTTCTTCACACAGCTTATAGAGAGTATAAAACTTTCGAGCTAAAGTTATATTTTCTAGAAAGCCACAGCTGGCCAGCTTCACCCTAATTATTATTTGTCTATCAGGTACCATCATGGCTACAGTTCGAAACTGGATTTTTAAATTTTCTGGTAGCTCCTTACGACCAGCATAACCAGGGTTCTGCAAGAGAAGACACTTTTAAAAACAGTATGCTAAATTTTATAAGAAAATTTGGAATACAATGTCTTTAATGTGCGACATGAACTAAAGCAGTGCTCTTAAAAAGATTATAAAACATAAGCCAAAGATAAAAAATTTCGGGATGCAGCAAGTGCGTTATAGTAGTGAATTTTCATAAGAATTATACACTATTAGTAAGATATATTATTAAAACTAATTCTTTAAATTTAAATGGACCTTGGATATCGGCTTTAGAGTCCAAGTTAGCGATTATTTGAACAAATTTATATTTTATATGGAGCTAAAAGAAATTTAAATTTGGTCTTAGATATAATATGTAAGTACTGCAAGTGTCTTTAAAAAATAATATGTTACAAATTTTATTAGTTACAAAAGTTTTTCAGAAAAAAAATAATTATTTACAAAGGGTATGTACCCATTTTTAAAACAAATTTGTAGTTATCCGCGAAGCTCATGATGTTATTTTTCTTTAATTTAGTACCTACAGTGCGTTCACATAGGCGTTACTATGGTTCAAAATTGAAGATTCTAGCTTAATGGGAAATTTATTAAGCTAGTGGATTTGAAATATTTTTACAAAAATTTTCTACCATAACATACTTGCTGCACCCAGACCCTTTCTAACAGTTGTTTACGGTTGCTGTATCCACACTTTTTGAAAATGATAAAATATTGCAGCGTACTATGTAAGACTGACAAACAAGGCAATCTGAAAATCATTTTGGAAAAATATTTAAAACAATGAAATGAGATAACAATTTAAACATAAATTGAAAATCTTGATTCGCTGCTTCGTCGCGGGGGTTCTCCTTCCCCTTCTGCATGCCTACAATCACCCTCAATGCATAAACAAGAACAACGTAAACAAGAGAAATTCCTTTGGAGCAACCCCTAAGAAAGTTACGGGACCTGCGGTGAATATAGAGGTTCTGCGTGCGGTAAACAGGAATTTAAGGAGGTATAGCTGCAAAATGGGATAAAAACAGCTTAAAGAGGTCCACCTAAGCTCTTTCTTTCGCACTTTTCGCTCCCATTTCTTTTTTATATTCTTCTCCGCCCAGCACCCCTATTCATTATTGGTCCCGTAACTTTCTTGTGGGCTGTTTGCAAGAAATTCTTCTTGTGGTTTGGGCATCCAGAATGGGTTCTAAGCATATTTCTGAAAAGATTTTTAACACCCCCCATGAATGAACCCAGAATGGGTTCTAAGCATATTTCTGAAAAGATTTTTAACACCCCTCATGTACTAATCTGCAAATTTACCAAAAATTTAATTTTTATTTACATACGAAATGCATCTATGAAATTATAGGTGGCAGGTAAGTAGTTTTCCATATTAATTGCTTGAATGATCAGTTTTAATCAACTCAATCGAACCAGTTTCTACAAATAAAATAACAAAAAAAGGTTTTTAAAAACAAATTTGTAATTATCTGTGAAACTCATTGTGTTATTTTTAAAATTTAGTATCCACGCTGCTTTTATATAGGTTTTACTATGTATCAAAACCGAAGATTCTACTTTAATGGAAAATTGGGATATCACCATTTGAAATATTTTTATGAAAATTCGCTACCATAACGCACTTTTTTCAACACTTATTTACTATTGCTGTATCCGTATTTTTTGAAAATGAAATAAATATAAATACAAAATTTTGAAATTAAAATTTTAATAATTTAACCTAAATATCTGTTATATAATTTTAACTAGGGATGTATGTACTTTGTAGTACCTACCTAGATATTATGAGTACTTACTGTATTAGTTTGAGGTAGGTATATTTCTTGTAATACCTACCAGTGATTTCTGTATAGAGTTCACTAGGTAATACATACAATATCTACAATTTACATGCAGTTTACCTATCACTTTCATATTTGTTTGACTGGATGTTACAATGATAATATACTACTACAGTCATTTTGTTCAAGTTCAGTTAAAATTAAAAGTTGGGTTATTCTTTACCGACTATTTATATTAAGCTTAGAATATAGCTACCTAGTTGTTTTATATCAAAGATCCTAATAAGGTATTAGCTAGTATTATGAGAATACGTAATAAAATATTCGTCTATTCCGAGTATTGAAATATTCGTATTAATCCGAATATCTCTGGCAGCGTGATACATAATACCGAGTCGTATATAGTAAATAGAGTGTACATGTACGACACAAAATCTTTATGATATGTAAAACTGAATCATATATAGTAATCAGAATGTATGTGCACGATACAAAATCACTATGAGCTGAATGACGTATAGTGCAAGGTCAGCCAGCCAATAACAGCAGCAACAGAATAAAACGGATTGGGTATTCGTATTCGTAATAACAAGTATTAATCTAAACCTGCTTAACCTCTACGTACCCTGTACCCGCAATATTGTATAACGGCAATCGAACTTTTTCTTATATTCCTAGAATGGAATGTACTCTATTCCATTATATTCTGCTTATCTATTTTTAATTGTGTCAATTATATTACACAGGGGTTTGTTGAAACGAGAAGTTGAATCTAAAACAAATGTTTTCGGCTGGTGCAGTTATAAAATAAATTTGTATTAATAAAAGTGAAATAATGAACACCACAGAATCTTTTTGGTTTAGTTATTGGTCACCATTATATTTTATTAATTACATAAAACTTAACACGAACTCATCCTATATATTTGTAAAAATACCTTGCTATTCCCTGGACAATAATAATTTTCATTCCATGCACCCTCCTTACTGAAGATATTTAAAAAATTTGTAAACAAAATTTGTTCAAAATAGTAAATGAAACACAATCCCCTTATTTTCATCCCTCTATTAGATATTTAGATAATTAAAGAAATGAGAATGAAATAATCTGATAAGCTCTCGAAAATTTGGTGTTTTCTTTTGGAAAATTTTTATATTTCCGGAAATAAGAAAGTTAGGGAAACCAAATTTAGTACGCAGGTTTACGTCAAGAAAAGGAAAGCAGGTACCGAAATTTAGATCTAAAGGCTAAAATAAAAAAAAATTATAGGCATTTAAAGAAAAAAAATTGGGTGCCACTGATGACCAGATAAACGCACAAAAGCAAAATATTTTATGTGGATAACAAAATATATTGTATCTTACAGATAAAGGCTAAGTTTTTTGGCTCAAAAAGGTCAAGAAATGGCAGAAAAATTACTCTGAAAATTTGATCTCTTCCTCTTAAAACCTCACAGTCGCGATTTGAAACGTCAAAATTGGCAACATTTAGGCAAAAAACCTAAAGGAAATATGGGCTATGTAGAGAAAATGTCACAAAAAGTGTATATGTTAATTATAGGGTATCTTGAGCTGCATCTTATAAATTGTATTTAGACAATCACAGGTGGCCCATAAGTCGTTGGCGATACTAATTCTCTTTTTTTAAATCGAACACCTCTTATATTATTGCATTTTTGCATTTTCCATCGAATTGTAATGCATGCATGTTTTCGAGTGATTTCAATTGTTTTGCAACTTTTCGCATTTTTGGCGCACATCAAAAATTGTGATACGACATTTTTAACAATAGAAATTGGAGTCCCATGCAAATGACGCATTCAGAGAGGTTTTAGTTTATATTATTTCATGAAAAAATCGAGATCCGTACACAGGGTGCTCTCAAATAGTGACTGAATTAAAAAAATAAAACTGCCGTAACGCAATTGTTTCAAATAGAATAGCCTACATTTTGTGTTTCAGAAGTGAAGGGCATAATAATAAATGTTTCATAAGTTATTTAAAAAAAAGTTTTTTCAGATTTTCGTGAAAAAATTGTTTGTAAATTTTCATGCAAAAAACTTTTTTGGGAGTTTTGTCGAAAATCTTATTTGATGAAATATGTTACATTGTTTCTACTATATAGGGTATACTGGCAACCACATTTGATGCCTGCTTTCATTAAAAAAGACATATTTGCTACTAACAATATTTTTATGAAAATTCACTACCATAACGCACTTTCTACATCCAGACTTTTTGATTATGTGTGCATTTTATATTTTCATTGTCTGACATACGAACTAGGAACATAATAATTGTGTAACTGGTATCTGTGAAATAAAGGTAGTATCTATCAAAGAATCCCTATCAATGCTATAGATTCTGATAAAGGACACAAAGGTGGGCAGGGTGTTTTAGGAGATCACATAAGTGCTTCACATTAGAGGTTAACTATTGCGGTGGCAAAGGTCGAATGGTTTAACAAAACTAGCGTTACTAGAGGTTGCGTTAGTTTCTAAGAGAAGAAAAGCAAAAAACAAATACTTTACCATTGTTATAAATATACCAAATTCTGGACACATTTCGACTATGTCACCATCAGTAAACTGGAATGACTTTTTCTTCTCTTTTTTACTTGCAAGCACTACAGCCACCTGTTGGGCCGCCACTGACAAAACAGGCAATTCTATTCTATTAAACTCATCAAAGCATCCCCATGAACCAGACTGAGCCAATCCTGTAATATAAATAAGTATTTATTTATTCACCAAATTAAGCCATTACCTGTTAACAAATTGGTTTACATCAAAACTAAAAGTTTGTGGTGGATATGAATTTATAAACAATTTCAATGAACAGAGATAAACTAACAAATGAATGCAGAATTACACTAGTTACAAATTAAACATACAAGAGTATAAAAGCAACTACAAAAAATATAAATCTACAGGCTGATCCACATTAGATTTTACCCCCGTAATTTTTTTTTTTTTTTGGTTCAGAAAAGAACTGTAAATATAAATACTGTAGAGGATTTGCTCTTAAGTTTAAAACTGTGCCATGTGTAGAAGTGTGATTCATGTGATACATGTTTTAACTCGGCGCAGAATAAGTTTCGGTTTGCCTGGAGCTATAGGTAGAGAAATTACTTGAAATTTTGCAGTGTTTCTCCCAAAATTCTTTTATAAGTTAAGTTATTTTACAATTGATTGCCTTCTTTAGAAGTCCTAATAAATAGAAGAAAAAATTCTAAATTGAGACATAAACACCATAAAGTTGTAAGTTAAAGGCCTGCAGATAAGAGGCAGTTATCACCTTTAACTTTAGCAAAACAAATTCCAGTTCATTCATTTATTTTCCGATTTTAAATTTCAATATACACAGGTATGTCACAAAGTCATGATGTAGACATATCAATTAGTGAAATTTTTGCAACACTCATGAAAATTAAAAACGAATTAAAAGTTTCAATCGACAGTCTCAGAGAGGATCTCAGGATAACAATTGGGGAGCCATGTGCACGTCTCTTGCAACTAAAGATTGAACATGAAAACTTGAAAAGGGAGGTACAACAACTGCAAAGGAAGACTAAAGAAAATAATGTTATTATTTTCAGTATTCCAAGGGAGGAATATAGGGACAAAGATCTATTTAAATACATTTCTCGTAAACCTAGCACTACAATTAAACTTGAAATAAGTGAAAGTTTAGTGAATAATATTTACTGAGTCGGAACAAGTATTTTAGAGAAAAGACCAATTGTGATAGAATTTACAACATATCTTCAGAAGTAGAAAGTATTGAAAAGAGTTACACCATTGAACGGAACGGGCATGTTTGTAGCACATGATCTGTCAAACCAGAAAATATCTGAAAAAAGTATTTTACAGAAACATCTGCAGTTGCCCAAAGCCGACAACCGCATTGCTTATATTAAGGGAGGAAAGCTTTTTGTCGACAACAAATCGTACACTGCAAAGGATTTAATTGCAACCAGTGGGGCAAACGGGCAGCTGAACAAAAGGAAAGAGCCAGAAGTGCTTCACAGACACCACAAGCAATGGACATCAGTGAAGTTTTCCCAGATATTGAACACCTTGTTACACTGGGGACTTCGCAAACACCAAAAGTTATTGCCCAAACACAAAAAAAAGTTCTTGAGAAGCTACAGAGTAACCAGCAAAATGGTGGCTGTAAAACAAACTAGTGGTGCAAAGAAGGTTGGTCAAAAGTGTGGGTAAATAGATTTAGTTTTATTCTCTTATCATCTGAACTAGATGTTTTGGGTGGCTCTGACAAGTTGATCTAATTTTATTGTGTCAAGTTTGGCCTAGGGAGATTTAATGTGCTTCAATAGTAGCCAAGCTACTAGCGCTACACTTTAATAATTGAATGTCTAACATATGTGCTCCAAAGTGTGGATCTCTAGAAGGTGCGGTGACAAATTTATTCTGTTCAAAAGTTCCAATATAATTGCCAGCTTTCTAGATAATCTTAGCCTAGATAATGGTGGTCTAGTAAGAGGATTTGTTCCTTTATACTCCGCAGCTGCACGTCTCACTTCTGCGAACAATTTGTCGATGAGTTGTTCATTTTCTTTCCTACCCTATATGTGTTCTTCTTACTCAGTATGTACAGGTTACAGATTACTACCATCAAACAGAATCCCGTTATTTTCCGTAACTGCTATGTTAGTAATTTCATATTCAACTTCCTGTCTGATGGTATTCAGTCTAGTTTGTGGAATAAGGTTATTCCTAAGCATGACACAATACTGATTCCCTACTCTCTGTTGAGTCACCTGTATGTGTGGGTACCATCTGAGAAATTCGGTGTGAAGTTGTTACCTATATCCGCTTGTCTGTGGTCTGAATTGTGTTACTCTGTAGTAAATAAGCGTAATTGTTTCATTTATATTCATAGGCCATTTCATGCGATCCTATCTGGATGAGCACCAGTTGATTTTCCTGCACTACATCCTCAGTGGGTGGAGCTCTTGGTCTTACTAGGCTCCCCTACCAGACATGCCCTGGCGAACCGTAGGCAGCGCCATTTTTCAGAGGCTTTGGTTTTGCTCTATTTCCATGGGTGTGTCACCAATTAACCCTCGTGGCCCAGGTAGGGCTGGAGAAAGGAGTAAGGTAATATGGTTAAGGACAAAGAGGATAAAGCGGACAGCTAGCGTCGCTGGCTGTACCGTCTATGTTATTACGAGTAGCGGAGAGCACACTGCTGGAAGCAGTTTACCCACCGGCCAAACAGACCAGTCACCCTAGCCAGGGGCACTTACAGGGTGGTACCGCCCGGGCCAGACAGGCCTCGGTATTTTAACCTGGTTGTTACTCCACCCCCTCCTCCTTTCTCACCCGGGTTTGGGACCGGCAATGGCAGAGTTTTATTATTAATATTTTCTATTTATTAGTTTTATTGTTATTATTATTATTATTATTTGAAACACATTTTAAAAATACGTCGAGGCATACTTAAAGTGATGAATGTGTAATAATAAAAGTAGACAGAATATGTTTTATAGGAATGTAGCAGAGGAATAAAAGAAATTATCCAGCAAGTGTACAAATTACGCTGACGTTTAGATAAAAAATATAGAAAATTTTGTAGTGTATTATAAGCATTTTTGCTATTTTGTTTATATCAAATTTTACCTTTATAGATTCTTCCCAACCCCCTGTAATCCATCTGGTCGGAACAGTTGAAGACAACAACATATTTAGCCAAAGTCTTGCCCATATCTTTTACTGTTTCTGTTTTTCCAGTGCCAGCTGGTCCACAAGGAGCACCTCCCATGCTCATTGCCAGAGCTTGAGCCAGGGTGATATAACATCTAAAGAAATAAATAAAATCAAAACAGGATTAAGCCAATAAATTACAATAAGTAAATGATATAATAAAAAATTTAGTAGCATTGCCATTGAAACACATTCAACGACTGTTTCGGTCTTATGTTTGAGTTTAAAGATAAAAGAAACTATTTTAGATTCATTTTTATAGAGACTTGGCTTGATTTTGTTTACATTTCTACTATATTATGCTACACTTTCAGTCTAAAACCACAGCATAATATATCTATGCTGTGTTAAAACTGTATTTGAGCCATTCATCAAGCTACAAATATAGTGTATTATGAAAATTGAGTGAATCACCCAGTTAAATAACAATCACTTGGCAAATTTAATTTTTAAATAAAACTATTAAAGACAAACTATAACAAAATAAATAAATAAAAATTGATTCTGAACAAGCAAACATCTAAAATGAAAACACAGGATTAAAGTATTCCTGAAGTAAATAAATTGTATGTGAAAGCAAATCAGCTATGATACCTCTTTTTAAAGCACCACATGTTGGACAATCCTTCAGTGTGTCATAGAGCTTGTTAAATAATATGATTTCTATGTAGTTGGTTCAATGTTTACTAGATTTCAGCCTGTGTACTGGTGGGGGGTAAGGTCATTTTTGTACCTTGTGATGTGACTATGAAAATCACTATTCATCAACACGTTGACTTTATTATGCCACACATGAAGAAGGCAGGTGAGTATATAACAACTAATAATAGTAAGTATGACATTTTCTTTGTAATGATCCCTACAGCTATGCAGTGGTCCCATATCACTAAGAGCCCTTATAGCTTTATTTGCTGAAGTACGTATATACTCTAAGTGGCCGGTAAGTTGTTGACTTTATATTTTTTACATCTGACAATCTGCCACAGAGACAAGTAACATGAATGAGCCCTCAGATTATTATAAAAAGGATGCATAGAGACTTCATAGATTTTTTGGCGCTAGCGTATCTGACCTTAAATTTTAATCTGTGTGTTTTCCTCATTAAGTTTGAGATAGTTACACACGAATCAATTTTTTGCTTGCTCTATTGGGGTACTTGCTTTTTAATCTCGCTCCTATGAAACTGGTGTCAAACACGCCCTGTTCCAACAACGATCATCATCCGTATGGTACAAACAGGAAAGAGAGGCCACCCTGAAACACAATCAAATGTCAAATGTTCAGAAACACATAAACCCTTCACTTAAGCTCGCACATATACACCCACACACATACACGCACGCACATAGACGCACTCCATCTCTCTCTCACACACACACACACACACACACACACACACACACACACACACACACACACACACACACACACACACACACACACACACACACACACACACACACACACACACACACACACACACACACATTCACACTCATCCAAACTCACGCACACACACATACGCAAGCATGGATATACACTCCATTATTTTGAACTTTGCTTATCTTCAAATGTTAAGTTTTCTAATAAAGCATTCAAAACTTTTTATGACATAAGTTTTCGTATGCTTTATAAATGATCCTCTAGTTCCCAGTCTCCTAATTTCAACAGGTAATTGATTATACAATTGCAACCCAGAATAGCCCACTTCACGCTGTGTCACGATTTTTGTTTGCTACTGTACTGTCAACTGTTTAAGTGGTTTACTTCTTGTACCATGCGAGTGATCTATACATTCATATTTTATAACATTGTTATGAATTAACTGTAGCATACCAATAGTATACAAACCCCTTATGTCACTGACCCCCATACAATCATTATTGTATAACAGGTAAGTGGGGTATGTTATATTTTCTCTGAGAATAGTCTTAATAATAATATTTTGATTCGTATGCAATGTTGACAAAGTGCCATCATATGCAGAGCCCCAACAAAGCACACCAATCTTTAAATTGATTCAACTAGGCTGTTATAAAACAAAAACATATTCTTTTTGTCCAGCATATTTCTCAGGGCATAAAACACATGTGTACATTTTTTCAGCCTCTTATTTATATGCTCAGTACGATGGTTCTATTTTAGATGGTGATCTACAATTACCCCTAAATACTTTACACTTTCGACGCTTTCCAAATATAAATCACTAAATGCCATTTTTCTCCCATGGGTAAGTTTCGGCATTCCTGTCGAAGTTGTTGAAAATACCACATACCTAGTTTTGTTGCTATTGATGTATAGGAAGCTGTCAATTAAAACGAGTGAAAATTTAATGTACTATTAAATTGAAATCTGCGGTCACATGTAGTGTTTTAAACATTAAATAACTTTTAACATAACCGAAGAGTGGTATATTATAAACTCAGAATATAATCTACCTAGATTTTTATTTTGTATTTTTTTATTTCAACAACACACCACGAGGGCTTACAGCCTAAATACTATCGTACCGTGGGTGTCGACAAGGAGGAAAAAGGCAACTGGTTAATTCTGGACTTGAAGGTTTGGAGGTTCGGGGGAGAAGGAAAAACATGTGCCGGCAAGGAATTCCACAACTTGGAAGCCCTCGGGACAAAAGAGCGGGCAAAACAAGATGTTCTATGTCTGGTGACCTGGACAGTAGAAGGGTGTATTCGCTCTGTTCCCCTGGTAGATCTGTTGGGGGAAGAAGGTGGAGGAACTATGGAAGAAAGCTCCTCTGAGCAGTGCCCGTGCAGATATCTATAAAAGAGAGAGAGGTCACCAACGGCACGTCGGGGGGCAAGGGATGGCAGCCTTTGGGTGAGGGTAGGGTCACCGATGAGACGTATAGCTCTCTTCTGAATGAAGTTCATGATAGCGAGTGTAGAAGCGGCAGCAGCACCCCAGATGTGGAAGCAATGTTCGAGGTTTGGTCTTATTTGTGAAGTATATAAGGTATAGAGATTAGCTGGTAAAAAGTATTTGCGAGTCCGGAAGAGGAAACCTAATTTCTTAGCAGCCGTTTCTGCAATTGATGTGACATGTTGGTGCCAAATGAGATTTCGATCCACAGAAATGCCAACAAGTGAAAAGGACTCATTACTTTGAATAACTTGGTTGTTTATTGTGATGGGTCTAGGACTGGTGTATCTCTTATGAGAAAGAAAGCAAGACTGTGATTTGGTGGGGTTGAATTGTACAAGATTTCTACTTCCCCAGTCTAATATTTTTTGGAGATCCACGGAGAACCCTCCATGAGTTTGCGATCCTCATCTAATTGGGCTAAAGAGACAGGCTTAGAATATTGTATATTTGAGTGGAGGGTGCTGTCGTCCACGTAACTGTGAACTGGGTTGGATGTGCTAGAGAGGACGTCATTGATGTGGAGAAGAAACAAAGTAGGGGCTAAAGCTGAACCTTGAGGAGCTCCTGCATTAATTGGATACAGTTTAGAGGAATGGCCATCCACGACAACAGAAATGCTCCGGTTGGAGAGGAAATTTGTGGTCCAGGTACAGAGTTTTGGTGGTAGGCCATAGGCTGGAAGTTTATTAAGCAGCGCTGCGTGCTAGACCTGGTCGAATGCTTTGGATATGTCTAGAGCAACAATCTGGGATTCACCGTGTAGTTCCATAGACTTGTTCCAAGAATGGGTGACAAAGGAAAGGAGGTCGGCAGTTGATCTGCGATGACGGAATCCATACTGCCTGTCGTAGATAAGACTGTGTTTTTCAAGAAATTTTAGTAATTCGGTGTTTACATACTTTTCCATCACTTTAGAGACGACTGAAAGGAGAGAAATACGTCTGTAGTTGCTAGGAAGCGCTTTGGATCTTTTCTTGGGGACGGGTTGTACTCGAGCAGTTTTCTAGTTACTAGGGAATATGCCTCTATTGTAAGATGTCTGAAACAGACGAGTCAGGACAGGAGCAAGTTCTGGTGCGCATTTTTTGAGAACAATTGCTGGGATCTCGTCAAGGCCAGAGGCTTTCCTGGTATTAAGAGAAGAGAGCATCTTTCGTACCTTTTTAGTTTTGAAAGTGATATCCGTCATTTTATGCGCAACATTGGGGACTGTTGGTGGTTGAACATTTGGAGGTGGGTTGAGAGTAGAATTTCCGGCGAACAACGAGGCAAAAAGTTCAGCCTTGCCCAGGGTGGTAGAAACAATTTCATCCCCTGAGACAAGAGGTGGGAACGTGCTCTTGCAGAAATTATTCCCAATAGATTTAGCAAGAGTCCAGAAGGGTTTGCTGCCGCTGGAGCTTAAGAGGACTTTGTTTTTGATGTGGTTATTAAACGAGTTTTTTGCCTCAGAAAGAATGCGGACATAGCGGTTTCTTGCGTTGTTAAATGCTTGACAGTTTTCTTGACTGGGATTGTGAATTTGAGATTGATCGTGGTTTTATGATGGTGTTACTTACTAGTTTTATACTTCGAGGCTACTTACCTGTCAGTAAGTGGAGTAATAACAAGACGATCTGTGCAGCCCAGGTATTCATTTTGGTAAGAAAATATGACATCAGTTATAATAATCAAAGTTTTATCTTGCTCCTCTCTAAAGTAAAATCTGCACTGTTTCAACCATTCAAAATCATTTACATGCCTGATGTTTAAACGACACTAAAATTGAAATCTAATCTCATTAAATGAAATAGTGCATTGACAAAAAATTCAAAAATTCTGAAGGTAAGCAGATGCAACTGGTCTTCTCACTACTCGTCCGATTCAGAGAAGCAATGAACAAAAGTATAATATAATCTTTCACTTTTGGTTGTATCAGTACCTCCGAACAAAAAACAAGATGAAAAATAACTCTCCAATTTATTTAAACAAAACCCTATATGAGAAATTGTTTCCGCATGATGTTTGTAAGTCAAATCAATACAATTTTACTAAAATGTAAAATAAACTACTAAAAAGGTTTGCTTTCAAAACACAGACATGCTTGTAAATATTTGACAATTTGGCAATGTTGCACTGCTTCTCTTCATGACGTATTTCCACTCTTATTGTAAAAATATTATAACAACTCACCAATATGTCAAAAATATCACGCTGATGTACATGTATTGTGATTAAAGTCTCGAATTTGGTTCTTTCTATTTTTGTTAAATCCCTGGTCGTCTGGTCAATCAGAGTATTAAGTAATTCTAAAAATCTATTATTTGTTTCTGACATCACTTTCTTGTCATGTCTAGCCTGCAACAGAGCCAACTCAGCATCTCGAGTCCATATCATCTGAAGACCCAGCAATCCAACCTAAAACAAACAACCATCATTACATATTTTTTACCATAAGTTCTTAATTGATATCTTAGTTTTGCTATTCATTTAAAGAAAACAAAATTGTCAATATCGAAAAATGATATCCGCAAATATTAATGTGTGTCTGTAAAAGATATATTTTTCTAATATCAAACCATATGAATGTAAGCTATATATTATACAGGGTTCCCACTCTAAAACTAATTTCAATTTCCCGACTTAAGATTCAAATTTTCTATGACTCAGGAAGTGTATTTTTAGGCTTTTTTTCAAATGACTTACAAGATGGAATTTATACCATAAAAATTTTAACTGATAAAAATTTTTCAGTATTAAAACCTTCATCATTTACTGGTCTTAAAGAAACATGCCAACAAAATAATGTAAATACAAATATTAATTTAGTTAGCTTTTTTTTATTACCACTTATTCTACTTTTTACAAACGTGTATACTGACTTATAAGGTGTCTATTTGATTTCAAAATGTTTCGTAACTTGTATTTACATTTTCTACAAATATTAGTTAGTGTGATTTTTGTTCCAAAATCACAATTTTACGCACTTATGTCCAAACCTATTACTAAATAAATATAACATAACATTTGTATAAAAAATCGTGTATTAAAAGCGCCGCGAAAATATGTTTTAAGCATTTGATCTATTATTATTAAACTTTGATGAATACACAGTCATTTCGCAATACCTTACATACATTTTTAGGCTGTGGCTATTGCTATGTGTGCCCATGACATCAATGTTCCATGCAGTGGGCACGTAACATTAGACATCAAGTAAGTGACTTTCTGCGGCCCGTATTTCCGCGCGGATGCGGAAAAAACACACAAAAATTTTAATCTGAAATTCAAAAATAACTCAGAACGTCACTAAGTGAAGATTGGAACCTGTTACGAGCACTGATAAGCACACTTGGGAACCCAAATCACCACAACACATTTAAAAAACCAGACGATCGTTTCACCAACCGAGTTAGCGTCACCAGAGGATTAATAATTCTAAATATATGATATTGTGGAGGCAAATACTTGATGTAAATCCATTGCCAACTTAGATAAATAAAAAAATTGATTTACATTATTTTATTGAACGTATAACTGCAGTTTTGCTGAAGTTCTCAGCTTCTGTATTTGACAATTCGACATTTCTTTATTCACCTAAATTTTAAATATCTTGTATCTACAACTGTATTTATATTCTTTGGAAGGTCAGGCCAGGTCAGGTGACTAATGATTTAGGGAGGTTCATCGACAACTAAATTAACATATTTTGTTTGGCAGAAATATCTCAATTCTTTTATTATCTATTGGACATGCTTTTGCCAGTATTTCTTGTAAAGTAATCTATCAGTAGACTACCCACCTGGCAGATCCAAGTTCATACACTTTTTATTCTTACCATATTTAGCAATACATTTACGTTCTAAAAAAAAAATCGCCCCCGTGCACAACCTTCATGCATCTCTCTATAACTATAAATGCCAGTCTATCAATTGCGTGCACACTAATAAGTTGTTTTCACCTTAGTCATAAATTGTTCATTTTTACTGCAGTACTTTTATCTTCAGAATCAGTAAAGCAAAACAGAATCACCCCAAAAACGATAAAATAATAACATAGAGTTATGCACTAGATACATATTTGACGACGAAGCTGGTTTCATCAATAACTAACTTAGTATTTTTATATATGAAGCATTCACAGGCCATTTAGGCCCATAGCTTGGTAATACGTTTCCATTGCTTCCTATCCAGTGCAATCGTCTTCCAGTTTTGGACTCCTTTTTCTAGCAAGTCTTGTTGTGCTGCATCAAGCCATCTTTTTCTTGGTCTTCCTCTCTTCCTTCTACCCTCTGGATTTGACCAGACACACTTCTTCACCATTCTCTCCACACCCATTCGTTCTATATGTCCCAGCCACTGTAGTCTGCGTGCCTTAACCAGTTGAGACACCGGCGGTTCTCCATACATTTCATACACTTCCACATTTGGACGTCTTTCCCACATGACATCTACTTTCTTGCCTCCGAAGATTCTGCGTAGTACCTTTCTCTCCCATATCGCTATTCTGTCCTCCAGTCTTCGGTTCATTGTCCATGCTTCACAACCATATGTCAAGGTTGGTCTTATCACAGTCCTATATACTCTGAGTTTCGCAGCACGCGAGATGTTCTTTGATCTAAGGAAGCTGTTAAGCCCTCCTGCACATCTGTTGGCTTTTGCTATCCTTAGGTTAATTTCTACCTCCTCATCACATCTATTGTCTACTAATACACCTAAGTACATGTAATTATTAACCTCTTCGAACTCTATGACTCTCTCCCCTCGCATTTTCACTGTAAAAGGTTCACTATTAGTCACTTTAGTCTTTTTAATTGCCATATACTTGCTCTTGTCCTTATTTATTTGAAGTCCCACACTGTCTGCTACTTCCACCAAACTTCTAGTGATACTTTCCAGCTCTTTTCTATTTCTGGCCAGTAACAATATATCATCCGCATAAGCAAGGCACTGATGACTCCTGTCAAACAAGCTCCCAGTTCTGTTTATACCACTCTCTCTTATCACTTTCTCCAGAACTATATTGAATAGTAACGTTGACAGCGGATCTCCCTGCCTCACTCCTCTTCTCACATCAAACTCTTCTGTCAGATTTCCGTTTACCCTTACTGCGCACGTGGTGTTACATAGTGTCATTATTACCAGTTTCACAATATACTCGGGTACTCTGAACTCTCTAAGTATATCAACTACTTTACTTCTTTTCACTGAATCGTAGGCGGTCTTAAAGTCGACAAAGATCATGTGTACTGGAATCTCGTACTCGTAACAGCCTGTCAAAACCTGCTTTAGCAGACATATCTGGTCAACTGTCGACCTACCCTTCCGAAAACCAGCCTGATATTCCCCTAGCAAAGGCTCTATATATTTTTCTAGCCGTTTCTTTATTAGTGTTGCTAAAATTTTGTAGGCCACATCTGGTAACGCTATCCCCCTATAGTTGGTGCACTCTGTTATATCTCCTTTCTTAAATAAAGTTACCATGATGGTCTTATTCCATTTTTTTATAGTATAGCCAGCCTTTCAACACTAAGTGAGTGGTAGACGTGCCGCCACCTAGTTGCGGAACCAAGTAGTATGTTGTCACGCAAGCTCCAGATAACACAAAGTGTTAACAAAAATAGAGACTGTATACAACTAACTAACAATTTAGAATACTATACTATAGCCGTATTACTTTAGGTGTATTTTTGCTACAATTAGTATGCCGTACTGAAGAGCTCTAATGAGAGCGAAACCGGTCTACGGTTCTAATTGTTGCGAGCATGCATGTAAGCCTTACATACTTTGTCCCTATATTGGGGTAGAAATGGGCCAGGGCTGACAATTTTCTAAATTGTTAGTTAGTTGTATACAGTCTCTATTTTTTTTAACACTTTGTGTTATTTGGAGCTGGCGTGGCAACATACTACTTGGTTCCGCAACTAGGTGGCGGCACGTCAACCACTCACTTAGTGTTCACTACTATAACGCACTTGCTGCGTCCCGAAAATTTTTATATTTGATGAAAAGTACTTATTGTAGATGTTTGTTCAAATTTATCAATAAACATTATTACTATTACTACTACTACATATATACATATTATTTGATTTTTTAGAGGATACTTACCTGAGCCGGCATTTTATCAAGGAACTGCAACAAATGAAAATTTGGATCATTGATCATAATATATGACTGCCTTATAATTGAATGCAAAGAAGTTTGTGAGGTGACTAGTAACTGGGTGAGCCATGTTTCAACACTTCCTTCAGCTCGAACTGCCTTCTCCAAAGGTATAACTTCTCCTTCTGAAGATATGATAGCTGTGATCTTATTATACTCTATGTCATGGAATTTCACCCATCTAATATTGTCAAATATACTCAACAGATGATTTTGGATTGTATGGGAGTCTGATGCTTGACCAAGAATTTCAAGCAAAGCTGGATCAGAAACAAAGAAAAATCTGGGAAACATCGTTCTTTTCTTTTCTAAATAACCACTTAGTGATTTCTGGCACAGTTCTAGTTGTTCTTGTAAGTGAGGCAATAGGTTCTTTAGCATCTCATCACCTAAAAATAAACACAACAATAAACAATTAGTTATATCAATCACTTTAGTAAGATAAATATAATCTAAGCCTAAGCATGTCGATTTTCAATTACATATTTCATTTCAAGAAGACTTTACTTACAAAAAAAAAGGTAAATTAATATTTTTTCCCTCAGGGCTCGTCCGCGGCCATGCCGGTCCGATAGCACTGCAACCTTTGGTTGATTGTGCATACCCTTAGTCTTACTTCACCCTTTCCAAAATCACTGTGCCTTGAACTAGCCTGCACAGCGATTGATAGGGTGAAGTTTTATATTGCTCTGTCTCCGGTCTAGACTGACCGTAGATCAGTTGTCTTTTGCGGTCCAGAGCTTTACACTCGCACAAGATGTGCTGGGCTGATTCCTCCCCCTCGCCGCAGAGTCTGCATGCGAGGTCTCCTTCAAACCGCCCCATTTTATGCAGGTGTTTCTTGACAGCATGTGTCCCGTCAAGAGACCTGTTGTGTTTCTGAGCTGTCCTCTGCTAAGATTTAGCAGCTCCACAGCTCTCTTTGAACTGGGTTCGTAAATTATTGACTTCCCATGTCTGAGCCCTGGACAGTCTGCCCAGTACACCTTGTGTTGGTTTCTGACCCAGGACTTAATGGCTCCCCTGGCAGTGCTCTTTGTCACGCCCAGAGCCGCTTCTGGTCGCATAAATGGTTCTGCTGACCCTCTCTTCGCGAGACTGTCAGCTTCTTCATTGCCTTTGACCCCCGAGTGACCCGGCACCCAGATGAGGGTCACCTCATTCTGCTCAGCCAGGTCGCTTGTCTCATCTTGGCACTCACTTACCAGCCAGGAATTTACCTGTGGGCTACTTAGTGCCTGGCTGTCTGTGGCTGTGAAGATCCGCTTGTTGGTGTAGCCCCTCCTCTTGTTCTCCTGTACACAGTGCAGCATGGCGTACATTTTGGCCTGAAAAATCGTTGCATGGGCCCGAGGGAAATACTATGCCTTAAATTAATATTACGAAATAATAGTTTTATATTGCAGAAGTGTTTATGCAAAAATTCAGAAAAATGGCTTAATCATTTCAGCACAATAACCAAATAGTTAGGGTATATTTTTTTAAATTTCTTCACAAAATGGAACACAAGTAAAAGTTACATCAAGCATTAATTCTTCTTGAACCCAGTAGCTTCGAGTAAAAAAGACACGCTTGTGATAGATCAAAGTGTTTATACTCTTTATTGAATTGAATTGAATTTGTTCATGCTCGTTGTTCTGTCACTTTTAAATTCAAATGTCGCGCGCTACACTGACATAGAGTAAGTGTTACTAATGGTTTCCGCCAGAAGACCAGAGGGGGGGAAGAAGAATGAGAGAAGGGAGAGAAGCTTGCATCCCTCTGCCACTTGTTTTTGAGTCCTTGAAGAGGCAAGAGGTCTCGAGAAAGCGAATTGCTTTCAACCCCTTGAAGAGACACGAGGTCTCTAAATATCCATTTTGTTTGTAAGTCCTTTGGGAGACACGAGGTCCCTAGAGGTGTTGTGTGTGAATACAGAAAAACGAAGCTTACGTTCCTGCATTATTGGAGAATAAAGGTAGGTAACTTTGCTTATTGTCAGTGCCCTATTTGTTCTGTTTTTTTTGTTATTCATTATAAAATAAATACACGTGGTATTTACATTTGGCCCATCGACCGGATTTTTATAGTTGTTTTGTTTTGTTATTAGTTGATACAGTCCATTTTTTGAAGTAATTTTACTTGTTTCCTTTAGTCTAGTAAATTTGTAATTGTTTATTGCCGTGTTGAGTCATTTAATTTCAAGGTGACGTTATTGCTTGTATATAACTAGGTACATACTCGAATTGCATATTGTTGAAATCACGTTTGCATATTGTTTAAATCGCGTTTAGGAATTTTTTTTGCGTTGAACAATGGAGTTGACTCAGCTAAAAAATAAGCGCGAAAGCGTTTATACACGAGTAGAAGCCATATTGCATGTGGCTCAACAGGTCAAAATAGACGCAGTAGTGGATTTAGATAGGTTGAATAGATTTGAGGTTCGTTTTGAGGCGTTGAATGAGTTGGTCAATCTATTTGATTCATTGCATTTGGACATCGTGTCGGTAGTTGATCGATCAGAGTTGGAGAGCGAGCATGAAATGCAGAACAAATTCGATGAACTGCAATACTCTATAAAAACTATCTATCGAGAACTGAGAGGTTATGCAAATAAAGCCGCTGAGAATCAAGCTCGATCCGTTTTTCACGGTAGTTCGAAATCGAGTCGAGCATCGAGTAAGTCGCGGTGTTCTGTCAAATCATCGAACGCTCGATCTCTCAGTGAAAAGGAAGTAACGAACGCAAACGCGATTATGTCAACTTCAAATTTAAACAGACATTTGAGGTTACCGAAAATCGAAATGCCAAAATTCGATGGAAATTGGAAAAACTGGCCAACCTTTTATGATCTGTTTAAAACAATGATTCATGAGAACGAATCATTGTCAGATATTGAAAAGTTCCAATATTTGAGTGCTTCGTTAGTGAAGGATGCAGCTGGCCTAATCAAGAATTTACCGCTAACGGGAAGCAATTATGGGATTGCATTCAAGTCTCTGGTCTCAAGGTATCACAATACCCGGGTTTTGTTGACCAATTATTGGCAGGGTATCGTACAGGCCCCCAAAGCAAATAGTGAATCTGCTTCTTCCCTACGAACGTTGTTGTCTGTATTCAGTGAAAATTTGGAAGCGTTGAAGCAGTTTGAACATGACATGTGGGATTTCACTAAATTCAACATGTTGCTGCAAAAGGTGGATATGAGTCTTAAGCAAAAATTTGAGCTTGAGTTTTGCGAATCGGACATTCCCAGTTTTAGTAGTTTATGTAGATTCTTGGAAAAGCAGTGTAAAGCAATGGAGACAACTGCCTTAACTTCCAATTATGTGACTAATAGAAGGCAGCATGTTTCAGCAACCACTGCTAGGCCCGCTTCGTCCTTTGTTACCAGCACAAAGCTTGTATGTGCTTATTGTAAGGAGGAGCACCCCATGCTCAAGTGTGATGGATTTCTATCTTTATCCTCTCATAAACGGTATACGTTCGCAAAAAAAATAATCTTTGTTTTAACTGTTTATCAAACTCGCATGCCAGCAGGGAGTGCAAGTCATCAAGTTGTCGTGTATGTAATAAACACCATCATACATTATTGCACTTCCCAAAAGCACCGGCATCGGGAGATGAGAGTGACTCAAACAAGCCACCTGTGGAAGAGCCACAAGGTGCAGAGCAATTGCGTGTGTTGGCAAGTGTGGTAAAAAGGGAAAAGTCCGTGTTACTGGCAACTATAATGCTATTAGTACGAGATAAAAATGGAAAGGTTAGGAGATGTCGAGCTCTCCTGGATTGTGCGAGTGAGGCTAATTTCATTTCGCAGCAGTGTGTTGAAAAATTGGGGCTCAACACCTCATCTCGTTCAGTGATGGTTCAAGGCTTGAACCAAATGAGCTCGCTTGCTAGCCAAGGCACTCTCAAATGTCGAGTAGAGTCCATTTATGAGCCAACAAAGTTAGAGTTGGACATGATTGTGATTCCGAACATTTGTTCCAAGATCCCTTCTGCTAAAATTGAGCAGTGCCACTGGCAACATATTCAGAACTTAGAGTTGGCAGATTCAGAGTTTGGTATACCAGGGGACATTGAAATTTTGTTGGGTACTGACGTTTATGCTCATGTGGTTAGACCTGGAATAAAGAGAGGGCCTCGAGGTGCACCAGTGGCCATCAATACTGTTTTTGGTTGGGTGCTTATGGGCAGTGTAGAACAGTCAAAGTCTCATTCTGTTGTGAATAGTTTATGCACGTTGGTCGACTTGGATCATACCTTGAAACAGTTTTGGAGCTTGGAACAGGTACCACAAGGTTTAGTTATGTCTCCGGAAGATAAAAAATGTGAGGAAATCTTCAAGAAGACTCAGCACCGAAATAGTGCTGGGAGATATATTTTAAATATGCCCTTTCGTGCGGGTACTCCGTGTTTGGGAGAATCTTTCAGTGTTGCATTGAGGCGGTTTTACTCCCTGGAAGCACGTCTTAGTAGGGATCCAGCGTTGCACAAGTCCTATTCGGAGTTTATCAGGGATTATTATGAGTCTGGCCATATGTCTCTGGTATCAGATGTAGCTGTGGAACCATCTGATGCATACTATATTCCCCATCATTGTGTGTTGCGTCCTCACAGCCTTTCGACCAAACTGCGGGTGGTATTTGATGCTGGTTCCAAAAGTACGAATGGTGTATCTCTGAACGATACGTTGTTAGTGGGAGCGAAGTTGCAGACAGATATTGCCACTGTGTTGTTGAAATTTCGCTCAAACAAAATTGCATTTACTGCTGACATTCGGCAAATGTATCGACAAATTTTGGTTGTAGATAATCATAGGGATTATCAAAGAATTCTCTGGAGGTTCTCAAAGGGGGAACCTGTACAGAAATATCGCCTTAATACTGTCACATATGGGGTCTCCTCAAGCCCACACATGGCAATCCGAACAATGATGCAGCTTTGTGATGATGAGGAATCATCTTTTCCATTGGCAGCAAAGCTAGTTCGGTCCGATCTCTATGTGGATGATGTAGTCAGTGGAGTCGACTCATTGTCAGAGGCTTTTGAGTTGCAACGGCAATTGATTGGGTTGTTTGCTAAGGGGGGTTTTGAATTGAAGAAGTGGGCCAGCAATAATTCGAAACTGTTGTCCACAGTATCAGCTGATAGTCAGCAACCTCGATCGTTAGATTTAAATGATCCATCAGTGTTGAAAATTTTAGGATTGCAGTGGTGTCCCATAGGTGATACATTCTCTTTTAATGTTGAACCTATTGATCGTCCGTGCACAAAACGAAATCTTCTTTCGGAATTGGCAAGAATTTATGACCCCCTGGGTTTTTTGTCTCCTGTTACCCTGTTGGCAAAATATCTTATGCAGTGCTTGTGGGAGCAAAAAGTGGGATGGGATGATAAGCCCTCAAAGGATATTGTTGGTCAGTGGTCTCAGTATAAATCACAACTCAGTGCGCTAGCAGGTTTATCAATTCCCAGAGGCGTAAAACACGATAAAATCATCAGTACAGAACTCCATGGGTTCTGTGATGCATCGGAGCGAGGGTATGCTGCAGTTGTTTACTTAAGACAAGTATCAGAGGAGGGTCAAGTTTGGATCAATTTTCTGTGTGCCAAGTCCAAGGTATCACCTTTAAAAAGAATATCGATTCCACGTCTCGAATTGTGTGGGTGTTTATTGTTGGCAAAGCTTCTGGAATTTGTGTGTCGGGTGTATGAAGGTCGTTTTGAGTTTAACTCTATGTATGCTTGGTCAGACTCTATGGTGGCACTTGCCTGGATAAAATCATCTTCCAATAGGTGGAAGACCTTTATTGGGAATCGAGTAGCAAGCATACAAGAGAAGATTCCTCCAGAGTCATGGCATCACGTAAGTGGACAAGAAAACCCAGCTGATTGTGCATCGAGAGGCATGTTACCTTCTGGGTTTTGTGAGCATCCACTATGGTGGGCGGGACCCGCCTGGCTAAAATTGGCAAGAGAAAATTGGCCCAAGTCGTTGCGTTTTGAGCCGCCAGAAGAGTGCCTGGCGGAGCAACGAACTCTCCCCGTACTAGTTACTTTGGCAAATGAGGAGTGGCTCAGTAAACTTTTGAATCGCTTTTCGCATCTACGGAAAATTCAGGGTGTTGTTGTATATTGTCAGCGGTTTGTGCGAAATTGTAGGGTGTCTCCATCTGACCGAACTACTGCATCTCTGACAGCCACCGAATTACAGGAGGCGCTTCATATGCTTATCAAATGTGCTCAAGGTGAAGTATTTCAAAGGGAAATAGCATCCTTGGTTAAAGGTGAGAGGTGTGCGAGGGCAATAAATAAGTTAGCCCCCTTTCTGGATACAGAGGGTATCCTCAGGGTGGGCGGTCGCCTTCGTCAAGCTGATGTTCCAGTTGAAGTGAAACACCCTATATTGTTGCCCCGCTCACATCGTCTCACCGAGTTAATCATTGCACACACACACCATGTCAATCTTCATCCTGGTCCTCGCACATTGCTTCATTTGCTTTCGCAACAGTTTTGGATTTTGTCCCCTCGGAGAGCTATTCATCATGTTTTGTCAAGGTGCTATCGTTGCTTTCGAGTGAATCCTACTCCCATGGCACCGATGATGTCTGATTTGCCAGTTGCCAGGGTTTCTCAGTTGAAGCCGTTTTCACACAGCGGAGTTGATTTTGCAGGTCCAGTTTTTGTGACACAGGGCAGATATCGAGGTGTCCGAAAGGTGAAAGCATATATTTGTTTGTTTGTGTGCATGGCAACGAAGGCCCTCCATTTGGAAGTAGTGTCTGATCTTTCAGCTGAAGCCTTCTTGGCAGCTCTTCGGAGGTTTGTGGCTCGCAGAGGAAGATGTGACAATTTGTATAGCGATAGAGGTACCAACTTCGTCGGCTCAAATAAGCAGCTCTTAAACTATGCAAAGGGGGCAGCAGATGCTTGTACCATTAAGTGGCATTTCAACCCCCCATCAGCTCCGCATTTTGGAGGTCTGTGGGAGGCAGGAGTGCGCTCAGTTAAGACTCATTTGCGAAGGGTGATCGTTTTGCAGATTCTGACCTTTGAGGAAATGTCCACGTTGCTTGCTCAAGTGGAATCAGTTTTGAATTCTCGACCATTGTGTAGTGCGAGTACTGATCCAAATGATCTGTTAGCCCTATCCCCAGGACATTTTCTTACAATGGAACCGTTAGGTGCTCCTCCTGATGCTGATTTGACTTTGTTAAGTATGAATCGCTTGTCACGCTGGCAGCTGGTGCAAAGGATCCACCAGGACTTTTGGCGCCGCTGGAAGAACGAATACCTGCATACACTGCAGCAGCGTGGTAAGTGGGATACTGTGCAAACGTCCCCCCCGATCGGAGCTTTAGTTGTGATTAAAGATGAGACTTCGTCACCTCTTGTTTGGAAGCTCGGACGCATTATGCAACTATACCCAGGCCGTGATGGTATAGCTCGGGTAGCTCAAGTTCGCACTAGTAGTGGCACTTTTGATAGGCCTCTGACGAAGTTATGTCTGTTGCCATCGCAGTAATACGTCCGCCTTGAAATTTTTTTTGTACAGTTAATTATAAATCCAATAGCTTCAGTTTTTTGTTTTTGTGCTTATTGTAAATTTTTGTTTCGTTTGTTTATTTGAGAAACAATATAATTGTGAAAATAAATCCTTATTTTGGTGGGCGGAATGTTCATGCTCGTTGTTCTGTCACTTTTAAATTCAAATGTCGCGCGCTACACTGACATAGAGTAAGTGTTACTAATGGTTTCCGCCAGAAGACCAGAGGGGGGGAAGAAGAATGAGAGAAGGGAGAGAAGCTTGCATCCCTCTGCCACTTGTTTTTGAGTCCTTGAAGAGGCAAGAGGTCTCGAGAAAGCGAATTGCTTTCAACCCCTTGAAGAGACACGAGGTCTCTAAATATCCATTTTGTTTGTAAGTCCTTTGGGAGACACGAGGTCCCTAGAGGTGTTGTGTGTGAATACAGAAAAACGAAGCTTACGTTCCTGCATTATTGGAGAATAAAGGTAGGTAACTTTGCTTATTGTCAGTGCCCTATTTGTTCTGTTTTTTTGTTATTCATTATAAAATAAATACACGTGGTATTTACAGAATTGGATCAGCGTTTATTTAGAAAATGCGATAGAAGTACAAGAATATTTACAACATATACAAAATTGGTTATTTAAAATATTCGCAAATACTTTTCACTAGCTAATCTCTATACCTTATATACTTCACAAATAAGACCAAACCTCGAATACTGCTCCCACATCTGGGGTGCAGCTGCCGCTTCTACACTCGCTATCCTGGAGTCCATTCAGAAGAGAGTTATACGTCTCATTGGTGACCCTACCCTCAACCCAAATGCTGCCATCCCTTGCCCACCGACGTTCCGTTGGTGACCTCTCTCTCTTTTATAGATACCTGCACGGGCACTGCTCAGTGAATCTTTCTTCTATAGTTCCTCCACCTGCTGCCCCAACAGATCTACCAGGGGAACAGAACGAATACACCCTTTTACTGTCCAGGTCACCAGACATAGAACATCTTGTTATGCCCGCTCTTTTGTCCCGAGGACTTCCAAGTTGTGGAATTACTTGCCGGCGCATGTTTTTCCTTTTCCCCCGAACCTCCAAACCTTCAAGTCCAGAATTGACAAGTTGCCTCTTTCCCCCTTGTCGACACCCACGGTACGATCGTATTTAGGCTGTAAGCCCTCGTGGTGTGTTGTTGAAATAAAATAAAAAATAACTAAATTAGTCTGACATATAGCATATTTCACCTATTTACCTAGTTATATAAAATTGTATCACTTAATTATTATATGTAATTGAATTAACCTAAATTCGAGGTTAACAATTATAAGTAACATATTTGTGTCTATTCCAAGTTGTTTTGTGAATAATACTGTTTAATTTTAATTTTCAACCTATCAATTGTATTTATATTCTTTAGTTTCAAGGCAAGTTGATTATAGGGTTTGAGGCCATTGAAATATACCGATTTATAGGTGCTGATCTTATTTGGGTGATATAATGAAAAGTTTTATTTATTTCTTGTGTGGTGTTGATGGATTTTCCCAAAAGTTTTTAGTGACTTATCGAAATAATTTGCCATACTACCCAACTTTATTTTATGTATGAATAACAATACCCGAATCTCAACAATTTGTTCAACTCTTAGCCATCCTAGTGCTTTTGACATATCATCTATCCTTGTGTACTTATCTGCATTCAAAACGATTCTCACTGCTCTATTTTGAAGTACCGGCATCCTGTGTATTTCAGTGATATTTGCACCATAGAGAATTGTGCTAGTGTAATGAAATTGTGGTAATATTATAGAGTTATATACACTTATTTTTGACTGTACAGTTAGGTATTTCTTGCATCTTGCAAGGACTCCTATTCGTTGACTGACCTTTTTACACAAACTGTCGATATGGTGATCAAACTTTAGTTTCCTGTCTATCATAATCCCCAAATACTTATGAGTACTTACGAATTCAATATCAACATCTTCAATCTGCAATCTGCCCTGTTCATTCGTACTATTTCTAAATTCCTCAATTATCATCGCTTTTGTTTTATCTACATTTACTATAAGTTTATTACGTCTTATCCACTCATTTACTGTTTTCAAATCATCATTTACATATTTTATTACATCACTAGGATTATTGCCAGTTAAATATATTAGAGTATCATCGGCAAATACCTGATACCTGGAATGTCTGATACTCAACACTATCTCGTTGATATATGTAAAGTTAACAATATAGAGCTTATAAAATACCTCGAAAAATTAAACATCCCACGTGATTTGTCAAAACCGATCTACTGGCAATATTCTGTCATATGTCACTCATGAAAAATCTTACTCTGGAAAAATTTGGAGGTCATGCAATTTCATAGGATATTTCTAAGGAATTCGATTGGGTCTGGCATGCGGTGCTCCTCAATAAACATACATACGGATTGTCTTTGAAACTATGCCTATAGTTATCTAGTTTTCTGAAGGAGCGCTCCCTGTATGTTGTTGCCGATGGTGTTTCACTGGATGAATTAAAAGTAATGCGGGTGTTCCACAGGGTTCCTTCTTAGCTCCCACACTTTTTCTTTTGCATATAAATGACCTCCTGTTAACAACCAACAACCCGATCCATAGCTTCGCTGATGATAGTACTATTCAAAGCACGTTTTCATCAACTCATCCAATAAATGCTTCTTGCGTTGAAGTAACCCACTTTCTAGATGATGACCTGTCTAACATTCTCAGCTTGGGCTTTGCAAATCTGTTTATGTTTAATGCCTTAAAAACACAGAATTGTCTCTTCTCTAGGAAGACTGACCTACAGGGCTCTGATGCTTAGTTGGCGGGCAAAATACAGCGCAAAAAAATTACAATCTCTACATTGGGTATAACTGTTGCAGAAGACCTTTGCTGGTGCTTACATGTTTTCAATACTGCTAGTAGTAGTAGCAGTGGTGGGATGGCTAACGCCAAGCAAGTCGGCCACAATGGACCCTTTTTGCCAACCCGAGCAACCCAGCAACCATGCTCTACCCTTACTCGGTTCCGTCGCCAAACCGCCTAGACCTCGAAATGAAGGCCGTGACGGTTTTCAATTAGGCAGTACTTACCTGATTCCTCTGCAGAGTCCTCAAACCGAACAATTATGCTCGAAGACTCCAAAAAGCCTCGCATTCACATAAGTAGTGGTAAGACTTTTCTTCATCCTCACCGCAGTCCTGGCAAATGGGATCCCTCTCTACGCCAATCAATGTGAGGTGTCTTCTAAGGGCGCAGTGGCCTGTCAGCACCTCAAGGTTGCGGCGAAGCGTAGGTCGACTCCTACCGAGTAGCCAGACAGCTTTATCTCTGTCCGGCCCATCCACAAAGTCCCTCGCCTGCCTACAGCCGCCAACCGAACCCCAGTGCCTCTCCATGGCTTTCTTAATCCACCTGTCTAAGGCGAAAGAGCCCGTCTTCCTACTTATGCCTATTGCAGGCTCCGGGCCGCAGAACGGCCGCCGGGAACCAAGCCTTGCGAGATTATTCGCTACCTCATTCCGCGCTACGCCACAGTGTCCCGGAACCCACACCAGTTGCACCTCCTTTGTCCTGGCTAGTCCCTTAAGAGCGTCAGCGCACTCCTGAACCAGTGTTGACCTGATGTTGGCCGCGCAGACTGCCCGGAGGACCGCATGGCTATCCGAGCAAATGTAGCAAATCCTCCAGCCACGATCCGTCGGTACAACAAACCAGGCTTGCGGGCTGGAATGCAACCTTATTTTCCCTCCACTGATCCCTACTGGGGATCCTGAGGGTATATGGCCTGACGATCGCAGTGTAAATATAAAGAAGGATCCGAGGATTAAGTCCCCAGGTCCTCCCTATCACTCGACGCAGCTGCCAGAGGGTCGCTACTCCCTTCCTCACAACTCGTTCTATTTGCGACCCCCATGTTAGTTTGAAGTCCAGGACCACCCCTAGATATTTGACCTCCCACACTAAAGCTAAAGGTTTTCCAAACATCACGGGTGCCCTGAACCCCTCCACATTTCTCTTCTTGGTGAATAGGATCATCTCAGTCTTCACCGGCTTTACGGAGAGTCCCAGCTCACCACATCACTTTTCAATTATGCTACAGGCAGCTTGCATGCACTCACAGACGACGCCGAGGAATTTGCCGGTGACTAGAACCAGCCCATCATTAGCCTACGCCAGGGCGTAGCAGCCATTCTCGGAGAGCCGCTCCAAGAGGCCGTCCATGACCAGACACCATAGATGAGGCGAAAGGCAGCTGCCCAGAGGACAGCCGACCGTCACCCCAACGTCCAGCCCCCGGCCCTTCAAGGTCAGCGAGAATCTCCTGTCCTCCAGCATGCTCGCCACCCAGCTTATTAGGGACCTTGGCGATCCCCTGTCCTGTAGGGCGTCACAGACCGTATCCGTCCTTGCCCTATCAAAGGCCCCCTCCACATCGAAGAACACAGCTAATGTGCACTCCCCATAGTGTAGGGCCCTTTCCACCTTTCGCGCCACAGCGCGGAGCGCCGTCTCCATCGATTTCCCCCGCTGGTATGTGTGCTGACTTTTACGGAAGAGGTGATCCCTGAGGATCCCTCCCAACATAAACCTATCTACTATCTTTTTCAATGCCTTGAGCAGGAAGGATGTAAGGCTGATTAGCCTGTACGCCTTGGTCAGCGTGTAGTCCTCCCTTCCCGGTCACTGCCTGCGGACTTGAATGGAGCAAACTCGTTCACCGCCCAGGTTATAGAGCCATCTGTGACCACCCCCTCCGCCAGCTGCCAGTCTGAATTCGGGACCGTGCACTCCAATACTGCTAAAGCAGCAGCAGCAAAGAATCTTGGGTTTCTGTTTTTTTTTAACAGTTTGTTTTCATCACAACAGCTTTTGATGCTGTACAGAGCACAGATATGTCCTCAGTAGGAGTATTCTTATCATGGTGCTGTCCCAAAGACAACCTTGCCCCTCCTAACTAATTCTATTCGAAAATACGAGATTCATCTATCACAGTCAATCTCACTTCTCTCAACCACAAGAAAAATGTTGGAGGTCTGCGCCACTTCTATTGATATTATGATATATGCAAACTGCGTCCTTCAGAATGACATCAGGTGTCTTATACATCGCACCACAGCTTTTGGTATTATGAGCTGCTCAAACAATTTACCCAATAATTTTTGCAGAGTTGGGTCCATTTATCCCGGGAATAGATAATATCATGCATTTTCATTAAGACAATGACAGATAAGTCTTCACAACATCCAGCAATGCCTTATTTCGAACCACATTGCTTTTTAGATTGACCAAATACCTATTGGATCTATCAAACTTCAAAAAAATCTAGGGTACAAACTCCAGGTAGGTAATCTTCCAACAAAAAAAGCTATAAGCTGGTAGTTAACTACTGTTATAATTATTTTTATCATTATTATTTTATACTTACCAACACAACAAGCAACAACTCCCGGAGTCTCATGTGCTCTTTGCATTATCTTTTGCCAAGATTTATCTATCTTAGAAAACCTTTTAGCTTCTTTAGGTAATTGTTTAGCAATATCACCACCAACAAAAACAGCTTCTAAATAGACCCACATGTTTTGGACTAGCAACCAGCGCTCTAGTATTTCGTTTGTATTTGACAAATCATGAACCCACTGTTGTATCTGCTTTTTGAATGGAGCATTGTATCTAAAACAAAATAAAATTAATTGTTTAAGGTCTTTCAAGAGTATTAGGGTGTTCTGGCAGAGAATCTATCTCGATTAAGGGTCAAAGTCTATCAAGAGTATCAGGGTGTTCTGGCAGGGAATCTATCTGTTTTAGCTTGCATGTCATGGCTTCTGTCTTTCTCCTCTAATAGTATTTAAAGGTGCAGCTGTTCAAGAATGATTTACTACTGAGATTCGATATCCTGGCACGTTATATGCACCATCAAAGAACGGCTGGCTGGAGGAGTCACATTTTTTTATCTGGTTCCGTCCGTCCTTCGTTCCACATATACAGAAACTTCGTGAGACCACTAAATTGATTTGATTAGATTAGATTGTTCTTATTATACGACGGCCACTGCAGCCATATCAGTGTTCACATTGTAGAAAACACACTGATGCAGAATGTGCAACTAGTAAAATTTCCAAGCCATCTTACAGATCGGGTAGAACCTCTAGATAAATGTGTCTTTGGTTATGTTAATACACAATGGGACAAATTGTTGGTTGGACATGGAAAAATTCTGGACGCGTACATTATTGTAGTGAATTTGATAAAAATGTTTTTAATAGACAATATGTCTTTTTTTAATGAAAACAGGCATTAAATTTAGTTACCAGTATGACCTATGTAGTAGAAAAAATGTACCGTATTTAATCAAAATAACTTTCTTGTTTGAAAAAGTACAAAAATTTTCCAAAAATAAACCTAAAATGTTCCCGAAAAAATTTGGTTTGATTTTCCCGGCCAACAAACCTCTTCAAGCAATTTACCCCGAAAAAAAAATGTTTGCATGAAAATTTACATTTTTTTTTTTACAAAAACATACTAAACATTTATCACTATGCCCTTCACTTATCCCCTGTGGGTCCGGGGACTAACTAAAAGAATAGGCCCAAGGTAACTCCTGCCTGTCATAAAAGGCGACTAATTGGAATCAAACACTGGCGGGGTTCTGACCTGGAGGGAGGCGGATATCTCTGGGGAGTGATGTACACCCGGATTTTGAGGCTTCCACTCTGGGATTAGAAATGGATGGTTGCCCGCGCTTGGTTGTTACTCGGGAGCGGGGTTCCGGATGGGTGCCGCCTTGGGTTGAGTGCTGGCGGGTGTCGTGTGTCTAGACGACCCAGAGGGGGTTGACAATTCTGATGAGTGGTAAACACCCGGAGTTTGGGGCCCCCATTGTGTGCTTTGGAAGAGACGGACGGCCTCGCTTGTGTGATGCTCGGGAGCGGGGCTCGATGGGATGTCGCCTTGACCCACACTGGTGGGTGTCGGGTCTAGACGAACCCGGAGGAGAGCTGAGATCTTTAGGGGTGGAATAAAACTAAGGGTTGAAGGCCTCTTCTGTGAGCTTCGAAACGGACAAACGACCTCACTTGGATGCTGCTCAGATGCAGGACCTCATGATACTGCACCGAGTCAAACACTGACGGATGTCTGGTCCAGACGAACTCGGAGAGAGGTTATCTCTCTTTGAGCTTTGAGAAGGGCAAGCGACCTCGCTCATATGGCAGTACATCTGTCAAACAAAGTTTCACCTCGCAGGTGTCGTCTCCTGTCGGAAGCTCGATTTGTTTGGTGAAATTTAAGCTAACGCTGACAGGTGTTGAACCTGGACGAACCCGGAGGTGGCTGGGGTCTCTAGGGGTGGATTACACCTGGAGACTTTGGCCTACTTTGTGAGCATCAATACAGGCTAACGACCCTGCCTGGATGCTGCTCAAGGGCGGGATTTTATGATACCGCCTCGAGTCAATGAAACACTGGCGGGGGTCTGGTTCAGGTGAGGCTGTGGGGAGGCAGACATCTCTGGGGAGTGATATGCACCCGGAGTTTGGCGCCTCCACTGTGGCCTCAGAGACTGACAATTGGCCTCGCTTGGTTGTTAATCGGGAGCGGGGTTCCAGATGATACCGCCCTGACGTGTGTCGTGTGTCCAGACGTCCCGGGGGCTCTTATCTCTGATGAGTGGTAAACACCCGGAGTTTGGAGCCCATACTGTGTGCTACGAAACGGACGGACAGCCTCGCTGGGGTGATGCTCGGGAGCAGAACTCGATGGGATGTTGCCTTGAGTCTTAACACTGTTAGGTGTCAGGTTTGGAAGAGCCTGAGAGGAGCTGAGATCTCTAGGGGTGAATTAAAACTGGAGATTATATGCTGCTCGAGAGCGGGACTTCATGATACTGCACCGAGTCAAACACTGACGGATGTCAGGTCTAGACGAACCCGGAGGAGAGCTGAGATCTTTAGGGGTGGTATAAAACTAAGGGTTGAGGCCTCTTCTGTGAGCTTCAAAATGGACAAACGACCTCACTTGGATGCTGCTCGGATGCAGGACTTCATGATACTGCACCGAGTCAAACACTGACGGATGTCTGGTCCAGACGAACTCGGAGAGAGGTTATCTCTCTTTGAGCTTCGAAACGGGCAAGCGACTTTACTCAGATGGCAGTACACCTGCTAAACAAATTCTCACCCTCAAGAACACATCGACTCCCTCAGGGAGCTGGAATTGATGCGTGAAATCTAAATAATTAGGCGTGAGCCACAATGGACCTAAGGTCGCGGTGGAGGGACTGAAATAGCCCACTCACAATAAAATCTAATGCCCTTCACTTCCGATACACAGAATACAAGCTGTTCCATTTGAAACATTCGAGTTACAGCAGCTTGATTTTTTAAAATTCAGTCACTATTGGGCAGCTGCCTATATACAGCATTTCGATTTTATCGACAAATAATATAAAAGAAGACCTCTCTGAATCCGTCACTTTTATGGACTCTGCTACGTATTGGTAAAAACGCCATATCATAATTTTTTATGTGCAAAAAATGTGAAAAATTGCAAAACAATTAAAATAACTTGAAAACGATAAACGCTATCAATTTTTTTTGCTACAAACATACATGACAATTCGATAAAAGAAGTCTGGACTGAGCAAGTGCGTTGTGGTAGTGAATTTTCATAAAAATGTTTTAAATAGCAAATATGTGTTTTTTTTTAAAGAAAGCAGGCATCAAATTTTGTTACCAGTATGACCTATATAGTAGAAACATGTTCTATATATAATCAAAATAACTTTACTGCTTGAAAATGTACAAATTTTTCAAAAATAAACTTAAAATGGTCCCAAAAAAACTAGTTTCCTGTCCAACGAACCTTATAGGTTAATAGCAAATTGGGCTATTCAAATTTGAAGCATTTAATAAAAATTCGTTACCATAACGCACTTGCTGCGTCCCAAAAGGACAAAGGGCATGCACAATAAGCCAAAGGCTGCGGTGCTATCGGGGCGGCAAAGACGCTAACGAGCCCTAAGGAAAAAAAAGTTTAATCTATTTGCACTGTGCAGATTTTAATAATAACTCGCTACCATAACGCACTTGCTGCGTCCCGAATTTCTTTTCTTACAGACATGCATTATAATTATGTGGTCGCACATCGATACATAAAGGTCAGCTCAGAACTGGCACAGACCAGGGGAATCCGACTATTTAATTAAAACAAAGCATTGTTTAATCTATTTGAATTGAGCAGATTTTAATAAAACTTCGCTACCATAACGCACTTGTTGCGTCCCGATTTTATTTTTATAGAAACATGCATTATAATTACGTGGTCGAAATTCGATACATTAAAGGGCAGCTCAGAACTGGCACGGACCGGGGGTATCCGACTATCTAATTAAAACAAAGCATTGTTTAATCTATTTGAACTGATCATATTTTAATAAAAATTCGCTACCATAACGCACTTGCTACTAATACTTAATTCTAATTTAACATAAATTACCTGTTTGATAATAACGAACCTAGTACCATAAGGCTATCTTCTAGTTGGCCAATAGTTTCTGCCGTTGTGTCCCCTCTTAACAACAATTCTCCTCTATTATTGAAAGTCATGAAAGTTAGTTCGTGAACAGACCATTCATTCGTTACTTGTCGTAATTTAGCTTCAATATCCTTCTCCTTCATTGCTGATATACAGATGTCCTAAAGGAGCACAATTAAAAAAGTACATGATTACCAACAAAAAATTAAAGAGAAGGAAAAATAATTAACAGTTCTTTAGATATAAGCTTTAAAATCACTACTTCATTTTAGTTAATATAATATGACAAAATATTTTGATGATTACTTACTTCAATATCTTCTTTATGCTGAAGTAGAGGGGCTTCCAAAATATTCTTTAAGCAGAATCCATCGCTTTCTAATTCAAATATATGATTAAGTGCATCCATTATCCTCTGCCAGTGTCTAGGCTTCATTGCTTTATTAGCCATCAACTCCAAAAGTGGACACATGTCATTAAAGTCATCTATAGTTTTCTTAAGTGCGAAGAATGCTGGCCATTCCTTTAATCCTTTCGGAAGTTTTCTACATCTGTTCTGGAATTCCATGAGCTCGTTGTTGATTTCTTCAATATTCACATCGCCCCATGGTATATCATAGTAACTATTAACTCTGTCTATGACATCATTATATAGTTTGTATAGTTTTTGAAGGAGATTCAGTTCTTTTCTTATTTGAGCCAGTTCAGGATAATCAGTGGTCGGTAACCCGAATAATTCTTCACCACTCTGGTATGTCTGTAACTTTCTCCACATGCCATCAAAGCGGTTCTGAAATACATAACAAACTTAATTGGGACTATACACCGGATTAATAATAATAATAATAATAATAATAATAATCTTTATTAGCAACCAAGCTATACAAATATTCTTATCACTACGTCAAACCTAAAACTATTTTCAATTTTAAAATATACTTTACATACTCTTTGCCTTGATAAAAATTTTCTTTAATATAAACTACTATTTCTCTTCTAAATACCTGCAAATTTCTACTTTTCTTTACATTTATTGGTAACTTATAAATATTTAAGCCCTTATAAAACAATGTTTGTTGTTGTTTCCTAGCCTTATTTAAATAAATGTTCTCAGCATTTCTTGTATTATAACTATGTACATCATTTACACTTTTTATTTTATTGCACAAATAATGCAGTAACAATTTATTCACTATCTTGTAAATAAAAATCAAATTCAACAACACAAATCTCTGATTAATACTCATAAATCCCAATGTATCCCACATATCTTTAATTGTAGCATATCTGTTAACACCTAAAATAATTCTCATGGCCCTATTCTGTAGTACCTGAAGTTTTTCTTTATCAGTCTCATTAACATACATCAATATTGTCGGACAATATTCAAAGTGTGGGGCTATCATACTCTTATACACTGTTAAACGAGTCATGGGAGACAGATAATTTCCAAGCCTTTTGAAATATCTTTTTTTTAAATCTAATTTATTCGTCAAGTATTCAACATGGCTCTTAAATTCTAACTTCTTATCAATAATTATGCCTAAATATTTGGTTTCATTTACATATTTTAAGTCCTGATTAAATAGCTGTATTTTTTGATTTTCCCTATTACTTCCCATCAGCATGACGTTAGTTTTCTCTACGTTTACAAACAAACTATTCCGTCTTAAACATTCTTCTAATTTATTCAGTTCCCCTTTCATCTTTTCCATGACTTCCTCTATGCTATCTGCCCATACAGATATTACCGTATCATCCGCAAACAAACTTATTATCGTTTCGTCATCTAGATTATCCCCTATGTCGTTAATATACAAAATGAACAACAAAGGGCCAAGCACGGTTCCTTGTGGAACTCCATGTTTTACTGTTCTTACATTAGATAACTTTGTATTAATTCTAGTTTGTTGTTCTCTGTTTGTTAAGTAGTTTGCCAACCATGCTTTAGCTTGTCCCACTATTCCATAAGCTTCAAGTTTAGTCAACAACATTTCTCTATTTATCGTTTCGAATGCTCTTTTAAAATCCAAGTAAACTGTCAATAATTTTATTATCATCTCGCAGCTCCTTCCATCTTGACACCATAATTTGTAATGCAGCTTCACACGAATGTTTTTCTCTAAATCCAGATTGATTTTCAATCAGTATCTTATTTTTATCAATATGATTTAACAACTGTTTATATGCATCTCCATTATTTTTTCGGCTAACGCCATCATGTTAACTGCTCTAAATTCACTGCTTTTTTTGGTATTTGCTTTTTTTGGTACCGGAACTACCTTTGATATCTTCCACCCCTTAGGAGTGATACTTTCTTGAATAGACTTATTAATTAAGTTTATTATTTATTTTTTTAATTTTTTTATTCCCTTGCTCCTTTGCATATCTATTATATCAGTAGATGTTTTCTTTTTTAGTCTTTTTATTATTTCTTCCAAATCTTCTTCTTTCAATGTTTCAAATTTCTCAAGTTTCTCTACATTTTCTATCATATTTATTTGTATATTACTTGTTTCAATTACACCATCTTCTATTATTTCTTTTTATGTACAATACACCTTATATTCATAGTTATGTCTTATACCAGGGTGGATCATATATAAATGAGACCTTTTTCTGGACAAATAATATTGTCTGGAGTCAAGGTTCATAGATTTGATAGGTTGCCAGGTAACTTTGAGAGGGGAAACGCGAGAGGAGGCCACTACGTAATGTGTATGCCAGATGCAGATAATGCCGATTGCATTTTGGTGATTTAAAAAAAATTATGAGAAATTTGTGTCTTATAATGTGTTTGCTAAAAATTTGTTAAATACGATCAGTTACAAATTTATTTTTATGTCCAATTTGTATGAAATAACAGTTAAATCAAAACTATTATCTTAAGACAATTTTTTTTTGAGGTACTGTGTTGTAAACATAAGTGCACAGAGAATCAACGGTAGGACAAATTGGAAGTTAATTATTCAGGAATATTTTTATATTCAACAATTAAATCGGAGAATCGTCATAAAGGTGGATATGTATTTAATTAAAAAACATAGATTATACACACTTAAAAAGAGAAGTCAATAGATAACTCAACCTAAATATCTTTTTAGATAGCTAGTTGTTTGTAATGTATCAATGTGGAAATATAATTCTAAAAAGGCAATGGAAAGTGAAGCGCAATGTTTTTTCTTTTCATAAAGATCCAAAGATTCAAAAAGAATTAGGAAGAAAATGTTATCGCAAATATGTATAACATGTTGGAAATAAGAAAATTTGCAGTAAATGTTTTAAACCTGCGGAATTTGAAGATAAGTTACGGGATAGAATAATGAATACACAACAGACACATCTAAAAACATCAAGTACATACTTTTTTTTTGGTTATTTATTTATTTTATTAACCTACTTTATCGAAGGGTGGGTAGTACCTACAATATTTGAGGTGCGCCTGAGACCTATCAGAGTACCTAATATATCTACTTCGTTCTGATAATAAATTTATATTTTTAGCTGTTCCTTCATTATATCTTGAATGGACAAGAAAAACAAAATGAGGGTAAAGAATACAAGCGAATGATGCATAAAAAAATTTCATAAAAATGTGTTTAATAGCAAACATGTCTTTTTTTTTAAGAAAGCAGTCATCAATCTATACAGTAGAAACAATGTGCCATGTTTCATCAAAATAACTTTATTGTTTGAAAATGTACAAAAATTTTCGAAAGTAAACTTAAATTGTTCCCGAAAAAACTGATTTCCTAGTCAACCTTATAGGTTAATAGCAAATTAAGCTATTCAGATTTGAAGCATTTAATGAAAATTCGCTACCATAATGCACTTGCTGCGTCCCGAATGTCTTTTCTTACAAAGATGTATTATGTTTCGATGGAAAATACAAAAATGCAATAACATAGGGCGTGTTCGATTAAAAAAATAAAATTTGAATCACCAACGACTTATGTGGCAACTGTAATTGTGAAAATATTTTTTAAGATGTAGCTCGAGACACCCTATAATTAATGTATACCATTTTTTTTCTCGTAACTTGCATAATAACGGATATATTGAGCTTTAATGATTTTTTACGAAAATTCGACAAAAATGATATACCATTAAACGATAAACTCTATAGCCAACATTACTGCCAAAGCATCAGAGAAAAATGAATTTTCTGGGAATATTTTAGTAAAATGAAGGACAATGACGATTGAAACTAAGAGTTCAGGCTTTGTAAAGCATTCTTCTTGAGACATTTTCTTTCCATAGCTCATATTAATTTCAGGTTCGTTGCCTAAATATTACCAATTTTGACATTTTAAATCGCGAATTTGACGTTTTGAGGAAAATCCAAATTTATTTTTATTTAAATGCCTGTAACTTTTTCGTCCTTTAACCTACAGAGCAAGGTTGGCAGGTAGCTTACCTATGATAATATGAACCCGTGTACCAAATTTCGTTGCCCTTACTTTGTTAGTTCCGGAGATATAAATTTTTTTCGAATGAAAACTCAAAATTTTCCCGGAAAACCTCGTCCGATTTTCCTGACTAACGAACTTATCCAAGCCATTTACAAAAGGAAGGTATGTGCCAAATTTTATCCAAATCGGCCCATTATTTTTTGAGTTATCGGTGTGATATATATATATATATATATATATATATATATATATATATATATATATATATATATATATATATATATATATATATATATATATATATATATATATATATATATATATATATATATATATATATGTAAACATATAAAAATTGAAACTGACCCCGGATATGGGTTCTAGGGGTCCTAGTTCGCGCTCATTTGCAAATTTTTTTTCAAAATTCAAGTCGGTATCTCCCCATTAGTGAATTTTTTCTACGAAAATTCACTAAAAAGTAAAGCTATTGTGAAAGATGTAATTAGCAGGAATGAAGATCCACCATTGAACATCACAGAACCAGCCGAGGAAAGTACGCTTCAACAGGAAACTTTAAGCATAGACTTGTCAGAGAAACACCATCCCTTAGTAAAGAAACAAAGTATGATATATAAAAAGAGAATATTGGTTACTTTGCAGATGAGTTCACGAAGGGTTTCAGAAAAAAATGTCAGAAACATGCTTTGAACCCCCGTTGGATGCATAAACTATAATAAAATTTCTTGCAGACAACCCCCAAAAAAGTTATGGGACCAGGAGTGAATAGGGGTGCCGGACGGGGAAGAAGATAAAAAGGACGTATAAACGAAAAATGTGAAAGTAAAAGACAGGTTATCCGGACCTATATAAACTACGTTTATCCCATTTTGCAGCTATACCCCTTAAAATCCTGTTAACCCTGCACAGAACCCCGTTTCTCCACACTTCCTGTAACATTCTTGGGGGTTGTTCCTGCTTTTTATTTTATTTTTTCTATGTCTTATAATATATGAAAACCGTCAAATGCATTAATATTCTGCTTTAATTTATGTAATAATATAATCTAGCTTTACGAAATTGAATATCAATGAAAATAATGGTCTGTATTGATGGGTTATATTTATAAATTACCAATATCGTTTAACAATTTGATAGGTTCCTGATTCCTAGATCATGTTGTTCAGTATTAGACTATTATATATATATATATATATATATATATATATATATATATATATATATATATATATATATATATATATATATATATATATATATATATATATATATATCAATAAGTAATGTGTCAATGCAGAGTAGTGCTGGTCCTTCATAGTAGAAGTAGTGGGCCACCTAAAATTGAGCACCTGAGAAATGCAGATTTGATATTGAAATCAAATAACTCTGCAGCACTGGTAAAGTGCCTGACCTGTAATGTATGTGCGGGCTAACAGACTGTTGGCCGGCTACTGGCCGGAGTTTCCTATAGTTACCAGCCCAACATTGTATTCAAGCACTTCACCAGCAATGCAAGTGCCGGGTATCGGCTATGACGCCAATACTGGGCCAGTATTATAGGTTAGCTGGGCTTACTTATACATATTTGGAAGTTGATCGAGAGAAACACACAACCTAAAATTTAAAATATACAGTCCACTTATTATAATTGTTTTCGCTATTCCTCAACACTAATAATCACTTTATTGGCTGTGGCATGTGTCTGGTATTAAAATGTGTCAGCAGACAACAGCTCATGTATTTATAGAATAAGCAAGAACAAAATGATTACCTGAAAGAGAATCAGGCGATCTGATGCTTCTCTTGGAGATAAACCTGGTTGCATAGGACCAGCAGTTTTATATTCAACGCAGTAATCAACCTTGTCCTGTCTGAATTTCTCCAGGTTAGATTTCAAATCTTGCTGTAACTGAGGCTGCATATCTAGAAGATTAACTTGCGTTTTCAATGCTTTTGCCAAAAACTGGGTCCATGTGTACCGTAAGTTGTCAACTTGTTCAGTCACCTCCCTCTCAATCAAAACATCATAGCGACTCAACACATTGAAAGCATCCTGAAACATAGTTTATAAAGTTAATCAAATAAGTTAAATAACCTTTCTAGATTCCTCACGTAAAAGTAAGGCTTTTTTTCAACTCAGGTCCGATTTTGCTTCATTTCTTAGCTACAGGTTTTTTATTTTTTTGGTTTATTTCAAATTTCTCCAAAATGACTGTAGCAATCCGAATGAAATTTTGAGAGTGGAAGTTATTCGAACTAGTACATATTGTATTGCCAAAAAGTGTGGACAGATTCACCGGGGCCATGAGTACGTGCTAGCACTGCATTAATTTTCGAAAAAAACCTGTACGGCAGTAACTTTTTTTGTTGTTTGTTGGCTCAGTTATGTAGGTCGATTTATGTCTGTTAAAAGTTACCTCTTGATATTTTGTCGATTTCGATCTCTTTAATGAGATAAACGCAATTATATTGTGTTAGGTAGTGTATTAATATGTCCTGGGCTGAATCAAAAAAATTAGCTTGTTATTGGCAGTTACTTGGCAAAGTGATAGACATAGTTTATTGCTTTAAAATGCCCTTTTTCTATTATACCTTGGCTAGTAGTAGTAGTAGCAGTGGTGGGAAGGCCAACGCCAAGCAAGTAGGCACCATGGGCCCTTTTTGCCAACCCCAGCAACCATGCCATCCTCGGTTCCGTCGCCAAACCGCCTCGACCTCGAGATGAAGGCCGTGGCGGTCTTCAATTGGACGGTACTTACCTGATTCCTCTGCAGAGTCCTCGATCCGAACAATTCTGCTCGAAGACTCCCAAAAGCCTCGCATTCACACAGGTAGTGGTAGGACGTTTCCTCATCCTCGCCGCATTCCTGGCAAATGGGATCCCTCTCTAAGCCTATCAATGTGAGGTGTCTTCTAAGGGCGCAGTGGCCTGTTAGCACCCCAAGGATGCGACGAAGCGTAGGTCGACTCCTTCCGAGTAGCCAGACAGCTTTATCTCTGTCCGGCCCTATCACGAAGTCCCTCGCCTGCCTGCAGCCACCAACCGACCCCCAGTGCCTCTTCATTGCTTCCTCGGGCCACCTGTCTAAGGCGACAGAGACCGTCTTCCCACTTATACCTATCGCCGGCTCCGGGCCACCGAACGGCCGCCGGGAACCGAGCCTTGCGAGATTATTCGCCACCTCATTCCCCGCTACGCCACAGTGTCTAGGAACCCACACTAGTTGTACCTCCTTTGTCCTGGCTAGTCCTCTACCTTCCTCTTCTTGGTAAATAGGATCATCTCCGTCTTCGCCGGGTTTACGGAGAGTCACAGCTCACCACACCACCTTTCGATTATGCTACAGGCAGCTTGCATGCACTCACAGACGACGCCGAGGAATTTGCCGGTGACTAAGACCAGCCCATCATCAGCGTACGCCTGGGCGTAGAAGCCGTTCTCGGAGAGCCGCTCCAAGAGGCCGTCCATGACCAGACACCATAGATGGGGCGAAAGGCAGCTGCCCTGAGGGTAGCCGCTCGTCACCCCGACGTCCAGCCCCCGGCCCCCCAAGGTCAGCGAAACTCTCCTGTCCTCCAGCATGCTCGCCACCCAGCTTACTAGGGACCTCGGCGTTCCCCTATCTTGTAGGGCGGTACAAACCGTATCCGCCCTTGCCTTATCAAAGGCCCCCTCCACGCCTAATGCCTTAAGCAGGAAAGATGATTAGCCTGTACGCCTTGGCCAGCGTGTAGTCCTCCCTTCCTGGCTTGGGAATGAAGACCCCCCCCCCTAACCCGGCACCAGACCTTTGGGACGTAGCCCTACGCCAAGCTGGCCCGGAATACCTCCCTTATGTTGAGAAGCAGTGTATCCAGGCCCCTCTGGAGCAGTGCCGGAAAAATCCCATTACAGCCTGCGGACTTGAAAGGAGCGAACTCGCCCACCGCCCAGGCTATAGAGCCATCCGTAACCACCCCCTCCGCCAGCTTCCAGTCCGCATTCGGGACCGTCCACCGGCCCAGGTCGGCAGCCCCTTTGACGGCTCCACCGCCCGCGAGGTGAAATTCGGAGAGATGACGCAAGGTCTCTTCACCGGTGCTTGTCCAGCTCCCGTCCGGTTTCCTTAAGGATCCTACATTACTGCCTACCTCCTGCTTGAGTACCCTTACCAGCCTGGCTGCGTCAGGCAGGGAATTGACTTCCCCGCAGTACGCGCTCCAACTGGCTCGTTTACTCCGTCGCAATTCCTTCTTAAACTTCCTTCTGGCAGTCCTGAATTCGTCCCAGGCCGCTTTACTCGATTCTCGGCCGGCTCGGTTTAAGGTCCTCCGAGTCCGCCCGGGTAGTACGGTGAAATCCCTGTTCCACCATCTGACTTTGATGAACGGTTCCCCCCTAAGTGGTGACGCGGCCTCGTAGGCTGCCATTATTTTACCTTGGCTAAATTAACTAATGTGTTATAAGTTTATGGTGAAGCGAGACAAAATGAAAGAGAAGCAGCAAGAATTTATCAAAACAGGTTTCCTGGACGAACAGCATCCGGCAAAAATATTTTTGAACATATTTGCAGACGTTTAAGGGAAACCGGTGCCTTAAACCCTTTAAAATCTAAATCTGAACGCAGAAGATTCTGAGTTAAAGTTGAAGAGTCAGTTCTCAGTGCAGTGGAACGTAGCCCCATCAGGCACCAGAATGTTTTCTGTTTCTAACAAATTAAGAATTATTTTCGCATCGTATGTACACAGAATCTGGCAAGAGCAACAATTAAAACCATACCACTAAACACATGTTCAAGAACTTTTACCAAGAGATTATGAACCTAGACAAAAAAAAATTCAGTCATTTTTAAATAAGTTGGAAAACGAGCAACACTTCTCCGGCCGTGTTCTTTTTACAGAAGAAGCATAATTTACAAGGGAACTATACATTTTCATAACTGACATAACTAGTCTGAGGAAAATACTTATTTACTAGGAGTAGCAACCTCGCAGTATCAGATTTATGTAAATATGGGCTGGTATTATTGGAAATGAAATTATTGGTTCAATTATTATGCCGAATAGTGAGAAATTGAATGTGGTTCCAACACAATGGTTCACCGGCGCATTTTGCGGTTGATCTAAGGCAGTACCTCTCAGAAACATACAGTCATTGATGGATTGGCTATGGTGTTCCAGTAGCATGGACACCAAGATTCCCTGATTTGAATCGTTTAGATTTTTATCTATGGGGGCACATAAAGGAGCTTGTTTACAAGACACCAGTACAAACAGTTGAAGAACTTTTACAACACATAAAACTAGCATTTTTAAAAGTTCAGCAAAATCCTCGCATTTGTGTCACAGTTAAGAAGATCTTTGCACCAACGATTGAGGGTTTGTAATGAAGCTGCAGGTGACCATTTTCAACATTTACTATGATTCAATTGAGGTATTTTCACTAATAAATAGTTTAAATTAAGTACCTTAAAGATGTAAAAAATACAATACACTACATAACACAACATAATTGCATTTATCTCATAAAAGATATGGAAATCGACAAAATACCAAGAGGTAACTTTTAAGAGGCACTAAACTACATACATGACTGGGCTAACAAAAGAAAAAAAGTCAGTGGCACACAGGTTTTATTTAGAAAATTATTGCAATGATAGCACATACGCACGGCCCTGGTGAAGCTTTTTTAGCAGTAAAATATTATTATTATTATTACGTATAAATATGGACAAAGGATAAATCCTATAGAGTCTGTAGTGCAATAGCTAGGTGCACACAACCAGAACACAGCACAAATCAGAAAAATTACCAAATTTCCAGAAACAACCAAAACTTAGAGAATACTAAATCAAATTAGGTTGAATTGTCTTTTAAAGGTATTCACAGATGATGCGCTCACTACTTGAGAAGGCAGACTGTTCCAACTGCCAAACACTTGATTCGGAAGAAAGTTCTGCAGACAACGAATACTGAATGCCTCCCTGAAAAGTTTATATTCCGGCCAATGGAGTCCGAGTTAACAGGGAGGCCAACGGTATTCCTATAAGACCATATAAGATGTGATACGTGAAAATTAGGTCACCTCATTCGTGTCTTTCAGCAACTAATGTCATGCCCCAGATTTGTAACCTAACCTCGTAGCTAGGCCTGATAATGCCATAAGGTAGTCGGCTTGCTGCTCGTTGCACCCTTTCTAGTCTGTCACAGTCTCTTGATAGGTCTGTGCACCAGGCTGGACCGCAATACTCCATTAGAGGTCTAATGTATGTAGTGTATACAAGTGTAGCACACTGGGGATTAATATGGTGACAAGACTTACGGATCATGTACAGGATACGATTTGCTTTGGAACAGATACTGGACACATGCACAGACCAGGTCAAGTCTTCAGTCACGATGACTCCCAGATCGATCTGCTGTTTTACTGTTGCAAGCTGGGCTCCATTAATGTAGTATGGAATTTTGGGGTTGTTTCTGACAATGTGCAACACTGAACATTTGGAGGCGTTGAGGGGAAGCAACCATGACTTGCACCAATCCCCCAGCTTGAGCAGGTTTTCCTGGATATAACTGTGATAAATGAGTGGGTCGTTGTGTAACTTGATTTTGTCGGCAAAAGAAGAGCATTCAGATCTGACAATCAGTGGTAGATTGCTGGTGTATAGACACATAGACATAGACACATTTATTTGACCACTTTTTACACTTAAAAATTCAATAATTGTGGCAAGTCGAAATACACTAACAAAAAATCAAAGTTTTAAAAGTACAAAGCAAAATACACACACATATTAATTAGTTAAAATTAACTATACAATAAGTGAACCATGTAAAATACAAATTACTACATGTGCGAGATACAAAGACTATAGCACTATGGAGGCATCCATGTACTCACGGACTGAATAATAAGCGTTTTGCTTAAAGTAATACTTTATAGCATTTTTAAATTTCCCATAATCTAAGCACTTTATGTGAACTGGTAGCTTATTATATAAGGCGATATGCAAAGAATTATTTACAGATTTTTGCAGTCTAAATCTCTGCGGTCGTATCAAACCAGCCGATCTTGTACTATAGTTATGGTATGCAGAATTTAGCTGATAATCAAATTTATCCCTGTGTATATTTAATAACTGACTAAAGATGTATATCGTGGGAAGAGTCATGATTCCCAGACTAATAAAGTATGGCTTACAGTGTTCACGGCAGCCAACTCCAGCAATCAACCTAACCACTTTTTTTTGTAGCCTGAAGATTTCTATAGAATTTGATGAATTTCCCCACAAATGAGTGCCATACGATAGGTGGCCGTGAAACAGGGAGAAATAGGCTGACAGAAGTGAACTTCTATCAACCGAATTCCTCAATCTCCTGATCACAAAAATTGGGACTGACAACTTACTCTTCAACTGAGAAATATGAGCATCCCACTTAAGGGCTCCATCTATAGTAATGCCAAGAAGATTAGCATTATTTTTCGCCGACACCTCCGGAGTTGTGGAAAATATTACCGTAAGAGTTTTTTCTGTGTTTAATTTTAAGTTGTTCTGTGTAAACCACAGTTCTGCCAACTTCCCAGTAGAGATCATTTCAACGTTCAGCTTTTCTGGGTCGCAGCTTTGGCAAATAAGCGACGTGTCATCAGCGTAACAGACGCAACGACTCCGTGACATAAAACCGAATAAATCGTTTATGTAGACTATGAAAAGTAGCGGCCCCAAGACAGAACCCTGCGGCACCCCACTTCCCACAGCCCCAAGATTCGATGTTTCCTCGTTAAAAAAGCGCTGCTTTCTCATATGTAAGTATGAACTTATTAACTTTAACGGCGGGCCCCTAACACCATATCTGAACAATTTCTCAATCAGCAGGTCATGGGAGACACAGTCAAAGGCCTTGCTTAGGTCACAAAGAGTAAGGCCAACATGATTACCCACCTCAAGACCCGCAACTATATCCCCAACAACCTTGCTGACTGCCTGCACAGTGGAGCGCCGCCTTCTGAAACCGAACTGACAGTCACTCAACAATTCCCCACTTTCAAAATACTGGCTGAGTCGTTTGTGAATTATTACCTCAAATATCTTTCCAAACAGCGGTATACCAGAAACAGCAGGGGACAGAGGACTGAGCCTTGGGGAACACCACTTACCACAGGTCGGGGAATTGAGTATGCACCATTCACACGTACACGAAAAGTTTGGTTGCTCAGGAAAGTTCTAATCCACAAAAGCAGATCTACACCACTTCCGCAAGATGACAGCTTTGCAGAAAGTGCGTCATTCGCGAACCCTTATTTAAAGTATTCCCAATTAGTCCCAAGAAGGCTAGCTAGTTCTTATTAAATTAAAAATTTAGAACTTGTCACAATAGTCGAATTTTAAACAAAGACTAGTAGCTTCTTATGATGATCTATGTCAAATCAGATGGTCAAAGATAGTAATGTAAAAATTTTATAATTAGAGGAGATCAATAAACAATTATACTTACTTTATTTGGGGAGTAATCTTACATATAAGCTCATATTCTTTAGATTTACAGTGCAAAAGTTTTAATGGCAGCTGACAATAGTCGTTAATTTAGATATCTAGGTAAAGATAGAACAACCCATTGCGCTATTGAATTCAGACGAGAAGAAAAAGGTAGGAAAAACTGTTTTAATGAGGATCAATAGTAAATCTCAGACATAAAAACTGAACAGTACTAAAAAAATGTTCTTTAAGTAATAATGAGTAAATCAGTAAGCAGTAAATTTCAAATAAAACCTTATTATTTAAGAAGGATAAATTTTTAACAATAATTTTAAATAAATTCTTAGTCTGGCCAGATGATTTACAATTAAGTTTCAGAAGCATGCCCAAATATAACAGATAAAATATGGGGCTAAAAGCCCTTTACTCAATTTTCCATTCCCCATTAAAATTTAGTAGGTAAAGATAAATAAATTGCTTGAACTTTCCTAAGATGAAGATAAAGAAAGATTATACTGTTACGCGGTAGCTAAATTTGCAAGAAAAATTACACAAGAGTAAAAATAATTATCTTAAGGAAGAAATGGACTCTACATTTAAACGGGACTCGTTCATTAGCAAGCAAATGTTTGTTAATTATTAAGGAAATAACTATACACAGTTCTTTAATGATTATTAAAAACAAACATAATTTTTAGGTAAACTCATTTTCTTAATACTATAAATTTTAGCAAAGTCACTCGAAGATGTTACGATAAAAATAAATGTGATTGACTGAAATTGGTGCCAAAATATATTTAAAAATAGTCTAATGTAATTTAATGGCCTTTTCAACTGACTTATTCGTGTCCAGAACAATTTTTTAGACATTAAGGGAGTTAATAGATGTTAATGTGGAAAAAACTCACTTGTATACCTTGGCTTCAATTACCACTTACATTAGCGGTAATAATGGGGCTTGACATCAAAATTTCCATTCTCATTACCAATGAGTAGGACTTATCCACCCACAAACCAAAAAGTTACTGGATAATAGATTGATTGAATGGTATGGCAACCATTTGTCAGACAACTATTCTTGCTAATTGCGAAAGAACCATTAATTCGGCAAATGCCCAATGATAACTTTACATTGACAGCTTATCAATTATTGTGCTGGCCAGTAGCCAGGAAAATTACACAAGTCGACCAGTATCCAGAGAATTACTTATTACATATATGTGCCGGCCAGTACCCAGGGAACAATATTTAAATATCAGTCATAGCCCAGAATCAGGAGATAATGTATACTTGCTGTAACCACTGCCCAGAAGCCAGGACCTCTGCAATTTTACAAGGAAAAAATGCCCTGTAAGTTGTGAAATATATAAAGATGAGAAAATTCCTTACCAAGTGTAAGATATGAGGTTCTTTAATGCACAAACAACTGAGTAATTGCAACTTAATAGGTATTAAGAACTGTTCACCTTAATTGGTTAATAATTTTAAAGTCCCCGTGACTAGGGAGGTAGTGATATGTCACATCTCTGCTGACTGAATCCGCCGTTAGCTCCGTTGTCACCCTTATTTATAAATTCATTTCCTTTGTGTGGATACAGGGAGAAATACCCGTGCATGATAGGTTGACAAGTACCGAGCGGCGTAGTCTTCGTGCTCAGTTCACTACGAGCTTCCAGAATCTTTTGGTTTCCCAGAAATCGCGGAAAATGAGACGAAATATTTTGTACATCCGGGATGTTTCATGTTCACAAAAACAGCAAAGTGACGGTTGATGATTTAACTGCGCCTCAATATTCCGATATTTCCAAATGAACAAACCATTGTGTTACTATCCAGGTTAAGAGAATTTATCTACATCGTTCGCCATTTAGATTTCAAAGAATTGAGGTATTTCATTTGAAAGGATGGTTCTATGTTTCAGATATATTCGTAATTAAAACCTTTTTATCATATGCCTCTTGAAAATATCTAAGGAAAGGTCAAACGTGTCTTACCATAAAGATAATATGGCGAATTTTCACAATCTTATTTGCCCACTTCGAATTAGAAGTATAGCGGCCATTGAAAATTCTCAAATATTTTTCAAGATGATTAAGACTGTACGACGGCTCAAAAAGTCGATCGTAACAAAAGGCGCCTCAAAGGTACTCAGTCAAATGCTTTGGAGAAATCCAGGTAAGCACTGTCGACAGGTCTCTTGCTATCCACCAATCTTCTCCAATGGTCAACACAGGTCGGTAAGTTTGTGAGTGTCGAGCGGCCAGGCGTAAATCCATGTTGGTTCTGCGGGATGATGTGGAGCTCATGCAGCGGTCTTTCAGGCCGAAATGTACGCCATCTTGCACTGCGTGCGAGAGAACAAGAGGAGGGGCTACACCAACAAGCGGATCCTCATAGCCACAGACAGCCAGGCAGCCCTTAAGGCGCTAAGTAGCATACGGGTAAATTCCAGGCTAGTATGTGAATGCTGAGACGAGACGAGCGACTTGGATAGGCAGAATGAGGTCACCCTCATCTGGGTGTCGGGTCACTTGGGGGTCCAAGGCAATGAAGAAGCTGACAGCCTCGCGAAGAAAGGATGAGCAGAATCATTTATGGGACCAAAACCGGTTCTGGGCATGATGAAAAGCACTGCCAGGGGATCCATTAAGTCCTGGGTCAGAAACGAACATAAGGTGTACTGGGCGGACTGTTCAGGGCTCAGACATGGGAAGACAGTAATTGAGGAACCTAGTTCAAAGAGAGCTGTGGAGCTGCTAAATCTTAGCATAGGACAGCTCAGGAAGATAACACGACTCTTGACGAGACACATGGTTGTCAAGAAACACCTGCATAAAATGGGGTGGTTCGAGGGGGACCTGGCTGCAGACTCTACGGCGGGGGGGAGGAATCATCCTAGCTCATCTTGTGCGAGTGTAAAGCTCTGAACCGCAAAAGACAACTGATGTGCGGAAAGCCTAGACCAGAGACCGAGCAATAAAAAACTTCACCCTACCAATTGCTGTGCAGTTCAAGGCACAGTGATTTTGGAACGGGTGGAGTAGAAAAGACAAAGGGCATGCACAATAAGCCAAAGGCTGCGGTGCTACCGGGGCGGCAAAGACGCGGACGAACCCTAAGGGAGAGAAAAAAAGACTGTACGATGGCTAAAAAAGTCGATTGTAACAAAAGGCGCCTCAAAAGTACTTGGTCAAATGCTTTGGAGAAATCCAGGTAAATAATTTCGACAGGTCTCCTGCTATCCACCAATATTGTACAATGGTCAACACAGGTCAGTAAGTTTGTGAGTGTCGAGTGACGGGGCGTAAATCGGTGTTGGTTCTGCAGGATGATGTGGTTTTCAAGTAGGGACATCTACATGCTTTTACGAATGAGAGATTCCATAATTTTAGCTACTAAAGGTGTCAGGCTTATGTGACGATAATTGGAAGGATCGTATCTGTCACCTTTCTTGAATATTCCAGTAACATCCACAGTCAGCCAGGATTGGGGCAGGATATGAGACGAAAAAGAAGATTGCATAATTTTGGCGAGAGGAGTGGCCAGCGCAGATCCACATCTCTTCAGCACTTGGGCAGTTATTGTATGTACTAGTTTAAACAGCCTCCAAATTTCATTCGGATTGCTACAGTCACTTTGGAGAAATTTGGAATAAACCAAAAAAAAATAAAAAATCTTTAACATCCTGTAGCTACGGAATTAAGCAAAATCGGATCTATGTTGATATGAAAAAAGTCTTATTTTTACATGGGGAATCTAACCACGAGCTATGGCACATGTATTTTGAAACACCTGTATTTAAATGTATGGCTAGTTAAAACAGTTCACAATTAGGCTGAATACTTACTTCAATTGGATCTATTTTGAGTTCCATATCTACTTCTTGTTCTCGTATCTTTTTCAGTGTGTCCATTAACAATCTTACATCATCTAAATCTCTTATGGTTCTGTCTAGTTTTCTTTCCATTTCACCAATAACAGCATAAACGTAATCCATCTCCCGTTTGTATTTCTTTTTCATTGCTTGCCCAACTCTGTAATTGTGTCATGTACAGAATTATTTTTTTAATTGAAAAGTTCATGAATTAGAATGCCGATGAGTTTATACGGTGTAACACAGTCTAATTTGGCTATAAAATGCAAAATGCTTTATTTATTTTTATTTCTTTTCGAGAAAGAAAGTAAAATTTCAGAAAATTTAAAAGGTGTTCCATAATTTTGAGGCCTAAGAAAAGAATCATAGTTAAAAGCAACTTATTAATTAGGCAACTTTAATACAAAATAAAGGGTAAGCCAAAATCACCGGACACATTTGGAGGCTGAATAACTTTTCTGAAAAGCGCTAAAAAAAATCTGTTGGTACGTATTAATAAAGCAACTCAAAAAGTTTTGTTCTGCGCAAAAAAAGGAAATAAAATGTACAGTGAGTTCCACAAATTACGTTTTTAATCGAAACATAAACATTGAACAAATTATATTAAAACTAATTACAATATCTGTTTAGTTCTTAAAAATAATGTCAGGAAAATGTCGCGACCTTGCCTTTGAATGCATTCTTGCATCCTTCGTAGCATACCATTCATATCATTTTCCAACATTTGTAGCGGAAAATTCCCTATTTCAGTGTGTATATTTCGTTTCAATTCCTCAGTGTTTTGAGGATTATTTGCAAAGACTATAGACTTTAAATATGCCCAAAGCCAAAAATCACATGGGGTCCAATCACATGACTTTGGGGGCCATCGAATATCTCCAAATTTTGAGATCAGCTGACCCGGGAACACTTGTCTTAAGAATTGCATTGAGTTTCATGCAGTATGGCTTGTGGCTCCATCCTGTTGGAACTACATGTCCCCAGGAAAGCGTCGCAGTTCTTGTAAAAATGTTTGCACCATATGCACATATTTTTGCGAATTCGAAAAAAAGGGCCCCACAATTCCCTGGGGTGACACCGCACACCATACCATCACTATCAGGCTACAAGGTGGAACCTGGTGTACCTTCCTTGGATTTTCTTCAGCCCAAAAGCGAGCATTTTGTTAATTGACATAACCATAGAGATTAAAGTGTGCTTCATTAGACACAAATAGTCCCTTAATAAAGTTTGGGTTATTCCTCAAAAGTTCTTAACAAAGTTCACAAAACACTTGCCTTGCCAAAAAATCTCTATCCTTTAATTCTTTAGCATTTTGAATTTTGTATACTTTAAAGCCCAAATCTTTATGTAAAATTCTTCTTATGCTAGTTTGTGACATTTGCAAAACTTGAGAATGCCTTGAGTGAAGATTGAAACGTGTGATGAGCACTGATAAGTACAATTTGGAGAGCCCAATTCATCACAATATAGTTTTCTGACCCGACGATCGTTTCGCTAACAAAGTTGGCGTCATCAAGCAGTTGCGAACAGCGTCCTCTAGGAAGGTATACAGACAGACCCCCACTGTTGAGTCTCAAATCTCTGATTAAAACTGCATATCTGCCTTTGTTACGCTGTGGGTCGTTATCAAATATTCCTTCTAAGAAGGACACCCTGGTTATTAAGATAACAGTTCGAACAATGGACTACATAGAACCGGACCCATTATATTCATCGAAATATTTTTGTTCAAATTTCTAACGCTATATATACTCTCGTAAACATCAAGCTGACACAACATTTTTTATTAACTTGAGATTTTCTTTACCTACATGATGATTATTATCCCAAATATGCTAAGCAATACATGATTTGTCAATAGTGCCATATCTCAGTTGCGCTAAATGTTCTTTAAATCTAGTTAGTTGCAATGGTTTTCCCAACATATTTAACTTCACAATCCTTACAACCTATTTCATAGGTTTCCGACACATCTGTGGTTTTATCTTTATCCTTTGGGTTACCTAGCAAATTTTTTAATATATTTTTTTTTTTGTAGAAAATGTTAGCAACAAATTGGCTTTCTTAAAAATGCTATTAAAATCTTTGTTGTCATTTTGCGTTTTATTTTCGATTATATTTGTGGTTTTGTTAATTGGTATATTGGTGTACATATTTGTTATGTCGAATGAGACCGATCTTGTGTTTTTGTTTATGTTTATGACTCGCAATCTGACGTCACACACAAAACTTATCTGTCTTGCCACTGGGTTGTTGTTCGCTGGCCAGCATGGAAAATACTAATTAAATAACTCAAGAGTATGAGTCAACTAATAATAAACTCCATCAAATAGAATTCCAGACTTTTAGGGCTCCAGGAAAATATCTATGAACAGCTTATATACTTATTTCCTAAATCAAGGTTCTCAACAGTAACCAGACCTTGATTCGAGCCTCGCAAAAACAGAAGAAATGAACGCAGAGAAGAACTCCAACAAAAATTATGTAGTATATAATTAGATTACAATGATGTTTTTCAACAGCAATCAATTTTATTGATAACTCATTCTTGAACACAAAGATAATGAATCTGCCACAACAACTCATGAGAGAATCAATCTAAAATTGGTTAAAAAGTGTTGGAATTTCACGTTTTTTATCTTTTGATAAAGACAGGGTAGATAACAAAAATACCGAGAAACAGAACAAGACAAATGAAATTGCTTGTAAAAATCTCCAGTGGATGTCACCTCCAGTCACAGTGCTTTGCTACCAGTAGAATAAACAGTAGACAAACAATGGGTTTTAAATATTGAAAATGAGATAGTGAATGGAATAGAGATATCATGACAGTTTCTGATTGATCGCAAGTATTACAAGTTCTTAAAATATAGTTAATGGCACAAATGAACCACTAGTTACAGTGCAATAAGTAAGTGGTAAAGGCAGCCTGCATTGCAAGACGCCGGAGGCACAATCTCCACATTTAGTGCCCAGCATAACCGTAAGCATAAGGACTAATATTGCATGCCTACATTTATCTACTGTAAGGTGATAAGGAAAATCAAGAATACAAGTGGTAAACTCCTTTTCATGTGTTTAAAATTGAGCAACACACAAAACACTTAATATGTATATGGAGTTGCTTTAACCTAAATTCATCACCTAATAAATAAATATACTATCCTATAATAATAAAACCACTCCTGACTACAGGAGTGGTAAAACTTCAAACAAAACTGTTCCAAACACATATACAGAAGAAACTACCAAATTACAGAGACCAGATCAATCCTTTGTTAAAGCATTAAAATCTCTGCCAGCGACTACATTTCCAAAAAAAAAAGAACAGGCCATTCTCATGAACCAAATTGAACAGCTAAAGCTGACAGATTATTTAAAAGCCATAGCTGAAATCGTAGGAGGAAAATATATACAGTTTGCTTCATGAATATCTAATGGAAGAATATGCATATATTTAACAAACACTCAGTTAGTGGACAAACTAACGAAACGTGAAACTATAAAAATAGATAATTATGGAGTACAAGTACGCATGTTAGTAACCCCGCCCAAAAGAATTATAATATCAAATGTCTGTCCTTCAATTCCCCATACAGTTATGGAAAATAATCTAACCCAGCTCACTGGCTTAAAGTCGGTATTACCGATAACCTTTCTTAGAGCGAGCCTCGAAGGGGGAGATTTGATGCACATATTGAGTTTCAGAAGACAAGTTTATGTACTACCTCTTGAACCAAACACCGAAATACCATCATCTCTACTTATGAACTATGAAGAAACAGCATACCAACTGACCAGTGACAACATAGAATGTTACATATGGAAGCAAAAAGGACATGTAGCAAATGCATGCCCTGATAGAACAGCAGAGGAAACAACCATTATTACACAACACCAAATAATCAAAAATACACAAGATGCAATTACAGCAACTCAAAGATTGACAATACAAGACACAGCTCCGAGTAATCCTAGGAAACAGCCAGCTCCATCTACATCTCCATATATCTCAGAATCCAATGATAAAGAACCAGAACATAATGCCGCCACCACTAGGCACCATAAGAAAATCTTCAAAGAAGGATAAACAACAAACGAAAAAAACCAAACAACAACACAACAACAACACAAAACAAAAAACCATTCGCTACTGTAACGCAATAAGTGCGTTATGGTAGCTAATTTTCATTAAATGCTTCAAATTTGTATAACTCAATTTTCTATATACCTAGAAAGTTGAATTTTGGTATATAGTAAGATATTTACAAGGGAGACATGTCAACCAAATTTCATTAAAATAAGTCGGTTATTTTTCAAGATACAATTTTTTTCGAAAAAAAAATATATTTTTTAAACTGGTCCGATTGGGCTGGCTAACGAACTCATCCAAGCTATTAATAAAATAAAGGTACTTGCCGAGTTTCATCAAAATCTGTTAATTACCTTTTCAGTTATCGGTTGTATACATACATATATGGTTTAACTGCGGCCACACAGGGACCGCCCATCAGTCGCATCGGGCGAATATATATATATTTTTTTGGATTTTTTTCTTCTGCATTAAACGTCTCGCACCCGTCGCAACTTTCACATGTCGGAGACAAGGAGACCGTACAGAGTAGTTTACTTTTTCTTGGGTGAAGCCGCCGCCTTCTTCTTGGCCGTCTTCGGTTTGGGTGCCTTCGGTTTCTTTGTGGGACCGGCTTTGGCTTTTTTCGCCTTGGACGGCGACTTGGGTTTGGCCGCGGCGGAGGCGGGCTTCTTTCTGGCACCGGCGCCGACCGGTTTCTTCGCCTTGGGGCTGGAAGGGGCCTTTTTCGGTTTCGTCGCGGGTTTCTTGGCCGCCGCCGCCGCCTTCGGTTTATCCCCGGCGACGGCCCTCTTCACCTTCTTGGCGGCTGGTTTCTTGTCGCCGCCTCCCACCTGGACGGAGCCCGAAGCCAGTCTGAAGGAACCGGACGCTCCCTTGCCCCTCGTCTGTATCAGAGAGCCGGAGGCGACGACCGATTTCAGGTATTTCCTGATGAACGGCGCCAGCTTGTCGGCGTCCACCTTGTAGTTGGCGGCGATGTACTTCTTGATGGCCTGCAACGACGAACCGCCGCGTTCCTTCAAGTCCTTGATCGCCTTGCCCACCATCTCGGAGGTCGGAGGATGCGACGGTTTCGCCTTGGGGTTTTTCACTTTCTTTTCCTTCTTCGCTTTCGCACTTTTAGCAGGAGCTTCTGCGGCTGGAGAAGATTGAACGGCCGTATCTGCCATTTTCTGTGTTAACTTGACGGTGTATCACGCGAGGAGAGACAGTAACGACTTGCTGCTGCGTGTCGGAGCACTGAATATATATATATATATATATATATATATATATATATATATATATATATATATATATATATATATATATATATATATATAAACACACAAAAATTGAAACTGACCCCTGGATATGGGTTCTAGGGGTCCTAGTTCACGCTGATTTGAAAACATTTTTGAAAAGTCTCACCATCGATACATCTCTAATAGCGGATTTTTTTAAATAAAAATTTGTTAAAAGTCAAAAGATAAACATCACAAGAAAAGCCGAAACTTGAACTCTCATAGAAAATAATAGAATATATGCACCAAAAGGATCCAACTAAGTATGAAATATAATTTCAGGCACTCAAAAGTTTTCTACAAAACTGCCATGGAAATAGTGACCCCCTGAATGAAGCTCGTTGTTTCACAGAGGATATAGATGCCTTATTAGCAGATCTTTACTTTATATATTCACACATTCCAGATAGAGCATTAAAAATAAGAATGACTAGGATTGTACAAAAAAAATAAAAATCAGTTAGCACAAGATAGGGCAGATCCAATTATCCAAAGCAACTACTCTCTAGAAGGAACAGAGACAGAATCAGAAACAAGTGGAAAACATCACTCCTAACACATTTTTTAAGTTAAACCAAATGATGCATAATAATTTTAAAGTCAATTGTTTAAGATATATTTATGTTTATAGTTTATATAGTCTCCATATAATTCTATTGTGTCAGTGACCTCCACTGCCAAGACACATTAATAATTATAAAAAAAAATAAAAATAAAATACCACTCTTCCAAACAGTAAACGAACAATGGTTTTAATAAGTGCAAGTGATTTTGTGTTAGGTGTTGTTGTTTATGGGTCCAGTGCTTCAGGGGGAGTTGTAAGTGATATTTCATATCCTTTTTATGTTTAGTTTAAATATCTTTATATAGTGTGATCAAACTGTAACAATAGGCATTGATAATGCACGATGTACTGTATTGTAGGCTGATGATGCAGTACTATTCAGTGGATCTGAAGAAGAAATTCCGCGGGAATGTTAAGAGGAACTGATGACAGTAACAAATAAAATGAAGCTACATGTGAATGTAGAGAAGACAAACGTTATGGTGTATGATGAAGAGGGTGGAACAAGTAATTGCAGTTCCTTGATAAATGATGGTCTTCTAGAGAAAAAAATAGGAATTTAAATATTTAGGAAGACTGTTTCAAATGGCGGAAGAATAGATGATGAGATACAAAGTAAATGCCTTGATAAATGATGATCTTGTAGAGAAAAAAATAAGAATTTAGGTATTTAGGAAGACTTCTCAAATGACGGCAGAATAGATGATGAGATACAAAGTAAATGCAAGTAGGAAGATGCTGGGAGTGAATATATATCCAAAGAGATCAAAGTCGCTGTATATGGTCCCAACTGTGCTATATGGGTGTGAATGTCGTGTGTATCAGGCAAGGCATGTAAGAAAATTGAATGTTGTTGGAATGGACCACCTGAGATGAGTAACGGATAAAACAACGACGGATAAGTTAGAAATGAACACATTCTGAATAAATGTAATGCAGCAAAGTCTACTAAAAGTAAATATAAGAAGAGGGTCGTTAGATGGTACGTAGAATGAATAGATAATGAAATGAATGACAAGCGGAATTTATAGAGAGCATGTGGATTGTGAGAGGGGCCCTGGAAAGCTTGGCCGGGTGTTGTGTGGATGATATATTAAAGAAGAAAGAGTTCTGAAGTGTGTATAAACAGGATAATGTATATGCCGGAATGTGTAAGAAGCGAAAATAGCACGTCAGGACAGAAGTAAACAGAGAAACATTATTAGGAAATAGCATAGGCTTTGTGCTGTGCCTACCCCTTAGACAATGACGTGATGAGTAGTAATAGTAGTAGCCTATTTCCGCAACTATGACTAATCACCGACACCAGAGAACACTTAACTTCACCAGCCTGGAAATTTTTCTGAACCCCTGTCTTTTCCACACTTTAGGGACTTTTAAAGTACCCACCATCGCAAAATATATAGGACCGACGACTTACCGCTCCTGCAGAAACGAGTAATGTGCAGGCAATGGACTTGCTCAAAGACAATGCCAGGACGTCAACAATTGTTTTTGAAATAGTTATCAACAGGCTGTGGTAACAGCGAGCTGACGTTTCATGCAATATGTTGAGAGTGCAAGTTAAAATCTAGTAGCAGCACTACTTGACCAAAGTAATGAGTTTGTTTGCTCCTTTCACAGTAAAATTATATGAAGACTTTCCTTGTTATCTGTGGCATAACCCAGTCTTACCTGTGAGTACACGATTTTATTTCAGTCAGCAATCCATATTTTAGTTTATCGGTAGATATAGCTAGACAACAACCAATCATGACAACTTCAGCTTCAGTTGAAAGTCTTTCAGAAAGTTCTTCATGCTTCTTTAAAGTATTTTCAAATTCTACCAGACTTAAGCCTAGGAGTTCCCTCTGTGATTTCTCATTTCGCCACAGGATATTATATGGGCGCCATCTAGCCAGGAACTGGTTCATTTCCTGTAATAAGCAAATGATGAGAAAGTTCTAAATGTGTACTTTTGGAATTGTGAAACAAAGGTGGGTCAAACTGTGCATGCCCTGACCCAGAGCTAATTTATATGCATTCCAAGGTTGGATAATGTCCAATGTAGTATCCTCATCATTAGACCAATAACCTGAGCTTGTAACATCAAAACAGTATAACGCAATTATAACATGAGTTAAGGTGCTTTCTTCAGTTTTTGCAAATTAAAAAATGTATGAAACATAACCCTGCTTTACAAGATAGCAGACAACACTGTGCCTCTAGCCTGATACCAGGGCATTCAGGCTTTGATGGCAATGAAGTGGTATGTTATATGGAGCCACAAACTGCTCTGGGCATCTGTATGCACAGGAAAACGCACCTTTAAGACCCTGGGCGGATACAAAGACACTTCGACAATGGCAAAATCCAGCAGGATTAGGTCACCATAAGGCATTTCAGACAGAGGGCTAAAAACTTCTAAGGTTGAACAGATAACAGCGTTCGTATTTAGCCCGGCCTAGAACTAGAGAAGCCAGAAATGAAACAATATTAAGTACAGTTGGAGAACCCAAATCACCACAACACCTCTTTTTAAAGACCTGACTATCGTTGCACTAACAAAGTTAGCGTCATCAGAGAATGAATATACTACGTCTTAGATAAAGAAAATCTGAAACTTATCAAAAATGTTACACAACCAGCGAAGTTAGATGGGAACGAAAGTATTTATGTTTCTAAGGAAATAAAAAATAAATGTTCCTTAACCCGAGCTCCGCCACTGATTTATTGTCCTTTGTTTGCCCTCTCTCTTTGAGATAGAACATGATTCCGAAATTCGGCAGGTAAAGTTATAACGGAAGATCAAAAACTTCGTCAGGCAATTAACATACAATGCACAGAAAATTTGCCTGCGATTTCGTTCTTCTCTTAATCGGTCTTTACCTAAGACGTGGTGTAAAAGATGATGTTTAGTAAGTAGTTTAGAATTTTTCATCCTCTGGGAACGCCAACTTTGTTAGTGAAACAATCGTCAGGTCTTTAAAAAGATGTGTTGTGGTGATGGGTTCTCCAAGTGTACTTATCAGTGCTCATCCCAGGTTCCAATCTTCACTTAGTGAATTAAACAATAGTCGCCCACATTGGGCAGGTCTAAGTTTTTAAGAAGATACTGAATTCAGGCTTGTTTCCAGGAGGATTGATGAAGTTGAATAGATTGATGTAATTGAATGGATTGATGTAGTTGAATGGTTTACAAAACATTTAATCTAATATTTTGGTAAAGATTCCAAAGATGTGATTAACACAAATTCTTCACTGACTCTTCATTATACCTGTTGCTTTTGCAAACAAAAAAAGTACATAATAATGATATTATTTAAGTGAAAACAGACTATTGGGCACATGGTTTATCACAGTTTGTTGTTCTCTATGATGAAGGGACTAAATAAGTACACTTGGAGAACCCAAATCACCACAACACATCTTTTTAAAGACCTGATGATTGTTTCACTAACAAAGTTAGCGTCATCAGAGGGTGAACAATTTTCAACTACTTACTACTAACGTCACCTTTTATACTGAGTCTTAGGTAAAGAACGATATTGAGAGGGAGACTAAATCGCAGGCAAATTTTCTGTGTAATGTATTTTAACTGCCGGACGAGGTTTTTGAACTTCCTTTATAAATTTACCCAACAAGTTTTGGAATCTTTATCTGATTCAAAAACAGAGCGCCAACAGAGGACTACAAACCAGTGGCGGAGCTCGGTTTAAGGAACTTTTGTTTTTTATTGCCCTAGAAATATAAATACTTTTGTACGCATCCAGCTCCGCTGGCCGTCTAATATTTTTGATAAGTTTCAGATTTTCTTTATCACTGTGGTGGTTATTATCCCAAATATGTTGTGCCACGCATGACTTGTCTACACTACCATATCTCAGCTCTGCCAGATGTACACGAAATCTAGTCTCAATGGTTCTCTTAGCCTGCCCAATGTATTTAAGATTATTAAATATATGCAAGGCAGACGATTTTATTAAAAGACTAAACTGTCAATTTGATTCAATAAAATTTACCCACGAATTGGAACTTACCAATAAATTTCCTTTTCTAGATGGACTAGTTATTAAAAATAATGACTCTTGAATTCGATGTCCACAGGAAGGAAACTACCACTCTAAGTTACATTCCAAATGACTCACATCATACGTTTGCACAATAAATTTCCTAGTAAATAGCTTGATAAATTTCCCCTTAAGTAAGAGTAGATATAATATAGAATTAGAGTACATCATAAACGTGGCTAGATGGCAAATGGTTACATATCTTGATAATTTTTGCCTTTGCACTTTGTTAAACTAAATATAATCTTGCTGCATCAGATATTTGCTTCTAGTAGTATGGTAATGTTCTGTGTGCTGATTCTCAAAGAACTCTAGGTATTTTTTTCCTGAAAACCACACATTCTAACAGGTAGATTGATGACAAAGTTAATATACCATACTCTCTGAATGCCGGTCTACATGATTCGTTGTACCCCAGACCAAATAAAGTTCTGATGCATCTTTTCTGCAATATCTTGATTCTTTGAATATCAGTGGAATCTCCCCAGAAAATTATGCCATATTTTATAATTGATTGTACATAGGCATTGTATGCTAAAATGACAGTCTCTATGCCAACTTCATGTTTCAGTGTACGCAGCTGGAATCAAAGAGCACTCAACTTTGATGCCAGGCAACTTACTTGTTGCTTCCAGGTAAGCCTTGAGTCCAACCAAACCCCAAGAAATCTTGCTGATTCAGTGCTTCTGAGCGACACGTTATCGAACAATGTAATTTCCACATTCTCACCAAGGCATGATGCATGAAATAAGGTGACTTCTGTTTTATTTATATTAGGAAAAAGGGAATTTTCATCAAACCACTTTTTTAGTGTGGATATATCATTTTTAATTTCACACTTTAGACCTTCCAAGCATTCTGATCGGACTGTCACTGATGTATCATCTGCATAGCACGTTATACCAGTTCTAATCTGTGGCAGGTCATTCACAAACAGTATGAACAATACAGGTCCTAAGATAGACCCCTGTGGTACCCCTCGCTTGATGGGACGATAGCCAGAGGTACGTACTTTATGATGTTAGCAAGATATGTGAGTTTCCCCTAATTCCTAATTTGTAAAGTTTGTCCAATAAGTTTAAGTGTTCTATGGTGTCAAATGCCCTGGATAGGTCTAAAAATATCCCAGTTGTTTTGTTTTTGTGGTTTAATAAATCAATAATTTCCCCCAACAGCTGATATATTGCCCTGTCAGTTGAGCGCATTTTTAAATACGCATTTTGTTTGATAGATAACACGCCATTCTTGGTCATAAATTCCAAGATGCATTCAGCCAATAGCTTCTCTATTATCTTAGAAATGTTACTGAGAAGGGTGATTAGTCTGTAGCTGTCTGGATGGTTTTTTTACCCTTTTTATATATGAGGGTAACTACTTCTTCATAATATCTGGAAATGTGCCCGTTGATAAGCAGATATTAAAAATGTAGACAATTGGTAGTGCTGTACAACTTGCCAAAAGTTTCAGCAGTTAAACATGTATACCATCAGGTCCAGTAGAATTGGTGTTCTTGAGTTGTTTTATAATATTAATTACCTCATTTTCTAAAGCTGGATTCATGAAAATAGTTTTGTCCACAGTACTTATCTGCGAAGAGTTTGACAACATGCCTGAGTTAGACTTAGATGAACCCGCAAAGTGACCGTTAATTCTGTTCAATGTATTTTCCTCAGTTTCATACTGTTCTTGAAAGTCTTCCATTTCTCTGTTCATGTGTTTTCTGCCAGTAATCTTATTTACAAGGTTCCAAGCTGACTTACATTTATTATGCGATTTCTGTATATAAGCATTATTATACATAAGCTTAGCTTTCTTAATTACTTTCCTAAGAATGGAACAATAAATTTTATAATGACTTCCTCCTGTAAGTCCATTTTTATACAGATCATATAGACTTATTTTATTGTTGTAATAAGAAATTCTTATGCCAGGTGTGATGCATGGCTTTTCACAATAGCACTTTTTACTTCTGAATGGTAAGTATTTATCTTGTAAAAACTGCAACCTTCCAACGAATGTATCACAAGCACTATTCACGTCATTACAGGCAGTCACCTCCCCCCAGGCATAGTGCTGAACTTCAGAAATACACTGCTGTCTTGCCTGTCTAGAAAATACTCTCCTGCTGATAGTATTTTTCTTTTCTAAAGTCACAGATTCTTTGCACCTAATAAATTGTGCTGTGTGATCCGACAGCAAGTTTTCAATATTTCCACTTACACCCTTCAATTTACAATGATGCTGTCTAACAAAGAGTTTTGTCTGCTAGGTTCTTTAATTGTATACTTAAGCCCAAAACTCTCTAGCAAGTCCTTAAAATGCTTACTGTTTTTATTATTTTCTAACAAATTAATGTTGAAGTCACCACACACATATAGCTTATTTTTATTTAGACTACTTTTTAAATTTTCAGGAATATCACTAAATACCCTAAAAAAGTTTTCCACATCTCCAGTTGGAGTTCTATATACCGCTATTATTATCGCCTCAAGTTCCTACAGACAAACCGCTGCACACTCAAAGTCACCATCACAACTCTTTCATGTAAGGTCTACCATTTCTGTGAATCTGACACCATCACGAACAAAGATGCATGCTCCACCATGAGAAAACTGGGTCCTAGTGTAACATGAAGCATTCTGGTATCCATCCACATGTACTGAATTAAACTCACAATCCTGCAACCAGTGTTCCGTGAAAGCAAGAACACCATAATGTACATTCTCACATGCAATAAATGCTTCTATCTCCTTTGTTTTGTTTCTTATACTTTGAATATTTTGGTAAATGATGTAAAAGTTACCATTATACTGTTTTTTTTAAGTGTTAATTTCCCTGAATAGAGATAGATTATTTTCGTTAAGTTGATTGGTTTCACATGTTACTTTTTTTCTAAAAAAGGTACACCATCCTTCTGATTATATGGAACAAAATTAGCTAATTAATAAACATAGACCAAAAAAATAGTTGGCGGAATGCACGACATTCAGAAAAAATAAGGTAGAGAAAAAATTTGTTTGCCTACCTTTTGAACTGCGTATCACAAGGGATCTTGAGAGCATTTTTTAAAAAGCCGATTTGCAGCTAACTTTTTCGACAAAAATAATTTAAGAAATTTGTTAGGTAATACGAAAGATAAAGATAAAGCCACTGAAATTTCGGGTATCTATGAGATAGGTTTGTAAAGATTGTAATCTTAAATACGTTGGGCAGACTAAGAGAACTATAGGGACTAGATTCCGTAAACATCTTGCAGATTTGAGATACAGTAGTGTAGACAAGTCATGCATGGCACAGCATATTTGGGATAATAGCCACCAGATTGATAAGGAAAATTTGAAACTTATCAAAAATGTTAGACAGCAAGCGTTGCTTGATGAGAGTATTTATATTTCTAGGGCAATAAAAAACAAAAGTTCCTTAAATCAAGCCGCGCCCACTGATCTCCAGTCCTCTGTTTGCGCTCTGTCTTTGAATCAGATAAACATTCCGAAACCTGTCAAGTAAAGTAATAAAGGAAGTTCAATAACCTCGTACGGCAATAAAGATACAATACACCGAAAATGTGCCTGCGATTTAAATATCCCTCTCGGTATCGTTCTTTACCTGGGTTTTGGTTTGTATGTGAGTGGGACATACCGGTCCCTCCACCGCGACCATATGGTCTATTGTGGCTCTTTACCTAAGAAGCAATATAAACAGATGGTGCAGTAGTAGAAAGTAGTTAAGACTTTTTCATGTTCGGATGACGCTAACTTTGTTAGTGAAACGATCGTCAGGTCTTTAAAAAGATGTTTTGTGGTGATTTGGGTTTTCCAAGTGAACTTATCAGTGCTCAAAACAGGTTCCAATCTTCACCTAATGAAGGGACTATTTAGGTTGGTTACTAAAAAACATGATCTGCATGATCTAATAATTATTAACTGTTTTCCAGTCATTTCAATTTGAAATTTTGTTTTATTATTCAACATGGATTCGTTTTAAAGTAGACACCTTTAACTCAGAAAGTACTTACCTGTTTCATATCTTGTGTACATGTTGACAACAAAGACAACGTTTTCACAACTTCCTTGTTCTCCATGACATAGTTGTAGAAATTCCTCTGTTGCAAAGGAAACATGGGTTTCTCTTCAGTAGTAAGCCGATACAACCTCCTCCTCCTTGTTCTAAAATCTTCTTCCTTGGCTTTGACAGGTCCTTTGGTGGGTTTCTGACCAACACGGGAACGATTTACAATATCCAAGAGATTAGTGGGGCCCGTAAGTTTTTTCCATCCAGATTTCTTTGGAACCTTGCGGGCCGCATTATACAAAGCCCGGCATGCCAGAATGTGTTATTGGTGAGTTATCAGTGTTTTGGTGGGGTTTATTGTGGTTCATGAACATTTATAGTTTGTTACAGTGTTTGGTGTGATAATGCGATAAGGGGTGTGATAATATAATTGCATGACAATAAAGTGTTAGTATGTTGGTTGCATTGTGACAGTATATTTACAGTGGTGATCAGGGAATGTGTTGATGTGAAATGGAAAAAAAAGAAACAATTTAATTAATACACAATACTAAGACACTAGGATGCTTTCTATATTAGCAATATTACTCAAAAATATGTTTTACTTTTTATATAAGTATATATATTATATTAATTATATAATAAAAGGATAATAATGTTTATTGTTTATTACCCCTAATTTTGTTTTCACGAAAATTACTTAAAACAATTCTAATTGGATTGGGTAAGTTTGTTAGCCACGAAAATCGGACCAGCTTTTCCGGGAAAATTTTAAGTTTTCCTATGGAAAATTGTTGTATCTCCGAAAATAACAAAGCTATGGCAACTTAATTTAGTACATAAGTTTCTGCTATAAAACGTATCCCACGCACCAAATGTCAGGTCTGCTCAAAGTTGAAAAAAATTAGGTGCAAAACTTTCGCACAAATTGAGATATTGTATCTTCAAATTTGGTATACAGTTAGCACCTGACAAAGGAACACTTCGATTTGTTTTGGAGGTAAAATACCCCTCCATTCGGATCTCCGGGAGAGGGGTGTACAGGGGGCGCCAGCATCAAGATTTAACATATCCTTTTCAACTATATGTGGCTTAAATTGTAACCCAAATCAGTGCCAAAACAGTGACTAATCACCTTAATTTCTCGGGGTATGAGCTCCTTACTTCCTTTAGATTGCATGGAGGCGTGTGTGCATACCTTCGTAGCAATCTACCCTGCACCAGACTCCCCAATTTAGAAGGTGGAAGAAAAGACATACTTTGGATTAAACTCTCTCTCTCTCTCTCTCAGGGCTGCAACTAAATTCATCTGTTGCATTTACCGGTCACCTTCTGACAACAACTTTGTCCAGCTCTTCGACTACCTTTCTGAAAAAACCGACCATCTGATGCCTGAATATGCTTCCTCCGAGGCCACTATTCTTGGTGACTTCAATGTCCATAATAAGGAATGGCTACGATCTTCAAAAACCGACCCACAAGGGACAGCAGCGGAGGCCTTTGCATTCAGCAATTCTTTAGCCAATATAGTTCAGCAACCTATTTACTTTCCTCGCATCCCAACACACAGCTCAAATCCCTTGGATCTCCTTCTTACTACAAAACCTGAATGCTATAAGACATCAGTCACCGCCCCCCTTGGTCACTCAGACCACAGCATGGTCACTGATTCCTGTGCAATGCAACCCGAGGTCACACAGTCATCACACCCACATATCGTTTGGCACTACATCTCCGCGAACTGGGACGAAATGCGGGATTACTTTTCCTCATTTCCATGGGCGTCTGTCTGCTGCTCTCATCCTGACCCCTCTGATATCTCACAAAACGTCACCGAAATTATCCAAGCTGGCATGGAATTATTTATTCCACGTACACAGAAAACTTCTTCAGCCACTCAAAAGCCCTGGTTCTCTAAATCCTGTGACAAGGCCAGATTTGAAAAGGTTAAGGCTCACAAAACGCTTCCACACAATCCCAGCAACAAAAAAAAACGTCAAGCATTTAACGACGCAAGAAACCGCTATGTCCGCATTATTTCTGAGGCACAAAACTCGTTTAATAACCACATCAAAAACAAAGCCCTCTCAAGCTCCAACGGCAGCAAACCCTTCTGGACTCTTGCTAAATCTATTGGGAAGAATTTCTGCAAGAGCACGTTCCCGCCTCCTGTTTCAGGGGATGAAATTGTTTCTACCGCCCTGGGCAAGGCTGAACTTTTTGCCTCGTTGTTCGCCGGCAATTCTACTCTCAACCCACCTCCAAATGTTCAACCACCAATGTCGCACATGAAATGACGGATATCATTTTCAAAATAAAAAAAGGTACGAAAGATGCCCTCTTCTCTTAATACCAGGAAAGCCTCTGGCCTTGACTAGATCGCAACAATTGTTCTCAAAAAATGCGCACCAGAACCTGCTCCTGTCCTAACTCGTCTGTTTCAGACATCTTACAATAGAGGCATATTCCCTAGTAACTGGAAAACTGCTCGAGTATAATCAGTCCCCAAGAAAGGATCCAAAGCGCTTCCTAGCAACTACAGGCCTATTTCTCTCCTTTCAGTCGTCTCTAACGTGATGGAAAAGTATATAAACACCGAATTACTAAAACTTCTTGAAAAATACAGTCTAATCCACGACAGGCAGTATAGATTCCGTCAGTGCAAATCAACTGCCAACCTCCTTTCCTTTGTCATCCATTCTTGGAACAAGCCTATAAAACTACACGGTGAATCCCAGATTGTCGCTCTAGACATATCCAAAGCATTCGACCAAGTCTGGCACGCAGTGCTGCTTAATAAACTTCCAGCCTATGGCCTACCACCAAAACTCTGTACCTGGACAGCAAATTTCCTCCCCAACCGGAACATTTCTGTTGTCGTGGATGGCCATTCCTCTAAACTGTATCCAATTAATGCAGGAGTCCCTCAAGGTTCAGTTTTAGCCCCTAGTCTGTTTCTTCTCCACATCAATGACCTCCTCTCTAGCACATCCAACCCAGTTCACAGTTACGCGCACGACAGCACCCTCCACTCAAATATACGATATTCTAAGCCTGTCTCTTCAGCCCAATTAGATGAGGATCACAGACTCATGGAGGGTTCTGTCTCTGTGGATCTACAAAAATATTCTCCATTCAGAAGAGAGCTATACGTCTCATCGGTGACCCTACCCTCACCCAAAGGGTACCATCCCTTACCCACCGACGTGCCGTTGGTGACCTCTCTCTTTTCTATAGATATCTGCACGGGCACTGCTCAGAGGAGCTTTCTTCCATAGTTCCTCCACCTGCTGCCCCCAACAGATCTACTAGGGTAACAGAGCGAATGCACCCTTTTACTGTCCAGGTCACCAGACATAGAACATCTTGTTATGCCCGCTCTTTTGTCCCTAGGACTTCCAAGTTGTGGAATTCCTTGCCGGCACATGTTTTTTTTCTTCTCCTCGGAACCTTCAAGTCCAGAATTAACAAGTTGCCTCTTTCCTCCTGGGCGACACCCACGGTACGATAGTATTTAGTCTGTAAGCCCTCGTGGTGTGTTGTTGAAATATATTTGTAAAAATGGACCTTAAATTCGTTTCATTACTTTCTGACGAGAGTAAATTATTGCAGCTATGTGGAATTTATGATTCATTTTGCAGACTATTTTGTTAACGATACAAAAAATAAAAATAAAGGTCTAAATAATTTGTTTTTGTTTATGCTGAAAAAGCCAGTTCCTTAATATGACCCACACTTTGTGAATTACTCTTCTATAAGAAAGCAATGAATAACTTGTTGTTATTGTGAGAAATAGTTGTCAAATAACAAGAAAAAAATATATATTTTTGAGTAATATGCACATACAACAGTTGTAAAAGTTTTGTGCAACCTACAATGTTACTTACTGTATTAAAACTTGTACAACTGTGTCCCTGAGGCTTAATAAATATTATACATTATTATTAATACTAGTATATACATACGTTTAAGAAATAATTTTATGTCTGACAATAATCCATGCAATGGTAAGGTCTCAGTATTTCATATCAACCACGAGTTGGTCAAGTATTTTGTATTACCGAATGAACTGTAGGGTATAGCACCTCCTAATTTGTAAGTAGAGTTAATGAAGTAATTTTGAGAAGCGATGTTAATAGAAGTGTTGGTAAAATAATCAGATGTACCTACACAGCACAGTATATCCAATGGATATCTACTGGATATACATAATATCCATTTTACGTCCACAACCATGATGGATATTATATGGACATCCAATGGATATTGTTAGAGCAGAAAAATGTCAATAAAACTTAAATAATGTGAACAAATGAACACCTCTTCTTCATTAAAATCTAACCAAGAATGCATTCGAATTTCTGGGTGTATATACTTTATTAAAGTATATAGATATCCATTAGACATCCAATGAGTGTCCATTGGATATTTCATGGATATACAAAAGACATCTATTAGATGTCCACTGGACCAGCAGGAAACAACATTGATAAATTAAAGAAACCGTTGTTTACATCTGTAAAAGATAACGGGAGAAAATAACCTGCTCTAGCATAAGAGTAACTGAAAAACGGTAAAACTAGCACCACCAATAAATTTCCATCCAAATTCTCATTGTGATTATAACATTATAATAAGATTATTTTAATTTGAATACAGAGAGTATTGTTTATGCCTGTTATTTGGTGAGAAGAGTTTATTATCCTATTGTTATTTATTAATTCTGTCCGCAACAATAAACGCGGGATCATTTAATAACTCACCTTGGGGCAGTGGATGCTTGAATTATTGGCTACAATGACGAAAATCCGTTCGTGTTTGGAGTAGTTTGGTTATGAAATTTTAAATTGCATTTTGCATCAACTTCTAAATGAAAAATGAACTACAACCTACAACTATGGTTAAAGGATTGAGATATTTCTGCAAATAAAGTGTGCGTTATTTTTATTAATAAGTTTTGTTGTGGTTTGCACTCAGTAAATAATTTACAGGCGAGTACATAACCTTACACGTTTTAGTTAGGAAAATATATTTTAGTATACTTATTTACGTAAATACCAATATTATTTATAGCTGAAAAAAGCACGTTGGTTGATAATAATATGGCTAGTGGACGTGAACTAAAAAAACAAATATCTTCTTTAAATAAACATTTTTTAATTCGTATTGAAACCAGTGAAAATTGTCTAGTTGGAAGTTCATGTATATGTAAAATTTTTAATTTTACTGGGGGATATCTATCATTCTTACTTGGAAGCAGATCATTTCCAGTACATTATAAATGTAGACCACTTAAGGATAATTGAAACTATTGGGTATAGTCAGTTCTGTCGTGATACTCAACAATACCAGCTATTACCTATTATTTTGGAATAACCATTAAACTGTTGTAGTTATAACTATAATAATTAAAGTAATATTTATAAACACTTGTTCATATTATTGATTGGATTGTCTTAAGTTTAATTATTATAGCAGCGCCTTTTTTCTTTACAGCAACAATGCAGACCGGAGCCAGATCATAGATCAAGACAATGATTTTAGAACACAATAAAATATTTATTTGCTTATAGTGTTTAATTGATTGGATAGGGTTAGAAATAAAGGAGTGGAGGGTTAGCATCGAATATCCAATTCATGTAAAAGTGATATCCCTTTGATGACCACATGTTTATCCATTTCGTGACCACGTGTATATCCATACAACATCCAATATAAATATATATATATATATATATATATATATATATATATATATATATATATATATATATATATATATATATATATATACATGGATATCAATATTGATGGATATTGGTAGGACATCTGTATATCCATTAGATGTCCACTGGATATCCATGTATATCCATTGGACGTCCTGGATATCTATTGGATATTTAATGTATCTCTGTGTGTAATGTGGGTAGACTTCTTCTCTGGTTTCACAAGTGCTTGCTTTTTTGTTTGCACCCGGCTTTGCCTTTTACAGCATTATCAGGCAGGAGAAAATTAAATTTATTTACATGTATTCATGACAACTAGAATAAAAATCCGTTGCTATTTTAGGGTATTTTGATCGAAAAATTCTTTAAAAATAAAATAAAAATGAACTTATAACAATAATAACCATAATAACAATCATAATAATAAAATAACTAATTAACATAACATCAATAGAAGCCGGTTCATATAACGAAAATATCGACATACATTAACTTAATATATGATCACAACTATTTTTAATACGGTTAGACATATTCTGTGTCATATATTACATTACAATTAAAAAGAAAAGTTTCCAAGAAAAGAAAATCCATAAAATCAGTTTGCTCATTTTAAACAAGCCAGCTGTTGTCGTGTATGTGCTTTTTTTAAATCTCCAACGTCAAAAAAAAGCAAGTTTGCGCATGTCCTTCGAAAAATTAAGTGGCCTAGGTGGTTATTTACTGTGGGCTTATGCTGAGTGTCAATAATGTGTTTTGCAATTGTAGATTTGTCAGCGTGGTTATTTCTAAGTACAGAAATATGTTCTTTTTTAAACCATTTTATTTAGTTTCACAGTTAGCAAATCTTGTAGTGAAATTTTTCTTGTAATGGAATTTTAATTCAATTCCAATGATTTGAAATTTTGTATCTGTGTTCCCGCTGTGGACAGCTTTACAATGCGCACAAGCTAATTTATAAATTCCAGCTTGTCAACAGACATAATTTTACTTGCGTGTTAAATAAATCACGCCTCATGTTGTAAGATTTGCAAGCTACCTTTGTATTTGTACTGGTATTTAAAATTTTGAAATGTTGGTATATTTGTTGTCTCGAATATATTTGGATAAATTAAAGTACCTGTGGAGTATACTGGCCGTTCCGCGTTATGTGAGAACAAACACAGTGATTTAAATTAATTAAACTGTATTAACAACAACTAATGACGAGTATACAAGATAACAATGATATATGACATGAAAGCAATGAATGTCTAGGGCAGATGGCCGTGATGAACAGTGAGTGTTTATTCCTTGGTTTAGCTGCATACACAAGGTGAACGACATGACTGAAGCTGGCGAAGGAGGTGTGAAGTACGCTGCTTGCGCTCTTCTTATATTTCAATACATAGCAAAGTGCTAATTTACATTGTTTTTTGTGAATTTTCTTCAAAAAAATTCACTAATGAGGAGAGCCCGACTTTTGAGTTTTAGAATTTTTTTTTCAAATGAGCACGAACCTATATCTAGTGTCAGTTTCAATTTATATATATATATATATATATATATATATATATATATATATATATATATATATATATATATATATATATATATATATATATATATATATATATATTAGAGATGCCACGAATATTCGGCTTCTATTCGGTATTCGGCATATTCGGCTACTTTTTTAATATTCGGTATTCGGCCGAATGTTGCGCACTATTCGGCCGAATACCGAATACCAAATCATGGAAAAAACGCATAATAAATGTTACTCAGAAAATTATTTATTTTAACAAAAAATCAAACCATACATTTAATACTTAAAATCTATTAGTGATAAGTTGTGATAAATGAAAACAATTTTTTCAGCATTCGTTGATAGCAAACGATTGCGCTTTTCCTCATAAATTACACCTGCTTCGGAAAATATCCGCTAACTATATACACTGCTACCGGAAGATGATAAATAAATCTGCTAGGCTTGGATACTGTTTCGCGTTTGCTGACCAGCACTTGTAAAGGTCCGCTTTTTGATCAAGGCGAACAGTTTTCATGTAAAAATCAATTTCATTTGCAATTAAACTTTTTTGTTCCACATCTTCATCTGTCTGGGTATTTTATGTAGCGACTTCCTCAAAACAATTCCAGAAACTATCGTGTATCTCAATGGTTTTATCATTGTCATTTCTTTTCTTTCGAAGTGGAGATGAATCATCATCGGTGCTAGTGGACTCATCACAACTCTTTCTCAGGGCTTCTAAAAGAATTTTTGTTTTGCTTTTTGTGTTTGAACTAATCCCAGGAAACTACTTGTGAAACGCGGGTCAAGAAAAGTGGCAACCAGGTATTTGTCACTCTCATTAAAGTTGAACCGCTCTTCAAGTTCAGCGTGTATTGAAGATCTTATGTTCAATAAATTTGGTGTTATTTGTGCTGTCTCTTCCTTTCCCACGGTATTTTAACAACGTGACAACATGTGGAATCACCTCCGAAATGCAGGAAATACCCAAGCTGGTTATTTTTGTAATCTCTTCGAACGGTTTGAGGAGTTTGATACATTGTGCCATTAAATCCCATTGAGCAGGTGTTAAATTGTTTAAAGAATTATGATCAGTTATGTACAAAAAGACAGCTCGCTTTTGTTCTAATAATCGCTCCATTAAATAGAATGTAGAATTCTATCGTGTGCTTACATCTTGTACTAATTGGTGGTCTGGCAATTTAAGTTCTTGACGAATGTGTTTCAGATTTTCTTGTGCTGTACCAGAGTGGTTAAAATGGGTGACAATTCGTCTTGCAGCAGCTACCATGTGTGTTATTTCAGATTGAGACTTTAGCGATTCCTCGACAGCCCTTTGTAGTAAATGAATAAAACACTTAGTAGAATCATATTCTGCGTCTCGTACACCTTTTATCATATTGGCTCCACTGTCATGGACAAGAAAATGGATCTTGCTATGTGAAATATTCCATCTTTCTGCAATATTATTGAGTTCTTTTGCGATATTGGTACCAGTATGTGTACCATCAAACGGATGCATCGCGTAAACGCCATATTCAAGAATAAAATCTGGAAATATCCAATGCGCAGTAAAACTTAAGAAACTCTGGTTGTTGTGCTGACATGTCCACATATCAGATGTCACGGATACTGCTGTTGCTCGTGAAATACTAACTTCGATTTTAGAGCAAATTCTATTACATATATCGGGAATAATTTTCTCAGTCATGTACATGCCACCCGCGAATTGTACTAAGCGTCGCCGAATATTAGGCGGCCGAATATTCGGCGCTTCGGCCGAGAGTCGAGCCGAATATTCGGTATTCGGTATTCAGCAAAATCACTATTCGTGGCAACTCTAATATATATATATATATATATATATATATATATATATATATATATATATATATATATATATATATATATATATATATATATATATATTATGTTCATGTTATTTTTGTTTTTGAATTATCCATATTGCCGAATGCCCCCATTAGCCAGAATAATCGAGAGTATACTGTATTATCATTATTATTATTATGTTCATCTAGAATGACTGTGAGACCAAAACACTGTGTTTCTTAATAAACTACTCCTGTGAAGTTCATTAGCCAGGAAAATCGGCCCAGGTTTTCCCGCAAAATTTTGTGTTTTCTTTCGGAAAATTTTAATATCTCAGGAAATAAGGTAAGTAAGGGCAACTGTTGATGATGCTGGTTGTTTTAATGGAATTAATATAATGTATTTCTTTGTAAAAATAGTAAAAATAGAAATAGAATATACTTTCACATCTTAACATTTTAAGAGCAGTTATAATCTCTTCAAAAATAAAAATGCGCAAGCGCATTAAGGTACAATAAAATTTGAATTCTAAAATACATCAGTGGCCTGAAAGCGCTAACAGGCAACCAAATTTCATACGCGTGTTTGTATTGTATGGAAAGTGAACCATGTACCAAATTTTAGGTCTGCAAGTTAAAAGACAAGAAAGTTATAAGCATTTAAAGAAAAAAAATGGGGCTGTCCAAATGTCAAAGTCGCGGTTTAAACGTCAAAATTGGCAACATTTAGGCAAAGAACCTGAAACGAATACGGGTTACGTAAAGAAAATGTCGCAAGAAGCATGTTCTGCAAACCCTTAAGTTACAGCTTCAACCGTTATTGCCCTTCATTTCACTAAAATTCCAGAAAATTCATTTCAAATACACCCTATCTCTGATGCTTTAGCAGTAGTATTGGTTAAGTTTATGATTTAATGGTCTATAATTTTTAATTAATTTTCATAGAAAAAATTCGTTAATGAGACCGCAACTTTGGAATTTTGAAAATATCTCTTCAAATGAGTACAAACTAGGCCCCCTAGAATCCATATCCGGGTTTAATTTCAGTTTTTATCTATTTACATATATACAGGGTGACACATTTCTACGGTAAAGCTCAATATAATTGTTATTATACAAGATACGAGAAAAAATTGTATACGTAAATTATAGGGTGTCTTGAGCTGCGTCTTGTAAAATTATTTTGTCAATCACAGGTGGCCCATAAGTCCTGGGTGATACCTAAAATTTCGAACATCCCTTATACCTATTATTGCATTTGTGCATTTTTTAATCAAAATATAATGCATGTTTGTAAGAAAAGAAATCCAGACGCAGTAAGTGCATTTTGGTACGTAATTTTTATTCAATTCTTCAAATTTCAATAACTAATTTGCTATTAACCTACGGTTCGTTGGCTAGGAACCAGGCATATAAATAAATTGAATTTTCTCGTGCCTGGTTAAAACGGTCATAGAGAAGAAAACAAACACTTTTGAAGCCAGAGTAGAAGTCTATATGTACACCTGTATTTAGTATGGAATGGTTTCACCAAGTAAGGACAACAACAATTAATGAAAACAATCATAAGTTGTTATTTTTAGACATTGAATGGGAGAAGATATTTCATCAATTAGAGATTACTGCTGAGTCCTGAACAGAATCTAAATGATAATACACTTTTGTCTGGGCACTGAAAAAATGTTATAATTATGGATTAATTACCCTTTATATAATAATGTTTGTATGTTTTGTTTGTATGTGTTCGTTACAGCTGGATATGCATTTACTAGTGAAATATAAATTAAATTTGGATATTTAAAGCAACAACAAATATTTACAGTCTGAGTTTACAGCAAACAGTATTTACAGGGAACAAAATGCAGCAAAACACATTTTATCATTAAAATGAGAAACCACTTAAAAATATTTAAAATTAGCATGAATTTATTGTTATTATTATTATACAATCAAGAGTAACGGCAATGTCTATAAATTACTCAAAACATAAAATAATAACAACATCCCGAATTATAATGCTTTTTTAACATAAATAAATATAAATAAACACAAATGAACAAATACAAATACCCAATCACCAAGTACCCAACATTATACAGCCGTCCATAATAACAATATTATTAGACCAATCTCACTGCTTCCTCCCCATGCATCCAATCTGTTCTTTAAAATGTTTGTGCTGGGAGCATTTATCACTTCCTCAGGTAGAGCATTTCACTCATTAAAAACCTTGTCAAATATAAATGATTTACAAACAGTTGTGCAAAAGGTTTTTTTTTTAACTTGAGCTAGCGACCCTGTAAGTGAGTATTCGTAGAGAGTTGGAACATATGAGAGATCTGCAAAGCGCACATGAATTGTTTTATATGTACAGATCAGATCACCCCTAGCTCGCCTCTCGGAAAACTCAGACAAACGACACAGCAGCCCCAGCCTTTCATCATAGTTGGGGCTCACAATGCTATAAGGCAGACATGTGGCTTTATGCTGGATGGACTCCAACAAACCCTTGCCTCTTTCCAGTATAGGACACCTCGCAAACCCTGCATACTCTAATACAGGATGAACATATATAGTGTAGAGCTAATTAAAAGTTTGAACTGAATAGCCTTCAAAAGCATTATGCACCAGGTACAATAGCTTGTTGGCTTTAGATGTTACATTTGCTGTATGAGCACACAATGACAAATTGGACGAAATAATAAGCCCTAAATCTTTATGATTCTCCACTGGATTTATAGATTGCATATGATATGAAAATTTGGAGTTGTTGAAACCTAAATGCGAACAGGACATTTGTCAATATTTAAATACTCTAGGACAGGATGAACATAAATAGTGTAGAGCTAATTAAAAGTTTGAACTGAATAGCCTACAAAAGCATTATGCACCAAGTGCAATAGCTTGTTGGCTTTAGATGTTACATTTGCTATATGAGCACACAATGACAAATTGGACAATGATAAGTCCTAAATCTTTATGATTCTCCACTGGATTTATAGATTGCATATGATATGAAAATTTGGAGTTGTTGAAACCTAAATGCAAAACAGGGTATTTGTCAATATATTTAAAGTAGACCAGTCAGTAGACCAATTCACAACAACTGATAGATAATGCTGAATATCACTATAGTGAGTTAAAGGATTCTGAAACACTTTCAAATCATCCGTGCAGAGCGTACACTCGCATTTCAACAGGCGGGGTAAGTCCGAAGTATATATAAGAACACTATAGAACCCACCATAGATACATGTGGTACTCCACTTAGAACAGGACGAAACAAAGATATAGTTTTTGGAACTCTGACAAAATAGTGCAATTGGAAAGAAAGTTTTTGATCGAGCTCAGTACAGGGCCGCAAATACTGTAAGGTTCTAATTTTTGGAGTATACGATTTTTTGGAACACAATCGAATGCTTAGAAAAATCAAAACAGAGAACAGCGACTGAATCTTTTTTATCAAGTGATGGCGTCCACCAACCCACACAGATTAATAAATGAATGACAACTGCTCAAAAAGATTATGTGTTGTTTATCGCACAAAATTGGTTACTTAATAGAAAAGGAAAAAGCTTATTAAACAAAGTTGATTTACTAACCTGTTTATTGGACTGTATATGCACGATGATTAAGGATTCCTGGGTCTTAGGGTTTTCGTGATACGAGGCCGGCCAGCTTGCCTTCTATGGTTTCAAAACAGTCAAAACAAGAGATTTAGGGGAACAAAAAGTAGTAGGATGTTGTGCACTGTAGACTGACGCTAAAGAAGTGGCAGAGAGCAGAGAAACTATTACAAATTAGCCATATCTCCGCCCCCTTAAAAATCAAAGATTTGATGAGTAAACAACAATCAATGACCGGATACTGCTAATGATACTGATCAATGAAATGTTTAATAAACAATATTATTTTTAAGATAGCTATGCTTTGCTGCATTTTGTAGTAATATATATAAGTCAGTAAATAAAAACAAATTATGACAACAAAGATAAGTACCTGAGGTTTTCCACCACTCCACTGGCCGACTCCTTTTGCAACTGATGTTATGTTTTTTCCAGCTAACACAAGTACATCTTGCACTTCTTCCAGATTTGGTTGAATTGCTACTTTGGGGATCATCAAAACCGAATTCAGAATGAAAACCGGTGTAGTTACATTTTGATCTATAACAAATGTTATTTATTAGATCCTGAGGATATAATCGCAATTTTCTTTCTTTGTTATTAAAATGGGAAGCAATAGTAAGATACAGGCGCCCCGTATCATTATATTAAAATTTTGTGAGCATATATTATTAGCATTAGCTTAATTATAAAACAAGAAAACACAAAAGTGGTAGTTCGATTTTTATTCCTTTCGAAGTTACAAGTCTAAGAAATTATTATGTTTATGCTCGTTGTTCTGTCACTTTTAAATTCAAATGTCGCGCGCTACACTGACATAGAGTAAGTGTTACTAATGGTTTCCGCCAGAAGACCAGAGAGGGGGAAGAAGAATGAGAGAAGGGAGAGAAGCTTGCATCCCTCTGCCACTTGTTTTTGAGTCCTTGAAGAGGCAAGAGGTCTCGAGAAAGCGAATTGCTTTCAACCCCTTGAAGAGACACGAGGTCTCTAAATATCCATTTTGTTTGTAAGCCCTTTGGGAGACACGAGGTCCCTAGAGGTGTTGTGTGTGAATACAGAAAAACGAAGCTTATGTTCCTGCATTATTGGAGAATAAAGGTAGGTAACTTTGCTTATTGTCAGTGCCCTATTTGTTCTGTTTTTTTGTTATTCATTATAAAATAAATGCACGTGGTATTTACATTTGGCCCATCGACCGGATTTTTATAGTTGTTTTGTTTTGTTATTAGTTGATACAGTCCATTTTTTGAAGTAATTTTACTTGTTTCCTTTAGTCTAGTAAATTTGTAATTGTTTATTGCCGTGTTGAGTCATTTAATTTCAAGGTGACGTTATTGCTTGTATATAACTAGGTACATACTCGAATTGCATATTGTTGAAATCACGTTTGCATATTGTTTAAATCGCGTTTAGGAATTTTTTTGCGTTGAACAATGGAGTTGATTCAGCTAAAAAATAAGCGCGAAAGCGTTTATAGACGAGTAGAAGCCATATTGCACGTGGCTCAACAGGTCAAAATAGACGCAGTAGTGGATTTAGATAGGTTGAATAGATTTGAGGTTCGTTTTGAGGCGTTGAATGAGTTGGTCAATCTATTTGATTCATTGCATTTGGACATCGTGTCGGTAGTTGATCGATCAGAGTTGGAGAGCGAGCATGAAATGCAGAACAAATTCGATGAACTGCAATACTCTATAAAAACTATCTATCGAGAACTGAGAGGTTATGCAAATAAAGCCGCTGAGAATCAAGCTCGATCCGTTTTTCACGGTAGTTCGAAATCGAGTCGAGCATCGAGTAAGTCGCGGTGTTCTGTCAAATCATCGAACGCTCGATCTCTCAGTGAAAAGGAAGTAACGAACGCAAACGCGATTATGTCAACTTCAAATTTAAACAGACATTTGAGGTTACCGAAAATCGAAATGCCAAAATTCGATGGAAATTGGAAAAACTGGCCAACCTTTTATGATCTGTTTAAAACAATGATTCATGAGAACGAATCATTGTCAGATATTGAAAAGTTCCAATATTTGAGTGCTTCGTTAGTGAAGGATGCAGCTGGCCTAATCAAGAATTTACCGCTAACGGGAAGCAATTATGGGATTGCATTCAAGTCTCTGGTCTCAAGGTATCACAATACCCGGGTTTTGTTGACCAATTATTGGCAGGGTATCGTACAGGCCCCCAAAGCAAATAGTGAATCTGCTTCTTCCCTACGAACGTTGTTGTCTGTATTCAGTGAAAATTTGGAAGCGTTGAAGCAGTTTGAACATGACATGTGGGATTTCACTAAATTCAACATGTTGCTGCAAAAGGTGGATATGAGTCTTAAGCAAAAATTTGAGCTTGAGTTTTGCGAATCGGACATTCCCAGTTTTAGTAGTTTATGTAGATTCTTGGAAAAGCAGTGTAAAGCAATGGAGACAACTGCCTTAACTTCCAATTATGTGACTAATAGAAGGCAGCATGTTTCAGCAACCACTGCTAGGCCCGCTTCGTCCTTTGTTACTAGCACAAAGCTTGTATGTGCTTATTGTAAGGAGGAGCACCCCATGCTCAAGTGTGATGGACTTCTATCTTTATCCTCTCATAAACGGTATACGTTCGCAAAAAAGAATAATCTTTGTTTTAACTGTTTATCAAACTCGCATGCCAGCAGGGAGTGCAAGTCATCAAGTTGTCGTGTATGTAATAAACACCATCATACATTATTGCACTTCCCAAAAGCACCGGCATCGGGAGATGAGAGTGACTCAAACAAGCCACCTGTGGAAGAGCCACAAGGTGCAGAGCAATTGCGTGTGTTGGCAAGTGTGGTAAAAAGGGAACAGTCCGTGTTACTGGCAACTATAATGCTATTAGTACGAGATAAAAATGGAAAGGTTAGGAGATGTCGAGCTCTCCTGGATTGTGCGAGTGAGGCTAATTTCATTTCGCAGCAGTGTGTTGAAAAATTGGGGCTCAACACCTCATCTCGTTCAGTGATGGTTCAAGGCTTGAACCAAATGAGCTCGCTTGCTAGCCAAGGCACTCTCAAATGTCGAGTAGAGTCCATTTATGAGCCAACAAAGTTAGAGTTGGACATGATTGTGATTCCGAACATTTGTTCCAAGATCCCTTCTGCTAAAATTGAGCAGTGCCACTGGCAACATATTCAGAACTTAGAGTTGGCAGATTCAGAGTTTGGTATACCAGGGGACATTGAAATTTTGTTGGGTACTGACGTTTATGCTCATGTGGTTAGACCTGGAATAAAGAGAGGGCCTCGAGGTGCACCAGTGGCCATCAATACTGTTTTTGGTTGGGTGCTTATGGGCAGTGTAGAACAGTCAAAGTCTCATTCTGTTGTGAATAGTTTATGCACGTTGGTCGACTTGGATCATACCTTGAAACAGTTTTGGAGCTTGGAACAGGTACCACAAGGTTTAGTTATGTCTCCGGAAGATAAAAAATGTGAGGAAATCTTCAAGAAGACTCAGCACCGAAATAGTGCTGGGAGATATATTTTAAATATGCCCTTTCGTGAGGGTACTCCGTGTTTGGGAGAATCTTTCAGTGTTGCATTGAGGCGGTTTTACTCCCTGGAAGCACGTCTTAGTAGGGATCCAGCGTTGCACAAGTCCTATTCGGATTTTATCAGGGATTATTATGAGTCTGGCCATATGTCTCTGGTATCAGATGTAGCTGTGGAACCATCTGATGCATACTATATTCCCCATCATTGTGTGTTGCGTCCTCACAGCCTTTCGACCAAACTGCGGGTGGTATTTGATGCTAGTTCCAAAAGTACGAATGGTGTATCTCTGAACGATACGTTGTTAGTGGGAGCGAAGTTGCAAACAGATATTGCCACTGTGTTGTTGAAATTTCGCTCAAACAAAATTGCATTTACTGCTGACATTCGGCAAATGTATCGACAAATTTTGGTTGTAGATAATCATAGGGATTATCAAAGAATTCTCTGGAGGTTCTCAAAGGGGGAACCTGTACAGAAATATCGCCTTAATACTGTCACATATGGGGTCTCCTCAAGCCCACACATGGCAATCCGAACAATGATAGAGCTTTGTGATGATGAGGAATCATCTTTTCCATTGGCAGCAAAGCTAGTTCGGTCCGATCTCTATGTGGATGATGTAGTCAGTGGAGTCGACTCATTGTCAGAGGCTTTTGAGTTGCAACGGCAATTGATTGGGTTGTTTGCTAAGGGGGGTTTTGAATTGAAGAAGTGGGCCAGCAATAATTCGAAACTGTTGTCCACAGTATCAGCTGATAGTCAGCAACCTCGATCGTTAGATTTAAATGATCCATCAGTGTTGAAAATTTTAGGATTGCAGTGGTGTCCCATAGGTGATACATTCTCTTTTAATGTTGAACCTATTGATCGTCCGTGCACAAAACGAAATCTTCTTTCGGAATTGGCAAGAATTTATGACCCCCTGGGTTTTTTGTCTCCTGTTACCCTGTTGGCAAAATATCTTATGCAGTGCTTGTGGGAGCAAAAAGTGGGATGGGATGATAAGCCCTCAAAGGATATTGTTGGTCAGTGGTCTCAGTATAAATCACAACTCAGTGCGCTAGCAGGTTTATCAATTCCCAGAGGCGTAAAACACGATAATATCATCAGTACAGAACTCCATGGGTTCTGTGATGCATCGGAGCGAGGGTATGCTGCAGTTGTTTACTTAAGACAAGTATCAGAGGAGGGTCAAGTTTGGATCAATTTTCTGTGTGCCAAGTCCAAGGTATCACCTTTAAAAAGAATATCGATTCCACGTCTCGAATTGTGTGGGTGTTTATTGTTGGCAAAGCTTCTGGAATTTGTGTGTCGGGTGTATGAAGGTCGTTTTGAGTTTAACTCTATGTATGCTTGGTCAGACTCTATGGTGGCCTGGATAAAATCATCTTCCAATAGGTGGAAGACCTTTATTGGGAATCGAGTAGCAAGCATACAAGAGAAGACTCCTCCAGAGTCATGGCATCACGTAAGTGGACAAGAAAACCCAGCTGATTGTGCATCGAGAGGCATGTTACCTTCTGGGTTTTGTGAGCATCCACTATGGTGGGCGGGACCCGCCTGGCTAAAATTGGCAAGAGAAAATTGGCCCAAGTCGTTGCGTTTTGAGCCGCCAGAAGAGTGCCTGGCGGAGCAACGAACTCTCCCCGTACTAGTTACTTTGGCAAATGAGGAGTGGCTCAGTAAACTTTTGAATCGCTTTTCGCATCTACGGAAAATTCAGGGTGTTGTTGTATATTGTCAGCGGTTTGTGCGAAATTGTAGGGTGTCTCCATCTGACCGAACTACTGCATCTCTGACAGCCACCGAATTACAGGAGGCGCTTCATATGCTTATCAAATGTGCTCAAGGTAAAGTATTTCAAAGGGAAATAGCATCCTTGGTTAAAGGTGAGAGGTGTGCGAGGGCAATAAATAAGTTAGCCCCCTTTCTGGATACAGAGGGTATCCTCAGGGTGGGCGGTCGCCTTCGTCAAGCTGATGTTCCAGTTGAAGTGAAACACCCTATATTGTTGCCCCGCTCACATCGTCTCACCGAGTTAATCATTGCACACACACACCATGTCAATCTTCATCCTGGTCCTCGCACATTGCTTCATTTGCTTTCGCAACAGTTTTGGATTTTGTCCCCTCGGAGAGCTATTCATCATGTTTTGTCAAGGTGCTATCGTTGCTTTCGAGTGAATCCTACTCCCATGGCACCGATGATGTCTGATTTGCCAGTTGCCAGGGTTTCTCAGTTGAAGCCGTTTTCACACAGCGGAGTTGATTTTGCAGGTCCAGTTTTTGTGACACAGGGCAGATATCGAGGTGTCCGAAAGGTGAAAGCATATATTTGTTTGTTTGTGTGCATGGCAACGAAGGCCCTCCATTTGGAAGTAGTGTCTGATCTTTCAGCTGAAGCCTTCTTGGCAGCTCTTCGGAGGTTTGTGGCTCGCAGAGGAAGATGTGACAATTTGTATAGCGATAGAGGTACCAACTTCGTCGGCTCAAATAAGCAGCTCTTAAACTATGCAAAGGGGGCAGCAGATGCTTGTACCATTAAGTGGCATTTCAACCCCCCATCAGCTCCGCATTTTGGAGGTCTGTGGGAGGCAGGAGTGCGCTCAGTCAAGACTCATTTGCGAAGGGTGATCGGTTTGCAGATTCTGACCTTTGAGGAAATGTCCACGTTGCTTGCTCAAGTGGAATCAGTTTTGAATTCTCGACCATTGTGTAGTGTGAGTACTGATCCAAATGATCTGTTAGCCCTATCCCCAGGACATTTTCTTACAATGGAACCGTTAGGTGCTCCTCCTGATGCTGATTTGACTTTGTTAAGTATGAATCGCTTGTCACGCTGGCAGCTGGTGCAAAGGATCCACCAGGACTTTTGGCGCCGCTGGAAGAACGAATACCTGCATACACTGCAGCAGCGTAGTAAGTGGGATACTGTGCAAACGTCCCCCCCGATCGGAGCTTTAGTTGTGATTAAAGATGAGACTTCGTCACCTCTTGTTTGGAAGCTCGGACGCATTATGCAACTATACCCAGGCCATGATGGTATAGCTCGGGTAGCTCAAGTTCGCACTAGTAGTGGCACTTTTGATAGGCCTCTGACGAAGTTATGTCTGTTGCCATCGCAGTAATACGTCCGCCTTGAAATTTTTTTGTACAGTTAATTATAAATCCAATAACTTCAGTTTTTTGTTTTTTGTGCTTATTGTAAATTTTTGTTTTGTTTGTTTATTTGAGAAACAATATAATTGTGAAAATAAATCCTTATTTTGGTGGGCGGAATGTTTATGCTCGTTGTTCTGTCACTTTTAAATTCAAATGTCGCGCGCTACACTGACATAGAGTAAGTGTTACTAATGGTTTCCGCCAGAAGACCAGAGAGGGGGAAGAAGAATGAGAGAAGGGAGAGAAGCTTGCATCCCTCTGCCACTTGTTTTTGAGTCCTTGAAGAGGCAAGAGGTCTCGAGAAAGCGAATTGCTTTCAACCCCTTGAAGAGACACGAGGTCTCTAAATATCCATTTTGTTTGTAAGCCCTTTGGGAGACACGAGGTCCCTAGAGGTGTTGTGTGTGAATACAGAAAAACGAAGCTTATGTTCCTGCATTATTGGAGAATAAAGGTAGGTAACTTTGCTTATTGTCAGTGCCCTATTTGTTCTGTTTTTTTGTTATTCATTATAAAATAAATGCACGTGGTATTTACATTTGATAAGCTTCGTTTTTCTGTATTCACACACAACACCTCTAGGGACCTCGTGTCTCCCAAAGGGCTTACAAACAAAATGGATATTTAGAGACCTCGTGTCTCTTCAAGGGGTTGAAAGCAATTCGCTTTCTCGAGACCTCTTGCCTCTTCAAGGACTCAAAAACAAGTGGCAGAGGGATGCAAGCTTCTCTCCCTTCTCTCATTCTTCTTCCCCCTCTCTGGTCTTCTGGCGGAAACCATTAGTAACACTTACTCTATGTCAGTGTAGCGCGCGACATTTGAATTTAAAAGTGACAGAACAACGAGCATAAACATATTATGAGATTTAAATTCTGAAATAGAGGTGCGAAGCCATGTTTTTCTCGAACCAAACTATGCACGAACCCAAGCAAATATGTTGCTTCGAACTTCAAACCTCAAAAATAGTATGTCTAAGATTCACACTCGAACTTCGAACTTCTTAAAAATTCAAAATCGAACATAGAACTAACCAAAGTTTTTCAATGCTTATTCCTTAAATACAAAATTTAGGTATATTGTAGCATACAACATTTGGTATGCAGGAGATTATTCTTTTTGCAAAAAGCAAAGGATCGACAAAATTTGCAGGTTGATTGTGTGAAAATGCCTTTCAGTGTTGATGTTAGTTGCTTATTAATTGAGAATATTTAGGCTAATTGTGATATAAAGCATGTTCAACCTAGTATTTCTGGAAGGCAATCTGTAATTATCGTCATAAATTTTGAAAAATTACATTACTAGTCGCTTTTGAACACTGCCACCATAATCTTGTAACCAAAAAAGGCATTGTGATGCTAGGATATATTTAAAAAAATGTGACTGCTATATGGCTCTGTCAGGTCTCAATGTGTCGTACAAATTGTCAGAAATACCCATTAGTAAAATCTCCTCAAATTACATTACCGACTCAATGGGGCGGATATAGAGTTTAAACCGCCGCTACCGAGTTAACGGGGCCACTACTTTGACGAGATCGCTACCTTTGGCATTAGTTAGTTAGTTTATTGATGGTTCTGTGCAATGCTAATAATTTAAAAATATTCAAGTAATGATACAGTGGCCCCCCCACACAGATATTTCTACAATTATCATTCTTGAATTCTGCTCTTAATGCATTTTACTTCCAGATTGTCACAACGGGTGGAAGTATCACATCGGCGGCAAAAAATGTAAAAAAGTATCAAAACATATAAAAAACATGATTTGGGAACTACAACCCAGCGGCACTACAACTCTGCGAACTGGGACGAAATGCGGGATTACTTTCCCTTATTTCCATGGGTGTCTGTCTGCTTCTCACATCCTGACCCCTCAGATATCTCACAAAACGTCACCAAAATTATCCAAGTTGGCATGGAATTATTTATTCCACGTACACAGAAAACCTCTGCAGCCACTCAAAAGCACTGGTTCTCTAAATCGTGTGACAAGGCCAGACTTGAAAAGGACAAAGCTCACGAAACGCTTCTACACAATCCCAGACAAGAAAATCATCAAGCATTTAACGATGCAAGAAACTGATATGTCCGCATTCTTTCTGAGGCAAAAAACTCGTTTAATAACGATATCAAAAAAAAGTCCTCTCAAGCTCCAACGGCCGCAAACCCTTCTGGACTCTTGCTAAATCTATTGGGAATAATTTTTGCAAGAGCACGGTCCCAACTCTTGTTTCAGGGGATGAAATTGTTTCTACCGCCCTGGGCAAGGCTGCACTTCTTGCCTCGTTGTTCGCCGGCAATTCTACTCTCAACCCACCTCCAAATGTTCAACCACCAACAGTCCCCAATATCACACATAAGAGGACGGATATAATTTTCAAAACTAAAAAGGTACGAAAGATACTCTCTTCTCTTAATACCCTCTGCCCTTGACGAGATCCCAGAAATTGTTCTCAAAAAATGCGCACCAGAACTTGCTCTTGTCCTGACTCGTCTGTTTCAGACATCTTACAATAAAGGCATATTCCCTAGTAACTGGAAAACTGCTAGAGTACAACCCGTTCCAAAGAAAGGATCCAAAGCGCTTCCTAGCAACTACAGGCCTATTTCTCTCCTTTCAGTTGTCTCTAAAGTGATGGAAAAGTATAAAAACACCAAATTACTAAAATTTCTTGAAAAACACAGTTTAATCCACGACAGGCAGTATGGATTCCGCCAGTGCAGATCAACTGCCGACCTCCTTTTCTTTGTCACCCATTCTTGGAACAAGTCTATGGAACTACACAGTGAATCCCATATTATCGCTCTACACATTTCCAAAGCATTCGACCAGGTCTGGCACGCAGCACTGCTGAATAAACTTTCCTCCTATGGCCTACCACCAAAACGCTGTACCTGGACAGCAAATTTCCTCTCCAACCGGAGCACAATATTCTAAGCCTGTCTCTTTAGCCCAATTAGATGAGGATCGTAGACTCATGGAGGGTTCTGCCTGTGTGGATCTCCAAAAAATATTAGACTGGGGAAGTAGAAATCTTGTACAATTCAACTCCACCAAATCTCAGTCTAGCTTTCTATCTCATAAGAGATACACCAGCCCTAGACCCATCACAATGAACAACAAAGTTATTCAAAGTATTGAGTCATTTTCACCTGTTGGCATTTCTGTAAATCGAAATCAATTGACACCAACATGTTACATCAATTGCAGAAGTGGCTGCTAAGAAATTAGGTTTCTTCTTTCGGGCTCGCAAATACTTTTCACCAGCTAATCTCCATACCTTATATACTTCACAAATAAGGCCAAACCTCAAATACTGCTCCCACATCTGGGGTGCAGCTGCCGCTTCTACACTCGTTATCCTGGACTCCATTCAGAAGAGAGCTATACGTCTCATCGGTGACCCTACCCTCACCCAAAGGCAGCCATCGCTTGCCCACCGACGTGCCGTTGGTGACCTCTCTCTCTTTTATAGATATCTGCACGGGCACTGGTCAGAGGAACTTGCTTACATAGTCCCACCACCTGCTGCCCCCAACAGATCTACCAGAGAAACATAGCGAATGCACCCTTTTTACTGTCCAGGTCACCAGACATAGAACATCTTGTTATGCCCGCTGTTTTGTCCCGAGGACTTCCAAGTTGTGGAATTCCTTGCCGGCACATGTTTTTCCTTTTCCCCGAACCTCAAAACCTTCAAGTCCAGAATTAACAAGTTGCCCCTTTCCTCCTTGTCGACACCCACGGTACGATAGTATTTAGGCTGTGAGCCCTCGTGGTGTGTTGTTGAAATAAAATAATACAAAAAAATGTGTCTGTTGGTAGCCATGATAACTTTAGAACGAATTGAGATATCATCTTTAAATTTGGTATACAGTTAGCACTGGACAAATTAACAGTATGGAATGTTTTAGGGTAAAATCGCTTTAGGGGGTTGGGGACGAATGGGGGGGTATTTGGTGGCAATTGATATTTTTTTGTTAAAACTCGAGTAACATAACGTTTTAGGGTTTATTTCATCAAACATCTTGTATTCTGTGCTGAAATTAAATTAGGGGTTGAATGTGTGGGGGTGGAATATTGTTAACACAAATTTCGAATTTTTTTGCTAAAATGGAGTAAAAGTCTCAAACCATATAGAAAATTTAATTCTCGAATTAATTTTTTTTGTCTGCTGGTCTGTCCACATGTACGTCTGTCTGTTAATAGGCGCATTAACTTACGAACGAATTAAGATATCACCTTCAAATATGGTATGCAGTTAGGACCCGACAAAGGAACGCTTCGAATTGTTTTTTTTGGTAAGACCGCTTCATGGGTAAGGGATAAATAAGGGGTTATTTGGTGAAAATTGACATTTTTTCAATAAAACTTGAGCATTACAACGTTTCAAAAGTTTATGGGTACAGGATTATAAATATTTTCTTTGTGGTCAAGTCATGGGCCCTAAATTAATTTCATGAGAATGTCTTTCTGAAGAGAATAAATTATCACAGCTATGTGGAAGTTATGATACAATTTGCAGTACTATTTTTTTGAATAACAATTAACTTAGAAAATAAAAGCCTGGACGCAGCAAGTGCGTTATGGTAGTGAATTTTCATAGAAATGATCTGGCACAAAATATTTTATTATAACTTTTTTTTCTTGTAACATAGAAATCTAAATTTTGGTGTATAGTTTACTTTTTATATCGTAAACCTACCTACCAAATTTGGTTATCATAGATTTCTTATTTTTTAAGATAAAATTTTTTTTCAAATTAAAACTCAAAATTTTCCCGGAAAACCTAGTCCGATTTTTTTGATTAACGAACTTGTCAAAGTCATTTACAAAAGGAAGGTACATGCCAAATTTTATCAAAATCGGCCTATTATTCTTTGAGATAAAAAAATTTTTCGAATGAAAACTCAAAATTTTCCCGGAAAACCTCGTCCGATTTTTTTGACTAACAAACTTGTCAAAGCCATTTACAAAAGAAAGGTACATGCCAAATTTTATTAAAATCGGCTTATTACTTTTTGAGATAAGAATTTTTTTCGAATGAAAACTCAAAATTTTCGCAGAAAACCTCGTCCGATTTTCTTGACTAACAAACTTGTCAAAGCCATTTACAAAAGAAAGGTACATGCCAAATTTTATTAAAATCGGCTTATTACTTTTTGAGATAAGAATTTTTTTCGAATGAAAACTCAAAATTTTCCCGGAAAACCTCGTCTGATTTTCCTGGCTAACAAACTTATCCAAGCCATTTACAAAAGAAAGGTACATGCCAAATTTTATCAAAATCGGCCCATTATTTTTTGAGTTATCGGTGTGATACACACACACACACACACATATATATATATATATATATATATATATATATATATATATATATATATATATATATATATATATATATATATATATATATATATATATATATATATATAAATATATATATATATATATATATATATATATATATATATATATATATATATATATATATATATATATATATATATATATATATATATATATATATATATATATATATATATATATATATATATATATATATATATATATATATATATATATATATATAAACATATAAAAATTGAAACTGACCCCGGATATGGGTTCTAGGGGTCCTAGATCGCGCTCATTTGAAGAAATTTTTTCAAAATTCAAAAGTCGAGATCTCCTCATTAGTGAATTTTTTCTAAGAAAATTCACTAAAAGTGCCTTTCTATACTTTTTACTGATTCTGTATAATAAGACTTAGTGCATAAAAATATACATAGGTATACATACTATCCATCAAGAACCTTTTCCTTAGTGCTTCCAGGGATTGTCTGGTAACCCTAACTAATACGTCGACGACTTTCCTACTGTAATATTTTCTCATTTCTCCAACAGCTCCTCTAACCATGTCTTGCATCGCCTTTGCCATGTTGGCATTCAGAAGGAGGTGAGGTTTCTCGAAGCACTCGTAAACAAGGCTCCAGTCAGATTGCTGTTGAGAAGTGGCACTCTCATTGTCCTGTTTGTCACCATCCTCTGTTCAAAAATGATAATTAAATAATATTTTAAACTAAGTCATTTACCTTTATTTTTAAACTTAATTTATATCAATAAGTACATTAATAAGATATACAGAATGTCTCAAAATTGACGCCCTTGCTTTTGGGACTTTATTCCGGATACTAAAGCAAATAAAAATTTTTACAACAAATGTGTAAACAAATCGCCTTCTACTTCAAGGTAGACATTCGCACAACTTATTATGGAAGCACCAACTCTTTGGAGTATGTTTTCATCTACGAATGTCACGGCAACATGGATACACGCTACTACCTCTTCTTTATTGACAATAGGTTCGTTATAAACTTTTACATTTAAAAAGCCCCAGAAAAAAATTCAGTGGATTAAGGTCAGGAGATCTAGGAGGCCATGCTATAGTTTCTCCTCGTCCAATCCACCGATCAGGAAAATTGTGATTCAGGAAATTCCTCACCTGTATTTAATAATAAACCGGGGCATCATCATGTTGGAACCAATAATTGCCCCTATGTATTCATAGCTTGTTTTGTTTTAAATTTAAATTTCGCGTGCCACACTGACATAAGGTAGGTAAGTGAGTGGTGGACGTGCTGCCACCTAGTTGCGGAACCAAGTAGTATGTTGTCACGCCAGCTCCAAATAACATAGTGTTAAAAAAATAGAGACTGTATACAACCAACTAACAATTTAGTAAATTGTTAGCCCTGGTCCATTTCCACCCTAATATAGGGACAAAGTATGTAAGGCTAGATGCATTCTCTCAACAATTAGAACCGTAGACCGGTTTCGCTCTTATTAGAGCTCTTCAGTACGGCATACTAATTGCAGCAAAAATACACCTATAAAGTAATACGGCTATAGTAGCCAGCCTTTCAACACTAAGTGAGTGGTGGACGTGCTGACACCTAGTTGTGGAACCAAGTAGTATGTTGTCACAATTTACTAAATTGTTAGTTGGTTGTATACAGTCTCTATTTTTTTAACACTTTGTGTTATTTGGAGCTGGCGTGACAACATACTACTTCGCAACACTAATTCTTATAGGATACTTATAAATACTTTAAAATATTTAACAATAAAAAATTATTATTAATATTAAACAATAAAATTATTAAACAATAAAAGGGAACCAACAACATAATAGAATAGGGGTTAACTATGGGTAGAAGGATTGTAAATGTAAACAGTGGCGGGTAAGATATGAAATCAGTGGTGGACCAGTGGGGTTTCTCCAACAACACCAGGTGTATTTTTACATTTTTGAATTCCTCCGCTAATTTGAGGCTGACTTCTGTAAGATTTCCTTTGTATCCCCAAATTATTACAGTGACATTCACAAAATCTAAAATTGGTAATCTATTAGCAATAAAAATCAAGTAAAAAATAATAAGAGTATTATACTGAATAAAACTACAAATTGATCGATAATGATTGCATTTAGATTTGATTTATTTCAAGATTTGAACGAAGCTTAAACGTGTGAAAATATAGTAGTTATATTAAAAAAAAAACTTTCTTTGGCACTTCTTTACACGATAGCCTCTATATTAATGTATAGTTTTCTAACACACTTTTAAGAGTGGTGTACAACAGGGTTTTTAAGATTTTTGACATATTTACTAAAATAATTTGTACCTTACATTTTCTCTAGTAAAGGACCCCTATATATGTATTTTACCTTCAACAAAGAAGTCTTCTTCACATGCTGAATTATCAATTCTTGTTTTCTTTACGAGTGACAGGATCTCCTCAACAGCTTCCTCCACCATTAAACTTTTTCTGTGTAATTCAGTAGCAGCAGTTCTGCAAACGGTGTCAATCTTGTCACAAAAGTAATCGATAGTCCATGGTTCTTCAGCTGCTTCTGGTAAAGCATGTAACTGTATTAACTGCATACTTGTTAGTACCTCCAGGACACGATTGGTATAGACATCATGTATCCTGACCGTCTATAAAAAAAATAAAAAAATAACTTTTAGCGAATTGCGTAGAAAAAATTCGCTAATCAGGAAGCCTCTCTCTCTGTGCGCGCACGCGCGCGCGCGTGTGTGTTTGTGTGTGTGTGTAGTATTTATTATCAGTCAAATAAAAATATCAATATATACATTGGCAAAGGAACTATGTAATACACATAAATATCACAAATATAATATAAAATTATACTAAATCTATTGAAACAGCTCCCGGCATTTCATGTCCCGGCACTCAAAAACAAAATACTAAATTTTCGTTATGTATCGTAAACAGTGTTTTGTTATAACACCATCGTTTTTCAAAAATCACCAGTAAGTTTTTGCTCAAATACCAGGTATATTGTTAAAATTCTTGATTTCAAATGATTTTTAAAAACGTCCAGATATGGCTTAAAAGGGATATTGTCCTTTATCACTGATGTAAAAACACTGTATATGGTTTGCTCCGCCAAACTGCAGAGATAAGCTACTATATGTCTTTTGCCGCCTTGGCTGTTTTCTAGGCCTGGGTAGATGTCTACAAGTGGTAGTGGGGATTTTAGAATTTTCAGCTTAACTGAGTTAAGAAAAGCCCACAATTCCCTCGCTTGACTACAACCAACAATGACATGCCAAGACGTACCAGGCATTCCACACCACCGACAGTTAGCAGTTGTAACCGGCTTTACGGGTTAAGATAGAATCTGCTAATCTGTTCTTTAATCAAGGGTTGGGAAAGAGTAAAAGGAGGACCAGGGTATCTTGTCGTCTGTCCATTTACCAAGTAGCGGATCATCAACTTGATAGTGAAGGTGCACGAGTTGCTGGTAGATCGATTTTCTGTTTTTGTCGGTGATTTTAACAACAGAGCCATGATGGCTGTTCAAACACGTTGCTGTAGGGGTACATTTAGGACCATGTGAGTCCAAAACTTTTGCATATTTATTGTTGATATGAGATTTAATTTGATCGTAGTTCATTAGTAGATTATTTTTTAGCAGTCGGTTCAAGTCTAGCAAGTGTAATTCCTCAATAGGTTTAAATCTGTTGTGGCATAATAGGTCTCCAAAAGTAAAGAGCCCAGAGTTGAACCACAAGTTTGAAAAGTTTATAGTTACAGATGTTAATAAACATGATCTTGTCAAAGGTATGTCTCCAATGCCTAGGTTTGTTGATGGGAAAGCATCAAGAAAGCAAAATGACTCTAATACTTCCTTCAAAAAAGGGGATATGTCTGACTGATGTGGGGTAACTTCCATGAAGAAAAGCTGCCACGAAAGAAAGGCTGAACGATAGGTACACAGCATGTTTTCTATCATGAGGTACCAATTAAGCCCCTCGCTGCACTCCACGTATTTTACGCCAAAGAGTACTCTACATAGTCTCACCTTGCAAATGATATCCACCAAGCCGCGTCCTCCAGATTCTAAAGGGAGACACAGATTTTTACAGTCAAGCCAATGGGGACGAGTAGACCAAAATACGTCGATCAGTATAGTGTGTAATGTTTCCAGAACCGGGTGGGAAACCGGCAAAACTTGACGGTGATACCGTAATTTTGGCGCAATCATTTGACTAATAACCATTACTCTCCCTCTCCACGACAGCGAGGGGAAAATGTTTTTCCACCTGGTAGTACTTCTAATGAAAGAGCCAACAAGGTTATTAATTATACTGTCATCCATAATATTTTTGTCATTTCGAAATGTTATGCCAAGTATCTTAATACTTTCAGAGGACCATGTTACGCCCTGTGAGTCAGCCTGTGATCCCCAGCCAATAACCCCTGCATTTGCTTTTGTTCAATAATTCCCCAGATCTCTTCAAGTATTCCCCATAACATTGATACACCTTATCATAAGATAGCGAGCAAACTGGTTTCACTTATTTGACGATACAATTACATTCCAAAATATTCAGTTAAGAATTCTTATGAGCTAACACAAAAATTAAATAACCTACTTATTCTTACAAATAGTAAATTAGTCTCATTTGATGTTTGTAGTATGTATTCTAAGATACCTCCTAGAGAATGTTTACCTCTATTAGAAAACGTTTTAACAGAAAACAATGTAAATGTCATAAAAAGACAAGAAATAATGCATTTTTTAACGAATGTATAAAAGAAAACAATATAAAATTAATTATAAAATGTATATGCAAAATGAAGGCCCACCTATTGGTAGTCCGTTGTCTCCTTTATTAGCCAACATATTTACGGAAAACTTAGAAAACCAAATTTTAACATCAGAAATTTCGCGTAATATTGTCTTTTGGTACAGATACGTAGATGATATTTTACCATGTTTTCAAGGTAGCCATACAGAATTAAATTAATTTTTAAATTTTATTAATGACCTTCATACAAATATTAAGTTTATTTTAGTAGAAGAAGCTAATAGTTGTATACATTTTTTAGACTTAATGATTAGAAAGTTAGATATTAATTCATTTGACTTTTCAATATATAGGAAACCAAATTACACAGACACAACCATACCATACGATTCATGTCACCCTTTTTCACAAAAGCTGTTAGCCTATCATTCTATCTATCTATTCTATTCTAAATGTACCAACGTTTGTTTTTTTATGGCAGCCATATTGGATTTTTTGCTCATGTGATAGCCTGTGAAAAGAGCTTTCCAATGAGGTACAATATGCTTGAGAAATATTGTAATTGCACTGACAATTTTGAGAAAAACCGTTTTGAGGATAGTAGGCAATGAAATCCAATACCAGAAAACAAATGACAAAAAAAGTGTTCAAAAAGCAGTAGGCCATGGAGTCTAACAATAGACTTCTACTTTTAACATAATTTTCCGTAATGGTTCACGATAAAAAAATAGGAACTTTGAGCACACCAATAAATCGGCCCATTATTACAAATTATATTTTACATTACAACATTATCCTAAAAACTTGTTATAATTTAATTAAATAGGTAAACCTAGTAAATAACTAAATTTACTAACAGAACTCAATAAAAATCAGATTAATGATTTATAAAGACGCCTTTGAAAATTGTTTGATTTTCAAACGTAAGTCTACTGAAAAACAACTTAAGAAAGGTTGCTATGGATATAACACTATCGCGACAATTAAGAATACTGTCATTCATAATTATCTGAACAATTTGAGGTGTACTTAACACGTTGCTTAAAATTTTGTACTGAATAGTTTGTTTACTGTTTATTTTAAATATTATTCAACAATATGTTCAGTAATGAAGAATATTATGACATCTTGGAATGTTATATTATTTCTAACCGAAATACTGAGGCAGCTGCAAATTCATAGCAAAACAACTACCCAGAAAGACGACAATCAAACACCAAAATATTTCGCAGGATAGTGACCAATCTATTGAACGAAAGTATCTTTCACGCAAATAAACTACCAATGCCTAGAAATGAAGAAAGAAAGAATGTCGTCTTACAGGTTTCAAACGAAAACCCTTCGCAATCTGTTCGGTTTTATGGTGAACAAGTTGACTGTCCAAAAAGTACGGTACACTGCATATTAAAACAAAGTCATTACCATCTATACAAACCTACAATCGTACAAGGCTTAAATGTTGACGATTACCCTAAGCGACTTCAATTCTGCAGATGGTATCAAGAATAATGTCAGCAAGATAAAAATTTTCATTTGAAAATAATATGGACTGATGAATCCAGATTTGCAAATTGTGGTGATTATAATCGCCATAATAGGCATTATTGGGCAAATGAAAATCCCCATCTAAAGGAAGAAAGACGATTGGAAAACAGATTTGGTATTAATGTTTGGTATGGCTTATTAGGCAAAAAACTGTTATTTTTATTTGTAGATTAGACAGTTAATTTTAAAGAATTTCAGGTAACTTCATTGTTGGTCCGTTCTTTTTTGAAAATAATTCAACTGGGGAAAGGTATCTTAATCTATTGAAAAATGATATCTTACCAACAATTAGAAGAGTTCATGATAATTTAGACGAGATTTGGTACCAACAAGACAGTTGTCCAGCTCACAATGCTAGGATCGTCAAAGAATTTTGTACCAAAATTTAAATAACCGTATAATTTGTCACAATTATATTTGGGGTACTCTGAAGAATGATGTGTATAAATTCAATCCACCACAAAATATCAATGAATTACGAAACAGAATCACGGAAGCTATAAATTATATTAACCAAAACACCCTCACCAGAGTTGGCAGGCATGTTTCAAAAAGGTGTATAAAGTGCATTGAACAAAACGGTGGCCATATTGAAGATTTTTCTATTTAGTGTATTTTTAAGTTTCTATTTTATTATTTGTTGAGTTCCGTTTCTAAATGTGTTGTTTTGTGGGGCGTAAGTTTCTATTTTGTTTTTGCCGGGTTTCGTTATTAAACCGTTTCACATAATATTACCTAGCATTATTACCTAATTAAGTATTGTAAATTAAATCACAATATTTTTTTTATCGTGAATCATTACGGAAAATTATGTTAAAAGTAGAAGTCTGTTGTTAGACTCTATGGCCTACTGCTTTTTGAACACTTTTTTTGTCATTTGTTTTCTGGTATTGGACTTCATAGCCTACTATCCTCAAAACGGTTTTTCTCCTAATTGCCAGTGCAATTACAATATTTCTCAAGCATGTTGTACCTCATTGGAAAGCTCTTTTCACAGGCTATCACATGAGCAAAAAATCCCATATGGCTGTCATAAAAAAACAAACGTTGGTACATGTAGCTCAAAAACAAATGACAATCCAAAGTTGAGAATAGCAGAAAAAGGTTACTCTGTAAAAAGTGTCCTGATATTGTGCAAGTCTTAGACATGTCTCATCAACGCCTACTTAAATATTGAAGAAATCAGAAACCAACAAATTTTGGTTTTTTCAAAATAACTCGAAATCAAAAAGAGGCAGGGCAAAATACAAGTAATATTTGGAACGAGCATGAAATTCTACAAAACATTGCTAATTTAACTGTCTCCCTATCTCTAATAATAACGGAGATAGCAATACATTCCCATCCAGTTTGGGCACACTCTATATTTCAGATTCACCAGACAGCTGAAATGTTGGAATACATTTTATAAATTAATAACATTACACTTTTCACATTGCAATGTTACGAAAGGCGATTCTTTATTATTTCGAACACTGACCATAACAAAAAACATTAATGTTTGTTACAATATATAAAAAAAAACAAATTAATAGACAAGTACTTACCAGTACTTTAAATTTGTCTATTGCTTCATTTGCCCTCTCTACAAATTCCTTCCACTGATGGGAGACCCATGTCAATTCGCTAATTCCAGGAGCTATAATGTCTGTAAGCCTAACCAAATGAGGTAGAAAAAGTGGCCGGACCTCTAGCTTTACAGTTTGAGAGGCTTTCAAAAAATTCCTTATCAGGAACTGAAAATCAAGATATATTTATTAAAAATTTGCATCCTACGTAACTTTTACTGAATACCATATTAATAATAGAAAATTAACCGTGTACCATGTTGAGATAGTGCCGGAGTTGCTGTCTAAAGATTTTCTCAAGAGAATTGCTTTTTGTCATGTAATGCTAAGAATATGAGATGATATAACTCTGATTTTTATAGTCAGCTAATATTCACAGAATAGGATTGCTTTAGCAGGGATGGCATGTTTAATATTCACAATCAGCATTATTGAAGTGATGAAAATCCCCATAGTTGTAAGCATTGCATCCAACGGTATTCAGTTTGAATGTCTGGAAAAGCATTCTGGGAAATAACCTTGTAGGGCCTCACATAATGCCACATCATCTCGTAGGAACAAATATTTGTTCATTTTAGAGACATATTTTAACAAACTTCCTGAAGATATATCTGCATACAAGATAGAAAATGTAGTGGTTGCATGATGCTACACCAGCACATTACTCATTAAACTTGTGCCGCAGTGGTTGCAGGAAAATTTCCCCGAAAGGATAGGATGGGTCTTGGTCAGAACGCCCACATCGTTTGGCCTCCACGTTCACCGGACGTGACTCCCGGTAACTTTTTTCGCATCTTCTTAAGGGACTTGTCTACTTAACTGCCATAGACAATGTAGGAGAACTTGAAGCTCGTGTATGTAATGCATCAATTTACATCTGCCATGATGATAACGGGAGTGATAAGCACCGCACCATCAGCCGCTCTGGAGGTCCTCCTTAATATTCCCCCTCTTCACATATGGTTGGAGAGGGTGGCGAGGTGGACTACATACAGATTAAAGCAGACAGCAGATAACATGCAGAAGGAAGTCAGTTTGGGAGGGTCCGGACTCCTTGATGACATTGATGGTCACGGGATTCTGGGAATGGTCTCAGACTGGATGCCTACAAGGAACAGCAGAGATCTGTCTTTCAAGATCGTCCTCCCGGAAAGGAGGGACTGGGACCGAAACCAAACGACCCTGTTGAGAGTGGACCTCTGCTGGTGCTCTGACGGCTGCAAAACCAATTTGGGAGTAGGAGCTGGCGCATATGGGGGCAGCACCGATGCTAGACTATCAGCTAGCCTCGGTAAGTACGCAACCATACACCAGGCAGAAGTGTATGCCATCGAGATGTGTGCAAGGGAAAGTTTAAGAAACCTGGATACACACAAATCGATAAAGATATATGCAAATAGCCAAGCTGCAATAAAGGCTCTTGGTTCCTACCGGTGTAATTCAAAGACGGTATGGAGTTGTAAATCTGCCCTTAACGAATTGGGCAGCTGTAATGAGGTGTCGCTGGTCTGGATACCGGGTCACTCGGACCATGACGGCAATGTTGCGGCCGACGCGCTTGCCAAGAGTGGGGCCCAGAGTGACTTTGTTGGACCAGAACCGGTGCTGGGGATAACATCTTGCACAGCAAAACGCACCTTAAAGACCTGGACAGAAAGAATGACAATCCAATATTGGCAAAATCTTCCAGGATTAGCCCACTCTAAGGCCTTCATAAATGGCCTGTCTGAGTCAAGGGCTAAAAAGCTTCTAGAGTTGAACAGACAACAACTGAGTACTCTAGTCGGCCTGTATACAGGACACTGCCGCTTGCGGCACCACATGCACCGTATTGGGGTCGGTCAGGAGACCGAGTGCCTGCTGTGAATGGAGAATGAAGAAACAGCAGAGCACGTGCTGTTACTGTCCGGCAGTGGACAGGACTAGATACCTGCTCTTTGGCAAGGTAAAGCTTGCTCCAGAAGACCTGGATCAACTTTCGCCCACGAAGATTATCGACCTCTGCAGGAGGCTGGATTTGTTGGGCGAAATATAGACTTTAGGCGTGAGCCACAATAGACCTTAAGGTCGCGGTGAAGGGCCGATATGGCCCACTCACATACAAACATAACCTAACCTACATCCGCCATAAACCTGATATTTTTTAATAAAGTTCAGTTTTACAAAATGACTTCGTGCCTGCCTGGGTGCAAGCAGAAAACAGTTCCAAAATTATTTACATTAGATTGCGCAGCCTTAGCCTTACGTTTGTTGTTAGTATTGTTAGTTACTTAGTCAGGGGGGGTCGTCCCCTGTGGGTCCAGGGACTAACTAAAAGAATAGGCCCAAGGTAACTCCTGCCTGTCGTAAAAGGCGACTAATTGGAATTAAACACTGGCGGGGGTCTTGTCCATGTGGGCCTGGAGGGAGGCGGATATCTCTGGGGAGTGATGTACACCCGGATTTTGAGGCCTCCACTCTGGGCTTAGAAATGGATGGTTGCCCGCGCTTGGTTGTTACTCGGGAGTGGGGTTCCGGATGGGTGCCGCTTTGGGTTGAGTGCTAGCGGGTGTCGTGTGTCTAGACGACCCGGAGGGGGTTGACAACTGATGAGTGGTAAACACCCGGAGTTTGGGGCCCCCACTGTGTGAATCGGAACGGACGGACGGCCTCGCTTGTGTGATGCTCGGGACCGGGGCTCGATGGGATGTCGCCTTGAGTCTAGCACTGGTGGGTGTCGGGTCTAGACGAACCCGGAGGAGAGCTGAGATCTTTAGGGGTGGAATAAAACTAAGGGTCGAGGCCTCTTCTGTGAGCTTCGAAACGGATAAACGACCTCACTTGGATGCTGCTCGAATGCAGGACTTCATGATACTGCACCGAGTCAAACACTGACGGATGTCTGGTCCAGACGAACTCGGAGAGAGCTTTTCTCTCTTTGAGCTTTGAGACGGGCAAGCGACTTCATTCAGATGGCAGTACATCTGTCAAACAAAGTTTCACCTCGCAGGTGTCGTCTCCTGTCGGAAGCTCGATTTGTTGGGTGAAATTTAAGCTAACGCTGGCAGGTGTTGGACCTGGACGAACTCGGAGGTGGCTGGGGTCTCTAGGGGTGGATTACACCTGGAGACTTGCGCCTACTCTGTGAGCATCGATACAGGCTAACGACCCCGCCTGGATGCTGCTCGAGAGCGGGACTTCATGATACCGCCTCGAGTCAATGAAACACTGGCGGGGGTCTGGTGCAGGTGAGGCTGGGGGAGGCGGGAATCTCTGGGGAGTGATATGCACCCGGGGTTTGGCGCCTCCACTGTGGCCTCAGAGACTGACAATTGGCCTTGCTTGGTTGTTACTCGGGAGCGGGGTTCCAGATGATACCGCACTGGATTGAGCCCTGGCGTGTGTCGTGTGTCCAGACGTCCCGGGGCGCTCTGATCTCTGATGAGTGGTAAACACCCGGAGTTTGGAGCCCATACTGTGTGCTACGAAACAGATGGACGGCCTCGCTGGGGTGATGCTCGGGAGCGGGACTCGATGGGATGTTGCCCTGAGTCTTAACACTGTTAGGTGTCAGGTTTGGAAGAGCCTGAGGGGAGCTGAGATCTCTAGGGGTGGATTACAACTGGAGATTAGATGCTGCTCGAGAGCGGGACTTCATGATACCGCCTCGAGGCAAACACTGACGGATGTCGGGTCCAGACGAACTCGGAGAGAGGTTATCTCTCTTTGAGCTTCGAAACGGGCAAGCGACTTCACTCAGATGGCAGTGCACCTGCCAAACAAACTTTCACCCTCAAGAAAAGATCGACTCCCTCAGGGAGCTGGAATTGATGGGTGAAATCTAAATAATTAGACGTGAGCCACAATGGACCTAAGGTCGCGGTGGAGGGACTGGAATAGCCCACCCACAATAAAATCTAATCTAATCTAATCTAGTCAGTTAGTATTGTTAATTCTGTTGTAAATACTGGTAGATTTGTAGATTGTTTAATGAGTCGTGTAGACCTTTGGCCTCTCAGCTCTACGACCCCCTTTAACAATTATGTTAATCCAATTTTCTTTTCCCGATCCTATTCATATAAGAAAAGGGATTTTTCATTTTTACCTCCCTGGTAATTTTATATGCCAGTCAACCACGCGCCAGCATTTATCCCCACTGTGCAACACACGTGTGTTGCGCAGCCGGTAGTTGTTGTAAGGTCAAGAAACACTATTGATTAAAAAAATAATTATCAATTCTTTCTCCCGCACCGTAGCCAGACGTACGCTGTTACATGGCTAAGTTTAACTGCAATTACTCCAGTTACTCCTGTGAGGTTAGTTACATGTGTTACCTAAAATTACTGCGTTCTCCGCCTCTCCCTTGCTTACACATAACCTTTAGGTCACATGAACATCTACATCAAGACGCCGCATTCAAGACACAATAATTGTAAGTCTTTTCTGTTCTTAGTCTTATTATGTGTAACTATTAGTAGAGTAGCCATTCTCTTTTAAAAGGCTGGTTCTTAGAGTTTTATTTTGGTTGTATCACCGCATGCCTTTCGTCATTTCAAATTTAAGCTGGCCTTATTTGGATTTCTCTGAACACATTTTTTGTGTCCATTTTATGAACAGACCCTAATGGATTTTCATGCATGGCTCTTTTTTCTGATAGTTGCCCAAAAAGTTCGGACTTTTTTGTAGTCTACTATTTCTTAGGGAACTGTTTTATCAATTTCCTGGGGTGTTAAAGTTCACCCCTCGCAGGTATTTGAGCCTCTTGCTGCTTCAGTGCAGTATCTGCAGTTTTCACTGTCCATTACCCATCTTCATAAGGTATTACCTTACTGGGGAGTGTTCTATGAAAGGTCCTGTGATTATTCTCAAGTCGTTCTTGTTCAATTCAATATGGTGATAAACCGTTTTGCCTGCCTTAAGCCTGGCGTATTCCTCCAGTTTAACAGCATTTAGTTCCTCTCCCAAGTATCAAGTTCATTTCTTATATGGCTTTATTAAGCCACAATAGGGATCTGGACCATAGAATGCTGTTGTTGGGGCCCTTTGTGCAAGGCTATCTGCTTCCTCGTCTCCTTTCATGCCTTGGTGCACTGGTACCCACATCAAAGTCAATTTGTTGTTCTTATCCAGCTTCTTCAAGAATTTATTGCAGTCCCAGATCGGTTTAGACCCCGTTTTGAAAGATTTCGGAGTCTTTAGTACTGCCTGACTCCCTGAGAGGATGTAAATATCTCTATTTCTCAGTCTTCATTGCATGCACTCCTGTACACAGAGATTTAGAGCAAGCATTTCTGCTTGGAAGATGGTGGAAGTTTTCCTTGATTAGTAAGCAATTAAGTAATTAATTACTTTTGTGAGAGTATTGTTATTTTGTATAACATAACATAAATTTTCTAATGGCAAATAAACTTCTTTCTACACTTCGATGCAATGTAAATAAGACAAGGAACATTGACCTAGTTGCTACTTCGCATTCTAGATCAGGATTTAAGTGAAATTAGTTGACTTTATGTATGTGTATCAAACTCTAGATTTGCATAATGATGAGAAAATGATAAACAGTGTTAGCTTATTAAAAAAAGAAGATATAGACAAAAGCCAGTTTAAAAGCCAAATTATAAACATTTTGATGCTATGAGAGCAGTAGAGCTTAATAATAATAATAATAATAATAATAATAATAATAATAATAATAATAATAATAATAATAATAATAATAATAATAATAATAATAATAATAATTATAATTATAATAATAATAATAATTATAATGCTTTATTTATTTCATACATGTATAGGTACAATACCCGTAATAGGTGTGAAACTTGTCAAACCAGTAACAGAATGACAAAAGAAAATTTTATATAAATTCAAATAATATAAAATAAAATGAATTAAAATATGATTGTCTTCCATATTTTTTCCTTTGTATTGTTTTATCAGCTAAGTACTCATCAATGGTATTCTTTCTTCTAATATCTTTTGTGTGTCGAATGACTGAATTTTTTAATTTCATTAGGTATATGGTTATATACTTCTGTGATGGCACCATGTAGATTTATTTGTAAATATCTGAAGTTTTGCGTTCGGCTGTTTAGGTGTTCTTTATTTATAGTATTCTAGTATACACTCCTTAAACAGTTCACTGTGTTTTGTTTTTATAAACATTATTGTATTTAAAATGTATCTACAAGTGACTGTAAGTATTTTTTCCCTTATAAAATAAGGTTTCCAGCTTGCTGTTTGTTCCAAGTTCAATATACTTCTAAGACATCTTTTCTGAGGTATAAAAATTCTGATTACATCTGTAGATTTCCCCCAAAAGATTATGTCATATTCTCTCCTACTTTTTATACAGGCATGACAAGCCATTATAGCTACACTTTTGTTTGTTATCATAGCCAGTCTCCTCAGTGCAAAAATATATCTTGACATGTTATTAGCAATTGAGTTAATGTTTCTTCCAATCAAGATGATAGTCAATTTTAATTCCAAGTAGGTTTGCAGTATCTGCTGATTTTAATACATTTCACTTGCAGGTGATCTTAAAGTTAAAAATGTATTCATTTTGTTTTTCTGATGTTCATTATTAAATTGTTATTTGAAAACCATGAATTTACTGTATCAATAGATGATTCAATTTTCCTTTTCAGTTCATCTGTAGGGTTGCTTCTGTAAATAATAGACACATCGTCTGCAAACGATATTAACTTTTCATCTATTAATTTTGGTAAGGCATTTGTAAATATGATGTATAAAAGTGGTCCTAATATCGCCTCTTGTGGCATACATTTAATGATGTTCCTTTTGTGATGAGTATATGTTGTTATATTTCTTAATGATGCTTTGGGTTCAATTTTTCAAATATGATTTTATCGGTGTATATATATCATGTTTTATACTATCAAATGCTTTTATCGAAGTCGAATTAATTTAAGGCTTCTATAATTTCTCGTAGTGCTTGATAAGTTGCTCTGATTGTAGACCTACCCCCACTAAAGCCATTATGTGAATCACAGAGTAATTTATTATGTTGTAAGTAGGAGCTTATTCTAGTCTACATGATTTTAAGTACACTTGGAGAACCCAAATCACCATAACACATTTAAAAAAGACCTGACGACTGTTTAACTAACCAAGTTAGCGTCATCAGAGGATGAAACATTCTAAATACTTAAAAAACTAACATCAACTTATATACCAGATCTCAGGTAAAGAGATCGAACCGAGATTAGACACTAGTCGTAGGTAAATTCCACAGTGTATTGTATTTTTATCGCCGGACAAGGTCTTTGCGCTATCCCTACTGCATTATCTAAAAAGTGTCCATCTGTAATAGTTTTGAGAAGGTTCAACGACAGCTAAATTAACAACGATTTCTTTGGCGGCAATAACTGTATACTTATGTTATCAGTAGAACGTGCCGAAAACGTGGGAATTTTATTTAGCAAAGCAATCAATCAAGTGACTCGTAATTGGCGCTGGTGAAGTATTCATACATTTTTTGTTGTAACTACATTTCGCAATATATACACTTTCGAACCCATTTAGCTGTCTTGGTTTTCTAACATTTTTTATTAATTTCAGATTATCTTTATCAACGTGATGATTATTATCCCAAATATGTCAAGCGACGGCAGACTTATCTACAGTACCGTAATGTAATTGGAATATGTGTTCTTTGAATCTAATTCCAATCGATCTTTTTGTTTGTCCGACATATTTAAGATTACAATCTTTACCACTTATTTCATAAATTCCCGACATTTTGTCCGCGCTATCCTTGTCTTTTGGATTACCTAGCAAGTTTTTTTAAGGTATTTGTTGTTGAAAATGTTAACTGTAAGTTGACTTTTTTAAAAATGCTGTCTAGACCCCTCGTGATTCTAGGTTCAAATGGTAAGCAAACAAAGTTTTTTCCGATTTTTCTCTTCTGAAGTCGTTGATTCTGTCAACATTTTCTTTGTTTTCTGTTTGTTGATTAATTTTTCCACCAGGCAAGCAGTGTATCCGTTATATTCGGCCACGTTCTTTATATAATTTAATTATTTTGTTTAAGGGAAAATTAATTAACCGATTTACTAAAAAATTCAGACTGGCCATTTTTTGTGCGTACGTATGATGTGAGTCGCTCGGGATGTAGCTTAAGGTAGTGGTTTCTTTTCTATAGACATCGAATTCTAAAGTGTCTTTATTCTTGATAACTAGTATATCTAGAAAGGGTAGTTTATTATTAATTTCTAAATTGCCAAATTAAACAATAAATTTGATTCTATAAAATTTACCCACGAATTAGAAATTAATAATAAACTACGCTTTCTAGATATACTAGTTATGAAGAATAAAGACACTTTAGAATTCGATGTCTATAGAAATGAAATAATTTGCCCACGACTAGTGTCTCATCTCGGTTCGATCTCTTTACCTGAGATCCGGTATATAAGTTGATGTTAGTTTTTTAAGTATTTAGAATGTTTCATCCTCTGATGACGCTAACTTGGTTAGTGAAACGATCGTTAGGTCTTTTTAAAATGTGTTGTGGTGATTTGGGTTCTCCAAGTGTACTTATCAGTGCTCATCACAGGTTGCAATCTTCACTTAGTCTACATGATTTTTCAAATATTTTGCTAAATATTGGGAGAATAGAAATAGGCCTGTTATTTTCTTATCTGGAGTGACACCAGTAGATAGGGTTAAGTTTATTATGTGCATTAGTAGATAAGTTATTTGTTTGCAATATTTGAAAGTAATAATTGGGATTTGATCTTCACCTACTGAATCAAGTGTTTTTAAGTAGTTTTATCGTGCTATGAACCACTATCTAGTCTGTCGGTAACATATATATTGTTTTTTTTTTCAATTTTGTTTACATTTGAATTTTCTACAACCTGCTTAGAAGGGTAACGTCATTTGTTTAACTTTAGTTGGTTAATAATAATTCTTTTTGTATGGTGTATTTTCCGTTTTGTCTCGAGTTTTTTTAATGTTTTACACTTTAAAAATAATGTTGATGACTATCATTGACCTTACAATAACAAAATGATTACGATCAAGAAACATATTACAGAGGCTAGCTAGCAAAAACGTAAGTAAAAATATCAACAAACCACAACTTATAAACTGCAAAAAAAAAGTTTCATCAATGAAATTAATTTATTACCTGCAGATGATCTTGCACAAGACTAAAATGTTCCTGTTTAGCATATAATGCCATAACTACCATTGGGATTGGTAAGTTCATCTTCACCATCAAGTCTGCTTCTCTTATCAATAAAGGTATACTACTGTGTATATTAACAGAGAGCTTCTGTTGTTCAGGACACACGGCCATCAAATGTCTCTTTAGACAATTATCAATATCCCACACCTGAAAACATATTTTATACTTAGCGTTATTAATCAAAAACAAGTGATTGAAGCCACTAAGCTGATTGTTTTTAAATGTATAATTTATTGAACTGATTGGTTTTTTGTGTGACATTAACAAACTTTCATTAAAATGTTACAGGGTAGTTCTAAAAAATATACATTTTACACTTATTAATTACATGTTGATTCATCCACAATGCTACCATATCGGTTTCATAATTCTTAAGCAATTGCTCGGCCGCTTTATGGCGTTTGGATAATTCTATTGTAGCTGGGAGATTTTTTAACACGTGGTGAGTAGTTACAGATGTTAATAGCTCCTCTAAATGACACACCAGTGATCTTGCCCATTTTATCCGACCTTAAAGAAAAATAAAATATAATAAAGGGTAAAAGTTCTTTTAAAAGTGGTATAACAACAATTTAAAGTATGTTAAAGATACAAACCTGCAATTGGTGGAAACATGCGTGGTACTGGTGGGTCATCCTTTTGTTTTTTATACATTTTTATAATTCTGTCCACTTCCTTTTCACAATATTTCAGAATACGTTCATACTTGTCGTCCATTCTAGTTAAAGGAATTTTTTCACTAACCTATAAGCAAAAACAATCTCTTTTTAGTATTTATTAATCTTCCTCATTAATTAACATAATTTTTAGTCATTTTCCAGGAGTTTTAACACTAATTATCTAATAAGTATACTTGGAGAAACTCGATTCACCACAACACTTTTTAAAGACCTGAAAATCTTTCACTAACAAAGTTAGCGTCATCAGACGATGATCTAAATACTTAACAACTACAACCATGTTTATATTTGGTGCAGGTACTCAACAGCAACCCTTTGAGGGAGGATCAAGCAAACAAACCTTCACTGCCTGCCTATCGTAAGTCCTGTTATTCATATTCCACTATCTTTATTTCCACGCCTTGTCGGCACCTTTTATAAAATGCTCGATAAGTGAACTACTTATACATAGGCGGAGGTGCTGAATTCATACAAATTCTATTATTACCAATATTTGGTGATATATATATATATATATATATATATATATATATATATATATATATATATATATATATATTGTAACGCTCATAAAATTAATATTTTTATAAGAAAATTTTTCATCCTCTGATGACGCAAATTTAGTGAAACGATCGTCAGATCTTTTTTTAAGATGTGTTGTGGTGATTTGGGTTCTCCAAGTGAGCTTAGGACAGTTATGTGCCAAACTCTGTAATTTTTTTATGATTTTTGGAGGGGTAATTCTGCTTTTGTTCCAAATAAACTGTAAAAACAAATAATTTCAATACAGAATTTGTTAAAAAGTGTTGGGTGAACTTTAGACATCTTGAGTGGCAATTTTCTTTTGATTCAGGCTAAAATAAATTTGTTATTTTGTAATACTTACCTTTTCAAATCTTGTTAGAAATCGAATGCCTTGAGGTGTTTCCCAAACACTATCAAAATTTCTCTCAATGGTACTACCAATATTTTCTTTTAGTTCATCTATTTGAGCCATAAAAGTTTTAAAATCATTATCAAATTCTGAATTTCTTTGATCAAGATAATCGTAATTTTTACAGATAATATTTTTCTTGATTTCATCAAAATTGTGGATCGTCTCATCGAGTGCTAGAATACAGATTTGATGTTTGTAGAAACATTTAAATTTTAAATTTGTAATTATATGTCATGGCATTTTATTCCGCTTTGGAAAGGTTTTAATTATAAATTAGGTTTATCGAGTCTTTTAAAATAAATTGTCTTTGTGCTCCATTAAGATAAAGCAATTTTCCACAGAGCAAAGATAAATATAAACCTTTTAAGAGAAAATAATATTAAAATAATATAAACATCCAACCTTTTCACTTTACTTAGCAATTAAGTTTTATCCGTTTTGAAAATAATTAAATAAAAGTACAAGATGTATACAATAGACCTTAAGGTTGCAGTGGAGGGGCCGTTATGGCCCACTTACAATATAATTTAACCTAACCTAAATCTTAAATCTAAAGGGAAAACCTTTATGTCTCTACTTACTATACAGGTGGTGCAACCAAGATATGGTGGACGGTTGTGAATAAACGGTATGGAATATTGAAAAACTTTTTTTTGGAAATGACAAGTAGCTACACATGCAAGATATTAAGGTTATGATACAGGGTGGTGCGAGACACTTGTGGCACATCAAACTTACAAGTGTTTAAATGGAACACCCTATATGTAATTATCTAATATGAATTGTCCTAGTCATTACGACAATTTTGATATAAGGTCTAAACTCCATAGTAAAGGAATGGCAAACGATTAAAGTTGAAAAATACCCATATTTCGGCCACTATTTATCAAAACCGAAAACCATTGTAAAAAAAACTAAATGTATCATAAGACGTAACACATTCTTGAAAATAACAGTATCTTGTATTTGGTTTAAAATGAATCGCCATTATACAGGGTGGTTGAGTTTTGCAAATTCACGTCGGCCTCATTTTTTTCAAATGGAACACCTGTATATTGTATTTCCATGTTAAAGGCAACACAACTAGGTTTCAAAAAATACATACAGGATACCTCTCTGACTAAACACTTTTTTTCGTAAATTAGCCATAAAAGCAAATTTTCTGTATTTTTATACGATTAAAATGTATTAAGTTGATTATTAAAGATTTAATATTAGGAGGCCATGATATGAACTTGTCAAAACTACAAATCGTTATTTCAGTCGTTATTATTTGTTGACAACTGGTTTCTATGAATAATTATTATTTGCTAAGAATGATTTTGAGTTATCAACAAATGATTATTATGTTTTTTTTTTAATATTTCAACAACACACCACGAGAGCTTACAGTCTAAATACTATCGTACCGTGGGTGTCAACATGGAGGAAAGAGGCAACTTGTTAATGTTGGACTTGAAGCTTTGGAGGTTCGGAGGAGAAGGAGAAACATGTGCCGGCAAGGAGTTCCATAACTTGGAAGTCCTCGGGACAAAAAAGCGGGCATAACAAGATGTTCTATGTCTGGTGACCTGGACAGTAAAAGGGTGCATTCGCTCTGTTCCCCTGGAAGATCTTTGGGGGCAGCAGGTGGAGGAACTATGGAAGAAAGCGCCTCTGAGCAGTGCCCGTGCATATATCTATAAAAGAGAGAGAGGTCACCAACAGCACGTCGGTGGGCAGGGGATGGCAGCCTTTGGGTGATGGTAGGGTCACCGATGAGAAGTATAGCTCTCTTCTGAATTAAGTCCAGGATAGCGAGTGTAGAAGCGGCAGCGGCACCCCAGATGTGGAAGCAGTATTCGAGGTTTGGCCTTATTTGTGAAGTATGTAAGGTATAGAGATTAGCTGGTGAAAAGTTTTTGAGAGCCCGGAAGAGAAAACCTAATTTCTTAGCAGCCGCTTCTGCAATTGATGTGACATGTTGGTGCCAATTGAGATTTCGATCCACAGAAATGCCAACAAGTGAAAATAACTCATTACTTTGAATAACTTGGTTATTCACTGTGATGGGTCTAGGGCTGGTGTATCTCTTATGAGATAGAAAGCAAGACTGAGATTTGGTGAAGTTGAATTGTACAAGATTTCTACTTCTCCAGTCTAATATTTTTTGGAGATCCACAGAGACAGAACCCTCCATGAATCTGCGATCCTCATCTAATTGGGCTAAAGAGACAGGCTTAGAATATTGTATATTTGAGTGGAGGGTGCTGTTGTCCGTGTAACTGTGAACTGGGCTGGATGTGCTAGAGAGGAGGTCATTGATGTGGAGAAGAAACAAAGTAGGGGCTAAAGCTGAACCTTGAGGAACTCCTGCATTAATTGGATACAGTTTAGAGGAATAGCCATCCACGACAACAGTAATGCTAGGGTTGGAGAGGAAATTTGCTGTCCAGGTATAGAGTTTTGGTGGTAGGCCATAGGCCGGAAGTTTATTAATAAGCAGCGCTGAGTACCAGACCTGGTCGAATGCTTTGGATATGTCTAGAGCGACAATCTGGGATTCACCATGTAGTTTCATAGACTTGTTTCAAGAATGGCTGACAAAGGAAAGGAGGTTGGCAGTTGATCTGCGCTGACGGAATCCATACTGCCTGTCGTGGACTAGACTGTGTTTTTCAAGAAATTTTAATGATTCAGTGTTTATATAGTTTTCCATCACTTTAGAGCCGAATTAAAGGAGAGAAATATGCCTGTAGTTGCTAAGAAGCACTTTGGATCCTTTCTTCGGGACGGGTTGTACTCAAGCACTTTTCCAGTTACTAGGGAATATGCCTCTATTGTAAGATGTCTGAAACAAACGAGTCAGGGCAGGAGCAAGTTCTGGTGTGCATTTCTTGAGAACAATTGCATACAAGAGTAATTGGTCTATAGTTGGAAATCAAGGAGCTATCACCATTCTTCAAGATGGGAATAACCTTCGCTATTTTCCAAACATCAGGAAAGGTCTCAGTCTTGAGCACTAAGTTAAATAAGTATTACATTATTATTATAACAATATAATAAACCAGGTGCAAAAAACAATGTATCTATCTTGTTTTACAATATTATATCATAATTAGCTCTTACCTTCTCCTAAAAGTAAACCTTCCATTCTTCTTTGAAATAAACTATTATAATCATCTATTAAGTCAAACGTTGATATTATTTTACATAGTCTTCTACAAAAAGCATCAAATTTTCCAAAGACATAATTTTCTGAAAAATTGAAAGGCTGCTGCCCAGGTAAAAACGGTTGATTTTTGACCACTGAATAAGTTTTACGATACACCTTGTTCAGTATAATACATTGGGTCAATTTTTCTTTGCATTTAGCCCTGTCTTGTGTCCATATACTTTCCTGTCCTCTGCATGTGATATAGTCTTTACATGTTTCGATCATTTGGTTAGTTATCTTCACCATCAAAGCCGAAGTCCTCTCTGACGTATTGTAAAACTGGGAGACACTGTGTATAAGCCGTACTGTTTGAAGTAAACCCAAGATTGAGTCCCGCATTTTAACCTAGAACAAAAATTGACAAATGATAAAAAGTGTTTGTTAATAATAATAATACCATTTATTGCTGTGTTCCATGCATACAAAATATAATCTTGGATATTATCATAGTCACAGAAAAAGAAAAACTAATACACATAAAAATTAAAAATTAAATTAATTATGAAATTACTTGCAATTCTAAATCAAGAAATGCCTGTAAGGAGTAAAATAGCATATTCTGCAATGACTATTTTAGTTTTCTCTTAAATGTACCTTGCTCCAACATTTCCAACTCTTCGGGTAAATGATTGTAATTTTTTTTTTCCATTAAACACATATCTACATTTATGACAATTCACTGATTTAAAATGAATATAAAAATAATCTTGAATAAATAACGTTCAATTCGTAATACCGTTGATTCACTGTGCAGTTATATTTACACAACACCCCAAAAAATATTTGTTGATATAAATATTTCCCAAGACGAAGAGTGATATTTGATAGCCATACAAGATAAAGCTATTTCAACAAAAGACTACTTAGTATATAGTTGGACATCACTCAGTCTAAGAAAAAAATGCAGATTTGAGAGTCAGACTGGGAAAGAGTCCATCTGAACTAAATTCCTTAGGTACCTTCCTAATTAGCATCATCAAAGGATGAATAATTCATAATTATTCATCCTCTGATGACGCTAACTTGGTTAGTGAAACGATCGTGAGGGTTTTTTAAATGTCTTGTGGTGATTTGGGTTCTGCAAGTGTGCTTATCAGTGCTCATCACAGGTTCCAATCTTCACTTAGTTCAGTATCTGTGATACCTGAGATGAGTGAAGGTTCCCACTCAACGATATGTGAAGGACCTTCAGGCCCAACAATAAGTACATTGAATGTGAAACTGTTCCAATAAGTGGACTTGGTCATTCATAGTCATTAAAACTCACCGGATCATCCAAATATAATGAATGGCAGTTTTTCTCCAAAGACTGGATGAATTTTGCATTGTCTTTTGCTTCATTGTAACAAAATGTGATTTTCTTATCAGTTTCTTTCCATTCTTTAAGCAGCTTTGATCTAGCCAACTTGAGACACAAGATTGTCAGTTGAACTTCTTTGGAATTAACATGTGTCACTATTTGGGAAAACTGAGCCCCACGCTTTTTCCAGTATTCAAGTTCATCTTGAGGACCTATCAAATCAATTTAATTAAAAGTTACCCATAAACAAATAAAATCTAACAAACAAAAAAAAACTCTGTAAAACATCACAGGAGATAGTTTATTAAGAAATATAGTGTTTTCGTCTCATGATCATTCTAGATGAGCATAATAATAATAATGATAATACAGTATACTCTCGATTAACCTGGCTAATGGATAATTGGAAAACACAAATAACATGAACATAAAAAATTATATATATATATATATATATATATATATATATATATATATATATATATATATATATATATATATATATATATATATATATATATATATATACACAGAATGTTTAACAGCTGTGTCTTTCTCAGGAAATGTTTATCTTGTTCCCTTCTGCCGTGCCACCCATGCACACTTGAATGACAAAGTGTGAAAAGAGAAGGACAAATAAAATTTATGACCTTAAAATAAACATTCCCGGATATGGATTCTTCTCAGCGTTCCTATTGAAATGGCACATTTGGAGATAAATGATAATTCATCACAACAGAATAAGCAATATGTGACAGTTCATTCTGCTACCGGTTCTAACGAATTTCACAGTTTTATTTTCCACATGGTTTCTGCAACGTAGTAATTATAATAGGCAGGCTCGTCCTTAGATTCTCGTTGGTTTTTATTAGGAGTATTTATTATATTTGTGCGAGAGAAAACGAAAAAAAAAATGAAATTTTGATGTATCCCTGATGTGAAATTTTGGTAAATTTCTCAGCACGGATAATCTGCAGACGAATAATCGAGAGCATACTATATATATATATATATATATATATATATATATATATATATATATATATATATATATATATATATATATATATATATATATACATATATACATACATACATACATACATACATACATACATACATACATACATACATACATACATACATACATACATACATACATACATACATACATACATACATACATACATACATACATACATACATACATACATACATACATACATACATACATACATACATACATACATACATACATACATACATACATACATACATACATACATACATACATACATACATACATACATACATACATACATACATACATACATACATACATACATACATACATACATACATACATACATACATACATACATACATACATACATACATACATACATACATACATACATACATACATACATACATACATACATACATACATACATACATACATACATACATACATACATACATACATACATACATACATACATACATACATACATACATACATACATACATACATACATACATACATACATACATACATACATACATACATACATACATACATACATACATACATACATACATACATACATACATACATACATACATACATACATACATACATACATACATACATACATACATACATACATACATACATACATACATACATACATACATACATACATACATACATACATACATACATACATACATACATACATACATACATACATACATACATACATACATACATACATACATACATACATACATATATATATATATATATATATATATATATATATATATATATATATATATATATATACTTTATTTGTTTGCTCTGCTTTCTGTAATTTTTATTTGTTTACGTGGACTGCAGTTTCAAACCTTCCTGGTTCATCATCAGTACGCTACTGACTGATCGTTCCTGTGTGTTTTATGTCTAAAGTTGTATGTGGCGCCTGCGTGTTCAGATTATATTGGTTGGTTTACAGTTGTTTGATTGGCTGTGTTTTCCATCTGTGTCGATTGTATTGGTTTCCCGTTTTCATTATTGTAGTATGATAATTTGTCTATTTGTATGGCTTTTATTAAGGTTTGTTTAAATGTTTGCACTTGCATTTGTTCTGGGATTCATTGTTTCTTATTGTTTGTTTGTTGAATGCAGTATTTTTCCCAGATTTCCGTATTTTGTAGTCCCCCAGCTGCACCCCAGATGTGGGAGCAGTATTCGAGGTTTGGCCTTATTTCTGAAGTATATAATGTATAGAGATTAGCTGGTGAAAAGTATTTGCGAGCCCGGAAGAGGAAACCTAATTTATTAGCAGCCGCTTCTGCAATTGATGTGACATGTTGGTGCCAATCAAGATTTCGATCCAGAGAAATGCCAACAAGAGAAAAGGACTCATTACTGGGCTGGTGTATCTCCTAGAGTAACAATCTGGGATTCACCGTGTAGTTCCAAGAATGGGTGACAAAGGAAAAAAGGTCGGCAGTCAATCTGCGCTGACGGAATCCATACTGCCTGTCGTGGATTGCACTGTGTTTTTCAAGAAATTTAATAATTCGGTGTTTACATACTTTTTCATCACTTTAGAGACGACTGAAAGGAGATAAATAGGCCTGTAGTTGCTAGGAAGCGCTTTGGATCCTTTCTTGGGGATGGGTTGTACTCGAGCAGTTTTTCAGTTACTAGGGAATATGCCTTTATTGTAAGATATCTGAAACAGACGAGTCAGGACAGGAGCAAGTTCTGGTGCGCATTTTTTGAAAACAATTGCTGGGATCTCGTCAAGGCCAGAGGCTTTCCTGGTATTAAGGGAAGAGAGCATCTTTCATACCTTTTTAGTTTTGAAAATGATATCAGTCATTTTATGCACGACATTGGGGACTGTTGGTGGTTGAACATTTGGAGGTGGGTTGAGAGTAAAATTGCCGGCGAACAACGAGGCAAAAAGTTCAGCCTTGCCCAGGGCGGTAGAAACAATTTCATCCCCTGAGACAAGAGGAGGGAACGTGCTTTTGCAGATATTAATCCGAATAGATTTATCAAGAGTCCAGAAGGGTCGCCGTCGTTGGAGCTTCAAAGGACTTTGTTTTTGATGTGGTTATTAAACGAGTTTTGTGCCTCAGAAAAAATGCGGACATAGCGGTTTCTTGCGTAGTTAAATGCTTGACTTTTTTTTTCTGGGATTGTGTGGAAGCGTTTTGTGAGCCTTAACCTTTTCAAGTCTGGCCTTGTCACATGATTTAGAAAACCAGGGCTTTTGAGTGGCTGAAGAGGTTTTCTGTGTACGTGGAATAAATAAATCCATGCCAGCTTGGATAATTTCGGTGACGTTTTGTGAGATATCAGAGGGGTCAGGATGAGAGAAGCAGACAGACGCCCATGGAAATGAGGAAAAATAATCCCGCATTTCGTCCCAGTTCGCGGAGTTGTAGTGCCAAACGATACGTGGGTGTGATGACTGTGTGACCTCGGGTTGCATTGCACAGGAAGCAGTGACCATGCCCTGGTCTGAGCAGCCAAGGGGGGGCGGTGACTGATATCTTATAGCATTCAGGTTTTGTAGTAAGAAGGAGATCCAAGGGATTTGAGCTGTGTGTTGGGATATGAGGAAAGTAAGTAGGTTGCTGAACCATATTGGCTAAAGAATTGCTGACTGCAAAGGTCTCCGCTGCTCTCCCTTGTGGATCAGTTTTTGAAGATCCTAGCCATCCCTTATTATAAACATTGAAGTCACCAAGAATAGTGACCTCGGAGGAACGATATTCAGAAATCAGATAGTCGTTTTTTTTCAGAAAGGTAGTTAAAGTGCTGTACAAAGTTGTTGTCAGAAGGTGACCGGTAAATGCAACAGATGAATTTAGTTGCAGCCCTGAGAGAGAGTTTTATCCATAGTATGTCTTTTCTTCCAGCTTCTAAATTGGGGAGTCTGGTGCAGGGTAGATTACTACGGATGTATGTGCACACGCCTCCATGCAATCTAAAGGAAGTAAGGAGCTCATACCCCGGGAAATTAAGGTAATTAGTGGCTCTTTTGGCACTGATTTGGGTTTCGGTGAGGAAGAGGAGTTCGGGCCTGTTTGCCTGGAGTAAATGGTGGACGGAGTTTAGGTTAGAATTTAGGCCACATATATTCGAAAAGGATATGTTAAATCTTTTACTAGTTTTTCTATTGTTTTCTTGTTGTATCCATTTCTTTGTGCCAGTTGTATTATGATGCTGTATTCCTTTTCTTGTTCATCATTATGGAGTGGCACATTTAGCAATCTGTTTATTAATTATCTGTATGCTGCCATTTTTTTTTTGTGTGGGTGTATTGAGTGTTTAGGTATTTTTAGTGAATTTTTATTTAAATAAATTCACTAATAGAGAGGTATCGATGGTGAGACTTTGCAAAAAAATTTTTAAATGAGCGCGAACTAGGACCCCTAGAACCCATATTCGGGGTCAGTTTCAATTTATATATATATATATATATATATATATATATATATATATATATATATATATATATATATATATATATATATATATATATATATATATATATATATATATATATATATATATATATATATATATATATATATATATATATATATATATATCCCTCTGATAACTCAAAAAATAAATAACCGATTTCAATGAAACTCGGCAAGTGCCTTTCTTTTATTAATGGCTTGGATGAGTTCGTTAGCCAGGAAAATCGGACGAGGTTTTCCGGCAAAATTTTGAGTTTTCTTTCAAAAAAAATTTTTTATATATATATTAACATATGAAAATTGAAACTTACCCTGTATATGCGTCCTCGGGTGCCTAAATGGTTTGAAGAAATTTTATCAAAATTCAAAAGTCGCGATCTCAATAGTGAATTTTTAAAATAAAATTCACTAAAATTAACTAAATTAGGCTAGGTTAGGCCATGAAACTCTATATGTCGTCGTCATTAAACTCCAGTACAGAAAACTACCAACTGTTCCAACTTCGTGTTATTTTCGTACCGTTATTAAATGTGTAAGGCAAACGCCTGCAGGTGAAATTGATCATAAAGTTCTGAAATCAGTTTTAGAAGAATGAAACGTTTTTTGTGTATTGTATCTTTATTGAACAGACGAGGTTATCAAACTTCCTTTATTCCTCTACCTGACAGCTTTAGGAGTGTTTATCTAATTCAAAGGCAAAAAGAAAATAATGGGCTTGAATTGAGAGGTGCCACTCGATTTACGGAAGTTTGGTTCTTTATCTCTCTAGAAATATAAATGCTTTCATATGCATCAAGCATCGATTGTTGTCTAACATTTTTGATAAGTTTCAAATTATCTTTATCAATGTGGTGGTTATTATCCCATATATGCTGTGCCGCGCATGACTTGTCCACACTACCATATCGTACCGTACCGTTCTTCTACCTAACAATCAGGTTGTAGCAAAAGTTAGTTTAGAATATTTCATCCCCTGATGAAGCTAACGTAGTTAGCGAAACGACCGTTATGCCTTTAAAAAGATGTGTTGTGGTGATTTGGGTTTCTCCAAATGTACTTATGAGAGATATACCCTAATTTACCAACAATGGGTAGAGAGCTATTAGGAATAATTTTGAGAAATCAGTTAGAAAATGGTCTCATTTCTGCACCTAGGGTTTTGCCAAAGCCTATAATCTCAGCTGAAGATAACATAATCAATGTTTTAATATATTTTCATGCTTTCCTCGAATTCTCAATTCGTGCTGCAGAACAGGATTTAGGCGTTACAAGATCTTCCATCCAAAAAATGTTAGAAAGTAATGGTCTGCATGCATTCAAGTTCAATGTTGTTTCTGCACTTCAACCAGGAGATGCTGAACAATGTGTAAATTTTGTGAAATGAGAAACCAGAACACAAGAACATCCTGATTTTTTTTTTTGCATAAAATCATTTGTAGAGATGAATCTAAATTTAGCAAAGAAGTTACTTTCAACAGACATAATCATCACTTTTGAGCTTCAGAAAATCCGCATGGCATCGCGAGATCAATTTTCAAAATAAATTTAGTGTTAACGTTTTCTGTTTAGTTAATGACACTGAAGTTGCTTGCCTCATCTACGAGGATAATTTAAATATGCAAAGATACCTCCAAATTTAAGGCAGCGACACACCTCCTTAGAATGAAATTAAAAGAGGAGCAGATAGACATTGCTCTTCTCCAAGACCCCTGGACCGCCAATTCGGACAGAACTAAAGGGCTGGGTAACACTTCTGGTAAGATAGTAGAGGTGGGCTCTGGTACCAATTTTAGAGCCTATATCTGGATCAGAAACAACTTGCAGTATTTTGCACTCTCAGAATGCTGCACCAAGGACATGGCAGCCATCCATCTCATGATCACAACCGGGGGGACCAGGCTGGAAGTAGTGGCCTGTTCGGCCTATTTCCCCAGAGACAGAGATGCAGAACAACCACCTCCAGCAGAGGTGCGGAAATTGATCACCTACTGCAAGAGGAACAATTATCACCTTGTAATGGGGTGTGATGCGAACTCCCATCATCTGGTTTGGGGGAGCACAGACACTAACAGGCGAGGTGAGTCACTATTTGAATACATATTAGGGGAGGAGCTGGTTGTCAACAACATAGGCTCGGAACCCACCTTTCTAACAGAAGAGAGGTTTTAGATCTCACGATCAGCCCAAGGTTGTTGAGCTCAAAAATCTTCAAATGGAGGGTGTCATCTGAACCCTCATGTTCGGACCATGACCATATCCTATTTGAGATTGAAACAGGCCCTAGACCTGTGGTGGAGTATCGCGACCCAAAGAGGACGGATTGGGAGGGGTACAAGTAATCTCTCGCCGCCCGAATTGTGTCCGCTATCCCGACAGTGAGGGATCGTGAAGAGGTTGAGATTGCGGCTGAACAGGTAAGGGATGCTGTGGTCTCAGCATATCACGAAAACTGTCCACTAAAGTCAAAAAAATATAGTCGAGGGTCTACTTGGTGGAACAATAACCTCGAAAAACTATGAAGAGAAGTGAAACGTCTCTCCAATCGTACTAAGACTACAGGCAACTGGGAACAATATAAATCTATTCTAACACATTACAACAAAGAGATAAGGAACGCTAAGAGGGAGTCCTGGAGGAGGTTCTGCGGGGACATCTCTAATTTGCCCAGGAGTGCCAGAATCCACAGAATTCTCTCACGCCACCGTGTTCAGGAACTGGGATCGATCAAACAACCAGATGGTTCCTTTACTGAATCACAGAAGGAAACGTTAAAGCTCTTAGCACACACACACTTCCCAGATTGTCTGATCCTGAGCACTGAAGATGTCCTGCCAGCCGAGGGTCGATTTAAACGCCCTCAAAGGGAGGACTGGCGGGTTGCTCGGAGAATAGTTACAGCCTCGGCAGTGGAGTGTGCTGTGAAACATTTCCAGCCATTTAAGGCGCCAGAGGAGGATGAGGTGGTTCCGGTCCTACTACAAAATGGACTGGAGATTCTCCTACCTTTCCTAATCAGGCTGTATAGAGCCAGTCTGGCTTGGAACAATATTCCATCCAGCTGGATGGTGATTAGGGGGGTTTAGATTCCCAAATTGAGATGTAATGAGCTCATACTCACATCACTGCGACCTCTCAGTGTTACATCATTCCTCTTGAAGGGATTGGAAAAAATACGGGACGGAGACATTAGGGGGAACATCTTAGTCAACAACCCCCTCAATACCCACCAGTATGCTTACCAAACTGGCAAATCTACTGAGTTAGCACTCAATAACCTCGTCCAGAAAATCACAAAGCCCTGGATAACGGGGAGGTGGCAGTGGCTGCATTTCTCGACATTGAAGAAGCATTTAATAATGCATTACCTATCACCCTCTACGAAGCCACTACCGCTAGAGGGGTGGAACCTACCATTTGTGGCTGAATCGGAAGCATCCTTCACAATCGGACCGTTATTACTTCGTTGCATGGGGAGGTGGTCAGCTTCAGGGCTGCGTGGGGGTGCCCTCAGGGGGGGGGGTCTATCTCCCCTGCTGTAGTCCCTTTTTGTGGACGATTTGCTGGCTATCCTGGGGCTGTGGGAGGTTGAGGTCCAGCCATATGCTGATGATCTAGTCATAATGGTTAGGGGCAAATCTGAGGAGGAACTATCAAGTACTCTTCAAGAGGCACTAAATGTAGTAAATGATTGGTGTCGGAGGGAACAGATGTCTGTGAACCCCCACAAAACGATCTTTGTTGCATTTACCAGAAGAAGAAGGCTGGACAGATTAAAACCACCTATTCTTATGGGGGAAACGATTCCATTTACGGAACAAGCAAAATATCTGGGGGTTACCCTAGATAAGAAGCTCAACTGGGACGTACAGTTAGAGAATGTAATCCGCAGGGCTAAACTGTCCCTGTGGACATGCCGTAAAATCTGTGGAAATAACTGGAGAACAAACCCCCAACAGATGTACTGGCTCTATGTAGTGGTTATCAGACCAATGGTAACATATGGAGCCAAAGTTTGGTGGCTTAAGGCACTTCGTGGTATCACGAGGGCAAACTGGCTCATCTACAGAGACAAGCTTGTCTGATGATAACAGGAGCGATAAGCACCGCATCATCAGCCGCTCTGGAGGTCCTTCTTAATATTCCAGCTCCTCACATATGGCTGGAGAGGTGGCCAACGTACAGATTAAAACAAACGCCCGACAGCATGCCGAAGGAAATCAGTCTGGGAGGGTCCGCACTCCTCGATGACATTGAGGATCATGGGATTCTGGGAATGGTCTCAGACTTGATGCCTACAAAGATCAGTAGGGATCTGTCTTTCAAGACCGTCCTCTCGGAAAGGGAGGACTGGGAACGAAATCAAACGACCCTATTGAGAGCCTATCTCCACTGGTATGCTGACGGCTCCAAAACCAATTTGGGAGTAGGAGCCGGCGCAGATGAGGGCAACACCGATGCTACACTATCAACTAGCCTCAGCAAGTACGCAACCATACACCAGGCAGAAGTGTATGCCATTGAGATGTGTGCAAGGGAAAGTATAGAAAACCAGTGCACACACAAATCGATAAAGATATATACACATAGCCAAGCTGCAATAAAGGCCCTTGGTTCCTACCGTTGTAATTCAAAAACGGTATGGAGTTGCAAATCTGCCCTAAACGAACTGGGCAGCTGGGACCCTGGAATTGGCCAGCAAGATCCCCAGGCCTCTCACTGCTAGATTTTTGTTTGTGGTGCAATAAAACCGAAAGTATATTCCACACCAATTAATTCAAAAGAATATCTAGTTGCCCAAATAAGAAGATCATTTGAAGTTTTGCCTCCAGCCCAAATATCAGGAGCTATTGCAGATGGGTTTATCGGAAGGATAAATAATTGTTTAAGGCTAGATGGGAGTCATATCGAACATATGAATTAGTATTTTTAACTCTATTAGATGATGATTACTTATTATTCTCATTCTCCCTATTGTTACAAGTTGTTTATTAATTAGGTATTCAATATTTTTAAGATCATATTTGTTAGTTTCATGCCTTTCCGATGATTGTAACATTTGTAACTTCCTAAAGTGAACTAATATCTCCCCACTCATTGCTGTTGAATTAGAGTATCTCTCATGACAGATTGTTTGTTTTGAAGTTCGGCTAAGAATTTGACAGCCATCCTCACAAGAAATTAAATGTTTCTAGATGAGTACACAAAAAAGAGTAGATAACTTAAAAACTAGAAGAGATACCGAACCATGATGCCGTTCGAAAGATAATAATATCGTGTACCAGACTATGGAAAAACATACAGGGCGTTCCATTTGGAAAAACAACTTATGATGGTTTGAAATTAACTTAAGTCAACATTAAATTTCTACCACCATATACATTTTTAAGCCACCTTGCAAGTATGGATGGGAAGCTTAGGGGTCTAGCTGTCCCTCCTATGAATACTGTCGCTTTATCTTTCTTACTGTAAAATACACATGGTTTTAAGCTAGTTACTGTGTCTATTCATTTTTTTTTGAAAAAAATTTCATATCTCGAAAACACGGTTGATTTTACAAATAGGAAAACTTAATAAAAGTCGACCTAAAATTTTACGTAGAATCCGAAAATGCAATAAAATTTGAAATAACCAAGTAAATGACGACTTCCGGTACAACCGGACGCGCTATGTGGACGCCATCATTTTATTTGAGGAGGACATGCCCGAAACCATGATATACCAACGTTTTAAATTTCAAAACAAAGTAGTCTCTGAAATGTTCTAATGCGTCTAATGCCAATGTGAGACACGCTGTAGATAGTGTGGTCCAAAAGTAATAGTTCACAGAGGAGCAGTAGATTCTTGGTATCAAAATATTACGATTTAGGCAAGCTTAACTGATTCAAAAAGTCAAAATAAAAAGAGCTGCAGGATGTAAAGTGAGAAATCGAATTTCGATTTTCCTTGATATGTCGCAAAGTGTTTGATGTATTTGCACAGATTAGTTTCACTGTGATAAAAAAAAAATCCATTCTCACTTTGCCTCTAATGGATAAGGACGCTGTTTGTGGTACATGATCTAATAAATAATTTAAATAAATCGATTTAAATTTTTGGTTAGATAAAGTGTTTCCTTAACTCAAACTAAGTGAAGATTGGAACGTGTGATGAGCACTGATAAGCACACTTGAGGAACCCAAATCACCACAACACATTTTAAAAAGTCATGGATTTGTGGTTTTTTAAAATGTGTTGTGGTGATATGGGTTCTCCAAGTATACTTATTCCTTAACTCAAAATTAAAAATTATTTACATACAGACTTGGAGACTACTTCTCTGGCTTCACTCTTGGGTTTCGTTTCTATAATTGAGGCACGTAAGCCAGCGTGTAAGTCAGCTGGAGCGGGTGGCCCTTCTGAATTCTAGATGTTCTTCAATGTTTCTGTAACCGGTTTCACTGCTTGACAGCATCTTCAGACAGATAAACTTTGAAGAACAACCTAGAACATCTAGAATTTAGAAGGGGCACTTGATCCAGTTAGCTTTCGGGCAGGCTACGTTGTTCACTTACAGAAACGAAACCTAACAGTGAAGCTAGAGAAGTAGGCGCCAAGTCTGTATGTAGTATGGACCGTTCTTTTTTTTTTTAATTTCAACAACACACCACGATGGCTTACAGCCTAAATACTATCAGACCGTGGGTGTTGACAAGGAGGAAAGAGGCAACTTGTTAATTCTGGACTTGAAGGTTTGGAGGTTTGGAGGAGAAGGTAAAATCTGTGCTGGCAAGGAATTCCACAACTTGGAAGTCCTCGGGACAAAAGAGCGGGCATAACAAGATGTTCTATGTCTGGTGTCCTGGACAGTAAAAGGGTGCATTCGCTCTGTCCCCTGGTAGATCTGTTGGGGGCAGCAGGTGGGGGAACTATGGAGGAAAGATCATCTGAGCAGTGCCCGTGCAGATATCTATAAAATAGAGAGAGGTCACCAAAGGCACGTCGGTGGGCAAGGGATGGCAGCCTTTGGGTGAGGGTAGGGTCACCAATGAAACGTATAGCTCTCTTTTGAATGGAGTCCAGGATAGCAGTGTAGAAGCGGCAGTTGCACCCCAGATGTGGGAGCAGTATTCGAGGTTTGGCCTTATTTGTGAAGTATATAAGGTATAGAGATTAGCTGGTGAAAAGTATTTGCGAACCCGAAAGAGGAAACCTAATTTCTTAGCAGCAGCTTCTGCAATTGATGTGACATGTTGGTGCCAATTAAGATTTCGATCCACAGAAATGCCAACAAGAGAAAAGGACTCATTACTTTGAATAACTTGGTTGTTCATTGTGATGGGTCTAGGGCTGGTGTATCTCTTATGAGAAAGAAAGCAAGACTGATATTTGGTGGGGTTGAACTGTACAAGATTTCTACTTCCCCAGTCTAATATTTTTTGGAGATCCACGGAGACAGAACCCTCCATGAGTCTGCGATCCTCATCTAATTGTCTAAAGAGACAGGCTTAGAATATTGTATATTTGAGTGGAGGGTGCTGTCGTCCGCGTAACTGTGAACTGGGTTGGATGTGCTAGAGAGGAGGTCATTGATGTGGAGAAGAAACAAAGTAGGGGCTAAAGCTGAACCTTGAGGAACTCCTGCATTAATTGGATACAGTTTAGAGGAATGGCCATCCACAACAACAGAAATGCTCCTGTTGGAGAGGAAATTTGCTGTCCAGGTACAAATTTTGGTGATAGGCCATAGGCCGGAAGTTTATTAAGCAGCGCTGTGTGCCAGACCTGGTCGAATGCTTTGGATATGTCTAGAGCGACAATCTGGGATTCAACGTGTAGTTCCATAGACTTGTTCCAAGAATGGGTGACAAAAGAAAAGAGGTCAGCAGTCTATCTGCGCTGACGGAATCCATACTGCCTGTCGTGGATTAGACTGTGTTTTTCAAGAAATTTTAGTAATTAGGTGTTTATATATTTTTCCATCACTTTAGAGACGACTGAAAGGAGAGAAATAGGCCTGTAGTTGCTAGGAAACGCTTTGGATCCTTTCTTGGGGATGGGTTGTACTCAAGCAGTTTTCCAGTTACTAGGGAATATGCCTTTATTGTAAGATATCTGAAATAGACAAGTCAGGACAGGAGCAAGTTCTGGTGCGCATTTTTTGAAAACAATTGCTGGGATCTCGTCAAGGCCAGAGGCTTTCCTGGTATTAAGAGAAGAGAGTATCTTTCGTACCTTTTTAGTTTTGAAAATTATATCCGTCATCTTATGTACGATATTGGGGACTGTTGGTGGTTGAACATTTGGAGGTGGGTTGAGAGTAGATTTGCTAGCGAACAACAAAGCAAAAAGTTCAGCCTTGCCCAGGGCGGTAGAAACAATTTCATTCCCTGAGACAAGAGGTGGGAACGTGCTTTTGCACAAAATATTCCCAATAGATTTAGCAAGAGTCCAGAAGGGTTTGCTGCCGCTGGAGCTTAAGAGGACTTTGTTTTTGATGTGGTTATTAAACGAATTTTTTGCCTCAGAAAGAATGCGGACATAGCGGTTTCTTGCGTTGTTAAATGCTTGACGGTTTTCTTGACTGGGATTGTGTAGAAGCGTTTTGTAAGCTTTGACCTTTTCAAGTCTGGCCTTGTCACATGCTTTAGAGAACCAGGGCTTTTGAGTGGCTGAAGAGGTTTTCTGTGTACGTGGAATAAATAACTCCATGCCAGCTTGGATAATTTTGGTGACGTTTTGTGAGATATCAGAGGGGTCAGGATGAGAGAAGCAGACAGACGGCCATGGAAATGAGGAAAAGTAATCCCGCATTTCGTCCCAGTTTGCAGAGTTGTAGTGCCAAACGATACGTGGGTGTGATGACTGTGTGACCTCGGGTTGCATTGTGCAGGAAGCAGCGACCATGCCGTGGTCTGAGCGGCCAAGGGGGGCGGTGACTGATATCTTATAGCATTCAGGTTGTGTAGTAAGAAGGAGCTCACAGGGATGACCCACACTGTATGTAACTGCGAAACTGTAATTTACAAACGTCTGCTTACCTGAAGAATCATTTTCTCGCCTTATCTGCTCACTCTCCTTAAGAACCTCCGCCAGTCGTTTGATCCACCCTTTTAATCTTTCTTCCAGTTTTTCAACTACATCGGAACGTTTTGACATTTCTTTAACTTCATCAAGTTCTTTAACATTCATCAACACTTGTCCATCTTCAAATAAACTACCTTGACCACATACTTCTTCACACACTAATGGATAACAAAAAAAGTTATTCGATAATTACAAGAAATACTTAATTGAAGCTATGAAATAGAGAAATAATTAATATATTGTTCTGGCTCTTACTTGCAGCAACCATTCCATACTAAATACAGATGCAGAGACTTTTTCTCTGGTTTCAAAAATCTTTGTTTTCTTCTATGCAATAAACAAGCAGTGATGAAGCCAGAGCAAAAGCCTCTGTATCTATATTTAATGCAGAAAGAAGACAAAACAGCCTTTGTAGTATAAAACTCCAAGCTTTACAAAATTAAAAGAATTTACTTGTTTAGTCCTATACTAAGTACACTAAATGTAACAAAGGTTTACAGATTAGATAGGTTGCCAGGCAACTTTGAGAGGGGAGAGACGTGAGAGGAGGGCACTATGTCATGTGTATGCCAGATGCGTATAACTGCTACAGTTTTTGATGTTTTAAATTACATTTATAGTCCAGTCAAATTAAAAGAAACAACTCTGGACGCAGCAAGGGCATTACAGTAGTGAATTTTCATTTAAATGTTTTTAACAGCAAATGTCTTTTTTAGTGAACTTGCTTAAAAAAAATTCACCAAGGAGGAGATCCCAAATTTTGAAAAAATTTCTTTAAATGACTTCGAACTAGGCCCCCTAGAACCCATATCCGGGGTCAGTTTCAGTTTTTATATGTTTATATATGTAAATACCACGTGTATTTATTTTATAATGAATAACAAAAAAAAACAGAACAAATAGGGCACTGACAATAAGCAAAGTTACCTACCTTTATTCTCCAATAATGCAGGAACATAAGCTTCGTTTTTCTGTATTCACACACAACACCTCTAGGGACCTCGTGTCTCCCAAAGGACTTACAAACAAGTGGATATTTAGAGACCTCGTGTCTCTTCAAGGGGTTGAAAGCAATTCGCTTTCTCGAGACCTCTTGCCTCTTCAAGGACTCAAAAACAAGTGGCAGAGGGATGCAAGCTTCTCTCCCTTCTCTCATTCTTCTTCCCCCTCTCTGGTCTTCTGGCGGAAACCATTAGTAACACTTACTCTATGTCAGTGTAGCGCGCGACATTTGAATTTAAAAGTGACAGAACAACGAGCATGAACATTCCGCCCACCAAAATAAGGATTTATTTTCACAATTATATTGTTTCTCAAATAAACAAACAAAACAAAAATTTACAATAAGCACAAAAAACAAAAAACTGAAGCTATTGGATTTATAATTAACTGTACAAAAAAATTTCAAGGCAGACGTATTACTGCGATGGCAACAGACATAACTTCGTCAGAGGCCTATCAAAAGTGCCACTACTAGTGCGAACTTGAGCTACCCGAGCTATACCATCACGGCCTGGGTATAGTTGCATAATGCGTCCGAGCTTCCAAACAAGAGGTGACGAAGTCTCATCTTTGATCACAACTAAAGCTCCGATCGGGGGGGACGTTTGCACAGTATCCCACTTACTACGCTGCTGCAGTGTATGCAGGTATTCGTTCTTCCAGCGGCGCCAAAAGTCCTGGTGGATCCTTTGCACCAGCTGCCAGCGTGACAAGCGATTCATACTTAACAAAGTCAAATCAGCATCAGGAGGAGCACCTAACGGTTCCATTGTAAGAAAATGTCCTGGGGATAGGGCTAACAGATCATTTGGATCAGTACTCGCACTACACAATGGTCGAGAATTCAAAACTGATTCCACTTGAGCAAGCAACGTGGACATTTCCTCAAAGGTCAGAATCTGCAAACCGATCACCCTTCGCAAATGAGTCTTGACTGAGCGCACTCCTGCCTCCCACAGACCTCCAAAATGCGGAGCTGATGGGGGGTTGAAATGCCACTTAATGGTACAAGCATCTGCTGCCCCCTTTGCATAGTTTAAGAGCTGCTTATTTGAGCCGACGAAGTTGGTACCTCTATCGCTACACAAATTGTCACATCTTCCTCTGCGAGCCACAAACCTCCGAAGAGCTGCCAAGAAGGCTTCAGCTGAAAGATCAGACACTACTTCCAAATGGAGGGCCTTCGTTGCCATGCACACAAACAAACAAATATATGCTTTCACCTTTCGGACACCTCGATATCTGCCCTGTGTCACAAAAACTGGACCTGCAAAATCAACTCCGCTGTGTGAAAACGGCTCCAACTGAGAAACCCTGGCAACTGGCAAATCAGACATCATCGGTGCCATGGGAGTAGGATTCACTCGAAAGCAACGATAGCACCTTGACAAAACATGATGAATAGCTCTCCGAGGGGACAAAATCCAAAACTGTTGCGAAAGCAAATGAAGCAATGTGCGAGGACCAGGATGAAGATTGACATGGTGTGTGTGTGCAATGATTAACTCGGTGAGACGATGTGAGCGGGGCAACAATATAGGGTGTTTCACTTCAACTGGAACATCAGCTTGACGAAGGCGACCGCCCACCCTGAGGATACCCTCTGTATCCAGAAAGGGGGCTAACTTATTTATTGCCCTCGCACACCTCTCACCTTTAACCAAGGATGCTATTTCCCTTTGAAATACTTCACCTTGAGCACATTTGATAAGCATATGAAGCGCCTCCTGTAATTCGGTGGCTGTCAGAGATGCAGTAGTTCGGTCAGATGGAGACACCCTACAATTTCGCACAAACCGCTGACAATATACAACAACACCCTGAATTTTCCGTAGATGCGAAAAGCGATTCAAAAGTTTACTGAGCCACTCCTCATTTGCCAAAGTAACTAGTACGGGGAGAGTTCGTTGCTCCGCCAGGCACTCTTCTGGCGGCTCAAAACGCAACGACTTGGGCCAATTTTCTCTTGCCAATTTTAGCCAGGCGGGTCCCGCCCACCATAGTGGATGCTCACAAAACCCAGAAGGTAACATGCCTCTCGATGCACAATCAGCTGGGTTTTCTTGTCCACTTACGTGATGCCATGACTCTGGAGGAATCTTCTCTTGTATGCTTGCTACTCGATTCCCAATAAAGGTCTTCCACCTATTGGAAGATGATTTTATCCAGGCAAGTGCCACCATAGAGTCTGACCAAGCATACATAGAGTTAAACTCAAAACGACCTTCATACACCCGACACACAAATTCCAGAAGCTTTGCCAACAATAAACACCCACACAATTCGAGACGTGGAATCGATATTCTTTTTAAAGGTGATACCTTGGACTTGGCACACAGAAAATTGATCCAAACTTGACCCTCCTCTGATACTTGTCTTAAGTAAACAACTGCAGCATACCCTCGCTCCGATGCATCACAGAACCCATGGAGTTCTGTACTGATGATATTATCGTGTTTTACGCCTCTGGGAATTGATAAACCTGCTAGCGCACTGAGTTGTGATTTATACTGAGACCACTGACCAACAATATCCTTTGAGGGCTTATCATCCCATCCCACTTTTTGCTCCCACAAGCACTGCATAAGATATTTTGCCAACAGGGTAACAGGAGACAAAAAACCCAGGGGGTCATAAATTCTTGCCAATTCCGAAAGAAGATTTCGTTTTGTGCACGGACGATCAATAGGTTCAACATTAAAAGAGAATGTATCACCTATGGGACACCACTGCAATCCTAAAATTTTCAACACTGATGGATCATTTAAATCTAACGATCGAGGTTGCTGACTATCAGCTGATACTGTGGACAACAGTTTCGAATTATTGCTGGCCCACTTCTTCAATTCAAAACCCCCCTTAGCAAACAACCCAATCAATTGCCGTTGCAACTCAAAAGCCTCTGACAATGAGTCGACTCCACTGACTACATCATCCACATAGAGATCGGACCGAACTAGCTTTGCTGCCAATGGAAAAGATGATTCCTCATCATCACAAAGCTGCATCATTGTTCGGATTGCCATGTGTGGGCTTGAGGAGACCCCATATGTGACAGTATTAAGGCGATATTTCTGTACAGGTTCCCCCTTTGAGAACCTCCAGAGAATTCTTTGATAATCCCTATGATTATCTACAACCAAAATTTGTCGATACATTTGCCGAATGTCAGCAGTAAATGCAATTTTGTTTGAGCGAAATTTCAACAACACAGTGGCAATATCTGTCTGCAACTTCGCTCCCACTAACAACGTATCGTTCAGAGATACACCATTCGTACTTTTGGAACCAGCATCAAATACCACCCGCAGTTTGGTCGAAAGGCTGTGAGGACGCAACACACAATGATGGGGAATATAGTATGCATCAGATGGTTCCACAGCTACATCTGATACCAGAGACATATGGCCAGACTCATAATAATCCCTGATAAACTCCGAATAGGACTTGTGCAACGCTGGATCCCTACTAAGACGTGCTTCCAGGGAGTAAAACCGCCTCAATGCAACACTGAAAGATTCTCCCAAACACGGAGTACCCTCACGAAAGGGCAAATTTAAAATATATCTCCCAGCACTATTTCGGTGCTGAGTCTTCTTGAAGATTTCCTCACATTTTTTATCTTCCGGAGACATAACTAAACCTTGTGGTACCTGTTCCAAGCTCCAAAACTGTTTCAAGGTATGATCCAAGTCGACCAACGTGCATAAACTATTCACAACAGAATGAGACTTTGACTGTTCTACACTGCCCATAAGCACCCAACCAAAAACAGTATTGATGGCCACTGGTGCACCTCGAGGCCCTCTCTTTATTCCAGGTCTAACCACATGAGCATAAACGTCAGTACCCAACAAAATTTCAATGTCCCCTGGTATACCAAACTCTGAATCTGCCAACTCTAAGTTCTGAATATGTTGCCAGTGGCACTGCTCAATTTTAGCAGAAGGGATCTTGGAACAAATGTTCGGAATCACAATCATGTCCAACTCTAACTTTGTTGGCTCATAAATGGACTCTACTCGACATTTGAGAGTGCCTTGGCTAGCAAGCGAGCTCATTTGGTTCAAGCCTTGAACCATCACTGAACGAGATGAGGTGTTGAGCCCCAATTTTTCAACACACTGCTGCGAAATGAAATTAGCCTCACTCGCACAATCCAGGAGAGCTCGACATCTCCTAACCTTTCCATTTTTATCTCGTACTAATAGCATTATAGTTGCCAGTAACACGGACTGTTCCCTTTTTACCACACTTGCCAACACCCGCAATTGCTCTGCACCTTGTGGCTCTTCCACAGGTGGCTTGTTTGAGTCACTCTCATCTCCCGATGCCGGTGCTTTTGGGAAGTGCAATAATGTATGATGGTGTTTATTACATACACGACAACTTGATGACTTGCACTCCCTGCTGGCATGCGAGTTTGATAAACAGTTAAAACAAAGATTATTCTTTTTTGCGAACGTATACCGTTTATGAGAGGATAAAGATAGAAATCCATCACACTTGAGCATGGGGTGCTCCTCCTTACAATAAGCACATACAAGCTTTGTGCTGGTAACAAAGGACGAAGCGGGCCTAGCAGTGGTTGCTGAAACATGCTGCCTTCTATTAGTCACATAATTGGAAGTTAAGGCAGTTGTCTCCATTGCTTTACACTGCTTTTCCAAGAATCTACATAAACTACTAAAACTGGGAATGTCCGATTCGCAAAACTCAAGCTCAAATTTTTGCTTAAGACTCATATCCACCTTTTGCAGCAACATGTTGAATTTAGTGAAATCCCACATGTCATGTTCAAACTGCTTCAACGCTTCCAAATTTTCACTGAATACAGACAACAACGTTCGTAGGGAAGAAGCAGATTCACTATTTGCTTTGGGGGCCTGTACGATACCCTGCCAATAATTGGTCAACAAAACCCGGGTATTGTGATACCTTGAGACCAGAGACTTGAATGCAATCCCATAATTGCTTCCCGTTAGCGGTAAATTCTTGATTAGGCCAGCTGCATCCTTCACTAACGAAGCACTCAAATATTGGAACTTTTCAATATCTGACAATGATTCGTTCTCATGAATCATTGTTTTAAACAGATCATAAAAGGTTGGCCAGTTTTTCCAATTTCCATCGAATTTTGGCATTTCGATTTTCGGTAACCTCAAATGTCTGTTTAAATTTGAAGTTGACATAATCGCGTTTGCGTTCGTTACTTCCTTTTCACTGAGAGATCGAGCGTTCGATGATTTGACAGAACACCGCGACTTACTCGATGCTCGACTCGATTTCGAACTACCGTGAAAAACGGATCGAGCTTGATTCTCAGCGGCTTTATTTGCATAACCTCTCAGTTCTCGATAGATAGTTTTTATAGAGTATTGCAGTTCATCGAATTTGTTCTGCATTTCATGCTCGCTCTCCAACTCTGATCGATCAACTACCGACACGATGTCCAAATGCAATGAATCAAATAGATTGACCAACTCATTCAACGCCTCAAAACGAACCTCAAATCTATTCAACCTATCTAAATCCACTACTGCGTCTATTTTGACCTGTTGAGCCACGTGCAATATGGCTTCTACTCGTCTATAAACGCTTTCGCGCTTATTTTTTAGCTGAATCAACTCCATTGTTCAACGCAAAAAAATTCCTAAACGCGATTTAAACAATATGCAAACGTGATTTCAACAATATGCAATTCGAGTATGTACCTAGTTATATACAAGCAATAACGTCACCTTGAAATTAAATGACTCAACACGGCAATAAACAATTACAAATTTACTAGACTAAAGGAAACAAGTAAAATTACTTCAAAAAATGGACTGTATCAACTAATAACAAAACAAAACAACTATAAAAATCCGGTCGATGGGCCAAATGTAAATACCACGTGTATTTATTTTATAATGAATAACAAAAAAAAACAGAACAAATAGGGCACTGACAATAAGCAAAGTTACCTACCTTTATTCTCCAATAATGCAGGAACATAACCTTCGTTTTTCTGTATTCACACACAACACCTCTAGGGACCTCGTGTCTCCCAAAGGACTTACAAACAAGTGGATATTTAGAGACCTCGTGTCTCTTCAAGGGGTTGAAAGCAATTCGCTTTCTCGAGACCTCTTGCCTCTTCAAGGACTCAAAAACAAGTGGCAGAGGGATGCAAGCTTCTCTCCCTTCTCTCATTCTTCTTCCCCCTCTCTGGTCTTCTGGCGGAAACCATTAGTAACACTTACTCTATGTCAGTGTAGCGCGCGACATTTGAATTTAAAAGTGACAGAACAACGAGCATGAACAATATATATATATATATATATATATATATATATATATATATATATATATATATATATATATATATATATATATATATATATATATATATATATATATATATATATATATATATATATATATATATATATATATATATATATATATATATATATATATATATATATATATATATATATATATATATATTTGTGTGTGCGTGTGTGTATCACACCGATAACTTAAAAATTAATATTCCGATTTTGATCAAATTCGGCAGATACTTTCCTTTTGCAAGTGTCTTAGATAAGTTCGTTAGTCAGGAAAATCAGCCCAGGTTTTCCCGAAAATTTTGTGTTTTCTTTCGAAAAAAATTTATATCTCTGGAAATAACAAAGTGCGGTCAACCAAATTTGGTACGCTGATTTCTGTCATAAAGGGTATCTTATGTACCAAAATTCAGATTTCTACCTTAAAAGGCAAGAAAGTTAGAGGTAAATTAATTATTTATTAATTAAATCTGATTCAAGAAAGTTAAAAACGTAAAGATCAGAATGTGAGTGAAAAATACTACAAGAAATTACTAACAAGCTCCTAGATATGTGTCTAAGTCGTTATTTTTATTGATTTCGTTAAAATATAAGCAAAAATCCATTGTAAAACAACATGGTTTTATGTAAATTGGAAAAGCTTAAACAATATGATATTCCTGCTGGTAAATGCATATAGTGCGTAGTTCAGTGGGCTAGGTGTACAGTGGTCACTTTACATTGTATAATCGATTCCCAGGTGACGAGTTCTAAACCTGGTTAGTGACTTTGTTTTTTATTTTTAAAAAATTGTCTCATTTCACATTTATATTTGTGAATATTGTAGTTTTGAAACACCCTGTATGTTTAACTTTTATGTCTTGAATGTGATTTTAAAATAAATAAATATAATTGTTTTATTTATATGTACTACATATATTTTATATAATCTTCCGGGCTATTTGACTCTCATGCTTCAAAAGGAATATATGGGAGTTCTTTCCTTTGATATTTTGAATTTCTCTTTAAATTTTACCTACTAATTGAATCATAAAAGTTTTCAGTTTCTCAAATTATAATATTTTATAGTATTTGTACATACATTTATAACACTGATAAATATTTAAAACCCCACTACTAAAACAGTCTACACTAAAATTACTAGAGATCTCTTTTCATCTATCTTTTCTGTTTACAATCAAATTAAACTCATATAAGTTTTATAAATTTTACAGTTTTCATTAGTGATGGGAGGATCGAATCCGAGGATCGGAAAGGATTCGATCCTCAAAAGTACCCATTGTTCTCGAGACCCACAAAAAGGATCGAATCCTCAAATGAATCCTAGATGCTCAAACTGAATGATTCAAATGATTCATTTCCTGTACCCGGACCCGGACTCGAATGAAAGATCGAAACGTGTCATAGGGCACTGCACAGCCACGCCTCTCGGAATCTCTCACTCACTCACTCTCACTGCTTTACTGACTGGCGTACGGTGAGGAGCAGGAGGGAAAATGATCGGCGCAGGTAGCCAGATGAAAGAAAGAAAAAGAACGAGAATTTGTGTGTGTAAGAATGAGAACAACGAAAAGGATTCGAATCAGACATATGAATCTCCAGTGGCCCAGTACCCACTACCCGGATTCGGAACAAAGTTTGAGACTTTGAAGCTCGTCATTTAGCATTTACTATTTACGTATTTACCATTCCTATATCGATATCATTCGCCAGTAGGTCAGTAAGTCAGTAGAGTAAGAGTCGCCACTTAGAGTCGAGTCAGCTGACGCTACTAGCCGTCTGGAGTATGCGATTGTAGCAAGTGTGTTATGGTAGGGAATATTCATAAAAATCTATCAAATTTTTATAATGTAATTTACCATTAATCTAGAAGCTTTAATTTTGGTAAATAGTATAATAGTAATAGTTATTAAAATAATTAAAATTTTTATTAGTTTTAGGGGTACAGAGACATTTAAAAAAGCTCGATCTTATAATTATACCTACAGGTGTTTTTTCTATTTTCCAATCATCTGTAGGTATATAATGACAAATAAGGCATTATATTCATAGATTTAAATTTTACGTGATCACACATAATTAAATAAGGTATTAAGAAGAGAATATATACCTACTAATTTTAATTAGTTGATATTGGCATTAAGTTTCTATTATGTGAAATTAAACACAAAACAGCTGATTTATTGCATTTTATTATTGTATTTAATTTAGTTTTAGATGTGGATAAACAGTAAGTGGTATGTTTATTATTGTGTAAATAATAATAGGTTTATTGTTAGTTGTAATTGGAGAATACATACTTAATAATACATCTCTATTAGTGATTTTTTTAAAATAAAAATTCACTAAAAACAGCCTCATGTTTTTTTGTAGATATGCTTGTTCAAGTTTTATAGATTTCTAACGGGTTTCAAGGTTATTTTTTAATTTTAATTCTAGTAGATGCAATGTGACTGTACATGTTCAAGTAAACATATTCAGATAAATTTTAAATACTAATAATATTTAAAACTATTACAGTAAACAAGTAATTTTTGCTCTTATCTAAAATTGATGATTTTGGCAAAAATACGGTACCTGTATTAATATAAAAGTTGAGATTGTATTCTGAAGTTGTTTAGGTTTAGATCTATAAAAGCAATAAATGTAGCATTAGATGGGTGAAAAGAAAGTGGAAATAAATTTTTTATCTGGCCTGTCAAAATTTGAAGTTTTCTTAATCTTAATTTGGTATGTCTTTGTAAAGCTGTTATAGATGTAACATTTAAAATTATACGACTTATTCCATAATATGAGCGCTTTGTATATGATATTAACCAATGAATAATAATAATAAATATTAATAACAATAATTAATAATAATAATAATAATTTATATTAAAAAAAAAACTGCACAGAATCTTTTTGCTGTACTGATTTAACCACATGTTTAGAGTAAAGTTAACAGTTTTTGTATATTTAATATTTTCTCGCAAATATGGTGAAGGGTTAAAAAAAACTTAAAAAGTTTGAGAGTACTATTCCATACTCTTCAAAAATAAATTATCTTCGAATGCAATAAATAAAAAATCAGTTTAAGTTTATTATCTATTATAAATTAAAATTGGTTTTTAAAACAGAAAACTGAAGAAAAGATACATATAAAATAGAAACAAAATTATTATATATAGGTACGTGCAAATTACATAATGACTAATATATCTTAATTATATATATATATATATATATATATATATATATATATATATATATATATATATATATATATATATATATATATATATATATATATATATATATATATATATTGTAAATACCACGTGTATTTATTTGATAATGAATAACAAAAAAAACAGAACAAATAGGGCACTGACAATAAGCAAAGTTACCTACCTTTATTCTCCAATAATGCAGGAACATAAGCTTCGTTTTTTCTGTATTCACACACAACACCTCTAGGGACCTCGTGTCTCCCAAAGGACTTACAAACAAAATGATATTTAGAGACCTCGTGTCTCTTCAAGGGGTTGAAAGCAATTCGCTTTCTCGAGACCTCTTGCCTCTTCAAGGACTCAAAAACAAGTGGCAGAGGGATGCAAGCTTCTCTCCCTTCTCTCATTCTTCTTCCCCCTCTCTGGTCTTCTGGCGGAAACCATTAGTAACACTTACTCTATGTCAGTGTAGCGCGCGACATTTGAATTTAAAAGTGACAGAACAACGAGCATGAACATTCCGCCCACCAAAATAAGGATTTATTTTCACAATTATATTGTTTCTCAAATAAACAAACAAAACAAAAATTTACAATAAGCACAAAAAACAAAAAACTGAAGCTATTGGATTTATAATTAACTGTACAAAAAAAATTTCAAGGCAGACGTATTACTGCGATGGCAACAGACATAACTTCGTCAGAGGCCTATCAAAAGTGCCACTACTAGTGCGAACTTGAGCTACCCGAGCTATACCATCACGGCCTGGGTATAGTTGCATAATGCGTCCGAGCTTCCAAACAAGAGGTGACGAAGTCTCATCTTTAATCACAACTAAAGCTCCGATCGGGGGGGACGTTTGCACAGTATCCCACTTACTACGCTGCTGCAGTGTATGCAGGTATTCGTTCTTCCAGCGGCGCCAAAAGTCCTGGTGGATCCTTTGCACCAGCTGCCAGCGTGACAAGCGATTCATACTTAACAAAGTCAAATCAGCATCAGGAGGAGCACCTAACGGTTCCATTGTAAGAAAATGTCCTGGGGATAGGGCTAACAGATCATTTGGATCAGTACTCGCACTACACAATGGTCGAGAATTCAAAACTGATTCCACTTGAGCAAGCAACGTGGACATTTCCTCAAAGGTCAGAATCTGCAAACCGATCACCCTTCGCAAATGAGTCTTGACTGAGCGCACTCCTGCCTCCCACAGACCTCCAAAATGCGGATCTGATGGGGGGTTGAAATGCCACTTAATGGTACAAGCATCTGCTGCCCCCTTTGCATAGTTTAAGAGCTGCTTATTTGAGCCGACGAAGTTGGTACCTCTATCGCTATACAAATTGTCACATCTTCCTCTGCGAGCCACAAACCTCCGAAGAGCTGCCAAGAAGGCTTCCGCTGAAAGATCAGACACTACTTCCAAATGGAGGGCCTTCGTTGCCATGCACACAAACAAACAAATATATGCTTTCACCTTTCGGACACCTCGATATCTGCCCTGTGTCACAAAAACTGGACCTGCAAAATCAACTCCGCTGTGTGAAAACGGCTTCAACTGAGAAACCCTGGCAACTGGCAAATCAGACATCATCGGTGCCATGGGAGTAGGATTCACTCGAAAGCAACGATAGCACCTTGACAAAACATGATGAATAGCTCTCCGAGGGGACAAAATCCAAAACTGTTGCGAAAGCAAATGAAGCAATGTGCGAGGACCAGGATGAAGATTGACATGGTGTGTGTGTGCAATGATTAACTCGGTGAGACGATGTGAGCGGGGCAACAATATAGGGTGTTTCACTTCAACTGGAACATCAGCTTGACGAAGGCGACCGCCCACCCTGAGGATACCCTCTGTATCCAGAAAGGGGGCTAACTTATTTATTGCCCTCGCACACCTCTCACCTTTAACCAAGGATGCTATTTCCCTTTGAAATACTTCACCTTGAGCACATTTGATAAGCATATGAAGCGCCTCCTGTAATTCGGTGGCTGTCAGAGATGCAGTAGTTCGGTCAGATGGAGACACCCTACAATTTCGCACAAACCGCTGACAATATACAACAACACCCTGAATTTTCCGTAGATGCGAAAAGCGATTCAAAAGTTTACTGAGCCACTCCTCATTTGCCAAAGTAACTAGTACGGGGAGAGTTCGTTGCTCCGCCAGGCACTCTTCTGGCGGCTCAAAACGCAACGACTTGGGCCAATTTTCTCTTGCCAATTTTAGCCAGGCGGGTCCCGCCCACCATAGTGGATGCTCACAAAACCCAGAAGGTAACATGCCTCTCGATGCACAATCAGCTGGGTTTTCTTGTCCACTTACGTGATGCCATGACTCTGGAGGAATCTTCTCTTGTATGCTTGCTACTCGATTCCCAATAAAGGTCTTCCACCTATTGGAAGATGATTTTATCCAGGCAAGTGCCACCATAGAGTCTGACCAAGCATACATAGAGTTAAACTCAAAACGACCTTCATACACCCGACACACAAATTCCAGAAGCTTTGCCAACAATAAACACCCACACAATTCGAGACGTGGAATCGATATTCTTTTTAAAGGTGATACCTTGGACTTGGCACACAGAAAATTGATCCAAACTTGACCCTCCTCTGATACTTGTCTTAAGTAAACAACTGCAGCATACCCTCGCTCCGATGCATCACAGAACCCATGGAGTTCTGTACTGATGATATTATCGTGTTTTACGCCTCTGGGAATTGATAAACCTGCTAGCGCACTGAGTTGTGATTTATACTGAGACCACTGACCAACAATATCCTTTGAGGGCTTATCATCCCATCCCACTTTTTGCTCCCACAAGCACTGCATAAGATATTTTGCCAACAGGGTAACAGGAGACAAAAAACCCAGGGGGTCATAAATTCTTGCCAATTCCGAAAGAAGATTTCGTTTTGTGCACGGACGATCAATAGGTTCAACATTAAAAGAGAATGTATCACCTATGGGACACCACTGCAATCCTAAAATTTTCAACACTGATGGATCATTTAAATCTAACGATCGAGGTTGCTGACTATCAGCTGATACTGTGGACAACAGTTTCGAATTATTGCTGGCCCACTTCTTCAATTCAAAACCCCCCTTAGCAAACAACCCAATCAATTGCCGTTGCAACTCAAAAGCCTCTGACAATGAGTCGACTCCACTGACTACATCATCCACATAGAGATCGGACCGAACTAGCTTTGCTGCCAATGGAAAAGATGATTCCTCATCATCACAAAGCTGCATCATTGTTCGGATTGCCATGTGTGGGCTTGAGGAGACCCCATATGTGACAGTATTAAGGCGATATTTCTGTACAGGTTCCCCCTTTGAGAACCTCCAGAGAATTCTTTGATAATCCCTATGATTATCTACAACCAAAATTTGTCGATACATTTGCCGAATGTCAGCAGTAAATGCAATTTTGTTTGAGCGAAATTTCAACAACACAGTGGCAATATCTGTCTGCAACTTCGCTCCCACTAACAACGTATCGTTCAGAGATACACCATTCGTACTTTTGGAACTAGCATCAAATACCACCCGCAGTTTGGTCGAAAGGCTGTGAGGATGCAACACACTATGATGGGGAATATAGTATGCATCAGATGGTTCCACAGCTACATCTGATACCAGAGACATATGGCCAGACTCATAATAATCCCTGATAAACTCCGAATAGGACTTGTGCAACGCTGGATCCCTACTAAGACGTGCTTCCAGGGAGTAAAACCGCCTCAATGCAACACTGAAAGATTCTCCCAAACACGGAGTACCCTCACGAAAGGGCATATTTAAAATATATCTCCCAGCACTATTTCGGTGCTGAGTCTTCTTGAAGATTTCCTCACATTTTTTATCTTCCGGAGACATAACTAAACCTTGTGGTACCTGTTCCAAGCTCCAAAACTGTTTCAAGGTATGATCCAAGTCGACCAACGTGCATAAACTATTCACAACAGAATGAGACTTTGACTGTTCTACACTGCCCATAAGCACCCAACCAAAAACAGTATTGATGGCCACTGGTGCACCTCGAGGCCCTCTCTTTATTCCAGGTCTAACCACATGAGCATAAACGTCAGTACCCAACAAAATTTCAATGTCCCCTGGTATACCAAACTCTGAATCTGCCAACTCTAAGTTCTGAATATGTTGCCAGTGGCACTGCTCAATTTTAGCAGAAGGGATCTTGGAACAAATGTTCGGAATCACAATCATGTCCAACTCTAACTTTGTTGGCTCATAAATGGACTCTACTCGACATTTGAGAGTGCCTTGGCTAGCAAGCGAGCTCATTTGGTTCAAGCCTTGAACCATCACTGAACGAGATGAGGTGTTGAGCCCCAATTTTTCAACACACTGCTGCGAAATGAAATTAGCCTCACTCGCACAATCCAGGAGAGCTCGACATCTCCTAACCTTTCCATTTTTATCTCGTACTAATAGCATTATAGTTGCCAGTAACACGGACTGTTCCCTTTTTACCACACTTGCCAACACACGCAATTGCTCTGCACCTTGTGGCTCTTCCACAGGTGGCTTGTTTGAGTCACTCTCATCTCCCGATGCCGGTGCTTTTGGGAAGTGCAATAATGTATGATGGTGTTTATTACATACACGACAACTTGATGACTTGCACTCCCTGCTGGCATGCGAGTCTGATAAACAGTTAAAACAAAGATTATTCTTTTTTGCGAACGTATACCGTTTATGAGAGGATAAAGATAGAAATCCATCACACTTGAGCATGGGGTGCTCCTCCTTACAATAAGCACATACAAGCTTTGTGCTGGTAACAAAGGACGAAGCGGGCCTAGCAGTGGTTGCTGAAACATGCTGCCTTCTATTAGTCACATAATTGGAAGTTAAGGCAGTTGTCTCCATTGCTTTACACTGCTTTTCCAAGAATCTACATAAACTACTAAAACTGGGAATGTCCGATTCGCAAAACTCAAGCTCAAATTTTTGCTTAAGACTCATATCCACCTTTTGCAGCAACATGTTGAATTTAGTGAAATCCCACATGTCATGTTCAAACTGCTTCAACGCTTCCAAATTTTCACTGAATACAGACAACAACGTTCGTAGGGAAGAAGCAGATTCACTATTTGCTTTGGGGGCCTGTACGATACCCTGCCAATAATTGGTCAACAAAACCCGGGTATTGTGATACCTTGAGACCAGAGACTTGAATGCAATCCCATAATTGCTTCCCGTTAGCGGTAAATTCTTGATTAGGCCAGCTGCATCCTTCACTAACGAAGCACTCAAATATTGGAACTTTTCAATATCTGACAATGATTCGTTCTCATGAATCATTGTTTTAAACAGATCATAAAAGGTTGGCCAGTTTTTCCAATTTCCATCGAATTTTGGCATTTCGATTTTCGGTAACCTCAAATGTCTGTTTAAATTTGAAGTTGACATAATCGCGTTTGCGTTCGTTACTTCCTTTTCACTGAGAGATCGAGCGTTCGATGATTTGACAGAACACCGCGACTTACTCGATTTCGAACTACCGTGAAAAACGGATCGAGCTTGATTCTCAGCGGCTTTATTTGCATAACCTCTCAGTTCTCGATAGATAGTTTTTATAGAGTATTGCAGTTCATCGAATTTGTTCTGCATTTCATGCTCGCTCTCCAACTCTGATCGATCAACTACCGACACGATGTCCAAATGCAATGAATCAAATAGATTGACCAACTCATTCAACGCCTCAAAACGAACCTCAAATCTATTCAACCTATCTAAATCCACTACTGCGTCTATTTTGACCTGTTGAGCCACGTGCAATATGGCTTCTACTCGTCTATAAACGCTTTCGCGCTTATTTTTTAGCTGAATCAACTCCATTGTTCAACGCAAAAAAATTCCTAAACGCGATTTAAACAATATGCAAACGTGATTTCAACAATATGCAATTCGAGTATGTACCTAGTTATATACAAGCAATAACGTCACCTTGAAATTAAATGACTCAAGACGGCAATAAACAATTACAAATTTACTAGACTAAAGGAAACAAGTAAAATTACTTCAAAAAATGGACTGTATCAACTAATAACAAAACAAAACAACTATAAAAATCCGGTCGATGGGCCAAATGTAAATACCACGTGTATTTATTTGATAATGAATAACAAAAAAAACAGAACAAATAGGGCACTGACAATAAGCAAAGTTACCTACCTTTATTCTCCAATAATGCAGGAACATAAGCTTCGTTTTTTCTGTATTCACACACAACACCTCTAGGGACCTCGTGTCTCCCAAAGGACTTACAAACAAAATGATATTTAGAGACCTCGTGTCTCTTCAAGGGGTTGAAAGCAATTCGCTTTCTCGAGACCTCTTGCCTCTTCAAGGACTCAAAAACAAGTGGCAGAGGGATGCAAGCTTCTCTCCCTTCTCTCATTCTTCTTCCCCCTCTCTGGTCTTCTGGCGGAAACCATTACACTTACTCTATGTCAGTGTAGCGCGCGACATTTGAATTTAAAAGTGACAGAACAACGAGCATGAACATATATATATATATATATATATATATATATATATATATATATATATATATATATATATCCAAAACAAAAAATATATACAAACGTTACATGTGTTTATTCGCTTGTTAAAGAACTGTTCAAAAAAATTATCCTATCTAAATTTTTTGGTGTAAGACGGTTTCTCCGAATATTTGTTAGCTGGCCTGCTTTTGAAAATACTCTCTCAGAGGGTACCGACGTTGCTGGTATTGATAAATATTTTAATGCCAGCTCATACAATTCAGGAAAAACTGTCTTGTGTTTGTCCCAAAATTGCAGCGGATTCTCCGACCTTTTTAGATGAGGCAGTTCCAGATACTGCCGGATCGTGATAATGCCACTGGAAGTTGGGGTCGTATGCAACTTAATTTTCTCAACTTTTTGATCAACAAATGACCATACATCTATAGTTTCTGAGCAAGACGCAGGTAAAGAAGGCAAGTGAAAACTCTCTGAAGAAATGCCATTTGTTTTCGCATACAAATAAGATACCTCCTCAGTAATAAGTTTCTCTGTTCTGATTGCATTGTCTTCAATTAAAAACCCTACTTTTTTAAATCTAGGGTCCAAAAATGTTGCCTTGGCTACCATACTGTTTTGCTCAAGGATTCCTAAACGCCTATTAATGTTTTCCCAAATATGCTGCTGCAGCATCTTACCGCATTCACTTTCGGGTTTTGCACTTGCTATGGAATGCTGTAAGCCCCTAGTTAAGGGAATAATTAAGGACATTGTGGGATATTTTTCTGCTGAGATAATGGTAGTTAGTTCCTCAGCAGGCTTTAATATTCCAATAATTTCTTTAATCAATCCCCATTCAGCGGCATTTAAAAATTCAGGTGCTTTGGGCAACCTACCTATTACTATTGAGAGGCTATCTCTAATCTGAAAAAGTCTCTCAAGCATTATAAGGCAAGAGTTCCACCTTGTAGGTACATCTTGCTTTACTTTTAACACAGAAAAACCCATTTCAGTTTGTACTTGCTTGAGTTTTTCTGTGGCAAGTGCGCTATGTTTAAAGTGACCAACTATTGCCCTACATTTTTTTTAAATGTCACTTAAAATTTCATTGTTAGAAATAGCATCCGTTACTGCAAGATTTAGTGTGTGGGCCACACATGGATGATGGTACTTCCTAACGACGTCATTAATGGCCTTCTTTATGTTTGCACCGTTATCCGATACCACTGTCACGACCTAAATGAAGAAAAAATAGATTTCAGGTTACGTCAGTAGTACACTAGTATTTTTCATATAATTTTATATAATTATATTCATTTACTAATTAATGTTTAACAATTTTTTACTTATTTATTCTGAATATAAAGCAAAATGCCCAACAATTTAAACAAGTAGAAATGTTCAATGTACTTAAGTGTATTTTATTACGCAAGATTAAATACATAGAGAAAGAATAGAGGAGATGACAAAAAAAGCAGTCAATGTCAATATACAAACTATTATATTCGCTGATAACCTTAAACATTTTAACTTGGACCTGGGGAAGAGGCTGATCAGATCGTAAATATGGAGTGTGGCGGTGTATGGGGCGGAAAGCTGGACTTTGACTTAAGCAGGAAATAAAGTGGATAAACGTGATTGAAATGTGGACATGGAGAAAAACGACAAAGACGCGACATACCGATTAGATGAACAAATAAAAATGTGCTGAAAAGGGCGATAGAAGAAAGATGCTTGCTGAAAGAAAATGACATTAGGAAAGCAAAATTTACTGGATATATTCTAAGATATATAACTTTATAACAATAATGTTACGAAGACACATAAGTATTTGGAAAATACTGCTGTAAAAGCAGGCAAAATTGATGGAGAGAGAGGTTCCCCCTTGTCCATAACATAGGTACATATATAAATTTAAGTAATATGTAAAAATAAATACCTTGTCAAAAATGCCCCATTCATTTAATATTGTAATCAAAGAACTCCCTAAATTCTCTGATGTGTGGCTCTCAGGAACTTCTTTGGTTGCAAGAACACGAGAGAACATTTTGCTGTCCCATAAGAAATGTGACGTTACAGTTATATAACTACGACAACTGTCCGAGGTCCACACGTCCGTAGTTATAGCGATGTATTTAACGACACCCAACATTGTTTTTACTTTTGTGACCGACTCACTATATGCTTTTTGTAGTATTACCTCTGTCAATTGTTTCCTGGATGGGAGTTTATATTTTGGATTTAATTTTTTGGAGTATCGAATAAATCCTTTATTTTCCACGATTGACAGAGGCTGGTAGTCTAAAACTATCATTTCGATTAACATGTTGTCAATTTCATTTTTCTCTTGTTCAGACAGTTCATCGCTTCCTCTTGCTGCGGCATATAGTTTTAGTTGGCGCGTTTTCTTTATGACAGGGCCCACTCTTTCTGTTCCGTTTTCGTCATTCATATTCCTCTTTCCTGAACTCATGGCTGGGGCAACTTCAAGATGGATATCTTCTGAACAGACGGTGCTTGTAGAAGGTACGGGTTCGGTAGTTCCGCGACACCCTTCACTTGCAGTTGCGCTATTGCTATTATTATATAATTGTAAATATTGAATCGGGTGCATTCTCTCTAAATGCCTTTTTAAATTTGTGGTATTATTGTGGAATGACAGGCTTTTCTTGCACAGTGTACAATCCACTGTTTTTTTATTTTCACTAACTTTATAAAACCCCCACACACTTGATCTTTTTGATCCCCTCATTTTTTCAACAATTTTAACTACTTATTACTTATTAAGTATAATTGTAATTACCACGTGTATTTATTTTATAATGAATAACAAAAAAAAACAGAACAAATAGGGCACTGACAATAAGCAAAGTTACCTACCTTTATTCTCCAATAATGCAGGAACATAAGCTTCGTTTTTCTGTATTCACACACAACACCTCTAGGGACCTCGTGTCTCCCAAAGGACTTACAAACAAGTGGATATTTAGAGACCTCGTGTCTCTTCAAGGGGTTGAAAGCAATTCGCTTTCTCGAGACCTCTTGCCTCTTCAAGGACTCAAAAACAAGTGGCAGAGGGATGCAAGCTTCTCTCCCTTCTCTCATTCTTCTTCCCCCTCTCTGGTCTTCTGGCGGAAACCATTAGTAACACTTACTCTATGTCAGTGTAGCGCGCGACATTTGAATTTAAAAGTGACAGAACAACGAGCATGAACATTCCGCCCACCAAAATAAGGATTTATTTTCACAATTATATTGTTTCTCAAATAAACAAACAAAACAAAAATTTACAATAAGCACAAAAAACAAAAAACTGAAGCTATTGGATTTATAATTAACTGTACAAAAAAATTTCAAGGCAGACGTATTACTGCGATGGCAACAGACATAACTTCGTCAGAGGCCTATCAAAAGTGCCACTACTAGTGCGAACTTGAGCTACCCGAGCTATACCATCACGGCCTGGGTATAGTTGCATAATGCGTCCGAGCTTCCAAACAAGAGGTGACGAAGTCTCATCTTTAATCACAACTAAAGCTCCGATCGGGGGGGACGTTTGCACAGTATCCCACTTACTACGCTGCTGCAGTGTATGCAGGTATTCGTTCTTCCAGCGGCGCCAAAAGTTCTGGTGGATCCTTTGCACCAGCTGCCAGCGTGACAAGCGATTCATACTTAACAAAGTCAAATCAGCATCAGGAGGAGCACCTAACGGTTCCATTGTAAGAAAATGTCCTGGGGATAGGGCTAACAGATCATTTGGATCAGTACTCGCACTACACAATGGTCGAGAATTCAAAACTGATTCCACTTGAGCAAGCAACGTGGACATTTCCTCAAAGGTCAGAATCTGCAAACCGATCACCCTTCGCAAATGAGTCTTGACTGAGCGCACTCCTGCCTCCCACAGACCTCCAAAATGCGGAGCTGATGGGGGGTTGAAATGCCACTTAATGGTACAAGCATCTGCTGCCCCCTTTGCATAGTTTAAGAGCTGCTTATTTGAGCCGACGAAGTTGGTACCTCTATCGCTATACAAATTGTCACATCTTCCTCTGCGAGCCACAAACCTCCGAAGAGCTGCCAAGAAGGCTTCCGCTGAAAGATCAGACACTACTTCCAAATGGAGGGCCTTCGTTGCCATGCACACAAACAAACAAATATATGCTTTCACCTTTCGGACACCTCGATATCTGCCCTGTGTCACAAAAACTGGACCTGCAAAATCAACTCCGCTGTGTGAAAACGGCTTCAACTGAGAAACCCTGGCAACTGGCAAATCAGACATCATCGGTGCCATGGGAGTAGGATTCACTCGAAAGCAACGATAGCACCTTGACAAAACATGATGAATAGCTCTCCGAGGGGACAAAATCCAAAACTGTTGCGAAAGCAAATGAAGCAATGTGCGAGGACCAGGATGAAGATTGACATGGTGTGTGTGTGCAATGATTAACTCGGTGAGACGATGTGAGCGGGGCAACAATATAGGGTGTTTCACTTCAACTGGAACATCAGCTTGACGAAGGCGACCGCCCACCCTGAGGATACCCTCTGTATCCAGAAAGGGGGCTAACTTATTTATTGCCCTCGCACACCTCTCACCTTTAACCAAGGATGCTATTTCCCTTTGAAATACTTCACCTTGAGCACATTTGATAAGCATATGAAGCGCCTCCTGTAATTCGGTGGCTGTCAGAGATGCAGTAGTTCGGTCAGATGGAGACACCCTACAATTTCGCACAAACCGCTGACAATATACAACAACACCCTGAATTTTCCGTAGATGCGAAAAGCGATTCAAAAGTTTACTGAGCCACTCCTCATTTGCCAAAGTAACTAGTACGGGGAGAGTTCGTTGCTCCGCCAGGCACTCTTCTGGCGGCTCAAAACGCAACGACTTGGGCCAATTTTCTCTTGCCAATTTTAGCCAGGCGGGTCCCGCCCACCATAGTGGATGCTCACAAAACCCAGAAGGTAACATGCCTCTCGATGCACAATCAGCTGGGTTTTCTTGTCCACTTACGTGATGCCATGACTCTGGAGGAATCTTCTCTTGTATGCTTGCTACTCGATTCCCAATAAAGGTCTTCCACCTATTGGAAGATGATTTTATCCAGGCAAGTGCCACCATAGAGTCTGACCAAGCATACATAGAGTTAAACTCAAAACGACCTTCATACACCCGACACACAAATTCCAGAAGCTTTGCCAACAATAAACACCCACACAATTCGAGACGTGGAATCGATATTCTTTTTAAAGGTGATACCTTGGACTTGGCACACAGAAAATTGATCCAAACTTGACCCTCCTCTGATACTTGTCTTAAGTAAACAACTGCAGCATACCCTCGCTCCGATGCATCACAGAACCCATGGAGTTCTGTACTGATGATATTATCGTGTTTTACGCCTCTGGGAATTGATAAACCTGCTAGCGCACTGAGTTGTGATTTATACTGAGACCACTGACCAACAATATCCTTTGAGGGCTTATCATCCCATCCCACTTTTTGCTCCCACAAGCACTGCATAAGATATTTTGCCAACAGGGTAACAGGAGACAAAAAACCCAGGGGGTCATAAATTCTTGCCAATTCCGAAAGAAGATTTCGTTTTGTGCACGGACGATCAATAGGTTCAACATTAAAAGAGAATGTATCACCTATGGGACACCACTGCAATCCTAAAATTTTCAACACTGATGGATCATTTAAATCTAACGATCGAGGTTGCTGACTATCAGCTGATACTGTGGACAACAGTTTCGAATTATTGCTGGCCCACTTCTTCAATTCAAAACCCCCCTTAGCAAACAACCCAATCAATTGCCGTTGCAACTCAAAAGCCTCTGACAATGAGTCGACTCCACTGACTACATCATCCACATAGAGATCGGACCGAACTAGCTTTGCTGCCAATGGAAAAGATGATTCCTCATCATCACAAAGCTGCATCATTGTTCGGATTGCCATGTGTGGGCTTGAGGAGACCCCATATGTGACAGTATTAAGGCGATATTTCTGTACAGGTTCCCCCTTTGAGAACCTCCAGAGAATTCTTTGATAATCCCTATGATTATCTACAACCAAAATTTGTCGATACATTTGCCGAATGTCAGCAGTAAATGCAATTTTGTTTGAGCGAAATTTCAACAACACAGTGGCAATATCTGTCTGCAACTTCGCTCCCACTAACAACGTATCGTTCAGAGATACACCATTCGTACTTTTGGAACCAGCATCAAATACCACCCGCAGTTTGGTCGAAAGGCTGTGAGGACGCAACACACAATGATGGGGAATATAGTATGCATCAGATGGTTCCACAGCTACATCTGATACCAGAGACATATGGCCAGACTCATAATAATCCCTGATAAACTCCGAATAGGACTTGTGCAACGCTGGATCCCTACTAAGACGTGCTTCCAGGGAGTAAAACCGCCTCAATGCAACACTGAAAGATTCTCCCAAACACGGAGTACCCTCACGAAAGGGCATATTTAAAATATATCTCCCAGCACTATTTCGGTGCTGAGTCTTCTTGAAGATTTCCTCACATTTTTTATCTTCCGGAGACATAACTAAACCTTGTGGTACCTGTTCCAAGCTCCAAAACTGTTTCAAGGTATGATCCAAGTCGACCAACGTGCATAAACTATTCACAACAGAATGAGACTTTGACTGTTCTACACTGCCCATAAGCACCCAACCAAAAACAGTATTGATGGCCACTGGTGCACCTCGAGGCCCTCTCTTTATTCCAGGTCTAACCACATGAGCATAAACGTCAGTACCCAACAAAATTTCAATGTCCCCTGGTATACCAAACTCTGAATCTGCCAACTCTAAGTTCTGAATATGTTGCCAGTGGCACTGCTCAATTTTAGCAGAAGGGATCTTGGAACAAATGTTCGGAATCACAATCATGTCCAACTCTAACTTTGTTGGCTCATAAATGGACTCTACTCGACATTTGAGAGTGCCTTGGCTAGCAAGCGAGCTCATTTGGTTCAAGCCTTGAACCATCACTGAACGAGATGAGGTGTTGAGCCCCAATTTTTCAACACACTGCTGCGAAATGAAATTAGCCTCACTCGCACAATCCAGGAGAGCTCGACATCTCCTAACCTTTCCATTTTTATCTCGTACTAATAGCATTATAGTTGCCAGTAACACGGACTGTTCCCTTTTTACCACACTTGCCAACACACGCAATTGCTCTGCACCTTGTGGCTCTTCCACAGGTGGCTTGTTTGAGTCACTCTCATCTCCCGATGCCGGTGCTTTTGGGAAGTGCAATAATGTATGATGGTGTTTATTACATACACGACAACTTGATGACTTGCACTCCCTGCTGGCATGCGAGTCTGATAAACAGTTAAAACAAAGATTATTCTTTTTTGCGAACGTATACCGTTTATGAGAGGATAAAGATAGAAATCCATCACACTTGAGCATGGGGTGCTCCTCCTTACAATAAGCACATACAAGCTTTGTGCTGGTAACAAAGGACGAAGCGGGCCTAGCAGTGGTTGCTGAAACATGCTGCCTTCTATTAGTCACATAATTGGAAGTTAAGGCAGTTGTCTCCATTGCTTTACACTGCTTTTCCAAGAATCTACATAAACTACTAAAACTGGGAATGTCCGATTCGCAAAACTCAAGCTCAAATTTTTGCTTAAGACTCATATCCACCTTTTGCAGCAACATGTTGAATTTAGTGAAATCCCACATGTCATGTTCAAACTGCTTCAACGCTTCCAAATTTTCACTGAATACAGACAACAACGTTCGTAGGGAAGAAGCAGATTCACTATTTGCTTTGGGGGCCTGTACGATACCCTGCCAATAATTGGTCAACAAAACCCGGGTATTGTGATACCTTGAGACCAGAGACTTGAATGCAATCCCATAATTGCTTCCCGTTAGCGGTAAATTCTTGATTAGGCCAGCTGCATCCTTCACTAACGAAGCACTCAAATATTGGAACTTTTCAATATCTGACAATGATTCGTTCTCATGAATCATTGTTTTAAACAGATCATAAAAGGTTGGCCAGTTTTTCCAATTTCCATCGAATTTTGGCATTTCGATTTTCGGTAACCTCAAATGTCTGTTTAAATTTGAAGTTGACATAATCGCGTTTGCGTTCGTTACTTCCTTTTCACTGAGAGATCGAGCGTTCGATGATTTGACAGAACACCGCGACTTACTCGATTTCGAACTACCGTGAAAAACGGATCGAGCTTGATTCTCAGCGGCTTTATTTGCATAACCTCTCAGTTCTCGATAGATAGTTTTTATAGAGTATTGCAGTTCATCGAATTTGTTCTGCATTTCATGCTCGCTCTCCAACTCTGATCGATCAACTACCGACACGATGTCCAAATGCAATGAATCAAATAGATTGACCAACTCATTCAACGCCTCAAAACGAACCTCAAATCTATTCAACCTATCTAAATCCACTACTGCGTCTATTTTGACCTGTTGAGCCACGTGCAATATGGCTTCTACTCGTCTATAAACGCTTTCGCGCTTATTTTTTAGCTGAATCAACTCCATTGTTCAACGCAAAAAAATTCCTAAACGCGATTTAAACAATATGCAAACGTGATTTCAACAATATGCAATTCGAGTATGTACCTAGTTATATACAAGCAATAACGTCACCTTGAAATTAAATGACTCAAGACGGCAATAAACAATTACAAATTTACTAGACTAAAGGAAACAAGTAAAATTACTTCAAAAAATGGACTGTATCAACTAATAACAAAACAAAACAACTATAAAAATCCGGTCGATGGGCCAAATGTAAATACCACGTGTATTTATTTGATAATGAATAACAAAAAAAACAGAACAAATAGGGCACTGACAATAAGCAAAGTTACCTACCTTTATTCTCCAATAATGCAGGAACATAAGCTTCGTTTTTTCTGTATTCACACACAACACCTCTAGGGACCTCGTGTCTCCCAAAGGACTTACAAACAAAATGATATTTAGAGACCTCGTGTCTCTTCAAGGGGTTGAAAGCAATTCGCTTTCTCGAGACCTCTTGCCTCTTCAAGGACTCAAAAACAAGTGGCAGAGGGATGCAAGCTTCTCTCCCTTCTCTCATTCTTCTTCCCCCTCTCTGGTCTTCTGGCGGAAACCATTACACTTACTCTATGTCAGTGTAGCGCGCGACATTTGAATTTAAAAGTGACAGAACAACGAGCATGAACATATATATATATATATATATATATATATATATATATATATATATATATATATATATATATCCAAAACAAAAAATATATACAAACGTTACATGTGTTTATTCGCTTGTTAAAGAACTGTTCAAAAAAATTATCCTATCTAAATTTTTTGGTGTAAGACGGTTTCTCCGAATATTTGTTAGCTGGCCTGCTTTTGAAAATACTCTCTCAGAGGGTACCGACGTTGCTGGTATTGATAAATATTTTAATGCCAGCTCATACAATTCAGGAAAAACTGTCTTGTGTTTGTCCCAAAATTGCAGCGGATTCTCCGACCTTTTTAGATGAGGCAGTTCCAGATACTGCCGGATCGTGATAATGCCACTGGAAGTTGGGGTCGTATGCAACTTAATTTTCTCAACTTTTTGATCAACAAATGACCATACATCTATAGTTTCTGAGCAAGACGCAGGTAAAGAAGGCAAGTGAAAACTCTCTGAAGAAATGCCATTTGTTTTCGCATACAAATAAGATACCTCCTCAGTAATAAGTTTCTCTGTTCTGATTGCATTGTCTTCAATTAAAAACCCTACTTTTTTAAATCTAGGGTCCAAAAATGTTGCCTTGGCTACCATACTGTTTTGCTCAAGGATTCCTAAACGCCTATTAATGTTTTCCCAAATATGCTGCTGCAGCATCTTACCGCATTCACTTTCGGGTTTTGCACTTGCTATGGAATGCTGTAAGCCCCTAGTTAAGGGAATAATTAAGGACATTGTGGGATATTTTTCTGCTGAGATAATGGTAGTTAGTTCCTCAGCAGGCTTTAATATTCCAATAATTTCTTTAATCAATCCCCATTCAGCGGCATTTAAAAATTCAGGTGCTTTGGGCAACCTACCTATTACTATTGAGAGGCTATCTCTAATCTGAAAAAGTCTCTCAAGCATTATAAGGCAAGAGTTCCACCTTGTAGGTACATCTTGCTTTACTTTTAACACAGAAAAACCCATTTCAGTTTGTACTTGCTTGAGTTTTTCTGTGGCAAGTGCGCTATGTTTAAAGTGACCAACTATTGCCCTACATTTTTTTTAAATGTCACTTAAAATTTCATTGTTAGAAATAGCATCCGTTACTGCAAGATTTAGTGTGTGGGCCACACATGGATGATGGTACTTCCTAACGACGTCATTAATGGCCTTCTTTATGTTTGCACCGTTATCCGATACCACTGTCACGACCTAAATGAAGAAAAAATAGATTTCAGGTTACGTCAGTAGTACACTAGTATTTTTCATATAATTTTATATAATTATATTCATTTACTAATTAATGTTTAACAATTTTTTACTTATTTATTCTGAATATAAAGCAAAATGCCCAACAATTTAAACAAGTAGAAATGTTCAATGTACTTAAGTGTATTTTATTACGCAAGATTAAATACATAGAGAAAGAATAGAGGAGATGACAAAAAAAGCAGTCAATGTCAATATACAAACTATTATATTCGCTGATAACCTTAAACATTTTAACTTGGACCTGGGGAAGAGGCTGATCAGATCGTAAATATGGAGTGTGGCGGTGTATGGGGCGGAAAGCTGGACTTTGACTTAAGCAGGAAATAAAGTGGATAAACGTGATTGAAATGTGGACATGGAGAAAAACGACAAAGACGCGACATACCGATTAGATGAACAAATAAAAATGTGCTGAAAAGGGCGATAGAAGAAAGATGCTTGCTGAAAGAAAATGACATTAGGAAAGCAAAATTTACTGGATATATTCTAAGATATATAACTTTATAACAATAATGTTACGAAGACACATAAGTATTTGGAAAATACTGCTGTAAAAGCAGGCAAAATTGATGGAGAGAGAGGTTCCCCCTTGTCCATAACATAGGTACATATATAAATTTAAGTAATATGTAAAAATAAATACCTTGTCAAAAATGCCCCATTCATTTAATATTGTAATCAAAGAACTCCCTAAATTCTCTGATGTGTGGCTCTCAGGAACTTCTTTGGTTGCAAGAACACGAGAGAACATTTTGCTGTCCCATAAGAAATGTGACGTTACAGTTATATAACTACGACAACTGTCCGAGGTCCACACGTCCGTAGTTATAGCGATGTATTTAACGACACCCAACATTGTTTTTACTTTTGTGACCGACTCACTATATGCTTTTTGTAGTATTACCTCTGTCAATTGTTTCCTGGATGGGAGTTTATATTTTGGATTTAATTTTTTGGAGTATCGAATAAATCCTTTATTTTCCACGATTGACAGAGGCTGGTAGTCTAAAACTATCATTTCGATTAACATGTTGTCAATTTCATTTTTCTCTTGTTCAGACAGTTCATCGCTTCCTCTTGCTGCGGCATATAGTTTTAGTTGGCGCGTTTTCTTTATGACAGGGCCCACTCTTTCTGTTCCGTTTTCGTCATTCATATTCCTCTTTCCTGAACTCATGGCTGGGGCAACTTCAAGATGGATATCTTCTGAACAGACGGTGCTTGTAGAAGGTACGGGTTCGGTAGTTCCGCGACACCCTTCACTTGCAGTTGCGCTATTGCTATTATTATATAATTGTAAATATTGAATCGGGTGCATTCTCTCTAAATGCCTTTTTAAATTTGTGGTATTATTGTGGAATGACAGGCTTTTCTTGCACAGTGTACAATCCACTGTTTTTTTATTTTCACTAACTTTATAAAACCCCCACACACTTGATCTTTTTGATCCCCTCATTTTTTCAACAATTTTAACTACTTATTACTTATTAAGTATAATTGTAATTACCACGTGTATTTATTTTATAATGAATAACAAAAAAAAACAGAACAAATAGGGCACTGACAATAAGCAAAGTTACCTACCTTTATTCTCCAATAATGCAGGAACATAAGCTTCGTTTTTCTGTATTCACACACAACACCTCTAGGGACCTCGTGTCTCCCAAAGGACTTACAAACAAGTGGATATTTAGAGACCTCGTGTCTCTTCAAGGGGTTGAAAGCAATTCGCTTTCTCGAGACCTCTTGCCTCTTCAAGGACTCAAAAACAAGTGGCAGAGGGATGCAAGCTTCTCTCCCTTCTCTCATTCTTCTTCCCCCTCTCTGGTCTTCTGGCGGAAACCATTAGTAACACTTACTCTATGTCAGTGTAGCGCGCGACATTTGAATTTAAAAGTGACAGAACAACGAGCATGAACATTCCGCCCACCAAAATAAGGATTTATTTTCACAATTATATTGTTTCTCAAATAAACAAACAAAACAAAAATTTACAATAAGCACAAAAAACAAAAAACTGAAGCTATTGGATTTATAATTAACTGTACAAAAAAATTTCAAGGCAGACGTATTACTGCGATGGCAACAGACATAACTTCGTCAGAGGCCTATCAAAAGTGCCACTACTAGTGCGAACTTGAGCTACCCGAGCTATACCATCACGGCCTGGGTATAGTTGCATAATGCGTCCGAGCTTCCAAACAAGAGGTGACGAAGTCTCATCTTTAATCACAACTAAAGCTCCGATCGGGGGGGACGTTTGCACAGTATCCCACTTACTACGCTGCTGCAGTGTATGCAGGTATTCGTTCTTCCAGCGGCGCCAAAAGTTCTGGTGGATCCTTTGCACCAGCTGCCAGCGTGACAAGCGATTCATACTTAACAAAGTCAAATCAGCATCAGGAGGAGCACCTAACGGTTCCATTGTAAGAAAATGTCCTGGGGATAGGGCTAACAGATCATTTGGATCAGTACTCGCACTACACAATGGTCGAGAATTCAAAACTGATTCCACTTGAGCAAGCAACGTGGACATTTCCTCAAAGGTCAGAATCTGCAAACCGATCACCCTTCGCAAATGAGTCTTGACTGAGCGCACTCCTGCCTCCCACAGACCTCCAAAATGCGGAGCTGATGGGGGGTTGAAATGCCACTTAATGGTACAAGCATCTGCTGCCCCCTTTGCATAGTTTAAGAGCTGCTTATTTGAGCCGACGAAGTTGGTACCTCTATCGCTATACAAATTGTCACATCTTCCTCTGCGAGCCACAAACCTCCGAAGAGCTGCCAAGAAGGCTTCCGCTGAAAGATCAGACACTACTTCCAAATGGAGGGCCTTCGTTGCCATGCACACAAACAAACAAATATATGCTTTCACCTTTCGGACACCTCGATATCTGCCCTGTGTCACAAAAACTGGACCTGCAAAATCAACTCCGCTGTGTGAAAACGGCTTCAACTGAGAAACCCTGGCAACTGGCAAATCAGACATCATCGGTGCCATGGGAGTAGGATTCACTCGAAAGCAACGATAGCACCTTGACAAAACATGATGAATAGCTCTCCGAGGGGACAAAATCCAAAACTGTTGCGAAAGCAAATGAAGCAATGTGCGAGGACCAGGATGAAGATTGACATGGTGTGTGTGTGCAATGATTAACTCGGTGAGACGATGTGAGCGGGGCAACAATATAGGGTGTTTCACTTCAACTGGAACATCAGCTTGACGAAGGCGACCGCCCACCCTGAGGATACCCTCTGTATCCAGAAAGGGGGCTAACTTATTTATTGCCCTCGCACACCTCTCACCTTTAACCAAGGATGCTATTTCCCTTTGAAATACTTCACCTTGAGCACATTTGATAAGCATATGAAGCGCCTCCTGTAATTCGGTGGCTGTCAGAGATGCAGTAGTTCGGTCAGATGGAGACACCCTACAATTTCGCACAAACCGCTGACAATATACAACAACACCCTGAATTTTCCGTAGATGCGAAAAGCGATTCAAAAGTTTACTGAGCCACTCCTCATTTGCCAAAGTAACTAGTACGGGGAGAGTTCGTTGCTCCGCCAGGCACTCTTCTGGCGGCTCAAAACGCAACGACTTGGGCCAATTTTCTCTTGCCAATTTTAGCCAGGCGGGTCCCGCCCACCATAGTGGATGCTCACAAAACCCAGAAGGTAACATGCCTCTCGATGCACAATCAGCTGGGTTTTCTTGTCCACTTACGTGATGCCATGACTCTGGAGGAATCTTCTCTTGTATGCTTGCTACTCGATTCCCAATAAAGGTCTTCCACCTATTGGAAGATGATTTTATCCAGGCAAGTGCCACCATAGAGTCTGACCAAGCATACATAGAGTTAAACTCAAAACGACCTTCATACACCCGACACACAAATTCCAGAAGCTTTGCCAACAATAAACACCCACACAATTCGAGACGTGGAATCGATATTCTTTTTAAAGGTGATACCTTGGACTTGGCACACAGAAAATTGATCCAAACTTGACCCTCCTCTGATACTTGTCTTAAGTAAACAACTGCAGCATACCCTCGCTCCGATGCATCACAGAACCCATGGAGTTCTGTACTGATGATATTATCGTGTTTTACGCCTCTGGGAATTGATAAACCTGCTAGCGCACTGAGTTGTGATTTATACTGAGACCACTGACCAACAATATCCTTTGAGGGCTTATCATCCCATCCCACTTTTTGCTCCCACAAGCACTGCATAAGATATTTTGCCAACAGGGTAACAGGAGACAAAAAACCCAGGGGGTCATAAATTCTTGCCAATTCCGAAAGAAGATTTCGTTTTGTGCACGGACGATCAATAGGTTCAACATTAAAAGAGAATGTATCACCTATGGGACACCACTGCAATCCTAAAATTTTCAACACTGATGGATCATTTAAATCTAACGATCGAGGTTGCTGACTATCAGCTGATACTGTGGACAACAGTTTCGAATTATTGCTGGCCCACTTCTTCAATTCAAAACCCCCCTTAGCAAACAACCCAATCAATTGCCGTTGCAACTCAAAAGCCTCTGACAATGAGTCGACTCCACTGACTACATCATCCACATAGAGATCGGACCGAACTAGCTTTGCTGCCAATGGAAAAGATGATTCCTCATCATCACAAAGCTGCATCATTGTTCGGATTGCCATGTGTGGGCTTGAGGAGACCCCATATGTGACAGTATTAAGGCGATATTTCTGTACAGGTTCCCCCTTTGAGAACCTCCAGAGAATTCTTTGATAATCCCTATGATTATCTACAACCAAAATTTGTCGATACATTTGCCGAATGTCAGCAGTAAATGCAATTTTGTTTGAGCGAAATTTCAACAACACAGTGGCAATATCTGTCTGCAACTTCGCTCCCACTAACAACGTATCGTTCAGAGATACACCATTCGTACTTTTGGAACCAGCATCAAATACCACCCGCAGTTTGGTCGAAAGGCTGTGAGGACGCAACACACAATGATGGGGAATATAGTATGCATCAGATGGTTCCACAGCTACATCTGATACCAGAGACATATGGCCAGACTCATAATAATCCCTGATAAACTCCGAATAGGACTTGTGCAACGCTGGATCCCTACTAAGACGTGCTTCCAGGGAGTAAAACCGCCTCAATGCAACACTGAAAGATTCTCCCAAACACGGAGTACCCTCACGAAAGGGCATATTTAAAATATATCTCCCAGCACTATTTCGGTGCTGAGTCTTCTTGAAGATTTCCTCACATTTTTTATCTTCCGGAGACATAACTAAACCTTGTGGTACCTGTTCCAAGCTCCAAAACTGTTTCAAGGTATGATCCAAGTCGACCAACGTGCATAAACTATTCACAACAGAATGAGACTTTGACTGTTCTACACTGCCCATAAGCACCCAACCAAAAACAGTATTGATGGCCACTGGTGCACCTCGAGGCCCTCTCTTTATTCCAGGTCTAACCACATGAGCATAAACGTCAGTACCCAACAAAATTTCAATGTCCCCTGGTATACCAAACTCTGAATCTGCCAACTCTAAGTTCTGAATATGTTGCCAGTGGCACTGCTCAATTTTAGCAGAAGGGATCTTGGAACAAATGTTCGGAATCACAATCATGTCCAACTCTAACTTTGTTGGCTCATAAATGGACTCTACTCGACATTTGAGAGTGCCTTGGCTAGCAAGCGAGCTCATTTGGTTCAAGCCTTGAACCATCACTGAACGAGATGAGGTGTTGAGCCCCAATTTTTCAACACACTGCTGCGAAATGAAATTAGCCTCACTCGCACAATCCAGGAGAGCTCGACATCTCCTAACCTTTCCATTTTTATCTCGTACTAATAGCATTATAGTTGCCAGTAACACGGACTGTTCCCTTTTTACCACACTTGCCAACACACGCAATTGCTCTGCACCTTGTGGCTCTTCCACAGGTGGCTTGTTTGAGTCACTCTCATCTCCCGATGCCGGTGCTTTTGGGAAGTGCAATAATGTATGATGGTGTTTATTACATACACGACAACTTGATGACTTGCACTCCCTGCTGGCATGCGAGTTTGATAAACAGTTAAAACAAAGATTATTCTTTTTTGCGAACGTATACCGTTTATGAGAGGATAAAGATAGAAATCCATCACACTTGAGCATGGGGTGCTCCTCCTTACAATAAGCACATACAAGCTTTGTGCTGGTAACAAAGGACGAAGCGGGCCCAGCAGTGGTTGCTGAAACATGCTGCCTTCTATTAGTCACATAATTGGAAGTTAAGGCAGTTGTCTCCATTGCTTTACACTGCTTTTCCAAGAATCTACATAAACTACTAAAACTGGGAATGTCCGATTCGCAAAACTCAAGCTCAAATTTTTGCTTAAGACTCATATCCACCTTTTGCAGCAACATGTTGAATTTAGTGAAATCCCACATGTCATGTTCAAACTGCTTCAACGCTTCCAAATTTTCACTGAATACAGACAACAACGTTCGTAGGGAAGAAGCAGATTCACTATTTGCTTTGGGGGCCTGTACGATACCCTGCCAATAATTGGTCAACAAAACCCGGGTATTGTGATACCTTGAGACCAGAGACTTGAATGCAATCCCATAATTGCTTCCCGTTAGCGGTAAATTCTTGATTAGGCCAGCTGCATCCTTCACTAACGAAGCACTCAAATATTGGAACTTTTCAATATCTGACAATGATTCGTTCTCATGAATCATTGTTTTAAACAGATCATAAAAGGTTGGCCAGTTTTTCCAATTTCCATCGAATTTTGGCATTTCGATTTTCGGTAACCTCAAATGTCTGTTTAAATTTGAAGTTGACATAATCGCGTTTGCGTTCGTTACTTCCTTTTCACTGAGAGATCGAGCGTTCGATGATTTGACAGAACACCGCGACTTACTCGATGCTCGACTCGATTTCGAACTACCGTGAAAAACGGATCGAGCTTGATTCTCAGCGGCTTTATTTGCATAACCTCTCAGTTCTCGATAGATAGTTTTTATAGAGTATTGCAGTTCATCGAATTTGTTCTGCATTTCATGCTCGCTCTCCAACTCTGATCGATCAACTACCGACACGATGTCCAAATGCAATGAATCAAATAGATTGACCAACTCATTCAACGCCTCAAAACGAACCTCAAATCTATTCAACCTATCTAAATCCACTACTGCGTCTATTTTGACCTGTTGAGCCACGTGCAATATGGCTCCTACTCGTCTATAAACGCTTTCGCGCTTATTTTTTAGCTGAATCAACTCCATTGTTCAACGCAAAAAAATTCCTAAACGCGATTTAAACAATATGCAAACGTGATTTCAACAATATGCAATTCGAGTATGTACCTAGTTATATACAAGCAATAACGTCACCTTGAAATTAAATGACTCAACACGGCAATAAACAATTACAAATTTACTAGACTAAAGGAAACAAGTAAAATTACTTCAAAAAATGGACTGTATCAACTAATAACAAAACAAAACAACTATAAAAATCCGGTCGATGGGCCAAATGTAATTACCACGTGTATTTATTTTATAATGAATAACAAAAAAAAACAGAACAAATAGGGCACTGACAATAAGCAAAGTTACCTACCTTTATTCTCCAATAATGCAGGAACATAAGCTTCGTTTTTCTGTATTCACACACAACACCTCTAGGGACCTCGTGTCTCCCAAAGGACTTACAAACAAGTGGATATTTAGAGACCTCGTGTCTCTTCAAGGGGTTGAAAGCAATTCGCTTTCTCGAGACCTCTTGCCTCTTCAAGGACTCAAAAACAAGTGGCAGAGGGATGCAAGCTTCTCTCCCTTCTCTCATTCTTCTTCCCCCTCTCTGGTCTTCTGGCGGAAACCATTAGTAACACTTACTCTATGTCAGTGTAGCGCGCGACATTTGAATTTAAAAGTGACAGAACAACGAGCATGAACAATAATACAGTTTAAAATTTAAAAATAAACTCAGAACTTCACAACTAATACTTATGCTTATGACCACTGGCCACTGACCACTTGACCACTCGCAGACAGCCCTTAAATAAATTAAATATTTAAAATTTAATTTTAATGGCACCATAGCAGGTTATCATTGGTTCAGACGACCAATCACAGGCAGTGATTCGGTTATGTTGTTTTGTTGTCATGGCAGCCAAATATATGGAAGATGTGATTGGTTTTGCTCCACTTTAAATATTTAATATTTGAAGAGGCTTTCTCTTTCTAAAATCGGCTAACATAAAAGGGCAACGCCTATTTTGCACACGGTGGCCTTGAAAGTTGAAAGTGGTAAGTCTAGTAACTTGAACTTGTAATTTGTAATAAAGTTTAATATAAGGAGTCTAAAGAGAAGCTCTAGAAGATTTAAGATTTCTCATCTAATGAATAATGGTAACAATATTGTTACTTGAGACTTATTTCAAGATCAGATATTAAAAATATTAATATATTTAATTCAAAACTTTACGACACGTTGTCAAAGTTGCAGTTTTATCTATAATAGTCCGCTCGGTAATTCCAAAACAATGGTTTTCACTTTACTGTACCTATGAGAAATTATATTTCTAATTTGTGCATTTGTAGTTTATATATTTATATCATGAGGTACATTCATTGTGACTCACATTACCTATGTAGTTTAATGTACTGTTTACGCTTATTTAACTTAATAATGTTATTTCGTAGTATCATTTCCAAACAATTACCTATATATTATTATAATTATAAGTGATATCAAATAGTAATTAAAACAATTAAAATTTTTTATAAATATCTTTATATAACGTGTTTCCCAAAGCTTTTTTGATGTCTCAGGTAATTTACATAAAAAAGATCTGATAATTTATGAAAAGTCGCGGTCTCCTAAAAAGCGATTTTTTTCTATGAAAATTCGCTAAAAATTAAATATAAAGTGTTAACTTTACGTACACTAATTAGTTATGACGGCGGGTTTCAGTATCGAATACACGAGTATTCAGTTGTCATTCTATCCATTCCGATTCTAAATAGAAATATAAATGGATTCGTAAAGATCAGACGACGCACGTGAAATTATGAAATTAACAGTAAAATATTCACTACACTACCCACTACTCATGTACTCATACTCTCACTCTCATACTCACAAAGGATTCAATCTATAGGTCTCGGATTCAGTACCCACTACCCACAAAAGGATTCGATCTTTAAAAGGATTCGAGACCCAAGGATTCGATCCTCAAAAGGATTCGATCTTTCCCATCACTAGTTTTCATAAGCAAACAGTGCTTTAGTATTTTAAATTTTGGTACCTGTCATTTACTTTAGCTGTCACTCCTTAGTTGACATTTACTGTGGTCCCAAATTCATTCATGACTATGAATTTGAACTGGTTGCTTCTTAATCATCCAATCCACTGTAGTTTGTAGACAAAAGAAACTCAATATTGTTCATTGACCACCGATATTCGTAGCCACGCGATCCTGTTTCTAATGGCAACTACCAAGTCTTTTCTGATCTTCACTTTTAAACTTATTATTTCACTTACATGTGTTTCTGGATGGTCCTTGGCTTAGTTTTACACTTTCTGGCCATTAGTTTTACAAGTTACCAGTTACAATTTTTTCTTTTTTTGACTATAACGCCACTGTAGCGTAGCGTCACCTAAATTTTATATCTTTAATTACAATTTTAAACAGTACTGATGCATTCACTCAAATAGTACTTCACAATGGCATTTATGCTTTGACACTATATTTGGACATTATTTGCCTTGATTTACTTACAAATTTAGTTATTTTATGGGAGCAACGCCTTTTAGCGTCTCCTTTATTCCAAAAACCAATTTACAAGAGTTTGTCAATTCTTTTTCCAATAATTTCAAACTTTTCTTTCATGGCAATCTGATAATTTAAATTCCTTCTTATGTCAACTGTCAATTTTTACGTCATGTAAAACGCAGTATAAATTTGACATATTGAGATATTGCTGTCTAAGTGTCTAACCTATAAGTTTTAACAAACTTCAAAGCACTTGAAAACTTTGCAGCTAATTACATTTTTTATCAATTTCCAAAGTAATGGTTCAATCTACTGCTTTTAACTGCCTGAAATTACATTGCACATTAAATTAACTCGTTTTTAGTAGTGGTTTTAAATAAATTCCCCCACTTATAAGGTTAAATATCCTAATAATAAACATCAACATTTCCTTTACATTTAAATTATAATAAATTTATCTTTAAAACTCAACTTATAATTTAACTAGATAAAACACTTTTGGCTATTTGTGCAGTTCAACAACACTGTCTATATCATTTACACTTTAATTGTTAAAAAAAACTTAGTTTTACTTGTAAGTACTTAGTTTAAAGTTTCTGGTTTTGAGCTTTGCGTGATATAGCTAATAAATTTAGATTGATATTGCTAAATATCAATACAACATATATATATATATATATATATATATATATATATATATATATATATATATATATATATATATATATATATATATATTGTTGTTGTTGCTAATAAATATGTAATAGTAGATTCGTATTTGTTTTCTACCTAGAATTTAAAGTAGCAAAATATACATGTAACAAATATACGACATGCCGCATATAGGTTATGTGACATAACATAGGTGCGAATGTCGTGTCTGTACGACATTTACTTTTTTTCTTATTGTGATATACCAGCCAAAAGAAAATATTTTAAAACATTCAAATACATCATGTTAGTCAAATCTATGGCTAAATACGCTTGCCGCACCAGGGCCTGGTTAGCTCATATTGCACCCGCAGCGAATGTGTTAAAGTTTAAGATTTGAAAAAATTCGACAGGTTCATGTTTTTGAAATCAATCTGAAATTTTTGATGTATCACGTTTTTAAATGTGTCTTTGAACATTTGGTAACACTTCTGATCCCACTTTTTGGAAAAAAAGGGATATTTTGTGGGTTGGTAGCATTCTGCATTTTGAGAAATTTCATCGTTTCTCTAAAAAGCAATATGCGACCAACCCTCATTATCCATACCCAATTTTGCAGAAAATTTATATTATAAGCTCTAGATATGCAAATACGTATTAGTAAATACTGTACCACAAAAATTAACAATATTTATTTGAAAGAAAACATATCATGATACATTTAGTAGAAATCTACCAAACCACAAAGTAAGTGGGTTTATAGGTTCTTGTAAAATGTCTATAATGTTCAAACTGACATTGTGGAATACCAACCCACGTAGTAAGTGGGCTGATAGGTTTCTGTAAAATGTTTATATGTTCAAAGTGACAGTGTGGATGACCAACGCATGTAGTAAGTGGCTTGGTAGGTTTATATGTCCAAAGTGAGTGCGGGTTTTCTCTTCTATGTTATAGTTGCTTTGCCACTCGGTAGGTTTCTGAACATGACATAATAATGGAATTTTTAGGCGGGTTAGCACAGTTTTTTCAAATTTGTGGGTTGGTAGCTTTTTGCATAACTGAGACCAATTATACTTAGGTAATCAATAATTACATTTCAATTACCTACCTTTGAGAGCACTACAGAAAGATCTAAGCCCTGGGAGTAGCTGATTTTTTACTATAGGGCAATTCGCAGCATCATCTTCACAGTCAAGACTGGGATGAGCTAAAGCTTCCATAAAGACATGTTCAATTATCCGTTCAACCGTCGTAACCAGTCCAATTCTCTGGGCGTCTATAATTCCACAATAAAGATCCTACAAATTTTTGAAAGACATTAGATTGAGAAAACAATCTACAAATATTATACAGATTACTACTGTAGTATATTTTAAATGTTAAGTTGCCGACATTACCAACTATAGATTCTCTATGCGAACAAATAATTAAAGTTAATAAGAATAACCCAAAATAAGTTTCAAGACGGCAATTGTGTGCTCTTTGTTGTTGTTGTTTACTGGCAAAACTTATACATTATGTTAAAACAATAAGCCTTTGGCTTTTCCTGTATTATAACACAATTTAGAAGGTTAAATCCTATACAGTTTGACAGTCCTACATGAAATTCAGTCAACTTCAAATTTTGACGTACCAAATGTATTATTAGTTTTGTTCAGAAATAAAGATGTTTATTGTTTAAACAATTTTACCCATCCACCGTTAGTACAAGTACAATTACAGTATACTCTCGATTATTCGTGTGCGAATTATTCATGCTGAAAAATTGATCAAAATTTCAAATCAGGAATAGATCGAAATTTTAATGTTTTTCGTTTCCTCTCGCACAAATATAATAAATATCGCTAATAAAAACCAACGACTATCTAAGTACGGGCCTGCCTATCATAATTACTAGGTTGCAAAATCATAAAGAAAGTAAAACAGTGAAATTCGTTAGAACCTGTAGTGTAGTAGTATGTACGTAAAAGCAGAATGAACTGTCTGAACTCTTGTGGTGAATTCCTATTTATCTCTGAACATGCCACTACAATAATAGGAATGCTGAGAAGGATCCATATCTGGGAATGTTTATAGCATGGGCAGAACAGCACAAAGGAAGAAGATAAACATTTCCTGAGAAAGAGACACCGGATATATATATATATATATATATATATATATATATATATATATATATATATATATATATATATATATATATATATATATATATATATATATATATATATATATATATATATATATATATATATATATAGAGTTATACATATAAATTTATTATGTTCATATAATTCGTGTTTTTCAATTATCGGTGTTGCCGATCCTCCTCACCCATACAGCACAAGATATTCTCAGCATATTTGGTTTGGAATGTTCTCAGTACATTCATTCAATCACATCCTAAGAAAATTTTTCATCAATATGCTGGGAATATTTGAATAGATAATTATTCAGAATATTCGCTAAGAATGTGCTTGAGGTGTCCTTATAATATTATATAACTTTAAAATTTAATGAAAAAGATAGATGATGTTTACGGTGTAGTGGTGAGAATTATAATATATATATATATATATATATATATATATATATATATATATATATATATATATATTTATATGCATATTTAGGCACCTCTCTTCTTAAGGAATATAGCGCATGTCCTTGCCAGTGGAAGATAGGAAGATGGCCGATAGACGTAACTTTAATTAATGTCAACAACATGAATGGTTTGAGGTCAATGTTGTATGAGGTTATAATGTAACATAATTAATGATGTGGCGTGAACATAGATAACAGTGTGTAATTTCAAACATATATTATAGATACAGAATACAGAAGCAACTAAAACATGGTGTCAGGTTATCAAGAACTAAAAAGCACCCAGTAAAAAAAAACAAGTTTCAAAGCATCTCTTGTAGTTGACACAGACGAAGGGTTCGCCAATTTTGCTTGACACTTGATCATCTTGCGAATTAATTACACATACATTGTATATATATATATATATATATATATATATATATATATATATATATATATATATATATTAGTTAAAAAATTGTGTTGTTCAATTAAAAGTCATGCCAACTAAACCACCACCACCGTTTGATGTTGATGGACTGGAACTTGGGCCTAAATGAAAACAAAAGTTTAATATATACTAAATGCTTCAGGAAAACACAATTCAAATGTTGATATGAAAATAGCCCTACTTTACATATTATAAGTGAAGTGGTGTTAGATATCTTTAATACTTTACCAGTAGATAAGTCAAATAAGGGGAAGATGTTCTCAGTTGTTTTGATGAAGCCAAAAACAAATATTACTATGGAAACGTTAACATTTTATAACTTCTATCAAAAATAAAACCATACCATTTACACTTTTGTAACGGAACTTAAGAAGCAACCTGCTAGTTATCGATGTATCTGTATAATTATAAAAATCCATATGCAGATTGAACAAACAAAAATAAATTAATTCTGCGCCTTCACGACAAGCAAGTGCAACAAAGGATTATTAGGGAAGCTGATATTACGCTGCCAAAAGTGCAAGAATACTGCAAATCTATAGAATTGTCTAAGCAACATCTCAGGCTTACTACTATGGAAGAAGCTAATGCTGTGAGAAGTATCACTATAAAGTGTAGAAAATGTGGGCCTGAACATATAGTAGGAAGATGCCCTGTGTACAATAAAACTTGCAATCTCCTTGCCAAAGTATGCTTTCATAACTAGAATATCCAAGCTGTTGGTCACACACATCAGGCATCGGGATATGGACATAGCTTTAAAAGTCAAAATCAAGCCCGTGAGAGCAGAGCAGAGCAGAGAGCAATCATACAAGGGAAGAGTCAAGAGGTCTGACCGATGACATTCAGTTGTAGTTTTTTGCAAGTGCAAGTGAGTGTGATTTTGTGGCATAGTCTGTCCAATTTAGTTGTGTTCTATAAAGTTATAAGTACTATTGGTAATGCAATTCCTTTAATGCCACACTGAAAGCCTGTAGGATCAATAGTCTAGCCAAATTTCAAGTTACTTCACTGGGGTAACTTCGAATATTCATCTCGAAACTTTGTATTTGGCTATTAAATTTCCTAGTGATGGGTCGTTATTTAACTGTCAGCTTTTTTTTAGCGGCTAACGAGAAGTAACGGTAGCGACCAGTTACCGACTTATAAAACTAACGGCTTAAAAAAGAACGCTTTTTACACTAAGCTAGAATTCGGAGTCGTGTCTGTTTCAGTTCCACTTCCACTGCAACTAGGTTCGATGAATAAACATCGGTTTTCATCGGCATCGGCAACTGCTATTTAACCATTTAACGGGATGAATAGCCTTGAGATTGGGAATGCGCGCTCTCGCTCACAGCTTTAGGGAGGTACGATCTTCGGTACAATAAAACGGTCGGTTTAATTTTAATTTTAACTTTAACCGGTTGTTGATGGTGATACGGCATACCGACACTACTACACAGAGTTATTCTGTTAAACTGAGAAGCTGTTATTTTTGAACAGTTGAGTTTCCCACTAGTATGTAAAGCCAAATATTTAATAATCAAAAATGTTGGGTAAAAAGATGAATTTCTGTAAAAACGTGTTATTACTTTCACTATAGACAACGCAAAATAGGGTTATTTCACGTGAAATTAAAGTACTTATTTATTTAAATTTATATACATTACCTAAGAAAACAGTTAACACGTCATTTTCGTTTGTCTGATAATAGTTATCAAATTGATTAAAAAAATATAATGATACAATATTTTTTAATATCTATATACCTACATTTCAATATAAAAAATTAAATGAATATATATATATATATATATATATATATATATATATATATATATATATATATATACAGGGTGATTCTTTGGCGAAAAATAAGGGGTGTCTTTTTATTAAGTTTTTCTTAAAACCCCTTCTCCTCCAAGTTACAGCCCTTTGAAATTTTTGAAACTAATTTTAAAACAACGAATATTAAAATAAGTAAATAAACAATTAATAGTATATATCTTCCAATTCTTGTTAAAACTCAAACTCAATTTTTTATACTGTTTCTTTACCGAAATTTTATTAGCTGCGTTATGTTAGGGAGTTTTTAGAATCACTCCCTGTGTAGCAATAAAAGTTCTAACGTCTAACGTCCCAAGGCGTGAAAAATAATGATATTTATTGATTCTTGCTGTGGCATTGAGATTTACGTAAAGACCCTGATAAAATAAATTTGTGAGAAATGACTAGTTTATAATTCCTAAAACATCTAAGTAAATTCTTATAGAAGACTCCTTTCTGATTTCTAAAAGTTTCACTTCAGAGTGGCAAAATATTTACGACACGCTTATTATAATTTCTTAACCCTTTGTTTCCTTTTCATATCGACAAAATTTGAGATTTATACACTATGTGAAATAACGGGGTAAAAATACAATGCATTTATACTAGTGTGCTCGCTATCGCTCACAGCTTTGGGAATGTAGGATACTATCGATCGACTATCCAGTTTAAAATAACTGAAGCCGTTATTTTCAGCGATTATTATTAAATAACGTTAACGGCTTCAGCTGTTAACAGAAAAGAACTGTTTTTCCCATCACTAAAATTTCCTGCAACTCCAAGAACTGTATCTTTATTTATTTTATTTTTATGTTATTTAAATTTTGATTGTTTTATTAATATTTTATTCACAAAAAATTCCTTTGCATTTGTTATATGCACATACTTAATCTGAATAAATGTGCAATACTCGAATTGTTGACTTATTAATTATCAGAACGTAAACATATATGGCGAGTTCGGCTTGCTTATATGAAAATATATACGAGGCCAGTTAAATGGAGGAAAATTAGTACATTTTGAAGATAAATAGAATATTTCATAGCTTTGCATTTCCTTAATTTCTGTATCATTAAAAAAATATACACAGGGTGTTTCGCATAAGAATGGACACAGAGCAGGAGCATGTAGGTAAGCCTAAAATGTGGTGATTTATCGCAACTTACTCCTATAGTAAGTTGCACTCCTGAGAAATTATAAGCCTTCAAAGTGTTTCAAATTTCGAAAAAAATCAATATCTGTGTAATACTTTAACTTACAAAAATAAAATTTGATACACATTCTGAGTATATCAAGAGTATTAATTGATGGTAAGTAGAGTTTGATTGAGGCATTTGAAAGGAGTGATTAGGTTGAACCCCACTTTAAATGCCTATAACTTGTGAGGGGTAAAGCTTATAGTATAGGAGTAAGTTGCGTTAAATCACCATATTTTACGTTCCCCTAATACATGCCCCTACTCTGTGTCAGTTCTCATGCGAAACACCCTGTATATCTTGAAAAAAAGCAATGTTCCCATGAGGATGTGTATGGACATTTTGTGAAGATTCATTGAATTGTTGGTGGGACATTTTCAGAACATACTGGGAGCTCCTAAGAATATTATAAATAAAATTCTAAGAACCTTATTAATATGACAGAATCTTTCCAATTGTCATGTTCATAGAATGTTCTATATACACATTTGTATCCTGCGAGAATGTTTTGAGGATGTTTCAATATTCTTTCGAAATATTTCTGGTATATGCTCAGAATGTGTCTGTGCTATCTGGGCATTAGCTCCGATAATCTAGAGTATACTGTAGATAAATTTAATAAGGGGAAGAGGAGGTTTGCTAGCAATTCGACATGTTAGACCTAAAGATCTATTGGCTCCCTCATGTAAATTACTGGAGCAGTGTTTTCCACACATTTTAAGATGCGGCTCCTTTTTTTAACGTACCAAATTTTATTTGTAGCAAATAAAACAACAGCCTTGCCAAATGACATCTATTAATCATCTAATAACATAAGTGAGGCGCAATGAGATTTTTTTTGTTCCTCGCGCCATCCACCAAGTAATACAATTAAATTAGTAGTAGAAAATGTGTGCGTTACTTGCGCCATCTATGATCAAATAGCGCAAGTTCTTTGTTCTTTATCTTTCGGAACTTTCAACATGATCAAGAAAGGACAATTAGATCTTCCTGGAATCATCCCTTGGCCTTTATATAATCAGCGAAATACTCTCTGAGCTTTATATGCAAGTTGTATACGCTGTAGAGTGCAATATTAAATAATTAAGGATAATTTACACATGTTCGTTCACATTTGTTATTTTGTTAACTATGGACAAATTTCCAAATAGTTTGTTGAAACCATCTATGTCACACAAAAGTGGCAAGAATACAAAGAAAAACGGATTGTATAGTCATGAAATTGTCAAATATGGGTTTACTGTTATTTTCAATAAACGCCAATGTGGAGTTTGTGGAGAAGACTTATCAAAAGAAAGTACAAAGCCACCAAAGCTATTTCGACATTCAAATAGCAAACATCCAGATGAAAGGACAAGCCTGCAATATTCTTTGAATGAAAACTAAGCTCCCTCCACAAACAGCAAGGCACTTTTAATTCATCAACAATGACTAATGAAAAAGCATTACTAGTTATCAAGTTGCATATCACGTTGCAAAAACCAGTAAGTCACATATGATTGCTGAAGATTTACTTTCACCAGCAGCTGATGAGATAATGGAAATATTGATTGGTAAAAAGGAAGCTACAAAATTAAAAACAATACCTCTCACCAATAATACTATCAAAAGGAGAATAATGACATAGCAAAAAATATTCGAGCAGCAATAAATTGTTGAAAATATCAAGAAATGCACCTACTTCTCTCTATCGTTGGACAAATCTACAGATATCTCTAACAGTGTCCAGTTTATAGCATTCGTAAGATACAAAACAAGCAATGATATCACAAAAGATATTTTATTTTGTACTCCATTAGAGACCAATACTACAAGAAACAAATTATTTGATACCTTTATGCAATATACATCTAAATACAATATTGACTGGACGAAATGTGTTGCTATATGTACCAGGCTATGGTAAGATATCGATCTGGTCTTATTGTCCGAATAAAATAAATAATGCCAAATGGTAAATGGTTGTACTGTTTTTACATCAAGAAGCTCTAGCCTCAAACTTTACCTTCTGAAATGCATTATGTTAGGAAAAGTGTCATTGAAGTTGTAAATTCTATGAAAGGAAAAGCATAACAGACTCGTATTTTTAGAAAAAGTTGTGAAGGCATGGGTGCTCTATATAGAAATCTTCTGTATCACACAGAAGTAAGGTGGCTTTCGAGAGGTAACGTTTTGTAAATAGTTTAAAGTTAAAAACAGAACTGTTGATGTACCTACAAGATGTTAAATCAAAATATAACAGCCTTTTTCCAACCAGCTTTGGTTTCTTTGACTGGCTTTCAGGTTTTACATATTTAATGGCCTGTTTTTGTAGGCAAAATTCTTCAAGTAACCAAAAAAAAAAACCATGGCGTCAAGTGAGTGGAGCGAGCAGGCCATTCAAGAGCACCACCATGCCTAATCTGAGAAAACGAATTCCAAATATTGCGGCACACGTGTCCCAGAATGACTGGGAGCTCCATCTTGCTGGAATCAAACTTCATTAACCAGGCGAACTGGAATCACAGCCGGTATAATTTCTTCTCTTAATAAATTTCAATATTTTTCAGATGTTAGATTTCACTCAAAGAAGAATGGCCCAATAATACTGTCTACTATACTGACCCATACATAAATTTTTTGTGGTCGCTGCATTTGAGCCTCCGGCATCCAATGTGGATTTCGCTGAGACCAATAACGATAATTTTGTTTATTAGCAAATACGTGCAGTGTAAAAGTAGCGTCATCTGATAAAAAAATGTTTCTACCAAAGTCCGGGATCTCATTAAATTTACCTATCATAATATTACAAAATTCAACAAGTCTCAAAATCTGTTCAATATATGAGTTCAATATGTGACTAGTGCCATCTATGTATGCAGTGGTAAGTTACCCACACATAAGTCTATGACATTGTATACTATACTTCTTAGTTCATTTGTCTAATGTCATTTTTGTTTGACAAGTAGATGACGATAGTGCGACAATGTGCAAGTAGTGGTTGCCATATTTAGCTGCCGTATTCATTTCTTTAAATAATATATAGAATGTATTTATTTTTGTGTAAACACTGAATTCTAATAATAAAAACATTAAAACATTATTAATAAAAGGGTAAACGAGCGTAATTAAACTAATCCACGGAACTAAAACCTGACAAAATCGTCATCTACAAGTTCTTATACCTACCAGCTGTACCACAGATTTTTGTGAAACATTGTGTAATATAGCAACTTTATTTGTAGACAAATAAGGATTTTCATAAAAAGACAGCAATACATCTAATGCCTCATTACCATCTACAGCCGTTTTTGGTCTTCCTATTCTGGGTTTATCTTTGACAGTACCGGTTTTGTAAAAATTTTTCAATGATTTGGAATTATACCCTTCATTAATTTGCATGCATACTTCTTTATAGCTTCATTTGCTGTCACTGTAGCCCACCATCATTAATATTTCAAATCCTAGCATTTAGCTCAATTCTGCCATAGTAATAATTATTACTAAATTGTAAAAGTTCTCAATTGTCTGAGGTAAAGCTCCCAAAGTTTACAAACTGCAGATATTAAGGACAAACATTGTTTACAATTGACACCTACAAATACTCTAAAGAAGTCCAACTGAAGGAGGTGATTTTTAAGAAAGTTAATTGTTTCTCAATTTTTTTTATGGAATCCGATTAAAATTTTATAGTGCCGTATCAAGAAAGAGGCTTTCTTTCAGAAAATATTAAAAAATCATATCTTGCCATTAAACGAATATCTCAGGATATACAAGTATTTTTCTATATTTTTTACTAACCCTGTATTTCTGTCCGTGCTATGTTGGGCACGTAAAGATCCCGAGCCTCCTTACAGAAAGGCAAGGGTTCCTCAAAATTTCCAGTATAGCGTGAGGTGAAACTGCTCCCTAGCGTCGGTGATTGGGCATAGTCGCGGAAATAGACCGACGTTAAAGTACAAAAAAACCTGTATTTCCTTATCAAGCAGTAATCTAGGGAGCTAGTTATTATTTAATAATAAAAATATATTGACTGACCTTTTGAAACCCTTCTTCTGGTAATTGTTTGCTGGTGTTGGTTCTGAAAATGTAAATGCAAATGCCTGTAAGTGGTACGTCCCATCCATCAGTTAGGAATAGCTTCTTTTTGTATGTTGGTAGATAAACAGTCTGTTGTTGCATCAAGTTACTTTTGCTCGTGCTAGGTTGCAATTGTCTGCTGGTGCTAGGTTTACTTGGTTCCACCACTGGCTGACTTTCGGTATCCTCAACATCTTGATAGAACCATACCAGTTTTGTTCTCATGTGAGGAAGAAATATTTGGTTTATCTCATCAAGCTAAAAATATAATACATCACCTTACAAAAATTTAAAACATAATAAGTAATTGTCATACTTTTCACCGAAGTAACACAAAAGAAAAATTCACTGTGAAACAAATATGAACTATATTATTATATTACACCCCGAACACCCACTTGCTCAATTTTATGCAACAAGAGGTCACTCAAATGACTTATTTAAATCAAAGTAGATAGCAGTCACCAACTAATTGACTATTATCAATTTGTTTTATTATTAAACTAATCATTTTCTCAGTTTGCTATAAATAAATGTGAACAAAACTGTCTAATCACTATTTTTATATTTCAACAATACACCACGAGGGCTTGTAGCCTAAATACTATCGTACCGTGGGTGTCGACAAGGAGGAAAGGGGCAACTTGTTAATTCTGGTCTTGAAGGTTTGGAGGTTCGGGGGAGAAGGAAAAACATGTGCCGGTAAGGAACTCCACAACTTGGAAGTCCTCAGGACAAAAGAGCTGGCATAACAAGATGTTCTATGTCTGGTGACCCGCACAGTAAAAGGGTGCATTCGCTCTGTTCCCCTGGTAGAGCTGTTGGAGGCAGCACGTGGAGGAACTATGGAAGAAAGTTCCTCTGAGCAGTGCCCGTGCAGATATCCATAAAAGAGAGAGAGGTCACCAATGGCATGTCGGTGGGTAAGGGATGGCAGCCTCTAAGTGAGGGTAGGGTCACCGATGAGACGTACAGCTCTCTTCTGAATGGAGTCCAGGATAGCGAGTGTAGAAGCGGCAGCAGCACCCCAGAGGTGGGAGCAGTATTCGAGGTTTGGCCTTATTTGTGAAGTATATAAGGTATAGAGATTAGCTGGTGAAAACTATTTGCGAGCCTGGAAGAGGAAACCTTATTTCTTAGCAGCCGCTTCTGCAATTGATGTGACATGTTGGTGCCAATTGAGATTTCGATCCACAGAAATGCCAACAAGTGAAAAGGACTCATTACTTTGAATAACTTGGTTGTTTATTGTGATGGGTCTAGGGCTGGTGTATCTCTTATTAGAAAGAAAGCAAGACTGTGATTTGGTGGGGTTGAATTGTACAAGATTTCTACTTCCCCAGTCTAATATTTTTTGAAGATCCACGGAGATAGAACCCTCTATGAGTCTGCGATCCTTATCTAATTGGGCTAAAGAGACAGGCTTAGAATATTGTATATTTGAGTGGAGGGTGCTGTCGTCTGCGTAACTGTGAACTGGGTTGAATGTGATAGAGAGGAGGTCATTGATGTGAAAAAGAAACAAAGTAGAGGCTAAAGCTGAACCTTGAGGAAGTCCTGCATTAATTGGATACAGCTTAGAGGAATGGCCATCCACGACAATAGAAATGCTCCGGTTGGAGAGGAAATTTGCTGTCCACGTACAGAGTTTTGGTGGTAGGCCATAGGCCGGTAGTTTATTAAGCAGCGCTGTGTGCCAGACCTGGTCGAATGCTTTGGATATGTCTAGAGCGACAATATGGGATTCACCGTGTAGTTCCATAGACTTGTTCCAAGAATGGATGACAAAGGAAAGGAGGTCGGCAGTTGATCTGCGCTGATGGAATCCATACTGCCTGTCATGGATTAGACTGTGTTTTTCAAGAAATTTTAGTAATTCGGTGTTTATATACTTTTCCATCACTTTAGAAACGACTGAAAGGAGATAAATAGGCCTGTAGTTGCTAGGAAGTGCATTGGATCCTTTCTTGGGGACGGGTTGTACTCGAGCAGTTTTCCAGTTACTAGGGAATATGCCTCTATTGTAAGATATCTGAAACAGACGAGTCAGGACAGGAGCAAGTTCTGGTGCGCATTTTTTGAGAACAATTGCTGGGATCTCGTCAAGGCCAGAGGTTTTCCTGTTATTATGAGAAGAGAGCATCTTTCATAACTTTTTAGTTTTGAAAATGATATCAGTCATTTTATGCGCGACATTGGGGACTGTTGGTGGTTGAACATTTGGAGGTGGGTTGAGAGTAGAATTGCCGACGAACAACGAGGCAAAAAGTTCAGCCTTGCCCAGGGCGGTAGAAACAATTTCATCCCGAGACAAGAGGTGGGAACATGCTCTTGCAGAAATTATTCCCAATAGATTTAGGAGTCCAGAAGGGTTTGCTGCCACTGGAGGTTAAGAGGACTTTGTTTTTGATGTGGTTATTAAACGAGTTTTTTGCCTTAGAAAGAATGCGGACATAGCGGTTTCTTGCATCGTTAAATGCTTGACGGTTTTCTTGACTGTGATTGTGTAGAAGCGTTTTGCGAGCTTTGACCTTTTCAAGTCTGGCCTTGTCACACTATGGAACTTAGTCTGAGAAACTCAGGAAGATGTGTACACCAACAAGTGGAAGTATGTACAGGTACAGACTTTGTGTTCCTTATAATTAGGGCAGCTTCTGCTACTTTTGCTTTTGGAGATAGAAAAAACTTTCTAAATGAAAGTTGTAGAACATTTCCCAAGCTGTGAGAATTTTCTTTTGAAAAACCCAAATTTACATCGCAAAATCGAAAACATTACTTACCTCACTTTTTTTAATAGAACAACCCATATACGATTGCTTAGAATGGAACTCCATTTTCTTCCGATTTCAAAAATATAGTCATTGGTGGGTGATATTTAAATGAGCCGTTTTAGAAATATTCCGTGTCAAACATATTGATTCCACAGTAATAATTAATCATTACGGAAAAGTATCCGAAGATTGTCCTGAATTGACTGAGTAATCATAGGAGTTTAGAGAAAACAAATAACAATAGCTGTAAGTCAAATTTATATACCTACTTTTTTGCTTAAATTAATTTATAAGATAATGGTGTTTATAGTGAGGAAGAAACATTCGCAATTTCAGATTGACACTAGAACTATATTAACAATAAATTCGAAAAACAAACTAGGGGTCCGACCTCAAACGGATATGTTTTTCACAAATGTTCGATATGTCTCCCATTATTACTGATACATTTCTTGCATTCGTCATTTATTTATTGCATTAAAGATTCAATACGATTTTTCTTGATTTAAACCATTTATAAAATTAGTATTTTTCAATTTTAGATCATGGTTAGGCTTCTTTCTGCTTAAATGGTATTTTTCATAAAGACCCAGAGAAGCGAATACAAAATTGTCATATCAGGGCTATTATTGACAGGCCACTCAATATTCCCATGTTTCCCAATCCATAAGTCATGGTGATTATCGAACCGAAATGATATTATGGGTGGTGCGCCATCTTGCTGCCATATTCTTGTATACTTAAATTATCTAACAATCCATCAATTTCATATTGCAGGAAATGTGAATATCGTTTCCCAGTTAATAATCTCTCATAGAAAATAGGTCCAATAATTTTATTGCGGATGATACCACACCAAACGTGAAGTGATTTCCTTCCTTGAAATCTAATTTCAGCAGTCCCATATAAGGACGTTTTTCGGTTATATATTCTCGCTCTTGTGAAGGTCGTTTCGTCACGCCATAATTCTTTGGAATAAATCATCGTGTGCTTTGCGTAGCAGCATAACACGACAACTATCTGCTAACCTGCACAGTTTCTGATCTTCAGTCAACTTCTGAACAGGTAATATCTTATATGTATGATGTCCATACTTATGCAATGCTAAACTAATTTTCTTTGTTGTATTATTAAAAAATCCAATGGCAACAGGATGTTGAGTTCTTCAATCCCATTTGTCATAACCCACCCTTTTGTCCATTGAACACTTTTGCGTTCTCTAAAATTATTTTCTTTATAGCGAAATGTGCTGACTAACGGCAGTGTTCCCCCCCCCCCCCCCCCCCCCTACACTTAGTTATTATGGGGGAAGCCAGGCTAGGACTATACAGATTGGCCTGCAATGGTAGACTGAAGATCAACCCAGGCTTCATGGGCCACAGCAAAATTCAGGAGATCGTGAAGGAGCCCATGCTTGAAATGAGGTCAGACTTCGCGAGCCCGCGAATCTGCAGGGAAAACAACTTCACAGTGGAAATCCCCGACCGCGAGGCATGGCAGGAGACGCCGGGCATGCCACGGGACGCGCTCGTCTGGTTCACGGAAGGATCCGGCGGGGAGCGTGGGTCGGGGGCAGGTGTTTACTCGGAAGGACCGAGGGTGAGTCATGTATTTCCCTCGGAGCTCATGCAACGGTGTTTCAGGCCGAAATGTACGCCATCCTGCACTGTGTGCGGGAGAACAAGAGGAGGGGCTACAACAACAAGCGGATCCTCATAGCCACAGACAGCCAGGCAGCCCTTAAGGCACTAAGTAGCCCACGGGTAAATTCCTGGCTGGTGTGTGAGTGCCTAGACGAGACGTGCGACCTGTCTGGGCAGAAAGAGGTGACCCTCATCTAGGTGCCGGGCCACTCGGGGGTCAAAGGCAATGAAGAAGCTGACAGTCTCGCGAAGAGAGGGTCAGCAGAACCATTTATGGGACCAGAACCGGCTCTGGGCGTGACAAAGAGCACTGCCAGGGGAGCCATTAAGTCCTGGGTCAGAAACCAACACAAGGTGTACTGGGCAGACTGTCCAGGACTCAGACATGGGAAGTCAATAATTGACGAACCCAGTTCAAAGAGAGCTGTGGAGCTGCTAAATCTTAGCAGAGGACAGCTCAGTAACACAACAGGTCTCTTGACGAGACACATGGCCGTCAAGAAACACCTGCATAAAATGGGGCGGTTCGAAGAGGACCTCGCATGCAGACTCTGCGGCGAAGGGGAGGAATCAGCGCAGCACATCTTGTGCGAGTGTAAAGCTCTGGACCGCAAAAGACAACTGATCTATGGTCAGTCTAGACTGGAGACAGAGCAATATAAAACTTCACCCTACCAATCGCTGTGCAGACTAGTTCAAGGCACAGTGATTTTGGAATGGGTGGAGTAAGACTAAGGGTATGCACAATCAACCAAAGGTTGCAGTGCTATCGGGGCGGCAAGGCCGCGGACGAGCCCCGAGGGCGAAAAAAAACAAAAACCGGCAGTGATCTATTGGGATGCAAGTTGCGGTATTCAATTTGTGCAGCAATGGCATTTTTATTGCTTTTGTAAAAAATGCGGATAGTTACACATTTCTCTTTGTTTGTATAAACCATAAAAGAATATCTAGCACAAGAATTCGAGTTTTACACATATTGCTGTTTATTTTCATTAGGTTATCATGGTTACTAGGCTGTCTCATTTCAGGCATGGCAATCTTCGGATACTTTTCCGTGATGATTAATTATTACTGTACAATCAATGTATTTGATAAGCAATTTTTTTCGCTGTGATGAGCACTGATAAGTACAATTTGGAGAACCTAATTCATTACAATACAGTCTTTTAGACCTGACAATCCATTCGCTAACAAAGCTAGCGTCACCGGAGGGCTGAATAAACGGAACGAATCAAAGCTAGTACTATTTATGTTATTTGACAAGCAATTACTAACAGCATCCTCTAAGAAGGTATACATTCCAAGCCTCACTGTTTGGACGAAAATCCCTGTAACTAAGATTCCATTACCTGCTTTTGTAAAATCCCTTGTTGTTAAAAACATTCCTTCTGCTCTGTTAATCGAAACGTTTTTATTCAAATTTATATCTATATATATATATATATATATATATATATATATATATATATATATATATATATATATATATATATATATATATATATATATATATATATATATATATATATATATATATATATATATATATATATATATATATATATATATATATAAATCCAAAATGCACTTGCTGCGTTGACACTTTTTTGTTATTGCAAATGGATCTCTTACTTGGTGCCTTTTTTTTTCAATGATCAGAAAAAATCTGTTAGTTTGCTGATTTAGTCTTGCTTTAAAATGGACTTATAAATCCAAAACAAGGGTTCTTTTAACTTAATCATAGGTATACTTTATCAACATGCAAAGGTGTTAAGCAAATTGCCTATGCCTATTGCATAAACTTAAACACTTCCGGGATGAAATATAGTCGGCCAGTAGGTTAGGTTTGAATGTGAGTGGGCCTTACCGTTCCCTCCACCGCGACCATAAGGTCTACTGTGGCTCACGCCTAATGGTCTATATTTCGCCCAACAAAGCCAGCCTCCTGCAGAGGTCGATAATCTTTGTGGGCGAAAGTTGATCCAGATCTTCCGGAGCAAGCTTTGTCTTGTGAAAGAGCAGGTATCTAGTCCTGTCCGCCGCCGGACAGGAACACAGTACGTGCTCTGCTATCTCGTCACTCTCCATACACAGCCGGCACTCAGTTTCCTGACCGACTCCAATTCGGTGCATGTGGTGACGCAAGCGACGGTGTCCTGTATACAGGCCGACTAGAGTACTCAGTTGTTGTCTGTTTAGCTCTAGAAGTTTTTTAGCCCTTGACTCAGACAAGCCATTTATGAAGGCCTTAGAGTGAGCTAATCCTGGCAGATTTTGCCATTGCTGAATTGCCATTCTTTCTGTCCAGGACTTTAAAGTGCGTCTTGCTGGGCACCACTCCTGGCAAGCGTGTCGGCCGCAACATTGCCATCATGGTCCGAGTGACCCGGTATCCAGACCAGCGACACCTCATTACAGCTGCCCAGTTTGTTGAGGGCAGATTTACAACTCCATACCGTTTTTGAATTGCAATGGTAGGAACCAAGAGCCTTAATTGCAGCTTGGCTATCTGTATATATCTTTATCGATTTGTGTGTGCACTGGTTTTCTATACTTTCCCTTGCACACATCTCGATGGCATACACTCCTGCCTGGTGTATGGTTGCGTACTTGCCGAGGCTAGTTGATAGTCTAGCATCGGTGTTGCCCCCATATGGGCCAGCTCCTACTCCCATATTTGTTTTGGAGCCGTCAGCAAACCAGTATGTTATTGTACATACGCCTAAATGAATTGGTGTATGCAGGGGTTGCATACATTTAGGAGCTGTTGGTCAAACAATACACACTCCTTCTGGATGCCTACAACCACCCTCAATGCATCAAAAAGAACAATGTAAACAAGACAAATTTCTTGAGACTAACCCCCAATATAGTTCAGGATCTGTGGTGAATAGAAGTTCTGCACGGAGTAAACAGGATTTTAAGGAAGTATAGCTGTAAAATGGGATAAAGGCAGCTTATAGAGGTCCAACTAAGCTGGATTTTTGCACTTTCCGCTCACATTTCCTTTTTATCTTCTTCCCCACCCAGCATCCCTGGTCCCGTAACTTCCTTGGGGGCTGTTTGCAAGAAATTTTTCTTGTGGTATGTGTATCCAGAAACGGTTCTAAGCACATTTCTATTTTTTTTTCTAAAAATTCCCCTTGTGCTAAACCGCAAATTTACCGAAAACTTCATTTTTTTTTACAAAAGTAATGTACCTGCCAAACTATAAACGTGGCAGGTATTTTTCCTTAATAATCGCTTGGATTATCCGTTTTAGTCAACGCAATCGAACCAGTTTCTGCAAAGAAAATAAGAAAAAGTGTTTTTTAAAACCAATTTGTAGTTATTTTTTAAATTTATTACACACGCTGCCTTTATATGGGTTTTACTATGTATCAAAACTGAAGATTCTAGTTTGCTGGGAAATTGAGTTAACAACATTTGAAATATTTTTACGAAAATTCGCTACCATAATGCACTTGCTGCACCTAAACTTTTTTCAACACATATATACTATTTACTGTTTAGTAATACATGCATTGATTAACAACCTGAATTTGATGCACACCACTTTTTTGTTTGATTGGATGTTAAAACCATATTATACTACAGTCGACAGAACGCACACGTTTCTCTCATGACTCCTGTCAGTTAACAAATAACAAATAGTGCTGTCAGATTAAACTAGGAGAGGGAGGGGGCTTTTCAATACCGTGAAAATAAGAAGCTTAATATGTATACATAATAAAACTTAGTTCTAGATTGCTTTTAAACAAATTGAATCACGTTCATTGAAATTTTTATTTAACATTTTTCTATCTTCAGATACAAAATGTCACAAATGGCAACCCTGCTGATTGTTTATTGAGACATACTTTCGAAGCCTGTCCGGTTAAAGCTTAATTTGGATATTTTGTTTGCAATGGCAGCGGAACCCTGATTTATCTGTCTGACCTTGTCTAACATTATAGGCATCCATTCAGAGGTAATTTCAGGTCATATCGTAGATTATTTATTTAGTTATAACTCGAGATTTACTCAAGCGATTGAGTTCAAATCTGGTAGATAGGACCACTTATAAGATATCTACGTGCTACGTAAGTAATTGAGTGTCAAAACTGTCTAACGAACTCATCCAAGACGAAGAGGATTTTCAAATTTAGATTTAATTGGTCAAGTATTTTTTTAGTTATCAGTTAGATATATATATATATATATATATATATATATATATATATATATATATATATATATATATATATATATATATATATATATATATATATTGTATTTTTATGTTTTTCTTTGATTAAAACACGTTATTAAAACAATTAACAACTTTATTAGTTCTGTCACAATTTACATCTTACATCCCAATCTCTTGTCTTCTGTCATCTGCTGTCTCTTTTCATTGCTACCAACTTAACATAAAACTGCATCTTACCAACATAACATCTTAATGTAACTACTTATACTACATCTTCCCCTTTTACTGGAGAATAAAGTCTTTAAAGTGAGTAGGCAATCTTCTTTCACGTTTTATACAAGTTGTCATATTTTTATTATTAGCCACTGTTTCACTATCCCGGATTTCCTCTTGTTTCATTGGTTCAACACTGCTTTCACTTTCTTCTTCATTACACAACACTTCATCCCATGTTTCACTATTTTCTTCCCTATCATAAGTCACAGAACCATAACTTGAAAAGTACCCAGATTCTTTATCTGGTGACTGACAACTTTTGTTTATTTTTATTTCTACTGGTATATTTTTAGAGATAGTCTGATCACTCTTAATGTCTATGTTATTTCTTCCTTTAATTTTATTATTACTATCATAAAAAATTATGGTTCTGGGAGTTTGACCGTATTGTATAAATGTGCCAGGAAGCCAAATATTGTTTTGTCTATAATAAATCTTTTGTCCATTACTATAATTTGATTGTCTTTTTCTTGCATTTTTGTCAAAATATTTTTTATTCATATCGTCTTTTTTACTTTGAATTTTATAAAAATTTTCAACAATTTTGGGCTTTAGTAGATTTGTATGAATTGGCAAAATAGTTCTAGTTCTTCTACTACAGAGCAGTTGCGAAGGAGAAAAGTCTGAGTTTAAAATTGATGTATTTCTATATTCCAGTAACAAAAGTTTAATGTCTAATCCCTCCTCTACACTTCTTTTTAACAAATTTTTTGCAATATTAACTCCTTTTTCAGCTAATGCATTTCCTCTTGGGTAGTATGGACTTGATGTTATTATTTTAAAATTCCAAGACTTGGCAAAGTCATCAAATTCAAGCGAAGAAAATGGCATGTTGTCTGATCGCAAGACTTCTGGAATACCATGTATGGAAAATATTTGCTTAAGAATATTTATTATAGTTTTAGAATCTTTATGCTTTATTTTAACTAACTCCAACCATTTAGAGTAATAATCTATTACAACCAAATAAGCATCTTTCCCAAAATCTAATATGTCTGTCGCAATTTTTTGAAATGGATATTCAGATGGTTTTTCAACAATCATCGGTTCTTTTGGATTCCGACTGCTAAACTTTTTACACACTGGGCAGCTCTGTACAAAATCTTGAATATCCCTATCCATTTTTGGCCAGTAAAATAAAGATTTAACACGGGATTTTGTCTTTAAAATGCCAAAATGAACTTTATGAACTTTTTTCAAAATATACTGTGTCATATTTGCAGGGACAACTATTTTATTGTCAAGAAATATCAGATCATTTTCTACACTGATCAAATCTTTCAATTGAAAATAACACTGCAGTTGATTTTCACACTTAGAAAAGGAAATCGGCCAACCTTCTTGATGAAAATATTTCAACTTACTTAATACAGTATCTTTATCTGTATGAAACTTAATTTTTTCTGTAATTTCATCAGAGACATTTATGGAATGGATTACATTATTCAATAATTTATCAGTGTCATCTTTTTTAGCTTTTGATGAAGCTCTACTTATTGCATCTGCAATATGCATCTTATTCCCAGGTACAAAGGTTACTTCAATATCATAAATGCTTATCTTCAATTTAATTCTTTGCAACCGACTGGAAGGTATTTTACAGATATCTTTGTTCATCAGAGATATTAATGGCTTATGGTCTGTCTGAATTATGACATGCTTTCCATAAACATAATTATGAAATTTTTTTAATGCAAATAAAATAGCAAGAAATTCTTTATCTATTTGACCATAGTTAACTTCACAGTCAGATAAACTTTTCGATGCATAGCATACTGGATGACCATCTTGCAAAAGGACACAACCAATTGCATATTTACTACTATCAGTTTGAATTATTAAATTTGCATCTGGATCATAGTTTTTCAGTACTGGTGTATTACAAACTAATGCTTTCAAATCATTAAAAGTCTTACCATGTATTAACTCTTCCCAAACATATTCTGAATGTTTTTTTAATAATACTCGTAATGGGTAAGTAATTTTAGCAAAATCTGGAATAAAATTTCTCAAATAATTTATAAATCCTAAGAATCTTTGTAGTGCTTTCTTATCTTTGGGGACATCATAATCTATAACTGCACTAATTTTATCAGGATCAGGTTTTACTTGGCCATTACTAAATTTATGGCCCAAGTATTTAATTTCATCCAACAGAAATTGAAACTTATTTTTATTAAATTTTATGTTAATTTGCCTAGCTCTATTTAAAACTCTTTCTAGAATTTGATTATGCTGCTCTACAGAATCAGCATATATAAGCAAATCATCTATATAAACATGAACACCATTTATGTCTTGGAAGCTTTCTGTTAAATAACGCTGAAATACTTCGGCTGATATATTCAATCCGAATGGAAGTCTTTTAAAGGAATACAAACCAAAAGGTGTAGAGAAAGTACAATATTTGGAACTTTCTTTACTTAATGGGATCTGCCAAAATGAATCCTTAAGATCCAAGACACTAAAAAATTTTGCACCTTTTAATTTTGCAGCTAAATCTTCTAATTTGGGAATTTCAAAGTAATCCTTTATGATTGAATTATTAAGATGCTTTGGATCAAGACATAACCGTAGGTCTCCATTCGGCTTTTCTACAATCACCAGACTATTTACCCATTCAACAGATTCTTTTGTTTTACAAATTATATCTAAATCACACAAACGGTCTAATTCTGTTTTCAACTTATCTTTTATTTTCAATGGCACCCGGCGAGGTGGATTTGACCACGAACTTGCATTCTTTTTTAATTTAATACAGTATTCTTGAGAAAATTTGCCAATTCCCCCAAAAACATTATTATAAGTTTTAAAGATTTCTTCTTTTGTCAAATCATTACCTGTTTTTATCTGACTAACCTTACTGACAAGGTTCAGCTTTATGCAACTTTCCAAACCCAATATAGGAGTATGATTATTTTCTACAACTACAAATGTTAACATTAACTTTCTGTCTTTAACTAGTACGTTTAAGTCAACTTCTCCCAAAACTTTAATTCTAGAGCCATTATAAGCCTCTAATTTCAAATTAACATTTTGCTTAATTCTCAATTTGTTATCGGAATTTCGACATACTGATTCAAATAAACCTAAAGGAATAATATTTACCTCGGCCCCTGTGTCCAGCTTAAATCTAATTTCTACTGACTTTTCTATAATGAGTTTTTCATACCAAGAAATAGTATTCACCAATTTAGAAGTTGTTATGGACTCACAAAAATATTCCTCTTCATTGCTTTCTTCAATATTTACTTCCTTCACATTTTTCTTCATCGTAGTTCTGCAGACACTTGCAAAATGATTTTCTATGCCACATTTTGCACATTTCCTCCCCCTTGCAGGACATCTGTTTCTATCATATTCATGGACCCTGCCACACCAACTACACTTTATTAATTCTCTGGACCACAGTCTATTCTGGGTATTAATATTTGCTTTAGGTGTTTCTAATGCCTTGTCTTCTGGATACTTTTGAATTTTATTGATACTTACTGTATCATCAGGAAGCTGACACACATTGTTTGCTTGGGCTTTCTCCAACTCAGCTACCTTGAACAACTTGACAACCTCTTCTAATGACACATTTTCCATTCTAATTACTTTTTGTTTCGTTTCATTATCTGCAGATCCAAATACAAGTCGATCTCTCACAATTTCAGATTCACTCATAAATTCACAATCTCTGGCTAATGTTTGAATATCAATAAGAAATGACTCAAACGGTTCATTTACCTTCTGGGACCTCTCATAGAATAGATATCTACAATACAAAATATTCTTCTTTGGATTACAAACTTCATGGAATTTATTTAAGACGGCCTCAAATGTCTCTTCACCTTCGACAAACTTGAAGTTATTGTAGGTTTTTAAACCATCATCGCCAATACAATTTAATAAGATGGCAATTTTTGTGTCATCAGGCTTTGATGTCAGACCTGAAGCTCTGAGGTAAATATTTAATGCTTGCTTAAACGCTTTCCAGTTTTCACCGAGATTCCCGGTCATTTTTAATGGTTTAGGCAAATTGAAACCAGACATTTTGGCGGAAAATTACAGTACACATTCACCCATCAAACAACTCGAAAATTCTTCCAACACTAGAAAACACGTCGACTACACACTTTGGGAACTTTTACTTTGACTGCGCCATGTATTTTTATGTTTTTCTTTGATTAAAACACGTTATTAAAACAATTAACAACTTTATTAGTTCTCTCTTTGGTTCTGTCACAATTTACATCTTACATCCCTATCTCTTGTCTTCTGTCATCTCCTGTCTCTTTTCATTGCTACCAACTTAACATAAAACTGCATCTTACCAACATAACATCTTAATGTAACTACTTATACTACATATATATATATATATATATATATATATATATATATATATATATATATATATATATATATATATATATATATATATATATATATACATACATACATATATATCGAAAAAAACGGGTCAGCACACCATATATATATATATATATATAGACATATGAGGTGTGCTGACCCGTTTTTTTCGAGCTGAACTATAAACGAACCCAAGCAAATATGTTGCTTCGAATTTCAAACCTCTGAGATAGTATGTCTAATGTTCACAGTCGAACTTCGAACTACTCAAAAATTTAGAATCGAATATCGCACTAATCAACATTTTCAATGATCACATACAATTTCCTTAAAGCCAAATTTAGGTACATTGTAGCATACAATATTCGATATAGTACAGAAAGGAAAGGTTGGACAAAATTTGCAGGTTGATTGGGTGATAATGCCCTCCGGTGCTGATGTTGGTTGTGAAGATGAATCAACGTGGAATCAAAAATACAATATTTTTTCAACTTGTCAACTTCTCACTGGTCCACTCGGGAATCGAACCCGGGACCTCTCGCTTAGCAGGCCGACACCTAGCAACCTGCGCCACGAGGGTGTTCAAAAATACAATTGAAAAGTTTTTTAGACTTCAACATCTATATATGGCTAAGCTCAATTATAAACATTTTGTTGTTGCTTGGTATTACCTAGGCAGTTTTAGAAGAACAAATCGAGGGGGTTAAAAGTGAGGACGATTGGTACATATATAATAACAACTAAAAACTTTAAGTGTCTCCTGATTGTGAATATTAAACTGTTTTGGCTCATTGTGAAACAAAGTATCTTTAACTTAGTGGTTCTGGAAGACAATCTGCAATTGGCTTCATAAATTCACTTTACCGAACACTGCCATTATAATGTTTTAAGCGAAAAAGGCATTGGGATGCTAGGATATATAAAAAAAATAATTCTGTGATTGTTAAATGGGTCTGTTTTGTCTCAGTGTCCCACAAACTGTCAAAAATATGAATGAGTGAAAACTCCTGAAATTACGCTACCAACTCAATGGGACCGATACTGAATTTAAAGTGCCGCTACTGGGTTAACGGGGCTGTTACAGAGTTACAACTTCACTACCTTTGGCAGCATAGAATGCCTGTAAAGTTCAATTTGGAAGCATTTTTGAGCAACGAACTTTGAACTATTTTGGAGAATTATGTACTTCGAACTACTTAACATCGCCTAAGGCGAACAATTTTTCGAACTGAAGGTTCGGTTCAGAATTTCAAAGCTTCGCACACCTCTAATATATATATATATATATATATATATATATATATATATATATATATATATATATATATATATATATATATATATATATATATATATATATATATATATATATATACTGACCTTGGATTTGGGTTCTAGTGGCCCTAATTCGCGTTCATTTGATGACATTTTCCAAAAGTCTTAACCATCGACACCTATCTATTAGTGAATTTTCTTAATGAAAATTCGCTGAAAACTTCGTTAACAAAAATTGTCCAAAATAATGAATTGAACACGATCACTTTCTTTTTATTTCTCTATGAGAAATTTAGATAATTAAATAAATGAGAACATTCAAATAAGAAAATACAAACATCAAAAAATAAATTTATTTCAATACTGTCATAACAATACTAACATCAATTGAAATATTCATTTATTCAATAAATCTGACGCCTTTATTCCCACATTCTTCAATTTTTTCCTGAAATCCAGTAAAAACTGCTCTAATCTCCTCAAGGGAAATATAATTTATCGCATCTCTAATTGGATTTTTCAATACCTACTTGTATGTCATTTGGTAGCCTCTTTGAATATACTGTTTGTTTTATCCGGCCACAAAAAAAAAATCCATGATTGTTAGTTCCGGAGATCCTAGCGGCCACAAAATGGGACCAGCAGTGGGTATCCATTTTTATTGAAAATTCTCATTCAGCCATTCACATATCCGAAATGTCGAGTGGGCAGGGTAACTGTCATGCTGAAAATATGAAAAAAATCTTGGTTCATATGGTAGTTCATCCACAAACTGATTCAAAATATTCAAATAAGAATGTTGATTACATTTTCTCTAAATAAAATATGGCCCAATTAAACCACAATGATAGGAGATGGCACACCAAACATGAACATTTTAAAAATACTGTTGCCGATAATTTATTACATAATTTGGATTATTTTCAAATCAACATCGATACTTCTCCGATGAGCTACACTGTTAGTTGTAAAAGTCGATTCATCTGAGAAAATAACATTTTTATAGAAACCACAATCCTCTAGAAATTTGTGAAGAAATTTAACTTTATATGACTTTACCTTCTTTACTTCAGAAATGTGTTGTAAATGTAATTTGCTAATGTGCGTCCCCTCGTACCACTTTCTTAGTGACAGCTTGGTCTTTTCACATAATGAATCCATTGCTACCACAGAATCTACATCATCTGCATCAAGTTATTATTTTCTACCGTTTCTACCGTTAGTGACAAATTTTTTAACCAGTCTGGATACTGTAGATTGGACCACAACTGTATTCGAAAACTTCATACAAAATAGTCTGATAACCTCTAGAATAGATATTCACTAATTCTATAACACTGAATTAGGTAGATCTGTTCTGGTATAGTAATTATAACTTGTTTTATATTTCACAGTTAAGTTCGGATCAGTTTTAGAACACAGCTGTGACAATAATTACAATTAACTATTTTTGACAAGTGTCAAAACATTATTTTTTTCGTTTTTCTTCCATAACATACTATTTGTTTTGAGAATTTCAAAAATCAAGTAGGCTTAGGATTTTAAAATTTTGTATTCCTATTCAGTTTTTCTTTCCAATCACCTTTTCTTAATATTCTTACCTCCTAGAGAAAAGGCACTTTGTTAGTGTAAAAAAAAGTCTAATCCACGACAGGCAGTATGGATTTCGTCAGCGCAGATCAACTGCCGACCTCCTTTCCTTTGTCACCCATTCTTGGAACAAGTCTATGGAACAACACAGTGAATCCCAGATTGTCGCTCTAGATATATCCAAAGCATTCGACCAGGTCTGGCACGCAGCGCTGCTTAATAAACTTCCGGCCTATGTCCTACCACTAACACTCTGTACCTCGACAGCAAATTTCCTCTCCAACCGGAGCATTTCTGTTGTCGTGGATGGCCATTCCTCTAAACTGTATCCAATTAATGCAGGAGTCCCCCAAGGAGCAGCTTTAGCCCCTACTTTGTTTCTTCTCCACATCAATGACCTCCTCTCTAACACATCCGACCCAGTGCAGTTACACAGACGACAGCACCCTCCACTCAAATATACAATATTCTCAGCCTGTCTCTTAAGCCCAATTAGATGGGGTTCGCAGACTCATGGAGGGTTCTGTCTCCGTGGATTTCCAAACAATATTCGACTGGGGAAGTAGAAATCTTGTACAATTCAACCCCACCAAATCTCAGTCTTGCTTTCTTTCTCATAAGAGATACACCAGCCCTAGACCCATCACAATGAACAACCAAGTTATTCAAAGTAATGGGTCCTTTTCACTTGTTGGCATTTCTGTGGATCGAAATCTCAATTGGCACCAACATGTCACATCAATTACAGAAGCGGCTGCTATTAAATTAGGTTTCCTTTTCCTAGCTCGCAAATACTTTTCACCAGCTAATCTCTATACCTTATATACTTCACAAATAAGGCCAAACCTCGAATACTGCTCCCACATCTGGGGTGCCGCTGCCGCTTCTACACTCGCTATCCTGGACTCCATTCAGAAGAGAGCTATGCGTCTCATCAGTGACCCCACCCTCAACCAAAGGCTTCCATCCCTTGCTCACTAACCTCTTTCTCTCTTTTATAGATATCTGCACGGGCACTGCTCAGAGGAGCTTTCTTCCAGCACTGACAATTTTGAGAAAAACCGTTGAGAATAGTAGGCTATGAAATCCAATACCAGAAAACAAATGACAAAACAAAGTGTTCAAAAAGCAGTAGGTCATGGAGTCTAACAATAGACTTCTACTTTTAACATAATTTTCCGTAATGATTCACGATAAAAAAATATTGTGATTAAATTTACAATACTTAATTAGGTAATAATGCTAGGTAATATTATGTGAAACAGTTTACTAATGAAACCCGGCAATAATAAATAGAAACTTAAACTCCAAAAAACAACACAATTAGAAACGGAACTCAACAAATAATAAAATAGAAACTTAAAAATACAGTAAATAGAAAATTGTTCAATATGGCCACCATTTTGTTCAATGCACTTTATACACCTTTTTGAAATATGTCTGCAAACTCTGGTGAGGGTGTTTTGGTTAATATGATTTATAGCTTCCGTGATTCTGTTTCATAATTCATTGATATTTTGTGGTGGATCGAATTTATACACATTCTTCAGAGTACCCCAGAAATAAAAATCCATGGGTGATATATCAGGATTTCGAGCACACCAATGAACCGGCCCATTGTTACAAATGACACTATTATTAAAATTTTGGTACAAACATTCTTTGACGATCCTAGCCTTGTGAGCTGGACAACCGTCTTGTTGGTACCAAATCTCATCTAAATTATCATGAACTCTTCTAATTGTTGGTAAGATATCATTTTTTAATAGATTAAGATACCTTTCTCCAGTTAAATTATTTTCAAAAAAGAACGGACCAACAATGAAGTTACCTGAATTTTTAAAAATTAACTGTCTAATCTACAAATAAAAATAACAGTTTTTTACCTAATAAACCGCACCAAACATTAATACCAAATCTGTCTTGCAATCGTCTTTCTCCCTTTAGATGGGGATTTTCATTTGCCCAATAATGCTTATTATGGCGACTAAACACACCATAATTTGTAAATCTGGATTAATCAGCCCATATTATTTTCAAATGAAAATTTTCATCTTGCTGACATTGTCCTTGATACCACCTGCAGAATTGAAGCGCTTAGGGTAATCGTCAACATTTAAGCCTTGTACGATTGTAGGCTTGTATGGATGGTAATGACTTTGTTTTAATACACGGTGTACCATACTTTTTGGAACGTCAATTTGTTCACCATAAAACCAAACAGATTGCGAAGGGTTCTCGTTTGAAACCTGTAAGACAGCATTATTTCTTTCTTCATTTCTAGGCATTGGTAGTTTCATTGCGTGGAAGCTACCGTTGTTCAATAGATTGGTCACTATCCTGCGAAATATTTTGGTGTTTGGTTGTCGTCTTTCTGGGTAGTTGTTTTGATATGAATTTGCAGCTGCCTCAGTATTTCGGTTAGAACGAATATAACATTCCAACATGTCAAAATATTCTTAATTAGTGAACATATTGTTGAATAATATTTAAAATAAACAGGAAACAAAACTATTTAGTACAAAATTTTAAGCAAAGTGTTAAATACACCTCCAATTGTTCAGATAATTAAGAATGACAGTATTCTTAACTGTCGTGATAGTGTTATATCCATAGCAACCTTTCTTCTCTTGTTTTTCAGTTGCCTTACGTTTAAAAATCAAACAATTTTCAAAGGCGTCTTCATAAATCATTAATCTGCTTTTTATTGAGTTCTGTTAGTAAATTTAGTTATTTACTAGGTTTGCCTATTTAATTAAATTATAAATTTTTTGTAGGATATTTGTAACAAGCATGAAATTCTACAAAACATTGCTAATTTAACCATCTCCTTATCTCTAATAATAACGGAGATAGCAATACATTCCCATCCAGTTTGGAACACACTGTATATATTTTGTCCATACTACATACAGACTGGGAGACTACTTTTCTGGCTTCACTGTTGGGTTTGGTTTCTGTAAGTGAAGGACGTAGCCAGCGCGTAAGCTAATTGGAACAAGAGGACCTTCTGAATTCTAGTTAGCTTACACACGAGCTACGTCCTTCACTTACAGAAACCATACCCAACAGTAAAGCCAGAGAAGTAGTCTCCCAGTCTGTGTGTATTATGGATATCCAAGTAAGGGCAACAACAATCAATGAATATTTTGTCCACTCTAAGAACTTTGTATGGACTGAAGTTGTTTAATAACCCTCTGATTTTGTTGTGCCTTATCATTTTCATTGCCAGCCTTCAACACTCTGCATTAGACTGCAACACCCCAAGTTTTGGCTTTCTAATGTCACTAAACACCAAAAGTGTGTGTGTTTACAAGTAATTGTATGCTTTCTGTTATTTATTCTGTATAAGATCTACCACCTTTTGCTATCAATCCCACATCACTTACGGTGCAGTTCCCTTTGGGCAATACTCTATGGATTCCTGATGCTGTAGGGCCTTCACTGACCTGAGTCCTTTTTTATCTTTTTGATTGCTATGTGGTACTGTCTTGTAGCGATCAGTTGTGAATGGTCTTGGCTCTATTGAATAGCCTTCTCACCTCCATCCTTAGGCGTTCTAGGTGTTTAATCCACCAAACCTTTTTACCTTTTTCATTCCTTGTGTCTTACCTTGTTCTGGCACTTGAAGGCCTTCTATTTCCCTTATATAATATATGCCCCCCTGAGAAGACTCATTGAGGGCGATATATTTTTCCCAATCGGTCTCTCGTGGATTCCTATGTCCCCTCCATTCAGGAAGGGGGTGATTTTAAATCACATGTCTCTCTGGTCGGAGCCCTATGGTTCTTTCACCATTTACCAATTTGTAGTCATGTCACCCAGGGTTATATCAAGGACCTCCCTGTGCACTGAAGTGACAAAAGTGGGTTATGTACCTATCTAAGAAACATGCAATCCTTTAACATGAATAAATTGTAAAACAGACTCACCTCTCCACTTGGCGGTGAAACTGCCCCCTACCAAGTGGTGTGCATAGGCATCACACCTGACAAGGAGTTGGAGATTTCTTCCCTCATAATAGGCAACCATGTCACTCAACTTTTGCAGTAGACAGATATTCTCCTCTACTGGGGAAGTAGGTGGAGCATCGAGCTCTTCACTTTCACATTTCATATTGATGTGATAACTGTAACGAAATCATTGGTGTAGGATCAATGTACACATAACTCTATTATTGTTATTATTATTATATACCAGGTGCATTGGATATTAACTTACCTTGTGATGGCTTAAGGCCTGCAGGCCTACCATTTTCAAGCTACAGTTCCTGCAGTAGAACCATATCAATGTCTTCTCTTTTGAATCTCCAACACATTATAGCCAAAACGGCTTTAGCTTGATGGAGATTGGCTTGCAGGAACTTATTTTTGTTGTTGTTTAAGATAAATATTTACTTCCCCCCCTCAGTGGACTCTTCCACCTCCATGGGATATATCCCCCCATCAGCTTTTTGCCTCTTTGGAGTATTTGTCCCACTTCTGTCAGAAGAGCCCACCTCGCTAAGGGCCTCCATCTCAACTGTTCTGCCTCTATCTCCAGACACCAACTTTTTTCCTTTCTGGGATCCCGTGCTTAAGTGGGGTTTTTGGACTGCGATACCTGCTGTTACCTCTCTCTTGTGTTGTTGGCCAGAATTTTATCCTCCCTATGCCAAAGTAGGGACTCCATTGTAGTTTTTCTAACTCCTCCATAGATTTTTTGTCTATCGAGTAAGTCCAAATTTGTCCCTTTTCAGTCGGAGCTTTTTCAACTGCTATCCAGAGATTAGTCTGTAATGCTTTGTTGCTCACCCTCAGTCTTGTAAGCACTCTACTGGCCTCCAGCCTTTCTCCATCTTCGTCTGGAACGTAGACAGTGCATGTGTGCAGCCCCGGTACCTCATCCTCATTCAGTGCTTTGAGGCTTGCACCCTCCCATGGCTGGAGCTGGGGAACAATCCTTCGAAGCCACTCTGCACTTGCTGCATCAGCACACACCACGACGAGATACCCTGGACTATGTGTGCATTCAGCAAGTCGCACTTGAGGTCCTTCCAGGGGGATTTCCTCAAGTGCTTTTGTGATGGAGCACTGGAGAACCTTTAGTTTTTCTGGACCTATTACAGCAGTCGGAAAACCACCTTGAATAATAGCTACCTTATGAGTTGTAAGAGCCTCTTTGAAGGATATTTCTTCTGGATTGGGCTTCGTCATCCGCACGTTCGGCGGTGTGGCTATCTCTTGACGTGGCTTTCTTTGGGCTTCTTTCCCACCTTCTTTGTCCATTGTCTGTTTATCACTGGGCCTTTGCTTAGCCTTCCTGGGATCTATGGCCACAGCTCTGCTTGTTTTAAAACTAATCAGGTTATCCCGGATTATAGACTTTTTGGCGCTTATATAATCGTGTCCTTCTTGGAGCAGCCTCTGTAGCCTTTTTTTTGAGGCCCCTCCTAGTCGAGCGCTGTGCACCTCTACATCAGTCATTTTTTCAATTTCCTCTACAGAATTTACTCTGATACTGCCTTTGGGTCCTTTTGATGTGCTTGGCTGTTCGGCTCTAGTCTCATCTTGACCTTCTGGCATTTGTGGCCTGCTAGCCTGAATCGCACTAACTTGGCTCCCTGAGAGTGCTATTGGCATTTCTACCTGGGCGCCCATCAGCTCTTCAGGGCTGTTGGCCTCATTAGTATTTTGTTTGTTTGTTTGAAATTTACTTGTATCCATTTTTGTCGCAGGAGTAGCTAGGGAAAAATAGTTCCACTTGAACAGAGCACCGCATGTTCAAGTAAGGCACTTATACAAGAGGGTTTGCCTGGTGCCCTAAGGGAAACGTTTGCGACCGCTTATAACCCTGCGAACATTCAGCACTCGGCACGTTGTCTCGTTTCCTTTTTAAGAAATGATATTGAATATAAAGAGGAGTTAGGCGATCCTTAAGTAGCCGGGCCCGGTCCGACCGCAGTGAACTCGCATCGCTCGCTTAGTGCGCAGCGTTGCCAGCTTGTGCCTTCTACCCTCTCGCCAGGAAAAAATAAATAATAAAATGTCATTTTCATTTTGAATGATATTATTGACCCAATTTATATACCTAATATATTAGTATGTAAATGAGGTAGGTGTGCCAACTAAACAGACGGTGAAAATATGCTCTATTTACGTAAGGCATTAAAAGAATACAGCGCATTTACCATTTTATTGTGTCGAAAGGAGTTAACAGAAAATTCTGAAACTTGCTAAGCATAATAAACACGCTACGCTCTTTTCACGTGAGGGATCCAAAAAAATGTAGCGCAACCGGTCGTACCGGAAGTCGACACTAACTTTATTTTCATTCTACAGCAGAACCATGTATCGTACACCCGCTATCCTTCGACACAGTAACGGAAAGGAAGGGGCCCGTGTATTTTAGTAGGTGGCTCTACGGCGCATTTACCATTTTATTGTGTCGAAACGAGTTAACAGAAAAATCTGAAACTTCGTGGGCATAATGAACACGCCACGCTCCGTTCACGTGAGCGATTAAAAAAAATGTAGCGCAACCGGTCGTACTGGAAGTCGACAGTAACTTTATTTTTTCTGATGGCAGTGATGCATTTTTTTGTCATTTACGAATAGAGCCCGCGATTATACAGCAGAACCATGTTTCGTACACCCGCTATCCTCCAACGCACCGACAAAAACCATGGGGCCCGTGTCCTTTAGTAGGTGGCTCTACGGCGCATTTATCGCTTTATTGTGTCGAAACGAGTTAACAGAAAATTCTGAAACTTCGTGGGCATAATGAACACGCTACGCTCCGTTCATGTGAGGGAATCAAAAAAATGTTGCGCAACCGGTCGTACCGGAAGTCGACAGTAACTTCATTTTTTCTAATGGCAGTGATGCTTTTTTTTGTCATTTACGGATAGAGCCCGCGATTCTACAGCAGAATCATGTGTCATACACCCGCTATCCTTTGACACAGTAAAGGAAAGGAAGGGGCCCGTGTACTTTAGTAGGTGGCTCTACGGCGCATTTACCGTTTTATTGTGTCGAAACGATTGAACAAAAAATTCTGAAACTTCGTGGGCATAATAAACACTCTACGCTCTGTTCACGTGAGGAATCGAAACAAATGTAGCGCAACCGGTTGTACCGGAAGTCGATAGTAACTTTATTTTTTCTAATGGCAGTGATGCATGTTTTTGTCATTTTCGAATAGACCCCGTAATTCTACAGCAGAAACATGTATCATACACCCGCTATCCTCCAACGCACCGACAAAAACCATGGGGCCCGTGTCCTTTAGTATGTGGCTCTACGGCGCATTTATCGCTTTATTGTGTCGAAACGAGTTAACAGAAAATTCTGAAACTTCGTGGGCATAATGAACACGCTACGCTCCTTTCATGTGAGGGAATCAAAAAAATGTAGCGCAACCGGTCGTACCGGAAGTCGACAGTAACTTCATTTTTTCTAATAGCAGTGATGCATTTTTTTGTCATTTACGGATAGAGCCCGCGATTCTACAGCAGAATCATGTATCATACACCCGCTATCCTTCGACACAGTAAAGGAAAGGAAGGGGCCCGTGTACTTTAGTAGGTGGCTCTACGCATTTACCTTTTTATTGTGTCGAAACGATTGAACAAAAAATTCTGAAACTTGCTGGGCATAATAAACACGCTACGTTCCGTACACGTGAGTGAACCAAACAAATGTAGCGCAACCGGTTGTACCGGAAGTCGATAGTAACTTCATTTTTTCTAATGGCAGTGATGCATTTTTTTGTCATTTTCGAATAGGCCCCGTCATTCTACAGCAGAAACATGTATCATACATCCGCTATCCTTCGACACAGTAACGGAAAGGAATGGGCCCGTGTACTTTAGTAGGTGGCTCTACGGCGCATTTACCATTTTATTGTGTCGAAAGGAGCTAACAGAAAATTCTGAAACTTGCTGGGCATAATAAACACGCTACGCTCCGTACACGTGAGTGAACCAAACAAATGTAGCGCAACCGGTTGTACCGGAAGTCGACAGTAACTTCATTTTTTCTAATAGCAGTGATACATTTTTTTGTCATTTTCGAATAGACCCCGTCATTCTACAGCAGAAACATGTATCATACATTCGCTATCCTTCGACACAGTAACGGAAAGGAAGGGGCCCGTGTACTTTAGTAGGTGGCTCTACGGCGCATTTACCGTTTTATTGTGTCGAAACGATTGAACAAAAAATTCTGAAACTTCGTGGGCATAATAAACACGCTACGCTCTGTTCACGTGAGGAATCGAAACAAATGTAGCGCAACCGGTTGTACCGGAAGTCGATAGTAACTTTATTTTTTCTAATGGCAGTGATGCATGTTTTTGTCATTTTCGAATAGACCCCGTAATTCTACAGCAGAAACATGTATCATACACCCGCTATCCTCCAACGCACCGACAAAAACCATGGGGCCCGTGTCCTTTAGTAGGTGGCTCTACGGCGCATTTATCGCTTTATTGTGTCGAAACGAGTTAACAGGAAATTCTGAAACTTTGTGGGCATAATGAACACGCTACGCTCCGTTCACGTGAGGAATCGAACCAAATGTAGCGCAACCGGTTGTACCGGAAGTCGAAAAAAATCATATTTCCGGAAATAACGAGCGAGGGCAACCAAATTTGTTACGCATGTTTGTATTATAAAGAGTGAACCATGTACCTAAATTTAGGTCTCTAACTTTAAGGACAAAAAAGCTACGGGCAGCTGAAGCAACGAATTTTGGAGTTTTCCTCACAACGTGAAACTCGCAATTGAAAACGTCAAAGTCGCAATTAAAAATGTCAAAATCAGCAATGTTTAGGCAAAGAACGTGAAACAAATACGAATTGTGCAAAGGCAATGTTGCAAGAAGAGTGTTCTGCTAACCCTTAAGTTTCAGATTCAACCGTCATTGCCTTTCATTTTAGTAAAATATTTACAGAAAATTCATTTCAAATAGACCCTTTCTCTGATCCTTTGGCTGTAGGTTTAGTTAAGTTTATGGTTTAACGGTATATAATTTTTAGATAAATTTCGTAGAACAAATTCGTTACTGCTTGTCAGCATTTTTTATCGAAATATGACGCATGTTTGTAAGAAAAAATCTGGACGCAGTAACTGCGTTTTGGTAGCATTTTTCATAAAATCCTCGAAATTTTAATAGCTCATTGGCAATTAACGTAAGTTTTGTTGGTTAGGAAACCAACATTTAACTGCATTTTCGGAGAATTTTTGCATGTACGTTTTGGTTGCGTTTTTTTTTTTAATTTCAATAACTCAATTAGCTATTAACCTAAGGTTCATTGGCTAGGATACCAGTTTTCTCAGAAACATTTAACGTTTATTTTCGGAATATTTTTGTACATTTTCAAATAATTACTTTGATAAAATATGGTACGTTGTTCCTACTATACAGGTTATACCGGTAACCAATTTGATGCCTGCTAGCATTAGAGCGATATATTAGCAATTAAAAACATTTTTATGTAAAATCTCTTCCAGAACGCACTTGCTGCGTCCAGAGTTTTTAGATTTTATCCAGTCGGTTAAACTACAATGTAGCTACGTTACCAATAGCCCATACTTTTGAAATATGTATAAATTTTAATGTCACATATCTAGCAGACAGCCATTTTATTCCTGAAATACACTGTTTCCCAACTTTGTCTTTAAAATTGTATAAAAAGGAGTATGTTGCTAATTTACAATGAATGACCGTGTCATTACGAAAATAATAAATACTATGCATCTCAATTGTATCTATTAGGTACGTATACCTGACTAATGTTTTAAGCAGAGGCCTGAATGAAAAATCGAAATGCTTTTTTATGTGATAGTAGGAAACGTAAAATAAATGGCACTTACACGTAGGGTAGCCTGTTACTTTACGAGCTTAAGTGGGAGGGTATCAAATCCAGTTATGCCAATCCTCAAGCGAGTTGGATCGGCGGACATGCTTGGTAGCCGTACACAACGGCTGAGTGCACCAGTCTTCAACAGTTACATTGTTGTTGTTTTTTTTTCAATTACAACAACACACCAGGAGGGCTTACAGCCTAAATAATATCGTACCGTGCGTGTTGGCAAGGGGGAAAGAGGCAATTTGTTAATTCTGGACTTGAAGGTTTGGAGCTTCGGAGGAGAAGGAAAAACATGTGCCTGTAAGGATTTCCACAACTTGGAAGTCCTCGGGACAAAAGAGGAGGCGTAACAAGATGTTCTATGTCTGGTGACCTGGACAGTAAAAGGATGCATTCGTTCTGTTCCCCTGGTAGATCTGTTGGCGGCGGCAGGTGGGGGAATTATGGAGGAGAGCTCCTCTGAGCAGTGCCCTTGCAGATATCTATAAAAGAGAGAAAGAGAGGTCACCAACGGCACGTCGGTGGGCAAGGGATGGCAACCTTTGGGTGAGGGTAGGCTCACCGATGAGACGTATAGCTCTCTTTTGAATGGAGTCCAGGATCGCGTGTGTAGAAGCGGCAGCTGCACTCCTGATGTGGTAGCAGTTTTCGAGGTTTGGCCTTATTTGTGAAGTATATAAGGTATAGAGATGAGCTGGTGTCAAGTATTTGCGAGCCCGGAAGAGGAAACCTAATTTCTTAGCTGCCACTTCTGCAATTGATGTGACATGTTGGTGCCAATTAGGATTTCGATCCAGAGAAATACCAACAAGAGAAAAGGACTCAATGCTTTGAATAACTTGGTTGTTGATTGTTATGGGCCTAGGGTTGGTGCATCTCTAACGAGAAAGAAAGCATGACTCAGATTTGTTGGGGTTGAATTGTACAAGATTTTTACTTCCCCAGTGTAATATTATTTGGAGATCCACGGAGACAGAACCCTCCATGAGTCTGTGATCCTCATCTAATTGGGCTAAAGAGACGGGCTTAGAACATTGTATATTTGAGTGGAGGGTGCTGTCATCGGCGTAACTGTGGACTTGGTTGGATGTGTTAGAGAGGAGGTCATTGATGTGGAGAAGAAACAAAGTAGGGGCTAAAGCTGAACCTTGAGGAACTCCTGCATTAATTAGATACAGTTTAGAGGAATGGCCATCCACAACAACAGAAATGCTCCTGTCGGAGAGGAAATGTGCAATCCAGGTTCAAATTTTTTGTTGTAGGCCATAGGCCGGGAGTTTATTAAGCAGCGCTGCGTGCCAGACCTGATCGAATGCTTTGGATATGTCTAGAGCAACAGTCTGGGATTCACCGTGTAGTTCCATATACTTGTTCCAAGAATGGGTGGTAAAGGAAAGGAGGTCGGCAGTCGAACTGCACTGACGAAATCCATACTGCCTGTCGTGGATTAGACTGTGTTTTTCAAGAATTTTTAGTAATTCGCTGTTTATATACTTTTCCATAACTTTTGAGACGACTGAAAGGAGAGAAATAGGCCTGTAATTGCAAGAAAGCGCTTTGGATCCTTTCTTGGGGATGGGTTGTACTCGAGCAGTTTTCCAGTAACTGGGGAATATGCCTTTATTGCAAGATGTCTGAAACAGACGAGTCAGGACAGGCGCAAGTTCTGGTGCGCAATTTTGAGAACAACTGCTGGGATCTCGTCGAGGCCATAGGCTTTCCTGGTATATAGAGAAGAGAGCATCTTGCGTACCTTTTTAATTTTGAAAATGATATCCGTCATTTAATGCGCGACATTGGGGACTGTTGGTGTTTGAACATTTGGAAGAGTCCAGAAGGGTTTGCCGCCGTTGGAGTTTAAGAGGACTTTGTTTTTAAAGTGGTTATTAAACGAGTTTTTTGCCTCAGAAAGAATGCGGACATAGCGGTTTCTTTGCGTCGTTAAATGCTTGACGATTTTCTTAACTGGGATTGTGTAGCAGCGTTTTGTGAGCTTTGACCTTTTCAAGTCTGGCCTTATCACAGCATTTAGAGAACCTGGGCTGTCAAGAGGCTGAAGAGGTTTTCTGTGTACGTGTAATAAACAATTCTATGCCAGCTAGGATAAATTCGGTGACGTTTTGTGAGATATCAGAGGGGTCAGGATGAGAGAAGCAGGCAGACGCCCATGGAAATGAGGAAAAGTAATCCCACATTTCGTCCCACTTTACAGAGTTCTAGTGCCAAACGATACGTGGGTGTGATGACTGTGTGACCTCGGATTGCATTGCGCAGGAAGCCCTGACCATGCCGTGGTCTAAGCGACCAAGGGGGGCGGTGACTGATGTCTTATTGCATTAAGGTTTTATAGTAGGAAGGAGATCCAAGGAATTTGAGCTGTGTGTTGGGATACGAGGAAAGAAAGTAGGTTGCTGAACCATATTGGCTAAAGAATTGCTCACTGCGAAGGCCTCCGCTGCTCTTCCTTGTTAATCGCTTTTTGAAGATCCTAGCCATTCCTTATCATGGACATTGAAGTCACCAAGAATAGTGACCTCGGCGGAAGGATATTCAGAAATGAGATAGTCGCTTTTTTAAGAAAGGTAGTCAAAGAGCTGGACAAAGTTGTTGTCAGAAGGTAACCGGTAAATGCAAAAGATGAATTTAGTTTCAGCCATGAGAGAGAGTTTTATCCATAGTATGTATTTTCTTCCAGCTTCTAAATTGGGGAGTCTCGTGCAGGGTAGATTGCTACGGACATATGCACACACGCCTCCATGCAATCTAAAGGCAGTAAGGAGCTCATACCCCGGGAAAATGAGGTGATTAGTGGGTGTTTTGGCACTGATTTGGGTTTCGGTGAGGAAGAGGAGTTGGGACCTGTTAGCCTGGAGGAAATGGTGGACGGAGTTCAGGTTAGAATTTAGGCCACATATATTCGAAAAGGATATGTTAAATCTTGATGTTGGCGCCCCCTGTACACCCCTCTCCCGGAGATCCGAATGGAGGGGTATTTTATCTCCAGAATCTTTTGTACAAGGAGGAGCCATCATCATTTTTGCTTAAAACGGAAACCGACTCATACACCAGAACCGGAAACGTCCGTTGGGACTTCACCGGCCCCTTGATGTATGGGGTGGTACCTCCTCGGGCGTGATAAAAATCCTTGACTATAACGTAAAGGAAAATTCCACTACCGCCTGTTATGGATTGGGTTGGTAATTATTGTGTCTTCTCCTTTATCAACAAATGCGCCGTCGAGACATCTACTAAAGTACACGGGCCCCTTCGTTTTTGTTAGTGTGTCGAAAAGGATAACGGGAGTATAATACATGGTTCTGCTGTGGAATCACGGGGTCTATCCGTAGAAAAATAAAGTTACTATCGACTTCCGATACAACCGGTTGCGCTACATTTGTTTCGATTCCTCACGTGAACAGAGCGTAGCGTGTTTATTATGCCCACGAAGTTTCAGAATTTTTTGTTCGATCGTTTCGACACAATAAAACGGTAAATGCGCCGTAGAGCCACCTACTAAAGTACACGGGCCCCTTCCTTTCCGTCACTGTGTCGAAGGATAGCGGATGTATGATACATGTTTCTGCTGTAGAATGACGGGGTCTATTCGAAAATGACAAAAACATGCATCACTGCCTTTAGAAAAAATAAAGTTACTATCGAGTTCCGGTACAACCGGTTGCGCTACATTTGTTTGGTTCACTCACCTGTACGGAGCGTTGCGTGTTTATTATGCCCAACAAGTTTCAGAATTTTCTGTTAGCTCCTTTCGACACAATAAAATGGTAAATGCGCCGTAGAGCCACCTACTAAAGTACACGGGCCCCTTCCTTTCCGTTACTGTGTCGAAGGATAGCGGATATATGATACATGTTTCTGCTGTAGAATGACAGGGCCTATTCGAAAATGACAAAAAAATGCACCATTGCCATTAGAAAAAATGAAGTTACTGTCGACTTCCGGTACAACCGGTTGCGCTACTTTTGTTTGGTTCACTCACGTGTACGGAGCGTAGCGTGTTTATTATGCCCAGCAAGTTTCAGAATTTTCTGTTAGCTCCTTTCGACACAATAAAATGGTAAATGCGCCGTAGAGCCACCTACTAAAGTACACGGGCCCCTTCCTTTCCGTTACTGTGTCGAAGGATAGCGAATGTATGATACATGTTTCTGCTGTAGAATGACGGGGTCTATTCGAAAATGACAAAAAAATGTATCACTGCCATTAGAAAAAATGAAGTTACTGTCGACTTCCGGTACGACCGGTTGCGCTACATTTTTTTGATTCCCTCACATGAAAGGAGCGTAGCGTGTTCATTATGCCCACGAAGTTTCAGAATTTTCTGTTAACTCGTTTCGACACAATAAAGCGATAAATGCGCCGTAGAGCCACATACTAAAGGACAAGGGCCCCATGGTTCTTGTCGGTGCGTTGGAGGATAGCGGGTGTATGATACATGTTTCTGCTGTAGAATTACGGGGTCTATTCGAAAATGACAAAAACATGCATCACTGCTATTAGAAAAAATAAAGTTACTATCGACTTCCGGTACAACCGGTTGCGCTACATTTGTTTCGATTCCTCACCTGAACAGAGCGTAGCGTGTTTATTATGCCCACGAAGTTTCAGAATTTTCTGTTAACTCGTTTCGACACAATAAAACGGTAAATGCGCCGTAGAGCCACCTACTAAAGTACACGGGCCCCTTCCTTTCCGTTACTGTGTCGAAGGATAGCGAATGTATGATACATGTTTCTGCTGTAGAATGACGGGGTCTATTCGAAAATGACAAAAAAATGTATCACTGCCATTAGAAAAAATGAAGTTACTGTCGACTTCCGGTACAACCGGTTGCGCTACATTTGTTTGGTTCACTCACGTGTACGGAGCGTAGCGTGTTTATTATGCCCAGCAAGTTTCAG